>CM049312.1:60223928-61713928 GCA_026874595.1 Sipunculus nudus
AGATGCAAAAACGTGAGTGAAGATAATAATGTGTTCCTGTATATGCGTGTATATCCACTCTGTAACATTTAAGCATATACAAAAAATCTATTTTTTTCTTAATATACATAAAAGCGAAAAAAAGTGGCCTAAGCTGAATTATCAATGGCTTTTAATATTGAAGTACTGTAATTTTCTGTCTTTCTCTAAAATGATATTATACCAGCCATGATCAGCGAGCGTTGTCCTTGTGTGTTATTCTTGGATAAGTATGAATATTTGACATCGATGACATCATTAATGATATATGAGATCACACGTGTTCAACAACCGACATAAATGTCAAATTATTGCTGTTATAAATGAAATAATGACACCCGCCATTAAAGTGTACCCGGACGTCATTCAACATATGCTGCAGGTGCAGATGGTTCAGGATCCAGGAAATATATTTATGCGTTGGCACCTGCTCGTTTAATAGTTTTCATATAGCCCTTATACTTATATGCATAATATCCAGCAGTTTTTAAACATTTTACGTTCCCCTAGTATAGAGAAACACGACCGTGAGGCCAGGGATATACACAACATGCTACGATGACATTTTTGCTTTCATTCTATTTATAATACAGGTAGCAAGGGACACGTCATATCATGAATTTTGAGAATATTTTGCTATTTGATGATTGTGTACTAATAAGAAAATGCTAGGACTCAGATAGTAAGAAGGGCATTAATGCCCGTTTTTGCGTGGGCCTAAGGTTAAAATGAAAGTTGAGAAATATGATGCTCTACTCATGTCTTCATCTCCTGTGCCAAAGATAACCTGCAGCGTTATATGTTAATCAATTTTTATAAAAACAAAACCAATATTATCTACAAGTAATTATGTATGATAACGAGTAAATGTGATGATTCACCAAGAAAACCTGCCATCACTGAAAGCACAGGAAAAACTTGTCACACTGATGTGCAGTTAGTATAAAGTTATTCCAGACATTTTTCAAAGTCAAAGAAATCTGTTTTCTTCCTTGTCTTTGTAATAAAATCACAAGACGAGGAGAACCTAGGGATTGAACAAGGGTGGCCCCGAATTGTCCCTGCCATGATTTATCGAGTCGATATTGACACATATGAGAGTTTCAGTAAGTTATACGACGCAGCTTATATGATCCTATACCCCATCAATTGATAAACATTGGCCCGTATCCAGTGCTTAAAATGTGTTCACTCTTCAAAGTTGATGGGTTTAAACCAAATGTAACAGTCTTGGCCACGTCGAGTAGGCGCATCTCCCAGTCAAAATATTCGTGTGTTTAGTGCATGCGACAATAGGCTGTCTCCTCTCAGCACATTATAGTGATATATTTCTGGTAAAAGGTCAAAAACGAATGACAACGATATAAGTTTAGTTGTATAGTTAATTTTTATTGTAACCATATTGAAAAACAGTGGGTATGCAGTCATCGACATTCAAAGATGCAAGACCGCTCTTACCGGTGTTATTATTAATAATAAAATTTAGTAAAATTGTTATAGTTACGCTTATGTATAAACAGACTTGGTGGTCGACCTTAATATTATAATTCAAATGACAGATAATACTGAAAATCACAGAGAAACTACCGAAAGGCAATTTAATGTACATTCTTGAATAATTGAGTTGTTCAAATGTATAAGCGTAAATGTCCGCTACAAATAGTGTAATGGCCATATTAATGCATATACGTTCACAGAAATTATTTCTGTTCATTTCTCTCCCAGATGGCGATCTGTAAGATGGTAATATTAACATCTTGATTAGTGTATCTTAATACTAAATTTAATTTTGTCAAAAGTGACATCAATTTAGTATTAAAAAAACTTATTAATCATGGCTGTCATCATTTTTATCTATAAGTATAAAGAAATAAAATACATTTAAATGGTCTTGTAAGGTCGCACGTATGGGGGGGCATGATGAGAGAAGGTAATGAAAAAATCTTTTGGTAACTACTAGAAAAAAAATTCAGCGGCTCCTAACCCTGCTGTGTTAGGTGAATATGGCAGGTTACCTTTAAAGCTCAAGGGTATAATAAAGGTAATATTGTACTGGGTGAAAATATTATATATGCAAAACGGACGTTTACCCAAACAAGCATATTATTGTTTGTATCAAATGGACACGTCAGGAGGAATTAACTGGGCAACTAAGGTGAAAGAAATTTTATACAGATATGGGTTTGGGTATGTGTGGATTTTTCAGGATGTAGGTGATTGTAATAAATATATTCGAGAATTTAGACAAAGAATAAGGGACATTGGTATACAGGAATGGCACCAACAAATAACTAATAACAAGAGACTCAAAACATATGGGCATTTTAAATCAGTGTTGGAAATAGAAAAATACTTAACATGTATACCCCAAAAAAGGAACATACTGTACCTGGCCAGGTTCAGATGCTCAGTACATGATTTAGAAGTGGAAATGGGGAGAAGACATAAAATACCTAGAGAGAACCGGTTATGCACATATTGTTTCAATAAAGGTTTTAATATTGTTGAAGATGAATATCATTTTATTATGGAATGTGGATTATACAATATTATCAGGAGAAAATATATAGAAAATGAAATAACAGGAGCTGGTATGGATAACTTTACATTTCTGATGTCCAGCAGTAACATACAAGTTATAAACAGTCTGGCCTTATACATTTATTGGGCAACTGAGAAAAGGAAAGTCTATTTAGCCCAAGGAATTTATTAAAGGGACCTATTACTATACCCAATATGTTAAGGATACACTAAGTATAATGTTCTCTCCTTAAAGTATAATGGTATCTTCCTATATATATGTATTTATATATTTATTTCTTAAGCTTTATGCCTACTCGTGTGCATAAATGAAAATAAACTGGCACCCGGTCCAATCAGTCATTTATGCAGTGAAACCAGTGTGTTAAGAGAGTAGAACCGTTAAAATGTAAGAATGTACATCTGTCATAGATTATGTTTCTATTTAATGGTGGCTAATATATGAATACAAATAATAGATGCAATATGTTTGTATGTCCAGTAATTCACAGATGAATATTTTCAAAACAAATGATCATATTATGATACATGTTCAATCTGTCATGATTTGTTCGCCCTAAAATGAATTTTTCATGTGTAAATAAGAAATATTTATATACTTGTCGATTTCTCTCATAAATACAGTTCTTTGTGAGTATTAACTCTTTTTTTATTGCATGTATATGGTATGCATTAAGTGTTAATTTTTGTCACATATTCTTGTTATTTCTTAATTTCCAATTTTTGTATAAGGATCTAGTGAAGTGTAATGAGCCGCTATCGCATCAGTTCTCTTTATCTGTATGTTTTTTTTTGTTTTGTTTTTTCTCATTTTTATTTGTATTATGTATTTTGTATTAATGTGTATTGTCGTTTGCACAATTTGTATTAGGCTCTTCGAAGTGTATTATGGTATCATTGCATTATTTTTGTTTATCTTATTTTTTCAATTCTTATTTATTGTAAGGTTATGCATTGTATTAATTGCTTTTATGTATTTTGAATGCTATGTATTTTTTTTTCTGTGTACTGCTTGCATTAGGGGCATTTGGAGTGTATTATGCTTTCATTGAATCATTCTTTTTATTGTTATTATTATTATTATGAGTATTATTATTGTTATTTATTTTAATAATACACTTTTTTTCATTGAATATCTACGTTTCCGCATAATCTAATGCATGCAAGATTTTTGTATTTCTTATTTATTTTTTCATTTATTTTTTGTATTTATTATATTGTTGATGTAATGTTTGCATATATATATAAACAAGTGCAGTTGTACTTCTCATTGGTTCTGTGGGCCGGAGGCCTTTAAACCAGAATAAAATATTCATTCATTCATACTAGAAAAAAAATCATAATTGTAATTAAAATTACCCTTGGAACCAGGCATGTATATCAGATAGTACCTATAGTTGGCCCTAGTATATTCTATACTATATGACATATTATGACAGCCATAAGTAATAATTACAAATGAATCATTATGATGTTTTATCCAACAATCAACCAGATAAATAATATTCAATGACAATAGATGTTTTTACACATGTTATGTAAAATTCAGTGAAATGATGTGAGAAACTGTTAAAAAATAAATTCACAATTACTTAAGGCTAGAAGGATACATTATCTTATAAACTTGTAAGTTGTATATATTTATAAATAAGAATATGTATATATATATATATATATATATATATATATATATATATAAAAGACAACTAAAAAAATTTAGGACATTCACAAATAATATCGTACATGCATTTTAAAATTTCTTCCTGTGCACATATCTTTCTCCCTGTGTATAACAGGGTGGTTCCTATAACATCAATATACATGCAGTATTTGGGAATGCTTTTAATTTCAGTTTCAGGTCTGTTTTATTTTTAAATTTTCTCAGTATTTTATATTATATTTAACACACACATTATATATGAATAACCACGTTTTGATGTTCACACGTCATCTAGCTGTGATTTTATTTGCCCTTCAAAAAGTTATTGTTTGAATATTATTGGTACTGGTACTGGTACTACTTTAATTATATCTTTTCATTTCAAGTTATAGATAATCTGGCAAAACCAACTTTCTTTAATTACAAAAACTCTGCTTTTAATTTTTTTACACAAAAACTTTTACACAAACCAACATGACCTGCTCTGGAAGTACATCAGGTAACAAACCATCAACTAGATTATACCTCGAGCCTGATGGCGTGAAGGCCGCTGTCCTCTATCGCTCGACAGATGGCGCTCCCATCAACAACATAGAAGTTGCTGGTGTCTGTGACACAAATGTTGCAAAGCAGGAGAATAATTCTGGTAAGAACAGCACTGAATGTCAGCTTGTTATATCAACCAGGCTTCGCGTTTATGGAAATATGTTTTTTTTTCATGCAGTATAGAGAATAATGTTTCATCGATCTAATACTACCAACAAGCGTGATGATTAAACGTCCTATATTTATGCAATTTCTAACGTAGCGGTGTTTTGCCAGTATTTAAAATTTTTTTTCCTAAGAAAATTGCAATAACCCTTCACTACCCCTTCTTAACGTGTTAATTGAGTTTATATTTTATATTTGTCGTTAATTCACAAGTATCTTATCACCTCGGAAAGTGGGCTACATATATGTACACGTCTGCCTCAACAAGCAGGACGGGAGCTTGGCATGTAGTAAATCATAGACTACAGAAACATGGTTTTTAAAAATCTGCTTTCCTGACAAATTATTGTTCTATTCTTGGATTTTCGAATACTTTGTTTACAAACACATATAAGCATTTCTAGTTCCAGTTTATGGAAAATTATGTCTAGTATAATGTAATCGCTATCTTGCTGATTGCTATCATGTTTATTGAATAATTTCATTATTTTATGTTACCAACCTCATGTTCTACAATTTAACTGGCAGTATATTATACTTAAACAGACACATTGTCACAGAAATGATATTCTGTACTCAAGTGAAACACGTCTATATACCACACGTAAAACTGCAGGTCTTCAGATTATATATTGACGTATTAATGTAGATATTCGCCTCTAAGCTGGTCTTTTGAAAAAACATGATATAACCAGTGATCAGGTAAAAAATCATCGGTCAGTTTTCGCCGTATTAAATTTTGCTATATATTTTACACAGAGGGAAGTACGGCGGCACCAGAAGGGGCTGGCGATGACATCACGTCAATGAAAAACGTCTTTGGGGTGAAAAAATTCACTGCAAATCACTATTATAATGATTATAGGGTCATGTTCGACAATACAGATCATAGCGTTTGGTGGAACAGCTTGCGGTTTGTACGTAAGAAGAGGAATGGGTCATTCAGTAGTTTTATATCAGAGGCCGCTGCCACCACTCCCATTATATCCGGTAAGCCTTTCGGAATTATTTCCTTTATAAAAATCATATTTACTCTATTTACTGACCAAACAACCTATGACACCTGCATCATAGCAAAAATAAGCAGATGAAACGGACATTTGCATCAAAATTTCTGAATCATCAACGGCATTCCATGCAGAACCAACAGAGGAAAAGTGAGCTGTAATATTTAGTGGTAGTTATATTGTCCAAAATGGTAAGCTCAAATAAAACATTAATAAACAGAAACAGAATGGTATAATTTACTGGAATTTGGTTTAAATATTTTGTATTGTAAACATAATATTGAAATAAAATTGTTATGTAAGTGACTTTTGCATCTACTTTCCACTGTCATCAGTGTTCATTATTATATTATAGAAGAATTTGGAAAAATTGTAGAATGTTTCGCTGTTCATACCACCGTGTGTAATACATTTTTCTGGTTTAAAAGTGCCGCTGGTAATCGGTGCCACGGTACTGCAAACAAAGATATGGAAACGTAAAAAAATCTCTCATATCCAGGCGACAGGAATAATAATACTCTCCTGTACTTTATACCCTTACCCTTGAATGATGTATGTCTGATATAACTTGAGAGGTCGTCCATATACATTCAGACTAGAGGTTTGTTAAGGTTTTAGTTATATCAGTGAAAACGATACTAGTATTTTAAAAACAAGGTGAGAGTTGCCGTATTTTATAATGGAATTTGAACGTGATGCATGTACTTGCCCTCGCTATTTATGGAAGCTGTGAGACATCACGTAGAATTTACAACACAGGCCAACAGGGCAATACTACGTGACAGGGAAGTTCAATATAATGACATGTTAATAAAATTTATTATTAAAACTATGGCTTGCATAGTACGGTCATTTACTATGTCAGACTCTCAGCTAACCGTTGGTGACATTGCCAATACAATGCCATATTATCCTAATGTCAAAACATACAAAAAAACGGATGTTAAGCAATTTGGAAACGGCAAATTCTGGTTGTTAGTTGTATTACCAAAACATCAATACGAAATGACGAAAAGAGGTATTGAACAATTATGATCAAATCAAATAATGACTGTATGTACCGTAAAACATTTAACTCTCCGCAAATTTCCAAACGATTATTGGTTGACTTATTAATGTCTGACTTTCATGGCTTAGAAATAACTTTCTAACGATAAAATAGGGCAATTATTTTTGCACTTAATATTTTTGTAAATAAGAATCATTATTACTAAATGTTTGGAAATCAAACCCCTAAGTGCAATCTCTCGGTGAAAGGGTTATTTAAAATATACAAACACCCTAATATCCGTTTTGAACAAACTTAATTAGTCAAGAATGTATTTCCTGGTTGCCATTATGTATTTTTTTTTTTGTATTTCTAAAACATTAAATGAAATAAAGTGATGCAATTGACGTCCGGCAAGTCATATTTGGCCAGGACCGTGGCACAAGATCTCTGGTGATTACCCCGAACAAACAATAAACTTAGAATTTCTGGTAAATCATCGAATAAAGTTCCACATTTCTTTAGGTACCAGGTAGAAACATATTTTATGTCAGGAGTCTGTGTCAGTAAAAATGTAACGGAAACAATAGATCATCTATTTACAATAATGCCCATTGTTTTCTCATAATTCCAGGAAAAAAGTAAGTCACTTCCGTCTGTCTATAACAATCGAATAGGCTTTATGAAAATTAGAAAAAGTGAAAAACAGACCGTATCCTTGTTTTTATTATAAGATGATCAGGTCTTGCTTGATCTTTAACAGTCAATGTTTTTGTATTCAATGCGATTATACTTGAGCAATCGGGGCAAACTACACAAGGTTCTGTATGATAATTTCAATTAACATGTAAAATATATCACATATACAAAAATAATGATCCAACTTTACAAAGTGCACATACTGTAAGTGGTTTCTATACATTTTAGACGGTTGAGGTCATTTTTGCAAAAATAATGTTGAATTGGGGTGATAACATATTTTACAAAGTCCTCCCGTCCATCAGTTTAAGAAAAAAACTTCTCTTCCTTTAAATGATGAACAACACTCTTGCTTATGAGACTGCAGACTTTTAAGCTTAATAATTAGAAATAACTGTAGCGAAGTTTGCGTTTCTACTTCTATTATTAATACCAAAAAGATAATTATAATAATAATAATACAAACATGATTTTGGAAAAAGAGGCGAACGGGTGTAATACAGAATAGACGAAGGAAGGCACAAGGACAAAAAATATAAAAATAATGCTGGTTCACAAATAGGATTATGATAACCCTTTTACTTTGAGGTATGTAGGTATTTCGAAGAATTACAGTTTATATGTGACAATACCGCCCTTAAATACTTTCGTTCTGAATGTACAAACTATACAATGTGGTACCCTGGGTGTTTTCTTTGTATCGTCCTTTTATTGATCCCAATGGTATTTTGAGGCTTTTTTTTTTGCAAAGGGTCGTTCAACCTACTTTTTTGCGTTCTTTCCTGCCAGATCTATAGTCGTATATTGAGGGTGCGCCGATCATTCACTACCGAAACATGCCGATTCTACTGTGTCTCTTCTTTTTATGTAATGTTGTGTATATTGGACATAGTGGCGAGAAATGTATCCATTGTGTCGGGAATGCGATCATGTCATCTGATTCTCAAGAATGACCGAGAATATATATATATATATATATATATATATATATATATATATATATATATATATACTCACCATACCTAACAGGCGTTAAGGAGTGTTAGTGATATTCCGTATCTCCCAGTCTGCTGTGGTACCTGTTGGTTATTTTCAGATCAGGCTTGGAACATGTCAGTGCTGGGTGCATATTTTGCAGGCTTTTGGTGTTATGAGCAAAGTCATTGGCAAGGCATCAGTCGTCTTTTACCCATTATAAGTGCTCAAATTTAAATTAGATGACCATACAAAATCTTTAAGAATTATTTTCTTAAAAATCTTTTCATGAATCTTTCAATCATTAAATTGCCATCGCTGACAAAAAGTAAGCTACAATGGTAAAACTAGACGAAGACTCAATTCACTTGAATGAGACCAAAACCATCCCTTGCAAAGTAATTAATTAAAATAAATATAATTTGAGAAAACTGTATATGTTTACAACATCCTAACCTCATTTTGAAGGTCAAGGTCACTGATACCATGCTTTTATAAATCGATTATATAAGAAGATTATGATGACAATGTTTTCTGGAAAGAACCATATATATATATGATTAATTATGACTAAAAGGCTCATTCCTCAGTAACAAAATGTACAGACCCGGCATACCGCAATAAAAATAAGTAAACAACACTGTTGTTTGTGTGGCAAAAATAATCCACTTTTTCTGAAAACTGACTCTTCTGTGGGGACGACACCCATGCTGGATTAACCTCCAGATGCTAGGGGGATTCCTTGCCCATGACAAACGGATCTTCCGTTAAACAAGATTCTTGGGAAAAAATGTAGTCAAATAGCAGACGTTCTGGTTCATAGCAAAGCAGTAGTGGCAACTAACGTTTGTTGGAGGGACTAGTTGTGCTATACGGGTTAATGGACGTGCTCCCATTATCAACACAGAACCTGCTGCTATATGTACTCATGTTACAACTGAAAACAAGATGACGACCAGACATAATTATCACAGGTAAAAAAACACGAAAAAAGTGATATTTCTGCCAAATCACATAAACATTTTAACAGTTTTATGTACATTTACTTAATCGTTATGTTGTTTTGGTGTCATAAAATCATCCAATATTTCTGGTAATCTTTGAATGTGTGGTTCTTTATCTGTCGAGTCTTACCTAAATAGTTTTATCAGATTGTGTTTTAAAAGCTATGTCCATCGTTGATAATAGTGTAGATGTTTATTACACAATGAGCCTTTTATTAATTTGATTGTGCTATATGAGGGTCCAGATGATATGACACATGGATGTTTGTGTATTATGCATGCGTGTTCTGTTCTATTTCTTCCCTAATTAACATAACGGAATGTATGTTCATACAACATTATGTATCGATACAATGTAGACTAAAATATAAGTGCAGACCGGTTCACACCTGATTTGTTTTATATGAATGATAATCCCTAATAACAAATGTTACTTATATATTGAATTTTACACGACATGTATGATAGAGTATTCTTTGTTCTAATTCAAGATTATGTATGCATAGCATTAATGGGGAAAAACAGCGCATGTAAATTGTTGTAGAGGCATAATTTGCATAAAAACTTTCACCCATGTTACGGAACCTAATATCAACAGATCACGTATGTGTGACAAACATAAATTTTGTAATGGGGGAAAAAGAAAGCAGATTCTGTAACACTTGGCAGCGTGAAATGTCAAGGGGAATGAATAAAGAAGTTTTTTTTGTTAACGAATAACTATAATTTATTCTTAAAACAATCCTAACATTACAATACACTACATCAATACAATTACACAGTACAACAAAAGTATAACAGCAAATCAGTATAATCACACAGCCTAATAAACAAAGTGCACGGTACCTGGATACCACCACTGTCACAGTGACAAGTCCGTTAACATGTATAAGCTGGATGAATAGTTCACAAATCTCCTCAGAGAATAACAGTCCAATGTAAAGCTCTTATAACAATCCCGAAAGTAAACTGAAGACCAAATAAGATTCATCACAAATCCAGAAAAAAAAAATCTACAATTGCCGCACTTATCGGAATACATCCCACAAACTGACATACCATTTCTGTGTCCGCTGGAATATTCTCTGACCTCTCTGTCGGCTCTAAAAAGACAGCCCCTTTAATAACCTTTCATCCGAAAACTCTATAAAATTCGATTTCACGCACAATCGAAAAGAGTAATACATAATACACAGTACACACGCTACAGTAAACATCTCGAAAAAGAACGCTGCGTCTATACATGTCGGGTGTCACACGTGAGCCGGCCCGGCCCGGCCAGGCGAGAAAGCCCTAGACTAGCATGACAGCGAGAGCTCAACTAGTACGGATTAAACTAAGAGTGCAACACCCGGCCAGGCGAGGCCGCTACAACACGAGTTACGTCTGTGTCACACAATGAAAGACATATCTGTAGCACCTGTAAGTGAAAACATTTTTTAAAATGTTACATTCGTGTGAAAAAGTAAAAACCTAAAAATAAAATTCATATTGTTAATGATATAAATTTCAAACGCTTGACCATGAATTCAAGCCACGACATATATAACAGTGAATCTTTAGACACCGCGAAGCAGACGTACAATTTTAAACTCAAGAGCATCCCGGCGAAAAACTATTCCGTTTGCCATTTGGAAGTTCCCCTAATATGCCATTTTCAAGGATTACGTGAATGTAAATGTTTACAAAAGATTCTTTGTTATGATTAAAACTTGCATTCTTATTGTTGCAATAAAAAGTGTACCTGCAGTAACTAGACCATCAACGTATGATGAGAATGGTATGGAACCCTGAGGTTTCATAATATATAGCATTGATCGATACTGATAGACGATGACTATTACCTGGAGACTTGACAAAATACGTATATGTGCACTTATGCACCTATAATTATTTGTATTTCTGATAAGCAGCAAAGAGAAAACCTCTTATCTTTAAAGTATAAATTCACAAAAAACAAGTTTTCCTCATTTTCACAGATGCATTTTTTAATCCTTTCCAAGATGGGCTGTCATAATTCAGATTTAATTGTACAATAATAAGTCTGTAATATTATGCATCTACACGAAATATTGTGCGTCTCTGCTCTGGGCCCATTGTTTCTTATAAGCTTTCCCAGAGTAAATGGAGAGTCAATTCTAATTTAGGGGGAAACCTTATTTTGTGTCATATTTTGTTATGTTTGCATACTAAATGTTAAATTTAGTTAAAGTGTTCCTTAGACCTTTTTCACATTCACGGACATTAGGGCTCCATGGGCCCCGAAAATATTTTAAGGGAACCAAAACGCAATATCTTGGCTTCTGTTGGGAACTGTTACAAACCAAGTCCAATTATAACAAAATAGGTCAAAAGAACATTCAAGAGCCTTTAACATGTCAAGGTAGTCGACCTCGAACGCTACAATATAGAGGTGTGTGTACCAACGTGGTCTACTGTGCAGGGTTGTTTACAGCTGGCAACATTAAGGCAACTGCGTTGTTTTCCTAATGGTGCCAAATAAAAGGACAATTTAGCAGAAAATGAAAACTTTTAGAAGCTGTCTATATTGGTATCAATGATCAGATGTAAAATAAAAAAAATAACAACAATTAGTAACAGAAACTTATGTTTTTTTTTTATACCATTCGCAGAAGAACCATTTGTCTATATATAAATTCAGTTGTAATTACAGATTGTTTTCAAACATTTGAGCTTTCCTGCAATAAATGGATCAAGTATTTTAAAACCTTATCATTGTCATCAGAGATAATTACTTCTTAGGGTCGGCATATTCGGCGAATGATTATGCAGAATATTGACATATGGGTTCAATTAACGATTATTAACCATCACATTTGATTCATAATTCTTATATATCCTTAAATGCATGTGTCCTTTTATGCGTAAATGAGAAAAACAGTTTCTTTTTTTTCTGTTAACGGTTCATGTGTTTGTCCTCGCCTGCGACATTTATATTGCCGGCTTTACTTGCGTAGAAGTTTCGGGAGTTCTTCTGCTTCGCATGTGACCGTTACGTTTTCGTCGGTCGACGCCTGTTCGTGGATGAAGCTCAAATGTACAGGCGGTGTAGGTAGTGACCGCTGTCCGTAAGGCGACCAACACCCGTGCAACAAAGTTCATTTTAAGATGCGTAAAGATGATTATCAGCACAACCAGGATCAAGAAAGCCATTTCAACAGATGTTAATCCAATAGTCAAAAAGTAGATAGTTTGATGGCTTATAGCTGTCGTTGTACTAGAAACCTTTGTTGAACTCATTTTTCCTTGACTAGATATTTCACTTGTGTTTCATTTATATATAATGCATTTGGTTGAGGAAGTTCGCCCAAAGGAAGGCCAAATAAACAATTAAATATTGTTTATTTATGATAGTCCATTCTATAATCTACACCATTAACCATCACTTCCCCTGTAAGTACACCGAAGTTTGGACCATGGCTCAAGTTCTTCCTTTAAATGCTGTACACCTTTTTATTGATCCAACGTTTATAGATAATGAAAAAGCACATTACGTGTTCCCAGAGATACATTATATCAGACTCTTATGTATGTAATTGCCGACAAAGAGAACATTACCTAAAAGGCAAGGTTGCCAAAAGGCATTTTCTAAGATGACTGTCCCTCAAGAATCACTGAGTGATTTTTTTTGTTACCCTTATAAGAAAATAAATGGTTAATTATCGCCACCCAGAAGCATCAAATTTCCTGAACGTATTCACAGTCTCCTAAAAATCATCCTTCCCGACAGGGAGGTAGCTAGAAACTGCTCTGTTTTAATTATTAAGTATGTGAATCTACACACTTAAGTACATTTTTTTCCGATTTAACACAAACACATGGAAGTCACGATTTCATTCTGCTTTGGTAAATGAAAGGCAGTAATCACCCATGATAAATATATAACTTTAAGTACATAATAACATTTATTGTCATAATAAGCTCAGTACACGACTGAAGAAGGGTCCATTCATTTTTCCTTTTGATAAATGAACAACAGCCTACACTGAAATATCTTATATCATTTTTATGCAAGCCGTGGAAACCCATAGTCATTATGATTGGGACAAAAATCCGGGATAATGGTTAAAAGGTTATACATACCCACATATTTGCTTTTGTTCTTTCACTGTGATAATTATTATTCAAATAGTTCTTTAACCAGAGTTCTTTAAAAATTAATGAAAGTGTGACAGTCCCTTTTAATCTGAACCTCTAGGCTCGTTTTTGTCGTTCTTAGAGGCATTAAGAGACTTTCAACGAATATAATCACACACAGTTAAGATAGTCTGAGTGTTAAACAGAAACAACTGATTTAAAGAAATATAACTGATACCAGACCACTCATTACCTGCTCATTCTTCACTTGTTATGTACAATATGCTCTAGTCTTATCAAAAATGTACGTCAGCTGTATTACTCAGTGGAATCAGTCTCTTTATCCCAAAAAGACGGTAAACACACGCAATTTTATTCATGTAAGCAAAAAGTTAGTAAATATGCAGAGCATCAGGTCGGCGTTACTCCAACGATCTCGGATTTCGAGACCATACCTTTGAACATATATCTGGGAGTTAAGTGTCCTTAAGTTAAGACCTACAGGAAAGCTTCTCTCTCCTTACAGTTTGCTTAAACAATTCTTCAATTTCTGCTAAAATCTATACCCCATAATAATCTCCATGTGTTAATTTTTTATAGCACTTTCCATTCCTCCTATTTGCATATATACCTATTAACTGAGCATGTGTTTGATTTACCCAAATTTTATTTAACAAATTGAATATATTTTGCCAACAGAAAATGGCTATTCAAAATGCCCGTAAAGCAGCACTTCAAATAATGATTCAGTATTTCTAAATATAATAAAATAAAGAATACAACTCTTAATAACGAAAACAAAGGAAAGGGGAAAGTTAAAATTCTCGGATTCTGATTGCAAAAATTAAGGTTTATTTATAATTAAAAAAAAAGAAATTTTCAATAATATTGTGTACAATTAATTGTATGAGCAACTTAATGAATATGATGAGCCAATACTGAACGAATATGTTGTTCTATCTGATGTAGATACCAGACGTGTTTTATAGGTGTGTGACGTCGCATCCGTGTCTGACGTAAGACTGCTGAGATCTCCCTCTGATGTTCAATTTGGCTGACCTGGAAGGACGTTCCGCAATGACCGGATTGAGGGGTAATCGGGTTCAACTACATGTCTACGTGAAATCATTTGGTTATATATTGCAGTCATCAAAAATACAGAAAATACAGAAATGAAAATGCTTATAGAGAGTGCGAGTATAAAGTTCCCTTTATTTCCTCTCTCGTTACTCCTGGATCCGGTGCTTCCTCCTTTGCTCGTTGTTGAAAATTGATCGGATTGCGACACTAAAATCCAATGCACCACGTTCGTTTGAAACAGAAATTTAATACATTTCGTCAAAGTGTGATGTGGTCACAGTGGTAAAAACCGAGAAACTTAGAGATTTTTTTAAAAAAAGGTATTAAATGATATCAATTGCGTGTCTAATTTTTATAATTCATATTGTGAGTTTTGTAAACACAATAATTGCAGAAAACATTCATGCATTAACGCATTACATGCAGACATTAGTATTTTTAATGTTATAATTCAGTCAAATATTAAACAAAATTAAATTAAATGGATGCGTAAGTATTTTGAACCATGATCAATAATCCATACATAAACTCTACGGGCTCGAAAATGAATGCAAGAACCCGAGAAAATTCAAGGTAACTCATGCAGGTTTTTTTTTGAGAGACAGAATTAAAAAAAAAACAGGTAACTACAATTGAATAAGAATAATAATGTTTAAAGTTAAAGGAATTAAATAAAGAAATAACAATATAAATAACCAACATTGGGAAATATCTTTAGGCAACGGGGATGAACTCTGGTCTTCAGGCAGTTAAGCTTATATAACTGCAAGCCTTCAGTTATTTCTACCAGTATATTAGGATCCTTATCTCTCAAAAATTTTCCGATGAAACGGCCTTTTGTTAGAGCGTTGTTGGTTGAATCAACATTATAGCAAGTTTTGTTTATGTAACCTCTCTGAATGTCAATTTCTGTCATTCTCAAATTGTCGCATTTTGAGGAAAGAAACATTTCTTCTTTTCCTTGTGGGCTTCTTATCATTTCAAAAGGTAAACTGACATTGTTTCCCCAAAGCCAGGATCCAAGGTGGACGTGTAAACCCCCTCCACAAGCACAATAAATACCTTCGAATGCTGAAGCTTGTTCAACGATACAATACATGAAACAGCCCAAAACCCCGTGTGACGTAAATCTAGGGTTAGATATTGATTTGGTTCTGGCACTGACGCTTCATACGATATACAGTGGAGACTTTTCCAGGAAATGTTGAAAATGTTTAAGCTTATTAGGTGAGTAAACAAAAAGGTACTTATTTGATTAATCTTGTTGTTTGACACGTCTAGTTCTTCAAGGTTTCTTAGTCCAGTGAAGTAGTCCAATTTAAGTTCTTTTAAGGAATTGTTTCTGAGTATGAGAAATTTAAGACTTGATATTCCACCAAATGAACCATTCATGAGGACAGATATAATGTTGTGCGAAAGGACTAGACGTTCTAACTTAGAAGGCCCTTTAAATTGTTCATTATGAATGACAGAAATATAATTGAAGGATAGATCAACAGCACATACGTCCTTTAGTTCACCGAATGGAGAAGGTCCCATGCTCCTTATGGAACAGTCAGGTAACGTGATTGATCATATTGCAGTAAGGCCTCCAAAACGTGCTTTGGTGAGATGTATGAAAGGCTTTACAGCGCTGGTATCTCCTTGCTGTCCTTTATAACAATAATTGTTTATAAGACTTGCCATGACTGTCATGGCAAAAACAACCCAATATTTCGTTGTCGCCATCTTAAGCACATAACTCGGATGGAGAGAATTCGCTCATTTGTAATTGCGATGTCCGGGTAGTGGAATAAATAGAAATATGTGTATGCAGAGTTACAACCAGGAAGGAGCAGCTGGTAACAGGAGATCATGCGGGTTTCTAAGATCTAATAAAAAAATGCGATAAAAAGTAAAAATCATCATGATTATATTATGGCATTAACTCGGATGAAATGTTTTATTGGACAAATGTTTTTTTTAGTATGATAGAGTAGATAATTATCGGTGTAAACTGAAACAGTAAAGTGAAAATGACCTTTCTTTATTTATTTTTACATTAATAGTTTTATCTTAGTGTTTGCTTGAATGGAGGCAAGGTTGCTTCCAGGAAGGATATTATTTGACTGCAGCA
Source organism: Sipunculus nudus (assembly GCA_026874595.1). Lineage (NCBI taxonomy): Eukaryota > Metazoa > Annelida > Sipuncula > Golfingiida > Sipunculidae > Sipunculus > Sipunculus nudus. Next base: position 60,240,826 of record CM049312.1, read on the forward strand.
AATAAATACATCACATCATGTCAAAATATCTTATTCTTTTAGCAAATGATTTATAAATTAAATAATTTATCCAGAAATCTATAATATATTACGTGCACGGGAGGTTTGTTTGCATATAGATTATCCTCTTGGAAGTGTTCCAGTAGCAAGGAAACTATATTAAGTTTTCAATGTGTATATGGTGGCATGAGATATGGAGTAACAATACACCTTTATATTGGTTCCCTGTGTCCATATAAACTATGATTGACTATACATTCTCTAGCTGTTAAAATTAATGATTCTGATGTATTGGTAGTTGCTCGTGAGGGCAAACATATCCTAGAAAGGATTTCTATTTACATGTACAAAAACTTGATAAAGTCTATATGACGAGGCTTTCTGAAACTAGTGACTTTATTGACCAAGGGCTTGAATGAATACATCTCTGACGGACTGATTTTCAAATGACTGCTTAATTCACTGTGACTGGTCATTGCCTGGATGTGAGAATAATTTGACAGTTATTAAAAATAAGGCTCTCCTCTATTAGTGGTAACATAAAATGGCCTTTATCAGCTTAATTGCATGAACTCCTCAGTTTAACTTACGGAATACGTTTTGCGATATGCCTGATGTGACTAAACACTTCCTGTATGTAATGGATACTGTTAATATCTTTAGAAAAGTCTAACCTTGTTCATTGCTCCTGTTTCAGGTGACAGTTCCCATTAAGCAATTTCCTTAGTTTAATTATGCAAATTGAAATATGAAATATTTAATATTTATCCGACAATATACAACAAAAGTCGACATAATTTCTCTTGCGATTAAATTTGTTAATCGGGATAAATCCTCGCCGTCTAGAAAATTAACGTTTGATGTGTGTCGTTCTTGCTGGTCATGCGTGCTTTCTATATATATATGCTCATCTAAGGTAAATATGTCATCTTTAAAAAAGGGATCGAATTCGAAATATCCCTGAAAGTGACTGGAATACTCATTGGTTTACTCAGTGTACTCACTGAATAAATAAATAAATTTATTAAACTCTAGCTATTATAAGTCCAGAAAAAACTCTCTGTCATTGCATCGCCTTATAATTTACATATTTTTGTTCGGTTTCCATTTTTTAAAAGTCAGCTTACAAATGATAAAGCTATTTTTATTCCATACAGTCCTCGACACAATTAATGTGCATGGGAATTCTGTAAAGCAACTGACGTGAAATGACACTTTCCGGGAAGTATTAGGCATAGATTTAAAAACATTAAATCAATCGAAACTGTATGCGACACACATTATGACAATTGAAAATACGCCCCTATTTACAAGTACTCAACATTTGTATCAACAGACCAAAACAAATATTAGTAGATTCCGTATATTTATACAGAAATCAAACGGGGGTTTTAATATATATCTTAACTGTGCAGAAACGATCATGTTGTTATGTAAAACTTGGTCAAGAAATAGATCGAGTCTTGGACTGCCCCGATACATGTTAGTCTGAGCATGTAAGTGCTGTTAAGGCTGTTTTTCAATCGCCAATTTCCATTTGAAATAATCCACGCAGAAGACACCAGGTTTTATGTTCCTTTACAAATACAGGGAACGATTAAACATTGAAGTCTCGTATTGATCAGCTTAATGGCACCTACTGTCCTGTTAATAAGTCAATCAACAAACGAACACAAACTAAATTTTCCTATAACATTTATTTTTTGACAATTTTTCCTTTCATGTAAATGCCTTATCTTATACGTTAACTTATCCAATATATACATCTTAAACAGGTCACAAATGCAACAAGGATTTATTGACAAAACACTTATTGAGAGCAAGCTAAAAAAATTTTTGGATTCTGTATTATCTATTTTCACCCTCCGATTCCATTCACTGTCGCTTTTATGGTTTATCTGCATTAATCAGTCCCGGAGTGAGCACTTCAAAATCACTTGGTAAGCTTATACCGGACCACACGTGGTCAAAGCTGACATCGGACGTAGAGGAGGGGTTTGAATTGCCCACTGGAACCGTCAGTGGAGACCTTTGTATTAATCATTTGGTAAAGTTTATGTGCCAGTCAGATTAAGGGGCCTTCACATATCCAAAACGGAGCCCGTCCTACTTATCTGCGAGCTGAAAAGGGCATTTCCGGCTGGAATACGGCCGGTGTTTGCTCGATAACTATGGGCTCCGCCGCAATTTTTATGGGTTGGCCGACGATCGCAGGGCACCGAAACCTGTTCTTAATTAAATGATTTTTAATGGCGATTTTTGAGGTTGTAGAGCTCGTAAATAGGTCGCCCGTAGATCGCTCGGGCAGCGGCCAACATGCAATCGATATTCGGGCACCAATCCGACGATTTTAGACGCATTTTTGAAATTCGGACGGAGGTCGAAAGAGCTGCGCGGCCGCCGCATCGGCTCCCATCGATAATCGAACGTATCCCGCCCGACTTGTATAAAGTCGAACGTGCTGCGAGCAATCCCGTGCTTGTGTCGGGAAGCCGTCGGGCGGCTACTTCGGCCCCTGGCTGGGCTCCTCCTGTCAACTCAGATTTTAGTTCATGCTCCGATGAGCTCTCGTGCCACCTTCTTCTTAGGAACAGGTTTCTTTGCTCCCTTGGTCTTCTTTAGCGGCATTTAGCTAACCGCTATTAGTAGCTGAGCAGTGCTCTTCACTCTGTCAGACTTGAGAAATATGATGTAACAATTTTTTACATGCCATATATATACTCGAGGCGCGGACATCAGACGAAGCCAGGCAGAACGTCGGGCGGAGCCCGCACGGACGGCGCCCAGGTGTCTGGCGGGCATCGACAGACCAAATGTTCATCGACCGCAACTCGGACTGCGCCTGCCATTATGCCGGGCGGCTCTCGCCCGATTATCTTTTGTTTACTGTCGGCCGCCGAGCGATTTTTGATCACCATTATTCAATGGGCACTGCCCGATCCCCGTCCCATATGTGACAGGTTAGATTGTAAGTGTAAAATACGCTCGACTTCCTGGCGGCTTCGAATTCGGCGACTTTCATGTGACCAACAAATTCGGCCGGAGGCCGTTGGATATTTGACGCAGGCTCAATGCAACATTCTTTTTAAGAACAGTGATAACCTACTACTTTTTTTTATGCCGTTTGTCTTTTAATGAATATATCGTTCATTAATTGTATCGTTTCCGCCTACCGGGAAACTGAAGAAGTTACCCCCTTTAAATAAAAAGTATATAAATTTAAGTTTTAGATAAGACCTAAGATGATACATCGTTTCTGAATCAGTCTAATATTCTAGGTGTATAGAGTGACAAATCTGTTACCATTTTTTTAAGAATCAGTAATATGGTATAAATACAAGTCATATATAATATATCTGTATTTATTTATGTTTGTGCATATGTATATACGTAACATTGTAAATGAATGAAAAATTTGAAAAGTTAGATGAGCAGTTGGACAGAAACCTTAGGAAGTTCTTGGTAAAATCTTCTTGGAATCCCTAAATAAGGTCGATGTATCCAATTTTCTATGGCCTATGGATAAAACACCTGGTTTTGAGCACGGTGAAATCTTTTTATCCATTTTTCAAGGTTCCTTAACAAATATTTTTCACCGGATCGTAACATTAATAATTAATACATGCATCACCTGTATGTCAAGTTCAGCTGAGCGTCATCGCCCATGGGTCACTTGTTTATTTAAAGGTTTCCAGGACTATTTATGTTATTCGACAGCTGTATTTCTAATCCTAACAGATAATCATTGGCGACGGATATGGGACAATCCTAATATACCAACAAAGGGAAAGAGCTGGGTGTAGCTTTATGGTAACAGGCGTGTAAATTTATTCAGTTTTATTTGATGAAAATTATGATATCAATGGTATCTGGTAGCAGTTATATATAATTCTGGCAACTGTTTTAAATTACTTGAAGTATTATCTAGATAAAGGGAGAGTGTTAGATACATAAAGAATCATAAAAGTCTGAGCAATAGTCATGGACGCCCTGTTATCTAAATTTATAACGTGTATGTACACCACTGTTCCACAGGCGTATTGTGGGGCTTGTTCAAATGTCGGTATTTTAAAAGGGGTATTTTAAAAGAAGCAAATATACCCGTATTAACGGCCCTCGAAAGTATGATTGACCGTGGAAGATTATTCCATTTTACTTATTGAAGGTGTTTTAGGAAATACGGACATATGGCGAATCTGATCCTGTTTCGTTATAAAATTAGAACCCTGTACAAAGGAGGGTTTGAAGGACTGAGTAATCTGCAGTGGTTAAACAGCATTTGGTGGCAGAAGTCGCGGAAAATCAGTGACATAATCACGTAGCAGGAAGTAAGCTGCAGCTCGGTCGGCCAGATGACCTTAAGAGTAAATTATTTTATAAGGTATATACCTCACGGAAAGGTCATAGTCATCAGTTAAAAGGATATGTCTTTCCATATACAAGTTAATGTATTCATGCTTCCATTTTGCTGGTTAACCTCGTATGTTCTTATGGTCCGCAGGGTTGCCTATGCGCGATCACATGTAGCCGATCGTTACGCGTAGGGTATGGAATTTAACTGTATGGAGGGTTATTACCATTGGCAGGGGGACAATTAAATGTCTGACGAAGCTGAAGCTAGTTGATATACACAATAACAGTTAAGGAAATCTGGGACAAAATGATTTTGCCGGTTTCTTTTCTAGGTCCAACTGTAACATTTTTGCCAATAAGACTAATAGGATGCTAAAATCATGTTGTCACGGTGACCTTATTCTGGTTTCCAAGGATACATTCTAATCACAATTTTTGGATCCAACATTTAAGATTATGAACAGGTTTGACTCAAAATTAGGTTTGGCTCTCGCACCTCACATAATATATGGCAGCATGACCGTGAGGGAGATTTGCTTAAGACCTTCTATTAGTAAGAAGGTTCTAGGTCGAACCATTTTGATTTGTACCTATCTGACTCTCACAGTACTAAAATCGTTTTTTCATATAGCTCGCAGGATATATCACAACATGATCTCATTTCAGGTTTCCAAGGCATTTTGCCAAGAACCTCCCTGGATGTTGTGATAGAAGATGCTAGGCAAACAGATGCGATTTGTGCCCATTTTACATTTAGGGTGCTCTTTTTCTTATAGCTCACATAATACAGGTCACAATTATCTAATTGCATGTTTCCATGGCTATTTGCGAAGAACCTCCCTGAATGTTACATAAGAGATTCTAGGCCTAAAGGATACAATTTGTACCCATCCTGACTGTCTTGGGCTCAAAATCAGGTTTCAGCCAGTAGGTCACAGAATATAGGTCAACTTGACTTTATTTCAAGTTTTCTAGGAGATTTGCCTAGAACCTCCCAGGATGTCGCATCAGGAGATTCTAGGCCTAACATACAATATGTGCCCATCTGACATTCAGGGTTCACTTATGACATTTTTTCTATCAGTCGCAGAATATAGGAAACTGTGACCTAATTTCATGTTTCCAAGGAGATTTGCCCAGGACCTCCCTGAATGTTAAATTAGAGGTTTTCGCCCTATCTGACAGTCTGGATAATCAAAATTATGTAAATCATGTTTCCGGCCTGTAAGTCTCAGAATATAGATCACCATGACCTAAATTTAGGCTTCCAAGGAGTTCCTTTGCATTAAACCTCCCTGGATGACGCACTGGAAGATTCTAGGCCTAAAAGATTCAATATCTGACATTTACTGTGCACATATGACAGAAAATATACCATGGTGACCTAAATTCATGTTTTTTAAGAACTTTTACCCAGGACCTTCCAGGATGTACCGTTAGAAAATTCTAAGCTTAATGGATACAATTTGTGCCCCGTCTGTTTGTCGGGGTGATCAAAATCATATTTTCGACCCGTAGGTCGTCGGTTATATATATCACCATGGCCTAATTTCAGGCTTCCAAGGAGATTTGCCCAGAACCTCCCAAGATGTTGCATTAAAAGGTTCTAGGCTTTATAGAAACAATATGGTCCCATATGACATTTAGGGTGCTAATATGAATTCTTTTTCCTATAGGTCCCTCATTATAGTTCACCGTGACCTAATTTCAGGCTTCAAAGGACACCCGCCCAGGATCTCCCTGATTGTTTCGTAAGAGTCTGGACCTAACAGATACAATTTGTCTCACTGTCTTGGTGCTCAGCCTTATGTTTTGGGCCCATGGGTCACCAGGACCTAATATCAGTTTTCCTAGGAGATTTCCCTAGGACCTCCCTGAATGTACAGTTAGAAGTTTCTAAGCCTAACGGTTACGATTTGTACCCTGTAAACAGACGGACAGCCGGACCATCGGATTTTCTTGAATGACAGGTTGTATAACACACCCCCCAATAAGCCATGAAAAACCTGCCAACTTTTTTTTCACTCAAGTACATCTTTGGACCTTGAGTGTGCTGGGCGGTTGATGGATTAAAAACTTGGTAGAGACGGAAGTAGCCGTAAAACATATAATTTTTACTATGATATACATATGGGTAAATATAGCACTAATAACCACACGATTATAGTTCCATTATGATTATACTTAAATTAAGTATTAAATTATATCCCTTAATTAATGTTGTAAATTAGATGTAAAGAAGTTATGTGAAGCTTACCTTCTCACATGACCTTTGTAATCAAACCATGAAACCACTCATTTTGTAAGATAAATAATACTTTTATAATCGATTATTGTTCCATCACAATCTGCTGACAGTGTTGGATATATGAATGCTAACACACAATACAAATAACTTTTGGTGAAAATAATTGTTCAGCAATCCTGAATCCTACATAGAGTCTGACTTTCCAGGTGCTCATATCGTGTTTTCCCCGTACAAATCCTCAGCAAATACGGGTCATCATGAATCACTGCCGGAGTTGATTGACGAATTCCCTAGGGTCTGAATTTATAAAAAGTTTCTGGATCTGACCATTGTTATTTATACACTGTTTAATTTCTGTTGCTATAACTATATAACGGTTACAAGTTAGCTTAGCTAAAATATTTGGATAGCAGGCGGTTAATAAAATTAACAAAATCCATAAAACCGTCATCCCAGGGGGAACAAATGAGCGGAAAAAACTCAGTGATGTAATAACGTTAAGTTTATAATACTTCTAACCTATGCACACGTGTCAATAAATTCAACTGAAACTATTCCTCAGATATTTTATATGTCTACAGGAAAGAACTGAGGTTAATATTTCATTACAGGTTTCTCTTTATTCATGATCCTGAGTGAAAGATGTAACTTATGATCTCATTTTTATAAAACATGCGAACAGGGTATTTGATTCAAAATTTTTAGGAATGTTTAAATATTTAAACCCAATACTGTACATGAATTGGGCAAATAGTTATAATGACTTGTGTAAAGCACATTCCACTGCCCTGATGATTGCACTATATTATATGGAGGACATCATTGACGTTTTACGTGCAACTACAACCCATATTCTTAGCCATATTGGGCATTAAACCCGGGTCGCCAATGGCGAGAGCTGAGCTTGTTACCACTCGACTACCCAGGCAATGTTTTTAAGTACTATCTTGGTGATTTAATTTCCTCCTGGCATCAGATAATCAGATAATCGTCAGTTACAGACAACCGGGAATAGTAATCCAATTTATAGGATAAATGGTTTCGGTGAAATTGGACCATTTAGACGATTTACATTCGGACTGTCCTTTAACGGGAGTCGACGTAAAAATAAAATAACGACCAGCCTGTTCAATTTTGATAATTTATTGACTCTACACAGCAAAACATACATGTGCCTGTATTATCAACTCTCGATACAATTAACTTTGGAGCGATTTTGTGTTTGGTTAATATGTTTCGGTAAATCTAGGTAGTGATAATAAAGCCAGTACTTCATTATCTGTACAAGGAACTATATTTACTAAATAACAGGTTAACTCCGGATGGCAATATAATATAATCACTCTATAAAACGCCTCGTGACCTAACATTTATCAATAAACCACTTCCTGGTTGTTACTGGTTTGCTTGGATATTTTCTGAATTACCGAAACCGTTTGAAGACCATAAAGGAATCCTATATCTACAAAATTGAAGTAATGATTCAGAACTATCGAGACATTTTCATCGATAATTAGTTTTAACGAATAGTGGTCCACCTGAGAACTGGTAACTTCAGGAAATGACAAATCATATCTTAGTTTTCTCTAGACTTTTCATATTATGAATAATAATACTGCTGCCCCTACTAGTCTGCAGGATAGGTGAGCACCTCGGTCTCGCATGTGTCTGTTGAGCTTTCGCTGGACGACGTGTGTTCATAGATCACGCTCAGTCGCAGTGGAGGCTTAGATATTGCGCGCTGTCTGAAAGGCGACCCCGCCCTCCGTGCAACGAAACTCATTTTCAGATACAAACAGATGATTATCAATACGTTCAGGACGAAGAAAGCCATTTCCGTTGACGTCAAACCAATGGCCAAATCGTAGCTTAGATGGACCACAGGCTCAGAGCATCCCTGAGTCATGATGTCAATAACAGTGTTTTCTAATGTTTATCTTGGCTTTTCGTATAAGGCATGATAATAATGCTGCCCTTACTAGTGAGCAGGGTCGGTGAGCACCTCGGCCTCGCGTGTGTCTGTTGAGCTTTCGCTGGACGACGTGTGTTCATAGATCACGCTCAGTCGCAGTGGAGGCTGGGGTAATGCCCGCTGTCCGAAAGGCGACCCGGCCCTCCCTGCAGTGAAGTTCATTTTCAGATGCAAACTGATGATTATCAATACGATAAGAATCAAGAAAGTCATTTCCGTATAGGTTAAACCAATGGCCCAACCGTGAAGTTCAGGGCTGGCTTGAGTCGAAATGTCATTAGCATATGTTGAAATCATTGTTGGCTCCCCAAATGTGTTCGAATGTTGACTTTGAGTATTGCAAATGTATCTACATCTTATTCTTAAAGAAGACCTATAATGTAAATGCTGTAATCTTATTTATCGATTAAATATATACAAAATATATCTATTCCCAAGGTATGTTCGTTTGCTAAGCACTGTACATTGGTCATAGTGTTACATTTAATCATCCTATTTCCAAATATGTCTCCTAAATTGCTTGCTTATTTGTCCTCACTTTAAACATTTCACATAATAGCTGAAACAGAGGTTTCAAGGAAATACGCCGTCATATGACAGTGTAATCATATGCATTCAAGTTATATATACATATAAAGAGCTATTTTGAATCTCTTCTTTGTTACGTCAGTAAAAAAAGATCTGTCACATATTTACATCGGAGTGTATCATCGTTTTACAATCACTCTCTGTTTAGTATTTCTCTAGTGAGATGAGCTACCCATATGGGATGGGACTTTGCTCGGCAGGGTTTGCCGATTGATCAAATCAACATTCGTTACAATTGAGTACAGTTATTTTGCAGTAGCGTATATGCAATCATCGTTGCCAGAACATTTGTAGCAAATTTTCCTTTTTCCTTAATCACTATTGCGTATCACACTCTCCGTCGTCAATTATCCGACTGCCCCACTCGGTTCTGCTTTACCAGAAAGCGCCTACCGGGAAGCTATAACTATTATTTATACACGCCGTTACCTAGTATAGGTCTCATTATTTTTATCTCAAACCCTGGATGTCAATATTTATTCCGTAATCAGAATTTAAGAAAGGCAAAAAGTTTGCAAATAACTAATTTACAAATAATCATTTTGTGGTAGTCATAATTAGTTTGTCCGTTCCAGAACCTCCTTCCTTGATGATTGATGGAGTGACAAATCTAATATATTATTCAATCTTTAGTTTGAGTCATTAGTTAACTTTAAGTGTTGTCATGTGGTGAAAGTCACAGTTTTTTTTCCGTGCTCCTAGTGGCTCATTGACATTAGTGATATATTATCCTTGCGGTTCTTTGCTGGAAGTAAAGTGTTACCATGTTACTTTCTAGACAGCGAAAACCGAATTGATTCATTAAGAATGTTTCCTATGCACTATTTGCCTTATTTTTAAGCAGCCACTCGTGTCCTTTTGTAAAAACATGTTTTGCATGTGATAAAAATATAAAACTGTTTTATTCTCATTGAATTTAAAACTAATTATCATGATATACTGAATGATGGAACGATTATGACAACAAAACCTTGATATGATAATGTTGTAACCGATTCGTAATTTACATGTCAAAGAATATTTAGAACTTACTGATAATCAAAACAGAATTATGAATGCCAAATACAGAAAGACATGAGGGGAAGTGTTATCTCCGATTATCAGGTTACTTGCTCAGTTCTCAGGTGATAAACATGTCGCAAACAGTGTAGGTCTCTGTAATACAGAGTTCATTTGTGATATTTAGATTATTATTATGTGATATTTGATCTCCTTTAGGTTCAGTGCAAGGTTATTTCTTTTTTCAACCCAGTCAATCGGCAAATTACCACCATCAACATTTGGACCAGACATTCTTATGCATTCTTATAAAGATATTATCACAAAATGCGGATCCGGGTTACAAATATGAACTACATACCACGAGGCATTTGCAAACACGAGCAGTGTTTTGAGGAAGATTTAACAGCATTCGTTGTGATAACAGACACTAGATAAGAGCGGCCATGCATTACTTATGGGAAATCTTTTTTTATAATATGATCCCTTTACCCAAACTAAGAATGTTTAAAATAACTCAAAACAGTCGCTGAATGCAACGTTTTTGGACAAACCTCTGGCTAAATATTTACGTGCTGTATAATTTAATTTATATGTTAATGCTTCTTAATGACCATATTATATCACACTACTCTTTAGAAAACAATAGAACAAATACTGTATATGATAAGTAAAAAACATTAACACACTATAAGAAAAGAACATAAGGCATTAAACATGATACGCTGCGAGATTAATAAAAATTATTTCCTAGAACTAAACTATTGTTGCTTTCTTACAATTTCTGAAAGTTTGTAAAAACATTATTAACAGAAAACCAACATGAAAATTAATAACAGAACAACTTTTATTTGAATTTGCAAAATAAACGATAATTTGCATACCTTAAAAAAGCAAAGATGTACAAAGATGAAACGGCTAATTTAAAATAATCTTGTATAATTGTAAGAGACTGTTACAGTTATCTAAAAGCAAATATCATCGATAACTAAGTTTTATTTATACTTTAAGACTTTCATCGGCCATTAAGACTCCGTTAACTCAATGCAAGACATTTATAACTGTCATAAATTACGGTCTCTGCCTTTGAGTTAGTAGGTTTGCGACACATTTTTATATCCTTTGCTATTTCTTGTCAATAAGTTTCTCAAAGAAACGGGCTCTCATCGAAATATTCTGCTTGAGTCTTGATTGCTTTGAGCAAGATTTATTTAAGTATACTCCTCAAAAACATACCTTGTGTCGCTTTTTTTTTTTTCGTCTAAAAAGATAAGGTAACAATATTACCCAAACCACATATTCCAACACAGATGTTTAAAATACCTCCGCAAATACAAAACATATCTTCATGTACTGAGGCTTGATCAACAGTGCATGACACAGATCCAAACCCCAAATGCCGCATATCAAAGGATTCAGCTTGAATTGTTCATGCAATAAACCACATTGGATATAAAATGTATACTGTTCCATGAGACGTTGAAAAACCATTAAGCTTTGTAGGTGAGTGCATAAACTGCTACCTATTTGATTAATGCTGTTCCCGGACACGTCTAGTTCCATAAGGTTCCATATCCTTGAAGTACTCCATGTTTTACTCTTTAAAGGAGCATTTTTCTGAGTGACAAGAATTTAAGACTTAATATTCCATCTAATGTACCATCCATGAGGAAAAAAATGGTTGTGCAAAAGAACCATTCTAACATCAAAGGTCCTCTGAATTTTCTTCCGGGTATTATTTATGCATAATTATGATACAAGTCAATCAAGTCTGGAACTTTATGTTTACCATAGGGTGAACGTGCTAGGCTCCTGATGGAAACTTTGCCATCATGAAGGACTTCAGTGCAATTAATTATTCAAAGTGCGCGTCCGTCAGTTCTGTGACAAGTCACCTTTTTTTTGAGTCAGAGAAACGGACAGTCGTTTTATCCTGTTACTCTTATCTTCATGGAATTAGTAGATCTTAATTCAAGCATTCTTTGACATGAATGGTTTGAAAACTAACAATTCATTTGCAGCCACAATTTACTTCACATGAACTACGATAAAAATAAAAAATCATTGAAAACAAAAAATAAATTTTTAATTAATTTTGTGTTGCTGATAACGTCCCACGGCACACAGGCGAAGGGGATTATACAATAGTAACAACATTTCATGGGTATTTCAATACATATCCAAAATTCGTCTTACACAAAGCTGTCTTTTCACTACTAAATTGACGACAGTTATTTACAAGTTCTGCAAAAAGACTGTTTATGATGCACTCGTTTTATAATGCTTAATACTGTTGTGTATTTATAAATAAAATAATAAATGTAACAAGTAATTCCATAATCAGAATTAACATTTACAGTTGTCTGCCATAATATATTATAAAATAATAAGAATGATAATGAACGTCTTCACTAAAACTAGGAAGTCACGGATAACCATTATGCTGCCATTACCATGAGCATGTTACCAAGCCTAATGTCGCCAGTATCTTAGGGAAGTGTTAAAAAGCCACTAATGCTCATGCCTTAAATTAGTTTATACCTATAAGTACAACAGCAAATTTAGCTTTAAAAATATGAACCGGCTTCTCTGGCTCAGGGGTAGAACACATCAGTCAAAGCCTGGGGGTCTTGAGTCCAAATCAGCCGAGGCGGAGAGATTTTCACGGTCGCCCCCCCCCCCCCCCCCAGCGAGGGTGAAAATCGAAGAGCGATAAAAAAGGCATAGCAAGTACGTGTGTAAATATTGAGCTGACATGAAATGACTGAAAATCTTTTGTTAATGTCCAACTTACGGCATCAACGGTATTTATTTAACTATATCATTCGTTATCAAGAACATGGTGGGAATCTGCGATTATCTAAATGTCTGTTATATGATCGTCCTTCCTGATAATCATTTATCTCTGAGCAATTATCAGGATGAGCTTCTCTCGGGCTTTTAAACCCATTTGTATGAACATGGCGACAAGGAGACTTATATTGGCTTTTTATGTCATAGCAGAGATGACATCGGTTTTAAACTGTTTTTGTGAGAAACAAGAAGAAACCTTTCGTAATCTTGATAATTCGAATAGCACGCAATTTGACTAAAGTCACTCATAATGACGAATTGTTCCATAGAAAGCATGGGAACTTCGCCGTTTGCGGACCTGAAACATGTACGTGCTATTGACCTATCGTACAACTATATTTCCATCATAAATATTCAACAATTCGGGGGATCTTTGGCAATCGAATACTTTAAACATTTCCCACAAGAATATTTCCGTCCTTTCGGATGGTTCTTTTGATTGGGTCCAAAGTCTAAAATTCTTGACACTCAAAAATAAATTTATAAAGGAACTGAAACCTGATTTTTTTACTGGATTGAGCAATCTTATCATGTTAGACGTTTCCAAAAACAAGGTGAACCACATGAAAAGCAGTTTATTTATTCATCTAATGAGTTTACAGATTTTCAACATCTCTAAGAACAGCCTACAATGCATCACGTACTGCCTGACTTCGTTCAAGTTATAACCATAAATATTCGTTATACGAAGTTTGGGACATTGTCATGTATTATTGAGCAACCCTCAATGCAAGACGATATATATTGCGTTTGTGGAGATGGTTTAAAGATCACTGAAGGAACATGGCTTTGGAGTAACAATATCAATGTAGGAATAACTAACAAATCGCAGATACATGAACTCAAATGTGGCAGGATCGGCGTTTACGGTTGTCTCGCACTGGGTAGGTATAATTAGAACATAAGATTTTTTTTTTATTTTCAAATGGAGAACCAATGATTTCGTCAGTTAATGCAATATCCTATTCAGGTTTTGATTTTAAAGAATTGCTAACATGCATCAGCGATATTAAGATTTATCTTATGCGTATTTTCCAAGGTTTTCTTAGAAGGTTACCCCTTACATTGTGTTTTTCTTCCTTATATAATTTTGCAAATGCTGGATGATAGACTTTTTAGATAAGCTTGTGAACAAATGGTATATCTATCTGAATTTATTTTATTTGTTGCATGGGGAAGTATTTTCAACATAAAGTGAACTTACTCTAAATCCTCACGTCTGTATGCTATGCGTCGACCATTTACTGGGATTTATATTTGTAATATTTAATATCTCCTTTTTTTCACAATTTTCTTCAGTATCAATATCAGTGAATAGGAACGGGAAACTAGAAAAGGCATTTTATTTCTTGCATATAAGATATACAAAAATAAAAGCCTGAATACGTCATGTGTTTGTTTCATTTTCTGACTATTACCACGGTTTTATGACAAATTGTTTATATTTTTCCCGGGAACCTGCACCTCTATACGCCAAGCTGCATCCTAGATTGTCTGTTTGAGATTTAAGACCCTGAGGTATTTTTCTTAACTTTGTGATACAAGTATTTTTAGCACTTCCGTTATATCTATGGTAATTTGTCAGACACGAAGTTGTATGACTGGATGTTGGCTGCACAGCTTCATCCGGACATTATTCATAAGAAGTGATGCTGCGGCAAAAGGCTTTTCCGTATCATGTGACAATAAGTGTAAGTGACAGATCTACCCATTTGAAATATTTTTTTTCAGATGTAAACGGAAGTAAGTATTAGAAGCACAAGGGGTTTAACTTACTCGGTGTTGATATTTCACTCAAAACAGGAAGATGACAGTGCTCATTTAAACGTCGGTAGTACTTTCCTTGGGATGACTAAACACGTTCATGATATCAAAATCATGTTTTTCGGTTTTATAAAATTCCACCCTTAGTGGTCGTATTTTAACAATATTCCTACGATAGATACCGCCATTGGATACCTCGATCAAGTGTGTTTTGTCGCTATTTTTTCTCTTTGATTTTGCCCAGGATCAATTGCTTGTGTTCTCTATGTTCGAGATAGATAGTTTGCTATTTCATTAGCTAGGGAATATCTTTCGCTTCCTTGTCATAACTTCTTTCACTGTCTCTTTTTGCCTTTTTTCTCTTTTCTGTGATTTTGTCGGCGTCTTGTGTTGTGTTCTCAATAGTTTCGGATACCGTCAGCCTCACACTCACTGGACCAGTTCCATTGATATTCATTTCACGTAAGAACTTGCAATGGCTCGAAATATGTGGATAGGTAAGTGAGAAGTATTTACTCGATAAATATTGGACAATACCACACAGGCATTTAACACCAGTTACATCTGCAGGAGCTGGCATTTGCATGATTGCTTTAAATTTACTTTTGTCTGGCTTGATGTCATAATCAGTAAACATATGTCCATGAAAGTTGATCTTCGATTTACCGGTCACCATTTTATCCTGGTTCACAGATTTCATACATTCATGAATATCCGCAGAACCTCATCTCCTGTTGCATGGAACAGCATTACAATCTGATACTCCCTCGGGAGTTCAATCAGTTGAGCAAACACCCTGTACTTATGTCAGTTTTGTTTAAACATTTTCCAGCTCTCTTTGTCAGCAGGACAAGAAAGAATCCGGCGGAGACGGCTGATGAACCTCCAGATACAGATTAAAGAGGCATTTTGTGTGATGAGTAACAGATTACCATGAGAAACAGCGGACACAGACAAGTTCCTACCATCGTCTAATGTCCATAACCGCTGCCACCATGTTAATATTAATCTCAAAATAGGCAGATGACAATGGATTCTATTTGCAATCCTCCAAAATTTCCGCCATGCTGATGCGTACACGAGACACAAAGGTAAGGTTCTTGTGCCGCTCCCTGTAGGTAACTTTATATACTAATGTTTCAAATACAGATGGTCACTCAACATTGTTAGCTTCACCTGACAGTAAGCAGTGTGTTAACAAAAGACATTTTGGCCTTTCAACATCATTTTTAAATTATCTTTAGTAGAACAGATGCGAGTTATATAGATGACAAAATGTTATACCCTGTATGACTGTGCTCAATCGTGTCTAAGTATCGAAATAATACAGACTCAATGACAGTTCGAAATATAAATAATGAGGATAAATAGGTCTGAGACTGCAAATGCAGGCTCTCACCAATATCAAATATTGGTACCTAATCTTTCCTCGGCATAGTTATACAACGTTTTTCACTGAGGACATCTGTCCAGTTGTTAAGATTATTCAGGCGACAGAGTACGTCCTTATTGTTCCTACTAATTCTATATCAGTGCAAGGTGACATGTTAAAAGTGACCTAATTATTTTCACACAACCAGTTGTAATAAGAAGTGCATGTGTCCAAGTTGCCTGACGTAGATTTAGGTTAATGGACTAATCCTCCAGATTTTATCACTTTATTTTACAATTCAACCTAATTTAATTGTTGTCGTATGGAAATCAACGATTTTATTTTGTAATAGGATTCTTATTGCCAAACTAAACGTAACAATGCCTATGAGATACACAGATGCAATACTAGGTATCTGCCGGCTAGTTGCGGCGGTGGATGTCAGAATAAAGTTGTAAAAATTTGACAGCAGAGAAGCGACAAGATGTATCCGCCGAATCACTAAGGAATAGATCAAGTGATACTTGAATTTTTACCTGACTTGAAAGCCCTCCAAATTTCTTTACTCAAAAATGCCCAAGTATACCATGAAATTATTACAGGTTGCACCACTAATGGTGTACAAGATAATGCCTTCTTAGATCAGTCGAGAGGAACTATTTCAGGCCGATACATCAAATACTCCTGAAATGACTGTAGGTGGCGCCGACTGTCTTGTTTATAAGATATATACTAAGGATCAATGAACAGACAAAGCTTTTGGGCGATACACCAAACTACTCCTGAGAAAAGGATATCAATGTATTATACAAAAACGGGATGGCACGTATCTGTTCTACGACAAAGCTATTCAAGAATGATATACGTGTACACTTTCAGGCTGATACATCCATTCACGCCTATTATAAGTACAATGGTCACCCAGAAAAGATTTATGGATGGACGTTACGAGGAAACGTGAATAAAAAGATGATAATCAGTGAGGGGTCAATATGTTACTTTGAGAACATAGAACTGCACGTAGTAATGTTCATAACTAAAAATAGACAAGGTGGAACAACTCGTAGGTACTACCTCATATTTATGATATAAATTTATTGTCATATACAGGTGGTTAGTTGATTTCCCATATTTTTATTTTTATGTTATTGTATATATATATATATATAAATATATATATATTATATATATATATATATATATATATATATATATATATATCACAGTTTCTGCAATTAATTTTGTTTTTAGAAAGATGTTGATATTAGTCAAGTTAAGAATTAAGAATGTACATATTCGTTTAATAAATGTATTTGTTATGGCCCAGTGAAATGTCATACACCTCGTAAGATTTTGCTGGGCGTCGGTCATGCATGACATAACCTGGTCTAGATTTCCGATAGCTGCATACCTTTGTTGTCTTCTTATTTGCGGTGGCTCAAATTCTCGATATTAGTCGTAGCCGAAAGATCGCAAAATTGAAATGAGGTGGTTAGGAATGCTAACCAGCTTAGTATGAGTATGAATTTCAGTAGCTGAACACTGACACACTAGTTTTGAAGAGAATATACCAGAAATAACATTCATATTGACGAGGAAGTAAATCGGGGAGAGGACTTAAATATATTTTTTATTTAAGGACTGTGTAAATAAAATTTATTTCAAAAGCGTTTTACTTTATACATGATTTTTTTATGTGAACATATACCCCCCCCCCCCCCACTACACACACAACAAACACAAACAGGCACTTTAAATAATGTATTCACCGGATGGGCGATGTTACAGCATCGCTTGGCCAATATCCCTGTCACCTTTCTAGCCAACCTAAACACCAAATATACATAATTCCCTTACTTTGACTGCTTATCCGCCAAAATTATCCATAATAACCATTAAATAAAGCTTAAAGCAAATGTTTAATCTTCATAATTAATCGCCTTCATTCATGCTTAAATTTACCACAAGGTATGAAAGGTGACAAAACACACGAGCGGTCATGCGAAGAGATCTCCATGAAAGTTCATGATTATTCAAGGGATAAAGGGATACAGCTTAATAAAAATCAGCTATTCTGTGAGGAGAAAACTCACAAATCGCTTCATATTCACCATACAACTCCGGTAGTGGCTGGTTTCCTTCATATATTTGCCCGCTAATAATGCAGGCTCTACACTGGAAGGGTCTTGATAGCAGTCAGTAGCAGTATATGAAAACACTCCATTAATATATGTACTATTAACATAACATGCAAATTTTCTGTTTTGATTCCGGAGGACAATGGATTTTCTAGGTAATGGGTACCTTAAACATACTAGAATCATCAAACACATTTAATCATTTTTTTTCCCATTATAATCAATTTCAAACCATTGAATTTTCTGGAGAAATAAGCAGAAAAAATACTTAAAACTCTATCATGTGTTGTCTTCCTCACGATAAAGCAGCAATTCATGTCAACTTCATCTCTTTGTCCTTCGGTCTTTCTGACGCTTGAGTTTAGCTGAAAGTAAAACAATATGCATTCTGTTTGTTTTAAAGTAAACACATTTAGATCGTTTCGCGAGTTTCTATGTCAATAGCATATGCTAAGGCTTCATTGTGGAATTTTACCAGAGAGACATTTTATGGCACACCCACATACGAATTTTACATCTTTCTCATTTGTTATTGATATTTACTTTCAAAAAGCTCTATACAAAAAAAATAGTAAAATGTGTAAAACAACTCGTATGGTCCTGATGCAGTACGTGCTATCGCCATTTGTATAATTCATTGTATAGAGTTTGGACTTTGCTAAATCATATTGATTTGAAACAAACAAAATAAGCATGTCATAGCTTGGTCATCAAGACCAGTGTCTTAAATTGATACAACATATGTTGTATGGTAATTGTGTTGATATATTTGTTTACTTGACCCAATCCTATACAGCCGATATTTACTGTCAAGAATCCGATTCCCTAAAATCAAAGAATGTACACAAACAAATTGTATAGTCGAAAAGGAATGGCTGTTGTAGCCATTTATATAACTAAATGTACATATCTTATATTAACTCAATTATGATTGTTTGGATGTGC
This sequence comes from Sipunculus nudus, assembly GCA_026874595.1. Taxonomy (NCBI): domain Eukaryota; kingdom Metazoa; phylum Annelida; class Sipuncula; order Golfingiida; family Sipunculidae; genus Sipunculus; species Sipunculus nudus. The sequence goes on from CM049312.1 coordinate 60,260,058, forward strand.
CATATACTGGTATTAATTTTCGGCACTATCAATGTAAAAATATTTTGACATTGGGGTAGTGTATAGAGTTTGTAAAACCAAAATGTATGTATACAAAGTGCACTTATAATAAGGAATGTACTACGTAGTAATTCAATATTTGTAGTTTGCTAAGACAGACGTATGCTCGGCTCTTTTATGTGAATAGTTTAATACATTAAGCAGTTTGAAGTTCAGGTGGAGCGGGAATATGAGACAAACAAATAAATTAATCGTTTTAAAACTAACCTAAGAATAGCCCTGGAACAGAGCGCATACCTCTATAGACAACGTGATAGGAGTGGCAAGATACTGAAACAAACAAATTAATATATAATGTCTAGGCCATGACTTTAATGTCTAGGAACACCTGCAGGCGAAAATCCTCAATTGAGCAATCATCAATGGTTGGATAATTATACTGATGTATTTGTTTGTTGTTTGTTTCAAGTTCCAATGCTGCTGCACCTGGACACTTAACTGGTTGAATTCATATTAGTTTGAATCCAGACAATCACCGAGTGAAATGGCAAACCAAGCAATGTTAGAAATTAACACGGCATATCAAACAATTTCAGAAATTAACATCCTCAGTAAAGAAAGTAATGAATATTATTAATTCGAATACCTAGTACGGTCGATCACCCGGCACGTACACCTGGCGCACTTATTCTTCCTTAGAAATATCAATGACAGCTTTTGAAGTCGATGGTACATAATAATAATGGACTTTAAATTGCTCAAAAAGATTAAATAGCGTACATTTTCATACACTGCTTTTTTTAAATGTATTATTTTAAGGAATGGTCAACTTAAGGATTTTTTTCAGAGTGTGTTTAATTCTAATATGATTGTTCTTGTTTATATGAAATGTGAATTATTATACCGCTCTGCGTTTATTCTGGTTGATATGATGTACGACTCCTCCCCTAATCTACGTTTGCGTGTTTTCTATCAATATCAAATATTTTAGGAAAACTGAAATTTATGCTTTATGACTTTCCATGAATCTGGTTTAGAGGCATACATCATCATAGGTTTTCCTTTTGGATATGTCTGTTTGTTTGACATAAATATCACCTTTGTTTATGGGAACACCTGCTGGTGCTTTCGTGGCCCCTGCACCCATCAAACAAAAGGTATATAAAGGGACTGGAAGCACAGGCAGAACACCAGCTGCCATCTACACGGCACGGAACAAAGAAGGCTACAGGTAAAGCTACCTTCATATCGATTTATTAGAGGGGTTTCTCTCTGACAAATATGTTCAGTGAGGGGTAACTAAAATTGTCTCATGTCATCCGCATTTTTCCATGCCATTTAAAGTGGTGAATTTATTTTGGGTTGATGCAGAATGTTATGGTCTAACGATGCATTATAAATACATTTTGTATTTGAACTTCTAGCGATTGTGACACACTGATAACATTACAGATGCCAGTTTCCATTCGTATACACCAAAGGTCAATTCCACTAAGCGACCGTATAATAACATAACGGTGTCAAGTTTACTACAGTTCAAACCATTGCAAGAATATTGACTTACTAGTAAAGCTGCATGACAGGAGGTGGCAAAATATATTTCCGCCTTGTTGACTATGCGTGCACTTGGCTAGCATGATAACTGCTATTCATTACTACATGATAGAAATAATGGACGTTTCCGACGGCTGGCCCTAAGCCCCGCTCCCTTAACAAAATGGGGGCTCGTCCAGGATTCGAACTCATGTCGGTGGCGCACAAGTCCGGCATTCCAACCGCTTCGCTAGAAAAGCAAGCTTCACTAGCGACACAGTTCGGTCTGATTTTATGTCATCCCGTAACACGTCCCCTCTTAAGAGCCCCCATTTTGTTACGAATTCAAATTATTCAGGGGAAAATATTAGGCTCATCCGGGATTCGAACCCATGACGGTTACGCACATGTCCGGCGTTCCAACCGCTTCGCTTAAAAAAAGCATGTTTCTCTACCAAAGCAGGTTGAACGCCGGACATGTGCGCCGAAGACAAGTGTTCGAACGATAATATAATATCGTTCAGTTAAATACAATAAAGATTGTAATCTACTATTAAGCTGATTTGTCGTAACTTTATTCAAGGCGGAACAATAAATTTTAGTTACCTGACAAGGTACCTGCAACGTACAAGCCCAGTTCAATGTAAACAAATATATAAAAGTATTTTATGATATGTCCAGACTTTATTTGAAAGATATTGAACGTAATATACGCATAAATTATGTAACTGCATACATAGAAGAGCAATTTAAGCTAGTAAAGAAGAGATTAAGAAGAAATACTGTTGAACTGTTTAGTCCTCAACACTGTTAAAAATCTAAACTATATTCAAATCGGCACAACAGATTTTATATATATATAACTGACAAGATAATTAACGTATGCCTACATTCTCGTTTCACCTAAGCCACATTTTAAGGAGCATTATTATCGATTATATATATATATATATATATATATATATATATATATATATATATATATATATATTACAAGATTTACAAGATATACAAGATTTATTAACACGTCTAGATTTCATATGAACCATATTAAAGCACAATATATTCTAAATTACGAAACCGCACACATGGAGTAATAATTTAAGCTGTAAGTTATTCAGAAGAAACACGAGTGAGTAATACCAAATTGAAGAGTCAAGAGAGTAATTAGGTTATATCAACCATAAACCAGATAATCATTGGCCATTTTCAAAATTTTTAACACATTTGAAAGTTTATAAGTGTTTGTGTCTTTATTTTATGAATAACCTATCATTTTACTATGAATAAGAAAAGAAATATTTTCGTAGCGCTTAGATAGTGTACATTAATGTTTTTTTGAGGATCACGGTGAAGTATATATGCGGTCTCTTAAGCGTTTTCTATGTATTCAGGGTTTATTATCATTTTCCGTAAATCCAAGTTCCTGTTTGAACGGGCTTTGATAATGCTTAGATTTTGCAAAGAGGAAATGTAAAATAAAATTTAAATTTTGCATCACAAAAGTAGCCATAAAAGGCATTCATGAATTTGAGTCTGCATTTTTTTCTAAACTTTGTCCATGATTTTCTACATGTAAACCATGTGTCAGGGATATTTTATTATTTGCACATCCGAACTAATTTACAAAGATGGCATGATTTAAGAATGCCGAAACGTATATCAGTAGTAACTGAAGGTATATAAAGATGCTTATTGATATCTTGCACTAAAGTCCCAAAAAGTCTGGCCTCAGGGCTTATAAGAGATTGAATGGAATACTGTCTATATCTAATACCTTATCAATAATTTACTCAATGGTTATCCATTAGTAATCGTCAATCGCTAAACTATTCTAATGTTTAAGAAACAGGGCGTCGTTAATATAAGTACGATTTTTATTTCAAAATTATTTCCGTTTATAAAATGACCTATACTCAAAACACGTAAATCAAAGATTCACCGATTTTAATTCGTTTGAAAAGCAGACACATACACCATCGTACTCCTAGCCTTTCAACAAATTTTATAAAAGATATATATATATATATATATATATTCTTGGATCAATTTAAAAAAATGTCTGGGTGGTCGGCTAATTATTATTCTGCACCGTATCGACTAGCCCCCCTTCTCCTCTCGCCCCTCCCCCTAGAGAAACTTTCAAATTCCTCGATTCGCACTTGTATATCATGGTATCCCGGCGGTAATCTGATTCATACATGGACATCGATTGCAATGATCATGCTCGGAAAATCTAACATTAACGACAATGTACCTACGGGAAAATTTGATTCATACATGGACATTGGCGACAATGTACCCATGGCCGAAATCTTACTTAAACACAAACATAGGTGACACACCTATAGAGAAATATAACTTATACATCAACATTGATGACAATGTACCTACACCGGAAGTTTGACTTGAACCTGGATATTGATGACAAAGTACCTGTATTTTATAAAATATATCTCAATCCAAATTTGCAGTGAAAAAAGGTTTTACGTTTCGTATATGTGTCTTCTTTTAGTTTTGTGAGTGTATTTCATCTGTTGTGTTCATCCCTTTCGATTCCGATTAAAATTGAATATGCTTTTTTGTATTTTCCTTCTCGTTTATATATTTTTTATAAACTAAACCGAGTCATATTCCCTACTTGGATATTTATATATATAAATATATATATATATATATATATATATATATATATATATATATATATATATATATAAATATTGTTGTTGTTGTTAGTGTTTGATTAAAAAAATAAAAATTACGGGTACACTTCAAGAAACAATAATAAGAAGAATTATATTTTTATTTATTATAAGAAGAATATTGAAGAATAATTATTTTACGGTGTTTCGAATTTAACTGGATATCTGTCCCCTTTGTCCATGTGCTCATCGAGATGTCTCTCTATCTTTCTATTTAATAGACCTTTCCGACCTGTCAATTATGCGTAACCAAATGGCCAATCAGATTACGACATTTATGACGTGATCGCCACGTGTAGAGTGTCCGTCATATTGTTCCACAACTTTGTGGGACCGTGCCCTCGTGCATATGACAGTACCTTGTTTTGTGCGGCTTTTCCTTCCACGAACGATGGTTCTTAGAAGTTCATGGGGAACGTGCAACGATGACCAGAGATACCCTGAAAGGTTACGGAGGGGCCAGGCTTATGTTAATCCCGAAGACTGAACTGGCGGAATGTTTCCGGTGGATCAAGGCGTGTGGGAGGCCGCACAGTGCACAGCCAGCTCAACGTCACCAGGATTTACAAACATAAATACAGAGGTGCCAGAACGCTTTATCTTCAACGGTGAGTGTCATTTGCTATCATACTTTTCCTCGTATTTCTGTTAAGACAGTTTCTCATTTGTTTAGTTACTGACAACCGATTACTTTCTACATATAACCGGCCATTCCAGCGTCAGTTTGAACCCGACGGGTGGGAATTTGTGTGTATGTGTGTGTGTGTGTGGGGGGGGGTTGGAAGGGCTCAGAGAAGAGACCTGTATCCGAACGTTACTTACTGTCTCCGGGTACCCCGTTCAGAAAGACCCATCGCCCCTGTGAAAATATCATGATATCAAACAAACACAAGACACGGGGTACATTTGTCCCCAGTGGCCCACTCAGCGGCTCAGTGAAACACGCGCTTGCAACAGTGTTCACTTTGAAACCAGTTTGGCTCTGCACATATTACAGAGTAACAACCTGACAACTGCATCGGACTTTTGTTTATATTGTGGCAGTAAGAATTCAGCTCTTGGCTTGGCCTTGCCACTGTGAATTTGCAAGAATTTTGGAAGAATTTTATTCTTTCATATGAGAACAGTAATGTTTGATATTTGCCTATATATGATTATTTATTTATGAATATAATGTCAACATTTTTTTATCAAATTTTTTTCTTATTTATACATTTTTTTAAATGCCCCATTCAGATATAATGATGTGTGTAATAAATATATATACAATCAAAAATTTGTGTAAGGAAAATTGTATTCGGGACGTTAATGTAGGTGATATTATTTTTTATTTTTTTTAAGTTAATGTTCTATCAAATCAAATAAGGAAACCTCATGAACCTAAATCCCTATACCAATATACATATTTCAGTATCACTTTCACACAACTGGGAAGACTATAAATGTTTGGGTTTATTTAGTGTTTTAGAACTATGATTAAAAAAATAAAATTATAGTTGATAATTAATTGTGATAACGAACAATGTGGTCACTATTTGAACACTGCTTTATTAGGTAGACATGAATAACAACAGTCAAAAACAACACCAAGTGAACTTTGTTGCATGCTTTTATCCATGGCAAACCACATGTGAACAGTTGGTGACAAAATGATTGTGGTGATAAATGAACAAGCAATAGCAGCATCAAATCAATTTGATTCATGTTGCCAACTGCAGGTCATGTCACTGGTTCATTAATGGTTTGACTGTGTGGAGCAAAGTACTGATGTAAAGTGATTTTTGCATAGAAAATGGGGGTACTGAATATTTGAATGTTAAATATTGTGTAGTAATTTTAGTAATAGAAAATGTATAAATTAGAAAAATAATATATGGACATTGCCCATTCTACACTCTGCAGACATGGTCTGGGGGCAAGTGGACGTGTACCACAATATTAAGAGTGGAATAGTGCTATGCTGGAATACCCCCCCCCCCCCTCAGTCATCATAGTACTAATAGAATTATGTGTTTACAAATGTGGGCCTATATGAATTGACAATTATGAGACTCTTGGCTCAACTTCCTTGTCATGTTATTAGAATTTTCATTTCCAGTTCATACCTGTAGTTAACCCTTTCTCCATATGGTTTTCCTCTGTATATAGTTTAGTTTTGGAAATATAAAGTTGATTGTCTTTATTTTTCTTCATTGTTTTACAGGGAGACTGCTTCATTTGCCAGTATATCTGCATTTAAACAACAAACAACAGAGAATGGTCACAGCAAATGGAACAAGTTTTGAACTCTCCACAACTTAAAGGACAGCACCCAGTCCACAATCTATCTGCACTACAGGCTTAATTGTCATATTTCTGACAAGATAGGGACATTTAATTTCTACAAAAGGAAAATTAGATGCTGGGAGTTTCAATGTCTAGAGAATCTCCATTGAGAGCATACATGCTGGTCTCTAATTCAACATTCCAGATTGTCACAAACTTGAACATACACCCCAGATTCAAAAGTTTATGGAAGAGAAAAGACTTGTACAACAAACAGGTTAACTTATTCTGAGTCAGCAATTCATACACAGAGAAAAACAAGACTCCTAATTTTTATTCTCCTTTCATACGTCTGTGTACTTATATGACAGTTTATCACTGATGTTTACAAAATAAACGTATCACATATGTTTGGTCTTGAGTATAATTTAAATATCATTAGTAATTGGCATTTTTGTTGAAGATCTTCTGGCTGTATGTGACTGTAACCCTCTAACAATGCTGGGTACTGTAAAATCAGAGGCATGCAGCAGGTTCAGATACCTACATCCATTCCTCTCTGGGTTTGGTTTTGCTTGTTGCAGCCACACATATTTGGTCTACAAGCAGATATTTCAGTTTTATAAAAATAAAATTGAAGGACTAGCATCATGCATGGTAATACATATTTTCATCATCATAATGATAGAATTGTAAATACCATACAGGAAAATGAAATGAATATGCACTGTCATCAACTATGTCAACCTAGTTTCTGTGGGCAAATTTTTTTTTACCCGTAATAAAGCAATATAGTATTTGTGTTCAGGCTGTGTGCGCGTCACGGCATATAATATAAGAACATCTCATATGGCCATTAGAGGTCATCAGTCCAGTTACTAATAAGAAAATAAAATTTAAAACCAGTTTCTTTTTTCTCTCTATTATTTGGCACAGTAATATATCAGCAAGTGATGGGGATAGCATTTAAATATACAGAATGTGTGCAAACATGCATCAGTTGTTTTTTTTTTTTTACAAACCTTATAAGTGTAAGAGTTAAAAGTTAAAGATAATTTATGCTTACTCATAGTGGTGTCCATCTTGCAGACCACTAGATTTCTTTACCTGGACTCTGTTGCTCCGGCTACCACAAGATTGTTTATCAGTACGTGCACATTCTACTTCTGAGGTGTGTTCGTGCTGCTGAGCTCTGGAGGAATGCTAGTAAATTTCAGCCCGTGGAATGATTTTTAATTAGGCCCACAGAATGGGAGCAGTGCCCATATGATCTAAAAGGATACAAATATTTATATTTAGAGACTATGTATATATTTCCTCAGCATGCAAACTCGGCCCTTTTGATGATAACATGACCTTTATTGTTATTAGTGTTACAAATAATGTGTAACAAGTCATAGTCCAAAATTTAGATTTGATCTAGAGTTAAAATTCACGTCAGTAACTTTATAGGTATAGAGAAGGGAAAAAACGTTTAAATAATAATTATATGCCCATTTTATTTTTATGATAAAACTTTAAGGCAAAAGCAGCACATTAAACCCATTCCTTTTTCGTTTAACGGGCAATGTTATGACGTCGGGCCGCGAGTCACATGGCATCACTTTGTTTACAAACAACCGCGAGGTCTGTCATATTATCGGTATTGGTTTCCATGCCTAACTGTCAGTATTACCGTCATCATCGACAAATGAATATTATATTTGAAAGAAAATGTGAATAATGTAAGTAAATCTTACCTTGTTCTACAGGTGATGTACGACTCTGTTAAAATGTCGTCCTCTAGCTCGAACTAGAGATTCAGGCGTCCAAGAATTCCGTTCAGAGCGCCATGCAGCACCGTGGCTGTCACGCAGACGGGATCGCTCCTGATGTTTTCACTTTTCCTAATTTTTGATATCATCATGCACATATCGCTGATTCTATCTTTTAAGTGTTCTGTGACAAGATGACTTGTCCTGGCAAAACTTATATGATATGTTCTCAGGGATATGTATGTGCATTGTGCAAGCGAGTCCTGGGATGCCGCCATGCCACGTACTCGTGTACTAAGTACATGCGCCCGCTTGGACAAATGTGGGGCTTAGCAACCGTCGTTAAGGGGGGGGGGGGGGGGCTTAGGGCCAGCCGTCGGAAAGGTCAATTATTTCTATCATGTAGTAATGAATAGCAGTTATCATGCTAGCCAAGTGCACGCATAGTCAACAAGGCGGAAATATATTTTGCCACCTCCTGTCATGCAGCTTTACTAGTAAGTCAATATTCTTGCAATGGTTTGAACTGTAGTAAACTTGACACCGTTATGTTATTATACGGTCGCTTTGTGGAATTGACCTTTGGTGTATACAAATGGAACCTGGCATGTGTAATGTTATCAGTGTGTCACTATCGCTAGAAGTTCAAATACAAAATGTATACAGATATATATAAGTGGGACCATTTTTAAACCAATTTGGTGTGGATTCCTCACGTCATACAGATTCAGGAACGTCATAAAAAATATTCACAATTGTAGAATCACTGAGGTAATAATGAATCTGAAAAGATGGGCCGAATATGAGAATGCAAACGCGGGTAAATGTAATCTGCGTTGTAATACCTACATAGAATATTCATTAAATTTTACTATCATCATTAAAAACATAAGATTATTTTCGATCTGGGTGCACACCAATGCAACGGAATCACAAATTGTGCTAATCTTAATATTTGCATATTTTCATTTATGTTATTATAATTAGTTTTAACAAATATTGAAAAACTATTATCTTTAATCATTGAACATAAAAGGAAAATGAATGACATCGATCTTTGACTAAAAGCTTTCATTGCTGATATATTATTATATTATTAAACTATAAACACATATTGTCCACCTTTATCCCTAGCAGAATTCTTACTTACGTAATTTTAAACAGAAAACTTTTTCTTTTGCATTTTATATGTTTGTTACGTGTGACAAAACACTTTTCAATATAACTTATTATAAAGTTTTAAAATTAAACGTTACATAATTTTGTTTTGCCTTCGTCTTTGAAATTTTTTTTTTGTTTTACATCATGACAACCTCTTTTTACACCAGATAACATCATCTAAAATGTCTTGCTGTATTTAATCAGCTGTTCATTACCTGATTGTGCATGTTTATGGTATTCTTATTTCAACTGTAACTTCATCTATCCCAAAATGTGACAAACTATGACCGTTCAAATATTGGTACACAGTAAATAAAATTCCTTAAGTGATATAGGACTCGAGGCCAAACATTTCTGTAGGAACATGAACTCAGACTTGTACTCGGACTCAGAGGTAAGAAATCGAGAAATTAGACGAAGTCAATCTTCATTCCAGTATTAAAGGACAAGCTCTTTCAAGCTATACAAAGACGTATATACAAAGACGTAAAAAAACATACGACAATCCCAAATTTCCTTGTTTCAATTTTTATAGGGAGAATTGTAATGGGCTTGGACTTTGACTCGATTTCCAAATGTAGTGTGGACTCGATTGTATCACTTGAAAATATATATGTACATTGTAAAGAGTGATATGTTATATTGTTTAGCCCTCGAGTAAGACTCATCCCTCTCATACAGATGCATGTTAAATCCATAATATAAATAAACTGATCTCCATCTTTTTCAAATTTTATTTACTTATGATAGCGTGATAATTGTCTCAATTTAAAGTAATAACGTTTTGTTAAAGCGGGCCATCATGTTTCCAAAAGCAATTGTGTTTCTCTTCGCCGTGGTACTTGCTGAAGAAGCGATCACCAACACGGGTATGAATGCTTGTATAACTAAGGAATAAACAAATGACTTACGTTGGTAAGAAATACTGTACTCAGCTCGAGTGTTTACCCGCTTCTCATTTTTATTACTTTAGGGCTGCAGCGGGTATATAAATGGGGTATGCTATAAGCTGTAAGAAAACACGATATGTAAACATATGTGTACTTTTGTAAATTAATATATTTTTATTTATAGTTACACATTTTTCCAAACACCTGTATGATGTTTATTTGTAAAAATAGTGAAAAGGGAAGTGTTTGATGAAGAAGACGACGTAGATAATGGTTTAGCAGTGAATGACAACAGATCTGCCGAACATTGGCCATACAGTATGTACTATTTTCTTTTAAATATCTTCTTTATGTAGGACGTTCATATTCAGCTATAACCAGAAAGGCATATCTCTCCGAAAAAAATGATCATTCTTGTATGTTTCAGATAAAATTATGCTTGATCATAAGGTACAGGAAAAGGTTAGTTTACAAACTTGTTACTAAAACAGTATTTTTATATCGACAGAACGATGCTGCATCTGCTGTGATGATGTCCACTGTCTGACATTTGACGGCAGGCCGATCAGACTCAAAGGTGTTTGCCCAGATAATTTAATGGCGGCAGATTTGTTGAACAGAGTAGAGGTGGATATAGAAACTGTGCCTAACGTTCCTAGTGGTAACAAGATTGGTGACATAACAATTACTTACAATGGCATCACGTACATCATTGACAAGCACTGCAATGTGTTCATTGTAAGTAAACTCTCTGGTTTCATTGTAATTTTAAAAGTTTCCATATCAAGTGTTTCCGGTTTCAGTGCTCCTTAAAGTGAAAATTAATCGTATACCTCCATTGTACAGGAACATCACAGCTGAATACAGGATCATCATGTTTATCAAAACAAACTTTGTCTTTAAAATATTATCAAGTGAAAATTTAAATAAGTAAATATATATGTATATACATGCTGACTTACGTGGTATCATTTCAGAATGGTGTGTTAATCCCTCGTGGTCCACCATATTACTCACCTGACGTGTGCATCTGGTGGTATAATAATAAAGTATACTTGAAAATAAAACCTGTTTATTTTCAAGTTATAAGGAACTGTGATGAACGTTGCGTGAAAGTTTGCGTTGCCCATTCTTTCAAAAACATGCTGAAAGGCATATGTGCCAACAACAATTTCAAGTAAGTTAATTGTATGAAACAGTTCTTGTGTATTAAAATAATGTCACAATGTCCATATACAAATGCTGACCTGTTTCCAACTTCGCTCAATTCTTTGGTGGAACTTCAATGAGGAAAGATTGAAAATTCTAACATGAGTAGACAAAGTGGACTATAAAGCTTCTTGATTCATGGATGTAAACTGTATATTTAGAGAGCAAATAAAATGCTTTTTAACCAGTTTTAAATATATTGGTGTATTGTAAAGACAGCGTTTTCATACAAAGATACATGTATATATATGTATATATATATATATATATATATATATATATATATATAAACACCTCTCCATCAGTTCTAACTTACCACCTGGCGAAAAAGCTCGGATAAATATAATATATCCTTCTGCAGAATATTTTAATCTACAGAAAGGCGTAATCATTCATTTATGTTCTAAATTTTATATATATATATATATATATATATATATATATATATATATATATATATATATATATTTCAGTGCGGCTGATGACATGCTGGGCTATCCGAACAACTTGAAAGGTTACTGGCAATATTCAAAGTACTGGTGCAAATAGAGTAAGTAATTTTATTCATTATTGATAATATATGTTTCATAGCCCGTTATGGATTCTTCCAATTTGGATTATTTGATTGCTTACTGGTTATGTAGATTTACATGAAGATACGTCCTAATATACTGTCTTACTGTCACATTATGCCCACTTTTACAGGAACAAACGTGGTTGTTAAATACATTTAATACTGGTTCGCTCTGTCATAAATAAAGCATTCACGGTATTCACAACTCATATCATTAAAATCACCAGAGGTACAGGAATCAATAGCATTTGAATATATTCATTATATTTTTGATCGGTTAACCATCTGTCTTATTTGTAATTGATATTCTCTGTAGTTCTGGCCACAAGGGCAGGGAGCATAGAAGAGAGCTTGATGTCAGAACAGCCTGATCAATGGAATGACCCATTATATATATCGGTATACTTTGAAAACTTTCGACAACAAGGCATATATCACATTTGTATTTTGCCATTTATTGTGTTATAATAATCAGTCCTACATGCTTCTGGTATTCTAAAAGAGAAGAAACGAAGAACACTTGCGACTTGTAAAGCTGTATGGCTCAGTTCCGTATTATGTTGTATGAATTTGCTTCGTAAGCCGTAATACTGACAAACGCTGTGCAGCCGAACAGAAAGCAAACCTTGGACTTTTTTTAATAAATCACCTGCACTGGGTCATGTCTTTAATCACAATAAAAGCACTGCATTAAAACATCGTGTTATTGCATTTTTATTGGGTTGAAAATGTTTTACTTTTAAATGCGATACAATAACGTATGACTGGTTTTGAATATAATCAGGTTAGGTTTATATAATAAGTGTACAGGCGGATTTTTTTTTAGATAAGTTTCGAATCTCATGGCAAATATTCTCATAAGAACAAACCGTCAGAAAATATATCACAGCATACTGGAAACCGTTCTTGGGAAAAAATATAATGTGTGACATATTTACAGACAATTGTCGTCAATGCCCATGTATTATTCAGATATTATGGGTATGATCATTGCTATCAATGTCCTTGTATTAATCAGATTTTCTGGGTATGATCATTGCCATCAATGTCCCTGTATTAGTCAGATTTTCTGGGTATGATCATTGCCATCAATGTCCCTGTATTAGTCAGATTTTCTGAGAATGATCATTGCCATCAATGTCCATGCATGAATCAGATTACCGCCGTGATACCATTATATAAATCTTGAATTTGTTAGTGGATGTGCGTTAGTGTATACGGTACATAATCATGCATCAGCCGACCACCCAGACATTTATGTTATTGATCAAAGAATTTATATGTTTCTTTTATATAATTGAACGGATAGGAGTATGACGGTGTAGGTGTCTGCTTTTCAAACGAGTTATAAACGGTGATTCTTTGATTTACGTGTCTTGAATATAGGTCACTTTATACACGGAAATAATTCATGTATACCTCTATTAACAACGATCTGATGCCCAGCATCTGAAACATTAGAGTAGTTACTTTAGAATTATGGACAATTATTGATGGATAACACATTAATTTTGATAAGGTATTAGATATGGACAGTATTCCATTCAAACTTTTATAAGCACTGGGGCATGACTTTTGGGGACTTTAGTGCAAGATATAAAAAAGCATCTTTGTATACCTTAAGTTACTACTGATATACGTTTCGATATTCTTCCATCATGAAATCTTTGTAAATTGGTTCGGATATGCAAATAACAACATATCCTTGACACATAGTGTACAAGTAGAAAACCAGGAACAAAATTGATGCAGATTCAAATTCATAAAATTCCTTTTATGGTTATTTTTATGACGGAAATTTGAATTTTATTTTACGTGCGACGTTTGCAAAATCTACGCGTTATTAAAATGCGTTCTAACAGGAACCTGAATTTTGGAAAATGCTAATGAAGGCCGAATAAATAGAAGACACTTAAGAGACATATATACTTCACCATCAAACATTGATGTACAGTATCTAAGGGTAAAAAATCTTTTATAATTTATAGTATAATTATATGTCAGTCATAAAATAAAAACACAACGCCTTACATACTTTCAGATGTGTCAAACAACCTTGATAGGGGGCCAATGAGTATCTGGCTTATGGTTGATAAACTTTCATTTCTCTGTTGACTCTTCAATATGGTATTACTCACTCGTGTTTATTCTGGCTAACTTATAGCTCAAATCAGTATTTCCTGTGTGCGGTTTCGTAATTTAGACTATATTGTGTTCTTTTTTATTTCAAAGGAAATCTGGACGTCTTAATAAATTATACGTATATATATAAATATATATCAACATATTTTTGCTAACGATAATAAATGCTCCATAAAACGCGGCTTGGGTTAAACGAGAATATAGGCATTATTTAAATATCTTGCCAGTTAATTAATTATTGTCTGTTCAAGGTGGTATTACACACTCGTATTTATTTTGAATATCTAATAGCTTAAATTACTATGCCATGGGTGCGGTTTCGTAATTAAGATTATATTGTGATTCAATTTGGTTAAACTGAAGTCTGGACGAATGTAAGCATTATTTAGTTATCCTTACAATTAATTATAGTCTGTTGTACCGATTTGAATATAACATGTTTTCAACAGTAGTAAGGGCAAATCAATGCAACAGTATTTCTTCTGAATAACAAGCTTAAATTACCCTTCCAGGTAATTTAGTCTATATTATGCTTCAATATCGTTCATATGAAGTCTTGACGTATCATAAAATACTTAACTATATATGTATACATACATTTGTAGTTGATAATATTTGCTTAATAAAAAACCGAGCTCGTAGGTTATAGGTACCTTGTCAGTTAACTTAAGTTAATTGTTCCGCTATGAATAAAGTAAGGACAAATCAGTTCAATAGTAGATTTCCAGCGAAAATATGCAGCCCCAAATAACATTTCAATGCCTGCATCTGCGATTATTAGATGATAAATGCATAACATTATACATTATCGTTCAGTTAAAAATAATTATTCATGTTCTTGTAATTGTGCCTAAGATAGAATAAGATAAATAAAAAAGAATCGGTTGTTTCCAATCAAATACTTCATTATTCAAATCCACATTGAAGATGTCAAAGCTCAAAGAAGCTGAATCATTTAAGGTGGATGGGGAGTGTGATGGCTTAGAAATCAGTTGATAGGAAACATTAGTGCCTCCTTCCAATGAGGGAATATATTTTTTTCTAAAAAAAGAACATCAGCGTAATAAATACCAACCTCTTCCCACGCCTGAAGGGAATGCTGTGTATTTGTGTGTGTTTGTTCACACCATAACTCACACATTCATGCACGGGTTCAAGGGCCATTCAGGAATTGGCTAAGGAAGTTTTTTTAAACTTTGGCGTGGATCAGGCTTCTTCTCTGTATTCAGGAGCGTTGTCAAGGATTATGCACATATGTAGAGTCACGCATGCCCGAATAAACCTGGGAATATTGGTCAAGATATAAATGAATCTATTCACGGCTTCTTGCCTTATCCGCCACGCAGGCCTGCAGGTCTGCCTAGATAAAGGCTACAAATTAAAAAAACAATACAGCCCTAGTGGCGTCAGAAGGATGCGCGTTCGTCATTGTGTGTATGTATTTGTGTGATCCTTCATGTAACTCACGGAGTCATGGAAGGAGTCACATTACATTTCACACCAATTTCGTATAGATCCCTCATATTTTCCAGATTCAGGATTGTCATCAAGAAATAATCACAAATGTAGAATCACTAATAAACTCATAAATCTGATAATATGGGCCAAATAAGAGAATGCAAACACGGGTAAATGAAATCTGCGTTGTTATACATGAGGGATATTCATTGAACTTAACCATTATCATGAAACATAAGATTATAGCACACTAATGCAAGGAAGAAATCACAAATTGTGCTAATCTTAATATTGGCATATCGATCTTTGACTAAGAGCTTCCACTGCTGATATATAATAATATTATCAAACAATTAATAGTTAATATCTACTTTTATCCCTAACAGAATTCTTAAGTAATTTTGAACAGTCATTTTTCCTTTTGCATTTAATATGATGGTTACTTATGACAAACCACTTTGGTTTGAAACTTATAAAGTTTTAAAAATTAAACGTAACATGATTTTGTTGCGCTCTCATCTTGAAACACTTTGTTTTGTTTTACATCATGACACCCTCCATTTACACTAGATATAATCATCTTATATGTCTTTTTATCTTTAATTATATTTTTTTACCTGATTTAGCATGTTTCAGGTATTTTTACTTCCACTGTAATTTTGAATTATCCAAAAAATGACATAACATAGGAGGTTAAAGCCTTTGTGGACTTTTATTCCTTAACTGGTAAAGACTAAATATGACTGTACAAATTCGGTACACAAAATAAGTTTCCTTGAGTGGAAACCCGCTACTGTCTTGTAAAGATAAGTCAGACAGCAAACACGGAGACCTCGTGTTGAGCTCATAAGGAAATGGCGACTGCTCATGCATATATCAGTGATATAGGACTCGAGGCCGGTCATTTTTAGAGACTCTAACTCGGACTTGCTGTCGGACTCGGAGGTAAGGACTCGAGAAATTAGACGAAGTCCATTTTAAATCCAGTGGAAGCTCTTTCAAATTATACAAAATTTATATACATGTGCGAAGTAGTAACAGTATATTAAAAATATACAATGCTTTGCTTTGTCTTTACATGTAAAAAGCATGTGATTAAATAATTAAAAACCCACGATAATCTACAATTTCCTTGTTTCCAATTTTTAAAGGGCGAATATTAATGGGCTCGGATTTTGGCTCGAGTTCCAATTGACTCGGACTCGAAGAAGGTGGACTTAGATTCGAATCATATGGATTCGGACTTAGACTCGGACTTGCATAGTATGGACTCAAATACATCACTTGCAAATATATATGAACATTATAAAGAGTGATGTGTTATTTTGTTCAGCCCTGGAGTAAGACTCGTCCATCTCATACAGATGCAATTTGAAAACATAGTATAAAATGAACTGATCTATACCTTTTATTGTTATATACCTTTTAATGTTATAAACTTATGATAGCGTGATAATTGTTCTTATTTCAAGAAACAACACATCATGTTTCCAAAAGCAATTGTGTTTCTCTTCGCCGTGGTACTTGTTGGAGAAGCGATAACCAACAGGGGTATGTATGCTTGTATAACTAAAGAAATAAAATGTCTTTCATTTGTTGATTCATCAATAGCATGGACATTTCAAGTTCTGTGTCGGAAATACTGTGTACTTTACTCAACTCCGGTCTACTAATCTTATATTACTTTAAGGCTGCAGTAGGTAATTCTTTGCATAAATAAGCTATGCTATAAATCAAGGTGAACACGACAGATAAATACATGTTTAGTTTTTTACATTAAATATATAGTATGTTTCACCTTTTCCTAAACACCTATATGATGTTTACATGTAAAAAAAGTGAAAAGGAAAGTGTTCGATGAAAATGAAAACGGCCCAATTGAAGAAGAATGGCCATACAGTATGTACTGTTGCTTTTAAATATCTTCTTTATGTACGACGTTTATATTAGGCTATGACAAGAAAGGCATAATTTTTCCGACAAAAATTATCATGCCTGCTTGCTTATATTAGGTATGATTAATCATATGATACAGGAAAAGATCAGTATACAAATCTTGTTACTAAAAAGGTGTTTTCAAATCGGCAGGAAATTGCTGCATCTGTGATGATGTCCACTGTAAGACTTTTGACGATCGGCCGATCAGACTCAAAGGTATTTGCCCGGCTTATTTAATGACCGAAGATTTGACCTACGAAGTAGAGGTTGAAATAGCAACTTTGCCCAAGGTTCCTTGTGGAAACAAGATTGGTGACGTAAATATAACTTAAAATGGCGTCTCGTACATCAATGACAAGTACTGCCAAGTGTGGATTGTAAGTTAACTATTTGCTTTCTTTTAAATTTTACAAGTTTCCATATCAAGTACTCCGGTTTCAGTGCCTATTGTAACGTCACTGCTCTTTAATCATAGACTTGCAGGGAACTGGAACATCACAATATAATGCAGGTCCGTCAAACGTATGAAAAACACGTTGTCTTTAAGATATTATCAATTAAAATTAAAATTAGATTTATATATATATATATATATATATATATATATATATATATATATATATAGTGACTCGGGGTGACATAAAAGCGCACCAAACTGGTCTGTCAAACAAATAAAAAAGCTACTTTTATCAAGTGAAAATTGAAATTAAATAACATATATATATTGAGTGACGTGGCATCATCTCAGAATGGTGTGAAGGTCCCAAAACCAGGTATATTAGGCGAAGGGAAAATCTGGTGGTGTACTGTGGGAAATATCGTATACTGGAAAATAAGAGATGTTTACTTCGAAGTTTCAAGGAACTGTGATACACGTTGCGTGAAAGTTTCCGTTGGTGATGAATTTACTAACAAGATGAAAGGCATATGTGGCAACTTCAATAACAAGTAGGTTCATTTCATGAAACAGTTCTTTTTCTATTAAAATAATGTCATAATGGACATATACAAATGCTTACCTGTTTCCAACTTCACTCCATATTTTACTGAGTCCTATCCACTTTGAAAGCTAGGATCAATAACATACATTACTCTACATAAGAGGCGATATCTTTCATTTTTTCAGTCATTATACAGTGTATATATATATATATGTGTGTGTGTGTGTGTGTGTGTGTGTTTCAGTCCGGCTGATGACATGCTGGGCTATCGGAATAACCTAATTGGTTACAGGCAATTTTCAAAATATTGGTTTCAGCTGGCACAGTTAGAAGTTTTATATATTATTGATAATATAATGTTTCCTATACCCGTTATGGAATCCTCCAATTTAGGTTTTTAATTGCTCACTTGTCATGTAGATTTACATAAAGATACGTCTTAATACACTTAGGAATGTTTGTCATAATGTGACACTGTGTTTCTTTTTACAGGAAAAAATGTGTTTGTCAGGTATAACACTGGATTTCCATGTTATTAATAAAGCACCCACGGTTTTCTCAATTATTATTATCAAACCACCACAGGAATTAATAGCACGTGAATATATTCATTAACTTTTCACTAGATCAGTTTACCAGTTGTCTTATCTGTAATTAATATCCTTTGCAATTGTTTGCCGCAAGGGCCATACCCATAGGAAGGCTTAATGTCGACCAGTCTGACCAACGGAATGGCCCATTATTAAACAATGTATACTTTGAAAGCGTCCGACAACAAGGCATATTTTATATCCTTTTTTACCAGTTACTATAATAACCAGTGTTAAATGCTTCTGATTTTGAAAAAAAAAATAAAGAAAAGAAGAATACTTGTGACTTGTAAAGCCATAGGAATCTGATAGTATTATGTTGCATGAATTTTCATTGTAGGCCATAATACTGACACACGCAGCCGAACAAAAGGCCAAGCTTGGACACTTTTTTAAATTGATCACCTGCACTGGGTCATTTTCTTATTCACAATTAAAGCACTGCATTGAAACATCGTGTTATTTCATTTTCTGGCTTTGCAAGTGTTTTATTTTTAAATGTGATACAACAAGGCATAACTGGTTTTGATTATTATCAGCTTAGGTTTATAAAATAAATGAACAAATAAAATGATTAAGGCACCTAAAAAAAATATTTATTGCGTCCTTAAAATTCGCAAATAACTCATTGAGCGCTCTGCTATCAGAGCAAGATTAACTATCCAAGGAGTCACACTTATGTTAAACTAGGTGGCGGTAATTGCGAAATTACTTAAAACTACCATTCCCCCGAGCCACTAAGTTTGCCTCATATGTTACGAATACAAATTGCTTAGGGGAAAATATGATATGAAGTCGAACCGGGAAACGAACCCATGTGTCCGGCGTACCTACCACTGCGCTAGAAAAGCAAGCTTTACTAGCGAGACAGTTAGTTCGTTTTTATGTCACCCCATAACAATATATATATATATATATATATATATATATATATATATATATATATATATATATATACCGAGTCTTGAACCAATGGCAGAAGAAATTTAGAAAAAATCCTTTCTTCTACATCGCTCCCATCCCACACCCCGCCAAATGTTTTGTACCCAACACCCACACCTCGACAAACTTTATCATTTTGTATTCCCACCCTATCCCCTCCCCGTATTCACACAAACAACAGCCTTTCATCCTAATATTCACTCATACAACCACCAATGCCGACACATCTGACACCTAAGTGTGATGTTTATGTATTGAAATCAGAGATTTGACAAATGCAATTTAGGTATGCTTTTTTATAATTAAAATCTTCACATGAAAAGTCTTAGTCTACATGATATATAATTGGACAATTGTTCACGTTTTCGACTCCCCCCCCCCCCCCCCCCCCGCCATCAGTCGTAGGAAAGACGGCTTAATTATAAATATTAATATTGATTTAACTCCATTCATCGTGATTGAAGTGACCTAATCTTTCATTTTTTTTTTACAATCCATTACATAATTTACAAAGGGTTAACAGGAGCTATAGCCCCTCTCCCACTTGTGAAATTTTTAAAAATTATTTGTAACTATGCACATTGCCTTATACCTTTGAGGTGAATGGCTCATCAAAATGTTTGAAGGAAAATATAAATGCTGCAGTTAATATACCACACATTTATTAAAATTTTGGGCAGGTAAAATATGCTAGCGGGGACTATCCCTTTCCTGAAAGTTGAGGGAGGTGGTTCTCATGTCTCACGTCTATGTTTAAAATGTTAAAATAAAGAGAAAAATATTTTGGATCCGGCTTCCGTATGGTCAGTGTGTTCCTTTAACTGCTTCCCGCAAGCCAATTTGCCTATTTTGTAATATACAGAGCCCGGCCCAGGTTCTTTGCCACAAATAATATATCAGACTACAGCGAGATAAATCATAGAAGATCTGTGTTATATCTGAGCACCGGATAATCAATGGTTAGGAATCGCCAATATGGAGTTTTATATCTGTACAGTTACACCCACCTTCCGACTTGTATGTCTTTATTGTTTACAAAATGGCCAACATTACACGTCTGCTCGAACACAAGTGAAGTCGACAAGGTTTCTATATCTTTCCGCAAGGAACCGTACCTAGAATGTATTACGTATAATTGCGGCAAGATTTCTATGTCTGGTCAGAGGGACCATGCAAAAAATATCATATAGATCTCGAGTCTCTAGGCTATATTAAACTCAACATTATCCATATGTGACAGACTGGTTCTGTACTTGTTGTTTCTTGTCGGTATGCAACAGACTGACCCGGTATGCGTCAATAATGTATGGGTATGATGGTAACAGTCATACAATTATGCTCGACCAATTTCCATAGCTAATCGTGGTTCCTTGTGGGCCGACTGTATTTAGTATTCTGGGCGCCAAACTTCTGGAAGACATGACATTTTACCCAGACCTAATAACGTTAAGTTTATTGTTTCGCGCGGAACACCTGTGAAATGACCTTTGACAGTGACCCAATTAAAACCATATTATCAGGTGAAATGATTTATTTAAGTACTAAAATGTCACTGAGGTCTTTGAATATATGTTATTTTATTGGTTGTAATATACGCTCGGGTTTTATTGCTAGTTAAGATCTGACTTGTAAAACTTAATTCTGATTCTAATTTTTAATAACAATAAGCTGGTGTAATTTTCCCGCCAAGCTGACCAACCAAGGTCACTTGGCAGGCAATTCTCTTACTGTGTGCACGTATTATATTTGCAGGTACGTTCTTAAACATTTTCTGGGTTACCGGTAAAAGTGATAAGTAATATATTTTTTTCGATTAATGCTCTGTATAGTACGATTTATTCTAATTATTATTAACATGAACCATATACGTTTGAGATTTTTCTGTAAAATGACATTAGACAGTCGGTCTGATTTGAAACGTAATTAGATATGTATATTTCACAAAGCTGTTAAGCCCGTATTCAGATAACTATGTAAATTGGCCATCGGCTGATAATTTCTGAGTCTTTACTGTTTGTGCGAATATTGATTGTATCGTGTCATATGAATTATGAGTCGTTATATTTGTGTGAATATTGTTTGTATTGTGTCATACGAATTAGTGATGAAACCTTGATGTATATAAGTTATAAGAGACTTGGCAGGTATTCTCTTACTGTGTGCACGTATTATATTTGCAGTTAATAAAGGATGTGCATCTGACCAGAGTGGTTACTGAACCGTGACAGCCTAACACAAAAAACCGTTTGCTTGGGAGACCCTGTTACACATATAATGAGGGGACCACTTCCATCTGTTCTACTCTCTGGGTGGTATACAATATATAAGTATAATTCAATAATAACAATTACAAAAGAAAGAAAGTCTAGTCCAGGGAAAGGATAAAAGTTTGTTAACTCGTGAGAGATCCCCCAGTATAGTCATGGAGAACTCTGAGTAGACGAGATGAGCGAACCGGTCGGCCATTAACCATCGTTGTGTGATGAGTTTGATTATCAGGGTCACTAGGATTCTGGTTGGATGAAGCAGGCTAAAGATAAGGTGGATCGCTCTTTTCCTGACAAGCGATATCCTGTGGCATATCAGGTAAATAAAGAGATACTGCACTGTGGAAGCCATCATCATCATCCTCACTGGAATTTGCTTCGCCGTCTCGAATGGACCGCTTTTGTTTATTTGGCGTGGGATGATTTAAATAGTGTCACACTGTTAATTATATAAGATAAGCAGGAGATCACTTCTGCGAACCCTTGAACCTACAGTTATCGCACCAATCACCTTCAGTACCGACTACTAGATAACGATCCCGCCAACGAGATTCGTCCCTGTCACTGGGAAGGTACACAAGGTCACACCTGCACATGATATGCTGGTTGTCGACCATACGCTGTAGCACGTTCACTGTAGTTGTGATTGCTGTGGCGTGACGTGTGTTGGCCTTGAATAAGTAATCTCACATTCACAGGCAACGGTCCATTTGTAAACTGATCCCGTTGTGATCACATTTTTCTTTGGAGAGGCCGGAGTGTCGAATGCGTGATTTCATTTGAGATGTATCAATGCATATCGAAAGATGGGTTACAGGTCCCTCTTCCCGTGACTGGCGGAAAAGCGCATCTTGCAAATCGTTTAAAGCACGTTCACCAACGGGTCGAGGGTGATGTTATGTTGCCACAAAAGGGGTCATCTTTAAGTGCTCATATCCATTGGCCGCGGGTCCACCCGAACCACGTTAGGGTGAACATCTAAAGTACTTAGTCTTATAGTTAGGAACGCTGCGAAGAGTTTCATAACGTTCACTGCCCATGACATGAAGATGGTATAAGATGTTACAGTTTCTCGCAGTACTTGTATCAGTTGTTGCATACGCTTCATGACAACAGCAGCTGGCTGATCCCGACGCCAGTTTTTAGGTTCTAAAAATTATAAAATTTTGAGTAACTTTTCACACTTTTGAAATATATTAATAATTAGCCTTGTATTATAGTATTCCGTCGATAACTATATATTTTGAGGCCAGTGACCGGATGACTTTTATTTTATTGGATAACAGTGAGCCATCGCCCGCTCTGTCACTGACGGCATTGTTCTCGTATTATGTCACGCCCATGTTTACCGCAGCCCAGCTATAGCTGAAGCGTCATTAGCAACGACAGCTACACACACGTTTTACACACATATGAAAATATGGTTTTCAATCTTACTATTGTTCCAATATTTACATTAAATACATTAAAAAGTTCAACCTGAGAAAAATCAGACATTAGACATGCAGGGGGTCTCCGGGAACTAATGAGCTGTTCCGAAGTCACCCCGAAGGGGCGTCTCTCGCGCTGTATCAATTAGCGCCAAGCTTATCAGCGGCATCTCTTTGTGCCTTAGAGCAGCGAGTTTTATGACCACCGTGAGCAACATCGGACACGGCCAGACTCTCACTTGATACTCCAGTCCTGTAAACTGCTTGCTCTAATGATAAAGTATAGACGAGATTTTTGCGTTTCAAGCGTTAATGGTACTCAATAGAGCTATTGTTCTAGCTGTCACTCGGCCGCGCGATGCGTGTTTTCATCTCTAAACGTTGCCACAACGTCAATATGGAGGTTTATCTTTTATTAGATTAGAACTTCTATTAATTGAAATTAAAATTGCCGAATTTTAGAAAGACCTAGGTTATGGTGATGCGCAAATAAACAGAAACATAATGTATGGGTTACCCCATTTGTATATTCCCTTTGTACCTATTATTTAGGTAGACTCTTTTTTAAAGAGAGTTACACGATATTGTTAGATTATAAAACCACGATGCACAGATCCCGAACCAGAAAGCGTATGCAGTCTCTTTAATAAAATCTCCATGGATACAAACGTTAGATATCAACCCAACAAATCAAAGATTTAATTCTAGAGGTTTAACTAAGGTCCCCTATTTCTGAACAAAACTATTATAGTTTTTTTTTATCAATATTAATTTTCATTACATAATTATTACAAAAAACTTCTATTTAATTAACCTCGGATTGTAATGTGCCTGCTGTATCTGCAGAGCATACCACGTCATCAGTGAGCATAAGTATTGACAGATAAGATGACTCTGGACCCATATATATATATATATATATATATATATATATATATATATATATATATATATATATATATATTTACAGACGAAGCCGCTTAATTGCAAGAGGCTTTTGTCAAGCAAATTTGTTGTAATTAACCGAAGTTGCATTTAGGCGAAGTTCACCGTCAACCATGTGTAAGGGTAGGCCGAATGATCGATTGCACCGCCGAATTCCTAATTAATTTAGCATTTATTTTGTAACACTATTCGTATTGTAATAAAGAATAAAAACACCAGTATTAGATAACTTTCTTGAATGTTTGTCTCCCTCTGAGCGATTATTCGAGAAATCCGTGACTGGTCACGGCATACTTCTATGAAATGTCGCATTGTGGAACCCTTTGGTCTCTCATCTTGATAACTTCATTCTTGTCAGCCAAGGAGAGATCGTTGCGTTTGCGCTTGCCACTCATGATTGAATAGTGACATGATTCTAAATTTGCTGGTCTTTTATAGAAGAGATGTTTTAACAAGACAAAACGAAAATAAGGAGTTAACAATGTAAGTTTATATAAGAGCCTTTGACAATTCAATTATGAGTATGATCAAAGGAACAAACCATGGGACAGCTAGCACACAAAGTTTGTTTGTCAAATAAACTCAAGCTAATTAAGAGTTGCTCTCGTGATCAAGGTGTTTAATTTGCGTGACGTATTTTTAACCTACCACTGTAACCAACTTCAAAGAGATATGTGCTGTGACCGTATGAACTGCATCACTGAGCACAGGGAAGTTAAGGTCCTTTGTACACATGTGCACCTGCAGTTGTTTGAAGTTCCGCTCTATGATCATTATGTGGGTTAATACAAACACAACTCACCGACTTATTAAAGTACTTGCATTTAACGTGAGTTTCTACTTTCCTGCCCATATTTTACCTTGCGTTAATCGGAAGTTTGCGGTAATCAGGCTTCCGATTATGCGGCCCGTTTTTAATGATAACATAAAGGGAATGGTTTTGGTTTTCAGAATTTCTTGCAAATAAGGGGCATTTTCTGTTAACCGACTTGCTAACAAGTGGCGTCGTCTGTATATATATATATATATATATATATATATATATATATATATATATATATATATATATACTCTTCCTCAGAATGCATGGTGAAATAAAATTTGTTCATCATAAAGTAAAAAGTAAAGGACTGATCATACATCGTTGTATTGTGCCAATGATGCATTTATAATAACTAGTTACTCCTTTATTAGTTAAGACACAAGACTGTAAATTTGAGTACATTGACTAAAGAATATAAGACATTTCCCCTCTGATACAATATATTTGGAGTATATAGAATTATAAGTCATGTTGAATACAACCGTACCCCTAAGAAAAATTCCATAGAAAAATAAAAAAATCATCTTTTTTCTTTGATAAATAAATTTCAAAACGTGCCATGAGGGTATGCATATTATCAATAGTGCTTTATTTCCTTTTGTATCAAGCTTGCTCTTCTATGGGTTGGTTGTGTTTTTCTGCCAAAGTAATTAATCTCTCATTTAGAACTGTAGTCAATAATTTACTTATAGTATTTAAACGCGAGATTCCTGTTTAATTATTGAGTTCTAGAGAAGAGCCCTTTGTGTGTAATGGAAACAAATTTGCCTTGATCAATTCAAGTGGGAAGTGACCAGAAGTAAAATCTTTATTACATATTTTTTTCTAATACCAAACTTAAAACTGTTATGTTGTCTTTCAGAAGTTCTACTGTTATAACATCTGGTCCTGATTACTTGCTGTTTTGCAAAAATTGTAACTGTTTTGCTATTTCTTCTTTACTAATATAAAAACCAATTCCATCTTCCATGATTATATTGGAGGCATGCTCATTTAGCTGATATTTAATTTTAGGATTACTTAATCCTAGATTTGCAGGATTTATATTATCATTCAGTAGTTTTTCAAAATAGATTAACAAATCCTGTTTGGAAATTCTTTAAGTAATAAAATTATAATGTATCCAAGTATGATTACTATTACAAGACACATTTTTTTAATTTCAACTGCAGAAATGGTCATAAGAATTTTTTTTAAGGTTTTTGGACTCATTCATGAGATTTGCATATGTGTGTTGGGTACACCACAGAAAGTTTCTTCAGTCCCTGAAGAAATAGAAATCTGTATCCTTGCATGAGTGGCTATACATTTGAAACTATTTTTATGCCGCACCTGTATACGGATCATATGCAGGATCCACACCAAAATCTTATCGATTCTTTATTGGTTCATTCCCAAAATGTCCTGAATTTCATCAACTTCCCTTCATGAATGCGTGAGATATGTTGTGAACAAAGACGCACACACACATAGACACACAAAAACAAACAACAAACGAACGAGAATGACTGCATACCAATCTGTAGGAGGCAATCAAGATGTCGGTGTGACATGGAGGTTAAAAGGTTATAATTTTCAAATGTCATTCGCAAACCTGTTATAGGCTTAAGTTATACAGCTATTCTTTAAGCAATGCGTAAATAGATAGATCTTGCGTGTCCTTAAAAACATAACCCTTCCCAGTTATAAGCCATATAAATCATGAATGAATGTGAATCATCCATTTCTTAATACAATAGCCCTTAAAAGATTAAAGGTTCTTTTATCCGATTGAACTGTATATATTTATTATATATTTGTAATGTTTGACAGGGTTGTCAAATCCATGTTAACTGATTGATACACTGTCGTGGAAGCCTCAAGAATGGCAAGTTTAAATGTTTTAAGTTTATCCCAAGCATTTAAAGGGACTTAAATATCCTTTTTAGACTGATATACTTATATTGTTTTTACTTTATGTGATTAAAAATAAGGCCGTTGCTTCTTTTGTGTTTTATAAATGTGTGGTACTTTTTTTCATTTTTGTATATTTAAAAAAATTACAGAAATGTATGATACAATTAACTGAAAGGTCATACATTCTCTCCGTGTTAACCTTCATGAAGCCTACTTAGCAACAAAGAATTCTGCAAAATTTTACACAAGGTCACTTGCTTTGAGTAAAGGGGAAGACTAGCATACGAGAGGGGAAACAACTTTTCTTAAATAAAACAACTTTGATTTTTAATCTATGATCAGTCAGTTGGGACAAAATCATCTTATCATCAATTATGCCGTGCCATAATCGTTTACTAAGTTTTACACATAACTTGGGCTTTGTGTGTTCTTCTGCAAATCAGTCTATAAAACTATAGAAAAGTGTGTTTTGTCAATAACGTCATACATAATGTTTCGACAACCATATAAAGGCTAAAGAGTAGTTACATATATAATCAAACATATGGACCTATATATTAAGGCAATGTAAATATATACATGGTGAACAATAAACAACTAATTAATAATGATTGTCGGCTGGTAAAGGTCAACCAATTTTTACTGATGATTTTTCATGACATTACAACCGAATCTCAAGAATACTAATATATTAATATTGAATAATCACAAAATCATTGGTATATATATATATTGTCTGTGTCACCCATTTCAAATGTATTACAGCATGAGCATTAGTGTTGAAAAAAAGTTTTTTTTTTTAGAATAGATTCCATCTAAACCAGGCGAAGATATATACAACCATATAGCAAAGACAAAAACCCTTTCATTTCTTAATCATGTTTTAAAAAAGTATCACAAGTATTACATGATTCAGATAAATAATAATTAATAGTACCATTCCTTAAACAGGGCCACCTACTGGGGAAATGATCTAGAATAAAAGATTAAACATATACATATCTATAATAAAAGTATTTGTTTTTGAGCATTAATACAAATATGTAGTAAAAATGGGGATGGAGTGTCTCAGAGACATCTTAATTTTCATCATGAAACCTTATTTGGTGATTCAACAGAGAATTGCTAAAGGAGTAGTGTAACACAAGTGAATGGTCCTTTTAAAAGAGGATTAGAGAGTATTTTAAATTCACAAGAGCAAGAAGCACAGATCCCGTTCCTGGAACAGTATGGAACCCCTTCATTCAAATCACATTGGCACAAAACATATATTAACCACACTAACAGTAGATTTAATTCCAAGGATAAGAGGACATTCGAAAGGACAATGGATTTTTCTAGGTAATGCGTACCTTAAATATGCTTGAAATTTAAAACACCTTTTATCATTTTTCTCCATTGTAATTAATTTCAAACCATCGAATATTTCTGAAGAAATAAGCAGAAACAATACTTAATATTCTATCATGTGTTGTCTTCTTCAAGAAAAAACAGCAATTCATGTCAACTTCATCTCCTTGTCCTACGGTCTTTCTGGTGCTCGCTTTTAGCTGAAAGTAAAACCATCTGCATTCTTTGTCTTTGTTTTAAAGTAAACACATTTAGATCGTTTCACGTGTTCCTATTTCAATAGCATATGCTAAGTCTTCATTGTGGAATTTGACCAGAAAGACATTTTATGGCACACCCACATTCTTATTTTACATCTTTCACAATTGTTATTGATATTTAATTTCAAAAAGCTCTTTCCAAAAAAATAGTTAAAATAGTTAAATGTGTAGAACTACTCGAATAGTCCTGAAGCAGTACGTGCTGTCGCCATTCGTATTATTTACTGTACAGAGTTTGCACTTTGCCAAATCATATTGTTCTGAAACAAACAAATAAGTAAGTCATGGCTGGGTCATCCAGATCAGTGTCTTAAATTGAAACAACACCTGTTGTATGGTTATTGTATTGATATATTTGTTACTTGATTCAGTCCAATAGTCCCGAAATTAACTCTCATGAAACCCAATCCCTCAAATCGAAGAATGTACACAGACAAATTATATAGTCGAGTCGCAAAGGATTGGCTGCTGTAGCCATTTACATCACCTAATCTACCTATCTAAAATTTAATCAGTTATACTTATTTTGATGTGCAAAATCCTAGTATATAGTTTCGGCAGTCTTTGGGTAAAAAATGTTACATTGGGGTAGTGTATATAGATTGTTAAACCATAATATATGTTTACAAGAGATACTAATATTCAGAAATATACCAGGCAGTAATTCAATAGGCGAGATTTGCTAGACAGATGTTTTCTTGGCTCTTTATGATAACAGTTTAATACATTAAGCAAGTTTATTTATAATTCAGGTTGAGCGGGAAAATTAGACAAACAAATTAATGAATCGTCGTTAAACTAGCCTTAGGCCAGCCCTGGAACAGAGCGCAGGAAACATTATAGGAGGGGCATCTGAAACAAACAAATTAATAAATAATGTCCAGGCCATCACTTTAATATTGAGGAACACCTGCAGAAGAAAACCTTCAATTTAGCAATTATCAATTCATGGATAATTTAACTGATATATTTGTTTGTTGTTTGTTTCTATTCCAATGCTGCTGCACCTGGACACTAAATTGGTTGAATTCATATTAGTTTGAATTAAGACAAGTACCGAATGAAGTGGCATACCAAACAATGTTAGAAATAAACATGGCAAACCAAACAATTTCAGAAATTAATTTTCTTAGTAAAGGAAGTATTGAAGATTATTTATTTGAATACCTACCACGGTCAATCACCCAGCAGGGACACCTGGCGCACATATTCTTCCTTAGAATTATCAATGACCCCTTTTGCAGTCGCGGGTGGCATAATAATGATGCACCTTAAATTGTTCAAACAATTTCCACACACTGTATTTGAGAATGTATTATTTTAAGGAATGGTCAACTAAATGGATAATATGATTAATAACTCCTCCCCTGTTCTACGTTAAAGTATTTTCTATCAAGTTCAAATATTTTTAGGAACACTGAAATTTGTTTTATGACTTTCAATGAATCTTGTTTTCAGCCATTCACCATCATAGGTTTTGGTTTGGGACATATCTGTTTCTTTGACATAAATATC
Organism: Sipunculus nudus; assembly: GCA_026874595.1. Classification (NCBI taxonomy): domain Eukaryota; kingdom Metazoa; phylum Annelida; class Sipuncula; order Golfingiida; family Sipunculidae; genus Sipunculus; species Sipunculus nudus. Next base: position 60,290,643 of record CM049312.1, read on the forward strand.
ACGTTTGTTTATGGGAACACCTGCTGTTGTTTTCTTGGCCGCCACAACTGTCAAACAAAAGGTATATAAAGGGACTGGAACCACAAGCAGAACACCAGCTGCCATCTATACGGCACGGAACAAAGGAGGCATCAGGTAAAAAATACCTTCATATCGATTTTTTAGAGGGGCATGTCTTTGACAAGTATGTTGAGTGAGGGGTTACAAAAAAATGGTATCATGTAATTTTGCCATATGCTATATGAATTTGTGAATTAGTTTGGGGTTGTCGCAGAATGTTTTAGGTCTAACGATGCAGTATAAATACATATTGTATTAAAATTCTGAAACGATGCTGACACACTATAACATTAAATATTTCAGTCATCTTCGCATACACCAATGTCAATTGCACAAAGCGACCATTTGAAATAACATACAAAACACAATAATAACACGATAATCACAAATTTCAATGTTTCAATTATTTTACGAAGAATTATAATCGACAAGGACTATGACTCGAGATCCAAATGACCCGGCTCAAAGAGGATGAACTTAAAACAAAACCATATGGATTTAGACTTGGACTCGGACTCACATAGTATGGACTCGGCTACATAAGTGGCAAATATACATGAACATTGTAAAGAGAGGTGTGTGATTTTGTTGAACCCTGGAGTAAAACTCATCCCTCTCATACAGGTGCATTGTAAATACAAAATATAAAATTAAATTATTTACACCTTTTTTTCAAATGTTATTCACTTTATATAGCATGATAATTGTCTTATTTTAAAGTAACAACGTTTCAATACGGCGGACCATCATGTTTCCAAAAGCAATTGTGTTTTTCATCGCCGTGGTACTTGCTGATGAAGCGGTCACCAACACGGGTATGAATGCTTGTATAAGTAATAAAAAAATGACTAACGTTGTTTCATTCATCTAATTTACGGAAATTTCAAGTTCTGTATAGGAAATTCTGTATACTAAACTCAGATCCGGTTTATAACCGTTACTCGTCTTATAATACTTAAGGGCTGCAGTTGGTATTTTATTTTGGCTTAAATGGGTTATTCTTGAAACCAAGGAGAACTCGACGGATAAATATATGTGTAGTTTTGTACTTTAAATTAATTGAAAGTTACACCTTTTACTAAACACCTATACGATGTTTATTTTTAAAAAAGTGAAAAGGGAAGTGTTTGAAGAAGAGGACTTAAATAATGACATCATACCTGCAGGATATTGGAAATACTGTATGTACTGTTTTCTTTTATATATCTTCTTTACGTAGGACGTTAATATTTATATTCCACTATAACCAGAAAGGCGTATTTTCTCCGAAAAAAAATTTAATTCCTGTATGCTTCAGATAATATTAGGTTTAATCATATGGTACAGGAAAAGGTCAGTTTACAAAACTTGTTACCAAGAAAGTGTTTTGCAGGTCGATGCTGCATCTGTTGTGATGATGTCCACTGTAAAACATTTGACGGTCGGCCGATCAGACTCAAAGGTATTTGCGAGGCTAATTTAATGGCTGCAATTTTGAACTACACAGTAGAAGTGGAAATACAAACTGTGGCCATGGGTAGCGTTCTTCACGGCAACAAGATTGGTGACTTAAATGTTACTTACAATGGCGTCTCGTACATCATTGACAAGCACTGCAATGTGTGGATTGTAAGTAATCTTTTTGGTTTCGTTTTAATTTTACATGTTTCCATATCAAGTGTTTCCTGTTTCAGTGTCTACAGTAACGTCACTGCCCCTTTATAGTCAATACTAATCATAGGCTTGAGTGGAACTAAATCAATATAATACAGATCCGTCAAACGTATGAAAACAAACTTTGTCTTTAAATATTTCCATGTAAAGTTTAAATCAAATTATATATATATATATATATATATATATATATATATATATATATATATTGACTGTCGTTGAATCATTAAAGAATGGTGTGCTGACCGGATTACCATATGGACCAACAACTGACGTGTACATCTGGAAGGTTAACAATACTGTATACTTGTACATAATACCTCTTGGAGTTCTAGTTGCAAGGAACTGTGATGAACGTTGCGTGAAAGTTTGCGTTCCGGGTGACTTTGAAAACAACACTAAAGGCATATGTGGCGACAACAATAAGAAGTAGGTTAAATGCATGAAACAGTTATTTATTAAAATAATGTCACATTCTATTTATACAAATGCTAACCTGTTTCCAACCTCACTGCCTTCTTTAATGGAAGTTCAGTTGGGAAAAAAATAACCTTAGTAGACACCATTACTATAAAGCTTCTCGACTTCTTGATGTTAACATTTATAAACAACAAATTAACTGTAAACAAAAATCGTTTTTACCGGTTTTTAAAAGAAGATATATATACATATACATATATTTCAGTCCGGATGATGACATGCTGGGCTTTGAAAATAACTTGCTTGGTTACTGGCGATATTCAAGGTACTGGTTTCTGCTGGCACAGTAAGTAATTTTATTTATTGTTGATAATACGTTTCCTATGCCCGTTATGGAATCCCCCGAATTCAGGTTTTTGATTGCTCACTGGTCATGAGATTCGCATAAAGATACGTCTTCGTAAACTTACGAGTGACTGTCATATTGTCACACTGTGCTCGCTTATACAGAAACAAATGTGTTTGTCAAATAGGTTTAACATTTCCCTGGATTGCCCTGTTATAAATTAAGCTCCCGCGGTATTCACAATTCATATGATCAAAATCACCACAGTTATTTAAAGCCTGTGAATATATTCATTACCTTTTAGATCAGTTTACCAGATGTCTTATCTGTAATAAATATTCTTTCTAGTTGTTTGCCGCAAGGGCTTTACAAATAGGAGGGCGTGATGTCGACCAGCCTGACCAATGGAATGACCCATTATAAATCCATGTATACTTTGAAAAAGTCCGACAACAAGGCATATACCATATCCGTATTTTTGCCAGTTGCTATTAAAACCAGTGCTATATGCTCCTGGCTTTGAAATAATGAAGAAACGAAGAAAACTTGTGACTTGTAAAGCCATATGAATCTGATAAGAATTATGTTGCATGAATTTGCTTCGTTAGCCATAATACTGACATTCGCTTTGCAGCTGAACAGAAAGCAAACCCTGGACACTTTTTTTTAATTAATCACCTGCACTGGGTCATGTTCTTTTTCACAATAAAATCACTGCATTGAAACATCGTGTTATTACATTTTTCTGGTTTGTAAATGATTTTGTTTAAATGCGATGCAACAAGGTATGACAGGTTTACATTATTATCGGATTACGTTTATACAATAAGTTAACGCATAAAAATGATTATGCCACATAAAAATGATTTTATCTTAATTGAGGCCTAAAAATTTGCAAATGTTTCATTGTATATATATATATATATATATATATATATATATATATATATATATTTATATTGCTACCAAAACCAAGCTTTCCTTGTGAGGCAGTTCGGTCCGCTTTTATGTCAATCTGTAATATCCGCTCTTAAGAGCGTTCTGCCATCAGAACAAGATTAACTATCCCAGGAATCACACTTTTGGTGAACTAGATGGAGGTAAATGCCCAATGTCTTCAAACTACCATACCCCCGGGCCACAAAGTTTGCTGTCATTTTGGACGAGCCCCTTATTGTTTCGAATGCAGGATGCTCAAGGGAAAATATGCGGCCGACCCGGGATACTAACCCATGTCGATGGCCCAAATGTCCGGCGTTCCAACCGCTTTGCTAGAAAAGTGAGCTCTTCTAGCTGACTACTTCGGCTCCCTTTCACTCCATCCCGTAACAATATATATATATATATATATATATATATATATATATATATATATATATATTTATATATATATATTATATATATATATAATATGATGCTAATAATAACAGCCCATAACAAAAAATCACTGCAAAAAAAAACCAAGAAACCAGCGAAAAAATCTGAAACTGTAGGGTGAAAAACACATGTCCCTTAGACGGGAATTGCCTTGCTAGCAATAACGTTTACAAAGCGATGGTCAAGACGGAACACCAAACCGCTCAATACATCGGATTAGCAAGTGGCCTATTCAAAACTCGGTACAACAACCACAACAAATCATTCCACAGTGAACGTTACAAAAAAGAAACAGAACTTTCGAAGCACATTTGGACCCCAAAGAGAAAACAAATAAAATATTCTACCACCTTGGAAATAATCCAATGCTCCAACACAATGAAACGCACCTCGGACCAATGTAACCTCTGTATGGAGGAGAAATACAGCATACTTCACCACAAAAGCGACAAGTCGATAATCCTATTAAACAGGCGAAGTGAATTAATTTCGAAATGCTGACACCTGAAACCACCAAACCGTGTAAAAAGAAAGTAACAGTCATAGCTGGGTCCCCAACATGCGCCAGTTATCTGATGATCGCCCAGGTGCCGATACCGGCAACGGCGAGAAACTCCGAGTAATGACACGATGCTCCAGCGTGCTTAACGTTTAGTTAACCTGCTCTACCTTTAGCTGTATCGAGCACTATACTGCAAGCACTGGAACCTAATTAGGATGATATATATATATATATATATATATATATATATATATATATATATATATATATATATGTATATATATATATAAACCCAGTGGCAGAAGAAATTATTTCCTCTCTTCTCCATGATGCAACCGCCGGTTTTTTCTATACCCAGCACCCACACCACACCATACAACAGCCTTTTACCCTAATATCCATTCATACAATCACCAATGCCGACACATCTGTCACCAAAATGTGTTAGTTATCTATTCGAATTACAGATTTGTCAGATGCAATTTTGGTATGCTTATCAATAATTATTATTTCACATGAAAACTCTTTGTCTACATTATATATAGTAGGAGAATTGTACACGCTTTCGACTCCTCCCCCTTGAAAAGACGGCTTAACTAATAATATTAATACTGATGTAACTCAATTCATCGTGATCGAAGCGACCCAATTTTTCAATTCTTTTAAACCCTTTACCTAATTTATATTTTGTCAACATAATCTATAGCCCCCATCCTACGGTGTGGAACTTCTTTAAATTAATTGTTTAACTATGCACATTGCCTGATACAACAATGGCTCATCAAAATGTTTAAAGGAAAATATAAATGCTTCATTTGATTTAACATCTATTTGTAAGAATTGTGGGCAGGAAAATATGCGTGGGGGGGGAGGGGAAAACTATCCCATTCCTGAAAATTTGAGGGAGGTGGTTCTCATGTCCCAAGCCGATGTTTTAAACGTAAAAAATGAGAAAAATATTTCCGGATCCGTCTTTCGTATGGTCAGTGTGATACTTTGACTGTTTTCCGCAAGTCAATTTGCCTTTTTTTTTAATTAATATACCGCACCCGGGTTCTTTACCACAAACAAAATATTAGCATCACGCTATAGCGAGATAAATCATAATTGTTCTGTGTTATATCTGAGCACCGGATAATCAGTAATCAAGAATCGCCAATATGGAGGTTTATATCTGCACAGTTACACACATTCCAACTTGTATTCAAACTGTCTTTATTGTTTACAAAATGGTACGTCTGCCCGAACACAAATGAAGTCGACAAGGTTTCTATATCTTTCCGCAAGTGATCGTGCCTCAGATGTATTACGTATGGTTTCGGCAAGATTTATATGTCTGGTCATAGGGCCCTGCAGTAAATATCTTACCGAGTCTATAGACAATATTTAACTCAACATTATCCATATATTTGCGCGACCACTTCGTTCTGTTCTACTCTCTGTGTGGTATACAATATAAAAGTACAATACAAATATACAATTAAAAAAAAAGAAAAGAAAGTCTAGTCAAGGGAAAGATTACAAGTGTATTAACTCGTGAGAAATCACTCAGTACAGTCATCGAGGTATCTCGGTCGACGAAGTGAGCGAACTGGTCCGCCATCATCAACAATGGGTGTGTGACGAGTTTGATTATCAGAGTCATTAGGATCCTGGTTGGATGAGGCAGGCTAAAGATGAGTTCGATCGCTCTTTTCAGGACAAGCGATTTCCTGTGGCAAATCAGGTAAATAATGAGGTACTGCGCTTATCCTCATCCACACTGGAAGTTGCGTCGTCATCTCAAATGGACCGCTTTGTATATTGTGCGTGGGATCATTTTAACAGTATCACACTGTTGATTATATAAAATAAGAATAGAGATCTCACCTGTGAACCCGGGAACCATCGGATATCGCACCATTCACCGTCAGTAACGACTACTTGATAACGATACGGCTCAAGAGTTTGTTTCTGTCACTGGGAATGTACACAAGGTCACCAACCTGCACGTGACATGGTGCTGCTGGTTGTCGACCATATGCTTTAGCACGTTCATTGTTGTTGTGATTTTTGTGGCATGAAGTGTGTGGTCGTGAATGAGTAATCCATAATTCACAGGCAACGGTCCATTTGTTAACTGATCCCGTTGTGAACATATTTCTCTTGCAGAGGCTGGAGTGTCGAATGCGTGTATTTATTCGAGATGTATCGATGAATAACGAAAGATGGGTTACAGGTCCCTCTTCCGATGACTGGCGGAGTAACTCATCTTACAATTCGCCTATAGCATGTTCACCCTCGGGATTCTTGGGGTGTGTTTCATAGCGTTCATTTCCCATGAACAGAAAGTAATGTAAGATGTTACATTTTCTCGGAGTACTTGTATCAGTTGTTGCATGACAACAGCAGCTAGCTGATCCCGACGCCGGTTGCAGGGTATCATGTAGACTGTTTTTCTAGTCTTTACTGGATTTTTTAAGGTGATGCACACGTAGGAAAGAATGTAGTTGCTCATCTTCTGTTTATGACACAACTGTTAATATTTTAATAAAATTCTTGTACCCATTTCCTGAAATGTTGTCCAAATTTTAGTAACTCTAATTTATTTTGAATATGGGGCCACTCTAAAAAACAGTAACAGTGTTCAAATTTTGTGATTAAAGTATCTGAAACCGTTTACAATAAAATAAACGACCAGCCGTGTGTCGGCCAATAATTAATGATGAACGAGACTCGAGAAATATAAGTTATTAATCAGTTGTTAGTGGTTATATTCTAGATCAAGAAGACAGATAAAACTGGAACTCATGGCTTCAAAATATATAATAATAGATTAATTGTAGGGGAGAATTGATCATCAAACACAAAACACATCACACTTACCCCTTGACATTGTTGCTGAGCGCAATCTCTGAATCTGAAATTTATATATATTTTGAGCAGAAAAATACGTCTCCGGGTGATAATGTAACTTACAAAATAAGGTATTTGTTAAAAAACTAGTCTCTGTTTCCATGTGTTGAAGACTGGTTCCTGCATAAATTTTACAATCTACAGCTAAATATATATTCCCTGGACCAGTCTATCGTTACTGACTCACTTGGGAAAGTCTCGACTGTGTTCGGCAGGGCTGGGCGGGTAATTCCCAGTTCGGTAAACCCGGGCGGGGAATACCCCTTATTACCCGAGCGGGCAAAAAGCCTTAAAACCCACATGCGGGTTTTAATGGGCAATAAGATTTGGGATTTTCTAGAAGCATTCTTTTCAATCTCAGAATTGCTGCATAAACTGCATATAATCAAATAAAAAGGAAAAACTAAAGTGATTGTCCATGAAATAAGTTTAATACCAGTTGATGAGCAACATCAGAGAAATTAATGAAGAAGCACACAAGCAAGAAATTGTGTCATGCACCTATGCTTATTATGATACATCATGTGTTACGTTCAAACTGGTTTATCCAAACTGCTACCAGTCCATTTCAGAATGTCCACAAAAAGCATGATAGCAGGTCATAAAGCTTTGCAGCATTTTGTACTCCAAGTTGATTGCGAATCATGTTGTGTATGTAGCCAAAATTAGAGAATACAAGTTCTGCACCAGCATAACTGACTGGCATACAGAGAAGATTGGATGCGTATGACACTGGCTTCACCTGTATGGTATCATATACATGTACTGCCAATCAGTTTACACTTGGCAGCCAATAACCTTCTTGTGTCAACCAATTAGCCAGTTTTTGTACACACCAAATAAGTAATCTATCCACTTTCAGTCTTTCATTGATACAAAGGAAATTATTTCAAAATCCTTAAATAATATATATGACAGATTCTGATAGAAATAATGGGAGTTACAAAGATGGTAGGTTTATACTCCATCTGTAAGATTCCTGATTTTTTTTATTTATCATTATAAATGCTATATATCAACAATATCAGTTATATATTATAAATATTTATATTGTTATATATATTTTAAAGCAAAGAGGCATACTGATCAGAGTATTTCCAAAGGTTGTGCAAGAAATTTTGAGTTCAGTGAGAGATAGGCGGGGAGCTGTCAGTTTTCGGTAGGGGCCTGTAGTTAAGCTTATGGGACTTTTCCATTTTTCGCAGGCAGTTTCTCATTAGTGCCGGCGGGGGGGGGGGGGGTGGGGGGGGTGGAAGCTTTGGCAGTCTGTAGTACCCTAAAAAAAGTGGGAGTGTAAAATTTATAGCAGCATCGCATTAATGTTAGGCTTTGCCGGCAGGAGGAGCGGACATGAGAGGGGGCAGCCACAGAGGACCCATAAATGGCACGCGCAAATAGCTGCTATCTGCTACAATTAAAATTCGGGAGGGGGTTAAATATATAGTAGCATTTCATTGAGTGTTGAGACTGCCGCCAGGGGAGTGAACAAGAGAGTGGGCAGACAGAGGGGCAACCATGAGTCGCACGCGCAAAAAGCAGCTATTTCCAACCCTAAAAAAAATCGGAAGGTGGTAAATTTTTGGTTACATTGCACTCAATGTTAGGACTAGCTATTTCCTACCCAAAAATATTGCGAGGGGTAAATTTATAGTAGCATAGCATTAAGTGTCAAGGCTGCCGCCAGTGGGAGTGTCATGTGACAGCGCTGCCACAGGGGCCCCATGAATCGCACACGCAAATAGCAGCTATTTGCTACCCTAAAAAATTGGGAGGGGGTAAAATTTATAGTAGCATCGCATTGTGGGTTAAGACAGGGGAAGTGGACATGAGAGCGAGCAGACAGAGGGACCCCATGAATCGCACGCGCAAAATGCAGATATTTGCTACCCTAAAAAAATTGGGAGGGGATAAAATTTTGAGTAAGATCGCATGGAGTGTTACGTCTGCCGAAAGGGGGAGTGGACATGAGAGCGGGCAGACAGAGGTGACCCTATGAATCGTACGCGCAAACGGCAGCTATGTGCTACCCTTAAAAAATTGGGAGGGGTATATTTATAGTAGCATCCCATTAGGTGTCAAAGCTGCCGCCAGGGGGAGTATCATGTGATAAAACTGCCACAGGGGCCCGACGAATAGCCCGCGCAAATAGCAGCTATTTGCTACCACAAAAAATAGGACGAGGTAAAATTTATAGTAGCATCGCATTGAAAGTTAAGACTGCCGAAAGGGGGAGTGGACATGTGACAAGGCAGACAGAGGTGCCCCTATGAATCGTACGCGCAAACAGCAGCTATTTGCTACGCTAAAAATAGGGAGGGGGTAAAATTTATAATAGCATCGTATTGAGTGTTAAGACAGCCGCAAGGGGGACTGGACATAAGAGCGAGCAGACAGAGGGGCCCTATGAATCGCACGCGCAAATAGCAGCTATTTGCTACCCTAAAAAAATTTAGAGGGGGTAAAATTTATAGTAGTTTTGCATTGAGTGTTAAGAATGCTGCCAGGGGGAGAGGATATGAGAGCAGGCAGACAGAGGGGCACCATGAGTCGCAGGCGCAAATAGGAGCTATTCGCTACACTAAATAATTAGGAGGGGGTAAAATTTCTTGTACCATCGCAATGAGTGTTAAGACTGCCGCCAGGGGGAGTAGACGTGAGACAAAACTGCCACAGGGGCCCTATGAATCGCACGCGCAAATAGCAGCTATTTGCTTCCATAAAAGGTGTCAAGACTGTCGCCAGGGGGAGTGGATATCATAGCAACCTGGCAGAGGGGTCCCCATGAGTCGCAAGCGCAAATAGCAGCTATTTGCTACCAGACCAGGTGTTAATTTAAGACTGCCGAGGAGATCTCAGAGGCCTGCCACAGGGGCCCCATAAATCGCACGCGCAAATAGCAGTTATATGCTACCATAAAAGTTGTCAAGACTGCCGCAAGGGGGAGATGAGATCTCAGTGGCCTGGCTGAGGGGTCCCCACGAGTTGCAAGCGCAAAAAGCCGCTTTTTCTGACCCTAACAAATTAGGAGGGGGTACAATTTCTGGTAGCATCGCATTGAGATTTAAGACTGCCGCCAGGGGGAGTGGAGATGATACAAGACTGCCACAGAGGCCCTATGAATCGCACGCGCAAATAGCAGCTATTTGCTTCCATAAAAGGTGTCAAGACTGTCGCCAGGGAGAGTGGATATCATAGCAACCTGGCAGAGTTGTACCCATGAGTCGTAAGCGCAAATAGCAGCTATTTACTACCAGAAAAGGTGTTCAGACTTCCACCAGAGGAAATGTAGATCTCAGAGGCCTGGCAGAGGGGTCCCCATCAGTCGCAAGCGCAAATAGCAGCTTTTTGTCACCATAAAAGGTGTCAAGACAGCCGCCAGGGTGAGTGGTGATCTCAGTGGCCTGGCTGAGGGGTCCCCATGAGTCGCAAGCGCAAATAGAAGCTATTTGCTACCATAAAATATGTCAAGACTGCGGTCAGGGGGAATGGAGATCTCAGCGGTCGCCAGAAGCACCCAATGAATTGCACGCGCAAATAGCAGCTATTTGCTACCAGAAAAGTTGTCAAGACTGCCGACAGGGGGAGAGGAGATCGCAGCGGCCTAGCAGAGAGGTCCCCATGAGTTGTAACCGCAAATAGAAGTTATTTGCTTCCATAAAATGTATCAAGACTGCCGCCACGGAGAGTGGATATATAAGCAACCTGGCTGAGGGGTCAGCATGAGTCATAAGCGCAAATAGCAGTTATTTGCTACCATAAAAGTTGTCAAGACTGCCGCCAGGGTGAGTGGTGATCTCAGCGGCCTGGCTAAGGGGTCCCCATGAGTCGTTAGCGCAAATAGAAGCTATTTGCTACCATAAAATATGTCAAGACTGCCGCCAGGGGGAGTGGAGATCTCAGCGGTCGCCAGAAGGACCCCATGAATCGCACGCGCAAAAAGCAGCTATTTGATACCGGAAAAGGTGTCAAGACTGACGCCAGGGGGAGCGGAGTTCTTAGCAAATTGGTAGTGGGGTCCCCATCAGTCGCAAGCGCAAATAGCAGCTATTTGCTGTCATAAAAGGTGTTACGAATGCTACCAGGGGGAGTAGAGATCTGATCGGCCTGGCAGAGGGGTCCCCATGAGTCGCAAGCGCAAATAGCAGCTATTTCCCACCATAAAAGGTGTCAAGACTCCCGCCAGGGTGAGTGGTGATCTCAGCGGTCGCAAGAAGGACCCAATGAATCGCCAGCGCAAATAGCAGCTATTTGCTACTATAAAAGGTGTCAAGACTGCCACCAGGGGGAGAGGAGATCTCAGAGTACTGCAGAGGGGTCCCCATGAATTGCAAGCGCAAATAGCAGCTCTTTGCTACCATCAAAGTGCAAAACTGCCGTAAGGGGGAGTGGAGATCTCAGCGGTCGCCAGAAAGACCCCATGAATCGGACGCGCAAGAAGCAGCTATATGCTACCATAAAAGGCGTAAAGACTGTAGCCAGGGGGAGTGGATATCTCAGCAACCTTGGAAAAGGGGTCCCAATTAGTCGCAAGCGCAAGTAAAAGCATAAAATACACCATTAAGTGTTTACTTGAATAAGTATTTGTCACTATTAATATATGTTAAATCCGGGACACGGGATACCCTAACCCATCGGGCATGAATTACTCAAGTAACTGTTTGTCACTATTAATATATGCTATATCCGGGATACGGGTTACCCTAACCCATCCCGCATGGAATACCCCAATAAGTGTTTGTCACTGTCAATATATGGTATATCCTGGATACGGGTGACATAAAGCCTTCAACCATGAAATACTCCTGTAAGTGTTTGACACTATTAATATATGGTATATCCTGGATACGGGTGACACTAAGCCTTCGGACATGAAATCTTCCAGGAAGTGTTTGTCACTATTAATGTACCCTTTATCCGGGATACGGGTTACCCTAACCCTTCGGGCATGAAATACTATATGAAGTGTTTGTCACTATTAATATGTAGAATATCCGGGATACGGATGAGCCTACTCCTCCGAGCATTAAATACACCAATTAGTGTTTACTCCAGTGTTTGTCACTGTGAATATAGTGGGAGCACGGATTACCCTAACCCTTTCTGCATGACATACTCCGGTAGGTATTTGTCACTATAAATATATGCTATATCCGGGATACGGGTACCCTAACCCTTCCAGCATGAAATACCCCAATAAATGTTTGTCACATTTAATATCTCCTAACCCGGTACACGTGTTACACTAACCATTCAGGCGTGAAATACTCCAGTAAGTGATTGTCACTAATAATATATGGTATATCCTAGATACGGGTGACACTAAGCCTTCGGACATGAAATACTCCAGTAAGTGTTTGTCACTATAAATGTATCCTATATTCGGGATACGGGTTACTCTAACCATTCCCGCACGAATTACTCCAATAAGTGTTTGTCACATTGATTATATTCTTTATCCGGAATACGGTTTACCCTAACCCTTCGGACATGAAATACTCCTGTAAGTGTTTACTACATTTAATATACCTATATCCGGGATACGGGTTACCCGATCACTTCGGGCATGAAATACTATAGGAAGTGTTGGTCACTATTAATATGTAGAATATCCGGGAACAGGTGAGCCTACTCCTCCGAGCATTAACACACCAGTGTTTACTCCAGTGTTTGTCACTATGAATATATGGTATATCCGGAATACAGGTTCACCCTAACCCTTTCTGCATGAAATACTCCAATTAGTGTTTGTCACTATTAATATATGCTATATCCGGGATACGGGTTACCCTAACCCTTGGTGCATGAAAAACTCTAGTAAGGGTTTCTCACTATTAATATATGGTATATCGGGATTCGGGTTACCCTAACCCTTCGAACATGAAATACTCTAGTAAGTGTTTGTCACTATGAATATATGATATATCCGGGATACGAGTTACCCGAACCGGTATTTAGCACTATAAATATATGCTATATCCGGGACATGGGTTACCCTAGACCTTCAGGCAGGAATACACGAGTAAGTGTTTGTCACTATTAATATATACTATATCCGGGATACGGGTACCCTAACCTTTCCTGCATGAAATACCCCAATAAATGTTTGTCACATTTAATATCTGCTAACCCGGTATACGTGTTACCCTAACCATTCAGGCATGAAATATTCCAGTTAGTGAATGTCACTATTAATATATGGTATATCCTGGATACTGGTGACACTAAGCCTTCGGACATGAATTACTCCAGTAAGTGTTTGTCACTATTAATGTATCCAATATCCGGGATTCGGGTTACCCTAACCCTTCGGGCATGAAATACTATAGGAAGTGTTTGTCACTATTAATATGTGGAATATCCGGGATACGGGTGAGCCTACTCCTCCGAGCATTAAATACACCAGTAAGTGTTTCTCACTATTAATATATGGTATATCGGGATTCGGGTTACACTAACCCTTCCAGCATGAAATACACCAGTAAGTGTTTACCCCAGTGTTTGTCACTATGAATATATGGTATATCCGGAACACGGATTACCAACCCTTTCTGCATGAAATACTCCAGTAGGTGTTTGTCACTTTTAATAAATGCTATATCCCGGACACGGGTTACCCTAACCCTTCAGGCATAAATACACGAGTAAGTGTTTGTCACTATTAATATATATGCTTATCTTGGATACGGGTTACCCTAACCCTTCGGGCATGGAATACACCAGCAGGTGTATGTCACTATTAATGTATGCCCTATCCGGGATACGGGAGAGCCTTACCCTTCGGACATCAAATACTCATGTAAGTGTTGGTCACTATTAATATATGCTTCCTGGATACGGGTGACCCTAAGCCTTCGGACATGAGATACTCCAGTAAATCTCTGTCACTATTAATATATGGTAAATTCGGGTTCCGGGTTCCCTAACCCTTCGGGCATGACATACTTCAGAAAGTGTATTGTCACTCCTGGATAAGGGTGAGCCTACTCCTCCGAGCATTAAATACACCAGTAAGTGTTTACTCCAGTGTTAATCACTATTAATATATGGTTTAAATTCGGGAAAAAAGAGGGCCCATTATGAAACTTTACTGCAGCAGGAAGAAAGCACGCAACACGTACTATTTATTACAATGTTCAATTAAGGTAAAACCGATGTCGATCCGACATGTCCACGTTCAATAAAACAGCAATTGATGAAGTAAAATACGATGTTAAAATTCTGTATCAGACTTGATCCTACAACTAAAACTGAAAACGAAAAGTGAAAAAAAATTCATATTACATGGAAGAAATGTCGCATCAGACTTTTTAAGAGATAAGATACGCATAGCCTTAACACGGTTTATTACACAAACTAAACTTTTTTAAATGATACAATGTATTTATATCACAGTGGCTCACTACTTATTTTTTAACCCTCTTCTAGTGCAGATTATAGTTGACGGTTATCCTGCATGTATTGTTATCACGTTTGTTTATGTTTAGTCATTCTGTAAAATTATTTGTCGCCTATATTATGTTGAATATATTTTATCACGTGCTTATATGTCACCTTATGCTTAAATGTCACCTTATGCTTAAATGTATATATGTTGTGATCGTAATTGTTAACATGTTATACATGTTTCCAGGAGAGCATGTCTATTAGCCATGGCAATGGCTACTTCCTGTTAATATAAATATGTTCAAACCACGAAGATTTTGTAAGAGAAAGCGACAAAGGTCTGGAACAAGTTTTTTTCAAAATTAAATGTTAATATATCATTAGTGATTATTTGAATAAAAAAATTCAATGAACTGAAGCATAAATTATTCCAGAATTATTTCTATGATTAGTCAGTAACAAGCACTTGTTATTTCGCAGGTCTGTTTTGCTACCGTGCACATTGCGCTTTGCTGTCGCTAGTTAATATGGCCCGTAACAATGTGTTACTCTGTGACTACTAATTCCTTAATCGCCTATTGCAAAGCTTGTTGCAGGCCTATCCGGGCGACCCTTGCCTACAAAACCCTGCACTGAAACGATAGCAGCAAAAGCTTCGATCGCAATAGATAGCCTCTATGGGGTTCTCGCTAGCGCGCAAATCTGATTTGCATCCGCGCACATTGCGCATTGCAATCGCAGTATATGGTCGATGGCACTTGCTACCGCGCAAATCTATTAGCTACTTTGAGAAATTAAATTGCTACCGAGCATATTGGTCTGAGTGGTCTTGTCCGAGCGAACTGTGGCAGCAAAGACTTGCACTACGTGAACAATAGCA
The DNA here is from genome assembly GCA_026874595.1 of Sipunculus nudus. Classification (NCBI taxonomy): domain Eukaryota; kingdom Metazoa; phylum Annelida; class Sipuncula; order Golfingiida; family Sipunculidae; genus Sipunculus; species Sipunculus nudus. Next base: position 60,306,159 of record CM049312.1, read on the forward strand.
GATTTTGCGATCGCAAACACATAGTCCCCATGCATAGGAGCAGACAGCAACTTGCTACCGCGCAGGTCTGTTTCTACCGTGCACATTGCGCATTGCCAGATGAATATGACCCATGGCATTTGCTACCGCCCAGATCTGTTTGCTACTTTGCGACAGTTAATTGCAACTGCGCAAATTGCTTTGAGTGGTCCTGTCCGAGCGACCTCTGATCTGACGACTTGCACTACGTTAATGGTAGCAGATTTTGCGATCGCAAAGACATAGTCCCCATGCATAGGAGCTGACAGAAACTTGGTAGAGCGCAGGTCTGTTTGCTACCTCGCATATTGCGCATTGCAATCGCAGCTTAATATGACCCATGGCATTTGCTACTGTGCAGATCTGTTTGCTACTTTGTGACAAATAATTGCTACCGCGCATATCGCTTTGAGTGGTCCTGTCCGAGCGACCTCTGGCAGCAAAGACTTGCACTACGTCAATAAAAGCAGATTTTGCAACCATAGCCGCCATGATAGCAATGGCAGCTACTTGCTAGCGCGCAGGTCTGACTTGCTTCCCCGCACTTTGCACATATGAGGCGGTCTGTGCATAGGCCACATGGGTAGCAATGACTGCCATTTGCTACCGCGCAGTTCTGATTTGCTACCGCGCAGTCTGTGTCTGATGGTAGCAAGTCCAGTGGCAGCTCATTGCGCGATGTGGCAAGCAATGCGCAAGGGTAGCAAATGCTACTGTGCGAATGCTATTTGCTACGGCGCACTTTGCGCTCAACAGCCTTTGAGCGCATAATAATAGCAAGATGAGTAGATGCTGAGTGCGCGTTGTGCCGGGCTATGCGCAATGGTAGCAAAGAATCCAATAGATTAGTCTGAAAAACCGACAGTTCCCCGTATATATGTTGCCATTTGAGATAATATTGCCCATAAAACCCGGGTTTACCAGGGTTTACCCAGTATGCTTAAAACCCGGGTTTTGCCCAACCCTGGTGTTCGGTGAATGACAGAAAAAAAAGGCGAAGTATATGCTAATTCTCAGTGGTCAACTGAAAGATTCCGGATTGAGGCTTACGTAATACTGGTGGTGCTATGGCGGGACACGGTACCGCCAAGAGATCACAGGAAACAGCGTGCAAGCGTAATGCTCGATTGTTCAGTATGCTTGGTGTCGGGGATCGTCACCTCTTTGCCGTTGATTATAAACTCCCCGCGCCAAAAGCGGACTTTCTGATTGTCAGTTTGAGCCTTAAGCATTTGTGGTAGGGTTTTTCTTTTCAGCAAATAGTCCTCTTTGACAAGGTCTTCAACAAAGAAGATTGAACGTTGACTCTAATTGCAGATTGCAGTTTTCCATTAGCGTCTTCAGAACTGCGTTTCGTATGGGCCTGCTGTAGAGTTTGACAATAATATGTCTGTGTACCTTTGATTTTGCTCTCCCTGTCCTGTTCTCGATGTTTACTTTGATATCTGAAATATTTTTATCAATGAGAAATCCCTGTTCATTGATATATTTTGATACAATATCAATGCAGTTTTCACCTTTATTTTCTGGTAGTCCAATTAGGCTCAGGTTACATTCCCTGCTATGTCTCCCTGCTATGTTTTGTTTTCTGCTTGGGTGCTTTCAAGTTTTTTTTTTTTTTTGCTTTATCAGGATCAGATTGTGGATATTCTAAACTCTGAGTTACTGAATTAATATTTTTGTCTATTTCCATATATTTCTTTTCAATTGCAGCCACATCTTTCCTGATTCTTACAAAGTTATTACTCAGGGAATCTTTAAAATTTTTAAGAGCAACTCTGAAGGTTTTCTGCAAACATTTTGCATTCCATAATAGCAACAATATGGCCGCTTACCGTTTGAGAGCTCAGTTCGTCCGTGTCCTTTTGAGGCGTGTTACTTTTTGCACTTTTTTGTGTTGTGTCAACTTATTTGTCCATGCTAGCTTGCTCCATGATGGTTTGTGACTTTTGTACATTGCCCTCGTTTTAACGCTTAAAGGTATTGACATATCATCCAGTGGAAATGTTGTATTTACACAGGAGCAAATGAATGCGTGACCGTTCAGGCTGCCATCTTGACCAAAAGTCAACAAAAGATTTTCCTTTTGCATTTAATATGGTTACCTATGCATATATCTTATTTTAAAATTTTAATATTTAGCGTAAACATAATTTTGCTTTGCCTTTATCTTGAAATACTTTGGTTTGCTTAACATCTTCACAACCTTTATTTACACTAGATATAATTATCTTATATGTCTTGTTATCTTTTCATTACCTGATTTTGCATGTTTAAGGTATTTTTAATTCCACTGTTATTTTGTTCCATCAAAAGGTTACAGAATCAATAGGAGATGAAGGCCTTGGCGGGTTTTTAATTCTTTAACGGGAAATGACTAAATATGACTCTTCAAAATTTGGTTCACAGAAAGTTTTCTTAAGTGGAAAATCCGATGTTGTCTATAAAATATGTGATAGACCGCAAACACGGAGACTACGCGTTAAGCTGATAAGGGGTAATGGCAATTGCTCAAGCAAATATCAGTGATATAGGACCTCAGACCAGACATTTTTAGGGGCTTGGACTAGAGTGTCCTGAACTCGGACTTGTAGTCGGACTCACAAATTAGACGAAGTCCATCTTCATTGCAGTAGTAAAAGAAAATAACTTTCAAATTATGCAAAGTCTTATATACATGTACCAACTACTAACAGAATATTACAAAAAAAATTTATTGCAATGCTTCATCTTTGCATGTAAAAAGCATGAATAAATAATAACATAAAAAAACACAATAATTACAAATTCCATTGTTTCAATTGGACTCGGACTTGTAGTCGGACTCATATATATATATATATATATATATATATATATATATATATATATATATATATATATATATATATGTATATATATATATATATATATATTGCCTGCCGTTGTATCATTAACGAATGATGTGCCGACCAGAATTCCATATGGACCAACTGACGTGTACATCTGGAGGGTTAACAATACTGTATACTTGTTTATAATACCTCTTCGAGATCTAGTTTCAAGAAACTGTGATGAACATTGCGTGAAAGTTTGCGTTCGTGATGAATTTGAAAACAACACGGAAGGCATATGTGGCGACAACAATAAGAAGTAGATTAAATGCATGAAACAGTTGTTAATAAAAATAATGTCACATTCTATTTATACAAATGCTAACCTGTTTCCAACCTCACTCAATTATTTAATGGAACTTCAATGGCAAAAAAAATAACCTTAGTAGACACCATTTCTATACAGCTTCTCGATTTCTTAATGTAAACATTTATAAACAACAAATTAACATTAAAAAGTAGATATATATATATATATATATATATATATATATATATATATATATATATATATATATACATATATATATGTCAGTCCGACTGGTTGAATAACTTGTTTGGTTACTGGCCATAGTCAAGGAACTGGTTTCTGCTGGCACAGTTAGTAATTATTTATTATTGATAGTATGTTTCCTATGCCCGTTATAGAATCCCCCAATTTAGGTTTTTGATTGCTTACTGGTCATGAAGATTTACATAAAGATACGTCTTCGTAAACTTACGAGTGACTGTCATATTGTCACACTGTCCTCACTTTTACAGAAACAAATGTGTTTGTCAAATAGGTTTAACACTGGATTGCCCTGTTATAAATTAAGCACCCACGATTTTCATAATTCATATTATCAAAACCACCACAGGAATTTACAGCATGAGAATATATTTATTAACTTTAAAATCAGTTTACCGGTTGTCTTATCCGCAGTTTATATTCTTTGTAGTTGTTTACCGCAAGGGCCTTACGAATAGGAGGGCTTGATGTCGACCAGCCTGACCAAGGGAATGATCCATTATAAATGTATACTTTGAAAAAGTCCGCAACAAGGCATATACCTACCATATCCGTATTTTTGACAGTTGCTATAAAAACTAGTGCTAAATGCTCCTGGTTTTGAAATAATGAAGAAACGAAGAAAACTTGTAACTTGTAAAAAACTTGTATGAATCTGATAAGTAAAATGTTGCATGAATTTTCTTCGTAGGCCATAATACTCCGGACACTTTTTTTATTAATCACCTGCACTGGGTCCTGTTCTTATTCACAATAAAAGCACTGCATTGAAACATCGTGTTATAACATTTTTCTGGATTGTAAATGTTTTGTTTTTTAAATGCGGTGCAACTAGGTATGACTGATTTACATTATTATCGGATCAGTTTATACATTAAGTGAGCACATAAAAATGATTATGCCACATAAAAATGATTATTCCTTAATTGAGGCCTTAAAATTCACAAATGACTCATTATATATATATATATATATGTATATATATATTTCTACCAAACCAAGTTTTCCTTACGAGGCAGTTCGGTCCGCTTTAATGTCAATCTGTAACATCCGCCCTTAAGAGCGCTCTGCCATCAGAACAAGATTAACTATCCTAGGATTCACACTTTTGGTGAACTAGGTGGAGGTAATTGCCCAATAACTTCAAACCACCGTTGCCCCGGGCCACAAAGTTTGCCGTCATTTCGGACGAGCCCCTCCGATAGCGTTCCAACCGTTTCGCTAGAAAAGCAAGCTTTACTATCGGACTAGTTCGGCTCGCTTTAATGTCATCCCGTAACAATATATATATATATATATATATATATATATATATATATATATATATATATATTATATATATATATATATATATATATATATATATATATATAAACCAGAGGGAGAAGAAATTATTTCCTCTCTTCTCCATCAGCCCCCCCCCCCCCCCCTCCGCCGAACTCTCCCAACACACACATACAACAGCCTTTTACCCTAATATTCATTCATACAACCACCAAAGCCGACACATCTGTCACCAAAATTTGATGGTTATCTATTCAAATCAGAGATTTCTCAGATGCAATTTTGGTATGCTTTTTTATAATTATGATCCTCATATGAAAACTTTTTGTCTACATTATATATAATTGGACAATTGTCAACGACCCCCCCCCCCCCTTGGAAAGACGGCTTAAATATTAATATCAATATTGATTTAACTCCATTCATCCTGATTGAAGAGACCCAATTTTTCTATTTTTTAACCCTTTACCTAATTTATATTTTGTCAACATAATCTATAGCCCCATCCTAAAGTGTGGAATTTTTTTAAATTAATTGTTTAACTATGCACATTGCCTTATACCTTTGAGTTCAATGGCTCATCAAAATGTTTAAAGGATATATAAATGCTTCAGTTGATTTAACATCTATTTGTAAGAATTTTGGGCAGGAAAAATATGCGGGGGGGGAGGGGGAGGGGAAAACTATCCCACTCCTAAGAATTTGAGGGAGGTGGTTCTCACGTCCCACGTCTATGTTTTAAATGTAAAAAGATGGGAAAAATATTTCCGGATCCGGCTTCCGTATGGTCCGTGTGTTTCTTTGACTTTCCCGCAAGCCAATTTGCCTTGTTTTTAATTAATATAGCCCGACCCAGTTTCTTTGCCACAAACAAAATACTAGTATCACGCTACAGCGAGATAAATCATAGAAGTTCTGTGTTATATCTGAGCACCTGATAATCGGTAAATAAGAATTGCCAATATGGAGGTTTATATCTGTAGAGTTACACATACCTTCCGACTTGTATTCCAACTGTCTTTATTGTTTACAAAATGGTACGTCTGTCCGAACACAAATGAAGTCGACAAGGTTTCTATATCTTTCCGCAAGGGACCGTACCTCGAATGTATTACGTATGGTTTCGGCAAGATTTATATGTCTGGTCATAGGGACCCTGCAGTAAATATCATACCGAGTCTATAGACAATATTTAACTCAACATTATCCATATATTTGCGCGACCACTTCCTTCTGTTCGACTCTCTGTGTGGTATACAACATAAAAGTACAATACAAATATACAATTACAAAAAAGAAAGTCTAGTCAAGGGAAAGATTACAAGTGTATTAACTCGTGAGAAATCACTCAGTACAGTCATCTAGGTATCTCGGTCGACGAGTTGAGCGAACCGGTCGGCCAACATCAACAATGGGTGTGTGACGAGTTTGATTATCAGAGTCATTAGGATCCTGGTTGGATGAAGCAGGCTAAAGATGAGTTGGATCGCTCATTTGAGGAAACGCGATTTTCTGTGACAAATCAGGTAAATAATGAGGTACTGCGCTTATCCTCATCCTCACTTGAAGTTGCGTCGCCATCTCGAATGGACTACATTTTTGGACTATATTTGGCGTGGGATGATTTTGAACAGTATCACATTGTTGATTATATAAAATAAGAAAGAGATCTCACCTGTGAACCCGTGAACCTTCGGATATCGCACCATTCACCGTCAATACCGACTACTAGATATCGATACCGCCCAAGAGTTTTGTTTCTGTCACTGGGAATGTACACAAGGTCAAAAACCTGCACTTGTCATGGTGCTGCTGATTGTCGACCATGCGCTTTAGCACGTTCATTGTTGTTGTGATTTTTGTGGAATGAAGTAAATTGGTCGTGAATTAGTAATCTAACATTCACAGGCAACGGTCCATTTGTTAACTGATCACGTTGTGAACACATTTCTCTAGCAGAGGCCGGAGATCGAATGCGTGTATTCATTCAAGATGTATCGATCAATAACGAAAGATGGGTTACAGGTCCCTCTTCCGATGACTGGCGGAGTAACTCATCTTGCAATTCACCTATAGCATGTTCATCCACGGGATTCTTGTTGAGGTTGTGTAAGCGGCCAAACTCGGGAGTGATGTTATGACTGAGTCCTTTTGTTAGGCATACAAGTGCGCTGCGGTGTGTTTCATGGCGTTCATTTCCCATGAACAGAAAGTGGTGTAAGATGTTACAGTTTCTCGGAATACTTGTATCAGTTATTGCATACGTTTCATGACAACAGCAGCTAGATGATCCGGACGCCAGTTGAAGGGTCGCATGTAGACTGTTTGTCTAGTCTGTACTGGATTTTTTAAGGAGATCGATGCACATGTATGACAGGAAGCAGGGACACGCTCAATAGTCATGGTCAAGGATGTAGAAGTGTCCCTGGGCCACAAATTTGAGTTGGTCTCGTGCGGGATGATCGAGTTTGTAATGTAGAGGAACAGTTGGTATTACGACAACTTACACCTTATACGAGCAAATGAAATATCAAAGTCGATGAACAGTTTTGGAGGTGGGCATGTTGCTAATGTGGCAAAGTGGTGTGGGCTCACCTGAACGCTGCCTTGAGACCAAATCCACCCTAAAATGATGGCGGAGCGGGGACAGGTTGTGGTCTTTTTGGCTGATAAGTGTAGGTCGCACTTCGGGAGTCTTGCCCCTACATTACAAATCGTCTACGAGTTTCGCTAGTCCTCCTTCCTGTTGTAGATCCCCGTGAATTCTTCACATGAGTTCTTCTAGCGCAGTCTCTGATCCTGGCATCCCCATAGCAGAGCGGGTATACACTCATATGCAACGATATGAGATGACAACGCCACGGTACTTCATAGCCTGGCGTGATAGGGAAATATAGTAGAATGCATTAGTGAGATCCGCCATGATAATGCAGATCCAACGGGCGGTGGCACGGAGTGTGGAATCTACGTTTTGGACTCGGGCTTGCTGCATCTCTCTACATCAGCCAAAGCGGTGACGAGTCGAAAGCCTCCACTAGGCTTCTTGATCAGGAATGAGTGATTTAGGTATTCAGCTACTATACCTATGTCCTCTGGGCGGCGAAGTACGCCTTACCCCTCAGGCTCATCGAACTTTTGCTGTTGCTCTTTGCGTTTGTCTCAAGAATACTGAGGTACACGTCCTTTTCGCTTTGGTGGTGGAACTGGGCCCAGGTTACCACTGCTTGGAAATGTACGATAGCACCATTGTAGCCTTTGAAGACTGGGTTAACCTAGTTATCATATTCACTGAGGTTACGAAATTTGCTCTTTACACTAACCGTTAGCTGATTTTTCGGGTCGAGCTATATCGCTTGAGAGTGCGATTGTCATGACGGTGCGTTAACAGCTATGGCTTGAGTTGAGAAGCTGTTTTATTAACAGTGGAAATCTGATAGTAAGTGTGGCTTTCCCGAGCGGCAGCTTAACTAACCGAAGGTATTTGGCAAAAATTGTTCATTTTGTCGAAGGGATGCTGGTTCTCTAGTAGTATCGAATATACATATTTTAATACTTACCGCTGAAGTGAAATCTGGGCAGGGCCATAATCTTCCTAGTTTGCATGTTTGATGAATCTGTTCGCGGTTCTATAGCCATTGGCAGATCATGAAGTTCAATGTCTTGGATTAACAGTCCCATATAGTCCTTTGGCCAAATTGATGATGGACGTGATGGTGCTCGAAGTACGTAGGCATAGGTGCGACGTATTGCGAGCAAGTCTGTATTCTCAAGCGAAGTGTTGTCATGGAAACTGTGATTATCCCCAATGAGGATCTGTCTTTTTGCTGGGCGGACACATACAACAATAATGTCCATAAGGGGACTCCTGCAAGTACATCAACGTCGGGATCCTCTACCACAAGAGCCATCAACTGCCTATCAATCTCAGGAAGGAACTTGTACTTGCTCAAGAAATATCTGAATTGTTAACACAAAGGTCAAGTCTTCTCTGAGCCTGTGGTATTTGACTGTGTTTGGTATTAATTTCGTTTAAGATCTTCTGCTGCTGAGCGTAAGACCTTTGCATCTTCTAATATGTGCAGGTCGTCGAGAATGGATGTAGCCCTAAGTGCCTGATAAATTTCTGGTTAAATAGTTCGGTAACATATCTTTGCTTGACAAAATGGGGTATATCCTTAGGATGGGTCGGAGCCATGTGAGTATATCAATATTGTAAATGTAGGAGACACCTAATTTAGGAAACATCGCTTAATCTTCCTCTACTCCTTTGTTGTTGTGCGTTATATTGCCAATCTGTTTTAGTTAGTTGTCTTATTTGAAAACCACCAGTCTTTGGTAAAGATCCTCTGGTCACTCATCAGGTTCAGGTTTGATATAAGAGAAATCACGGCCTCAGAGATGAATTGCGGAACATGTCATATATACAGGGTTACTCGGGCTAATCGCCTCCAAACTCCGAGTATCGAATAATTACACTTCGAAAACAAAATATATGTATCTAATCAAGCTATTAAAATAAAAAAATACTCACAAAGTAAAGTCTTGTTGAAATATTCAGGTAGAAATTGCGCTGAGCACACCACGGCGCTTTCACTAGTCATCCATAACTTTTCGTTTTCGGGCAAATGCGCTTGACTTCTACAAGCCACTTGAGTCCCAGGTCTTTATCACTGGGAAATTTATGACCTCCCGTACCTTGGCAATCGGGGAACGCAACAATAACGAGGCATTGTGTGCGTTCATGGGTCGACGAGTTTGCACAATACACTAGGTAAATACTTTAGGGTCGCGTGTACCGAAAGTTGACCTTCCCCTTATAATACTGCAGCGCCATCTGTAGGGCGCACCGCTGGTCAACCCCACTGACTCCGCACTTTACAGTAATGCTACGTTTCCGAATAAACCATATGACCAAGATGGCTACAACCTATACAATCATGTCATTTCCAATTAAGAGTGCAATGACAAGTTTGGTGGCGATATCTTTAAACAGTTTCTAATAATATGTAAAAAAAACGAAATGTGACTTCAGCATTTCAGTTCGTCAATGAAAACTTAAGAAGGGACGGTCGAATATCCTTTGTTTTACGGGACTGTACTCAATCTAGTACAGCTGGATAAAACATAACTTGGAGATTCGGGTCAAAGGGATAGGGGGTAGGACTGGATATAGATGGAGATCCGTCACTGCCCCATGACATTTACAAAAAATCTAGATATTATTGTATTATTTGAAATGAAAAATTATTTCTCTTGTTGAGCATACACTTAATAACATATGCTCCCTACTACAGTATCTTATGTTTTGTTTTTCAGAAGATGTCTCGGGGGTAACCCTGCCTCTTCCCCACGCATTGGCTACAGCATTAACATGTAGATCCAAACATCTCAAAAGAAGGAATTCATTATGTGGCCAACAATATGCTAAAGCATCATGGCAACATGATTTGACAATAATACCACATTGTTCCATGTGATTCAAAGGAGATAGGAAAGAAAAATACTTGCATATTGTTGATGAAACAAAACAAATACTTATTTGTTATTACCAAATGTCAAGGTCCAAGGCAACAGATGGCTAAAGTTTAACAAATTTAAGGCTTATTATTGTCATACTGGTGAAGGTATTTAATTAAAATGTTTGCCCAGTGATAAGCTGTGACAATACCCAGACAGTTACAGTGAAAAATGTTGTTTTCTTTCTTTTATTTCTATGTGAGTAATAAGCACTTGACGAACACTGTTGCATATTTAACTATGAAATTAAGTATTGGGACTGTCAGATGACAGAAATATCATGATTTTCTTGTTTGTTTGTGTTTTTACTTGTTTATTTAACAGAGCTTATTCCGCGTGTTAGGGTGATAGACAAAGAAGTGGTCACATGTTCAAATTTTATAATGAATCTGTAAATACTAGTTCATTCTCAGGTTTATCATCAGACTGATGTCAGGGAGTCAGTTTTATAGTAATGCCTCACTGATGTGTCCTTTGGCACCAGAGATCTCCTCTGAAATTCCTGGAAAGGGCTTTGCTCCTTCTGTATGGCTCAGAATGAGGGTAAGTTCCGCCGACCCTTCACCTTTGCCACCCGATGGGAGCTTCAGTGATCAGGGAACTGCATTTAAGGGGCTAGTTGTGGGACCTGAAGTGCGGTGCATAATATGGATCTACAGGAGGGTGTGTACCTGAGAGAACCGAGAAGGCGCCACTACTAGCATCAAGTGAAAACTATGCCGTCCCTGACCCAGTAGTAAAATGCCTTCTCGAGACCTCATGCCTCCCTCTCCTAAAATGAGTGGCAGATGGGTAAGCGAAACAGCGCTGTTGGTATATGTTGCCCTTAATGTAAACAGAAAGGATATGCGCAAGTTGGTTAATTGGGACAGAACCAACAAACAATATTTTGAGCGGGAGGTAAATCAATCTTGACTAAGCCATTATTAAGAAATTTTTGCCATCCAGGGACAGTGATTCCAGAAGCTTTTTCTAAATCTTGCAAATCAAAATGTCGATCGGACTGGCAAAGTGCAACACCATCTACAGCTGAAGAAGGAGAACACGTGTCTGGTAAAAAATAAATAATAATTTCATCCACAGAAGCGGTATGGCGATTAAATGGCATTGTGGGGGAGAGAGCTGGTATAGAAATCACCGAAGGGGAGAAATTCTGGGTTTAAATTTATCAAAATAAAAATGGCATGGTAGGAATGGTGACAGTTAATAATTATGCAGTAATAGTAACTGTCATGCTTAGGGGTAATCAGTAGTATACAGAAAAAAAGTACCCATGCATGAATACATTAAATGATGAAGCCCCCGAGTAGATCAGCCGATCAAAAAAGAAAAAGTGCATACTGTAACAAAATTTAAGTAGCTTTGAGTAAACCAGTAAGTAAATCAAATGAGTAACTGCCTAAAGTTGCTGTAATTAGCTATTAGCTTAATCTCTACCAATGAGGAAACAATTCAGTAATCAAAATAGTCTGAGCAACAAGTCAAGTAGTCATTGGTTACTCATAAGCTATCGCATGCATATATGACTACAATAGCTACAGCAGGCCAAGTTAGCTATTATTAATTATGCAAGGGTGCCGTAGAGTATAACAATGGGATATAGTAAACTGTGTATCCTTGTCTTCAGATTAAATGTAATGTAAGAATTATTCTTAATGGAATAATTATTCTGCTCAGTAAAACGGCTGATAAGCTTATATATATATCGAAAAATGGATTAATGGGAGTACTTGAAAGTAATGGATAAATATGCAAGAATATGAATGTGCAGAGTGCAAACAAATGGCAGAGAAACAGGTGTCAATTGTATGATTGGTTTAACAATAAGCAGCTAAACATGTATGTTGTACATGTGGCAACTGGTTTTACAATTAGCAGTTAAATATGGTATTTTTGTACAGCAATAAGGATGGTTTGCTAATGACCAAGAAATATAATATACATGAATGGTCCAAGTTAAAATATATTATTTGATTATGTGGCCTTAGTGATACAAATTTTAGATATTCATCACTGAAAAATTCCAAAATTGACAGGAACTGCAACTTGATTGCAGCAAGGGTCGAACCTCTTTCAGTTTCACAGAAACGGGAGGGAAATAATTTCACAGGCGGCCAGCAGGTGACAGCACGTCCATCTTTCACAACATTCCCTGAACATAGGCTTTGGAAACGGAGGGCGAGGGGAGCACAAGGGGGCAGAACTTTTGTGGCTAATTAATGGAGATACATCCCATGCATTCCCATTGCTCATTGGTCAACAAAATTTGTACTTAACTAGGCATTTAAGAAAATCTTGGATGAGCAGTGGTTGTTGGGGGCGTTATATTAAGATATTATGTGTCATGTTGTAAATTTAATACTCTACAGAGAAGCTAAAAAATTCCAAGGACCTGTTGGTAAACACATCTGTTGCATCTGGCGTGCTCGCGCTGGTCAGGTAGATGATAAATTGAATGTTCTTATTGACTTTATCGCTTATGGCTTCATTCGTGGCTGCAGAGGTGGTAGTACCCCCCCCCCCACCTTTGCCTATGACCAAATTGCCCGTATTATATAAAAAAATTAACACTTGCTATACTCACAAAAATAAAACATGCATACATAAACTATATACATAAAAAGAGGGAGCAGGCAGTGTCAATGCTTCCCTCATAGCAACCATGGAAACCATGGGATATTTATTAATCAAAGTGTTACTACAGTCAGGTCAGGGTCTCCGAGGGTGCCACTGCATTCTAAAAACCTGGGTCCTGACACCCTGGAGTGTAAGACTGTCACGATAATACATAATAGTAGGCCGGGAATCTTTGCATATCAAAAAAACTCTCTTGCTGGTCAGTTACAGTCACATTTACTGTCTGAAATAGAAACTTGAAAGACATGTCAACGTTCACTGTGTATAGTTTTTTATGTTTTAATGCATCTAGTTAAAACCAAGAGATATCTGACTTCTTCGTAAAATCTCAAGATTCAACCCAGTGAGGTATGTAAGATTACATTTTGTTTCTTCAGTTTCTAAATAAGAAAGAAGCCTTCTGGCTTTTTCTCGGAATTATTTATTTTAAGCTCTGCTGACTGTAAGTTATCTGAGCTATATAACCAGCTATGGCCGTTTAGCTGTCATACGTTCTGCCACCAAATCCAGGCGCCGTAACTCAAACGGGAACCCTGAGCTTTGGGACCTGTGAGGCTTAGATTTGTTAGCGTCTGATTAAATATCCGGGGGGGGGGGGGAAGAATAAATTTGGTTTAATTGTACTACTCAAAGTATAACATTTGTCGGAAATAACTTTGTCACTGCTGTTCATGGAACTGGAGTTGCAACATAATGTGCAAGTAACGTGCTCATTTGATTATAATTGAGCGCTTTGACGCGATTGCTTTAAAAGAACTATAAATTTATATATATATATATATATATATATATATATATATATATACGTTTGTATACCCAAAGTGCAAACCCCCACCCCCCACCCCCGTCCCGTTCATAACTGTACCGTAGCCTATACAGTACGAAAGAAGAAAACAAAACTTGAAGGATCGATGTCCTACTCGATCAGGTTATAAATAAAAAAAAACATCTATCACTTCACAGGACTCGGTGCATTGCTTTAATACAGAGATCAAGCAAAATGAGCCGAGTTCAAGGAGAAGACAAATACAGGCGGTCTACCCTTGAAATGTGCAGGCCGTTTCTGACGCTTGTGGCGACAGAAATATACACTTCTTTGGGGAGTGGCGCAATAATTATTTTACCCTCGTCGCAAAGGACAAGGATTTCGTTCTTACCTTCTCCAGGCTCCGATATACAACACTTGTGCTTCTTGGGTCCACTTTCTTTTGCTGTCGTTTCGCTTTCTGATTAGGTCCTCCTCTCATTGGCTAATAAGAATTGCTATACCACCGGGCGGTGAAATGAAAAATTATTTCTCTTGTTGAGCATACACTTCATAACATATGCTCCCTACTACAGTATCTTATGTTTTGTTTTTCAGAAGATGTCTCGGGGGGAACCCTGCCTCTTCCCCACGCATTGGCTACAGCATTAACATGTAGATCCAAACATCTCAACAGAAGAAATTCATTATGTGGCCAACAATATGCTGAAGCATCATGGCAACATGATTTGACAATAATACCACATTGTTCCATGTGATTCAAAGGAGAAAGGAAAGAAAAATACTTGCATATTGTTGATGAAACAATAAAAAATACTTATTTGTTATTACCAAATGTCAAGGTCCAAGGCAATAGATGCCTAAAGTTTAACCAATTTAAGGCTTATTATTGTCATACTGGTGAAGGTATTTAATTAAAATGTTTGCCCAGTGATAAGCTGTGACAATACCCAGACAGTTACAGTGAAGAATGTTGTTTTCTTTCTTTTATTTCTATGTGAGTAATAAGCACTTGACGAACACTGTTGCATATTTAACTATGAAATTAAGTATTGGGACTGTCAGATGACAGAAATATCATGATTTTCTTGTCTGTTTGTGTTTTTACTTATTTATTTAACAGAGCTTATTCCGCGTGTTAGGGTGATAGACAAAGAAGTGGTCACTTGTTCAAATTTTATAATTAATCTGTAAATACTAGTTCATTCTCAGGTTTATCATTATACTAGCTGATAAGCCGGTTTACCGGGCTTTTCACCCGGGTTGGGAGATGAATTTATAAAGGTGGGGAAAGTTTGCGCCTTTTTATTCTAAAGTAAACAAAAAGATATGAACAAATACTTTTTTGCATTTATTTCAGCGGCCCCCGCTCGTGACAAGAAATTCATTTGACTGTATGTTTACCTTGAAGATTTGTTTAGTAATGTTTACATTTGCGAAACGGCATGAGGGAGGGGACATTCAGGTTTTTGGTTATCTTTGACTTGTTTACGATTGTTGGATGTACAAAGAATAAGTTGATGTGAGGAAGACTTAAAGATGAATTAAATGTATTTGTTCAGGCCAGGAAACTTTTCCTGAAGCAAGATACGGAAACATGCATACTTTGTTAGTTGCAGAAGCGGACCCAAAAAAAGTTGCACCTTTTTTAATCATATCAGACCAATTTTGAGGCTCGAATCCTCGCCTACACCTATTCTCGCCCGTGTTCCGGAATGTAGACCTTTTATAAGGGTCTGTCATCAATCCCCTTTTGTTGAAGCCATCCTTTTCATAAAGCGAGAGTTATGTGTTTTTCACATAAACTGCTTACAACCCCCCCCCCCCCCCTCCACCTCCACCACTCCAAGAAAGTAGGGTAATTCATGTGCACAATAGACCTAGATTCAAGCCGCTTAATCCCGTGCTTGAGGGATTTTTGTGAATAACGAGGTTGGATTCCAGTCTTAGCCGAAGAAAGTTCGGCTGCTTTCGTTTCAAGGTACTCTCCCCGCAATGTGGAAAGCAGGGAAACTCAGCAAAAACTTTGTGTACATAAAAATTATTGATTATCATAGCTGCCATGTGACTGTGAGAATAATATCCTTTAAAATGAGGTATGGTACAGTGTCATACGCATCCTGGTTTCAGAGAACATTGAGGACAAAGGTGAAACGAAGTATTAGGTATTAATGTGTCCATTTCAGGTAGTTATTTAACAGTTGGCAGGATATATTCCTTATCCGGTTGGACCTCCTATTATAGTGATTATTTTATTAACATCCAGTCAGGGTTTGAGAGATTAAGATTGAGTATTGGATATAGTGTTTGACTTTCTATAATTTTAGGAAACGCACAAATGGCAATCATTCGAATGCATTGTGACATGTTGTTTTTCTGGTCATAAAATATATGTGTATTTCATATACGAAGAGTGAGACCTCCGGTCAAGATGGCAGATTGAGCAGTCACCTTTTCATGTGCTCCTGCAAACAAAGTAATTTTACTGGATACTATGCCAAAAACATCACGTATGCAAACAAGGTCCAAGAGTAAAAGTAACACTAAATAAATGGAACATGCTATATAGACCGACAAGTCGAAACAACACGAAAATGAGTCGAACTGAGATGGATGATTCATGCCAATCACAGGTGAGAGGCTCCACGGTTACGTCCAAAGAGACAAAGTGCGCGCAACTGGAAAATGCCTTTAAGCTTGCATTGAACAACATTAAAGAGAGCCTTTCTGAGGACATTGAATCTATTAAGAGAGATATGCGTAATATGGAGAAGACATACTCAACAATAGAAAGTAAAATAAACTCTATAACTCAAAGTTTGGAATTCACACAAGCGGACATGTTCACCAAGAAGTCAAAACCTGAAAGTACAGAAAAAGAAAATAAAGTCTTGAGATCAGAAATAGATAAACTGCATGTAGAAAACCGTGAAAAAATGAGTTAATAAAAGTGATGAAAGAAAAGCTCATAGATATTAAAAGACATAGCAGAGAATATAATGTGAGACTTATTGGTGTACCAGAGAAAAAAAGAGTGAAAACTGTATGGAAATTGTCTCCAAATACATGGCAGAACAAGGACTATTAGGCATAAAAAATACCACAGATATACTCAAGTCACTGAAACTGCACACAGGACACAAAACCAACGGATATAGACATATAATTGCCACATTCTACAGCAGACCAACAAGGAATGCAATACTTAAAACGCAGAAACAAAAACGCAGTCGCAGAGGACCGGAACAATCAGTTTTCTTTGTTGAGGACCTAGTCAAAGAGGACTATTAATTAAAACGAAAAGCCGCGGCCCAAATGTCCCAGGCTCATGCCGACCACCAAAAGGACCGCTTCTGGCGCTGGAAGCTAATTATCAATACGGAAATGGTCCCGATCCACGACTAAATAACAATGCGTGATTACGGCCAGCTGTCAACCACTGATCCCGGCCAGGACCCTAGTACCGTTAACTGCCTCTGTAACACTTTGGTTATGTAACGACACGAGAGAGAAACAGCTGACTATACATGGATTTACTCGGATACATCCCAAACGTTCTGTCCCGAAACGAACAGAGCCGATAGCACCCGAAGCGAGTCTGGTCTACTGAACATTTTTGTGTGTTTTTTTTTTATATTGCATGAACCAATCTACAAAATTGGGAAAGAGCAACTTGTGGATAAAGAGACTAGATTCATTACAGTTCTCATTATCGCTCAGTGGGTTCGTTGTATACCGGACACTCCTGACTTGAGTATTTCAGATAAATGAAACAGGTTGTAATTTGGAATTTACACCAGAACCTTCCAACATTTTGCAAGTTAAACGGCCATTATGATAAATGGTTAATATAATTGTCCATTTTATGCTTATTTTCCGATCATTAACCTACACTTAACCATTACTGACTAAAAAATACGTTTCAATGCACATTTTTTTATTGCATACAAAGAAAAATATACATATACAGATAAATACAAATACGATGAACAATACAGACATACGTATAACACAAAAGGAAAATGACAAATGGTCATTATATATCTTGGCTATTATATAGAGATATATTTAGCATTTTTTTATATATATATTTTTCGGCACATAGCAGATCTTCAGTTTTTTAAGATCTCATAACATCTCTCCCACTTTTTATTGTGGGTGTCTCTTTTACCTTTCATCTTTGCTGCTCTATCTTCTATACTTACAATTTTAGCTAAGAATTCTTTAAATAGCTTAAATATAGGTTTCTTTTCCTCACATCTAATTATATATATAAATCTTTTCATCAGAAGTATTACTGCATTTAAAGTAATATCATGGTAAGTACCAAGTATCACCTGCACATAGTCAAGGTTATTATCTTTTAAAATATATTTTTTTAAATAAAACAGAAGTTTGAGACCATATATTTTGCACAAAAGTGCATTCCCAAAAGAGATGTTTCATGGTTTCTTCCTCTTCCTTACAAAAGGTACAGTTCTTATCTTCTTTTATTGAAAATTTTACTAAAATTGGGTTGCATATTGTTTGATTACTATTAGCAGTTTAATTTTAGTAGTCCCCTGTTGTAGGAGACTACTAAAATGGTTCGCGTTTGTGTGGCCGTCACGCCCCCTCTTATACTTGATAGCTCTTAAACTACTGCTGATTTCTCGATTCAATTTTATACATATGGCAGTCATAGGGCTAGTATGTCACTGTCAGTGGATTCTGCTGGTGGCACCATTTGAGGTAAGACCTACTTTTTTTACCGGTTTTCTTTTACCTGAAAAGTAAATGGTGTATGATTGTTTTTTAAATAATTTATGTCTTTGACTTTTTCTGATAACTAAATTCAGTCTTTACATGGTAATAAATCATTACCATGTTAGATGGACACAATGATTATATGACTGCCACTTGATGTTATTTCACCTCAGATGACATCTCCTATGGTTGTTTCTCCTATGTGAGTTAGATTGGTATTATCTAGTTATTACTTAAGAAATATGGAAATTTCAACTTTATTATTCTTATACATTGGTTGTATCTATCCCGGAGCAGAAAAAGTATGTGTCTTTAGTATGCATTTAAACAGAAATAAAATGCATGTGAATGGTTTATTTGATTTTGTAAGCAAGGGAACTCGAGAAGAGTTTAACTGATCCTTTTCAATTTTTGCGGGCTAGAGAATGAAAAATGTTTAAAATAGGATAATTCTATTTACTTTAAGAGCGATTTTGACTTTGAATAGGTCTAATTTGCTCATTTTTTGCATATAGTCGCCCATATCTTAGGAGAGGTTCAACATATTTGTTCTTTATTTGTTTCTGAGAAAACCTCTTGAATAAGTTAAGAATTCATTAAACCCTGGTGACACCGTCTATAATTGATTCTTAGTTATGGCCATATACACGCGTTTATTTTAGGTAAATTGCTGACATATTTGAGGAATGGTGTAATCTAATATCTTGAAATCTGGCACAGCCATAGATCATAAATAGATTTATCGCATAAATTAGATAGGTGGCATCAATCATAACTGCTTTGCTGTGACAAAAAAAACTAATATTTCAGGAGTCATTCAGCGGATTGCTCTGGTTTTCTTTTTAATATATTTTTGCAAAGCACTCAAATAGCTTCATCATGTACTTAACTCTAGAGGTGCCATCTATATTTGTTTTTGAGTTATTGGCATTTGCAAATTTATTTTAGGCAAATATTAGACATATCTCAGTAATGGTGTAAACTTATAGCCTGAAGCTTCGCACAGTCATGGATGATGCGTATTTATTTGCATACGTATGACAGGAGGTGCCACTGAAAATTTGTAACCAGTATAGGTCCCCATTACCAGTGCCAATCATCAATGTATGATTTTTCATGTCCATAAGTATGGCAGCTAGGACGAACTAAGACTTATTGTCACTGTTTAACAGTTTCACTCTATGTAACATGTCAATAGATAAGAATTGAAAACACATATACTGATGCTTGAATCCCCTTTTATGTATCAAGAATTTGTTTGAAAAAATGCTGCAGTACTATTAACACGCGGGTTTGATGACCTTTTTAATTACAATCAATTCTCGTTCAGGCTTTTGTGAATTATATCACGGATTATTCTGATATTTTGAATGTCTACTCTTCTTGTTAAGTTACATTCATTTGACAAGCCACTGTAAGATCATCAATTATCCTATTTCAGACAATCCAAAGGCAGAGCATGTCACAGAAAATATCATACATTTAAGTTATGCTTGGCGCGGTAGACCATCTGTGCTTCCGTGCACTTGTATTACTTTAAAAAACTATATCAAAGTCAGCATCACTTTGTATTACGATATAACAGCATTACCTATCTACATATTTTCCCCGAAAACAAGAGCAGTAGCACGCTAACTAATCTGAATAGTTTATACATGTGTAGTAAATATATTTAATTTATATTTATAAATACTGTCATGTGCAATAACTGCCATTTTGGGTTACTTAGCCTAAGAAGAACATTTGCTTTGCTCAGCTACCAAGATAGGTCATGTGCACAGTCGTCATATTATCATTGGTACTGTCTATACTGTGTAAATCCATGACACTGTACTTTCTTGCTTTTCTACACAAATGTGGGTCCATGAACTAGCAACCTTGTCCATTGAACACTATATACTTTAAGTTTTGCCTAAAACTGTATAAATAATTCAGACTGAAACATATACATCAGTGGGGATGTATATTTATATCATTGTCAGAATACAATGGCTTAATCATCTAAGATAATCATTTGAGATATGATGATTCACTTTCCATCCCCTTGTTCCTATATATGCACATTTTTTTAAATATAAGTTGAATATAATTTAAAATTAGTTATTTAATAGAGCCTTTGATTTATGTCACACAGTTCATGACTGTAACATAACTCATTTATATTATATACTAACAGACAGGCACTCTTTCTGCTATAACCTAGAGCTGAATTCAAGGAGTCTTCAGAAATGGGTAAAAAAAAACTCCCATAGTGCTCAAAATCATGCATTTTGGAAATACCCCTTAGATATAGGTTACAGTGACCCTATTCTACATGCAGCTGCTACCATTTTCGCCTACCAGACTAATTAAGCTTAAAAATCAAGTTCCTTTACACAGCTTACAGAAAATGGGTCAATGTGACATTTCAGGTTTCCAAGGAGATTTTAAGGGACCTCCCTGAAAGTCATTTATGAGGATTTTAGGCAAAATGGATAACATTTGTACCCCATCTGACTCACTTGGTGCTTAGAATCATGTTTTCTCCCCTAAGCTGCAAAATATAGTCAACCCTGACCTAGTTTCAAGTTTCCAAGGATATTTTTCATGGAACTCCAAGGATTTCAAGTTAGAAGATTCTAGGTCCAACACTCATGATTTGTGCCCTGTTAATGACCCTTTTCTCCAAAAAAGACATAAAATTGTGTAAACATTTTGATACTAGAATGGCTTTGTTTCTGTGGTGCAAAACTGTTCTATGTCTCCTCTTATGGGCCATTCCATATCATTAGGGGTAAAA
This sequence comes from Sipunculus nudus, assembly GCA_026874595.1. Lineage (NCBI taxonomy): Eukaryota > Metazoa > Annelida > Sipuncula > Golfingiida > Sipunculidae > Sipunculus > Sipunculus nudus. The sequence goes on from CM049312.1 coordinate 60,327,290, forward strand.
TATGCAATATCTCAAAACAATGATTCTAGATTTCAGTAAATTAGACATTAAATGTCAAGGTCACCGCTTTTCGAACTCTGATGACATTTTTGGCAGACAGAACTGGTGTGTCAAATTTTAAGAAAAAGTCTACAGTACTTCCGAAGTTATAGGGTAACAATAAGCCTAGAATTGCATAAATTTGACCTTGAAAATCAAGGTCAAGGTCACAGACTTTCAAACACATCCAAGATTTTGGTAGGAATAATAAGTGTTTTAAATTTCGGAGAAAAATTTGCAGCCCTTCAAAGTTATCTCATCCACAAGACAATAACTATAATTATGCTGATTAGACCTTGAAGATCATTATCAGGGTCACCAGGTTTAAACTGGTCTGACAACTTGGTAGTAACTATTGGAGGTTTGAGGACAAAATTGGATATTCTACAAAATTAATGGGGTTCACAAAAATGTTACATTCCAGTAGATCTGACATGAAGAAAAAAGTCAAGGTCACCAGGTTACAAACTCCGATAAAATTTTGGTAAGAACAATGAGTGTTTCAAATTCAGGAGGAAAATATGCAGCCCTTCAAAAGTTATCTCATCCACAAGACAATAATTTTCTGCTGATTTGACCTTGAAGATCCTGGTCAAGATCACACGGTTACAAAGTCATCCGAGAGCTTGGTAGGAACAATTGATTGGTGTACCAATTTGAGGACAAAATGTGAACTACTTTTAAAATTTATCGTGTTCACAAGACAATAACTATAATTCAGCTGATTTGACCTTGATTTTCCTGGTCAAGGTTACCAGCTTTTAAACTTGTCAGAGAACTAAGAAGGGGCAATTGGTGAACAAAACTTGAGGACAAAATATGAAATACTTCAGAAGTTATGGGGTTCACAAAAATTTCACATTTCTGCAGATGTGACCTTGAAGATGAAGGTCAAGGTCACAGCCTTATGTGATTTTAGTAGGAACAACTGGTGTACCAAATTTGAGAACAAATGTAAAATACTTCAAAAGTTATCGCGTTCACAACACAATAGGTATAAATCCGCTGATTTGAATTTGAAGATCCTGGTCAAGGTCACTGAATTTTGAAATCACCCGAGAACTTGGAAGAAACGAGGTGTACCAAACTTGAGGACAAAATATGGAATTCTTCAAAAGTTATGGGCTTCATAAAACTTTCATATATCTGCAGATTTGACCATGAAGGTCAAGGTTACAAATTTTCAAACTCATTCGTAATTTGGTTGGAACAATTGTTGTACAAAATTTGAGGACACAATGTGAAATACTTGAAAACTTATGGGTTTAAATAAAATTACATTTTGGCAGATTTGACCTTGACGATGAGGGTCAAGGTCACTGGCCTTCGAACTCCTCCGAGATTTTAGTAGGAACAATTGGCGATCATACCTAATTTGAGGACGAAATGTGAAATACTTCAAAATTAAACACAGTAAGTATAATATGCCACTGATTTGAACCTGAAGATCCTGGTCAAGGTCACTGGGTTTCACAATCACCCGAGAACTGGGAAGGAACAATAAATGTATCAAATTTGAGGACAAAATGAGGAATACTTCAAAAGTTATGGGGCTCACAAAAATTCCATCGGATTAGACCTAGAAGATGAAGGCCTAGGTCACCAGTTTTTTAAATCCTCCAAGATTTTGGTATGAACAATCGAGTGTTTTATATTTTGGCGGAAAAATATGCAGCAAAGGTTATCGTGTTCACAAGATATCCTACAGATAAGGACGACATTGACAGACAATGGCACTGAAATATATGCCTCGCCTGTAAGGGAAAGTAAGGGGGACAAAGATACAGGTGGCATCACCAGTTTGCAGGAACTAATGACACCCCCAATTAGGCAAGGAATCACAGCAATCAATGCATTAGTTATTCATATACTGCAGCTTTAGTATCACACTTTTCATTATATTCAGGTGGGTACTTACAAGGCCCAAAGCTTGAGGGATATGGTAACAGAGACTTTACTTCTTGTTTCCAAGGAGACTTTTCATTGACTTCCCAGGATGTAACGCAATAAGGTTCTAGGTGCAACGGTTATGATTTGTGCATTTTTGCCGGAAGTCCATTTCATTAGGTCTCAAACAGAGGAAAAAATACATATTATTTTGAAGAAATACAGGTGGCGCCACCAGTGTACAGGAACTGATAAAGCACTCCATGATCAATATGCATGCAAAAAAAATTATGGCCATCAGTGCATTAGTTGTTCAGATACTTGAGCTTTGTATCAAATTTTCCATTATTCTTGGGGGGGGGGGGTTACTTCAAAGCCCAATAGCTAAGAGGATTTAAGTAACAGAGAACTAATTTTAGGTTTCCGAGAAGACATTTCATGGGCCTCCCTGTATGTCAAGAAATAAGATTCAGTTCATAATTTTTTGCATTCAAAAAATTATGGCCATCAGTGTATTAGTTGATTAGATCCTTGAGCTTTGTATCAAATTTTCCATTATTCTGGGGGTACTTCAAACCCCAATAGCTCAGAGGATTCGGGAAACAGAGACCTAATTTTAGGTTTCCAAGACGACATTTCATAAAGAAAGAAGATTCTAAGTCCAGTCGTAACACTTTGTGCCCTGTTAACAGATGACCGCATCTTTTTCGGTCTCAAAAATAAAGAAAAAAAATCGTAAAAATTTAAAAAAAAATACAGGTGGCGCCACCAGTCTGCAGAAACGGATGAAACACTTCATATTGAATATCCATGCAAAGAATCATGGTGATCAATGCATCATGGTGATCAATGCATTAGTTGTTCAGTAACTTGAGCATTTGTATCAAATTTCAGAGACCTTATTTCAGGTTTCCAAGGAAATTTTCATGGACCTCTCAGGATGTACAGTTAGAAGTTTCTAGGTCTTATGTTTACCGTTTGTGCCTTGTTAACGGACGGCCCGACAGACGACCGGAAGGACAACGGACAAATAGTGATCGCTATAGCTCAGATGAGCTAAAAAATTACAGATCTATTTGCATTTTCATATAAACATAAAATAAAAAGTTACTAAGTATCAATATATTTTGAAAAAGCTTTTGATTTTATAGAATGGACTTATATTCACATATAATTTCAGAAATTGGATTCATATGCCTTAAATATCAATAGCCGTGTTAAAATAAGTGATGGGCTACTTCATATTTCTTTATAAATAACCACAAAGAAAGTTAAAACAATTTAAAAACGAGAAAATATCTGTCATGTTTACATTACCGTACAGTTTCATGTGCAGGTATTTATTCATACCTAGAAAACCTTTTCTATTGTCTTGAATTTACAAATTTACAAGGATATTGAAGATGTCTACCGTTTCTTATGAGAATATATGTGTGTGTGTTTGTAAAACCGAACTTAAGAGAACACGATATATTGACTGCACACCAAACGCGCGAGGACTTTTTCTTCCCGTGAGGACTTATGACATTGTCCCGTGAGGACTTACACATGGTAACATAAGGTTCTAATTCTAACTTCCACGAACTTTAGTTCGTGAGAAGTTAGAATTAGAATCTTATATAAGGGGCGTAGCCAAGGGGGGGCCACTGGGCCCCCCCCCGCCCCGAACCCATCCAGTACTCGCCGTCCTTTCGGAATTTCACTTGATCTAATACAAATTTATATATATATATATATATATATATATATATATATGCATTAAATCAGAGGCGGATATATGCTATCAGTAGCGGATTCAGAGGGGGGGCCTTCGGCGCGCCCCCCCCCCCCCTTTCACCTGCAAAATCTCTCATTTTATCTTATTCCGATTATCGTAATTAATTTTCGTTTTTTCATATTTCTTATTATTAGTAAGCAATTAGACTTTATTTAAGATATCTGCAGTTACAATTACTTTAAAATTTATTTGTTGAGTATAAGGATATTTATGAACAGGTGCAGAACAACTGCAGATCGGTGGAGCACCGGGCCCTGGTTGAGGTCGACCGTGAACAATCTTAAGGCTCCTCTGATGATACCAGTACTCAAACTCGTGATCTGTGTTGAGCTCTTAGGAATCCTGCGTGCTGTCGAGACAACGGAAACCGGTAAAATGCGAAGTTTTACATAACATTCAGCTTATCAGTTATTTCACGTCGAACATTACATTAAAAGATTATATTTTGTGATTGCCTTTGTGTCATTGACTCGTTTGAAACAATTGAAATTTTATATCTAATGTTGAAAAAATATAAATATTATATATTGAACCTCTCTACAGTTTGACTACATAACGCAAAGACATGAGGGAACAGTTTTTCAGGTTTTTCTGATCTGTCAAGAAAAACTGTGAGTAGTTTGGGTTTAAAGTTTATAATAGACACAAACACGTTTTACACGATAAAATAATTATTCTTTTCAGCCAGTGGAAATATATGTAAATATATGTTTATCCTTTGTATATCGTGCTTTGCACTTATTGTATCGAGAGAGCATGTTACATCATTTGTTGTTACATTATTCATTGATTTCTTTCTAATTGTATTGCTTGTGTCTTGTTTCCTTATGGTAATGATTATAAATTTTCATAGAATAACAACATTAATCTAAACATATATCTTCACATACTTTTAGTACTTTTACTTGTACCGTGTTGCATCATATAATGTTGTGTTTACATATAGCTACAGGAAAGCATGTACATAAGCCTGATTGGCTACTTTTGAAATCCTGGTATAAATAAATATATTTAAACCAAGTGTGCGTATTATGCTGATTAGTAGGTCCTCGATATGACACGAAGACATGACATAGCTGATTGTCCTGGTAGGTTATGCAATATATGCGCTAAGTCAACGCATCGTTCTCACGTCCAAATGGCCTTTTTCTTTAAAACAAACCTGTACGAGGATATATGCGTACCCTTAGTGTTTAGGATCTCAATGGCTCGTTTTGCTAACTCTAGGGGAACTGATAGTCCTTGGAAGTATTGTGTGAGGGTAAGGTCCTGTCTGTGACTCATATACGCGTATGTGTCTGTGTGCTCTTGGACAGCGGGTTTGCTGCTATCCCCTCCCCTCCCCATCCAACTGCGGTACCTCTCTTTTCGTATATTCTAGCTTCGTCCCTGGCTCGCCTGTGGAACCAGTTGACCAGTTGATCGAAAAAAGATGGATTAGCCCTCGCGGGAAAACGATAGCTTGGACATTTACATTATTTCTATACATTCGAACATAGTAAAATAGTCAGGTCGTCGAAGCCAAATTTTGAGGTGTACGTTGGAAAGAAAAGGAAGACATATGAATGTAGAATGACATATCCAAAATCCGCTCGAATCTGCTATGGGGAAATTTTTAAGGGCGGTCTTTAATTTTTATATTCTAAAAATAAAAATATTTATATACTGCTTGATTTCCATGATGTTAGTCTAGACAGATATGAAAAATAATTTTGTGTATGCTCATATTATTAAGACATATCCGAGCCAAAATAAATCTGCTGCTAAAAGACAGGATAAGGAAATTCTGTATATGGCTATTCTTAATGACTATGTAATTACTATGTCTTTTTCTATTTTTTTTGTGGTTTTTTATTACACATATTTAATAATACCAGCTGTTTATGCTAAGATAATATAAATATATAAATATAAATAGTATATAAATATTATAAATAGTATAAATATATAAAAGGCATACACTGTTTCACTGTACAGGCACCAGAAAAAAGTCATTGTATGCATAAATCGATATGTTTTGGAAGATAGTTCATACACTGAAAATCGTTCAAGGAATGCAACAGCAGGAAGAAACAGTAAGAAGAGGTGATATTAGAATTCACGTGATCACTTGAAAAAATGATTCACTGCATCATATAAGAATTATAGCCTGTATCATGTAAAATGGTGGTGTTGTGTCTTCAGTGTTGTCTATGATAACTGACCAAACTATATTTCTAACCTTGAAACTATTCCAATTGACCATTCCTCAAAATCTGTTGTTACACACATTTAACATAATTTACAGACACTTCTGTCAAGATCCAAAAATTAAATTTTAGCAATATTCTGTAGTTCGATTTTATAAACAGCAACCATACTTTTAGGGCCAACTGTGAGTAATAGTACGTATATCCTATACTAGATTTCATAAGTATGTGAAGATACGGATTTGGATTCCATTATTTTGTTTACATTCAGATGTTAACGAGATTTGCATATGAAACAAAAGGTCCATATTTAAATTTATGAAGATGCAGAAACTAGTGAAACACTAGTTTTCATCCTATACAATGAAATGCACTTATGTGTAAAGCATTTTTTAAATTTCAGATTAAAGATTGTATTTATTTTTATAATGAACATTAGCAATGTTAATAAATACATACTACATGCAGGCTAAATATGAAAGAAATCAATCCATAAGGTTTCCAGTTGTCTTGCACTATTTTACTGACAGTACTTGTTTGTGACTTAGTGTGATAAAGACGTAAACGGCAGAAATATGAACAAGAGACGGAGGGCTCTCACATGGACGGTATGCAGTAGTGTATGAGGATGGTTGATTTTGAAGCGTAACAATTATATTAAAAGTACCATATTAGCTGTCATCAAAATTAAGTGATAGGAAGGCCTGCCTCACGATCACAGCCTACAAGAAGGGACAGTTTCTTTATGCATTACATGTTCGCTAGGCATGTTTCAATCAAAATTTAGAGTGGATTAATTTTAAAAACATAAACAAGTTGTCAATTTTTTTTAGTTGATAATCAATACCCATCCTGATAATGAGGTTGTTTATAGTACAACCGTCAAAAAGGCTCATAAATAAGGTGCTTCATTATTGTTAAAGATATAAAGTGAAAATAACATGGAATAATGGAGAGAACTGGTACCTTGAATCAAATAGATAAATTTTAATAGACTGGGTATTGCATTGTGCAATTAGGCAAAACTGACAAGTAATCAAAATAAATATACAAATATCTAAGCCTTTCGATAAATCATTAATTCAGTATTATCTTTTCTGTTAAGCTGTTATGTTATATCATAAGCTGTGTGTAATATTTTACATAACTCATGCTTTGTACAACGTATTAGATGTAAAATTATTGCATGGTTTGTACAACGAATCAGATGTAAAATTATCTCATGGTTTGTACAACGTATTAGATGTAAAATTATATCATGGTTTGCACAACGTATTATATGTAAAATTGTTATTGGTGTTTGATACAATTGTCAAGTGAGTGTCAGTCATAATTCTGACAAGCAAGATCTTGAGCATATTAATAAAAAGCATAATTTACTTATTAGTAAGCGTACTGGATTTGTATTAATCATACTTGTACTTGGTGTAATGGGCTATATTGTGTAATACATGAAGCTTTCCAGATCATTCATTGTTGAAATTTTCTGGACACTGGATAGAGAAAAAGGCTTTTCAATTAGTAACATAGGCAACCCTGGAAGAATTTTTAAAATATTTAATGTTGGCCCCTCTCACATTTTGAACAAGTCCTCTTCTACTTACACACACACACACATATATATATATATATATATATATATATATATATATATATATATATATATATATATAAACATGCTACAAGTCTTGTTCACCACAAAATTTTTTTCAAACATGAGAATCTTGCCCGCTTCTAGACACATGCCAAATTCCAATCACCGCTATAAGTTTTTGAGTTATGTCTCACATATTGTTGAATAGCAGGGTTTCTGGGAATAGCAGATAAAACACACCAACACCAAGATGTGTTCAGATGGCACCATAAATATTCCTTGCATTATAAAACTATCCAACATTTTTGACTGTGCAGAATTTAAATGAAATCCTTCCATCAACTGTTGAGATTTCTTTAATATAATTTTTTTAATACAGACATAATAAAGGTCAAGGGTCAGGGAACCAGTTTATATCGGCTCAAAACTCTGATCTATATTAAAGCACATGCCCGATTTAAAAGAAATCAGTTCATTAGCTTTGAATTATGTAATATACATTATAGTAACTTGGAATATAGGCAGAAATGCTGTGGTCGGGCTGAAGCGTGATTTTCTGGTTCAAAGATATTTAGGTAAAAAAAAGTTTCGGGGGAGCAGAGAGCATGTCATCCCACCCCCCCCCCCCCCCCTAAAAAAAAAATTTTCCACCAATGTGATATGGTTATACAGTATTTCATGCTCCTGTCATGGCGTACTTTGAATCATGATACCGGTCAAAACGATAACTGCACTGCAAAGGCCATTCATCCTGTTAAAATAGAATACAAGTAGGCAACAAGTGAGGAATTAACAGAAAAAAATACATCTTAATGAACAAATCATACTATAAACCGCATTCCTATGGTAACTGCTACCTTTCCCTGTGCTTGAGTGCATGGGAGACATGGTTTTGTGCAATCAGAAATTCAACAAAGCTTGCAAATATGCTGAATTTCAACAGAACTGTTTTACACACGGTGGTTGTTGTCAGAAAGCATACACTTGCATCTTACAGGTATTATGGTTCATTTTAAAGTAACAGAAAAATAACTTATTTGGTTGTGGTTTTCTATAGAAATATGAAAATAATTGAATCTCCATCATGATTTACAGTGTAGATTCCACATCTGAAGTGATATAACCCTGAAATCTTGATAGTCTGCCTTAAGTAAGAAGAACAAACTACTACATATGCGACAGGGTAGTATAAGGTGTCACAAAAAAACTTTTATATTAATGATTTCCCATACTCTACAGACAAATAAAACTGATTCAGCCAGTTTCTGGATAAGTTCACATTAGAGCCTCAAAAAGGACTTAAAAAAGCATTGGTTGTCCGCCTAAACAGTAACTGTGTGCTACAGTCCTACCCTACAACATAGTTTATGAAAAATGACTGATGTATACATTATTTTTACTTGAAGAATCATGATTTTTTAACCAACAAATTTTAAATAATTGGATATGATTATTTAATTGAGCTTCGGGTAACCAGTTGGGCATTTTGTACAAGAATGTACCGTTTTATTCCCAGGTTTAAAAAAATCTGTGTTAGTATGCTCATAGATTTCCACAGAGTATTGAATTTCACTATTTTCGGGCTCTTTTAAGTTAGCATTTTTGTAGCTATTACATAGTTAAGGAAGTATAAGATTCATAAATCTTTGACTCAAATACTCAACATCATCACCTGACTCGGACTCAAGTATTTGTTGCCATGCCAACACTTAACAAATGTAAAATATGAAAGATTTTACCTGGTGACAATTTTATTTTAAACTTTCATGCAACGAAGAAATATTTATAAAGAGAATGGAAATCCTCTCCAAGGCACAAAGGTCTTCCATAAGTCCTTTTCATATAGATTTTATTATATTATATAAACTAGTGTTGGGACTCGGTTATAATTTTATGATCGATCATAACTAAATACCGCCCAATAATCGGCAGCAATCGGTTGTTTAGAATAATGATATTTAATTAGCTCGGGATAGAGCACAGGACGCAAAACCGGGAGATTGTGAATCGAATCTCAGCAGAGACCGTCCACCCAGTCCACCCAGCGTCAGCGCCGTGCAGGCTTAATGGGAAGTCCATGCCCAACGGCGAAGTTTAACTCACGAACAAGTGCGTGTTTTAGGGCTTCCTTATTAGTATGATCTAGCAACAAGGACGATTACACACCCAGGGCCTGCAGGTACAGAAGTAACCTGGCCTAGTTACCACAAGGATATAACTGAGAGAAAGCATGTGATACTGCTCTGTCAAGGAGTCCAAAACCGGAATGGAATTCTGCAGATTTACTTACAATTAGCTAAACCAGCATTAAAATGGAAATGTTTACCTCTAACAAAAATTTTTATAAAAAATAAGTCTGAACTTTCGACCCTAAGGAGACCAGTATATTATCTCAACAATTTATAGGCCTACCTGCAGGTAATAATGCCATAATTCTAAAACCTACATGTCTTAATAGCAACTTAGGAATTAAGTTATAAAGTACATGTTTCCCCTTGTTTACTTGCATAATGTATATAGAACTGCGAGCAATATTGGCACTGACAATTCCATCACCAAATCATTTGTATTATTCCGACCTATCATCTATTATAATCGATCATAAGCCCAACACTGGTATAAACTGACTATAGTTCTTGCCAGGGATTATGTCTGCATGTTTTTTTTTCTAATGATTTTAAAAATAACCTGTACAAAAAACTTTAACCTGTACAGCTAACTTTCGGACAAAATATATATGCAGACGTCATATATATGTGACGTCAACTTTTGTAGGTAATAATATTCGATGTAAAATGTATTTACTTTACAAACTGATTGCGCTGTTTATATGTCTATGGACAGTATGCTCTTTACACTCTTCATGTGTATGGTTGGGAGAGCTTCTTATAAGTTGACTGACATTATCATCCAGAATGGCTTTTAATCTCACAGATCTTCAGAAGTGTTAACCGTTTTGTCGACTGTTTTCAACGTTTTTTAACGTTTTACATTGGTTTTGTCAAGAATTGACACAAGTAAAACATAAGGTTCTAAATTTTCACTCAGGCAGTCGTCGGAATAGCTTTTGTAACCAAATGACCATGATTTTTTATACTGCTGCACTTGTTAAAAAATATTCCCAGGAAAACATGTGAACATGTGTACTGGTGTACACATCTCAGGCAGTGGGTATACACTGAAGCCATTCCACATCATATCTGTTTTTACAGCTGCTTTATCTGGCACGTTTTGTGTGGTTTTACCAACAGGGCTGGCACAGGGCTAAGAACCAGACGGATGAGAGCAGGGTATTGCGAATTTAATTCTTAGCGCAGGATGCACAATACAATACCGCTCTCCCATTGGTCTCATTACTACTGTTTACCCTATGCAAGCCCTGGTTCTGGGATCCAGAGATTCATGCAATACAAAGCTGCCGATAAATGTGTACAACCGCAGATGCATCTAAAAAATTGATCGAGGTATTCTATAATCGCTCCTTTGTAGTAAAGCTGGATAGATTATTGCCTTACCAATATTTAGGGCAGACAAGGATTCAAAACACACCCTCCCCCTCAGAAACACAATAAACCCACCTCTATGACCAGTGCTTTAATGTACTGGCACTGCCAGTTGAAAGTTCATTTGACAAGTCTGTGAGGGGCTGATGAATGAACTTGCCCAGGACTGACTGAAGGCTAAAATCAGTATTGTGAGGCTCACACTTCAAGACCTCCATTTAGGCAAAACGGTCTTAACGCAACCCAGAATGCTTGAATCGCCGTTTTGTAACAATGGTCTATATAGGCCTATATTATTTTCCACACGTAACACAAAAAACTATCGTGAGAAAAATAAAAATTATGTATCTGTCATATATGTACATACTCTGATATGTTAATTTCAAAAAGCTCCCAGCTTGCATTTTCCCCATAGTTAAATAATGATAAATCAATATCACATAATCGTAATGATATGTCATACCCGTAAAACATACTGTGGTTCACCTTGCTGGTCCCAGGTTTCACTTGATTTGAACAACTTTCATCTTGCATGTACCTTGGATTACGGGTAGAATAAGTTTGGATAAATAGTCATACTATTAAATATGTTTGAATAAATAGTATTACGGGTGGAATATATTTAACAGAGGTACAGTTTTAATTAATATTAACATCAAATTTACACATTAATATGATAAGACAATAAAATAAAAGACAAAACAAATATATACCATGGACTATTAAAAAATCAAGGCTTAGTGTATTTCTATATACAATATAATATTAGGAATCTGGCAAATTTGCTAATAAAAAGTATATTGAGGCCCCGTTAGGGGTGAGACAACGACTGGTATTGCTGTTTGCTTTTAGTATTGGTATGTTATAATTTCCCTTCTAAATAATGAATTAATGGGTAAAAATGGAAAATAGAAAAAAATAGTAATTGGTTAAAAACAGTAATTGCAAAGGATAGTTCTCCATTTTAAGGATATATTAAACTCTCAAATTTTTAGGACCTTTTATTTTAAATATTACTACATTAATTTATATTTGGAAACAGTCACTGGCATTAATGAAATTAAATATATTTTTACCAAGGAAGCGAGGACATTTGTAAGAAACTGAATTCTGCCAATAAATAGATACAAAATGTAAATAATTAATATACTGATAATATTTCAATACTTAAATACATAAGCTGTAAATATTCATACCATCAAAACTCCTGTGATTGTAGTCGATAAATAATTTACCAACATTTAAATACAATATTTACCAGTTTCTCACGTCCATGGGTACTAAACATGCTACATTAAGGACCGATTTGTAACGTACATCTTAATTCTATCTTCAAATATATTAAGGCTTTAATTATGTCACTTACATTGTGTAACTATGTTAGATAAAAGGTATTACATGTATAATATGATTCAGGTAAATGTTCATTAATAACGCCTTTTCATAAAACGTACCTTATATCAATAAAATAAAGTCTTTTAAAAACCGCATAGGTCTTTGAATATCCATGCTATAGATAAGTACACTATTGGAGATGGAGTCCCCTAGGAAGATTGTATTTTGCATTATAAAACCAAATGGATGATTCCATAGAGAATGACTATCATATAAACAAGGAGTGTAACACAGCAGAACTTCTATTATTATTGGAAATGAAAAATGCTGAATTTCAGAGAGACTTTGGTTTTAATTCTGCACAAAAGAAGAGAAACATTATGTAAGGTTTACCCTCTTTTTATATCCCTTTGTACCTATTATTTATGTTGAATTTTCAAACAGAGGGTTACACATTATTGTAATATTATGAAAGCACGATGGGGAAGATCCTGAACAAAGAAACGTATGCAGTCCCTTTATGAAAACCTCCTTGGATAAAAACGTTATATATCAAAAACACAAATCGAAGATATGATTTTGAAGGATTGAGTGCATTCTAAAGACAATGAATTTCCCAATGGGTTAATCCCAATTTCCATGAATATAAATTTTAATTCATTGAACATTTCTGAAGAAATAATCAGAAACAATACTAGATATTTTGTCATGTGTACACTTCTTCAAGAGAAATTTCAAATAAAGTCCACTACACCTCTTCGTCGTCTGGTTCACCTGACGCTCAACTTCAACTGATAGTAACAAATACATGCGTGTTCTGTCTTTGTTTCAAAGTAAATACTTTACTTGCTTCCAGGTTTTCCATGTCAAGGACAAATAGCACATGGTGAGGCTTCATTGTAACAAGTTATACGTAGGATAGGAATTTGAAACAAACAAATGAATAAATAATGTCTGGGCCATCATCAATTGTTTGGTAGTTAAATATTGATATATTTGTTTGTTTCAAATCCATGGCTACTGCAGACACTAAATTGATGAATTCATGTTTGCCTAAATCAAGACAATCGCCGAATAAAATGGCATGCCAATCAGTCTAAGAAATAAACGCGACATACACTACAATAACATAAATTTATTTTCTTAGTGAAGTAAATATTGTTGATGATTTATTCTATTACCGAGTACGGTCATTTACCTAGCAAGAACACATTGAACATATATCCTTCCTGAGAATATGTACAGTGAACTGTGAATAATGAATATGAACAATGTATTGTTTTAAGGTATAGCAAATATAAAGACTAGAAATCTTTAATTCCGGCAAGCAATAAATACCTATTCCTCTGACCTTTTAAACTTGATATGGTTGTACCTTTTCATATGAAATGTGAATTATTATGAAACTCTATTTCTTTAATATTAAGGATTTATAGGACCACTGAGATTGTATCTTTATGACTATCCATGAATCTAGTTTACTGTTATTTATCACCATAGGTTCTGCTTTGGAATATATCTGTTTGTTTGACATATATATCAGAGACTTATTTATAGGACCACTGAGATTGTATCGTTATGACTTTCCATGAATCTAGTTTCCAGTTATTTATCACCATAGGTTCTGCTCTGGAATATATCTGTTTGTTTGACATATATATCAGAGGCTGCACGTAAAGAATTCTTTTTGTTTATGGGAACAAATGCTCCTGTTTTCGTTGCCGCCACACCTGCCAAATAAAAGGTATATAAAGAGACTGGAAACACAAGCCGAAATCAGAACACCTGCCGATATCTATCCAGCACGAACAAAGAAGCAACAGGTAAAGCTGCCTTCATATCGATTACTTAAAAGGGGGTTGTCCTTGACAATTCTGTTAAGCGGATGTTACTAAACATGGGTCTCATGTCACCTTCCTGCATTGCATCATATGCCTTATTCAGTGGTGAATTAGTTATGATCGATGCAGATTTCATTAGTTCTAACGATGCATTATAAATACATTTTGTATTTTAAATTCTGAAAGAATGGTGACACGCTGATAACATTACACATGTCAGTTTACATTTGCATTTAACGCCAAATATCAGTTGTAAAAATGTGACTTTATATAATCTCATTAATGTCGCCAGTAGACTAGAGATTCCAACCATTGTAAAATTAAGCCTATCTGAGGCAGCCGCATGAGAGGAACTGGCACAAGCTTTTTCCTCCCTGGTGACTAAGAATGGCTAGCATGATAACTGTTATCTATTACTAAAACAAAAATTAGACTTCTCCCTCACATTTACGAAAGGTTAAAAAATATAAATCAGATTTCCGTCGTTATACCATGATTTACAAGTGCACGATCCAGGACTCGAGGGGGGAGAGAAAGCTAGCGGATGCGTTGCATAATCAAACATACAAGGAAGCAACCCCCCCCCCCCCCCCCCGACATTTATATTATTGACCAAAGAATTTCGCACCCCCAATATAGTTTGAATACAATACAAAAACTCACTTTTTTCATTAATTGACTTTTCTTGGTTTCCTGAAAAGCACATTGATAGCTATCATATAAACAGAATAAACTTAATGAGTTAATTATCCTAACCTTAGTACAAAAACCATGTAACTCAATTTCAGTTTTTGTAATTCCTTGGAACTTGAGTTACAAGTTAACTGTAATAGGTTATTGATGTATTCTTGTGCATGTATCATGAATTACTGCAATGAACATGCACACGCAATAACTTAACACAGAAAGTCAGACCTGCAGACAGGGTAATTTCTACATGATATTGATCATGAGCCAGTTTAAGTTTATTTTAGTGTGCCATTCAGTTTGTTATATGAAATTAAACATGGCTGCCCAGTTTGGGGAGGATAAAAAAAGTTTCTGAAAATTTCTGCTCATGAAAAAACATGGAAAAGCCAGCAAAAAGTTATTATTGGTAAACTTGTACTGGCTCTCGGAGGTAAGAAATTAGACGAAGTTCGTCTTCATTTCAGTAGAAAAAGAAAAACTCTTTCAACTTATACAAAGATTTATATAGTCTTCATCGATATATATATATATATATATATATACATATATATATATATATACGATGTTTAAATTTTTTATAGGGAGAATTGTAATGGGATTCGACTTTTACTCGAGTTCCAAATGACACGGACTCGAAAAGAATGGACTTAGACTCGAATCAAATAGATTTGGACTCGCATATTATTGGCTCGACTACATCACTGACAAATATATATTTACATTGTAAAGAGTGATGTGTTATTTTGTTTAGCCCTGGAGTAAGAATCATCCCTCTCATACAGATGCATTTTAAGTACATAATATAAAATGAACTGATTTACACCTTTTTCAAATGTTATTCACTTATGATAGCATGATAATTGTCTTAATTCAAAGTAACAACGTTTTGGTACGGCGGACCATCATGTTTCCAAAAGCAATTGTGTTTCTCGTCGCCGTTGTGGTTGCTGAAGAAGTGATAACCAACAGGGGTATGTATGGTTGTATAACTAAAGACACAATAAATGACTTTCGTTGGTGGATTCATCTATAGCTTGGACATTTCAAGTTTTGTACTATACTAAGCTCCGGTTTATACCTGTCTTCTCATGTTATATTACTTAAGGGCTGCAGTATGTAATTTTTGGCGAAAATGGGCTATGCTATAAACCAAGGAGAACAAGACAAGCAATAATATGTGTAGTTTTGTACATTAAATTTATAGTGAGTTACACCTTTTTCACCTATATGATGTTTATTTGTATAACAAAAGTGAAAAGGGAAGAGTTTGATGAAGAAGACGACGTAGATACTGGTTTAGCAGTGAATGCCCGCGCCACTGAAGACGAATATTTATACAGTATGTACTGTCTTTTAAATATCTTCTTCATGTACGACGTTTATATTCTGCTATAACCAGAAAGACATATTTTCTCCGACAAAAATGACCATTCCTGTATGCTTCAGATAATATTAGGTTTAATAATATGATACAGAAAAGCTCAGCTAAAAAATCTTGTTAAAAAAAAGTGTTTTCAAATCGGCAGGAAATTGCT
Organism: Sipunculus nudus; assembly: GCA_026874595.1. Taxonomy (NCBI): domain Eukaryota; kingdom Metazoa; phylum Annelida; class Sipuncula; order Golfingiida; family Sipunculidae; genus Sipunculus; species Sipunculus nudus. Next base: position 60,343,680 of record CM049312.1, read on the forward strand.
GCATCTGCTGCGAAGATGTCCACTGTATAACATTTGACGGTCTGCCTATCAGACTCAAAGGAATTTGCCCGGCTAACTTAATGGCCGCAAATTTGAGCTACGAAGTAGAGGTGGAAATAGCAACCGTGGGCATGTCTGGCGTTTCTCGTGGTAACAGGATTGGTAACGTAAATATAACCTACAAAGGCGTCTCGTACATCATTGACAGGGACTGCAATGTGAGGATTGTAAGTAATTTTTTTGGTTTCAATTTAATTTTACAAGCTTCCATATCATGTATTCCGGTTACAGTGTCCATAGTAACGTCATGGCTCTTTAATCATAGACCTGCAGGAAACACGAACATCACAATATAATACAGGTCCGTCGAACGTATAGAAAACAAACTTTGTCTTTCAGATATTAACAATTGAAAATTGGAATTAGATTATATATATATATATATATATATATATATATATATATATCATTTATCTATGGTATCATTTCAGAATGGTGAATTGCTCCAGCTGACATATGAAACAACGGACGTGATAATCTGGAGGGATGAAAATAAAAATAAAGTTTACTGGAAAATAAAAGGTGTAGACTTTGTAGTTTCAAGGGACTGTGAGGAACGTTGCGTAGAAGTTTGCGCTGGTGAAGACTTTGCTTACAAGATGGAAGGCATATGTGCCAACTACAATCACAAGTAGGTTAACTGCATGAAACAGTTCTTATATATTAAAATAATGTCAAATTGTACATATATAAATGCTAACCTGTTTCCAACCTCAAATAGAACTTCAATGGGGAAAGATTTATAAATCTAACCTAAGTAGACACCATTGCTATGACGTTTCATGATTCCTCAATGTAAAATTTATAAATAAAACAAATGAACAGCAAAAAAAAAAATCTTTGTAACCGATTTTTAAATATATGGATGTATGGTAAAGTCAGCCTTTTCATTTACTCTCTACCCACTTACCACCTGTCGAAGAAGCCTATCTCCTTTGTAAGCTTGGATAAATAAAATGCATTAGTATACAGGAGGCTTCATTTATTCAGTTAGTATATATATATATATATATATATATATATATATATTTCAGTCCGGCAGATGACATGCTGGGCTATCCCCGCAACTTGCTTGGTTACTGGCAATATTCTAGGCACTGGTATCAGCTGGCACAGTAAGTAATTTTCTTTATTATTGATAATATTATGTTTCATATGCCCGTTATGGATTCCTCCAATTTAGGTTTTTGATTGCTCACTGGTCATGTAGATTTACATGAAGAAACGTTTTCATTCACTAATTTGTTACTGTCATATTGTCACACTGTGCATACATTTCCTGGAACAATTTGTTTGTCAAATAGGTTTAACACTGGATTTCTCGGTCATAAATAAATCACCTACGGTATTCGCAACTAATATTATCAAACCACCACAGGAATTTATAGCATGTGAATATATTCATTAACATTTAGATCAGTTTACCAGTTCTCTTATCTGAAATTAATATTCTTTGTAGTTGTTTGCCCCAAGGGGTTTACCCATAGGAGGGCTTGATGTCGACCAGCCTGACCAACGGAATGGCCCATTATCTATCAATGTATACCGAGAAAACGTCCGACAACAAGGCATATACCAAATCCGTATTTTTGCCAGTTACTGTGATATAATAGCCGGCTGAATGATTCTGGTATTGAAAAAAGGGAAGAAACAAAGAATACTTGTGACTTGTAAAGCCATCTGGATCTGTTCAGTATTATGGTGTATGAATTATCTTAGTAAGCCATTATACTGACATAAGATCTGCAGCCGAACACAAAGCAAACCTTGGACACTTCTTTTTAATTAATCACCTGCACTGGGTCTTCATTCACAATAAAGCACTGCATTGAAACATCGTGTTGTTGCATTTTTCTGGTTTGCAAATGTTATATTTTTAAATGCGATACAACAAGGTATGACTGGTTTTGAATATTATCAGGATAGGTTTATATAATAAGTGTACAGGCCATTATTTAAATACAGTACTCATACTTTAGAAACATAAACATGTGTTTAAACCTATAATCATTCTTTAAAGGTTGAACCGCTCAAATTAACACTCATCGTCAATGTTGAAATTTTGAAATCGCCGTGTATTTGAAATCTAATTCAACCATGTATAGCCAACATTAATTAATCAAAGCTGATATTTCAATTCAGGCCCAACATTGATTTATCAACATTGATATAGGTATCTACCAACGACTAATGAGCAACCAGTTAAGGATCATATCCAAGCAGGCGCTAATCCGCCTCCCCCAATGTGAAGGACAATGCTAATAAACCAAATGGACAAGCCGGAAAAGGATAATTAATGTAGTAAATAAACACATTTAATTATTTGTTTTGTATCAGCTAAATTATGTTAAATGGATAATTGCAAGCTCGGGTTGAGGATAGTTTTCCAGGGAGGGGTCAGATATACAAATATATTTAACACAAAGTTATTTCTATATATCTTTGTATAAAATAATAAAATATTCAAACAACAACAAACCTCTTTGCCCTGTTATATTTCAGTATCGCACGTGTACCCCGACCTATCTTATTCTGTCCCCAGGACAATAGGATCAATGTCAGTTATTTACTTGCTCTCTCCAATAAGCACGAAGCATAATCTCGTAAACTCGTAAGTCTCAGCCTTTCAAACCACGTAGTAAGCTTCATTCTAAGAACATTCACCTGATGATCGATTCGCGGCCCGTGAAACAGACTGTAGTGATTTTACAGTGTTGTTTTTCTTCATTGTTATATATATATATATATGTATATAGATGTATATATATATATATATATATATATATATATATATATATATATATATATATATACTTTACACTCTTACGTATAAGCCTGTACAATCACAGGGAAGTCTGGGAACCTCCCCAACAGTTTCATTTCTTGTCAAATCAGCATTAGATTCCGAGTTCCGTCAACGCATATGCACTTATAATCAGGAGAAACGATGTGTGCATGCTATTTTACATCCCTGCACATACTGGCCAAATAAAAATGATTTTTCCTTCATTGCGGCATTAAATTCGCAAAAGACTCATTGTTTTGTTATTGTATATATATATAGTATACAGACAGTTTGGTCCACTTGTAAATCACACCGTAACAATATATATATATATATATATATATATTTATATATATATATATATATATATATATATATATATATATATAAACCCTACTGACAACATTTAGGGGACCATCCGTTATTTAAGGCATAAAGGGGGTCAATTATGGGATTTTTTATGACTTCATATGGGAAGAATGAAGCCGAAAGGGCTTTATTTTTCTTGAAAATGTGACAAAAATGTGATTTTGATCTAGATATAATAGTTTCTACTGGCAAATCAACCAATTTTTAGAGTTAAATCACTAAAAAAATGTTGAAATATCTTGGCGTTTAAAGGACACTCAAGTGTACTCCCCCCCCCCCCCCTCCGCCCCCCAACACACACACATAACAGCCTCTCATCCCTAACATTCACTCATACCACCACCATTGAAAGGGCGACATATTAAATGTGTTGTTCATCTATTCAAATCAGCCTTAAAATTCAGTGTTTTGGTAGGCAGAAAAATTAATAGGCATTTCCTATTTCTTCTGTCAGGGTGCGGCCTCCCGATGCGTAAATCTGCACCAGTAATTATCGTGTGCCTGGTGAAAAGCAGGAGAAAGTTTTAATCGGGTGCAGATCATCACACCCACACGTCTTACAACTGCACACGCTAATTATCGGTCCAGCCTGGGTCCTCTAGATGACCGCCATATTGGTTTATCTTTTTTAGCCGAGAGCTTTTTTACGATACCACCAATTGTTGTTCGCCAGAGGTCTCTTCGACCTATCGCTAGCGAATTATCAGTATAGGCATTACATGCAATAACTAATGGAATGGTCCCTGGTAGAGATTTGTCAGATGCAATTTATTTATGCTTTTTATATGATCCTCATATAATAACTCTTTGTCCAAAGTATATATAATTGGACAATTGTTCACGCTTTTGACCCCCCCCCCCTTCCCTTTGTAGGAAAGACGGCTTACATATTAATATTTATCGACATAATATTGATGTATCTCCATTCTTTGTGATCGAAGCGACCTAATCTTCCAATTTTTGACAATCCTTTACCTAATTAATAGTGTGTGTTAACAGGAACTATAGCCCAATCCCATCATTTTAATTAATTTTGTAAATATGCATATTGCCTTATACCTTTGAGGCCTATGGCTCATCAAAATGTTTAAAGGGAAATAAAAATGCTTCAGTTAATTTTACATGTATTTATTAAAATTTTCGGCTGGAAAAATATATGGGGAGGGGAAAACTATCCCATTAATGTAAGTTAGGAGAGGGGTTTAATTTTTTTAAAAAGGATAAAAATATTTCTGGATCCCGCTTCTGTATGGTCCATGTGTGACTTTGTCTGTTTCCCACCAGCCCATTCGACCTGCTTGTAATTATTATCGCCCAATCTTTGCTAAAAACAAAATACCAGGCTACAGCGAGATAAATCATTAAAAGTCTGTATTATATCTGAACATCGGATAATCAGTAATTAAGAAGCGCCAATATGGAGGTTTATATCTGTACAGTTACATCCACCTTCCGAGCAAACGCGAAACACTGACTTGCATTCCAACCGTCTTTATTGTGTTCAACATGGCACGTCTGTTTGTGGCGACGGCCCGAGCACAAATGAAGTCGACAAGGTTTCTAGATATTTCCGCAAGGGACCGTACCTCGAATATATTACGTATGGTTACGGCATGGTTTCTATGTCTGGTCATATGGACCATGCAGTAACTATTATACCAAGTCTCCGGGCTATATTAAACTCTACATTATGCATATAATGGCACGTCCATCGATTATACTCTCTGTGAAAGGATACAAGTTTGTTGACTCGTAAGAAATCACTCAAGATAGTCATCGAGGTGTCTCGGTCGGGGAACGAACGGGTCGGCCATCATCAATAATGGGTGTGTGATGAGTTTGATTATTAGAGTCACTAGGATCCTGGTTTGATGAAGCAGGCTTAAGGTGAGATGGATCGCTCTTTACAAGACACGCTACTGCACTCTGGAACCAATCATCATCTTCACTGGAAGTGACGACGCCGTCTCGAATGGAATAAATTTGTATATTTGGCGTGACATGACTTTGACTTGACCTTGTAACGATCCCGCCTAAGAGTTTTATCTCTGTCGGTGTGAATGTACACAAGGTCATCGACCTGCACGTGACATGGTGCTGCTGGCTGTCGACCAGCGCTTTAACGAGGTGATCTCTGGGGAATCATTTTTTGTTTCACGCACGACTTTGAAAGGAGGTCTGTTCATCAGCTTGCCTTTTATTTGAGAACATTTGGTACTTTAAACGCCTACACGGTAAACTAGAGACTGTCTATTATTCTAAGAAAGGAATTTTTGCCTGCTCAAAAATGTCTGTATTGGCAGCCAGATTGTTAACACAAAGGGCAGGTCTTCTCTGAGCGTGTGGTATTTGAATGTGTTTGGTATTAATTTCGTCTAAGATCTCTTGCTGCTTAGCGTAAGACCTTCACTTTTTCCAATGTGTGAAGTTAGTCGAGAAGGGATGTAAGTGCCAGATAAATTTCGGGTTTAATAGGTGTGCGTGATCATAATTTTGTTGCATATATTTGCTTTACTAAATGGGATGGATCTTGATAGTTCGGTCGGAGCCATGTGTATATATATGTATAGGAGACATCTCTTCATCTTCCTCTACTTCTTCGTTGTGGGGTGTTATATTGCCACTCTGCTTTAGTACGTTGTCTTCTATGAAAGCCACCAGTCTTTGATAACTGCCCTCTGGTCGCTCATCAGGTTCAAGTTACATATCAGGGCTGGGAAATCGAGAAAATGGGCACCTGTGGATTGCTATCTATACAAGTTGACGTCTTTACTATGGTATTACAGGCGATAATAGGGCAATAATTTGCAATTTGCCTAAGCATTAAGTTCAAACGTGAAACCTTTTGTCGAGTGGTTCGCCGTCTATCTGGTGTGTATTCTCCATCATCTTTGAAACCTTGCAAAGCATCGGCATTAGTATTTGGTGTCCATGTGTTCATGCTACACGAAACGCGGCGAACAATGTGTCCAATGATAACATATATTGTTTCTACCAGTACCCCTGTCCCAATGTTGTTCTGGATTTTTTTTTTCATACAAGTGAAGCAGTGTTTATCTTTCTTGTCCAGAGGTTGCAAGAGCTATTCCGCGAACTGCTTTCGCGAAAATAATGCCTTACCTTGCTTTGATTTTGTATGAGACAAATAATCCAAACTATGACAACACCAGTTACGGCGTTAACGACGTATTCCTCGCCGGAAAACTGAAAATAAACAAGCCGGACAAACTGATGATGTGAGGCTATTAAAGGTGATGCGCGACCAATCATTGTGACGTCAGTGTTGTCTGACAAACACCACACGCAGCCACAGACATCGAAAGTGTACTATGGAGGAATATACCGTTCAGCAGTGTAGGGAAGACGAAAAGAGTTGCAAAGTAAATATCTTTGTATCCCAGAGTGGTACTATTTAGTAAAGGCGGGTTAACCACAGCTTGCTCAACAACACCCCCCCCCCCGCCACTCTAAAGGAATAAATATATAAACACATGTATACACTGCGTATGTGATATATATATATATATATATATATATATATACATATATATATATATTTATATACGACGGCGACTTATAACAGATTTTCACCTTTCGGTTACACGCCTACCCTACCTCTTAACCCTATTCGCTTTAATACAAAATCGCCGTCATCAGCAGAGAGAGGGGTATTTTTACTTCCTTGACCTAATTTTCAGGGTCACAAGGGTCATTAAGTTGGAATTTTCTTTCAGATTTATAATGTCAATTTTCTTCTAAATTAAAAGGTGTACAGACATATGGTATTTACACTATTATGCAATTTCTACTTCTGTTCGACCAATAGATGCCCGTGTTAACCATGCCCGAGAACATTTTTGAAAGCACTGCTTCACTGTTTGTTGGCTTAGTCCAGTCTATATGTTCAACAATTAGAATCAAAACATGAGCATTGTTCTTTGGCACTGACACTGCAAAGACATATCCATTTGTCGCTCCATTTTTGACCCATATGTAGCAATCCAGCTGGGTTGCTACTAATTTTAGCACATATTGTGGCATATCTGCAAATTATGCGACGTTAGTATCCAGGTCCACATATACCCACCATTTAAAAAACTACAAGAAGACGTGAGAACTTAATTAAATCATGTACCGGACACAAATCTTATAAAGTCGAATATTGTGTGTATGACACGAAAAATTAGGCATTCTTGGACAGAAAATATGAATATTTTAGAGTGATCAAGAAATTTTTCTGAAATCCTTCTTTAGTGCCTAAACCGTACTCACTTTCAAAATTAAGCTTTCCTGAGCCTGGCAGTTGTTCCTAAGTTCCAAAGTCGAAGATGACAGCTCTGAGACTTTGTTAAAGTATTGGATGAGCGTTATAATATTCCATCTAAAATCAATCTTTTGAATAAATTAAATAAAAAAGCTGGAAACATGCAACTGCGACTGAAAGAGTATCTGAAAGTTCTGAAAGATTTGGCAATCACACATGATGAGTAGACATCTTCAGCCAATGGAAGTTGTGTGTGTGTGTGACTGGCCATTTTATAACAGACGGATGGTAGCTTAGAAGTGTGGTTTTGCAACCGTCAAAAGTAAAAAGGTTTCAACGCTGACTTTGGAAGAAACCAAAAGACACTGGCTACCGAAACAAAATATTATTGCGACCACAGACAATGCTGCAAATCAGGAAAAAAAATTTAAATTCTTAAATAGGTGTGCCTGGGGTGCTTGGTCACATGAAGAAAGGCCGTACCTCTCTCTAAGTGGTTGAACGGCACGTTGCCGAAGGGAGAAAGTTGGTGACATGTATCCATCATTCATCCTCCGTAGCACGCCTGTTGAAAAGAAGGCTTAAATGTTTATAAATCTGGAGGACAAGGAAAGAAGAGATCATTCCCTTTTGCAGGATTGGCAACTAAGTTGAACACTACTTATTCAACGTTAACAAGACTTGTTGAACAATTGCCATTGTTTTGTCTCCCTCAGTGTTGATACAACTTTATCCAAAACAGACCAGTCAGCTATTAAAGTCTTTGTTTTATGTTTGAGCAGCCTGAAGCAGAATACATAATTAAAGTGCTGAAGCCATTTTATATGGCTATCAATGATCAAGCTAAGATTAAACAGTTAAAATATGTTCTCCGGAAGGAAATCAACAGTCAAGGAGAGAATAACATGAAGAAACACTATTGCCAGTTGTATTGCTTAATCCTTTGACCAAAAAACCAACCTTTCTGACAACTGAGGAGAATATAAAAGCAAGAGAATATCTCCTCCATTAAGTACAACAGGTGAAACTGTGACAGGTACGGTCAAGCAAGAAAAGAACTGGGGCACTCAAGTGGATTATACCTTGCCAAAAATGCCAGTGACGATTTCAGTGGCGTTTTCAGGCCTATTGGAAGTCTTGTCAGCAAATAAAGGAACTGCCGCTCCTACAAAATTTTTTTTTCATGGACAGGAACATAAAACACTATAGGTAGACATTTTTTTTAGAATATCTCAAGTTGCTAAATTACTTTTTTCTACAAAGACTTTCAGGTTTTTATCAGCTATTATGAAAATATATTTTCATTAATGTATGAAGATCAGTTTACAATAAAAATGAAACGAACGCTAGTGCACGTAGCAAAATACTGTGCTGAAATAACATGCTTAGTTATGTACATGCTATGGGCCTTCTTGTTGAGGTCCTGTCTTTCGAGACATTTGCCAGGTAAATGCATTTAAGAGACTCATTATGGGGCCTGAAGAGCGGTGCAAATGTGAATCTACAAAAAGATGTGTACCTGAGAGCTTCGAGAGGGTACCACCACCAGAATCAAGTGAAAGCTGTGGCGTTCCTGACCTAGTAGTAAAATGCATTCCCGAGACCTCATGCCTCCCCCTCCTAAAAAAAAGAGGCAGATGGGTAGGCAAAACAGCGCTGTTTGTATATTTTGCCCTAAACGTAAATAGAAGGGACATGTGCATGTGGGTTAGTTGGGGCAGAACCAACACGCTGGTTAGGATCATAACTTTAAGAAAACCTGCGGGACAAAGCACCATCCGGATTGTCTGGTCGTTGTTAAGCTGCATCGAGTTCAGCACTTGAAGCCGTTTATTTATAAAGAAGCAGTTTATTATCAGTTTGAGGGAGCTTTTGCGGCGCACTAGGTGAAATCTACTTTGATCAGAAGATAAATCAATATTGATTGAGCCATTATAAAGAAATTATTGCCATCCAGAGACAGTAATTTCCAGAAGCTTGTTCTAAATCATGCAAATCGACATGTAGATCGGACAGGCAAAGTACAACAACATCTACAGCTGAAGAAGAAAGAAGGAGAACATGTGTCTGGTAAAAAAAATTAATAAAGTCATCCACAGACGCGTTTATTGGAGAAAGCTGGTAGAGAAATCGCTAAAGGAGAGAACTTCTAGGTTAAGAATTTGTCAAAATGAAAATGGAATGGTAGGAAATGCGGCAACTATTATGGAGTAATAGTAATGGTCATGCTCAGGGGTAATTAGTAGTATACAGAAACAAGGGACCCATGGGTCACTGTGCTAAGCTGAAGTTGACCTTGAATGTAAAAAATAATATAAAATAGATATAGTCTATAAAGTCTATAAGTCTAAGATGAAAAGGTAATATAGGCCATCGCTGGTTGACATGATTGGTTTGTATTGATGAATACGAAATGGTAACAAATAATATTTTGTGACCAAACGATGCATTATCTAATGTGAAAATTTAAGCATTGTGAACATAAAATGTAAATTATTACCATTATTTTGTTGGCTTTTTTTTAAATTGTTGACAGTAAAATAGTTTACAAATTTGTTCTATTGATATATTTTGTTTAAAATATATATTATTATATATATAAGTATTTTTTATTTAATAAAACGTAAACATTTGAAATATAACTAATGTTCCTAGTCCACAGGTGCAAGGATTTGGTGGTGATGGGGGGTGGGGGGGGGTTGCTGGGATTTAGAATATCTCTGTATTATTCAAATGTATATCTATTGGATTTTTGGTTTAATTCAACAATACTTTCAGGATTTAAAAGTTCATTCACAATGACTTTATTTTTTTATTATATCAAGTTGTCTTAAAATTTAACATTTGCAATATTACACAAATAAATATATTCTGCTTTCAAATTTCATACTTAAATGCTCATATTCATACTCATACAGCATATGAAAGTTATTTTAACAGTGCTTATAGGAACAATTTCAGAATAAATATATATTTAATGATAACGAAGAGATGATGGGCAGACAATGATGATCACTGTATGTTCTCCCGAGGCAAGAATATTTTTCAATTATATCTAAATTTTTTTTCTAATCCAATTATTTTTTAAATTGAATGAATTTTACACATTTGCAATAAAAACTTATTGCATAACAAGACATCTGCATAAAAATACACGGCAAACAAAGCTTGATTTCCAATTCTGCTGAGGCAGGAAAATAATGAACAAATGTATGTATAAGATCCCCATTTTTATCACATCAAATTTTTAAAGGTTTATATTTCTATTCATTTCCAAAATAACATATATATCTGAATATAAAAGTTGATTCATAATTCTAAACTGCATCATCATAACTCTCAGTCTTGTCAGATAACACCACATCAAGCATACAAATGTATTTTATATATAATATATATCAATTTTTTTTACACATTAAAACAAAGAAAAAGCACTTAGATCAGTTCTATTAAACTTAATGAATTTATTCAAATATCTGGGTAAAATGTATTCACCAAAAGGATGCTTAAATGTCCAATAAATTATTTCCTTATAAACTCTATGTTTTATAAAAAAATAGAATCTCTTACGAGTCATACAAACTAAAAGACAATAATCAAACAAATAAAGTATATTATTAATATTACCGCGTGGACGTGGATATAATTCCACAACCTGTTAAAAATGGTGAACTCTAAAACGCAGTATCATAAAAATATTCTTCGCCACTGCATGTGGCCAAACACGGTGCCTACATCATGACGTGTTGTGACACTTGCTAAAGGAGGGGTTGTTTTATAAGGGCTCTCTATAATGACTGCTCCATGGTTAACATTCGCTTTTATGATTTACCATGCGTTCTCTTGGAATTTTGGACGTTATATGATATGCATAATGCCTTAGAGTAAACCAATCGTAACTAACGTTGTGTATGTGTTTAAATGTTTATTTTGTCATAGCATGCAAGTCAGTTTCCCAAACTTTCCTAAATGGAACGTCAACTAGTTTAATAATATATGGAATAATTAAGATAATTTGAACCACAGGAATTCAATCACGTGTCAATCAGGATATACCCTGACTGCCTTGGCCAATAAAAGTGTAAAACATGTTCTCGCTGGCAAAGCATCGCGTCTTGTGGTATCTCTGGATCCGGATACTCGGGCTCATACCTTGTGTGTCATTTCAACTGAGGCATCTGGACATCTCGTACAGATCTGTTGTAACAGGTTCTACGATGAATTTACATTCGGCCCATGGACCGTAATGTCCATTCAGCAGAGACGCATCAGAGGAGATGAAGGTAAATGCATATATATGGACTAACTTGAAATAGTCCTTGTATAAGCGGACTGCATTGTTATTGATGTTTACTGCCGAATTGGTCAGAGGCTGGTAGGCAAAAGCCTATACCTCATATAAGTAGGTCATCCTTTGTGTACTAGCTGTTACATGTGCTACCAGTATCACTCCATTTACACTTGTTCAAGTAATTATATGTACCAATCAGTTTGTTGGTAACTCAGTTTATGCATCAAAGTATATTTACTCAATGTAAATGATTATATAGTGGTCAGCTTCCCTTTCCAACATGACAAATGGTGGAACGGATGATGTTAAAGTATAGCTAGACACCAACAAAGGCCATATCATTAGTTCTTCATCTTGGCCTTGAGGTTATCTAATACAGCAACAAAAGTCTTGTGAGTCTCTAGTTGGCTACAATTATTTTAAATCTGACTGTGCAGGCCCTGTGGTACCAACAATAGAGCAGGGTTCGTTTTATGCAGAATATCCTGCCTTAGGTCTCAGAATATGCTCATGAAAGTGTGTAAACATTTTTCTTATTTTTTCATCAATGATTTCCAAACTACTTCTCTTGGGCCCCTATAATTTACATTTTCTGAAAGCTGGGAATAATATATGTACTCTTTGAGTTATCTAACACAGGTTGACATTAACGAGATTTAAGAATAATTTATGTTTCATATAATTCATTAAAAATAGTAATTTTTATATTATATAATATAAATATAAACCTGAAGGCATTCTAAACAGGTGTTGACTTTCTAAATTACAATTTTCCGTATCATATAAATATGAAATTAAAAAAAAAGTATGAGTAATGAAAAATAAAGTAGTAATATTTAAATTTGAAACAAAAATACAATATTTATTTAAAATAAAAAAGAAATAATGTTTGAATTGAAATGTGAAAAATGTAGGTGAAACACCCTCATCCCTGTATTTGGATCATATACAGATCGGTACATAATCTCAACAATATGTAAGCCTCATATGCAGGTAATAATGTCATAATTCTAAAGCCAATATGTCTTATAAATAACTTAGGAATTAAATTATCTAGTACACGCAAACCTTTCTCTTGTTTGCTCGCATAATGTATATAAAAGCACACATTTCCTCATCACCAAGCTTTAGTTATGAGCAAAAATTGCAAGCGATTATGGCACCGAAAATTCGATCACCATATCACTTGTATCATCCGACCCATCATCGATTATAATCGATAATATAATTGGATATAAACGTAAAATTTCAACCACATAAATCAAAAATTTTATCATAAAGGACAATGAGATTTCCATGAAATGGATACCTTGAACATAATGATATTTAAAGCAAACTTAAACAAAGTTCCAATAACAATTAATTTCAAATCATTGAATATTTCTGAAGAAATAAGCAGAAACTATCCTTAATATTTTGTCATGTGTACTCTTTTATAATAGAAATTTCAAAATAATGTCGACTACACCTCTCTGTCGTCTGGCCCACCTGACGCTCACCTTCAGCTGATAGTAAAAAACATATGCCTGATCTGTCTTTGTTTCAAAGTGAATACGTTACTTACTTCCATGTGTTTCTATGCCAAGGAGACATGGCGCATGGTGAGGCTTCATTGCAACAAGGTATACGTGGGAAAGGAATTTGAAACAAACAAATTAATAAATAAACTCTGGGCCATCATCAATTGTTTGGTAGTTTCATATTGATATATTTGTTTGTTTTTCGTTTCAAATCCAATGCTACTGCAGCTAGACACTTAATTGATGGAATTCATGTTAGCTTAAATCAAGACAATCGCCGAATGAAATGGCATGACAATCAGCGTAAGAAATAAACACGACATACATAACAATAACATAAATTCACTTTCTCAGTGATGCAAATATCGTAGATGATAAATTCCACTACCTAACACGTTCATTCACCAAGTAGGAACACCTGTAGCACATATTCTTCCTGAGAAACATCTACAATGAATTGTTAACAATAAATATGAACAATGTATTGTTTTAAGGGATGTTACATATAAGGACTAGAATTCTTTGATTCCGGCAAGCAATAAACATCTATATTCCTGACCTGTTTAACTGAAATGACCTGAAATGTGAATAATTATGAAACTTTATTTTCTTTATATTAACGATATATCAGACCACTGAGATTGTATCTTTATGACTTTCAATGAATCTAGTTTATAGTTATTAACACCATAGGTTCTGTTCTGGACTATTTATGTTTGTTTGACATATATATCAGAGGCTGCACGTAAAGAATATTTTTTTGCAATCAGAACACAGCCACCTTCAACACAGCACGGAACAAAGAAGGCAACAGGTAAAGCTACCTTCATATCGATTACTTAGAAGGGTTTGTCTTTGACAAGTATATTTAGCGAGGGGTTACTAAGAATAGGTCTCATGACATCCCACCCCCTTATATGGCACCATATGCCTTAGGAAGTCGTGAGTTAGTTGGGATTGGTGCAGATTGAAATATATCTAACGTTACATTATAAATGCATTTTGTATTTGGAAATCTAAAACAAAATTGACACATAAATACACATTTACGTTTAACACCAAAGATCAATTGTAAAACTGTTACTTTATATAATCTCACAAAGGTCGTCAGTAGACTAAAGATTCCAGCCATTGAAAAAGTAATGCCTTCCTGAACCAGCCGCATGACAGGAACTGGCACAATCTATTTCCTCCCTGGTGACTAAAATGGCTAACGTGATAACTGTCATTCATTACCATATGGTTTATATTTTTTAGCAAAGAATTACATATATAAATATATATATATATATATATATATATATATATATATATATATATATAATGTTATTAACGGGTAGGAGTATGACTTGTTCAGTGTAGGTGTTATGTCTGCTTTCAAAAAAATTCCATCAGATCATACTCGTTTTAATGACGAAATGATGGTCTGCTGCTTCCTTGAAACATGAAAATAAATATTTTAAACAGATGGACATTTATTGAGGGATTATTATCTCTGTTGAGATAATTAATATTTAGGCAATAAACATGGTCAGTGTTCCATTCAAACTCCTACAAGCACCGAGGCTACACTTTAGAGGAGCCAATTCCTAGGTTTCAAAAAGCATTTTTGTAAAACTGAAGTAACTAAATTATAACATATTCCTGACAAAGCTTTCCAGTGGAAATTTACGGACACAGTTCAGACAAAAAGTTACTGCAGACTCAAACGTCATAAAATTCATGTTATGATTATTTTTATTATATGAATTTATTTTGGTTTACTTTCCTTTTGTAAGATATAAGCGTAAACGGATGATCATCCAATGTCTCTTCAACAAGAACTAGAATTTACGAAATTCTCGTTAACCCTAATCACAGATCACATTAAATACCTTATAACGTGAGTTACGATTTACCAGCTTGACGGTTGAACCACAGGTTAGCAAGCCCATTCTGGATATTGAAAAATAAAGTTTACCCTAATACCAGTGAATCATGACGGTCTCGTTTCGCCCTTTCTTTCTGTTACAAAAGTAAGGAATCCTAAAAACAAACACAATTATCCAGAGACGTGAGAAATAGGCCAAAATATATCATAATTACTTTTAATGTCAATCCGAAAATAATGGGCAAGTCTAATTATCAAGACAAACACTTATTAAATTTCAAATGGGTTTAACAATATTGAAAAGGGCCAATGAGTCCCTACTTAATGTTTGATATACTCTAATTACTCTGCTGAATTTACAAAGACGGTATTACTCTATCTTATATACTTGTTGAATAAATGCACTTGTTATTGATAATAAATGCCAAATAAAATGAGGCTAAGGTAAACGAGGTTTAGGTATTATTTAAGGATATTATCGATTAACTATATTTTATTGTACGGCTTTGAAAAAAAGTCCAGTTTTTTTTTTTTTTTTTATCAGCGGCTACAACGAATCAGTGCAGTAGATGCCCCTATGGAATTTCAGATGAACGATGCAGCCCGAAATTCCAGTCCACGATACTTGTTATTGATCACGAGACAAATGAATTTAAAATGCCTATATCTGCAATCATAAAAGAAATTAATATGTATTCGTTACCTATTTATTATTTTCAATTGAAGGTTAATATATTATGGCTCAGTTAAAGTTAATTAGATATATTCTTTGGCATATGATAGAATGAGATAATTACTCTCGAGAATTACTCGGCTTTCAATTATATGATTTAATATTCAAGTCCACATTCAGGATGTCAAGGCCCAAATACGCTGAATCATAGTAGATGCATTTCTAGGGAAATCATACGCTCCAAAGGCAGCGAAAATCTTACGCTTCTAAAGAAGCAACTGATTTTCACACTGCCAGCTTTGACCGTTTATGATATATATAGACACCAGATGGCGGTTCGTTGTCCGCTGAAAAACACGTGCGTATGATGTGACAAGCAGCCAACCAGATGCCAATAAACAAACACTCGACAGGCATCATGGCTCCGCCCATAGCTGCTCTTCCAGCGCGTTTGAAGACAGTTTACGGTCGAATTTTATTTGCTCCCTCTGCATTCTCGCATCATCGACCGATTCGATTCTGATAGTATGACTGTGTTAGAGTTGCCATATATCTGTTGTCTGCAGAACTGAAACCAGCCAGCGAGGTGTGCACGCAGCCTTTGTTGTTAAGTTTCGTTTGAATTACAGCTCACCGGCCGGGCATCCTATATGCCCAAGGCTCTAAGCAAACCACGTCTGCGGCAATTCTCTTCGAGCCTGTGGCCTGTTGAGACGGTTACCGGGACGATGAGCTGTCACTCAAAATGAAATGAACATGATTGGCTCCGTGTATTCCTCGCTTGGCCGTGTCTTCCAGCACAAGGCCTCATCTGATTGGACAAAAATACACTGCTCCCCTCTGGTGTAGCAATTCAGGATACGAGGTCATAACAAACAGCACTTACCATATAGGCAGTGGGCCTATAGTTAAAGCGCTGTGTAAAGAGCGTAGGGAAATCATGGCTGAGATAGCATGTTGATATAAAATGGTAATTCAATTTTTTGACGTGGAAAAATATCTTCATTTTTTTAAATACAGAAAAAGAACATGAGCGTGATAGGAAACTTACAACGCTATAGATTTTGTTTTTCGTTGGAAATATAATGTTTGTTTTAAAGTATGGGCCATTCTAACTGTAAAAATTAGAAAAAAAATAAGTGTATAAAGAAACAACCTTAATTCATATAATCTACACCTGTGTTTCAGCTAGGCAGTCGGGGCTGGGGTGAGGTCGCTTAAGCCAACAAAATACATTACCCGTTACAGTTGAATAATCTTATCCCTTAGGGATTACAACGTAGATTACATTACTTTGAACTTTAGGGTATGACACATTAGTTTATAACAGACGCTCCGGGCGCAAAGAAATACAAGGAAGAAAATAAAAATTGTTCCAATTTTATTATTGGTAATTTTTTATTTGATTGAATGTATTGTTTCAATTTATATTTAAAATACGATTATTGTTATCCATAGCATTTTACATAGAAAATAAATAAAAGCAATCTTTGAATAACAGCGCAGAATGCTGATATATTCTTATATTATTAAACTATTAACAAACATATTATTAACTTTATCGTTACAGGACTTGTTGTAATAAGAATTTTCGGACAGATTTGGAATGTCTTTCTAATGCATCTTATTTGGTTACCTATAAACCTCCTACTAAAATAACTTATTTAAAATGTTAAAATTTAAACTCAAGAATAATGTTTGTTTTGCTTTCTATCATGGCAAACTCAGTTAAGCTAGACATATTCAACTCATATGTCCTGTTATGTATAATCATCTTTTCTTTGCCTAATTTTTTATGATTAAAGGTATTTTTGATTTACGAAAAAAAAATTGTTCAAGATTGATCAACACACCTTTTACAGGTAAAGACTCCATATGATCATTCATATTTTGGTCCACATTAAACAGGTTTTCCATAAGTGGAAAACCCGCTGCTGACATATAAAGATTAGACAGCTAGCAATGAGACCATGATATTGTCTGATGGGGCAATGTTGATTGCTTATGAAAATAAATGTATTTGTGAATTTTAAAGGATTTTATGTTTAACCCTTAACACAGACTTAACCGGCTGTTAAATTCTTCCCATTTAGATGCATTGTAAGTACATCATATAAAATAAACTGACACACACCCTTCTTTAAATGTTTTTCACTTATGATAGCATGTGAATTGTCTTAACTTAAATAAAAAAAACTTTTTGTACAGGTGGGCCATCATGTTTCCAAAAGCTATTGTGTTTCTCTTCGCCGTGGTACTCGCTGAAAAAGCTATCACCAACAGGGGTATGCATGATTGTTTTAATATATAAGATGAAGGACATGGGAGGGTTTATCTATGGTATGGACATTTCATTTTCACTAGAAATAGTTTTTACTAAACGCAACTCAGGTGTATATCCGCTACGTATTCTATAATAATGTAAGACTGCAATTTTTGTCTGGTAATTTTTGAATGGGCTATTCTCATAAAACGAAGGAAACAGGACATGTAAATATATGTGTGGTTTTGTATATTTTATTTACAGTTAATTACACATTTTCAAATAACTCACATTACGTTTATTTGTAAAAAGTGAAAAGGGAAAAAAATGGATGCAGAAGACGACGTACATAATGGTTTAGCGTTGAATGAAAACAGATCTTCAGCATTTTGGGAATACAGTATGTACTGTTTTCTTTTCAAATGTCTTTCGTGTAATGTTGTCTTCCGATTAAACCAGAAAGGCATATTTCTCCGAAAAAAAACCAATAATCATTCTTTAATGCTTCAGATAATATAAAGATTAATCATATGATACAGGAAAACGTCATTATACAAACACTTGTTAAGAAAATAATGTTTTCAAATTGGCATAACGATGCTGCAACTGCTGTGATGTCCACTGTCGGACATTTGACGGTTGGCCGATCAGACTCAAAGGTATTTGCCCGACTAATTTAATGGCCGCAGTTTTGAACGACATAGTAGAGGTGGAAATAGAAACCGTGCCTATGCCTGGCGTTTCTCATGGTAACAAGATTGGTGATTTGATTATAATTTACGAAGGTGTCACGTACATCATTGACAAGGACTGTAATGTGTGGATTGTAAATTAACGTTTGGTTTCACCATACATTTTATTTTCTGTTTACAAGCTTTCATATCAAGTGTTTCCGTTTTCAGTATTGATGCATAAATAATACAGGTCTACCAAACGTATGAAAATAAACCTTGTCTTTAAAATTTATTAAGGAAAAATTTAAATCATGTTATATTAATATGTGTGTGTGTGTTAACGGCCGTGGTCATTTTTTCAGAATGGTGTGAGTATCTCTTTGTCTGATGCATCGGATCAAGTGATTATCGGGCAAGAATAAAATGTCGTATATTGGAGATTAAGGAAAGCTTTCTTTGAAGTTTCAAGGGACTGTAAAATAATTTGCGTGGAAGTTTGCGTTGCTAATGCCCTAACTATATGAAAAGCATGTGCCAACAACAATTTAATGTACGGTAATTGCATAAATCAGTTTTTATTTATTAAAATATTATCAAAATTGTATGTATACAAATGTTAACCTATGTTCAACCTTATTCCACTCTTTAATGGAAGTTTACTGAGAAAAGATTTAAAAAGTTAACCTGAATATACACAGGAACTATAACGTTCTTGATTCCTAAATGTAAAATGTTTTTAACAGCCAACTTTAAAAAAAAACAATATTTGTTACCGGTTTTGAAATATACCGGTTTTGAAATATATATAAATATATATATATATATATATATATATATATATATCCGTGCGGCTGATTACATGCTGGGCTATCCGAACAACTTGATTGGTTACTGGCAATATTCAAGGACATTGTGGCAGGAAGAGTAAGTCATTTTATTTACTGATTTATTATTGTTAATATGTGTTACATATTCTGGTTATGGAATCCTCCAATTTAGGTTTTTGGTTGCTCAATGGTCATGAAGAATGATTGAAGATACGTTTTAATACACTTACATTTTACTTTCATACTGTCACACTTTGACAGGAAAAAAAATGTCTTTGTCAAATAGGTTTAACTCTGGATTGCCTTGTCATAAATAAAGCATCCATACGTTTTTACAATTTATATTTTCAAAATCACCACAGGAATAAATAGCATGTGAATATATTCATTATATTTAGATCGGTTTACGAGCTATCTTACTTGTAATTAATATTATTTGTAGTTGTGGGCCGCAAGCGCCGGGAAATTAGAAGAATTGATGTCAGACCTGCCTGACAAACGGAATTATCAATTATTTATGCGCATATATATATTTTGAAAACTTCTTACAACAAGGCACATATCACATCCGTATTTTGCCAGTTACTGTGTTATAATAACCAGTCCTAAATGTTTCTGGTATTGAAACAAAAGAGAAGAACGAAGAATACTTGTTACTTGTGAAACCATACGGATCTGTTCCGTTTAATGTTGTATGAATTTGCTTCGTAAGCCATAATACCTACATAAGCTCTGCAGCCGAACAGTAAGAAATATTTGGACACTTTTATTAATAAATCACCTGCAATGGGTCATGTCTTTAATCACAATAAAAGCACTGAATTGAAACTTTGTGTTATAAAATCTTATAGTAACACTTTTAAATGCGAAACAATGATGTATGACTGGCTTTGTATATAATAAGAGTACAGGCGGTTCTTCAAATACGGTATTTCCTTAAGAAAACTGCACATTTGTGTTTTAACCAATAAACATTCTTTAATTGTATAATGGTTGAATTTAATATTATTTCAACTGGTGAAACACTTTTGAAATCGCCGTGTATTCGAAATCTCATACAACCATGAATAACCACCAGTAAATAATCAATGCTAAACTTACAATACTGGTCCAACCTTGATTTATCAACATTGACATAGATACCTAAAAAACAATAATGAGCAACCATTTAAGGATCGTATTCAAGGAGACACAAAGTCCCCGTACACAAGTATAAAACAGTGTTCATTAACCCCATGAACAAGCCAGTATTTCTTCAGACCCTGCTTTCTGTCTGCATCGAATCAAGGCAGGCGCTTACTTAAGGCCAGCGTTTATAAAAAAAATACATTATCCTACTTCGTCAGACAAAACTGCAGAAGAACACGTCAAAACAATTAACCCACAATACTATACTGAACACTCACGACGTGGCTCTTCCATTAACTGTGCACCCTGTACAAATGGTAATATTAGTTCCATAAAAAAAATGGGGGATTTATCCGTATAACGGCATTGCGTTATTCGTTTTCACGACATTTTCCTCCTGTCTTTTATCTGATTCAGCTTGACACAGCTCATTCAAGCGTTTCCGACTTGGTATATACTAGTATTCGACATTAACTGCTAGGAATATACCCCTAAATGTATAGTTGTTGACAAGAGTAAATACTTTTTATGACTTTAATGATTATCTAGGAGGCATGGTTTTGGATACTACGAGCGGTGATCAGCTTTAATCAAAATGGACGAATCGGGTATATTTTATGTCCCTTATGCAAACAAACAGACATTGTTTTTGTCCAGGCGACTAAACAAGGCAGGCGACTATTTATGGCCTGGCCTCCGAAAAATAACGTATAAATGTATATACATATATACATATATTTGTGTATATTATATCGATGATTATACGTTTTCTTTCATAATCGATTAAACTGGTTGCATTTGTGAAAATCGATCACAAACGATTATGTATGCATTTTCAAAGAAGTCATACAAGCCTGTAAAAATTTCCAATATATTCTGAGAAATAGGAAAGAAGGGACACAAAGAAACAAACAAACATTTCAACTGAATCTTTTGCCGTGCACAAATGTCAGTAAGGCTAGACATTACATTGACCTTGCAGCATGGTGTACAATTAAGACTAGTTACTTGATCAAAATTTGAAGGTATGATACTATTAAGGTAATTTTACGGTAATATGGAAGGTATTACCTTGAAATGATCGATTAATAATCCATCATCGGTCGATCGTTTCATTCCAATCATCATACATGATTTTCCAACCATGTCCGACCACTAATCTTAATATATATATATATATATATATATATATATATATGTGTGTGTGTGTGTGTGTATTATGTATATATATATATTCATATATATAGTGAAACTTGTGTCGAAGTCGAAGGGACCCTCAGAAAACTTCGACACATCCGAGGTTCGACACAAGTGGTTTTAATTTGGTAATAATTTAACTAGAGTTGTCCGGATATAGAGTCTGTAACTTTGCTTCGACATAAGGTTATTCGATTTAAGCGAGTTCGACACAAAGAGGTTTCACTATATATATATATATATATATATATATATATATTTATATATATATATACTTTACACTCCTACTTATAAGTTTGTACAAACACGAACAAGTGCATTTCTGTTATATATATATATATGTATGTATATATATATATATATATATATATATATATATATTTACATATGTACTCCTACATATAAGCTTGTACAATTAAAGGGGAATGTGGGATCCACCCAAAAATTTTCATTTCTTTACAAATCAGCATCGGATTCCGAGTTTCATCTACGCGTATGTGGAAGTGTGCATGCTATTGTACGTTTTTGCACATGCTGGTCACATAAAAAGTTCTATTCATTACAGGCTTTAAATTCGCAAATGATACATTTTATTCTATATATATGCCCAGTAGCAGAAGAAACGGATTCCACTTTTGTACATAACCCCATCCATTTTTCGTATTTTTGTCAATGACTTCGCGTAAAATTAATAGCAATAAATCAGGAAAAAAAGTGAAGAAGAGACGCCTATTCCGTTCTGTTTGTTAAATAAATTGTTAAATACTATTAAATGTCATTTTTGGAAAGCCTTTGTACCACCCCAGCACGGTACTTATTAGTAATTGGGGGTTTAACTCAGCTTGGTCAACTCCCCCCCCTTCCCCATTACAGGAATATATATATATATATATATATATATATATATATATATAAACTTTTATACAATGCGTATGCGATATAAATATATATATATTTAATGTGGAATATGGAATGTGGGATCCACCCAAAAATTTTCATTTCTTTACAAATCAGCATCGGATTCCGAGTTTCATCTACGCGTATGTGGAAGTGTGCATGCTATTGTACGTTTTTGCACATGCTGGTCACATAAAAAGTTCTATTCATTACAGGCTTTAAATTCGCAAATGATACATTTTATTCTATATATATGCCCAGTAGCAGAAGAAACGGATTCCACTTTTGTACATAACCCCATCCATTTTTCGTATTTTTGTCAATGACTTCGCGTAAAATTAATAGCAATAAATCAGGAAAAAAAGTGAAGAAGAGACGCCTATTCCGTTCTGTTTGTTAAATAAATTGTTAAATACTATTAAATGTCATTTTTGGAAAGCCTTTGTACCACCCCAGCACGGTACTTATTAGTAATTGGGGGTTTAACTCAGCTTGGTCAACTCCCCCCCCCCCCCTTCCCCATTACAGGAATATATATATATATATATATATATATATATATATATATATATATATAAACTTTTATACAATGCGTATGCGATATAAATATATATATATATATATATATATATATATATATATATATATATATATATGGTGGTATGGTGAAGGGAAGGTAAAGATAAAGAGAGACGCCTTTTAGACAGACAAACTAGTTAATTAACACACGAGCTTTCGAGGCACACAGGCTTCTACGTCAGATGGTAATTAAGTTGGAACGTGTAGAGAGATAGTATTTATAATGGAACGACTATGTATAAAATCAATAATGCAAGTTGCAGTGTATTTACATTCTAAATTGGATAGTTAGTAATATCAAAACCATGGGTGGGCGTGGTACAGTGAGTACACATCGCCTCACGCAGGAATTCCGCAAAACCGAATGAAGGTCCACGTCATCCATATTATTAAGTCATGTCGAAGGGTCGCCTGGTCCACAGTGCGGCCCTCCGTGGTGCAACCCGCCATTTCCGATCCGACAAATTAATCGGTTGAGGGTGTGCCGCGAGCCGGATACCCAACCCTTCTGCCTCTGTTGGGGGGGGGGGGTACGATTTCCCAGTGTTCTGTCAGACCCCGGAATTGTCTCTCCCACCCCGTTAGATGTTCCATGATAGGCAGCCGGTATGCAAAGGAAAAAATAAACATAAAAGTAAGTAACATAATAAAGCTAAATTAAGAAATATTCTAAAAAAGCGACCTCTTTGTCAGGAATACAATTTGGCTGTTGCTGAATTTTTTCCTTCATCATGTCCTTAGCTAAGGGATTTCAAAACTTATTATATTTAAATTGATTTTGCCAATTTTAAGTTTATTTATATACCGTCCGCATCCAAGGCCGCACGCTTTTTAGCATCTTTGTAAAAAGTGTAAATCTGCTTTAGTAAGAACCAATTTGGTGTAACCTTTTTGCTTAAAATTTTAAGTCAAGTAAATGTTTCGTGGTGTTTCGTCACAGGTACCAGAGACACAGGGGTTTTGGGTGTTTAGGGTCCGTGAGAATGGACTCCTCAATTTGCTATTTTTAGTGACTCATTTCATAATTAGGACTCATTTCATAAAACAACATTGCGTTGCGGTCAGAGGCTAGCTTTAGCTTTGGTCAAACATCGGCATTTAACTGACTTTTTGAGAAAGCGGACCCGCTTCATAGCTAAAATTATGCTTTCTGTGTTTTTGGTGCGGATGACATCAACAAAGCAACGTGTATCAACTGTCATAAGTTGTGTTCTACAAGTAGGACAACATTGACCCAATTGTTGCTCTCTTGTTAACACAGAGCCACAGCTTGGACCCTGCTTTCATTTATCTAGCGGATAGGAGCGCATGCAGGTGACAAACGATGTACCCACTTTGAGTACATGTAGCCTGTGGTTGGTGATTGTTTCAGGCTATCTGTGTGCACTTTATGTATAACATCATCACTGTCAACTTACTGGCGCACCCAGGTGAAATTTGATACGTGCGCCTGGCCTGCTAGAACAATCCAATGTGTTAACCTGGTAACAACGCTGTAGCCAGTGGTCTTGTGTAGCCAGTGGTCCAGTTACAAGGACACTCACACCATGCACCAGTGATGATGTATAACATGCATGCACGCTGCTGTTTGTAGCAATCGCACAGGGGCACTGGGAAAGGCATCGAAAATAAGGTGAAGCCTACTCCCGTCTGCCAGATAAATGATTGGTCTTTCAACGGTTTAACCTAAAAATATTGCTACAAAATTTTTTTTGTACTAATGAATACCAGGAATGGAATAAGATAATTAAATTCTAAGAAAATCGGACTTCCAGTAGGCTGTTTTTTTCAAAATGGCGTCCAAGATTGCCACCAAGACCTTAAAATGACCATAAAACATTTATTTTGCATGCTAGACTTATAATTTTTGCGTCTATTGCTAGGCTTTTGGTGTCAAGGAAAGCAGTGGAACTGATTAAAATATTGTTACATTGCTCGGCAACGTGAAAATCCAAAATGTCGTCCAATATGGATGCCATGTTGACTGAAAATAGTCCAAAACCACTCAGTTTTTGCATGACTGCTGTAGTTTTAGTGTCTATAAATGGTTTTGATGGAATGAACAAATCTCTTTAGATAGGTATTTACAGATTATGTCAGTGCAGACTTAGCAAGGTTGTAATATATTAAATGCAAGATTACTGGCAAAATAATTAGGAGGCTAAAGATTTGATTTTGATCACTAACTTATTTGACCACTTAAATTTCTAAGTTAAAATGAATCAACCTTGACAACCTAGGATGAACTAAGCCTAAATACATATACTATTAGCTGTAATACATATACTATTAGCTGTAACAATTTTATATATATATATTGTTTTTTTTTTTTTTATTTCTATTTTGTAATTAATACGCCAATTTTTATATAACATTAAGTTATGTTAATGTTAATGTTATTAAGTACACTGGTTTCATGTACACGAAGCAAAGAATAACTCAGAAAGCTTAGCCCATCATTTAGACATTCAGGACGGAGGTAGTCCTTTGAATTCTATCTTGTTCACTATTGGGGTTCAATTAAGGGCCTTCCTCTCTGTGGCCCATCGCCTGATCAACTGTATTGCTCTACAGACTTGTTACATGGGTTGTCACAGCTGACACGGTCCGCAAACGCTGTGGCATGGTAGTCCGTAACCTCTACAGCTACGGCGAGCTGTTGAACAAGAAGTTGAACATTTGCAATGAATCATCTATAGAAGATTGTCAGGAGCAGCATCCATCTCTGACATTTAAGGAACGAACTTTCTGTCGAGTAGCTTCCAGCCCGCGTTTGTGACATTCATGTTACCTTCTTTCCAAGTCCACGCCATGATCTGGTAGTAGGTCATAAAAGAGTAACATTTAGTGGCGGATGCAGTAGTAGGAAGACGCTCAGGCATCATGAATTATTTTGCAGATCCTACTTTCTTTATGAACATGTTGTAGCGCATTGATGGCAAGGATTCTGCATAACTCCCATCAAACATGACTGCCATTGACTTTGTGCCAAGGTCCTCTATTATCTCCTTTGGCTGATTCTGGAGAATGAATGCTTTAGCGGAGGATTGGATGGTGGTATTGGGTGGGGATTTGCTTTTGAAAAGCTGAGTTTTTACCAATAAAGAAAATCCGGGAGGTCGAATCACAACCAGTGAAGGCATGAACGGATAGTAGCTGTGAGCCTAGGTCCTTGCCCTGGCCTGCTAGTAACTGTCTGATGTTGTATGCATTTGCAGCCCTGGCTGTGCTGTCTGAACGAAAATATAATCCGTTACTGTTTGTTTGACCATAATGGAGGAGCAGCGCTAAAATATCAGTCTTCCCCTATCAGAGTGGTGGATCGGTGCTCAGAGGATGCAACAGCAGCTTTGACAATATGTTCATCTGAATCCCCAGTTCATTACCTATTAGATTATTAGTTTTTGTTTGATACAATATCTTGACAAAAATTCCTCCTTTTTGCCTGAAAACTTTGTGTCTAAATTAAATTAACTACTGGATGTATATTCTGTCCACGCCATTCGTATGTACTGTCCTTGATGTACGGTCCACACCATAGCCGTCAAAGACCACCTTTGTCGAAACAAACTGTCGAATGGTGAAGTCTGCATATGACTGCGCTATTTCTCCATAAGTGTTTCCCTTTCTCCAAGATAAACGATGTAGCAAGGATTCGCCGTCAAGGACATAGTGTTCGGTGTTGGGAGCAGAGTCTGTAATGGCTTGAATCCTTTCCTGCATTTTCGAATATAGCATGGACATATTGGAGCTTATCGGCCTTTCGGAATACATTGTTCCGTTCAAAAAAGGCTGGAGGGAATATGGCATGTAAAAGTTTGTCATATCATATATTTCTTAAGTCTGACAGGGGGAGAGCACTGCATAGCTACAAAGTAATTGTGGCAATAGCTAAGATGCCGCAAAGGAATGCCAAGGGAGCAAGGTTCCTAAGAAGGTGGCACGAGAGCCTGAGTCCGCTTCATCGGAGCATAAAATGTAAACTGAGTTGACAGGAGGAACCCGGCAGGGGGGGGGGGGCGAAGTAGCGGCCCGACGGCGGCCCCACATAAGCACGGACGGGCGTTTGCAGCACGTTCGACTTTCGGCATACGGGCGAGATACGGGAGGGGGTCGTTTGAATATCGTAGGGAGCCCAATCGCCAGCCGCGTATCTACGTCCGAATTTTAAAGCAAAAATTCGTCTTAAATCGCCAGGTTGCTGCCCGAATATCAATCGCATGTTGGCCGTTGCCCGAGCGATCTACGGGGGACCTCAAAATTCGCCATTGGAAAATCGCTGAATTAAGAACAGGTTTCTATGCCCTGCGATTGTCGGCCGATCCCTAAATATCGCGGCGAAGCCCGCAGTGATCGAGGAACCACCGACCCTTTTCAGCTCGCAGAGAAGTCGGACGGGCTCCGTTTTGGATATGTTTTATGATCCCTTGAGGAAGGATCCGGAGAAAAAGGTGAACAGGCAGACAGTTTTGCTGTGATCTTCGACAATCAACGGAAACTCTTGTGATCTTGGCGTCAATTCATTCTCTGCGCTGCTCACTGGTTGCAAAGAAGTTTGGTGAATTCTTGCATAGCACTTTTATATATGGACTTTCAGGCATAGACATTGTCCATAATGACCTCTGATCATCATTTAATCCTCTTCCGTGGGTCAAACCGAAACTACTCTTGAGTGATCTCATCAAGGTCTGTGCTCAGAGATCAGAGCTAAGACGTATTACATAGAATCTGTTTAAGAATTTGGTGAATACATCTGGTACTTTTGTTTGAAGCTCAGCTCACCCATCTCTTGGACACAGAAATAGGCAAATTTAAAATAGCTGTGATGCCCAGCAGCATAAATCGTAAGGCAGTCAGCCATTGCTTGTAAGCGCTTTGGCCAAGATACTGTGCGTTCTGGCAACCTTCAACATCTTTTGATAATTAATGCACAATTGACTAGTTTTTGCTTTAAGTTCAATCTACCTTTTGCTATTTCTTAATCTAATTGTAGAGATCTGTTCAGAAGATATTACACTCACACTTTCACCTCTCAATAACTTGGAGTACATATATTACGATTTTCATAGATTGTTATTGTTATTCCTGGTGTTCAATAGTACCAAAAACTTGAAAAGAACGTTTGTAGCAATTTTTTAGGTTCGGCAATTTTTCACCATTAATTGACCTTCCTATATAAAAACGATGAAATTCTTAACAACAATGGTAGTTTGTAGAAATTAGATGTTACGTCCATCATGCCACCTTTTTGTTTCAACATCGTTTATCGACATTAACCAACGTTAAAGTGAAAAGTACCAGTGTTGAAATAAGATGGTGTTGAAGAAATATGACATTTATACGAAGAAAATTATTTACTCCTTCAAAGTACCAAGTACTCAGAGTATTGGAGTGTTGATAGTGCCAGCTATATTCTTAAACTACGAAAAGCATTCCTACTTCTATCATTTTGTATGAACTGAGCTTTTGAACTGGGCCTTTAACTGTCTCACAGTGAGTAGACAAAAGGTAGACAGAGCTAAAGTCAATCATTGAATGACATGACATAACTATATACAATGCCGCAACCGCACTGGTACTTGTAATAAAACCATTTCCTACATGTGGCTAGAATGTCATCAAAAAACAACTTGACCTGTGAACTGACACATACTGGCAACTCAGGTTGGAACGACAGTCTACGAGAAGGATCATTATTTATATGCATAACATGCACTGAAGGCATTCAATCAAAATTTAAAGTGGATTTAATTTTGAATAAAAAAAAATGTTGTCACATAATTAATTTGATAATCAAACTCCATCCTGATGAGGTATTTTAAGCTCAGCTGAGGAAAAGTCAGCTTAGCTATAGTCATGGTCCTTTGTCCGGCCGTCCGTCCTTTAACAGGTCACGTGTTGGTATCGTTGGACCTACGAATCAAAAATTTTTGTATACCGTTAGATGTCCCCAAACGCCTACCATATCAAAAATTGGATCACTAGGACTTCGTTCCATCGAAATATTCAAGAAAACCTCCGTTTCGATTAAAATCCGTTGTTACACTTCAGCACTGCCTGATATCAAAACCACTTATCTGTTTTTGATCATATTTAGTATGCATATTCTTCGACACATTTCCTATCTACTACCAAAATTTAGATTTTGAATCTTTTTTTATTTAATCTTTTGAAGTTATTGGCCCGAACATAATGCAACCTGTTAAAAATATCAGGAAAATATTTACTCACGTAACATAAGAATTGCTGTAGCTAAAGACTTTTTTTCAGGGATTTATCTTCATTTAATTGTAAACCGAAATATTTCCGTATAAGCACTTGATTTAATTTTTATATTATTTTTTTATCACAAGTAAGGATTTCAGCTTATAAATTCTGACATTTGAAAGTAATTGACAAAAAACTGAAGCTTTTATTAAAGTTTTTATGAGACCATGTCACACCTATGCTGTACTGAAACCCCTCTATATGTCTTCTTGCTGACCTTTCAGGCCAATTATGTATTCTTGAAGCGAGGCTTTCTCTGCAGCCAGCCAGCTTTTGTATGGTTTCAGCTTGATCTTACTGTCTAAGCCCCCTCCTATAGTTGTTGTTTTAGCCAAAAATTAACAATAAACACTTATTTAAAAAATATGGAGTTTATTATAACAACTTTTAGAAAAATGAATGGAAAAGGAATTTTATAGTTTATGAGTAACAGGGAATTACCTTGCAATAACTGATGTTTTATGGATCTTCCATGGATGGCGGAAAATGTATTCTCAATGACACCATGCAGTCATCATTGGGTATTTTTCATTTCAATCATAAAAATGAAAAATAAATAATCAAATAAAATTGTTTACTATTAGGGTTTGTCTGAAGCATCTGATTATGTTGAATTAATCTAAATTTACAAGACTTTTACAGGTGTTAAATTTGTTGGTTTATATATATATATTAATATATTAATATATTATATATATAATTAATTGAAATATGTTAAAAATTTAAAATATTACTCAGACAAGTGCTCACTAAAGATGTCAGTATGTTTGACTAATGACATTAAGACCCATGGCTGTATAAGCCGTTACATGCTAAAGGTTAATCAAAATTTATAGTACTGATCTCTTCATTTCAGTGAATTAAATTAAACATGCCAAACTCCGGTTTGTTCCTTGTTAATATATCGGGTGTTTTGGTCCGTGGGTTATTTCTAACACATGTATTAGTTTTATAGCTGAGATTACTTTTCTTTTTTTTTCTTATACTTGTTTTAAAAATAAATACAAAATTTAAATGTGATAAATAAATCAGATGTTAGACTAGTTCTAATTATTATGTCTATAATGTTAATAATTGTCATAAGTGTCTTGCTATTTTTAGTGTGTAGGCAGTGATGTGACACTATTGAAAGGTGAAAAAGTTTTTTTTTTTTTTTATATAAATCAAAGCCATAAAACCAGGTACTTATGATCATTGTTTAAATTTGTTTGATTTGTATATTCTGAATTCTCTACAGTTTCGTTTGACTGAAATTTTATAAATACGAGACATTGAGTGAATACTTTATTATTGTATCCCAATAATAATACAAATATTCAACAGTTCCATCATAAAAATGAATACAAATTCTAATACGGGTAAAAAGAAAGTATCTGAATGCAAGTGTAAATACTTACAAAATGAATACATTTATTATAATTTTTTTAAAATCGTTTATTTCAATAATATTATTTTAAAATATCTTTTTAGATGATACTATTAGTATTTTTTAATTGAAATGATATTTGGCCAAATAAGTGTAATTATGTTTTAGCTTAGTTATCTGAGCTATAGAGATCACTCTTTGTCCGTCGTCCGTCCGGGGTCTGTCCGTTAACAGGGCACAAATTGTAACAGCTGGACGTAGAATCGTCTAACTTGACATGGAGGGAGGTCCATGGAAGATATCTTTGGAAACCTGAAATTAGGTCTCTGTTACCCATATCCTCCGAGCTATGGGGCTCAGAATGATGGAAAATTTTATACAAAAGCTCCAGTATCTGAACAACTAGTACATTGATTACCATAATTTGTTTGCATGCATATTTATTGGGGAGTGTTTAATCAGTTCCTGTAGACCAGTTGCGCCTCCTGTATTTTTTTTCAATTTCTATGTATTTTTTCTCTATTTTTGAGACCTTTAAAGATTCGGTCATCTGTAAAATGATCAAGCGGAATACTTTACTACATTTTTTACTGAGAAAATGAATAAGTAGGAAGAACTGAAAAAGTCAACAGGTCGAGATACATAGTTTAAAGAAAGGATTTTTTGTGTGCGAGCAAGTGATAGTGGAAAAAGGTATTGAACTGGTTCAACTGAGAATAAACTATGATGATCTTCATCAGTATAGCAGGAGAAATTCTATAACGATTTCGGGAATACCTTAAACTACTGGTGAAGTCACAGCTACTATTGTGCATGAGCTCTTTGTAAACTTGTTTGAAAACACAGCTGTGTAAGGGTGACTACTCTAGAACTCACAGAGTGGGTAAGACAACGCCTGTTGGAACTCAATACCCCCGAGAGATCCTGGTGAAAATCACAAACTACCACGCAATTCGGAGAGTGCTTGGCAGCCGCAAGCTCTATCGGAAAATCGGTGGGGAACACAAGGTGTTTCTAAATGAGGATTTAACCAGACAGCGAGCGTCAGTTGCATTTGAGGCTGAAAAGGTCTGGACTGATTAAGGATATACCTGGACATTAAACGGCAATATCTGCTTACGGCTCAATGACGAGAGCATTAAAACTGTTACTCATATGACAAAAATTAAGGGATTTTGTTGTTCAATTTCCGGGCGAATCAGAGTTATGACATTTATAACAGCGGTGCCTTCTTCGTTTATTCATTTTATAGTTGCATAACTGATGTGCAACTGTGTTCAATCTTTAGTCCGGTATGGAGCCGTTTATTAATAGTGCATATTATAAGATTTGCGGCAAATGGGTAGTGCGACGGGTTTACTTTTTGTCCATGTGGATCACTTCATCTGCACTTTATTTTTGATTCCATAATATTTTTCATAATTTTGTGTTAGAAGATGCTGTCTTTTCCTGTAATAATAAATAACGCTGCAATAAGGTCATTTGGCAATATTTCATATATTTGTGACACAATACATGTTAAGCTTTTCATCAAGAGCATGGGCTTCGTCTTAATACCCGAGAGCTTCGACTAAGGTTCAGATTAGTAAGATTATTTCTTCTTTTTTTTTTCTTTTCACTACTTGCATTTACAGATAGTGCTTATCTGTTACCCTTGTGTACATATTTCCAATATTTATTGTATTTTTTTTTTTTCTTTTCACTACTTGCATTTACAGATAGTGCTTACCTGTTACCCTTGTGTATATATATTTTGTTAAATGGAGATGACGTGCTTATGATAACCAGGAATAAACTTAATGACATTGTACAAGAGTACATCGTACAAACAAAGTGTTTTTTATGAATTTAAAGTCATGTAACCAATCACCATGTGATTTGTTTTGTACTGGTTAAATGTATGTCTGTGTATTTATTTAATTGTGTTGCATATGTAGGCATTATAGATGATGTGAATAAGTGCATGTATAATAATTAAAGGTATATGTATGATATTATGATACATTTACATTCTCATGATTGTGGGGTTTTTTTAATTGTTAAATATGGCATACTAGTATTATACGACAAATCACATCATATGTTTGTGTATTGTCACGAAAATTCGTGATTGAGTTCATTCTCTACCAAATTAAAGGCCGGAAGGCATATGACGAATAACAAGAATGCAGTTTGGTATACATATTTATTTAAAATAACTTATATGGCCTCAGCCGCTGTGCCTCGCGTCGCCTCGTGTATCAGACGGCCTGCTGTACGTAAACGGTCGTGGCCCTGTCGTCCCGGGTTGGTGTTTACTGCAGAAGAATGGAGGCAACTTCATGAAATTACAAGAATAAACCGATGGACAATGATGCCGACACGCGGTAGCCTTGAACATATGAACACCTTTACAAAACACGTGCTGTTTTAATTAATTACAAGGTTACGCTGCCGTCATCAAATGACATTCATTAGGAGGCTATAATATCATCAGTCCCGTTCCAAAAAAAAGCCAACAATCAGAGCATTTTAAATATGTGAGCTCAATTCTGAGATTCGCAGCCGTCTGCCCCGAGTACCTTTAAGTTGGCCTCTCATACGGAACCCAAGTTGAATTAAAGCCGATCAATTGCAGCCCCAGTGCCGGCTAGACTAAATTAACAAATTTTCAGGTCACTAAATGGGTCAAATCCGCCTCGACTCCTTTGCACAATAAACAGGGATGACAGTCCAAGGGTCAAAGAGGACACGACTGCCCCCCACCCCACCTCCCCGCCACAGCGACGCTTATGTAAACAAAGCACTTTCGTGACATGCATATTGTATGTTCAGTTACAATATTGTTCCTTTTTAATGTTCAAACGTTGTTGTATAAACAGGACAACATTCGTATTAGCCATCCGGCTATCTTGTAAACTTGTTTAAATAAATATGTTTAAACTAAAGTGTTAGCTGTAAAATTATCTCATGGTTTGTACAACGTTGTTAAAGATTTTACTGCTGTCGGATAAATTTGTTAATTTAGTATCAGTCATAATTCTAAGGAGTCAAGATCTTGAGCATATATTAAATGCATAAATACCTCATCAGTAAGCGTAGTGTATTTGTATCAATCATGATTGTACATGGTGTAATGAGCTTTATTGTGTAATACATGAAGCAATCCAGATCATTCATGAGAACATATTTCTTGATACTGGATGGAGAAAAAGGCTGTACAATTGGTAATATAATCAACGCTGGAAGAGTTTTTTAATAATTAATGCCGGATCTTTCCATATATTGACGAAAGTCCTCCTCTAGTTGAGCATATGTATATGTGTGTGTGTGTGTGTGTGTGTGCGTGTCTTGTTCACCACATATTGTTATCAGTATGAGGTTCTGGTCCCCTATATACATATTCCAAATTCCAAACTCTTTTGTTAGTTTTAGAGTTTTATGTCTGACATGTTGTTCAGTAGTTGGAATACTGTGGTAAGCAGATAAAACACACCATGCCCGGATGTGTTCAGATGGCACCACGAATATTCCTCACATTATAAGACTATCCAACGTCTTTGAACATAACAATTTCAATGAAATCCTTCCATCCTCAACTGAGATATTTGTAATCTAATGCTTTCATTTTTTTAAGATTCACATTAAACCCTTATTAGACATGCTTCGGTGCAATCTGATATGCAACAAATATAAAAGGAGATTTATCAATATGCTGAGTTTCAACAGATTTTTTTACACACATGGTGTAAGTTACATCTTACAGATAGTCGGGTTTACTTCAAAGTGACAGATAAATAACTAGAAAGCTTTGAGGTTTTGCAATGAAATATGAAAATAATTGATTCTCCATTATGATATACTATGTAGATTTCCACATCTGAAGTATCATAACCCTGAAATCTTGACAGCCTCCCTTAACCAAGAGGAACAAAATGCTCCAAATACGACAGACTAGTATAAGGTGTATATATAAACTGCTATATTTGTTATTTTCCTCATTTACAGACAAAAAATCTAAGCTGATTCAGGCTTTTTGATAGTTTATATTAGAGCCTCAAAAAGGACTCAAAATAGCATAAGGCATTAATTTTACTCCATATACTGATGCTATATCCCAAGTAAAAATATATTTCTATCGCAACCCTGTTGTGTTGTATTATGTCTAGGGACCATGGATGGCATATATTCAGTTCAACGGGGCAGTATGCTGCTTAGACTCTCCATGTCTATGGTTGCGAAAGCTTTTTATAAGTTAACTGACAATATCAGCTTTAATCTCACAGTTCAACGGTTTTTTGAATGTTGTAAATTGTTTTCTCATAACTCATAATTTATATTATAAGCCTCATAAGAAATTCACCGCAAGGTAACATTAATTTTTATTCAGGCAGTCGTTGGACTAGCTTTTATAACCTATTGAGCGTGACCCCATATACTGCTGCACTTGTTTAAAAAAAATCCAAGAAACACATAGGAACATATGTACTGGTGTACACTGCAGCCATTCCACATCATCTTTGTTTTTGCCGCTGCCTTATGTAGCCAGTTTTGTTGGGTTTCACCGACAGAGCTGGCACAGGGCAAAGAACCAAACAGATGAGAGCAGGGTATAGCGGAATTTATTCTCAGAGTAGGGTGCACAATGCAATACGCTCTTTCACTGGTCTGATCACTACTGCTTACCCCATGTAGGCCCTGGTAGTCGGGTCCGAGGAATCATGAAATACAAAGAAGCGGTTAAATTTGTATTTATTTTAACCGTATATTCATCTTCAATATTGCGCGAAGTATTCTATAATTGCTCCTTTACAGTGGGGCTATGTAAGTTATTGCCTCACCAATATTTTGGGCAAACAAGGATATACAAAAACACACGCTCTACCTCAGCAACAAAATCAAACAGTACCTCTGTGCCCAGTGCAATTATGTACTGGCACTGCTTATGGTACCCTGAAGTTGAACGTTAAATTGACAAGTCTGTTCGGGGCTGATGGATAAGCTTGCCAGGACTGACTTAGACCATAATCAGTCCCCTTAGGCTC
Source organism: Sipunculus nudus (assembly GCA_026874595.1). Lineage (NCBI taxonomy): Eukaryota > Metazoa > Annelida > Sipuncula > Golfingiida > Sipunculidae > Sipunculus > Sipunculus nudus. The sequence goes on from CM049312.1 coordinate 60,379,734, forward strand.
ACATTTCAAGATCTCAAATAGAGCAGCACATCTTGGCAAAAGTTTATTCCATTTAGGCCACATGGTCTCAGCTGAAACTTGAATGCTTGTATTGCAGTTTTGTTACAATGTACCATATGGTCCTATATGGGCTAACAGCGATATTTTTGTCCACCAGTAACACAAAAGAAATATCGTGAGAGAAATCAAAATTATGTATTTGTCATACATGTGCATACTCTGATATGTTTATTCAGAAAGCTCCCAGCTTGCATGTTCCTTCATTGTAAAATAAAGATAAATCAATATAATATAGTCATCACAATATGTTGCAAATGACTTTGTTAAGGATGTTGCAAATGACTTTGTAAATTTTCTGACAAAAAGAGCTCATTATACCTCAGTTGATGTACTTGGAGGCAACTTACGATATCTGGAAAGAAAGATGCACAAACATGAGATACAACGCGACAGAAGAAATATAAATATACTTAGGAGACGGTTGATGATGGTAACAACATCCATTAATTTAGTTTTACTGTAAAAATTGATAGAATGCAAAGATGAAATATGTACCTCACATTTAACCTTCGATGAGGTGAAAACACTTATTCAGTTTTATCAACCGATTTTGTAATAGGTATGGACTAAGTTTTTATTTTTCGTTCCTTCTTTTTGTATATATTGCAATTATTTCATGTTGCGTTTTCATTGCCTATAATGTACTGTACTTCCTGGTACGAATAAAGATATATCTATATAATATGTCGTACTCGTAACACGCACAGTGGTTTACCTTGCTGATTCCAGGTTTTACTTGATTGGAACAATCTTCATCTTGCATGTACCTGGGATAAAGGGACACCTAATTGGTAGAATAAGTTTAGCTAAATAGTCTCAGAACTAATTATGATTGGATAAATAGTGTAACGGATGCGACATGTTTAATAGAAACACAGTTTAAATTTAAAAAAAAAAACATAAAATTTATAGATTAATAAGACAATAATATAACTGACCAAAAAAAATAGACAATGGAGAAAGTTGGCAAATTGCTAATAGAAATTATATATTCAAGCCCTGTTACTGGCGAGACTAAGGTTAGTAATGATGTTTGTTTTTTTACTTTATAGGTTTGTTATACATTTCCTCTTCATTAATTAATTTATTGGTAAAAATGTAACAATTTAATTGAAAAATAGAAACTAGAAAAACCGTAACTGCAAAGCTAAAGGATAGTTATATATTTTAGGATATATTGAACTTTCACATTTTTTAGGACCTTCTATTTAATTTTAAATATTTAAGTAGATTGGAAGCAGTTAGTGGCCTTAATGAAATTAATTATGTTTATGTCGGGGAAAGCGAAGACATTTGTGGAAAACTTATTTCCATCAACATATACAACATGTATAATAATGTACATGTATTACATACCATTTTTCTAAATCACGGCCACGTACCTAATATGAATAAATAAAAGTTCCTCTGTTGAAACCGCATTTCGTTTAATATCCATGCTATACCTTAGTACACAATTGTAGATCGAGTGCTCTAGGAAGATTGAATTTGCATTATGTTACCCAATGAAGATTTCACAGAGAATGACTATCATGTTAACAAGGAGTATAACAAAGCTCAACTTCTAATATTATTGGAATTTCAGAGAAACCATGCTGCAAAAAATAGAAACGTTTTGTTAGGTTTAGCCTCTTTTTATATCCCTTTCTATTTTTTATTTAGGTGACCTTTTTTGAAAAGAGAATAACACATTATTTAAAAACACGATGCACAGATCCCGAACATGGAAACAATTGCAGTCCATTTATTAAAATCTCCTGGGATAAAAACGTTATATATCAACCACACAGATCGAGGATATAATTTTGAAGGATGGAATGCGTTCCAAAGGACAATGAATTTCTGTCGGAAAGGATTATTTCCAGTTGAATAAAATTTTCATAATGATTGATTTAAATTTATTTAACAATTCTGAAGAAATAAACAGAAATAAAACTTAATATAGTCATGTTCACTCTGCTTCAAGATAAATTTCGTCTTGCCTACCTCACGCCCACCTTCAACTAATAGTAACAAACGTAGGCGTGTTTCAAAGTGAATACTTGACTTACTTCCACGTGTTTCTATGCCAAGGACACATAGCACATGGTGAGGCTTCCGTGTAACAAGTTATACGTTGGAGATTCACGTGGCCCTCATCGACTGTTGGGTAGATGGCCATCATCGGTTATTGGGTATATAGGCTTCATCGATTTTGGGTAGATACATATTGATATATTTGTTTAAATTCAATGCTGCTACAGCTACACAATCGTTGAATAATATGGCATGCCAATCAGTGCAAGAAATAAACACGACATACACAACAACCACAGTTATTTATTTTCTAAGAGTAGCAAATATCGTAGATGATTTACGTGAAAAGTGAATTGTGAACAATGAATATGAACAACGTATTGTTTTAAGGGATAGTAAATATAAAGACAAGAATTTTTTGAATCCGGCAAGCATAAATATCTATTTCCCGACCTGTTCAACTTGATATGGTAATTTTTGTATAAATGAAAAGTGAATTGTTATGTAACTCTTTTCTATTAATATTAACTATTTATAGGACTTTGATTGTATCTTTATAGGAGATTGTATCTTTATGACTTTCCATGAATCTAGTTTACAGTTATTTATCACCATAGGTTCTGCTCTGGACTTTATATGGTTCTTTGACATATACTTACGAGGCTGCACGTAATGAATTCTTTTAGTTTATGGGAATTTATGCTCATGTTTTCGTGGCCGCCATATCTACCAAACAAAAGGTATATAAAGGGGCTGGAAACACAAGCCGCCACGAGAACACCAGCGGCCATCCACATTACACGGAACATAGGCAACAGGTAAAGCTGCCTTTATATCGATTACATATAAGGGTTCGTCTTTGACAAGTATGTTCAGCAAGGGGTTTTTAAAAATTGGTCTCATGTCGACCCCTGTATTGAATAATATGCCTTATAAAGAGGTGAATTAGTTGGGATTGGTCTAACAAAGCATTATAAATAACTTTCGTAGTTGAAAATCTAAAACAATGCTGACCCACTGATTACAATACACATGTCTGTTTACATTTTCATTCAATACCAAAGATAAATTGTACATATGTGACTAAAGATAATCTCATAAAAGTCGTCTGCAGACTTAAGATTCCAACCATTGAAAAATCATTGCTTTCTGTCATAACAAACTCAGTTTAAACTAAACATAAATATTTAATATGTCCTGGTGTGTATAATCATCTGATCTTTGCCTAATTTTGCTTGTTTTAAGGTGTTTTTAATTTCCGAAAAAAAAATGGTAAAGATTGACTAACACAATTTTTACGGGTAAAGACTCAATATGATCGTCCAAATTTCGGTCCACTGAAAACAAGTTTCCTTAAGTGGAAAACCCGCTGCTACCATGTAAAGATTAGGCGGAAAACAAGGAGACCACTTTATTGTCTAATAGGGCAATGGTAATTGCTTATGCAAATAAAAATAAATGTGAATTTTTAAAGACTGGTGAATTATTTTGTTTTACCTTTGACACAGACTCATGCAGTGTAACATATAGAGGCATTGTATATACATCATATATAATGAACTGACATAAACCTTTTTAAATGCGTTTCACTGACGATAGCATGATAATTGTCTCAATTTAAATAAGCGACTCTTTGGTACAGGTGACCGTCATGTTTCAAAAAGCTATTGCGTTTCTCTTCACCGTGGTACTCGCTGGAGAAGCTATCACCAACAGGGGTATGTATGCTTGCTTTAAGATAAAAGATAAATGACGCACATGGATGGAATTACCTATGGTAGGGTCATTTCAAGTTCACTAGAAATACTATTTACTATACTCAAATCAGCTTTATATCCGCCACGTATCATATATTAATTTAAGACTGCACTTGGTATTTTTTTTCACTAAAAGAGGCTATACTTCTTAAATGCGGTAAATAAGGACATGTAAAAATATATGTGGATTGTATATTTCATTTATAGTTAATAACACGTTTTACTATAAACTCATATTGTTTTAATTTGTAAAAAGTGAAAAGGGACGAAATGGATGCAGAAGACGACGTTGATAATGGTTTAGCATTGAATGAAAACAGATCCTCAGCATATTGGGAATACAGTATGTACTGCTTTCTTTTTGAATATATCTTCCGTAGGACGTTGTCTTCGGATTTAATCAAAAAGACATATTTTCTTCGAAAGAAAATTAATCGTTTTTATGCTAAAGATAATATCAGGTTGAATTATATGATACAAGAAAAATCATTTTACAAACACTTATTACGAAAATAATGTTCTTAATTCGGCAGAACGATGCTGCAGATGCTGTGATGATGTCAACTGTCGCACATTTGACGGTCGGCCGATCAGACTCGAAGGTATTTGCCCGGCTAACTTAATGGCCGCAGTTTTGAGCGACATAGTAGAGGTGGAAATAGAAACTGTGCCCCTGCCTGGCGTTCTTCATGGTAACAAGATTGGTGACTTAATTATAACTTACGATAATGTAACGTACATCACTGACCAGGACTGCAATGTTTGGATTGTAAGTTAACGTTTTGGTTTCACCATACATTTTATTTTCAGTTTACAAACTTTCATATCAAGTGTTTCCGGTTTCAGTATTGATGTTTAAATAAGAGAGGTCCATCAAACGTATGAAAACAAACCTCTCCTTTAAGATATTATAATGGAAATATCAAAATTGGATTTTATATATATATATATATATATATATATATATATATATATATATATATATATATATATATATATATGATTGTGTGTGTTGACGGCCATGGTCTTATTTCAGAATGGTGTGCGTATCTCTTTGCCTTATGTATCGGATCAAGTGATTATCTGGGAGATACTAAATGTCGTATACTCCAGAATAAGGAACTCTTTCTTTGAAGTTTCAAGGAATTGTAACATACGTTGCGTGGAAGTTTGCGTTGCTCATGCCCAAACTAACTATATGAAAGGCATATGTGCCAACAACAATTTCATGTAGGTTAATTGCATAAAACGGTTTTTATTCATTAAAATATTGTAAATTTTACATTAACAAATGCTACCCTGCGTTCAGCCTCACTCCATTCTTAAATGGATGTGTAATGAGAAAATATTTGAAAAACTAACCTGAATGTACACGGTCAACTATAACGTGTCTTAATTCCTGAATGTAAAATGTTTTTAACAGCCAGCGTATAGGAAAACGTGTAACCGGTTTTTAAAAATATAGATGCATGATAATTCAGCGTTTTCATATATATATATATATATATATATATATATATATATATATGTATATATGTATATATATATACATATATGTTTATATATTTCAGTGCGGCTGATGACATGCTGGGCTATCCGAATAACTCTACTGGATTCTGGCAATATTCAAGGCACTGGTGGCAGGAAGAGTATGTAATTTTATTTATTATATATAATGTATGTTTCATATCCTCGTTATGGATTCTTCTAATTTAGGTTTTTGAATGCTCACTGGTCATTTTGATTCACATTAAGATACGTCTTCATACACTTAAATTTACTGTCATATTGTCACACTGTGCTAACCTATACAGGAACAGATGTGTTTGTCGAATATGTTTTACTAAGGATTGCTCTGGTTTTTACTATTAATATTATCAAAATCACCACTGGAATTAATAGCATGTAAAAATATTCATAATATTACAGATTGGTAATTTGTTATTTACATTCTTTGTAGTTGTGGGCCGCAGGGGCCGGGAGCATAGAAGAGCTTGATGTCAGACCAGCCTGAAAAACAGAATGACCCTTTTTATATGCATATATATTTTGGAAACTTCTTACAACAAAGCACATATCACATCCGTATTTTGCCAGTTACTGTGTTATATTAACCAGTCCTAAATGCTTCTGGTATTGGAAAAAAAGAGAGAGACGTAGAATACTTGTGACTTTTAAAGCCATACGGATCTGTTCCGTATCATTTTGTATGAATTTTCCACGTAGGCCATAATACTGACATATGCTCTGCAGCCGAACAGAAAGCAAACCTTGGATACTTTTTTTTAATTAATCACCTGCACTGGGTCATGTCTTCAATCACAATAATAGCACTGCATTGAAACATCGTGTTATTGCATTTTTACAGACTTGCATTTGTTATACTTTTAAATGCGATACTATAACGTGTGACTGGTTTTGAATAAAATCGGGTAAGGTTTATATAATAAGTGTACAGTGGTACATAATTTCCGGTGCATAGGTCAATATATTGTTTAGGCCCTCTGACCTTTAGTGTTATATTTTTTCGATAGTGCTTAGGGAGCAAATGGCAAGTGAGTTATGGAACATTAAAGTTTATATAGACGGCAACAATGGATATGAATTATGCTTTTGAGCTTGAGCGATTTCTCACCATATAGTGAATCTTCTGTCGCGGGAATGTGCCATGTTGCGCGTGGAGTGACGTCAGAGGGCATAAACAATATATTGACCTTTGCACCGGGAATAATTGTACCACTGTACACAACATACTAAATTATCGGTAATAGAACAATAGCCTGGCCGGAATATATATACGGACCGCATATGAATTCCCCTGTCACCTGATGAAGGAGCCTGAGAGCTCCGCAAGCTCGTGCAACAAGTTAGTCGCAACTAAGGCGTCATCTCTCATTTATACTTGAATATATATATATATATATATATATATATATATATATATATATATATATGATCAGCAATGAACAAATGACAGAATAAATGTATTCCTCTCTTCTACATTATCCCCTCCGCCAACCTATTATTATGTACCCAATCTCTAACTCCCGGCAAACTTTATCATTTTGTACTCACCCCAATCCCCACCCGAAACAACAGCCTCTCATCCCATACATTGACTTATACCACCATCATTGAATGCTGACACATATCTGACACCAAAATATTTTGTATTTCTATTCAAACAAGAGAAAAGTTGATCGGTGGAAAAGATCTAGTATGTCCCATGCCTAATATGAAATATTTAGAAAAAAAGTTGGGAATACATGTATAAAATTTGAGATGAGTCAATGTCACACACCAATATTACCTAAGTAACCTTGAAAACTGCATGAAATTAATCGATTTTCAAACTTGACCTAGCCCTGCATAAGATATGTTAATGCTGCTTCAAGTTATTGTGTTAACATTATTTTAATATTATCGCTGCAGTGACCTTGAAAATGCGTCAAGGTCATCCATTTCTTCACATGACCTAGGCCTAGATAAGACTCATCAATGCTGCATGTTTGGTGACTTTATCACAAAATCGTTTTGAGTTTTTGCGTTAACATCATTTACCATTATCGCTGCTGTGACCTTGAAAACTGTGTTCAGGTCATCCTTGTTTAAACCTGACCTAGTTCTGGATTAGGTGCATCCATGATGCACGTTCAGTGCCCGTACCTTAAATTCTTTCCGAGGTATTGCTCTAACATCATATTAGCATTATGGCCGTTTTGACCTTGAAAATGTGTCAAGGTCATTAATATTCATATTGGAGCTAGGCCTTTAAAGGTGCATCAAAGATGCAAGTCTGGTGAGTGCGCCAGCAATTATTTTCAAGTTATTGCCTTTACATTATTTTAGTATCATCGCCACTGTGACCTTGAAAATGCGTCAAGGTCATCCCAGTTCACACATGACCTAGCCCTTGATATGGTGCACCAATGCTGCACGTTTGGTGACTGTACCTTAAATTCTTTCCGAGTTATTGCGCTAACATCATTTTAGCATTATCGCCGCTGTGATCTTGAAATATGCGTCAAGGTTTCCATTTTCAAACTTGCCCTTGCCCTTTATAAGGTGCATCAATGCTGCAAGTTTGTCTCGCGTTTAGTTCAAGTGTAACCATTAAATGTCGTTTGTATAAACATAAATTTAACGAGTTATATGAAAGAAAATACAGTATGAAGGACAGCTTCATGAATATTCTTCATAGTTCGAAAGTCAGATTGTCAATTAGTCGTTTAGAGAAAGGCAAATATATGATATTTGGTGTTTCAATTCATTCAGAATTCAGAATTGTTAAAAGATAAATTATTAAATAAATATAACTCCTCGAAATTCGTTTATTCTATATCTACATTTAACGCAACTGAAATCTTTAAAATTTGGATTCCTACCTTGATCATCGCAGTCCTTTTAATTATTACAAACTGTTTTCGCTTAGTCGGACAACCCAACGAAACAGACGGAAACACAGATGGAACAAAAGAAACAACTGAGTAGCACTTTCTACTTGAACTTTCTATTAAAATATTGAATATGCTGTTTGCTGTGTCTTTGATGATTATAATATCCTTCCAGTAAGTATACTTTCATAGACAGCATATTTACTTAGAAGATCCACTGAGGTCCCGATCATTACGTCATCGCCCGCTTCCAGCTGCATCAGGTCCCATCAGAGAAGGAGGTCACAAGTGTGACATTAGACCCGGATGTGTCTACATCAGGTGCCTCAATATCATCACAGAGTGAGGTGTCATCATATAATTCATTGGATTGATTTGATCATTGACCAAACCGACTACCAATTAATCTATGTTAATCTATGCAACAATATACTCAATGTATTTGTAAACCTTAATCCATGTTTTGATACATCAGTACTATTTACCCGTATTCTGAAAAACAATGAAACATTTCAAGCACTGGATGATTTTTTTTTCAATTTTCTTACCAGGAAAGTACAATTACATCAAGAATTGCGCATTTCTTAGTTTAGTAAGAGGAAATATACGTACAGCTCTGATTGCCAACTGCATCTTTGATGAGTATGTATAAAGAAACATAAAGGTAAAGGATTAGCTTTGCTTTGTGCTGTTGCCAATATTATGCAGGGTGACATTTGGGAACTATATTTTGATGTATTAGTTGTATTTAGAGGAGAACAATGAAATAATAATGGGACATAGGCCAAGAGGCTGCTTTGTACATAAGAGCAAACGGATGACTTCCCACATGACAGTAGAGGTAGATAAACATATTAGCAGAGGGCATGTGTCATAATGACAACACTAATGGTTTGACGATACTGTTAAAACACGTTCGCGTAAAAAAGTATTTTGCCTATATACAGACCCACAAGATAAAGACTGCCTGCATACTTTGACGGACGATGGGCAAAGGAATACATATTAATCTCGTATGATATAAGTGAGTGGAACATATGAAACTTCAAAGGGGTTTAAGCTGGACTTTTCCAGAGAAGCCAGTAATGCAATGTCTCCTGCTCACAGACGACCCCACGGTTGATGAATAAACGGCAATCACTATAGACTAATTTCACTTATTGTACTGTAGCGTAAGATAGTCTATAACCTAAACGGCATACTTGACACTTTTTTCTGCCACTAGTACTTTTTAGATAGTTTGCACATGATTTTTACATGGAATGCTTTGTGAATTTATGACATAAAACGCTGGGGTCAAGGCGCTAATTTTTGCGGTTTATGAAGTTGAAAATGGACACTTGTGGTGAGATTTTATATGATAATATAACTATGGGGGAAACAAACGTAACACATTTCAGAAAAATGACAAATAGATGTTTCAAAATAATAAAAAAAAACACATGCAGAATTAAATGTTGATCTCAATAAAGACAAAAAAATGTATATGTCAGTGAGTTAAATTGTAAAAATATTATGAAGAAAGCGTAAACATTTTGGATATCATTCGTTTAGTAAACTCCCAGAGGTGGCGCTCGAGATAATGAGACAGAAAAGAGTCTATACATAAATAGCCTCTGGCGTCAAAAATATGTAATTGGCTTTTAAAATGGCCAGATATAAAAATAAAATATATGAGCACTCAAAACATGAGTATATACTAATTATATCTTGAGAGTTACACCATCAATGTCACTAATACTGTTAACACTGACACTTGAGAAGATCGCCGTTGATATGTTCCTGCACTGAGCCTTGTCGGATATTCTGCTTAAACGTTTCAAAGTCAAATGTATGATTGGTTATAAAATTGATCAATAAAGGTATTTCCTTGAGAATGCCTGCAATTATTGGTCATCCTAGTTTTTATTCTCGGATGAAGCACTAAAGCAATGACGTTGTTTATGGCAACAAAGCTTACAAACGGCAAAATATTTAGCCTCATGACTATATCCTTCAACCAGAAATGTCTAATTTGCATTGTCATCAGTAGGGGGCGCCAGTAAAGTGTCATGTTTCCCTATAAAGAAAGGTAAACAAACAGTGTTATTCTGACATCTACACAGAACTCGAACTTAATCAAATGATTATAACTTAAAGGGCTTACTTGCACAAAGCGGTTCGCAGTTGAAATAAATAATCTCGAGTCGACTCAGCATGCAAAGTTACTCATAAGTATACTTTTGCCATCTCAAATTCCATTTGCTACACAAATAACGATAGTTTTAACAAACACAAAAGCAGGACAACATACCACAATGTCGGATATCGACTTTCAGCCAGCTGAGAGCCTAAACACAGAAGAAGCTTCAGCATAACGACCATAGACATCGTATTTTATTCTAATCTAAAATCTTCCCCTTATCAACTTACAAATATTAAGTACAGGCCCTGCTCTGACATTAACCAAACTTTACAGTCACTGGCACAAAGCTTATTTATTCCGAAACAGTCGTATTTGTTTGTAAATATTTAGACGATATTCGTAAATACCAAAGACATTTATACACCATCTCTAATTCTATTGGGTCTGATTGATAATTCAACTTATTTTATGTTGTGGGAGAGGATTGACACCCATGAATGTTTAAGGGGGTTTCATATAACGTAAGCAAATTGGGCCTCCCGATTTAGGTCACTAGGTTCTACTATTATTAACTAATATGTGGCTGGTGGGCCAAAATCATGTAAGGAAACAAATAACACTTGACACCATATGTTTCACATATTCAAAGATTCAAACTCAACGCCTTTATACAAGGTAGTAGAAATGTTCCTCACTACTGCATATTTAAATAAATATATGTAACAAGAATAATTACTGAGATACAGTAATAAACATAATCTAATTCATCACCAAGCAACTGCCACAATATATTTATAACAACATGCACATTAACTTCATGGTATATTTACTTGTTACCTATGTAGATCTTCTGGTGTACAGCAGCATATAAAGAAAAAAGGTAAAACCCGGCATTACTTTAACATATGTAAATATTCAAGCAGCCAATTTATTCAATGTATAATAGTCTGTTGTACTAAAATAATGAAATAATGATAATTTTTCAGAAATATTAGTTGACAAGATCCTAATAAGGATCTATTGTTTTGCAATATACCTCTTCCATCCTTTTGATGCTTATTATACAAAAAAACACGGTACGGTGCAATTAAATCAGCAACTGTGCAGCTCTCAGAATACGTGTTTTATTATGGCAATGATGCCGACAAAATACGAGGCGGTTATTTTGGTTATACCTGCAAAAATATTTGCAACATCCCGGGAGATAGAAATGTGTAGTGACATCCCCAGCCAAATTAAAATTATGGAACTGACCGCGGTAAATATACATGGCAAGTTTCAGGACAATCCGTGATTCCTCTCATGTAAAGCCGGCATAAATACTCCAATTAGGGTAATCCATAATATAAAATATAAATGATTAAATATCAGGTGTCAAAGACTATAGGTAGCAGCCACCAGTCGTCTTTAACTGGTTAATTCTTAAATGATCAATAAGCATAACACGATTAAATTATTTTTCAAGCCTCAAAATAATTTTTGGAAATGGTGAGAAATTATTAATACATTTTCTATATGTGAGATGGCATCATTAGTATAATCTAAACATTAACACTTTCAAAGATGAACATTCGTGTTTACTCGTGGAATATAAGGAAACTAAATCCGTTTTCATTCCAACTCAGGATGCAAGATAGAAAGACGTACGCTATGATTTCAAAAAAGATCTTCTCTCGGTTGGAGCTGGATATTTTCCAAAAGAAGCTTGCAATATAATGTGACCAGTTCACGGACGATCCGACGGTCGACGGATAAACTTTTTCTTTTTCAACTATAGCGTACAATATAGTATCAATACAATGGGTATTAACAAGTGCATAACCATACAAGGGGTAAACAAACAGGGTCTTCTTAATCTCTATACATGACACGAACTTAATCAAATGGTTGCAATTTTAAAGGCCATCCTGCACACAATCCGTTCGCAGTTGCTATCATTATTCTAAAAATATTCCCTCATATGCAGGAAAATACCCGCCAGTAGTTTCCTTGCAATCTGAGCGAGTCGATTGAGTCGACTTAGAGTCATCTTATATTCCGTTTACTACAGCAATAACGAACTTTTTATCATACACGGAGGCAGGACAACATTCCACAACCTCGGATTCACCCTTTCAGCCAGCTGCCAGACACAGATGAAGTCAGCAGGATCTTACAGGCCCTGCGCTGACATTAATCAACTTTCGCTGTTACTGCCATAAAGGCTGAATTGTTTCTAAAAATTCTAATTTGTTTGTAAATATTTAGACAACGCCTAGACGTAAAAACCTAGATATTTATGTACAACCTCTAATTATATTCCATATTGTTGATAATTTATCTAATTTTGTTCTTGGAGAGAATTGACACACACGCCGAAGTCACTTAGCGTAAAAAGTTCACTCGACTGTACTTGATATTATTAACTAGCCTTTGGTTGATGGGTAAATGTCATGTGTGGAAACAAATATCAATTTAGCAACGAAAATTTCACATATTCAAAGATCAAAAATTGATATCTTTACACAAGGTAATAGATATGTTCATAAATACTGCAGATCAATATAAATTTATGTAACAAGAATTATTACTGTGATACATTAAATAAATCATGTACATCATGTACGGGGCCTGGACAGCTGAGTGGTAAAACGCTTGGCTCTCTCCGCTGGCGTGGCTTAAGAGTGGGTTGTAGTTTCCCGTCCAAGGCCGGTGGTTTTCTCCGGGTACTCCGGTTTTCTCCATCCCTGCAGACTACCGAACGCCATCAAGCGAGTCATGGAGAGTGCCTCGATTAGTTATAATAACTATTGGTACAATCCATGTCAAAGAAATAGGTTTATATTTAATGATGTCAACATGCACTCAAACATCACGGTGTATTAAATTGTTACCCATGTATACCAAAGTCTAGTACAATTATATAATTGTAGATGATGTAGCACAAATTAGCAAAAACTTCCTAGTAAAGATTTTTTTTTCTAAACTACCACAGAAAAAAGGATGAAAGAGGACCCGTCATTATCAAAACATGTTTTATAATCAAAATGTAATAATGTATTGTACACAGGTTAAGTACATTTGTTCAAAAGTATCAAATAACAAGATCCTAATTTTATATCTGTGGTTATGAAATATATCTTATTTCCTTCCTTTTTATGGTTATAATACAGAAAACTCAGTATTCAGCAGCCTTGGCTCTGATTCAGCAATTGTGCAGCTCCTACGATACGAGTTTAATTATAGAAATGATGGCAACAAAGCACTGGTTGAAGTAACGGCATCGCAGTCGGTGAAGTTACATGTGTACAAAACACTATCGACAGCAACAACAAATGCCTCCATCAGTATTGTCATTAAGTGCAGTCTCGTTAATTAATTCATTGAATTCTATTGATCATTAACTGATGTATTGTCAATAAACGGTGTATGTAAATATATGTATATTTTCTAGGTGATATAAAATCGCATCCCCGGACACTAAAATTACGGAGACGACTACCACCAGGCAAAGGGTGGAATATTCATTGAAAGCCTGGGTGTTTTTTTTGCGTTTTAGCATTGTCGCTGTAAAATACTGTGCACTTGTTAACAAATAATAAAGAAAACGTAAATATTAATTCAAAACAGAGGTCTGTATCATTTCTACTTGAGCTGTATTAAAATATACTGGCTAAAACAGAACTCAGTGAATAATTTTTCGGCAACTTGAATATATAATTCTCATGTAAAAACCTAACCGGCAAACAATATTTACTGATTAAGTCCTCAGTAAAGTACGGGAATATGTATTAATTAATAAATTGGTTGAACAGATACTGTTTAAACCAATATCATACGGACAGGTAAATTTGAGATACATTTGACACCTTTCTAAATGGAAGAAGTACAGGCACTCGTGCTGGCTTTCACAGACACTATATGTAGTTATGCAGATAACACAGTGTTTATCATGACATTCATGTGTATAAACCATAACATACATTATCTTTTTCCACTATCGTCTTGTTGCTTAAAAAAGTTAACAAGCAAAATTGGCCCCATCAGTCTCAGTATATTACCTCTTTTAGGTATACCTAAAAAAAAGTGACTTGCATCTTTTTCATGCACAAAAAAAGTTCCCGGCAACATGACAGCCATACGAAAATTTCTTTTGAATTCTTATTTTACTGCTGTCATCCTGAAATAGGCATGGTGTATCTCGCCGTCTGCTGTCAAGCTCTGTAATAAAAGAGTAAAGCCTCGGTGCGTTTTCCTTTGTTTTAATATTTCGTTGACAAAAACGTGTATAGCCTCTACTGCGGTTTGTGTATCATGTAATATGATGAAAGCTAAATGGCTTTTTTTTTAAGTTGAGATGTATTATTTCTGAGCTTTATCGTCTAGTGATGCGGCTCAAAGCAGATTGCTTTTACTATAAACTCAGACTTTACCTTCAGGACAAGTCCGAGAACCCTATCAACTAAAGGAAAACACAGAAGGTTAAAAGAGTAGTTACTGAGTTATACTTTATACTAACATCTTCTGTTAACATCTTTGCCATAGTATTAGTGGTGTTTTTGATGCTAACAATCTGTCCACGGGCTTTCCCGTAGACTTCATACATACATGAACTTAGATGATACTTTGGGGACCCGATAATTGTATCATCACACGATGCAAGGTCCTCCAAGACTCGGTTATAAAGGGGGGGGGGCGGGGTCACAATAGTGTGACACCAGACACGGATGTGACGCCATGGATGTGACATTTACGAAACACTTAAACTAGCCTCTTCAGGTACCTCAATATAATAACGGAGTGCGGGTTCTCTAAATAATTCAATGATTTAATTTAAACGTTAGCTCATTTAACTCTTACTTGGCAAGTTAATAGATGGAATGGTATGGTGGTGTCAACTTGTTTCCTTTAGTCAATGTTACATTAATATTCTTTATAATTTCTTCGATGTTTTCCAATATAAAGGAATAAATTGCGATAAAATTCCGTATACCGATGAAAAAAAACATGCTATGATGGAGATCTATTTTTAGATTTCTTACCAGAAAAAAAGCCATTTACACCAAAAGGTGTGCTTGTTTGTTCAGAGGAATTATACGTGAAAATGTTGCCAGCTGCATTATTTGTGCCTATATATAAAGAAATATAAAAAAGAAAGCATTAGCTTCGTTTGTGTTATTTAAAACGTTGTGCAGGCTGAGCTTTGGAAACTAGTTTCTGGGATAAATGTATTGAGAGGAGAATAAAGAACAATGAACAAAGTATAACTGATTTCCATATCCCCTGAGGAATATTTATAACAAGTGGGACATGGACAATGATATTGCTTTGTACACAGCAAGTAATGTAGTGTTCCCCATAAGAATGTGTGCGTTAATGCCCATTATCATGATAGTAATGGTTTGACGATGTTTGACGAACATGTTTTCGTTGTATAAAAATCCTGCCCAAAACATAGATAGAAAAGATCAAGCCTGACTGCAATAAAAGCTTATTAAAACCTCCCACAACTTCAAACTCAGTCCTTTAGCCAGCTGATAGTCATGGACACAGACCAAGCAACCTGGATAGCGTTTCTTATTCCTCGGAACCCATCTGAATTCAGTTGTTTTTCCATTTAAAAGTCACACATGTACATGACTGTATAAGAATAATTACTGAGATACAGGGAAATAAATACAATTTTTTATTACAAAAGAACTGCCATCATATAGTGCTATCAACATCCACATAAACTTCCCGGTATATTAACTTGTTACTCATGTAGGCCTTAGTCTGGTATTATTGTATAATTGTAAAATGATGTAGCACATATTGGCAAATACTTCCTAGTGAACTTGCTTTTTATCTTGTGAGCCCCCACAAACAAAGAAAAAAATAAGAAACCAGCATCACTTTAACTATGTAAATATCCAAAGGCAGTCCAAATATTCAATGTATAATAGTGTGTTGTACAATTATATTTGTTTAGAAGTATCAGATAACAAGATCCTAATAAATATCTGTGGTTATGTTATATATCTCCTTTCCTTCCTTTTATGCTTATTACACAGACAATTCAGTACTAAGCAACCTTGGCACTGAATCAGCAACTGTCCAGCTCCTTCAATACGTTTTTTATTATAGAAATGATGGCAACAAAGAAAGAAGTGGTAATTTTGGCTATCACGGTAATGATAGGACTTATAAATAGTTCCTGTTTCAACCGACACCAAGGAGACAACAGCGCTGTACATTCTTTCACACACCTAACCAAAGAGCTCCTTGTAGGATACACTGCACTGGTATCAGTCAAGTTTGCTAATTGTTCAATAGGAAGTATGGGATCTTCGCCGTTTTCTGATTTAAAATATGTTCGTATTATTGATCTATCCTTCAACTATATTTCAACCATACATGCTCGACAGTTCAAATGACCTTCGGAAATTGAATACCTAAATGTTTCTCACGACAATATTTCTGTCCTTATAAAAGGAATAACAAGCCTTAAATTTCTGACACTAAGAAATAATTTTATAACAGAACTGAAACCGGAGTACTTCATTGGACTGAGCAACCTACACATGTTGGACATGTCAGGGAACAGTATAAGCCAAATAAAAAGTAGTTCCTTTTTTACATAAAACGTTTAAAGATTTTCAACATATCTAGAAACAGCTTACAATGTATAATTTATGATGATCTACGGCCCAAAACAATTCAAGCCCTGACAATGGATTTACGTCATACGGGTTTTGAAGAAGTGTCATGTATTTTTGAACATGCATCAGTAAATATAGAAATATATTGCGTTTGTAGAGATGATTTGAACGGCTCTTCGGGAACATGGCTTTAGGCTAACAATGTCAATTTATCTTCTCACATCTCAGAATTTCATAAGGAAATGCAAGACATATGGTATTTTTCAGAGCGCGACAACTTGCTAATCAAAGGTTTTGATGTAAAGGAAAATTATTCAAATAAAGCATGTTACAATTCAAATTCCAAATTCACTTCTGTGATGAGAGTCCGTTTCTTGGAAAACCAAGGACTGAAGTATCGCGAGAGAATTATAGAAATGACTAATAGTTCAAAGCTCTTCAAAATTAAATGTAGGAAACCCGACATTTGCAACGATTCTTGCTCTCTCGAGTTGAGATCAAGAGCAACGAGTAACCGAGGTAAGTAAAACCCTAACATAAAACCAGTAATGTTCTCTTTGTAAAATTTTAAAATGGGGTGTTATCAATTTACCAGATGCATACATGAACAAACCCTATAGAGAGAATGCACAAACAAGATAAATTCCTAATTATTTTTCTGCATCTTATGATGATAATTTATTATTGCCGATGGACAAGGTGGCAATACTGTATTCCGTGTCTGCATTTACTTGGTTTGTTTCTAGTAGAAATTCTACTTCATTACGATTTCTTTGTCTCAATACTACTGTCACATTATGTGGTATCCGCTTTGTACAGCCGTGGTCCGTCTAAAAGTAATCAATGTCTACATCATGGGATGAGCAAGGGGTTTATTCTTTTTTTTAATATGTCCAAAAGTATCAAGGTAACAGTTCTTGAAGCAATAACAATACTTCTTCCAGATATCATATATTCATTCATGTCATACTCGTCTTATTAAATGGATCGTCAAGTTCAAAAGATAACAATTAAATGTCTACTTGCTCATGTATTTTTAGATCACGTATTTACATATCGTTTTGATGTTATCCGAATTAACCGAGTTAATAGGTCTAAAGAGTTCCGGTTAATTATAGATATCTAGATTCATATACAAGGTTTTAGTTTCTTGACAACTTCTTCGTGATATTTTATCATGCACAGTTGCGAAATGTTTACAGGGTGATACCTTTCATCATTTAATGTTGATATTTGCATTACTATATATTTATCATGTTTTACTGATTGCTCAATATTTATTTTTACACGATCTTATTTGGCATGATGGTATTATGGTATTATGCCACGCAAAGTTTCTGTTTATGGGATGGACACATTGTATTAAGCATGTGTGTTAAATGTTCTTTTTATTTATATATTACAATATATACATATAACATGCTTTACACGGTGTATCTCTTCCAGAGGCTACTTTTTTCCTAAATAAATCTTAAGTTAACGAATCAATATATTATATGGTACGTATGTTATGCACAATGCAATTTAAATTATTTACATGTTTTTTTTATATAACTAAATTGTGTCTTTAGAATGGACATAGTAGCGCACGATCGTTGCTTGCAGAATCAAAAACAAATATGTTTAAACTAAATTAGGGAGTTAATGAGAAAACTTATACCTAAGAAAATCAAATGAAATTCCACACCTTTCACCAGTTAGGTTCCAACATTCAACATTACAGTATTTCTTTCCTCCTGACACGTATGTGATTTTATGATTTATTTTAGCCGAACATACCGATCATCCAACCCTACGTGGAACAAGGGGAACCACTGGGACGAGCGATAACCAAAATGACAAAAAGGGGAGGTTTTTACTGGCACTTTCTATTAGCATCTGCGCCACCATATTCTCTGTTTTTTGATGATAACACTGTTCGTCCACGTGGTATTACGCAGGCAGGATACTGAATTCGATAATCCAGGTGAGATCCGATCAACATTGCAGCGGGCCCTGCCAGTTTTACCAGGTGAAAGCACTGATGGAGGCAACAGCAGCGTTACATCTGACACGGATGTGATATCACAAATTTACGAAACATTTCCAACAGCAACAACAAATGCCTCAGTTTAGTCATCAAGTACAATTTCATCAAATAATTCATTGAATTCTGCTCATTATTAACTGGAACTGGATATACTGTCACTTGAACCGTGTATATAAATATATTTTCTTACGTGATAGAATCACGTGACCGGAGAGGACTACCACCAGACAAAGTAATATATTCATTGATAAGCCTTGATGTTCTTTGCGCTTTAGCTTTGTCGCTCTAAAAAGCCGCTCATTTGTTTTCAGATAATAAAGGAAAAGTTTATATCAGTTCAAAACTGTTCAGTATCATTTCTGCTGCAGCCGTACAACAGTTATACGTGCTTAAACAGTACTCAATAAATTATTGTGTTTACCCAACTGTAAATGATAATATGATATCACCACGTTGTAACTATGTTTGAGATAAATTTCACACCTTTACAAATTGGAGAGGTGTTATTATTCGTGCAGACTTTCACATACCAAAGTTGGCTATTTAATACTGTTGAATAAGGTAGAGTTCTGTATTCATTATGACATTCATGTGTACAAATTATCACCTATATTATATTTTCCTAGGATCTTCTTGTTGTTGAAATATCTGGCCCGACCAGTCTGCCTTTGTTAGTTCTGTTAGAGTGTTAATTTTAGCAAAAGTGTTTGGCACCTTTCCCATAACGAGAAATCCTATGCGCGCCAAGAAAACGTTGCTTGTATTTGTGTCCCGTTATATGTTGACAGATATGTGGCTTTTCGACTAGTAGAGAGGCATGGTTCCTGAGAATTTTGCTTTCATCCCAATTGTGCACTCACTTCAGGACAGGACTCAAACACTTCCACGTCTGCGTGTATGGAAAGAGTTCTTAATCTTGAAATGGTCATATTCACATATCAAGCATGTAAATATACATGAAATATAAGCGTTTTTTTTCTTTTAAACATTATGGTATCTGTCAATATTTGGCATTATAACCATTTTCTTTATCCTGTACACAGTTTGCATCGTCAGCGATCCGTGACGCACGCCAGCTGGCAATTTATCGAGCTTTAAACCGGTGATACTTCTGTGTATCATCTTTAATGTTTCTTCCTCTTGCTTGGGAGTTTATACGCCTGTGCAAGATCCGACCTTGTTATGGTAAACAGACCCAAATGCTCTGTTTACTTACATACAAAACCATAACAAAGTATAAAACAGGTGAACTGGAGCTAGTGCACGGTGTCTCGTACAGGACACACAGAAAATCATTTTTTATCTCGTTCCCACGCGTAAGTATCGCGTGGCCACGCGATAATTACCTCGTTCCTACGCGATAGTATCTCGCTCTCACGCGATAATTATCGCGTGCTCACGCGCTAGTATGCCATGCTAGCTAAAGATCCCATTTGGACAAGAATGTGTGTGATCTGTTGTCTGTTGTATGTCAGAGCTTTGATGAAACTTAAATTGTATGTATTTTTGCTGTATGTGCGTTTACGCAGAATGCTTTGTGGTAAAATTACAGCGGCATTCATTGAACTGGTTAAAGATTTTATTTCTTTGGTTCACTTGTCCATTTTTATGTGTCCAGGGAAACCTTTCTTGAGTTTGTTTAGGGTTGCTTATTTTAAGGTTATGGTGAGGGCAATGATTTCCCTTTTGTACTCAACATATGAAATTCTTGTAAAAGACTTTTTTGTATTTTATCTTCCCGGAAAATCTTAAATTTTCAGGGTTATTGTTAAAGGTTAGGATTATATAATCTCGGGTATTCCGAACAGTGGGAACAACATGTCGGTTTGTGTTATTTCTCAAAGCACATGCTTACAACAAAAGGTGTCAGCCATGACACTTCAATATAGGCTGGGGGGATATGCCCCCCTTACATTGTTAGGGAAGGTGGTGGGCCACTTTTGTCCCCTCCTCGGCGAATGAAACTTGGTTTACGAAAAAAATGCAATTTCTTCCTCAGACTTTCCCACAATAATATTTCAGTTATGTATTTCATATTATGAAAATTAGGAATGGCACATGTTTTATCCGAACCCCCCCCCCCCCCACATATTCTCTAAACAAACATGGACCATGAGTGTTGTAAGAGTCGCTGTAGCACCATTTCAGGTCTCAGCGTGTTAAGCCCGCTCTGTATGCATGCAAATAATTGACCGTAATCTTAATCCCGTGTAGAGAAACATGCCTTAAGGATTTAAAATAAAAGGTCTTACAGTATTGTCTGTCCCTAAGCGAACGAGATAATTATCGCATGGCCACGCGGTACCATACATGAGATAATACACATATTATTACAAATTAAGTATGTAATATATTATAAGAAATTTTTAAGCACCTTTTTGTGTTAACTATATATGTCTTGCTCCTCATCAAAAGATGCTGGGCCTTTTGCGAGACGATATTTTAAAGGGCGATCACCGTATGTTTGATGCACATTAATGGGCACAAAAAATGGGCATAATACATGATGTTGTGCCATCACCAGCACCTAATTATTTGACATTTGTGCCCCACTATCCTTATTATGCATGAAAGAGTTTTAATATATATATATATATATATATATATATATATATATATCCTTTAAACATTGATGGATCTTTATGTATCAAACATGCATTGGCAACCCGGGTTCGATCCCCGGTGTGGCTTTAAGTGGGTTATAGTGGCCCGTCCAAGACCGATGGTTTTCTGCGGGTCCTCCGGTTTCCTCCACCCTTACCGACTACAGAGCGCCAACATCCGAGCCATGGAGAGTGTCCCGTATTAGTTATTATAACTATTTGTCAATCCATGTAAAATATATGAAGTTTATAATAAACATGCATTGAATTAAAACCAGTCCAACAAACCAATACTTGTGTGGAGCGTGTCAGGGTATAGATGAACGATAAACGCATAATATTATCTTGTGTAATTCGTGTATTGTACACATGTCAACATTTCTTGGAACTTATGTTTGCCGTTCACTACAGCTACTGATACCCGGAACTATCTACTACCGTGACACAGGGAGTGCATCTATTATTCACGATGCCACATGAAAAGAATCGTCATATCCAACCATAAATAACGTCATATGATGATTACTCCATTTGTTGTATCACGAAACCATTTCTTGGAAAAGAGTGTAATGTAACTTGAAAAGCACGATTAGTTGTAATAATGATAACTGTCCTGGAATTCAAGGTTAACGTCACGCTCTTGAAAAGTCAACATGATAAATGCCATGATAATAAGAGTCCTTTACGTGCCATCATATTCACATAAATTACACAGTTGCTGATCATGAATCAACAGGTTTGGATTAAACCGATGTGTCAAGTTTATGTCCTGCTAACTTGTTTGCGGGTTGTTCTTCTACAAAGATGCAGACGAGTTGACTGTAAGCTGAGCCCCTGGGTAGGCTGGCTGCCATGTTCTGCTAACAGATGCGGGGAAGAAGGGGACACGCTCGGCTGGAAAAGAGTTATACAAAGGCCGTTGTGTGGCGGTGAATCTTGTGGGCCGAGACTGGTACTGAAACCGTGCATAACCCAATGTACGACGACGCAAGGTAAGAGACTCGTCCATATTTTGAGGGAGGCATAACAGAGACTTGTACGCGGGTTATTTTGATGCTGGACTTTCTTCAAAATGGATTCTCCCCTGCATGAAATCCCCATGGGCCGCGTATGATAAATATATTCAAGGTGCATATGTTATGCCCTGACGCTTATTGGGCGACGGATATGTCTTGTAAATAACTATGATTATAACTCCAACGATATTCGTCTCATGACCTGGCGGGATCTATGTCAATTTCGAGTTAAAATGCAGTACTGAAAAATGCAGGGAAAAAATTGTTCCCGATCTTCCAAAGCCCAAAGATTATTTATTTTCTAAAGAACAAGGTTCTCCATCCATGAGTAATCATTCCGACCATGGATGCTGATTAATGATTGTTAATATTCTAATATTCGTACATAGGCACTACAAGAGAGATAACCAATGAGCTCTTCACAACAACGAATGTGTGGATGTCAGCGACTCAAGAGACAGGCCCAGTGGAATACCAAGGTGATTAAAGACACATATTCACATATCAAAGCGTATTAAAAAATAGAAATCTGCAATCTGGGGAATGCAAGCATCCACCATATGTGTATGTGTGTGTGGGGGGGGGGGGTCCCTATTGTTGGATGCTCCCAGAATCCTTTTTGTATTCACATATTCGGCCCATATTTCCAGGTTCACTCGTGCGATAGTGACCCTACATTTGTGATTATCCCTGTATCTGAGAATATTTCTGAATCAAGATCAAGTGATGGATCCACACAAAAATCTAATTGATTCATCATTGGTTCATTCCAGAAATGCCCTGAAATTTGAATGAGGTTCCGTTCATGAATGCGTAAGTTTTGTTGTGAACAAACACACGCACACACAAGGACGGGGATGAACGCATACCCTACTAGAGGGTGCCATGAGTACACAGCAATTCATTACAACTTTAGACCAGCACTGCCAAAATTCTGAAATGCATGGGCGCATCTTTTTGAAGTGGTTCTGGTTATATTATTTAAAGGACTGTATGTCTTTGCGATGCCGTATATATGTCTTTTATAACATGAATGTCAAAACCGTCCATGGAAATATTTCTTAAGTTTATGGTGTTTATTGTATTTACTCTACGTCAAAACCAGTCTTTTCAAAATGATATCAATTTTGAATCTGTTAAAATCATCTTACATAACATCTGATTGGTTTTTTGAAATTCATATTGAAAGTAACTTGTTTGCATACTTTTATATCATAAATGACATTTGCAATTTAAATTTTGTTTAAATATTTCATTAAAAGTTTTAATTAAGAAATAAAAATAAACAATATTATTTCTTTTATGGTTAAGAAGAACAAACACTAAACTTTAATTTTGTAAAAAAAAAAAAGGTTTTACTTTTTACTTTCCATTGTAATGTTTAATACAAAGATTGATTGTATGCCTGTCAGTTTATCTAAGAAAGTTTATCTTTTATTTCACCACAGTACTGTTTAATGACTTAACATCTCGTATTTTATTCCAGAGGAACCGGAGGAAGAAAGTGATGCTGTGCAAAATGTTTCACGGCGGCACATGGGGACATGGGTCGGAGTAGGGACTGGTGCAGCCTGTATTCTTGTCTCAGTAACTGTGTGCACTATATTCCTGTTGAGGTAAAATATTTATAATTGTATCATAATACTTATAATTACCTATTAAGCTTACTGTCCCATCGATTCATAAGTGATCTCAGATAAACAAAATGCAGATCCATTCATTTCAAATGAACGAAATTAGCGGTGTCTAATGAGGAAAGGTGTTAACCTGAAACAACGTACGCTTGTCAAGTCTGAATATAATTTTGTGATTGGATCTGAGTTTGGATACCCTTCATGACATCACAAAAATGTAAATTCATTAAAGGAGTTGCGAAATAAAGCAGGGGAGGGTCCTGGATTTAGGAAAAGAGGGGGTCCAACGCAGGGGGAGTAATAAAAAACCTAAACTAGATGTGTCGTAACGACACGAATGCCCCGGCCTGGGGCAAATTAGAAACATTTGTTAGATTTTGAAAAAAAAAAATTAAGCTCAGGAGGTGTCATATGGTCAAAAGTAGGTCAACAAGGGCAAAATGCAAACCCGATCTGTTACGGGTCATTATCAAGCAACACACCAAAAATCAGGCCAGTATCTGCAGGCACTGTGGAAAAAAAGTGCATACATGTGCATTTTCCATAAAAATTTCTGTCTTTCATGAAATTTTCTATGTTTAGGAGCCGTAAAACAATCAAAAGTAGGTCAACCGGGATGAAACGCGAACTCGATCTGTAACTGTCGTTATCTGCCCAAACATTAACAATCAGGGTGGTATCTGCAGGCATTGAGGAAAAAAAGTCGGTACATATGCATTTGTTATATAAAATTCTATTTAGTATGAAATTTTCTATGTTAGAGCACCGTCAAACGGTCAAAAGTAGGTCAACTGGGACGAAACGCAAACTCGATCTGTAACTAGTCAATATCTGCCCACACACCAAAAATCAGGCCAATATCTGCAGGCATTGCAAAAAAAAATCCGTACATGTGTAATTGTCATGAAAATTTCTATTTTTCATGAATTTTTCTAAGTTAAGGAGCCGTAAAACGTACAAAAGTAGGTTAACTGGGACGAAACGCAAACTCGATCTGTAACTGGTCATTATCTGCCCACACACCAAAAATCAGGCCAATATCTGCAGGCATTGCGAAAAAAATTCCGTACATGTGTTTTTTTTCATGAAAATTTATATTTTTCATGAAATTTTCTAATGTAAGGAGCCGTTAAACGTACAAAAGTAGGTCAACCGGGACGAAATGCGAACTCGATCTGTAACTGGTCATTATCTGTCCACACACCAAAAATCAGGCCAATATCTGCAGGCATTGCGAAAAAAAAGTCCGTACATGTGTATTTTTTCATGAAAATTTATATTTTTTATGAAATTTTCTAAGTTTAGGAGCCGTAAAACGGTCAAAATAAGTCAACCGGGACAAAACGCGAACTCGATCTGTAACTGGTCATAATCTGCCCACACACCAAAAATCAGGCCAATAACTGCCGGCATTGCGAATAAAAGTCCGTACAACTGTTTTATTTCGGAATGACGGCAGGACGGAAGGACGGAATGAAGGACACAAAACTATATGCCCCGGCCACTTTGTGGCGGGGGCATAAAAATGATCCTAAGCTCCGGAAAAGAGGGGTCCAGGCCGAAAAAGTTGTCTGAACCCCTTAAAAAAGGTTGCTTCAGATGAAAGGCGGGGCCTGGAAACACCCCCTGGATACTCTTCTGTAAAGTCTTTAACATCGCACCATAAATCACTTGTTATCACCATAGGGTCACGAAAAAAAGTCTATGACCTTGCATCAGAATTCAATTTTAACACACCTATGTATAATATATGTTAAACACAAACATATCTGTATGCAGGAGGAGATTAAACAGTAAAGCGGATGCTGAAATTATACGGCCTATAGATGGAGCCACCGACGGTACCTGGTCTACGTCCGAAGCTATCGGGTGTGCACCTAGGTACTCAAAACTTGAGAGCACCTACACTTACCCGGACAATCAGGATGTTTATGTTATCCCAGAAAACCCCTTGAAGTCCGGTGATAGTATCTACGCCGTTCCAGCCGAGCCCCGGAGATACGTTGATAGTATCTACGTACTCGCTGCTGACCCGGATATACCAGACCACATGGAAGTACCGCCCAGCTACAAAAACTGGGACGGGATACAGAGAAAACCGGTGTTGATGGTAAGTTCTGTGGAATATGAAGGAACTGATACGGGGGATGAAGATGAATGCTATGAGGATACTAGTCACCTAGGATTAGGCGGTACAACAACAATGGTTGAAAATGATATATACGAAGCGGCAGACAGATGTGCTGGACCGGACTGTGATGCCGCATCGTTAGCTACAGATCAAAGTCAACAGATGTATGATACGGACACAGTCATGGTGGAAAATGAAATTTACCAAAGTGGAAGCACATAACATTTCCACGTGTGTAGGTTTACATCAACAAGGCCGCATGATTGGAGCCACAGATCCCAAACAAGAACTAGTCCAAACTAGTCCATACATGGACCTTCAAGCCCACCGATATATTTCTGCTGGATGGACATTCCGGTCCATGGGCCAAATTTCAATTCATTGTAGAACCTGTCGGAACAGATCTGTACGATAGGTCCAGGGGCATCAACTTAATACTTTAAAAAGGACAGACAGACTGGTAGACAAACAAAGCTGATAATATATTAAGTTTCAATTATTTCTTAATTTATTTTATCATTTTTTTTAAGTTTAACATCTGCAATAATACACAACTGAATATAAAATTTGCTTTCAAATTTCAGACTTAAATAGCTTTATTCCAAACACATACAGCATATGAAAGTTATTTCAACAGTGCTTATGGGAAAAATTTCATAATTAATATATATTTAATGATAACGGAGAGATGATGGACAGAGCTGATCACTTTATGTTCTATTCTCCTTAGGCAAGAAAACGTTTCAATAAGATCTTAATTTTTCTAATCCTATTATTTTTTAAGTAAACAAATTTTACACATTTGCAATAAAAACTAATGTCCCAGTGAACAGGAATCAATGGCAGCGGGGGGGGGGGGGGAGTTGGTGGGATTAACAACATTTCTGCATATACATACAGGGCAATTTTTATTTTAAGTTTATATTCCTATACATTTCCAATATAACGCATATATCTGAATATAAAAGTTGATAAATAATTCTTAATTGCACCATCATAAATCATAATCGTGTCAGACAACACCACATCATGCATACAAATGTTTATTTATTTTTTACCACAAAAATAAATTTGCAAAACAATAAATATCTAAAAATAATACAGATTTTACCATTTTAAATTGTGCCTTTATTTTTCCATAATTTGCATCATATTTTATCAATTTAAGCGAACTGATGGGTTTAATTATATTTGTTAAAATCATTTAAAAGAAAATTGATTTCTTTAAAAATGCTATATTATCACAACATAGTATCTTTTCGATTACACCTTGAATTACTTTTTCAAGGAAAGTTTTCGTATATTGGAGTGGAAACAGTATTACAATTAAGGAGATACAGTGAAAACAATAGCAATTACTGCATAACACTTGGTGGGTTGGGTTTGCGGGGGGGGGGGGGGGTGATATGAGAAGAACCGTACACCTGTCACAGCAGGGGATCTCCCCTAGTGACTGTAACAAATCAGAAACCCTGGCATTGCTGACTTCCAGTGACCTTGAGTGGAACCCTGCATCAGGACATAGCAAATGACAACAATAGAGCCTCAAGAAAAAAAAAACAATAACTTGCCTAATTTCCAAGCTTTTATTTTCAAATTTCAGATTTAAACAGATTAAATACTTATGTTTACATGCTGTGAAAATTAAATCAATGGTACTTACAGGAACTAGGGACCCATGGGTCTCGACGCTCAGCTGCATTTGTATATAAGGATATATGTTTATGAGGTTTTCCAAAATATTGGTCCTGTGATCAGTTTGAAGCTAACCTGTCTACCCAAACTGGAGTTATCATCCATAAACTAATTTGTGAATGGATGGGCCCTGTGACCTTAACCTTTGACCTTGTGACGTACCCAAAACAAAAGGAAACTTCCCCTATTGGCAGTTGCACCACAGGTTGATAATGGAAGGATTGAAAATTTGGCTTATAGTGCATCCACAATCTTTCTAAGGGTATGGGTCCTGTGACCTTGACCTTTGATCTCATGACCCAAGAATCAACAGTTCTTACTTTAGTGGTGGACCATATATAAAAGTTTAAAACCAAAATTTCAAACCAAACTAGTGTTATTATCTGGAAACTAATATGTGGATAGATTGCTCCCATGACCTTGACCTTTGACCTTGTGACCCCAAAATCCATAAGTTACTTCGACTATTGGCAGGTGAGCAATATCTGGAAGATAGAAGGTTTGGGACAGAAAGTTTGGCTAAAAATACATCAACATTCTTTTTTTTAAAGAAGTGGGTCCTGTGACCTTGACCTTTGGCCTTATGACCCCAAAATCAAAAGGGTTCTTACATTATTGGTGGGTCTTATATAAGTCAAAATTGAAACCAAGATGTCAATCCAAACTGGAGTTATCATCCAGAAACAAATATGTGGACCCCTGTGACCATGACCTTTGACCTTGTGACCCCCAAATCAATCAGGTTCTTCCCCTATTGGCAGCTCATCTATGTGTGCAAGATGGAAGGTTTGGGATGACAAGTTTGGCTTAAAATGCATCCACAATCTTTCTAAATAAGTGGGTACTATGACCTTGACCTTTGACCTCATGACCCGTAAACTGAACAGAATCTTCCCCTATTGGCAGGTTAGCAATATCTTGAAGATAAAAGGTTTGCGATGAAAAGTTTGGCTTTAAATGCATATGCATTCTTTTTAAATAAATGAGTCCTGTGACCTTGACCTTTGACCGTTGGACCCTAAAATCGACACGGTTCTTACTTTATTGGCGAGTCAAATATAAGTTAAGTTTGAAACAAGATGTCAAACTAAACTGGAGTTATCATCTGGAAACTAATTTGTGAGTAGATGGCGCCTGTCATGTACTCCAAAATTTATTTTTGCTCTCCCCATACTGGCAATTCAGCTAAATGCGCAAATGGAAAGTTTGGGATGAAACCTTGGCGTAAAATGCAGCCATAATCTTTTTAAATAAGGGAGTCCTGCGACCTTGACCTTTGACCACGTGACCCCAAAATCATATAGGTTCTCGCTTTAGTGATGGGCCATACGTAAGTCAAGTTTGAAATTCATGTGTCTATACAACCTGGAGTTATCATCTGATAACAAATTGTGTGGATGGACGGATGGACAGCTAGACAGACAAACATACAGACAGACAACTGTGATAACTATATCGCATCCACTTGTGATCAATAAACACACCAGGTTTTGGGACACTGGATGTAATTACAGCTGAGAAACTGACATGATTGTTGTCATTTTATAGTAAAAAAAATAGAAAATATTCGTTATAATAACAAAAATACAGGTGGCGCTATCACTTTTCGGGAACTGACAAAACTAGTCATGGTCAATATTCAAGCTAAGATTAATGACAATCCATGCATTAATTATCAATATATTGGAGGTTTTGTATTATATTTTTTTATTATTCCGGGGGGGGGGGTACTTTCAAGCCCCATAGCTCGAAGGATATATGTCACAGTTACCTAATTTCAAGTTTCCAAGGAAATTTTTTATTTACCTCCTCGGATGTTTACTTAGAAGTTTCTAGGACCAGCAGTTACGATTTGAGCCTTGCTAACGGACGGCCGGACGGACGACGGACAAAGCGCCATTCCTATACCTCAGTTGACTTACAGTCAGCTAAGCTAAAATAAGTGCCATGATCAAAGTTGGGCAAAATTTAAAGTTCTGATTTTATTTTTATGCTTATTACTTTTCAAAATAAAATTTACAAAATTCAGATCTAATTTTGGGTTAACAACTAAATCTTAATTAAACATAGTTATAAACTTGGGAAAATGGTCTCTAGTTTCAAAATTTTCATGATAAGTGAGTAAATATTTTTCCTGATTTATTTACAATGTCCTTTATGTTTATGCCCATAACTTATAGAAATTATTCTAAACGGACTTAATTTCTGGCATGTATATAGTAAATATATAGGAGATTACTTCTGCTAAATATTAAGAAAAACAGATCAGTTGTTTTGATATTAGGCAGTCCTGAAGTGTGATAATAGGTTTTAATGGAAATTTGAGTTTTTCCTAAATATCTTAAAGGAACGAAGTCATATTGACCTAATTTTCCGTATGGTATGCCAGTCTAACAGACGGACAGAAGGCCGATGGACGGACGGAATTAGGGACCACAACTGTAGCTCAGATGACTTAGTCAGCTGTGCTAATAAATATCCTTGCCCAGACAAAAACTCATCCGGGTCCCTTTTATCTGGAGATACTTTTCTACCATCACTTTTACCCTTTCCTTCAGCAATTTGATTTACATCTACTCCGATTTTTACTCTTTCCTTCATCCATTACATTTACATCTACTCCCATTTTTACCCTTTCCTTCATCCATTACATTTACATCTACTCCGATTTTACCCTTTCCTTTATCCATTACACTTACATCTACTCAAATTTTACCCTTTGCATTATCCGTTACATTTTCATCTACTCCGATTTTTACCCTTTCCTTTATCCATTACATTTACATCTACTCCGATTTTTACCATTTCCTTTGTCCATTACATTTACATCTACTCCGATTTTTACCCTTTCCTTTAACCATTTAATTTACATATACTCCGATTTTTACCCTTTCCTTTATCCATTTAATTAACATCTACTCCGATTTTTTCCCTTTCCTTCATCCATTACATTTACATCTCCTCCGATTTTACCCTTTCCTTTATCCATTACACTTACATCTACTCCGATTTTACCCTTTGCATTATCCGTTATATTTTCATCTACTCCGATTTTTACCCTTTCCTTTATCCATTACATTTACATCTACTCCGATTTTTACAATTTCCTTTGTCCATTACATTTACATCTACTCCGATTTTTACCCTTTCCTTTATCCATTTAATTTTCATCTACTCCGATTTTTACCCTTTCCTTTATCCATTACATTTACATCTACTCCGATTTAACCCTTTGCATTATCCAATTCATTTTCATCTACTCCGATTTTTACCCTTTCCTTTATCCATTACATTTACATCTCCTCCGATTTTTACAATTTCCTTTGTCCATTACATTTACATCTACTCCGATTTTTACCCTTTCCTTTATCCATTTAATTTACATCTACTCCGATTTTTACCCTTTCCTTTATCCATTACATTTACATCTACTCCGATTTTACCCTTTCCTTTATCCATTTAATTTACATCTACTCCGATTTTTACCCTTTCCTTTATCCATTACATTTACATCTACTCCGATTTTACCCTTTCCTTTATCCATTTAATTTACATCTACTCCGATTTTTACCCTTTCCTTTATCCATTACATTTACATCTCCTCCGATTTTTACCCTTTCCTTTATTCATTAAATTTACATCTACTCCGAATTTTATCCTTTTTTTTACCCATTACATTTACATCTACTCCGATTTTTACCCTTTCCTTTATCCATTACATTTACATCTTTTCCGATTTTTACCCTTTCCTTTATTCATTAAATTTACATCTACTCCGAATTTTTATCCTTTCTTTTACCCATTACATTTACATCTACTCCGATTTTAACCCTTTCCTTTATCCATTACATTTACATCTACTCCGATTTTTGCCATTTCCTTTGTCCATTAAATTTACATCTCCTCCGATTTTTACTCTTTCCTTTATTCATTAAATTTACATCTACTCCGATTTTTACCCTTTCCTTTATCCATTTCATTTACATCTACTCCGATTTTACCATTTGCATTATCCACTTCATTTACATCCACTCCGAGTTTAACACTTTCCTTAATCCATTACATTTACATCTACTCCGACTTTTATCCTTTCCATTTTCTATTTCATTTACATCTACTCCGAATTTTACCCTTTCCTTTATCCATTACATTTACATCTACTCCGAATTTTACCCTTTCCTTTATCCATTTAATTTACATCTACTCCGATTTTTACCATTTCCTTTATCCATTACATTTACATCTACTCCGATTTTTGCCATTTCCTTTGTCCATTACATTTACATCTACTCCGATTTTTTGCCATTTCCTTTATCCATTACATTTACATCTACTCCGATTTTTGCCATTTCCTTTGTCCATTACATTTACATCTACTCCGATTTTTACCATTTCCTTTGTCCATTAAATTTACATCTATTCCGATTTTTACCCTTTCCTTTATCCATTAAATTTACATCTACTCCGATTTTTGCCATTTCCTTTGTCCATTACATTTACATCTACTACGATTTTTACCATTTCCTTTGTCCATTAAATTTACATCTATTCCGATTTTTACCCTTTCCTTTATCCATTAAATTTACATCTACTCCGAATTTAACCTTTACCTTTATCCATTACATTTTCATCTACTCCGATTTTTACCCTTTCCTTTATCCATTTCATTTACATCTACTCCGATTTTACCTTTGCATTATCCACTTCATTTACATCTACTCCGAGTTTTACCCTTTCCTTAATCCATTACATTTACATCTACTCCGATTTTTACCATTTCCTTTGTCCATTAAATTTACATCTACTCCGATTTTTACCCTTTCCTTTATCCATTAAATTTACATCTACTCCGATTTTTCCCCTTTCAATTATCCATTACATTTACACCTACTCCAATTTTTACACTTTCCTTTATCCATTACATTTACATCTACTCCGATTTTTACCCTTTCCTTTATCCATTACATTTACATCTACTCCGATCTTACCCTTTCCATTATCCATTACATTTACATCTACTCTGATTTTTACCCTTTTCTTTATTCATTAAATTTACATCTACTCCGAATTTATCCTTTCTTTTACCCATTACATTTACATCTACTCCGATTTTTACCCTTTCCTTTATCCATTACATTTGCATTTACTCCGATTTTACCCTTTCCATTATCCATTACACTTACATCTACTCCGATTTTTACCTTTTCCTTTATCCATTACATTTACATCTACTCGAATTTTCCCTTTCCTTTATATCCATTACATTTACATCTACTCCGATTTTTACACTTTCCTTTATCCATTATATTTACATCTACTCCGATTTTACCCTTTGCATTATCCATTTCATTTACATTGACTCCGAGTTTTACCCTTTCCATTATCCATTACACTTACATCTACTCCGATTTTAACCATTTCCTTTGTCCATTAAATTTACATCCCCTCAGATTTTTACCCTTTCCATTATATCCATTACATTTACATCTACTCCGATTTTTACCCTTTCCTTTATCCATTACATTTACATCTACTCCGATTTTACCCTTTCCTTTATCCATTAAATTTACATCTACTCCGAGTTTACCCTTTCCTTTATCCATTACATTTACATCTACTCCTATTTTTACCCTTTCCTTTATCCATTACATTTACATCTACTCCGATTTTTACCCTTTCCTTTATCCATTACATTTACATCTACTCCGATCTTACCCTTTCCATTATCCATTACATTTACATCTACTCTGATTTTTACCCTTTTCTTTATTCATTAAATTTACATCTACTCCGAATTTATCCTTTCTTTTACCCATTACATTTACATCTACTCCGATTTTTACCCTTTCCTTTATCCATTACATTTGCATTTACTCCGATTTTACCCTTTCCATTATCCATTACACTTACATCTACTCCGATTTTTACCTTTTCCTTTATCCATTAAATTTACATCTACTCGATTTTTCCCTTTCCTTTATATCCATTACATTTACATCTACTCCGATTTTTACCCTTTCCTTTATCCATTACATTTACATCTACTCCGATTTTACCCTTTGCATTATCCATTTCATTTACATTGACTCCGGGTTTTACCCTTTCCATTATCCATTACACTTACATCTACTCCGATTTTAACCATTTCCTTTGTCCATTAAATTTACATCCCCTCAGATTTTTACCCTTTCCATTATATCCATTACATTTACATCTACTCCGATTTTTACCCTTTCCTTTATCCATTACATTTACATCTACTCCGATTTTACCCTTTCCTTTATCCATTAAATTTACATCTACTCCGAGTTTTACCCTTTCCTTTATCCATTACATTTACATCCACTCCGATTCTTACCATTTCCTATAAGGTTATATTTATTACATTTACATCTACTCTGAATATATATCAAAAATTCCTCTCGAGTATGGTCATAACCTGACCTTGCTGGTGTCTAATGATAGGCATAATACGGATTGTCATACTCTAGCTGGGACCCATTAACGTCTAGATCTGCATGTATTACAGCCAACACAGGAACGAGTATGATGGAAGAGAAGTAGGAGAAATAAAAAATCTGAGAAATCAACACACTCAGTGGCGTAAATTTATGTAGAAGGCTGGAAGGATTGACTCGCAGACGTGGAAAGGTAATCAAAGTTAGGACAATAACAGCAGGGGCCCCACCTAGCTAAAAAGTGGGGAATATATAACCCAAAACTCTGTATTGACGACCCTAAACGCACTTGAATCGTCAAATCCAGATTACACCTTTGTATGACTATATATACATACAAAAGTTGAGGGCACTGGATAGTGAACTGATAGATCCAGCCAAATATACCGCGATCTTTCCTGTATTAGACTACGCCAATGGATTATATCAAATCTTTTAAAGGGCCGCAAACAATCGAAGAAAAATACGCATACACAAAATCGTTTAAATATATAGGTGGAACCACCACATTTTTATTTACTGATAGCAAAATCCAGTCTATTTAAGAATTCTGAAGTTACAGTTTGGTCGGCAGATCAGACATGTGTCTCACCTAAAATTCGCTGCATTATTAGGGTATCAAAAGCGTTTTAATGCAGACACAATTTGATGGCTTCTTCGTTGTACAGAAGTCTAGAAATGTCGTCAGTACCCTTGCATGAGCCAGGCAGCTCATGTCAATTTATACACCTTTATATAACGTCATCTTTGATACCAGTGTGTTTTAACTGGCCCTTGCCAGAAGTCACCATTACTAGTTTCGGATGCACAAAGTAATAAAATGAAATGGCTTGATTTAGAAGGTACAACAAACGTATTCCTTATTTCAGTTTTGATTGCACGTATTAACCTTAAATTCCTCATGTACGGAATGCAGGATGCGGAACAAGAAGTGTTGAGAAATTTCATATCCACCGGCATAGCCGCCTGCATGTTTTCTACATGTTGCCCCTAGATACCACGTAAACCGGCAAAATATCACTACAGGTAGCGATTCGCTTTAATGGATACGCATTCCGC
The DNA here is from genome assembly GCA_026874595.1 of Sipunculus nudus. Taxonomy (NCBI): domain Eukaryota; kingdom Metazoa; phylum Annelida; class Sipuncula; order Golfingiida; family Sipunculidae; genus Sipunculus; species Sipunculus nudus. The sequence goes on from CM049312.1 coordinate 60,415,331, forward strand.
GTATTTATTTAGTGAATAATGATATTGTCAGAATTCCGCGTCACGCATTCCGTATGTAAGGAATCTTAGCTTTATTCGAGTAGGTGAGATGTGTACATAATACTTACAAGCGACGGTCAAGCGAAGTTTCCATAAGCAAGGAATGCAGATCCGGCATGCGCAATGCGGTTACAAACCTATAGTGATTGAATAAATAAGAGGGATTCCTAATGCACGGACTTGGCTTGTGGAACCGGGAATGCATCGATTTTTGCAGGTTCCGCATGGTAATCGGAAATCCGGACGCAACACAATGAAACAAGATTTATCTGCGGCAGCGGCAGCGGGACCGTGTTAAACCATCCTTACTGACATCGCATGCATGGGGATACAACTATAGCTTGCTGCCGCACTGGAAATCTCTCAACACTATTATAGAATCTTAAGTAAAAATTGTACCTCCCTGAGTATGTCAATCGATACGAACTGTAGCAAATGGAATCTCAGTCCGACCCAACAAAAACCTATGCAAGGTTCTAAATAGGGGACCATGAAGATCGAAACCAAGGTACACCAGCACGAGAGTTGAAGTTTAGTTGTCTTTTTGCACATGCATGTGAAACTTCGGTAAGGTAATAAGGCAAGGCATGATGGTAATATCGGGTATTTACCAAAAATCATACATACCTGTAAACAAGGCCTACAGGCCTAATGCGAACCTGTGAAATGGTTTATACACCATGTATATAATGCTTCAATGCTGGACCATTACTTTTCAATAACATGTGTAACATGTACAGGAAAAATGCAAGTACTACATATTTTGTACAAGAACCAATTACAAAAACATCACTGTTTTCACTAAAATACTGACACTTGTTCCCTATCAAATCTCATTAAATGCAGATTAAAAAAATAAGCTAAATCCGATAGTTTTTTAGAGGACTAACATTTTGCATAAAATTTGGTGATGATAGCTCCTGCTGATCCTGAGATAGTATGGGTTAACTTACAGACGACAGACGACGCCACAACATCGCATAGGCTCACAGGTTCGCTAAAAAGTATACCTGTAGCAAATAGATAATACCTCTAGGAAAGATACTTATTTGAGTGTTATCTTTCATAATAATGATTTTGTAGGTGAATTGTTTAATGCACAAACGGTATAAAAAGGTATAAACTATTTTTTCATATTCATTCTAAAGGATCCCATATAGGAAAGGAAAAAACATATAAATACTCTTTTCAGAGCACATGGATACATCTCTGTAATTTGAAAATGTTTTAAACCGAAACTAACTAAAAAAATCTATCTAAAGATAAATATATAATAAGGGAGTTTTTAAGTATTAAAAATAACTGATTTTAAGAATACTTCAGATTCTGGATCATTTTCAGGAAGATCGCTAAATAATTTGAACTGACCTTGGATAAAAATTTTAAGTTGAAATGTGCTGCATTTTATTGGTTACACTACAAAATATAAACACAAGATTTTAAATATATTTATATATATATATATATATATATATATATATATATATATATATATACATACCAAAAAATAAACCATGGAGAAAGTTGGCAAACTGCTAATAGAAATTATATATTCAAGCTCCGTTACTGGTAAGACAAAGGTTGGTAATGCTGTTTGTTTTTACTTTATAGGTTTGTAATGATATTACTCTTCATTAATCAATTTATTGGTGAAATGTAACATTGAAAATAGAAACTAGAAAAACCGTAACTGCAAAGCTAAAGGAAAGTTATATATTTAAGGATTTATTGAACTTTTACATTTTAGTACCTTTTATTTAATTTTAAATATAACTACATTTAAGTATATTGGAAACAGTTGGAGGCCTTAAAGATATTAATTATGTTTATGTCCGGGGAAGCGAAGACATTTGTGGAAAACTTATTTCAGTCAACATATACATCGTGTATAATAATATACAGGTATGCCATTTTTCTAAACCACTACCACGTACCTAATATGAATAAAATAAAAAAATCTCTGTTAAAAACCCCATTTCGTTTAATATCCATGCTATACCTTAGTGCACTATTGGAGATCGAGTGGTCTAGAAGGATTGAATTTTGCATGATGTTATCCAATGGATGATTGCCACAGAGAATGACTATCATGTCAACAAGGAGTCTAACAAAGCCTAACTTCTAATATTATTGGAATTTCATAGAGACCTTGGTTATTATGCTGCAAACAAAAATAGAAACTTTTTGTTAGGTTTACTCCCTTTTTATATCCCTTTGTCCCTATTATTCAGGTTACCTTTTTTAAAAAGAGAATTACACATTATTGTAAAATTTTAAAAGCACGTATCCCGAATATGGAAACAATTGCAGTCCCATTATTAAAATCTCCTCAGATAAAAACGTTTTATATCAACCACACAGATCGAAGATATAATTTGAAAGATGAAATGCGTTCCAAAGGACAATGAATTTCTGTAGGAATGGGTTATTTCCAGTTGAATAAAATATCATAATGATCGATTTAAATTTTTAAACGTTTCTGAAGAAATAAACAGAAACAAAACTTAATATAGTTATGTGTACTCTTCTTCAACAGAAATTTTGTCTTGCCTACCTGACGCCCACCTTCAACTTATAGTAACAAAAATAAGCATGTTGTGTCTGTGTTTAAAAGTGAATACTTGACTTACTCCCATGTGTTTCTATGTCAAGGACCCATAGCACATGGTAAGACTTCCTTGTAACAAGTTATACGTTGTAGATTCACGTGGCCAATATCGACTGTTGGGTAGATGGCCATCATCGATTGTTGGGTAGGTAGCAATCATCGATTGTTGGGTAGATACATATTGATATATATGTTTGTTTAAATCAAATGATGCTGCAGCTACACAATCGTTGAATAATATGGCATGCCATTCAGTGTAAGAGATAAACACGACATACACAACAATCTCAGTTATTTATTTTCTCAGAAAAGCAAATATCGTAGATGATTTTTTCTATTACCCAGCACGTTTACGATCACGGTCTAAGAATTGTGATCAGTGAATTGTGAACAATTAATATGAACAATGTATGTTTTAAGGGATAGTAAATAAAAGGACTAGAAATCTTTGTCTCCGGCAAGCAATAAATATTAATTTCCCAACCTGTTTAACTTGATATGGTTATTTTTGTATAAATGAAAAGTGAATTATTATGTAACTCTTTTCGATTAATATTAACTATTTATAGGACAACTGAGATTGTATCTTAATGACTTTCCATGAATTTAGTTTACAGTTATTTATCATCATAGGTTCTGCTCTGGACTTTATATGGTTCTTTGACATATACTTAAGAGTCTGCACGTTAAGAATTCTTTTAGTTTATAGGACTTTATGCTCATGTTTTCGTGGCCGCCACACCTACCAAAGAAAACATATATATAAAGGGACTGGAAACACAAGCCGCCATCTGCCATCCACACTACACGGAACATAGGCAACAGGTAAACTGCCTTTATATCGGTTACTTATAAGGGTTCGTCTTTGAAAGGTATGTTCAGCAAGGGGTTTTCTAAAAATTGGTCTCATGCCGACCCCTGTATTGAATCATATGCCTTATAAAGTGGTGAATTAGTTGGGATTGATACCGATTGTAATAGTTCTAACGATGCATTATAAATAACTTTTGTATTTGAAATTCTAAAACAATGCTGACCCAATTGTAAAAATGTGACTATAGATTATCTCATTAAGGTCGTCTGTAGATTGAAAAATCATTGCCTTCTTGACCCAGCAGCCTGACAGGAGCTGGAACAGTCTGTTTCCTCCCTGGTGACTAAGAATGGTTAGCATGATAACTGTTATTCATTACAATATGTTGGTAATGAAGAAAATATAATGGTAGAGAGACATCAGGCGGACAAAGGAAATATCATTTCAAGTGAGAGGAAACAAACTGAAAAATGCATTTTCTAAAACAGTCGAAGTCAAAAGGGGGGAACATGAAAGATTAAAACTTATTATCAAGAAGTTTGTTCGTTATGAAAGATTATAATGTACTTTAGTAGAGTAAAACTACAAGTTTGTAAAACAAAGAAAAATAGAGGGTTATGTGTGGATTTGAACCCATGCGGTAAACCTTTGCTGTTTTTACTTCGCCTAACTTGTGCTAACTTGTGATATTGTATAGGCCTAGTGACCATAAACCTCTGTGACTTCAAGACTCGTACCCATAATATGGCCATAAGTCACCTGCGTATACAAATATATGCTAAGCCCCCCCCCCCCCCCCATAAAATACTTCAGCTCACTCCGAGGTTATTTACGCATGGATCGCCCTGAAAATTCAATCAATTGTTCCTTGTATCATTGCCGAGCTATTCTGAAAATTTAATTAAACCTCGATGAGGACTTTTTGTGTTATCCTGCCAACAGACAAAAAGATAAACAGCGTAACAGATTAACAGAATGACAAACAAACGCGCCCAAAAACATAACCGTCGCGCTAGACTTGGCGGAGGTAAAAATACAAGGGTGCAGCCGCCCCCTAGACATTTATTTAATTGACCAAAGAATATCATTACACCCTTGCAGTAAGCCTTTAACCTACTTTTTTCTTGACTTTTTTCTTGCTTTAAAGAAAGGCTCATTGACACATTGATAGCTATCATATAAATAGAATAAAATTAATTAGTTTACCATCTAAGCTTAGTACAATTACCGTGTAACTCAATATCACCTTTTGTAATACCTTGTAATTTAAGTTACAAGTTAACTGTAGTAGGTTTTTGATGTTTTAGTGTGCATGTATTTTGAGTTCATGCAATGAACATACACGGTAACTTGACATATTAAGTCAGATCTCTAGACAAGGTAATTTCTAGATGATATTGATCAAGAGCCAATTAATGTTTACTTAAGAAGGGCCATGCAGTTTTTCATATGAAATTAAATATGGCAGGGAGAATAGAATAAGTTTTTCAAAATTTCTGCTTGGGACAAAAACACAGAAGCCAGCAAAAAATAGTTTTGGTAATTGTAGAATGAAAGTTACGTCTTGATTAGCACTGAGATTTTTTTTAATATTGTGGGAATAAATATAATTTATAAGTATATCGAAAGAAAGGGATATTAAAGGGTTTTGACAAATTGTTGAACAAGAGGGATTGGTCTTTGATCATGATTTTTTTATTATGAATGAATGTTTTATGTCTTAAGGAGCAATAGACGGCTTTTTCACTTAAACGCCACAAGTGACAATGATCAAAGGAATATGCTGAGACAAAATATATCATATATGCTACTTTATCTTTTTGGACGATCAAATACGATGACGTTTTGCTTGACAAGAGAAAATTAAACAAATTTTAAGGGTTTTTTTCTAATTCATAGGATATTTAAAACGTATCTGGCAATTATATTACCATATCCCATTTTTTTATAAACTGCAGGATAAGGAATTTAATTCTCTATTTCAATATGATTACAGAGCAATCAAAAAGGGTTCCACTGTTCCCTTAAAATAAGCTCATTATTTAAATAAATACCAAAACCCATCATTTATTGACAATATCTGATACAATACTTCACCTGTTTAATACAGTTACTGATTCATATTAGCTTGTATTACAAAATATATTGTCTTAATTGGCTCACTTTTCATAACCAATTCTTAACATCTCCATAAAAAACTCAAATTAAATTTATATTCTTGCTGATATATTCTAAAAGTATTTGCGGGCAGAATTTGAAAGTTTTTCTTATGCATTTTATACAGTTACCTATGGCAAACCTCTTACCTATATCACTTTTTTTAATGTTAAAAGTAAACTCAAAAATACTTGTATCTTGCGTCAACGTTGAATCACTTAGTTTTGCTTTCTGTCATGACAAACTCAGTTTAAATTTAACATAAATATCTAATATGTCCTGGTATGTATTATCATCTGATCTTTGCCTAATTTTGCTTGTTTTAAGGTGTTTTCAAGGGTGATGAATTATTTTGTTTTACTTTTGAAACAGGCCCGTGTTGTTAAACATTTAGATGCATTGTATATACATCACATTAAATGAACTGACATAAACCTTTTTAAATGTGTTTCACTGACGATAGCATGATTATTGTCTTAAATTAAATTAAGAACTCTTTGGTACAGGTGACCGTCATGTTTCAAAAAGCTCTTGCGTTTCTCTTCACCGTGGTACTTGCTGGAGAAGCTATCACCAACAGGGGTATGTATGCTTGTTTTATGATAAAAGATTAATGACGCATATGGGTAGGGACATTTCAAGTTCACCAGAAATACTATTTACAATACTCGACTCAGCTTTATATCCGCCACGTATCCTTTATTACTTTAAGACTGTATTTGGTAATTGTTTTCGCAAGAATGGGCTATACTTATTACATGTGGGAAACACGACATGTAAATTTAGATGTGGATTTGTATATTGAATTTATAGTAAGTAACACGTTTTCCTATAAACTCATATCTTGTCTATTTGTAAAAAGTGAAAAGGGAAGAAATGGATCCAGAAGACGACGTTGATAATGGTTTAGCATTGAATGAAAACAGATCTTCATCATATTGGGAATACAGTATGTACTGTTTTCTTTTCAAATATCTTCCGCAGGACGATTTAATCTGAAAGGTATATTTTCTACGAAAGAAAATTAATCGTTCTTTGATGCTTAAGATAATAAAAGGTTTAAATCATATGATAGAGGAAAACGTCACTTTACAAACACTTGTTACTATAATAATTTTGTCTAATCGGCAGAACGATGCTGCAGCTGCCGAGATGATGTCAATTGTCTGACATTTGACGGTCGGCCGATCATACTCAAAGGTATTTGCCCGGCTAACTTAATGGCCGAAGATTTGCGAAACATAGTAGAGGTGGAAATAGAAACTGTGCCCGTACCTGGCGTTCTTCATGGTAACAAGATTGGTGATTTAATTATAATTTACGATGGTGCAACCTACATCATTGACAAGGACTGCAATGTGTGGATTGTAAGTTAACGTTTTGGTTTCACTAACATTTTATTTCAGTTTAAAAGCTTTCATATCAAGTGTTTTCGATTACAGTATTTATGTTCAAATATAACAGGTCCGTCAAAAGTATGAAAAAAAAAACATTTCTTTAAGATATTTTAATGGGGAAATCAAAATTTGGTTATATATATATATATATATATATATATATATATATATATAATTGTGTGTGTTGACGACCGTGGTCTTATTTTTAGAATGATGTGCGTATCTCTTTGCCTTATATATCGGATCAAGTGATTATCAGGGAAGAACTAAATGTCATATACTGCAGAATAAGGAAAACTTTCTTTGAGGTTTCGAGGAACTGTAACATACGTTGCGTGGATGTTTGCGTTGCTCATGCCCAAACTAACAATATGCAAGGCATATGTGCTAACAACAATTTCAAGTAGGTAAATTGCATGAAACGGTTTCTATTAATTAAAATATTGTTAAATTGTACGTTTACATATGCTTACCTGTGTTCAGCCTCATTCCTTTCTTTGATCGATGTGTAATAAATAAATTTGAAAAGCTAACTTGAATGTATACAGTGAAATATAACGCGTCTTGATTCCTATGAAAATGATTAGAACAGCCAACGTATAGAAAAAAAATTTAACCGGTTTTGAAAAATATAGATGCATGATAATTGAGCGTTTTCATATATATATATATATATAAATTTCAGTGCGTTGTCATATATATATATATATATGTATATATATACATATATGTTAATATATTTCAGTGAGGTTGATGACTTGCTGGGCTATCCGAATAACTCGATTGGTTTCTGGCAATATTCAAGGCACTGGTGGCAGGAAGAGTATGTAATTTTATTTCTTTTATATAATGAATGTTTCATATGCCCGTTATGGATACTTCTTATTAAGGTTTTTGATTGTTCACTGGGTATTTAGATTCACATGACGATACGTCTTCAAACACTTAAATGTACTGTCACATTGTCACACTGCGCTAACCTATACAGGAACAGATCTGTTTGTCAAATAGGTTCAACTCAGGATTGCTCTGTCATAAATAAAGCACCCATGGTTTTCACAATTAATATTATCAAAATCACTCTTGGACTTAATAGCATGGGAAAACATTCATAATATTATAGATTGGTTTACGAGCTGTCTTATTTGTTATTTACATTCGTTGTAGTTGTGGGCCGCAAGGGCCGTGAGCGTAGAAGAGCTTGATGTCAGATCAGCCTGAAAAACAGGATGACCCGCTTTACATGCATATATTCTTTGAAAACTTCTTACAACAAGGCATATATCACATCCGTATTTTGCCAGTTACTGTGTTATAATAACCAGTCCTAAATGATTCTGGTATTAAAAAAGAGAAGAAACGAAGAATACTTGTGACTTTTAAAGCCATATGGATCTGTTCCGTATTATTCTGTATGAATTTGCCACGAAGAACATAATACTGACATATTCTCTGCGGCCGATTAGAAAGCAAACCTTGGATACTTTTTTTATTAATCACCTGCACTGGGTCATATCTTCATTTACAATAATAGCACTGCATTAAAACATTGTGTTATTGCATTTTTACAGGCTTACATTTGTTATACTTTTAATGCGATACAATAACGTGTGACTGGTTTTGAATATGATCGGGTAAGGTATATATAATAAGTGTACAGTGGTATATTATTTCCGATGCCAAGGTCAATATCTTGTTAAGGCCCTCTGACCCTTAGTGTTACAATTACCCAAAATGCTAAGGGAGCAAATGGAAAGTGCTTTATAGAGCATTAAAATTTATATAGAAGGCAACAATGGATATGATCAATGCTTGTGAGCTTGAAAGATGTCTCACTATATAGTAAATCTTATGTCGCGAGAATGTGCCAAGTTGCGCGTGGAGTGGCATCAGAGAACATAAACAATATATTGACCTTTGCATCGGAAATTATTGTACCACTGTACACAACATACTAAATTATAGATAATAGAACTATATCCTGGCCAGAATATATACGGACCGTATATAAATTTACCTGTAACCTGATGAAGGAGCCTGAGAGCTCCGCAAGCTCGTGCAACCTATCAAAGGTCAGTCGAAACTAAGGCGTCATCTCTCATTTATACTTGACTATTCATACATACATATACATGTATATATATATATATATATATATATATATATATATATATATATATATAAGCCCAGCCATGAACCAATTTTTTTATTCTGTACCAAACTTTAACTCCCTGCAAACTTTATCATTTTGTACTTACCCCAACCTCCACCCTTCTTTCCCTAACCCCCCCCCCTCCCACACATACACACACACACACAAACACACACACACACACATAACAGCCTCTTATCCCATACATTGACTCATACCACCATCACTGATTGCCGACACATATCTGACACCAGAATGTTTTGTTTTCCTATTCAAACAAATGTAAATCGATATTCAAACCTGACCTAGCCCTGCATAAGATACGTCATTTTTTTTTCAAATTATTGCGTAAACATCATTTTAGTATTATCGCTGCTGTCACGTTCGAAAATGCGTCAAGGTCATCAATTTTTTAACTTGACCTAGGCCTTGAAAAGGCGCATCAATGCTGCACTTTTGGTGACTGTATCACAAAATCGTTTTGAGTTATTGCGTTAACATCATTTAGCATTATCGTTGCTGTGACCTTGAAAAATGTGTTCAGGACATCCTTGTTCAAACTTGACCTAGCCCTGGATTAGGTGCATCAAGGCTGCACGTTTGGTGACTGTACCACAATTTTGTTTTGAGTTATTGCGATAATTGTAAATACCATAGACATTTATGCACCATCTCTATTTCTATGTGGTCTGATTGATATTTTAACTAATTTAATGTAGTGGAAGAGGACACACATGAAAGTTTAAGGGCTTAATACAACAAATTTGGCCTCGCGGTTTAGGTCACTACGCTCTGCTATTATTAACTAATCTGTCGCTGCTAGACCAAAATCATGCAAGGGAACAGATATCCATTTGGCACCATTTGTTTCACATATTCAAAGATTAAAACTTAACGCCTTTTAACAAGGTAATAGAAATGTTTCCCACTACTGCATATCGATATAAATATAAGTAACAAGAATAATTACTGAGATACAGTAATTAACATAATTTAATGCTTCACCAGAGCAACTGCCATAATATATTTATACCAGCATGCACATTAACGTCCTGGTATATTTACTTGTTACCAATGTAGATCTTTTGGTGTGCTGCAACAAATAAAAAAAAGGTAATAACCGGCATTAATTTAACATATGTTAATATTCAAAGGCAGCCAAATTATTCAATTTGTAATAGTCTGTTGTACCAATGCAATAATTATATTTTTTTCAGAAATATTAGTTGACAAGACCCTAATAAGTATCTATGGTTATGCAATATATCTCTTCCTTCCTTTCGATGTTTATTATACAGAAAACACGGTACTGTGCAATTAAATCAAAACTGTGCCAGGAGCGGATCTAGGATTTAGGAAAAGGGGGTTCCTACCAAGAAGGATTAATGAAAATAAAAAAAAATCACAAGGTCCGGAAAAGGGGGTGCAGTCCGCAAAATTGTGTTGAAACCATTAAAAAAGCTTGCAGCGGATGAAAATAGGGGGGTTAGAGACCTCCTGGACCCCTCCCCTGGATCCGCCTCTGCGTGTTGCCCTTAGAATACATGTTTTTTTATGAAAATGATGCCGAAAAAATACAAAGCAGTTATTTTAGGTAAACTTTCAAAAATATAAGAAACACCGCTCGAGATAGGAATGTGTATTGATATCGCCAGCTAAATTTGAATTATGGAACTGTCCGTGGTAAATATATATGGCAAGTGTCAGGACAATCAGTAAATCTTCTAATGATAAGGTGGCATAATTACTATTATAAGGGAGTTTCCATAATATAAAATAAAAATTATTAAATATCAGGTGTCCAACATCCGTCCCTATCACAGACTACAGGTAGCAGCCACCAGTCGTCTTTAACTGGTTAATTCTAAATGATCAATAAGCATAACACGATTAAATTATTTTTCCAGCCTCAAAATAATTTTTGGAATTAGTGAGAAATTATTTATACATTTTGTATATGTAAGATGGTATCATTAGTATAATCTGAACATTTACACTTTCAAAGATGTACATTCGTGTTCACTCGTGGAATATCAGGATACTAAATTCTTTTTCATTCCAACTTTGGATGCAAGCTAGAAAATCCTACGCTGTGACTTCAAAGAAGGTCTTCTCTCGGTTGGAGCTGGACATTTTCAAAACAAGCTTGCAATGTGATGTGTCCAGTTCACGGACGACCCGACGGTCGACTGATAAACGATAATCACTAAAGACTACCTTTCCTTTTTGAACTATAGCGTACGATATAGTATCAATGCATGTACACAATGTATTAACATGTACACAACCATATAGAAAGGGTAAACAAACAGGGTCTTTCTGATCTCTATACGTAACACGAACTTAATCAAACGGTTGCAAATTTAAAGGCCAGCCTGCACACAATCCGTTCGCAGTTACAATCATTAATCTCGAATATTTCCTTACATTCATAAAAATACCGGCCAGCAGTTTCCTTTAAGGTCAACCTGAGTCAACTCAGAGTTGACTCATATCCCGTTTGCTACATCAATAACGAGCTTTTCATCGTACACGGAGGTTGGACAACATTCCACAACAACGGATTCAGCCTTTTAGCCAGCTGCCAGACACTGATGAAGCCACCAGGAAAGCGACCAAAGACCACAAATAATTCCCTTTCAACTTACAAATCTTAAGTACAAGCCCTGCTCTGATATTAATCAACATTAACAGTCACTGCCATAAATTATATTTTTTGAAAATATTCAGACAACGCCTAGACGTGAAATCCTAGACATTTATGTACAATATCTAATTATATCAATTATTGTTGATAATTTATCTAATTTTATTTTCTTGGAGGGAATTTACACACACGCCGAAGTCACTTTAGCGTAAAAAGTTCACTCGACTGTACTTGATATTATTAACTAGCCTTTGGTTGCTGGGTAAATGTCATGTGTGGAAACAAATACAATGTATCAATTTAGCAACTAATGTTTTACATATTCAAAGATTAAAAATTGATATATTTACACAAGGTTATAGATATGTTCATAAATATTGCAGATCAATATAAATTTATGTAACAAGAATTATTACTGTGATACATTAAATACATCATGTACATGGCCTGGACAGCTGAGTAGTAAAACGGTTGGCTCTCTCCGCTGGCGACCCGGGTTCGATCCCCGGCGTGGCTTAAGAGTGGGTTGTGGTTGCCCGTCCAAGGCCGGTGGTTTTCTCCGGGTACTCCGGTTTTCTCCACCCCTGCAGACTACCGAGCGCCATCAAGCGAGTCATGGAGAGTGCCTCGATTAGTTATAATAACTATTTGTACAATCTATGTAAAATAAATAGGTTTATATTTAATGATGTCAACATGCACTCAAACAACACGGTGTATTAAATTGTTACCCATGTATACCCAAGTCTAGTACAATTATATAATTGTAGATGATGTAGCACAAATTAGTAAAAACTTCCTAGTAAAGATGTTTTTTTTTTCTAAACTACCACAGAAAAAAGGAGGACCCGTCATTATTAAAACATGTTTTATACTCATAATGTAATAATGTATTGTACACAGGTTAAGTACATTTGTTCAAAATTTCAAATAACAAGATCCTAATTTTATATCTGTGGTTATGAAATATATCTTATTTCCTTCCTTTTTTATGGTTATAATACAGAAAACTCAGTGTTCAGCAGCCTAAGCACTGATTCAACAATTGTACAGCTCCTGCAATACGAGTTTTATTATAGAAATGATGGCAACAAAATATTTCTCACAATAAAATTTCTGTCCTTATGAAAGGTGGTTCAGTATTTGTTTTTACAGATGTTATTTTACATGGTATTATGCCACGCACAGTATCTGTTAATTGGATTCACACGTTGTATTTAGCTCGATACTCAGTTTCCAAAATACATATTCAATGCTTTACACGGTGTATATCTCTACGGGTTTGTCATTTAAGCTTAATGTAACGAATTTATATATGGCACACCATTTATGTACAAATCACTATACCTTTATTTTGTATCAATGTGTTTATGTTTAGAACGGTCATATATAGCACAGGGCCGCTGTTTGCTGAATCCAAGATAATTATGTTAAAACAAACTTGAAAAGCTTTCGGGAGACTTGCACCTAAAAAAGTAAATGTTATATCTTTCATCATTTAGGTTCCACCAATGAGCACTTCGGTATGTTTTATATCTGACACGAAGGTAATTTTATGTTATATTTTAGCCAACGATTCCGAAGAACGAACCTCACGTGGAACAAAGGGAACCACTCGGACAAACCATAACCAACTTTTACTTGCAATTCCTATAATCATCTCCGCCACGGTATTCTCTGTTTGTTTGATACTTTCATTGTTTGATTGAGTGGTATTACGCAGGCATGATACGAAATGTGATGATCCACGTGACATCTGATCAGAATGGCAGCGGGCCCTGCCGACTCCACCAGGTCAAAGCACTGGTGGAAGTAACGGCATCGCAGTCGGTGAAGTTACATGTTTACAAAACACGATCGACAGCAACAACAAATGTCTCCATCAGTATTGTCATTAAGTGCAGTCTCGTTAATTAATTCATTGAATTCTATTGATCATTAACTGAATGTATTGTCAATGAACGGTGTATGTAAATATATGTATATTTTCTAAGTGATATATAATCGCATCCCTAAAATTACGGAGACAACTACAACCATTGCAAAGGGAGGAATATTCTTTGATAAGCCTTGGCGTTCTTTGCGTTTTAGCATTGTCGCTTTAAAATACTGTTCACTTGTTTACAGATAATAAAGAAAAGTTAATATTAATTCAAAAAAGAGGTCTGTATCATTTCTACTTGAGCTTCATTAAAGTATACTGGCTTAAACAGAACTCAGTGAATAATTTTTTGGCAACTTGAATGTATACTTCGCATGTACAAACCTCACCGGCAAACAATAATTACTGATTAAGTTCTCAGTAAAGTACGGGAATTAGTATTAATTAATAAATTGGTTGAACAGATACTGTTTAAACCAATATCATACGGACAGGTACATTTGAGATACATTTGATACCTTTCTAAATGGAAAAAGTACAAGCATCTCGTGTTGGCATTCACAGACACTATATGTAGTTATGCGTATAACACAGAGTGTTGATTATGACATTTATGTGTATAAACCATACCATACATTAATTAATCCCACTATCGTCTTGTTACTTGAAAAGGTTAACAAGCAAGAATGGCCACATCAGTCTCAGTATATTACCTCTTTTAGGTTTACCTTAAAATAGTGACTGGCATCTTTTTCATGCACAAAAAAAGTTCCCGGCAACATGACAGCCATAGGAAAATTTCTTTTGAATTATAATTTTACTGCTGCCATCCTGAAATAGGTATGGTGTATCTCTCTGTCTGCTGTCAAGCTCTGTAATAAAAGAGTAAAGCCTCAGTGCGTTTTCCGCCGTTTTAATATTTCATTGACAAAAACGTGTACAGCCACTACTGCGGTTTGTGTATCATGTAATATGATAAAAGCTAATTTTTTTTTTCAAGTTGAGATGTATTATTCCTGAGCTTTTTCGTTTAGTGACACGGCTCAAAGCAGATTGGTTTCACTATAAACTCAATCTTTACCATATGGACAAGCCCGAGAACCCTATCAACGAAAGGAAAACACAAAAGGATAAAAGAGGAATTACTGAGATATACTTTATACTAACATCTTCTGTTAACATCTCTGCCATAGTATTAGTGGTGTTTTTGATGATAACAATCTGTCCACGGGCTTTTACGTAGACTTCATACATACATGAACTTAGATGATACCTTGGGGATGCGATAATTGTATCATCACACGATGCAAGGTCCACCAAGGCTCGGTTATGGGGGGAGGGGGGGGGGGGGATTCACAACAGTATGACACTAGACACGGATGAGACGCCATGGATATGACATTTACGAAACACTTAAACTAGCTTCTTCAGGTACCTCAATATTATCGCAGAGTGCGGTTTCTCCAAATAATTCAATGAATTAATTTAAACATTGGCTCACCCAACTCTTACTTGGCAAGTTAATAGATGGAACGGTATGGTGGTGTCAACTTGTATCCTTTAGTAAATGTTGCATTAATATTCTTTATAATTTCCTCGATGATTACCCAAAATAAAAGAATAAATTGCGATAAAATTCCGTATACCGATTGAAAAAACATTACAAGCTATGATTGAGATCTATTTTCAGATTTCTTAAATGAAAAAGACCATTTACACCAAGAGGTGTGCTTGTTTGTTCAGAGGAATTATAGGTGAAAATGTTGCCAGTTGCATTATTTGTGCCTATATATAAAGAAATATAAAAAAGTTATGTGTTGTTTAATACGTTGTGCAGGCTGAGCTTCGGACACTAGTTTTCTTGGATAAATGTATTGAGAGGAGAATAAAGAACAATGAACAAAGTATAACTGATTTTCATATCCCCTGATGAATAAAAAGTGGGACAAGGACAATGATATTGCTTTGTACACAGCAAGTAATGTAGTGCTCCCCATATGAATGTGAGCGTAAATGCCATTATCATGATAGTAATGGTATGACGATATTTTTGACGAACATGTTTTCTTTGTATAACAATTCTGCCCAAAACATAGATATAAAAGATCAGGCCTGACAGCAATAAAACCCTATTAAGACCTCCCACAACTTCAAACTCAGTCCTTAAGCCAACTGTTCGTCATGGACACAGAACAAGCCACCTAAATAGCGTTTCTTATTCCTCGGAACCCATCTGAATACAGTTGTCTTTCCATTTAAAAGTCACACATGTACCTGACTACTCCATGTATAAGAATAATTACTGATAATTAGGAAAATAAACATACACTTTTTTATTACAAAAGAACTGCCATCATATTGTGCTATCAACATCCACATAAGCATCCTGGTATATAACTTGTTACCCATGTAGACCTTAGTCTGGTATAATTGTATAATTGGTGTAACACATTGGCAAATACTTCCTTGTGAACATATTTTTTATTTCGATGAGCTCCCACAAACAAAGAAAATAAGTAAAGAAACCGGCATTACTTTAGCATATGTAAATATCCAGAGACAGTTCAATTATCCAATGTATAAAAGTGTGTTGTACAATTATATTTGTTTAGAAGTATCAGATAACAAGATCCTAATAAATATCTGTGGTTATGTTATATATCTCATTTCCTTTCTTTTATGCTTATTACACAGACAATCCCGTACTCAGAAGCCCTGGGATAGAATCAGCAACTGTGCAGTTCCTTCAATACTTTTTTTTTTAGTATAGAAATGATGGCAACAAAGAAAGAAGTGGTTATTTCGGCTATCACAGTAATGATAGGACTTATGAATAGTTCCTGTTTCAAACGGCAGCAAGGAGACAACAGCGCGTACATTATTTCACACACCGAACCAAAGAGCTCCTTGAAGGATACACTGCAGTGGTATCAGTCACATTAGCTAATTGCTCAATAGGAAGTATGGGATCTTCGCCGTTTTCTGATCTAAAATATGTTCGTATTATTGATCTATCCTTCAACTATATTTCAACCATACATGCTCGACAGGTCAAAGGACCTTTGGAAATTGAATTCATAAATGTTTCTCACAACAATATTTCTGTCCTTATGAAAGGTTCCTTTGAAGGAATACCAAGCCTTAAATTTCTGACACTAAGAAATAATTTTATAACAGAACTGAAACCGGAGTACTTCATTGGTCTGAGCAACCTACACATGTTGGACATATCAGGGAACAGTATAAGCCAAATACAAAGTAGTTCCTTTATTTACATAAAACGTTTAAAAATTTTCAACATCTCTAGAAACAGCTTACAATGTATAATTTATGATGATCTAGGGCCCAAAACAATTCAAGCCCTGACAATGGATTTACGTCATACGGGTTTTGAAGATGTGTCATGTATTTTTGAACAAGCATCAGTAAATATAGAAATATATTGCGTTTGTAGAGATGATTTGAACGGCTCTGCGGGAACATGGCTTTGGGCTTACAATGTCAATTTATCGTCTCACATCTCAGAATTCCATAAGGAAATGCAAGACATATGGTATTTTTCAGAACGCGACAACTTGCTAATCAAAGGTTTTGATGGTTCAAAGCTCTTCAAAATTAAATGTAGGAAACCCGATATTTGTAAAGATTCTTGCTCTCTCGAGTTGAGTTCAAGAGCAACGAGTAACCGAGGTAAGTAAAACCCTAACATAAAACCAGTAATGTTCTCTTTGTAAAATTTTAAAACGGGGTGTTATCAATTTACCAGATGCATATATGAACAAACCCTATACAGAGAATACACAAACAGGATAAATTCCTTATAATTGTTCTGCATCTTATAATGATAATTTATAATTCTCGATGGACAAAGTGACAATACCATATCCCGTGTCTACATTCAGTTGTTTTTGTATCCAGTAGAAATTCTCCTTCATCACGAATTCTTTGTCTCAATACTACTGTCACATTATGTGGTATCCGCTTTGTACAGCCGTGGTCCGTCTAAAAGTAATCAATGTCTACATGGTGGGACGAGCAAGGGGTTTTATTCTTTTTTTTTAATATGTCCAAAAGTATCAAGGTAACAGTTCTTGAAGCAATTACAATACTTCTTCCAGATATCATATATTCATTTATGTCATACTCGTCTAATTAAATGGATCCTCAAGTTCAAAAGATAACAAATGTCTACTTGCTCATGTATTTTTAGATCACGTATTTACATATCGTTTTTGATGTTATCCGAGATAAGCGAGTTAATAGATCTAAAGAGTTCCGGTTAATAATAGATATTTAGATTCAAATACAAGGTATTAGTTTCTTGACAACTTCTTCGTGATATTTTATCATGCACAATTGCAAAATGTTTACAGGGTGATACTTTCAATCATTTAATGTTGATATTTACATTACTATATATTTATCATGTTTTACTGATTGCTCAATATTTATCAAAATTATATTTTAGTTAATGGTATTATGTCACGCAAAGTTTCTGTTAATGGGAATGACACATTGTATTAAGCATGTGTGATAAATGTTCTTCTTATTTATATATTACAATATATACATATTACATGCTTTGCACGGTGAATTTCTTCCAGAGGCTACTTTTTTCATAATTAAAGCTTAAGTTAACGAATCAATATATTTTATGGTACGTATGTTATGCACAATGCAATTTAATTTATTTACATTTTTTTATATATAACTAAATTGTGTCTTTAGAATGGACATAGTATCGCACGATCGTTGTTTGCAGAATCAAAAACAAATATGTTTAAACTAACCTAGGGAGTTAATGAGAAAACTTTTACCTAAGAAAATCAAATGAAATTCCACACCTTTCACCAATTAGGTTCCAACATTCAGCATTATTGTATTTCTTTCCTCCTGACACAAATGTGATTTTATGATTTATTTTAGCCGAACATACCGATCATCCAACCCTACGTGGAACAAGAGGAACCACTGGGACAAGCGATAACCAAAATGACAAAAAGGGGAGGTTTTTACTGGCACTTTCTATTAGCATCTCCGCCACCATATTCTCTGTTTCTTTGATGATTACACTATTCGTCCACGCGGTATTACGCAGGCAGGATACTGGATTCGATGATCCATGTGAGATACAGCAGCGATATATCTTACACGGATGTGATGTCACAAATTTACGAAACACTTCCAACAGCAACAACAAATACCTCAGTATCGTCATCAAGTACAATTTCATCGAATAAATCATTGAATTCTGCTCATTATTAACTGGAGCTGGATATACTGTCACTTGAACCGTGTATATAAATATGTTTTTTACGTGAAAGAATCACGTGACCGGAGAGAACTACCACCAGACAAAGTAATATATTCATTGATAAGCCTTGATGTTCTTTGGGCTTTAGCTTTGTCGCTGTAAAAAGCCGCTCATTTGTTTTCAGATAATAAAGGAAAAGTTTATATCAGTTCACAACTGTTCCGTATCATTTCTGCTGCAGCCGTACAACAGTTATACGTGCTTAAACAGTACTAAATAGATTATTGTGTTTACACAACTGTAAATGATAATATGATATCACCACGTTGTAACTATAATTGAGATAAATTTCACACCTTTACAAATTGGAGAGGTGTTATTATTCGTGCATACTTTCACATACCAAAGTTGGCTATTTAATACTGTTGAATAAGGAAGGGTTCTGTATTCATTATGGCATTCATTTGTACAAATTATCACCTACATTATATTTTCCTAGGACCTTCTTGTTGTTGAAATATCTGGCCCCACCAGTCTGCCTATATTAGTTCTGTTAGAGTGTTAATTTTAACAAAAGTGTTTGGCACCTTTTCCATATACGAGAAATCCTATGCGCGCCAAGAACACGTTGCTTTTATTTGTGTCCCGTAATATGATGACAGATATATGGCTTTTCGACTAGTAGAGAGGCATGGTTCCTGAGAATTTTGCTTTTATCCGAATTGTGCACTCACATCTGTACAGGACTCAAACAGTTCCTGGTCTGCGTGTATGGAAAGAGTTCTTAATCTTGAAAGAGTCATATTCACATATCAAGCATGTAAATATAGTTGCCATTATAACCATTTTCTTTATCCTGTACACAGTTTGCATCGTCAGCGATCCGTGACGCACGCCAGCTGGCAATTTATCGAGCTTTAAACCGGTGATACTTCTGTGTATCATCTTTAATGTTTCCTCCCCTTGCTTGGGAGTTTATACGCATGTGCAAGATCCGACCTTGTTATGGTAAACAGACCCAAACGCTCTCTGTTTACTTACATACAAAACCATAACAAAGTATAAAACACGTGAACTAGAGCTAGTGCACGGTGTCTCGTATAGGACGCACAGACAATCATTTTTATCTCGTTCCCATGCGTAAGTATTACAGCGGCATTTATTGAGCTGAGACCCAAACGCTCTCTGTTTACTTACATACAAAACCATAACAAAGTATAAAACACGTGAACTGGAGCTAGTGCACGGTGTCTCGTATAGGACACACAGACAATCATTTTTATCTCGTTCCCACGCGTAAGTATTACAGCGGCATTTATTGAGCTGGTTAAAGATTTTATTTCTTTGGTTCAACTTGTCCATTTTTATGTGTCCAGGGAAACCTTTATTGAGTTTGTTTAGCGTTGCTTATTTTAAGGTTAAGGTGAGGGCAATGAAAACCCTTTTGTACTCAACATATGAAATTCTTGTTGAAGACTTTTTTGTATTTTATCTTCACGGAAAATCTTAAATTTTTAGGGTTATTGTTCAAGGTTAGGATTATATAATCTCGGGTATTCCGAACAACATGTCGGTTTGTGTTATTTCTCAAAGGAAATGCTTACACAAAAGGTGTCAGCCATGACACTTCATTTTAGGCGGGGGGGGGGGGGGGGGGGGGACATGTCCCCCTTACATTGTTAGGAAAGGTGGTGGGCCACCTTTTATCCCCTCCTCGGCGAATGAAACTTTGTTTACGAAAAATTTGCGATTTCTCCCTCAGATTTTTCCATAATAATATTTCAGTTATGTATTTCATATTATGAAAATTGAGAATAGCACATGTTTTATCCGAACTACCCCCCCCCCCCCCCCCCCCACATATTCTCTGAACAAACATGGGCAATGAGTGTTGTAGGAGTCACTGTAGCACCATTTCAGGTCTCAGCGTGTTAAGCCCGCTCTGAATGCATGCAAATAATTGACCGTAATCTTAATCCAGTGTAGAGAAATATGCCTTAAGGATTTAAGATAAAAGGTCTCACAGTATTGTCTGTCCCTAAGTGAAGGAGATAATTATCGCATGGCCACGCGGTACCATACATGAGATAATACACATATTATTACAAATTAAGTATGTAATATATTATAAGAAATCTTTAAGCACTTTTTTTGTTAACTATATATGTCTTGTTCCTCATCAAAAGATGCTTGGCCTTTTGCGGGACGATATTTTAAAGGGCGTTCACCGCATGTTTGAATGTCAATATTAATAAGATGTCGCTCTCTTGGTTGAAAATTACCCTTTTTTAACTAAAAAGATGAAAATGAACATTGAAGTGACGGATATAATCCTAACACGTTTATAATATCATTCATAAATCACAGTATCGCGTAAAAAATGGGCATAATACACGATTTGGTGCAATCACCAGCACCACATTATTTTGTGCCAATTGTGCCCCGCTATTCTTATTACGCATGTATTTAATATTAGAAAAGATATATATATGTGTGTGTGTGTGTGTCCTTTAAACATTGATGGATCTTTATGTATCAAACATGCATTGAATTCAGACCAGTCGAACAAACCAATACTTGTGTGGAGCGTGTCAGGGTATAGATGAATGATAAACGTATAATAACATCTTGTGTAATTCGTGTATTGTACACATGTCAACATTTCTTGGAACTTTTGTTTGCCGTTTACTACAGCTACTGATACCCGGATTTATTTACTATCATCTATTATTCATGATGCTACATGAGAATAATCTTCATATCCAACCATTAATAACATCATATGATGATTACTCCATTTGTAGAACCACGATACCATTTCTTGGAAAAGAGTGTTATGTAACTTGAAAAGCACGGTTAGTTGTAATAATGATAAATGTCCTGGAATTCAACTTTAACGTCACGCTCATGAAAAGTCAACATGATAAATGCTATGACCATAAGAGTCCTTTACGTGCCATCATATTCACATAAATTACACAGTTGCTGATCATGAATCAACAGGTTTGGATTAAACCGATGTGTCAAGTTTATGTCCTGCTAACTTGTTTGCGGGTTGTTCTTCTACAAAGATGCAGACGAGGTGACAGTAAGCTGAGCCCCTGGGTAGGCTGGCTGCCATGTTCTGCTAACAGATGCGGGGAAGAAGGGGACACGCTCGGCTGGAAAAGAGTTATACAAAGGCCGTTGTGTGGCGGTGAATCTTGTGGGCCGAGACTGGTACTGAAACCGTGCATAACCCAATGTACGACGACGCAAGGTAAGAGACTCGTCCATATTTTGAGGGAGGCATAACAGAGACTTGGACGCGGGTTATTTTGATGCTGGACTTTCTTAAAAGTAGATTCTCCCCTGCATGCAACCCCCATGGGCCGCGTATGATAAATATATTCAAGGTGCATATGTTATGCCCTGACGCTTATTGGGCGACGGATATGTCTTGTAAATAACTATGATTATAACTCCAACGATATTCGTCTCATGACCTGGCGGGATTTATGTCACTTTCGAGTAAAAATGCAGTACTGAAAAATGCAGGGAAAAATTGTTCCGCTCATCCAAAGCCCAAAGATTATTAATTTTCTAAAGAACAAGGTTCTCCATCCATGAGTAATCATTCTGACCATGAAAGCTGATTAATGATTGTTAATATTCGAATATTCGTACATAGGCACTACAAGAGAGATAACCAATGAGCTCTACACAACAACGAACGTGTGGATGTCAGCGACTCAAGAGACAGGCCCAGTGAAATACCAAGGTGATTAAAGACATGTGAAAGTTCACATATCCAAGCGTATTAAAAACTGGAAATCTGCAATCTGGGGAATGCAAGCATCCACCATATGGGTATGTTGGGGGGTCCCTATTATTGGATGCTCCCAGAATCCTTTTTTCATTCACGTATTCGGCCCATATTTCCAGGTTCACTCGTGCATTAGTGACTCTACATTTGTAATTATCCCTTTATCTGAGAATATTTCTGAATCCGGATCAAGTGATGGATTCACACCTAAATCTAATCGATTCATCATTGGTTCATTCCAGAGATGCCCTGAAATTTTAATGAGGTTCCGTTCATGATAGCGTAAATTGATTGTTGTGAACAAACACGCACACACAAGGACGGGATGAACGCATGCCCTACTGGAGAGTACAAAGTAATTCATTACAACTTTAGACCTGCACCGCCAGAATTCTGAAATGCATAGGCGCATCGTTTTGAAGTGGTTCTGGTTATATTATTTTAAAGGACTGTATGTCTTAGTAAGCCGTCTATATGTCTTTTATAAAATGAATGTCAAAACCGTCCAAGGAAATATTTCTCAAGTTTATGGTGTTCATTGTATTTACTAAACGTTATAACCAGTCTTTTCAAAATGATATCAATTTTGAATCTGTTAAAATCATCTTACAAAACATCTGATTGGCTTTTTGAAATTCATATTGAAAGTTAATTGTTTGCATACTTTTATATCATAAATGACATTTGCAATTTAAATTATGTTTAAATATTTCACTAAAAGTTTTAATTAAGAAAAATATTTGAACAATATTATTTCTTTTATGGTTAAGAACAACAAACACTAAACTCTAATTTTGTAATTAAGGTTTTACTTTTTTACTTTCCATTATAATTTTTAATACAAAGAATGATTATATTGATTATATGCATGTCAGTTTATCTAAGAGAGTTTATCTTTTATTTCACCACAGTACTGTTTAATGACTTAACATCTCGTATTTTATTCCAGAGGAACCGGAGGAAGAAAGTGATGCTGTGCAAAATGTTCCACGGCGGCACAAGGGGACTTGGGTCGGAGTAGGGACTGGCGCTGCCAGTATTCTTGTCTTAGTAACTGTGTGCACTATATTCCTGTTGAGGGAAAATATATATAATTGTATCATAATACTTACCTATTAAGCTTACTGTTCCATTGATTGATAAGTGATCTCAGATAAAAAAATGCAGATCCATTCATTTCAAATAAACGAATTAGCGGTGTCCAATGAGGAAAGGTGTTAACCTGAAACAACGTACGCTTCTCAAGTCTGAATATAATTTTGTGATGTATCTGAGTTTGGATACCCATCATTAATGACATCACAAAAATGTAAATTCATGAAAAGAGTTGCGAAATAAAGCAGGGGAGAATCCAGGATTTAGGAAGGGGGGTCCAACGCAGGAGGACTAATAAAAAACCTAAAAAATGATCCTAAGCTCTGGAAAAGGGGGGTTCAGGCCGAAAAATTTGTCTGGACCCCTTAAGAAAAGGTTGCTTCAGATGAAAGTGGGGGGGGGGGGGCTGGACACCCCCCCCCCCCCTGGATACTCTTCTGTAAAGTCTTTAACATCGCACCATCAAAATCACTTGATATCACTATAGGGTCACGAAAAAAAGTCTATGACCTTGCATCAGAATTCAATTTTAACACACCTATGTATAATATATGTTAAATACAAACATATTTGTATGCAGGAGGAGATTAAACAGTAAAGCGGATGCTTAAATTATACGGCCGATAGATGGCGCCACCGACGGTGCCTGGTCTACGTCCGATGCTATCGGGGATGCATCTAGGTACTCAAAACTGGAGAACACATACACGGACCCGGACAATCAGGATGTTTATGTTATCCCAGAAAACCCCTGGAAGTCCGGTGATAGTATCTACGCCGTCCCAGCTGAGCCCCGGAGATACGTTGATAGTATCTACGTACTCGCTGCTGACCATGATAAAGAAGACCACATGGAAGTACCGCCCAGCTACAAAAACTGGGACGGGATACAGAGAAAACCGGTGTTGAAGGTAAGTTCTGTGGAATTTGAAGGAAATGATAAGGGAGATGAAGAAGAATGCTATGAGGATACTAGTCACCTAGGATTAGGCGGTACAACAACAATGGTTGAAAATGATATATACGAAGCGGCAGGCAGATATGCTGGGCAGGACTGTAATTCCGCATCGTTAGCTACAGATCAAAGTCAACAGATGTATGATACGGACACAGTCATGGTGGAAAATGAAATTTACCAAAGTGGAAGCACATCATAACATTTCCACGTGTGTAGGTTTACATCAACAAGGCCGCATGATTGGAGAGGCGCCACAGATCCCAAACAAAAACTAGTCCTAACTAGTCCATACATGGACCTACATGCCCACCGATATATTTTTGCTGGATGGACATTTCGGTCCGTGGGCCGAATTTAATTCATTGTAGAACATGTCGGAGCAGATCTTTACGATAGGTCCAGAGGCATCAGCTGAAATGACACGCTCAGCACAGTGTGAGCCCCCACATTCGATGTTTCAGCCAGAGGGAACATGTATTACATTTTTTGGGGCCAGGTCAGTCAGGGCATCTCCTGATTAACAGATGTTGTGGCCTGGGCAATGCACGTGCTGTATTTATGCTGACGCCTGTGATCGAGCCCGGTCCACTTGTTTAATCACTTGTCAACAAGAGTAAACCAACGGTTGCAGGGCTATATTTTGAGTTGTACCGTTTAATTTAATAGAAAAAAAAACACTTTCGTGTTAATTCAACATGCTTTACAGGTGATAAGGAACCTTTAATTGACCCCAATATCAAACTTGCTCTCACGGTGTCGCAACGCTTAGAACAGGTACTGTCACCTCGCGGCAAATCATAATTACGGTTCTCTGACAGACTGTTCAGTGATAAGAGTTTGCGTGGAATTACGTCTGTCGGTTCATGGAATCACGTTTTGTTTTACACATTTTATTAGCAAACATAAATACTAAAGCCTATGCAGGGCTTGTACAATGACAACAAGTTTAGCGCGAATTAAACCTGAACGGGACCTTTATATTGTTTTAAACAGGTAGTTATCGCAAAACATACATTAGGAAAATGAAATACTAGGTTTACAGGTTTTTTTTACGGTTCACTTCGATGAATTTGAAGATTTTAGAGCTAGGTTTATAGACTTGCCCTATTTCTGTTCTCTATAATGTTTTTCTGTTTGAACAGTTTCATGCAAATTAGCTATGGAATAATGTTTTTCATCACTTTATATGAATTTTTGCTTTATTTAAAAATAAATACTTTCAGAAATAAAATTTCTGACATTTTTACTGGATTTTGTGATTACGCAAATTTGTAAAACATGATCTGGTCATCTAAATATTATAGATTATATAGATTGCCTATATCTTAGCTCTAAACGTAAGCGGCAAGTGTTGGTGTATGACGATGGATCAACCAGCCGATCAGATTTTACCGAAAAGTTCGGGCCTCATCACCTTCCTAGTGATCGATAAAACCATTCTTCTTACAGTTATTATGGTTAACCTCTTGACGTCCTTCAATGTTCCTCCGTATTCAGGTATAGTGAAAAACAGGTGACCCATTGGTCATCGTGCTCAGCTGAAGTTGACCTTGAAGGTTAAAATCGATAATAATATCAAATGGAGATAAAAGTGTGAGAGGAAGAGGTAATATAGGCCATGGTTGATTTAAATGATTGGTTTGTCTCGATGAGCAAGAAATTGTTGCAAATAATATATTTTGTGACCTGACCATGTGTTTCCTTATGTTGAAACTGAAGCATGTGAGCAGTTTGTGAATCTATGATCTGTACTGTTACCATGATCTTTAGTTGGTTTTTTATTAACTGTTGACAGTTCAGTAGTTTACACATTTGTTCAATTGAATCAATTTTTAATATATATCATTAAATATTTTTGTTGTTGTATTTTGTTAAATGTATACAGTTGAAATATAACTAATGTCCCCAGTCCACAGATGCAAGGACTTGGTGGGGTTGTACTTATGGGAAAAATTTCATAATTAATATATATTTAATGATAACGGAGAGATGATGGACAGAGCTGATCACTTTATGTTCTATTCTCCTTAGGCAAGTAAACGTTTCAATAAGATCTTAATTTTTTCTTATCCTTTTATTTTATTAAGTAAACAAATTTTACACATTTGCAATAAAAACTAATGTCCCAGTGACATTTACATCTAATCCGAATTTTATCCTCCCTTTCACCATTACATTTACATCTATTCCATTTTACCCTTTCCTTTATCCATTACATTTAATCCGATTTTTCCCTTTCCTCTATCCATTACATTATCATCAACTCAGAATTTTACCCTTTCCTTTATCCATTACATTTACATCTACTCCGAATTTACCCTTTCCTTTGTCCATTATGTTTACATCTTCTCCGAATGTTACCCTTTTCTTTATCCATTACATTTACATCTACTCCGATTTTTACCCTTTCCTTTATCCATTACACTTTCATCTACTCCGAATTTTACCCTTTTCTCTATCCACTACATTTACATCTATTCTGAATATCTGTCAAAACTTCCTGGCGAGTATGATCATAACCTGACCTTGCGGTCGTCTAATGATAGGCGTTATACGGATTGTCATACTCTTGGGCCCATTAACGTCTAAATCTGCATGTATTACAGCCAGGAACGAGTAGGAAGGAAGAGAAGTAGGATAAATCCAAAATCTGAGAAATCAACACACTCAGTCGCGTAAATTCATGTAGAAGGATGGAAGGGATGACTCGCAGAGGTGGAAAGGTAATCAAAGTTTGGACAATAACAGCAGGGCCCCCCCCCCCCCCCCAGCTAAAAAGTGGGGAATATATAACCCCTACCTTTTGACGACCCTAAACGCACTTGAAACGTCAAATCCAGATTACACCTTTGTATGACTAAGTGTACATACAAAAGCTGAGGGCGCTGGATAGTGATCTGATAGATCCAGCCAAATATACCACGATCTTTCCTGTATAGGAATATGAATTCTATCATATCTTTTAAAGGGCCGCAAACAATCAAAGAAAAATACGCATACACAAAATCGTTTAAATATATAGGTGGAACCATCCACATTTTTATTTACTGATAGCAAAATCCATAGTCTATTAAAGAATTCTAAAGTTACAGTTTGGTCGGCAGATCAGAAATGTGTCTCACCTAAAATTTGCTACATTGTTAGGATATCAAAAGCGTATTAATGCAGACATAATTTGATGGCTTCCTCGAAGTATAGAAGTCTAGAAATGTCGTCAGTACCCCTGCATGAGCCACTCCAGGCAGCTCATGTCAATTTATAAACCTTTATATAACGTCATCTTTGATACCAGTGTGCATTAACTGGCCCTTGCCAGAAGTCATCATTACTGGTTTCGGATGCACCAAGTAATAAAATTAAACGGCTTGATTTAGAGGTTACAACAAACATATTCCTTGTTTCAGTTTTGATTAAGTTCCTTAAGTACGGAAAACAGGACGCATAATGCGGAACAAGAAGTGTTGAGAAATTTCATATCTACCGGCATAGCGGCCTGCACGTTTAATTTATTTTGCCCCTAGATACAAAGCAAACCGGCAAATATCACTTCAGGTAGCGATTCACCTTAACTGATACGCATTCCCCGTATTTATTAAGTGAATAATGATATTGTCAGAATTCCGCGTCACGCATTCCGTATGTAAGGAATCTTAGCTTTATTCGGACAGGTGAGATGTGTACATAATACTTACATGTGATGGTCAAGCGAAGTTGTCATAAGCAAGGAATGCAGATCCGGCATCCAGAATGCGGTTACAAACCTATAGTGACTGAATAAATAAGGGGGATTCCTTAATTTAAGCAGGTTCCGCATGGTAATCCGGACGCAACATAATGAAACCAGATTTATCTGCGGCGGCGGCGGCGGCAGCGGGACCGTGCTAAAACCATCCATACTGACATTGTCTGGGGATACAACTATAGCTTGCGGCCGTACTGGAAATCTCTCAACACGCATATAGAATCACAGGTAAAAATCATACCATCCTGAGTATGTCAATCGATACAAACTGTAGCAAGCTGAATCTTAGTCCGACCAAACCAAAAAAACTTTGCAAGGTTCCAAATAGGGGACCATGAAGAATCCAAGGTACACCTGCACGCAAGTTGCAGTTTAGTGGTCTTTTGACACAGGCTTGTAAAAGCTTCGGTAAGGTAATAAGGCAAGGCATAATGGTTATATCAGGTATTTACAAAAATCATACATACTTGAAAACAAGGTATACAGGCCTAATGCGAACCTGTGCAATGGTTTATACACCAGGTATAATGCTTCAATGCTGGACCATTACTTTTCAATTACATGTGTAACATGTACATGAAAAATACAAGTATTACACATTTTGTACAAGAACCAATTACAAAAACCTCACTGTTTTCACTAAAAATAATGGCATTGGTTTCTTTACTTTTTCCCTGTAAAATCTCATTAAATGCAGATAACAAAAAATAAGCTCATCCGATAGTTTTTTAGATGACTAATTTTTTGCATAAATTAAGTGATCATAGCTCCTGCTGATTATGAGATGGGTTAACGTACAGACGACAGACAACGCCACAATTTCTCATAAGCTCACAGGTTTGCTGAAAAGCATGCCTGTAGCAGATAGATACCTCTGGGAACGAAACTTATTTGGGTGTTATCTTTCAAAATTGTGATTTTGTAGGTGAATTTTTAAATCCACAAAAGGTATAAAAAGGTATAAAATATTTTTTAATATTCATTCTAAAGGATCCAATAGATGAAAGGCAAAAACATAAATACTCTTTTCAGAGCACATGGTTACATCTCTGTAACTTGAAAATGTATTGAACCAAAACTAAGAAAATATATCTAAAGATAAAAATATAATAAGTAAGTTTTTAAATATTAACAAGGGACCCATGGGACACTGTGCTCAGCTGAAGTTGACCTTGAAGGTAAAAATCTAAAATACCATCAGATGGAGAGAAAGTCCAAGTGGAAAAGGTAATAAAGGCCATGGCTGGTTGACATGATTGTTTTGTATTGATTAGTAAGAAATTGCTGCAAATAATATTTTGTGACCAAACCATGCATTTCCTAATGTTTAAATTGAAGCATTGTGAATATAAGATGTGTATTATTAACATGATCATTGGTTGGCTATTTGATAAACTGTTGACAGTTCTGGAATTTGTTCAATTGGATCATTTTTTTTAATAATACATGTATATATAAATTATTAAATCTATGTATTTTTTTTATTTTATAAAATGTATACAGTTGAAATATAACAAATGTCCCCAGTCCACAGATGCAAGGACTTGGTGGGGATGTGATGGTTGTAGTGGAGGGGGGGGGGGATGGTGGAATGATGCGAGTTACATGGATGGTTGGATTAACTACACTTCTGCATATATATATATGGTAAACAAAGCCTCACCTCCAATTCTGCTGAGGCAGGAAAATAATGAACAGATGTTTGTATCAGATCTTCATTTTTTTATCACATCAATTCTTTTTATTATAAGTTTATATTTCTATACATTTCTAATATAACAAATATATCTGAATATAACAGTTGATTCATTATTCTACATTGCATCATCATAAATCTCAATCTTGTCAGACATATACCACATCATGCATACAAATGTATATCTATTTTTTACCACAGAAATATATCTTCTAAATTTGCAAAACAATTCATATCTAAAAAAAATTTTCATTCAGATTTTACAATTGTGCCTTTATTAATCCATATTTTGCTTCACATTTAATAAATTTATGCATACTGATGGGTTTAATTATATTTTTATTTGTTGAAATCATTTAAAAGAAAATTGATTTCTAAAAGAAATGCTACATTGATACAAAATGGCATCTTCTGAATTACTCCTTGAAATACTTTTTCAAGGAAAGTTTGTTTATTGGAGTGGAATTAGTATTACAATAAGTCTATAGCTTTAAAATTTTTCATGTTAAGTGAGTAAATTTTTTTCCCGAAAGTCCATATTGTTCGGGCCCATAACATAAATTACACTCAACAGACTTATTTCTGGCATGTATATAGGATATATATAGGAGAATACTTCTGGTAAATATTAAGAAAAACAGATAAGTGGTTTTGATATTAGGCAGTCCTGAAGTGTGATAAAAGGTTTTAAATGGAAATTTGATGTTTTCCTTAATTTCTCGAAAGAACGAAGTCGCAGTGACCCAGTTTTCAGTTTGGTAGGAGATCTTTTGGACATCTAACAGTATGCTGAATTTTGGATTTGTAGGTCTAACAGTTTCAAAACGTGCCAGTCTAACACACGGACAGACAGACAGACGGATGAAGAACAATGGACCACAACTATAGCTCAAATGACTTAGTCAACTGAGATAAAAATAACTGATTTAAAGAATACTTTAGATTCTGGATCCTTTTCAGTTTTAAGTGAAAAAGCAGCATTTTATTGGTTAGTCCCATACATAATCACAAACATACAGAGAAATAATAATTGTAGAAATAAAGGCACAGTGACCCATGATTCAACCTCGCCAATTTCTGCGTCAACTGTAAAAGATACGGTATTAAAACAAAACATGCTCCAACACATCTCTGTTTATTAAGAGCTGCTACGTATCATAATTTCTTTGGTAAGAATGATAACAACATTCAAAACTGATTAAAATCATTTATTGATCAGTAACATTAGTACCATCTTATTCAACAGAGGAAAGCAGTATGCCATGGACAACAACCGTCTTAGTTCCTCTTTTTCAACATACTTTTTATCCAAGCAGGAACTGCAAAAAATAATCACTGTCTCAGCTGTTTAATTAACATATAAATTTCATATAATTGATTTTCTATGCATAATAAAGGTTCTTGGTCTTCTGTAAAATTCTAAGCTTCCCTTGTGAACATGGGATTTAAACACTTAACAGCAGAAATATAAGAAATGCCTGGTTCAGTTCAACTGAAAAAAAAGCTTGAACAAATAACACATCAAAAATAACAACACAATTGTATCAAAATATGTATTTTTCCCTTTGGTACTTGAATTTTTTCTTTAATCTTTTCCTACTTGAATTTTTCCTTTATTTTGTTATTTATCCTAAGCAATGTTCACCACACTTCAATAAAGTATCATTCTCATAATAAACTGACTGTTCTGTACAATAATAAATTACCCATACCATTAAATAAAACAGCTAGCCTTCTCTAGTAACATACGTCATATTAATTGGTCCTCTGATACTGTTATACCTTATACAGTTAATTTTACAGAAAGTTAATGCATCCACCCTCTGTTGCATCAGAAGATGTACTTTATCAATTTTAAGAATATTCAATCTTATCCTGAGTTTCAAAACCTTTTCTCTACCTATATCCTCAAATGAGCGCCCCTTAGGACATCCTTGTTTGAAGAGCTTCAGTAACATAATAGCTCTTATCCCACAACATTTTGAAGGTGTCCAGTTTTTATCAATATCTATACTGGTATTTGATACCTCTATTTTATCATCTATGGAATGTCATCATGACCTGATCACTGCTGAAGTGCTATTAGGGATGACCTGAAATAAATAACAAAATTAAATGCGAGTTGAAATTTTCAATACATTGAACAGTAAAGACATGTTTATAGCAATGGATACCCCGGTTTTCAATGATAAAATACTAGTGCCACCTGGGGGAATGTTTAGAAACAAGTAAATTGCAAAATTGCAGTGCCAGGGTAAGAGAGT
This sequence comes from Sipunculus nudus, assembly GCA_026874595.1. NCBI lineage: Eukaryota > Metazoa > Annelida > Sipuncula > Golfingiida > Sipunculidae > Sipunculus > Sipunculus nudus. The sequence continues at coordinate 60,447,841 of CM049312.1, forward strand.
GTCTGTCTAATATGCAGAGAATTTGTGGAGAGATGGAGAATTAGCGGTAAATTTGTGGAGAATTTGCGGAGTTTTTGTATGCAATGATACTTTTAAATACACATTACAATCACTTAAATCGCCAACTATATTACTCTTAACATATTTGTTCACTGTTAAACACCAAAATAATTGAAAATCTGCACATGCATGTAAAATTCAGCTGTCAGTTGTTAAGGTCTTCTCTTAAGATTTAATTTGTGTCATGCCACAGACAACAAATATCATCAGGAGACTGAGCTATTTGCGACTGCAAATGCAATTGATTTTTGTTTCAATCCAAAAATTAAACAAATTGAACATTTCATCCAGGGATTAATGCAAATACACTTAGATTTTTGTTTCAGTTCAGGTATTTTTACACCATTTCCTAAAACAAAACTTTCTCCTAGAATACCTAAGCCTAAATATAATGCACTGTAACCATTGGGACTGAATGTGAATGTTGATTAGGAGAAGTATTCAAAGACATGATTGGGTGTGATAAAAAAAAATTGTGTTAAATGTTATAAATGGTTTCATTTAAAATGTGCATTTTTCTTTAAAATAACTAAAACAATTAATGAAATGGTTTTGTGAAGATTGTACAAATAAGTTCATGTACTATTGCTGTATGTATGTGTACAATGTACTATATTTTACATTTTTTTATTATTATTGTACTCTATTGTTATGGTCAGAAAGAAGTGTGGTGTATTTTGTATTTTGTTTAATCCTACTGCTAAGTTGATTCATTAGCTTAAAGGTTAAATCTTTGTTTGTGTATAAAGTCTAAAGTGTATGAAGTTGTATGTTTGTGTTCAACTTTTATTTGTGCATATAAATTGGGTCTGTACACTATAAATGATGAAAGTGTTTTTTTATCTATCAATAAATGTAGGTAAAAGTATGCTTTATTTATTATGAATGAATGACTGCTTTTATTACTTTATGTATTTTGTTTACCACTTGTAAATTTGATACATCTGCATGGCTGAAACCTCAATTAAACAGTTTTGCAGTTTTGTCTTAAGATCTGTCAGTGTCAGCTGGTGTTATATTTTTTGTAACCCATTCACTCAGCTGTGAGTCTACATAGTTAAGCATAAAATACTTAATTGTGTAAATATTGTTAAATTATTTCAGATATTTAACAGTGCGCAAATATGTGCGAGTAAAAAGTTGGAGATTTTGATTTTAATGTGTATTTAAAGGTATCATTGCATATAACCCCCCCCCCCCCCACACACACACAAATTCTCCGCTAATTCTCCATCTCACAGAGGATTCTATCATTTTCTGTCATTTACTATTTAGGTTGTACCACACTTGGGAGCTGAGAAAAATACAAGAAGAATCAATTAACATAGGAAATGTGGAAATTGTGATACTGAGCCATTTTCACACTACAAGCATGCCAAATATTGTGTCACCAATGGTGAATTTAACATTCCATCCACTTCATTCACATACTGCACAGTGTATTCAATACCACATCCAATAAAGTATTCAATTAATTTCTCATGTTTGCACCTAAAGTATATGCACACATATATTCCTCCTATTGTGTATGCATTGGAAAACAGTATTCTGAAGAGTGCGTTGAATTTTGAATTAAAACAATAAAAAATCAGTAAATAAGGTAGAATTTTGTTGTTGCTTAGACATTCAACCTACCAGATTCATAAGTGAGCGTTAATACCAGAAGGTAAGAATATCTTTCTAATATTGTATCATTTCCCTGTACTTTCTCATGTATTTGTGATTATAAAATTCTCTTTGGACTTTTTATGCTGTTAGTAATCCTTAACTTATTTTATATGATATAAACCTTGTACGTGCATTCCACACTCTGTTGACAATTTTAGCCTGTATATATGGCACATCAACTGGTTTTTAATATTCATAAAATGTGCTACCTGTTGATATTTAGCATGGTTCCCAGCCTGCCTTGTGCTACCTCTGTTCCGGGCCCAGTTAGCATCCCCATCCGCAACAAATGTGTGCGGATAAATGCAGCATATTGTGAAAAGGTTGCTCAGGTTTTATTATTCATGTCCTGCACCACTGGTTGTCTTCTAGCATAGTTCTAAACCTGCTGTGCACCAGGTCAGCAGCATATTTTTTAAGAAGAAATTTGTCTGGCAAGAAATCTGCCCCAAAAATTATTGATAAAAAATTTAGCATTCCCACAGGAGACCACGCACAAACAGGTTACCAAAACCCTCATGGTATCCTGTTTTCTTATGGGCAACTGCTCTTATATATATATCTTCACTCCAGCTGTTGAAATTTGCACTTTCAAATTTTAAAATAAAGAAAATTAATTATTTATTTTAGAAACAAGGGACCTATGGGTCACAGCGCTCAACTGAAGTTTTGAAGTATTTGCAAAGGCCAAATATGAAAAATATTCTATTGTGTTGTTTTTCATATATATATAAGCATATGAGAAGCTAAGAGAAAAGGGGCCCTCCTACCTGGTTATAGTAAAGTTCTTAATATGAGTGCAAAACAAATACTCTGACAAGACAGTCATGAAGAAAAACAGTTAAAGTTTTGAGATACTGTGATGCATATGAAACATTTACAGATGGACAGGCAAGATGACAGAACGGACTGATACCTTTATTTCACTTTCAAGGGAATCACGCATTTAAGTTTATATTAAAGTTTATGTTTTTTTAGCATATCCACTTTTTCCATTAATAGTTTTTATCAGATTCATTTTTTTTTTATTTTCAAGTAAAATAAATCTGAAAATATAAGTTAAAATATCAGAGTTCTAAGTTGCAATCATTATTTATCCAGAGTGTGCATAGCTCATATTGGGTCATATTATGCATACACATATATTTTATTATTTTTAAATCACAAATATTTAAACTGAATTAAAAAGAAAAAAATGCCACAACATGGCATCTTCAAGATTATTTCTTGAATCACTATTAAAAATTTTGTACATTGGAGTTTTCAGTACATGCTTAATTTTATTCACCAAAATGTAATATTCAGTTAATTTAATAAAATAAAAACATCTTTTCAAACTAAGCATACACACTGTTGGTTGAATGAGGGACAAACAATATCATTGTGCTAATTACTATCTCAGCTATAATTTATTTTTGGAATTAATAGTCAATTTTACACCTGGTGAAGTTTTTACTCTTCTGAAGTAAGGAATTCCTTATCTGATGAATATCCACACTCTCATAGCAATACACCACATTGTGAACACAATTAAATGTGCACTTTAATCATTTTAACCCTGGTGGTACAATACAAAATCTAAAAGGTAGCATAGCCTAGAATAAGAATAAATAAAATACAGAAAATTATAACATTCATCTAGTTTATGCACCATATGGGGGGGGGGGGGGGTTTAAAAAAGAGGGGGGGGGCAGGGCAGAGGGGAAGCCTGCTTGTAGTGCCCAAGTTGAGCCAAGGCAAGGTGCCTGGAGTGGGTGTTACATAATAGAAGTGAAGGCTGTACTACCAGGTTGGCCTGATGTAAACAACAATTTACATGGTGTATGAGACTTAAATAAAAGCTACTCTTTTTAAATCAATTACTTTGAAATTTCAAATTTTGAAAGATTAAATCCTTATGAATATATGCTGTGAAAGTCAAATTTATAGTGCTTACAGGGAAAAATATGCTGTTGTCAAATTTGGACAAAATTTAAGGTATAGATTTTTTATTTATGCTAATAACTTTAAAAATTTGCAAAATTCAGATCTAATTTTGGGTAAACAATTGAATCTTGATTAAATAAAGTTATATCCCTGAAAAGAAGTCTCCAGCTTCAGCAATTTTCATGTTAAGGGAGTAGAAATATTTCCTGATTTTTAAAAAAAATTGCATTATGTTTGGGCCAATACCTTTCAAAACAATAAGCAAAACTGACCTAATTTTTAGTATGTTCATAGAAAATGTATGGAAGAATATGCATCTCGAAGGAAAGAAGTCATAGTGACCCAATTTTTCGGTATGGTAGGAGATTTTGGGGACATCTAACTGTATGAAAAATTTTGGATTTGTAGGTCCAATGGTTTCAAAACATGCCCTGTTAACGGAGGGACGGCCGAACAGACAGACAGAGGACAAACAAAAGACCACGACTATAGCCCAGATGACTAATAGTCAGCTGAGATAAAAAACTGTTTTCAAATTAATTAGGATTTCAATTTCTTGTGATTTACAGTATGTACTTGGAGCCTTTACAGTGCAAAGTTTTTTTTTTGTTTTTTGTTTAAATATTTGCTCAAATAAATGCTTAACTGGAAGTATATGTACATCTCCAGAATGCCTTTCTGACTACATGATAGGGCAGTATCATATGCTTCTTCTCACTTTTTATCCTGGTGTTAACCAGGCCCTGTGACTACTGTCCCTGTGGGCCCTGGATGTGTACACATCTAAAGAGCTGGGTCCTTCCACTGAGGAACCCCCAAAAGGTGCACTAGTGAGTGAAAATTTGCCTTCCCATTAAGCCTGCAGAGCCCTCATCCTGGGGGAGGGCTGGCCGTGAAAAATCTTACCACACTGGCTGAAATTTGAACTCACAATCTCCAAGCTTTGAGTCCTATGCTTTACCCCTGAGCAACAGAAGCCAGTGTAGTGTACTGTATAGCAAAGTTGATGAGTACAGTGGTTGTGAACTTACTTTGCCTCCTCGATCTGCTGCTGGATACGATCCTTTAATGAGTTGTTCTGAGCTTTCTTTTTCTTCTCTTCCAGGTCAACTATAGTTGCCTGGTAACCAACAATGTTGTGGAACACCTGGGCTTGACGATCACCAGCTGACACGAAGTATTTACCGCTGACATCAAAGGACAAAGATATGATATGACCTGAAACACAAATAAGCCCATTACATTTTTATAAAATCAAAAACAGAATAAGTAGATGAATACCAGATTCAGAATAATTACAGGGATTCTGCTGACTAATATATATTTGCCATATTATCCCTATAAATCCTGATATTTTAAATCTTTTAGACCATGTTCTCCAATATTTACTTATGATTTTTCACTGTACAGTTGTTTCTTACTTTTTATTACTGAATAGTTATAGGTTTACAGACCTATTATAATTGAAAACTCTTGGCAATATTTTGATCTGTGCTTGTGAGAGTTGCAATCATTCAAGTATGGCGATATAAACCATAAATATAACCATAAAAAATACATGTTTGTGCAGTAAAAACTCCTATACATAATTCCTATAAACTCCTATATTTGCTCCCATGAAATTCCTATACTTCTTCAAGAGCCTAGTAAGAACCCTTCTTTAGTAACATTTTGTAGGTCATTTATATATCAGAAATAAAGAAAAGCTGATGACTAACTTGGCCTAACATAATTCATCCTATTCAGGTCTATGATTATTAACTGTATGACTCTGGCTGATACAAAGAATTTGCTCAAATGACAGTGAGTATTAGAGTAAGAAGATTAACCATTGCATCATTTGTGAATATACACTTAATAGACACAAACCAAGAGTTAACAACTAATATATCTGTTTAATATTTACTTGAACAAACTTAAAATTTTAAAGTTAATTCATACATTCCAGAGTCAAATTATTATTGAATTATTTTGTATGGTGCAAAAGTTTTTTTTTCTTATTCACAAATTGCTGTAGGGCAATCAGAATATTACAGTTTTGCTTGAGAAAAAACAGAACCCCCTGAATTTCACAGACTTTAAACATATTCATTAGAAATAAAAAATTTTGATCTGTTGACAGTCAACTGCAGCCTTTGAACAAGGGGCCCATGGGTCCTGAGGTCAACTGCAGTCCAAGGTAAACCTGACATGACGATTGTCAAAAGTTAAGCATAAATATCAAACCTGATAGTATTTCGGTTATTTATCAAACCTGACAAATAAATAGGTAATAGAAAGAAAATTATTGACAGAGTAAATTCAGAATGATTTTATATCATGCTTCAAGGTCAAGGAAATTGTAGGGTTGTTAACAAGTAACTGCTGTAGAAGGTTAGGTTTTAATGCTGTCCCTGGTTATCTTTCTTGTACCTCTGACAGAATTTTTTTATCAGGATAATATAACTTCTTCAGATGTGCATACATTATCCTCTGTGATCCTTCATGCAAAAATGCAACTGATTTGATTATGAAAAGAAACAATCAATCATCCATATAATTGATTCATTGACACACCACTGAGAGGTACTTACCCGGGTGAACGTCTTCTATAAGCTGAGCATGTTCTGTTGTCAAGGCACTGTATACATTGATGTTGTTTGCAGTTGCTATAGCAACAGCTCGAGCATCTGGAGACAAGGCGATGATGCTTGGCCCTGAATTGTTGTAGCTACCAGTACATAATAAATGTGGGTCCTGCTGCATTTTATATTCCACTGTAACATAAAAACACAGGAGTGAAATGCCTGGGGGTAAGGGATAATAGTATAAACCAGTGTGATGAAACAACTGAGATTTCTCTGTGCATGACATATGACAAAAAGTGCACTATTTTATAACCCATGTCATTTTTCAGAATATTTATTCATTAGTTAATACAATCAAAGTACTATATGCTGCCCTGTTCAATTTGATAACAAATTGATCAGGTCTAAATGTCGAAAATTAAGATGATATAAACTTCATAATTTCTTTTAAAATCAATTAATGCTCTCTGTCTGCAAGCATTATTGGTTTCCTGCATGGTTTTCTATCCTTTACAAGTCTAGATTTGACAAACAAAATATGATATTTCTGCAGGGCAGAAAAATTCACACTGACAAAACACTGTTTATAAAATATTCAATTTAAATAGTCATTTTTGTCCATAGAAATATCAAAATGGAAAAGGTTCTTCTTTCTTAACTCATAATCTGCAGCCATGCTGACCCACATATTCAAAGTTACTGTTGACGAATCTGATTTTAATCCAACTGTTTCCAACTAACTACTGATATATGACACATGAGGCCCTTGTTCCTGATGACTAACCAGGAAACCAGACTTTCAGGTCTGAGAAATCACCATGTTTTTACTCTAAAACATTTGGGCCATGGGTCATGATGCTCAGCCTAATATGACTGGCCGCTCATTGGCCTATTGGATACAATTTGTGCCTATCTGACATTCAGGGTACTCAGATGACATCTTTTTTCCTAGAGGTTGCAGAATATATGTCATAATGATCCAATTTCATGTTTCCAAGGACATTTGCCTAGGACCTCCCTGAATATTATGTAAGAAGATTCTAGGCCTAATGGATACAATTTGTGTACCGTCTGTCTGGGTGCTTGAAATCACAGATTCGACCAGAAGGACTAGGAATATAAGTCATAATTACCTCATTTCAGGTTTCCAAGGAGATTTGCCTAGGACCTCCCTGGATGTACAGTTAAACGTTTCTAGAACAAAGTTATGATATGTGCCTTGTTAACAGATGGATGGACATGGGATAACCAGATGGTCAACAGACAAAGGGTGATCGCTATAGCTCAGTTGACTTACAGTTAGCTGAACTAAAAACTTGTGCAATCTTTAAACATTTGTTATACTTTGTCATTTGCTATACATCTCACAACTATAATTTTTTAATCACCCAAACCCCACAAAAGGCTGTGGGTAAATGTCTTACCATTTGTATTCCAAATTTTCCATGATCCATCTTTTGAGACTGTTGCCATCCTGAAAATAAACACATTAATTATTAACTTTACTGTATCAGGAATACACACTATCAGTGGCTGTTTAGAGAAACCGGTCCTAATAAGACGTAACATTCAGTAAAACTAGCACAGTCTACATAAAAATTGCCAGCAATAAATAAATGACTGAAGCTAATATCCATTAAATCTTGCAAAATAATAGGATAAATCTGAAAATTTTACAGTAATTTACTATGTTACCTCAATGTGCCCAGCTCCTCAGCCACTGGAAATTTAAACAGGAGTCACGCTCTGCTATAAGACTAGGTATTGGTATTTGATATAATATTTGTGTCAAACACATAATTTGACTGCTGTTAGCTAATTATTCAACCAGAAACTACCCTACTCCACATACAACTCATTTTAGCCTGACTGGAATGAATGATTCACTATCCCCCCCACACACAGACACACATTTAAGGTCTACACCCTGTTCTGCAGGGCACCAGAACCTTGTAGTTCAACAACACAGGAGTCTCAGCTGGGTAAGCCAAGAGATGCATAATTGCTTAATGGTAACTGTGGTAGCGTTTTTGTTCGTGAAGGTTACAATTTTGCAATATTCAGGAAGGGGAAATTATCACAAGAATAAAACCTTCATAAATAAGACACGATATCTGTACAGGTGAACAGTAATTTATTCTATATCCTCAATAGCATCTCATGTATATTGTGCATGTATGATCAAAATTAGCATACATTTAATGTTACCCTTAATTCACTGATTGATAAAATAAATTTATACCAATGCTTTTGTGTATCTGCCTCTACTGCATTAAAATATTTCCACCTGTTCAATGTCATCTTTGCTCCACATGCATTTCTTAAGATTTTGTTTGCATATTAGGTAACTGATATAATAACTGATATGTACATTGTGCAAAGGTACTGTATGGCGAATCGTGAAAATGACACCCTCATGAAACACTGAAGAAATGGAAATCGCGATTATTTAACCTTGCGAATATGAAGTCAACCACAGTACTTACTTCATACTTGTAGGAGGAATTGGTTGTAAAACCATAATCAATGAAGGAAAGAAAATAAAGACAGGTTATCAATTTTTTTTTATGTCCCTTTCATACTTCATTAAAATATGCTAATATCATGAGCCAGTTTTCAGGTAAAGACTCGACAAAGCATGTTATCATAATAATCATACATATCATGACATGAGGTGTCTTCTGGTTTGTATCAATAAAAACTGTATGGTAGCAATGACGGACAGTGGACAATTTGAAGACAAGCTCTAATTATAACAGTCAGAATGAAAGTTCAAGATAACAGATGGGTTGCGAACACTTGTCCACTGGTTGAAATTAAATTTTAATGTTGTTTGCCATTTATTTTCTTGACAATGTGCAGGGCTTTCAATAGGAAAAAAATCTGAAAAAAAATCTGACTCTGGGATGCTCAGGCATACATTAGGAGAGTCCCATCAGAGTTTAGAGTGTCCCAAGCAGATATGTTATACGTGTCCAAGATTGTAGGTATATTTAAAATTGAAACTTTTCTGTATTTACTTATCATATCATTATATGATTAGAATCATGTCATTATATTAATATTTGCTTATATATAGCAGAATGTAAGCCTCAGTTATCAATGTTTACACAACTGACAGGTTTGGTTGAGACACTAGGCAATGGTGTTTGACCTCTAAAAATAAGGTGCTAAAGCCAGAAATTTGCAAGTCCCATCAGAGGCTAGGACACTCAGAAGTCTCTAAGAAACTCCTGCTTTCCTGAAATTCCTGAATGTGACTTCTTTTTATTTGCATACATTATTGTTTGCAATTCTTTAACAAAAGGTGCAACCAATTTAATGGATGATAAAAGAAAATTACAATGGCTGATTTTAAAACGTGTTTTCGTAACAGAAAGCATCAGACTGAAAGGTAAGGGATAAAGGAAGGATTGCTGACACTTTGAAACAAATTAAATAGATTATGAAAGGAAAGTGATTATCAGCACAACACCGCTACATACCTTGTGGAATCACCATTGAAACTGAAGGAGTATACTCCAGCCTTGTGACCCTTCAGTTCAAAGGCTCTCCTTACTTCTTTGAATACTCCAACTTTATCAAAGTCAACCTCCCACACTTTCACATCTGATGTGAAACCTGCAATAAATGTCAAAATTCTGTTCATAAAACTGAAGTTAAAATGGGTTTGTTCTTTCAATTCTACCAAACCAAATCTGCCTCATGGTAAACATATATGAGCTTGAAGACAGATAAATTAATATTGGACAATATTTATCTATTTGAATTCAATTTAACACAAGAAACATTTCATGACTTGTACCCACACGCATCAGAGATATAGGGATGAATGCAGGAACAGCTGATTTGGATGATATTCAGGGAAAGAAACCTAGCCTAATGGACACCTCTCTATTACAGACACTTGTTCTTGTTGGCACTTTAGGCATTCCCTTGGAAAACTGATTATGAGGTTCTTAACCCCTCAAATATGGGAAACTCTCATTTGCAAAATGACAGACAAAATAGAATCTACCATCATACTTAAGTGGGAATTTTCACTGCATCTGCAATTTTTTCTTCTCCGTAACTTGTGCCAGTATGCTCATAATTATTATAAACAAAGCATCAAGGATGAAAGGTATGGTTACATTATAGTTCAGTATACTGTGGCAGAGATTAGAGAACTTTTAATCTAAATTATAAATGATGGTGGTAGCACTGGACTCAAGGAACTCTTATGTGGCCATGAATCTGATACTCAGGTTTTTGGCCTTGAACTGTTGGGAATGACATAAAATGTGTCCTAAGGGAGGTAATTTTTCTTATATCTCCATAAATGCTAAAAAATTTATTTCAACTCAGGGATATCACAGTGCCATCTTTCAGCAACTACGATTGTGTATCAAGGCAGAAAGCAATTTGTTACTCTGAATCAAGGCCCAAGGCTCTCCACAGGGTTCCTGAAGCATCAACAACAAAACTTCATTCTATGTGGCTAGTAGGATTTTAAATAAGTTTATCTATTGATTAATCTATTGCATATTGATTCATAATTTATCTTTAGGCATGCCATTCCTTTGCCCCGTGGAACAAACTGCTCATCTGTCATGGGTGTGCTGCTTTATTATCCTTTAATATTAAAATAGCTTAGCCAGTCTTCTTCATATTAAAGAGCCATCTGTCATATGTGGAATGAAACTAAACTAATTTATCTTTAGGCATGCTATTCCTATGCCCCGTGGAACAAACTGCTCATCTGTCATGGGTGTGCTGCTGTATTATCCTTTAATATTAAAATAGCTTAGCCAGTCTTCTTTATATTAAAGAGCCATCTGTCATATGTGGAATGAAACTAAACTGGTCTTTGATTGTAAATAATAAACAGTAGGCCTATGAACTATGACGGCCCTCAAATTCTCGATTCAATTCTTCGTAAGTAGTAACTTTCAGACATTTTGAAAAAAAAAACATTTTACCAAAACAGATGTTAGCAAATTGAACAATATAAAAGAAAGATATAGCTTTCCCTCTGTCACCGCCATATTTGTTTTTATGCGAGTGGATTGGTCCACTAGAAAATATTTAAAGTAGATTTAGGGCACAAACGCGATAAAGTTTTACATCACAAACTATTCCATCAAATTTGAGAGTTATTTGAGGACTTCTGGATGGTACATGCAAAAAATATAATTGAAATGAATCAATTCAGAGGTTAATTACAATTGAAACGAGGGCTAGCATTTTAATGATTGTTACACCCATTATGAACAATAGGGTAAGCTTGTTTATATAATTTGCATGTAGTGTGCAATTTTACCTGAGCAGCCTACAAAACGTCCACATGGTGACACAGCTCCATAGGAGTTATTCATCTGATAAGTGTCTATTGTTGCTAGTACTTCACCTGCATCATAAAATAATGCACAAATAACATAATGCATAATTGATTCATTATCAACATTACTAACATATAACATTAAAATGCAGAAGTATACTTAGTTGCTTTTTATAATATCAATCAATGGTTACTTTAGAGTATCCAAAAACCTATCATGATTTATAAATGTTATATACTTTTTGTTTAAGGTTTCATCAATGGCTCCACTGTTACGTTGTTTTTTTAACAATTTCAATACAATCCATTGCAATTATTTTACCTTTCAGGTCCCATATAATGATGGTAGTATCTGATGAACATGTCATGATATACTTTCCATGGCTGGCTATACCAATGTTGATAATTTCTGCAGTGTGTTTCTGAAATGGACAGCAAACATCAGTTACAAAAATTCTAATCTTAACATGCAGCTGATTATTCACTCAAAACTAAAATATTAAACCCATATACACAATAAGTTAAACAAATATAAGTGTTTATCTGATAATGGAATTATTTAATACTCCAGAAACACAGACTATGTTATTAGCTGTACAATACAAACACACAACGGCGTAAGTGAAAGGACTACAAGAATATTACAGATCTCAAAGCTTAGCTCATTGCAGATGTGAAAATACCATATGTGTGTATATTAAACTCAATTTAAAATTTACAATTTTGAATAGAATTTCCATCAGGTCATGTTTATTTCTTTTAAGCCATGTACCAGTATTATGCATGTCCCTGCTAAATATGCTAACTGGAATACTAAATGAATGGTATGAACATTAGACATTGATCCCTCATTAAAATGTTTAAAAATATCATCTTATACTTTAATTGGATGGTAAAACAGGTATAACTAAAGCAACACCCAAACATTTATTGCTCTACAGGCTCTAGAAACAAAAAATTAAAGGGGCAATTTTTTTACCGTCAAGACACAATACTTGGAATATTGCCAGCTTGCATCAAAAATGCTAAAATCTGCTTCAATTCTTGAAATGGTATATATGATCAACAGAAAGTCTAGTCCATTAGGCCAAAAAATTAAAAAGGTTTGGTTCTCAGGCACTTTTTTTCAGAAATCAGAGCAGGTGGGCATTATTTTATTTTTTACCTTTTTTTGTATGCTTTGATAAAAAAGTTATATGATCAGGGAAAACATGAAAATAACAAAGGTTTTTGCTAAACAGGTAAAAGCACTACATAATAAAGGAAATCTTTTCAAAATTGTATTATTTTATCTTCTTGAAAGATGAAAATCAAAATAAAAATTGTTGAAGCGGGGGGTAAAAATTTACGCGGGCAGTGCCTGAGAACCATACCTTTTTTTTTTGGCCTTATTAAGAATTTCTGCCTCTAAGAATTCTTTTCAATTGAATTTGTGCCATAGCACATCATTACATATCGTGATTACCGAGGACCCGGTCACCTTTTACTAAAAAAAGATTGATCCACGAAAATTGGGAGCGGCAAGTCTGTAGAGAGTTAATTTTTTTCTTAATTCTTTTAGTAAGGCCTAACTTAAGTGTATTACCTTACCTTGGGAAAATCAAAAGCTGCCTGTATGTTTCCAATTGAGCCGTCATCCTTTTTGCCCATCCTGATTACTCTAACCGTATTGGCATTGAAGAGGCTGACTATGAATGCTCTGAAATTATTGTATGCCAAGAATAAATTTAAATGTACAGCATAAACTGAAGTCACATAACGGAGATAGATATATAAAGCAGTTCATCGACTGTTCTAAATCTTAAGAGGTCTACTATTTAGAGCTTAATTTAAGCCAAAGGTAGGCCAGAAACAGACACAGTATATGTATACAAAATAACCAAGTTAAAACATTATACTTTTCACCACAAGACATTGGGCCTTTAAATGGTTTCAATAATAGGGCCTATTACTATTTTCTTGGGTGTTTGACTATTACTTTTACTTTACTCTTATAACTATTACTATTAACTATTACTGGTTCAATAAAAACAAGTAAAATACTCGGTGAAAAATATATTTAATCTTAAAGTATCTTTTGTTATTATGCAACACTAAAATATGTTACCAGCCACTAAAATAAACAAGAAATGGTGCATGAATAGTTTAAAACTAAATTGAGTGTCCATTGCATCTGATGAACATAGGCTTTTCAAATGCTGAAACCCCAGAAATTTTTCAATAGTTTAAACAAAAATTTTAATTAAAATCTGACTTAATAAGATTCAGCTTGTTTATTTGACCTGACAATTGCAAATATGTGCAACTGAGGGTTACCTAGACTCAGCTGGGCAGAGGGAACCAGGAGTGAAGTTGGGTATGTAATAGGTTGGGAAGACCAGGGCTAAAGCTAGCTCTCAGCATACCACTGTAGTGGGCTGGCCTGATGTAAACAATACTTGACATGGTGGGTAAAAACTTGAATGAAAGCTACAGTTTTTAAACAATTGCCTTAAATTTTCAGATTATAAATGATTTAATCCTTTTGTGTACAAGTTGAGAAAATTAAAGCAACAGCACTCACAGAAAAAAATGTGCCATGGTCATAGTTGGGCAAAATTTAAGGTACTGATGTTACATATATGCTATTAACTTTACAAAAATACAGTATCTTGACCTAATTTCTGGTATACAATTGAATTTAAATTAAATATAATTATATCCCCTAAAAAACTAACTTTAAACGTTAATGTGTAAAGTAGGAAAATATATTTCCTGATGTTTGACAAGGTACATTATATAAGGGTTTGTTAATAAATGCTAAATTTAAATGCAACAACACCAGTGGTTTTCTTAGAGGGCAGTCTTGAAGTGTAACAATAGGTTGTCTATGAACAATGGAGGTTTTTGCCTAATTTCTCAAAGGAACAAAGTCACTGTGACCTAATTTTTGAGTGTGTTTGGAGAACTTGGGAACATCTTACTCTGTTAAATTTTGGATTTGTAGTGTAACAGTTTCAGAAAGTGCCCAGTTATGGCCAGCCAAAAGAAGGACCAGCAACAGACAAAGGACCATAACTTTAGCTCAGATGACTTACAGATGACACATAATAGTTTACTTGATAGTCAATGCAGCTGGCTTATTAAAACATCAATAATAAACTGAAGGTCTGTGGGTTTTTTTAATTTCCTATAATACCACAATATCCATAAAAGTAAAACCCCCCACAAACAATTCAGAAACAACATTATCTATCGTTGCAAAAAAAAACAACATTTTTCTGCATTTTCTTTTTTATTTTGCAAAGCATGTCTGGTACCAGGTGTATATATGTGTTGCAATGCTATATGCGAGTGATATTGAGTGTGTGTACATTCAAGTATCTGTGGATGTTACATACTTGGAATCAGGGCTAAATTTCACTTGTGTGCCATGATCATATTCCACATTGGCTCGGACAGATCTGAAATGAGGATAAGTGAATGATGAAGTACATGTAACTATTAAATGGAAATGCACATACTAGAAATATGGCAAAAGAAACAAGGTTCGTAATTTCATACACTTCCAGGAGACCAAATTAATTTTCTTGAATGTTAAGGACCATAAAAGTAATGTTAAGTATTTATGATGCAATACAGTTAAACTCAAAACCTTTTAGCTTCTGTTGATATGAGATTGTTTACCTATGCCACTGCATTTTAACAAGGGTTTCATAACAGATATTAACACTTTGCATGACTGCATTTTGTTTCCCTGTGAGTAAAATATCAACATACTTGTGTTCTTTTCGGCTGAATTCTTTCATATTCCATATGAGCACAGAACGGTCTGGAAGGAAAAGCAGTTCAACCATGACTCTTAGAACAAATAAAATGATAAAAGAAGTCTGAATCTCAGACTGGGAACATTTTACAGTAGCAGTTCCTGATAAAGCCTTAAGCATTAACCTTTATAGCTTTCCTTTATATTAAAAGTTTGCATTTCCAGGTAGCAGAAGGTGCAAATCAACTAATCAATGTATAACAAGCAAATTCGTGGAATTTATGTCCCCCACTTTTGACTCTTGTTGTCTTTCATGCTTGATAAGCAACCAAAATTATGACATGTAAGATAAATCTTGAGGGCACATGAAAACCTAAACAGATGCACTATGACACGTGGAGACATCTGCAGGCAAACATAAAATCTAAAACACATTGAGAAATAGGACCAGAATCCACCATGACATGTGGAGACGTCTGCAGGCTAACCTAAACACTTAAACACATTGAGAAATTTGACCAAAATTTGATAATTTTGTTTTTGAGCTGGAGAGAATTATTTTTCAGAGAGAAACTCCAAAACAAATTTCAAAACAATTACTGACCCAAATTTGAATGAAATGGGATAATATTTAGGAAAGTTATTGCATGGAAACAAAAAAAACTGACGGTCGGACAGACAGTGACAGACAGAAGCCAAACACTCCAAAACCAATCCCAACCAAGGTATGCATGAGAACAATCACTGACCCAAATTTAAATGAAATCGGATAAAATTAAGAAAAGTTATCGCATGGAAACAAAAAAAACCTGAAGGACAGACAGAGTGACAGACAGACAGACCCAAAACAATGTCCCCCGCATTCCCGGAGCGGGGGACTGATACCACAGTTCTGGAAAAGATCTTTTACAAATGTAAATACAAAAATAACACTGGTTACTACACAATATGGTCTTATAGCCAGCCATAGAGCACTGGGTTTGAAGAACATCAGCACCATAAGATGTATCAGTAAATAATCACTGAATTTGAGTTAGTGCTATAAGCATAGATAAATATTTGTACGGGATTATTATAATATTAACTCAGAGATAAAGCTGGTATGAATTAAATCACTTGATTTAAATCTTGATTAAAATAACAGTAAAAAAAAATAAAAATCATCATTATTTATTTTTTATTTAATAAAACAACTGTGACAGATCCTCTGTGATAAAAATTAAATTAAAAATAAACTACAATTATTCGTTGAAAGCTTTGTATCCACTGATGATAATTCATACTTCAAAATTAACTGTCATTATAAACTTTCAAGCTGTTTTAGTAAGATGGTAGACTGTTTTAGTACCCTGTTGTTTCCAATGCTACACTATTTCTAAAATGCAATGAATATATGCTGAACTAGATGTGGTTGGACAATGGTCCTCGAAGGACCCCACATTTCTTCTTGTGCTTGACTAGTTTACATATGGGTGAAAAGTGAAGTAAAGTTTAAAAATATGACAGACAGACACAGGTTTTTATCCATATGCATGAGTGAAAAGATCCAACTGGTTCAAATTATATTAAAGAAGATATGTCTAATATAATGTGTGCAATAGAAAATCACAAATTGTACTCTGTTGGCCAAATTCGATTTTCAGCAGGTCTGTATTTCAATAGGTCATAAGCCCTCATAGGCACGAATGATCCCTGTGAATGATCCCTGTGAATTTTAGAAAGATAAGCATTTTTTGTTGAGATTTCAGGTGCAAAAGGAAATCACCCATTGTGATCTTGTGGCCATATTGGAATACGAACAGACCTGTAATTCCATAGGGATAGTATCCTTAGGGTACAAATCAGACCTGTGTATTTGGGAAACCTGAAGTATGTTGATGTTAAGTTATCACGCACAAAAAAAACACCAACTGGGCTGTGGCTGCTATATTGTAATTCCAACAGGTCCATAATTTAAAAGGTCTAGAGCCCTCATATGTATCAATCATCCCTGTGAATTTGGGAAAGCTGAAGTATGTTGTTGTTGAGTTATCGTGTGAAAAGAAAATCAGCAATTGGGCTGTGGCAGTTACATTGGAATTCAGACAGGTCTGTAATTCAAAAGGTATGGAGCCCTCATGTAATTATCATCCCTGTGAATTTTGTTGAGCTGAAGTGTGTTGTTGTTGAGTTATTACCTGCAAAATAAAATCAGCGATTGGGCTGTGGGGGCCATATTAGAATTTCGACATATCTGGAATTCCATGGGTCTGGAGCCCACTTATGTACCAACCATTCCTGTGAATTTGGGAGAGCTGAATTATGTTATTGTTTAGCTATCGGGCATGAAAGAAAATCAGCGATTGGGCTGTGGTGGCCATATTTGAATCACAAGAGGTCTGTAATTCAATAGGTCTGTAGCCCCTGCATGTGCCAATCATCCCTGATAATTTGGGAAAGCTGAAGCATGTTGTTGTTGAGTTATTGTGTACAAAAGAAAGTGACACTGACAGAAGTACAGAAGGACAGACAATATGTTATGTTTATGTTCATTTTGTGAAGTGAATAAAAAATAAATAAAAAAAACTAGATGTAATCAGACAATGGTCCTCAGAGGGCCCTGTGTTTCTGCTAGTGCTGGACTAGTTTACATATGGGTGAAAAATTAAGTTAAAATTGAAAAATATCACAAACAAAACCAGGTTTTTATCAATATGCATGAGGGAAAAAAATCATACTGGATTAAAGAAGATATGTCTGAAATAATGTGTGCAATAGAAAATCACCAAATGTAGTCTGTTAGCCATATTTGATTTTCAGCAAGTCTGTAATTCAATAGGTCTGGAGCCCTTATGGGGACCAATGATCTCTGTAATTTGGAAAAGCTGATGTATGTTGTTGTTTAGTTATCACGCATGAAAGATAATCAGCAATTGGACAGTGGCAGCCATATTAAAATTCCAACAGGTCTGTAATTCAGAAGGTCTTGAGCCCTTACAGGTACCAATCATCCCTGTGAATTTGGGAAAGCTGCAGGAGGTTGTTATTGTGTTATCGCTCACGAAAGAAAATCAGCAATTGGGCTTTGGTGGCCATATTGGAATTCTGACAGGTCTGTAATTCAATAGATCTGGAGCCCTCCTAGGTACCATTCATCTCTGTTAATTTGGGAAAGCTGCAGTAGGTTGTTGTTGAATTATCCCGCGTGAAAGAAAATCAGCAATCGGGCTGTGGCGGCCATATTTGAATTCTGACAAGTCTGTAATTAGATAGGTCTGGAGACAACATAGGTACCAATCATCCCTATGAATATGGGAAAGCTGAAGTATGTTGTTGTTAAGTTATCACGTGCAAAAGAAATTCAGCAATTGGGCTGTGGCGGCCATATTTGAATTCCGACAGGTCTGTAATTCAATAGGTCTGGAGCCCTCATAGGTACCAATCATCCCTGTGAATTTGGGAAAGCTAAAGTATGTTGTTGTTGAGCTATCGCGTGTGAAAGAAAATCATCGACTGGGCTTTGGCGGCCATATTTGAATTCCATCAAGTCTGTAATTCGATAGGTTTGGAGCCCTCATAGGTACCAATCCTCCCTGTGAATTTGGGAAAGCTGCAGTATATTGTTGTCAAGTTATCGCGTGCAAAAGAAAATCAGCGATGGGACTGTGGCGGCCACATTTGAATTCTGACAAGTCTGTAATTCGATAGGTCTGGAGCAAACTTAGGTACCAATCATCCCTGTGAATTTGGGAAAGCTTCAGTATGTTGTTGTTGAGTTATTGCAAGTGAAAGAAAGTGTCACTGACGGAAGGACAGAAAGTACGGAAGGACGGACTGACACGGTGATCACTATAGGGTACCGCTTGTCAAGCGGGGCCCTAACTACCCAGCATTGGTGAACAATCTAGCATGGAATTACAATATTCTAGTAAACAAACTATATAGAAGACTGAAAGTTCCTTCAGTCATGGTATTTTACAAGTTTTTTTATATGTAAATTTAATTTTGTTTAGTAATAGGCTCTGAAAGTAAGTATGCAGGAATATTATAGTGTTGTAGCACATGATTACAATGTTCAAACCTTCAGCAGTAGTGGCAAATAGTTTTCCATTTGGACTGAAATCCATTCCTGTAACAAGTCCACTGTGGCCTTTGAGGGTTCCTGCTAGCCAGGGGTGAGAAAATGTGTGTTTTGCTTCTTTCTTGGCACGTGCTTGAGGTTTCTGTCGTTTTGGCTGATGGTGAGTGTGCTTGGCTGACCCATTCTTCTTGGTCTCCTCCTCAGCTGAAATAAAAAAAAACAAGGTAATACCTGGTTAAAACCTATTTTACCAAATTACCATCCCCAGGTGTTGGGTAAAACTTTTGAACCCTGGCTTGGACCACTACAAATATGTTTGAATTTAAATACATACCGTAAGGACCCAAAAGTCATGACACCTGTTAAAACTTGAAATAATAATTTTTCATGGAAAAATATATCAATGGATAGATCTTTATTTCAGGGTGACATTAATTTTTAAAGAAGGTGTATATGCCAACTCATCACAGAGTTATAACATTTTTTTATCATGTGAAGGGGGTGCCAATTTGAGCAATCTATCCAGGAAAACCTCTGATCACTGGGCTAGCTTGGCAGGCTGCCAGACTAATTAGGGGGTGTGTCCCTCAGTGCTTGGTGGGATGTGTATTTTCAAATACACAATGTATTACATTCTAATTAAATGAAACAAAACCTGAACTGTTAAAAAAATTAAACTGATTTTTTTTTAATTTGATTTTGGTCAAACACTCAAAAGTTGGAATTCAGACATTATTTCCCTCTTATTAAATAATAAATAATAAAAGATATATAAACTATAAAGGTTTATAAAAGATATATTAGTGTAAAATAAAGGAATAAATAAGTTTGTCTAGTTGTAAATCACTATCACTGAAATGTTAAATAAATCAGGTGTGCAATGTTGGTCACTAAATATACAAATAAATATATACAAACAACCAGAATGAAGTGAAGGTTGGCATAACTCTATATAAACTATAAATATCACAGAAACAGTACATATTTATAAAACCAGTTGAAAAAAAACACATTAAAACCTGGAATGTTTTAAATAAATAAAACTACAACTAATGATATCACAAGAACCCACACTTTAATCCATAAGATATATGGGAGTGATACATTTAAACAGAGAAACATTCAATGTTGGTCCAGATCCCCATGCACTTTGTCCACAATAACCTCGGGAACAGTCGTGGAAAAAGGGGAATCAGGTACTTAATCTAACCAACTATTCAGAAAACAGCAGCATTTTTCAGCAACAGAAATTTTATTTTTGTCAACATAGATGGGCTGCACTGCAAGAGGGCCTTTGGAGGGAAGGGTGAGATGACCACTAGAACAAGACACCAGGCAAAGTAACATCTCAAGAATCAAGGACCTACCAAACAATTTTTTTCCCAGGGAGCCTCATAAGAATTATCAGAACGTTTTTGGTAAACAAATCTTAAAATAATGCTTGCTGCCTATACCAAATATGGGCTTATTTAATTTTTTTTTTTCATTTGAAATCGGGCTGTAATGCTTAGAATTTAACTACTACTAGTAATTGTAGAAGTAGGAACTAGGATGCCATCATGGCAAGGTGTCAAACTTACACGAGTGGTCATTCAAGTTGGTTCAGAAACCGGCTCTAAAAATAAACTCACTCTGCCTCTCAGGTTTTAAAACTACTTCCTGATATATTTATAGATAGTGTATTTTTTTTAAATGACCATTCATGACTTAATTTAAAAGAAAATAGGATAAAATACATATATCAACACAAGTGCAGTTAACAAACTGAGTTCCCGGTTCAGGCAACTGATACTGATAGATCTGCTGATCAGATTTCAACACCGTGGTGCAACTGCCTGGACGTGACGCACGGAGCCAGGCTACGGGCGCGTGGTTTTATAAAATGACTGGTTAAAAATGTCAGTGCATTGTACCTTGGGGTTCCTCTTCATTTTGTTTGCTTTTGCCGATGTTGCATACCAGAATTATGAGCAGAACAATCGCTCCGACAGCTGCTGTCACGGCGATTACCGGCACAGAATCCACGTCGTCCGCCATCATCACTAACGTGGCTAATCTGTCTCGGTTACCCATATTCATATTGTTCGGCTAACCATATGCCATATACAGGGTGAAAATATTGGCCCTATTTTTCAAAAATGAATACTGCGACGTTATCAGTGAAGACGACCTGATATTGTTTCTGGGAAGTGTTACATTTTCTGGGGCTCGGTGGTTAAATACAGCAAACGCTTGAACATGAATGATTGATAATCAAATATGGTTTCTTTTGTAAAGATTTATAGTATTTTATATGTGTGGATAATAGATGATTAAAATTGCTTTAAAAAAATTTTAAGTACCAGACCAACATTTTTTAACACCTCAAATTAAAACGTTCCAAACAAGTTTACTTATGAAATTAAAAAAAAAAGTCCTAAGCTAATATAATTAAAAGTCTATGCTTTATGCGAACGAGGATTAATTTATATTCAGTTGGTTTGTAAATTCAATAAATTGATACTATGTGTTATATCGTTGCTGAACGTCTATATTTGAAAATCCATATGCTGAGGCTCGGTGTTAATTGGTAAAAAAATTAATTAGAACCTTTTTTCAAAAGCGAAATTAATTACCGACCATACTTTATTTACAATACCAGTGTCCAATAAAGTGAAACACTCTTCAGTGCACTGGATTTTTAGAAAATATAAAAAAGGAAAGGGTGCCTAATTATCTAAAATGTAGTTTGAAAAGGTACATAAATAAAATGTGAAATATTAACAGAGTACAACGATCTTGTTCAGTCTACGAAAAACGACCCATTTCAGCAGGTACAACATCTGAAAAATAACATCTTATTATTCATTTTATAGAGTCTTGCATTGAAATATGTGAAATATGAAAAATGTAAACTATATGAGATTAATTTCAGCAGAGCACTTTAGTCCATGAAAAGTTATAGTTGTGGCTAATCTAATGCCCTACAGGTACATGTATCATCAATTTTAACACCGTTACAGACTTTTAACAGTGCCGGGAAAGTATTATGAAAGACTGAGTTGGATGTTTTCTTGCCAATTTTGCGGTTCTACATAATTAATTAAGAAAAAAAGTAATAAAAGCTCACCTGTACGAAGTATTGATTATAAAAATATATTTAAACCTTGCAAAATGCTTTATTATTTTTAATTTTATAAGTAATATTTCAATCCTGAAACAAAATACAGCCGCAATCCACTGAAGATATAATGCAATAAATGGAAAGAAATTATAGCAATCTGCCTCGGTTAAGAAGAATGTGGGTAGACAAAAGCATTTTCAAATATGTTAAATGTCATTTTTTTTCTTGAAATTATGCCTATTTTTAAAATATAACTGTGTTGAAGAAGAAAAACGGTGTGGAAATATATGTAATCAGTGGAAACAGTGGCGTACCTAAGGGGGGGGGGGGGGGGGGCGGCAGGGGCGGTCCGCCCCGGGCGGCACATTTTGGGGGGCGGCATTTTGGGGAATTAGTATAAGGAGTGGCACAAGGAGTTCCACAAAAAGTACAAATTCAAACTTTTTGTCCCATGTTCAAGTATTCCAGGGATTATAAACTGGACAGTGGCACCTACCTTATGATTAGCGAACAATTTGCACATTTTGGGGGGCGGCATTTCTGGGATTTAGTTTAATCAGTGGCATAAGGAGTTCCACAAAAATTACAGATTTGGCCTTTTTGTCCCATGTTCAAGTATTCCAGGGATTATAAACTCGACAGTAGAACCTACCAAATGATTAGCGAACGTTTTGCACCTTTTTGGGGGCCGCATTTATGGGATTAAGTATAATCAGTGACATAAGGAGTTCCACAAAAATTACAAATTTGGCCTTTTTGTCTCATGTTCAAGATTCCAGGGAGTATAAACTGGACAGTGGAACCTACCAAAATATTAGCGAACGTTTTGCACCTTTTTTTTTTGGGGGGGGGGGGCGGCATTTCTGGGATTTAGTTTTATCATTGGCATAAGGAGTTCCACAAAAATTAAAAATGTTGCCTTTTTGTCCCATGTTTAAGATTCCAGCTAGGGATTATAAACTGGACAGTGGAACCTACCAAATGATTAGCGAACGTTTTGCACACTTTTTTTGGTGGGGGGGGGGGGGCATTTCTGGGATTTAGTTTAATCAGTGGCATAATGAGTTCCACAAAAATTACAATAAATTGGCCTTTTTGTCCCTTTTCAAGAATTTCAGAGATTAAAAGTTTGGCGGTGGAACCAACAAAATTATTTGCGGACGATCTCTTTAGAGGCAAGAAATACATATCTGTAGTTATTCTTTGTTAGATCTGTGGTCTTGCAATGTCAGAACGCCATCGATAAACTGACCAATCATGCAAAAAGCCTGCATTTCAGGGCGGTCGTCGTTTACAGAAATCCCTACCAGCATCTGAAAATCACCAGGGAAAACCCTGCCAGAAGACCAATGGCACCAGGTATAGGGGGTGTGGTGTCTGTCGTACATATTGTGCGAAAAATATTTTGACGAATTGTGTTGCTCTTTCCTTGGAAATTATTCAGAATTTCCATTCTTGAACCCTTGAATACCCGAAATTCCAGGATATTTAAACAGCCTGAAACAACCTGAAATGCCCTTTTTCCATGATTATTCATACTCTAACATCAGCCTCGTTAAAATACAGACGTTTACACTATCATGTATATAATGAGTACTACCTAAATGCCTGTGTCTTTTTATTAACCAATATGACCTGCATGATCTTTTATGTAACGTGAATAAAACCAATAAACACCCAGACCTATATAGGAATTATTTTAACTTTAAAATATAATTCTATTATAACTGTCCGGCTGGATGAATCCCCCTGGCCGCTTAGCAACATGTTCAATATACGTATCAAGTATCAGTTTTAACTTTTAGAGTTCAAAACTTGTCTGTAGGTACTGGATAATGAAACTGTTAATAACAGAATTAACAGTACAGGTAAATCTATCTTTAATTTAACAGTTTCATTATCCACTACCTACAGACAATTGTTGTATATTGTGACAAATCATTTGAAATTAAATTATAACATATATTTAAATTATATCATTACTTGAAATTTATTTAAATATTTTATTGAATAACAAATAGTCATAAGTTTATAAATAAAACATCGCAAAGTGCATAATCACTATAATTCTAAAATGATTTTGATGTAGCCTTGAATTAAAGTATGCTTTTACCTTTGAGGATATTTTAATTAAACAAAGTCAGTTTATCCAAACATTGGATTTTTTATGTGAAAAAAATAAATAAACATACCCTGCCTACATATATATGCTTAACTCATGAATTACGCTGTTTTAGTAAAGACTAAATGACTTGCATGCAGCAGTACCATGCATATCTCAATAGCTCTATTAGGTGTACCAGCTGTCATATGCGATAAGAAGAGGTTGAATTATAGATGTGACAAAGTATTTGTATGCGTCGAGAATGGAATAACACTCACCAAATAAAGTTTTTTTTCCCCAAATTGAGTATGAAGTAATCATGAATCGTGTTTACATAAATAATGAAAGATCAATTTCCCACATTATATGTGTAGCCTATCCTGCAGTGTAATCTGTTAATAGTTACAATTAATTTCGTTTTATTCCTTTCTGTTCACTTCATAATGAAATATACTTGTTTGAGCTTCGAGCGATCTTTTGATTTACATTAGCATAGAGATGTCTGCTCTTTAATATGTGGCGGAAAAATTCCCTTCCAGTGAATCCATATAATTGCGTTGTTATCAAATACAAACCTGTAACAAGGACATTTGAAACGATATGTTTCAATATGTTATCCAGTTTTGTAATGTTTTGTTAGAAAGGCGGCAATTTCTAAGACCGCCCCGGGCGGCAATGAGGCGAGGTACGCCGCTGAGTGGAAAAAATTATTACATAAAGGATGCAGACTTCTTTTATAATATTTAAAATTGTAATATTTAGAAATACAAAACACAGTAGGCCTACTAGTGATCCCTATAAAAACGATGAAATTCTGAATATCAAAGCCAGTTTGCAGAATTAAGATGTTACATCCATCCTGTCACTTTTTTGCTTCATCACCGTTCATCGACATTTACCACCGTTAAAAGTGAAAAGTAAAGGTGTTCAAATACAATGGTGTTGAAAAAAGATATGATATTTATTCGAAGAAAATTAATTAGGCTACTCCTTCAACCTTTCTAGTACTCAGTATATTTGAATATTGATAGTGTGAGCTATATTCTAAAACTACGAAAAGCGTTAAATTCCTACTTCCATTATGTTGGAGAAATATAGGTAACAGTGTTAAAGAGCATTAAATATACCGACATTTTTACACAATTATTGATTTTTTTTTGTTTTAAAATGACAATACATACCGATAATGATGGTTTTATGGAGTCACTGTGTGACGTAACTTCAACTTAGGCGGGTTTTAAACCAGTGGCGGATCCAGAGGGGGGGCTTTGGGGGCTGAAGCCCCCCCCCCCCCCCCCCCACCCCCCACCCTTCTAGGGTGGAAACATTGTTATCATTTTTTATCAGAGAGGATTTTCATGATTACATTATTACTGTTGCCGTCATACAAATATCACCCTTTCAACATAAAAGTTGAAAACCCAAGGAATCGTTAGGAGAGGCGCATGTCTACACCAGGATCAGGCATCTTTTTTTTCCCCGCCGTTAAGTAAGAGGACTACTAAAATGGGCCGCGTCTGTCAGTCCCCCCGTCATTTCGTCCAGCTGTCCTTCAAAATCCGTTGGTCCGTCCCACACCATCACTGATGCCACACTTTCCTGGTTAACATATGGCCGGGGACCATTGTGGCCCTAGGTCCTTTTATATTTTTAAATAATTAATTGGGCATTTTCCAACATTGGTTATAGACGTTAAAAATTTCGAATTACAGAATCTGTCATCCGTGGCTCCCTCAAGCATTTCTAATGCAATGCTCCAGCTGTCCTTGGGCTTTGACGTCTTGCTTGTGAACATGATTAAGTGTTTAAATAAAAAGCAAGTCTTTTTTACCTCTCTTTATCCTAGAAATAAAAATGATTTCCTCTTTTTAACAAAACGTAATACATTATCATTCAAATAAAAAATAATAAACAATGTCTGAATATACTTACATCATAGCATTTGTTTTTCATGATAGACAGTGGAAATTTACTGCCTCGTCATAAATAACATGTATGGGGGACTGGGACTTTGGCTGTATATATCAGTTTGAATTCTCAATCTGTGTTGAAATTATTTGTCTTTGTCGCTGTTTAAAAGAAAAAAAAATGTACAAAACGGTACAAGCATCTTTAGTAAACTGACAATGTTTTATACCTTTAGCATCCTTTTATGGAAGTTTTATTATCGATTACTAATATATAAATAACCAAATAAATATTTAAATGATAATGCATAAATATGCGAACGAAAGAAATGCATTTTATACTTCAGACGTATAAATAAAAGAGATCTGACGTTTGAACGTATAAAGTTATAGACTTAGGAAGCAACTGCACATATGGAAAAGTAATTTAAGCTATACCAGTTAATCAAAATGAACGCTGGTGAGTAATATATTTAAAAGTAGTTAGAGAATGATATTCATTCACGAATTATTTGTTTGCCTTTTTCAATGATGTTTAATGCACTTTAATCTTTATATGTAGCTGTGTCTTTATTTTATGACTGACCAATTATTTGAGATTAAATAATGAATGAAATGTTCACATCGTTGGGCACTTGTGCTCACATCTCATGTTCATACCTATACGAAAACTTAAAAAGAGATTATTAATATACCCAAGTCTTATTTTAATTTTTAAATCGATTGATAGAAAAAAAATAATTTCCAAATCATTTATTCTTTTGCTATGAATTCCCCATTTTTACTGCTTGCTCCAGAAGAGATTTATTTGCTGAGTAAATGAATCCTCTGCAAAGCAAGGTTTATCACGTAATTATCGACGTTGGTTGATTCGTCTGTTAGCAGCTGTACTCAACAGTTATAGACGGAGACCCAGAAAATTTTTTTTTTAAATTTAGAGCTTACCTGGATCACAAAAATATTTTTCTTTAAAAGATGCTTAACTGTTGTGGAAAAAAAGGCGATCGAAAGACCGTCTTTATTTTTTGGTTTTAGGGGAATCTTTAATTTAATAAAATTTCCCGAAAGAGGCGAGCAGACCGGGTAAGCAAAATCGAGTTGGTGAACTTGTCACACATTCCTCATGAAAAAATATAATCATCGCGCTACAAACTGTAAATACAAAATATACACATAATATGAATTGTCGACTTCAATGTCTGCTTTTACGTTTTGTCTCAACTTTGTTCACGAGTTTCCAGTTGTAAACTATGTCTCGGAAATATAATTAATTGCACATCTGTACCCATTTATACAAATTCACAATTTACTAATGGTCAGATCGTATATGAAGTGGAAAAATGCAAAAGGTGTATTTTGATATCCATATCCGTGGAGTCATGTTTTGTTTGTTTGTAGTCTGAAAATTATTTAATGTTAAACTGAAATTAAGACTACTTGTTTACAAGTGATTTAATGTGGTAATGGCTATCTAATACCTCTTTCTCTATTCATCAATAACAGTTGATTTTTTTTGTAAAATCATTATTCTGTAGTTCAAGAATGAAAAAGGGCAGTTTTTTTTAAATCGGCAAAGAATTGTGTTTTTCATAGGTATAAAGTGAGTTAAATTTATTTAACGTATCCGACGTTTAACTTATTATAACCATTTGAACATAAGAAGTTTACACTGCAATATATATATATATATATTTATATATATATATATATATATATATATATATATATATATATATACACTCTTATTTATGTATATAAATTGATAGATAGAAAATAAGATAAGTGTCTATGGCAAGTGTCTGCGCAATATATGTTTATATATATATATATATATATATATATATATATATATATATATAGTTATGCAAAGTATCTACTAGCCTCTCCACTTGCAAAATCCTGGATCTGCCCCTGTAAACAAGGGGTAATCAATCAACATAGTGCCATGCCTTTATAACGGTGTTGAAAAAAAATCTGGGACATGCATTTCAATCGCAATTAAAGTAAAAAGTAGGGGAATGTCAAGAAAGTTGTGAAAGTTATTTAGGAACGATGATATTATATATAAAGGGTGAACAAATCCTAGGGCTGTACCATATTAAAAAATAAGAGGATAATCAGTTAATTATTATGGCATGGGGACATGTACTTTTTGATGACCTTTGAACCATTAAGGATAGATTAAAAGCATTTCAGGTATTCCTTCGCTTTAAAAATAAGCTCAAATTAAGCTGAAAATAAAAGAAACTAAAATTCAACCCCAGAAGAAAATGATATATATAGAGATAAATTAGAGTAATGTATTTTTTAAGAGTGGCAGGACTGCTAAAAGTGTACAATAAGAAAAAGTAATTTCATTGCAAAACAGGATATTTCTTGTTAATAATCCAACAGACCTGTACAATGGCTGTAAGTTTAATGCTTGATCACTATACAACCAAACTAAAATTACAACCTTATTTGTTTAAAAACAAAATAAGCTATTGCAGTTCTTAATCTCTCAGATGAATATTTCACTACTTAGTGTAAACAAAAATAAATATAATCATTTTATGAAAAATATAGATGGCGCCAGTAACAATATAACTTAATATAATAATCTAATACAACTTATGAAGCCAAGCATTTTATTGACAATATTCAATTTCTTGTCACATCAAATTGGTGTGGATATGCATGACAGTGTGAGTGACTTTATCTACGAGGATAAACATGTCCTGAGGATTAATTCCCCCTCGACCGACCGTCAACGCAACCGATTAAAACTAAGCACGCGAGTGACCGGCCGAGCAGAAGCGATATCGGATATCAGAGATTCAACACATTTCAAGTGTAAAGCCCTATGGCTATTTTATAGTGGAGTGTTAAAGTTTCCAATTAACACTGTTGAGTCTATAATTCCAGACTTCCAGTGTCCAATTAAGTGACCAGCATAAATGCGTGTCATCTGTTCACGCATACAAATGAAATAATTAAAATCTGTTATAAGATTTATCTGAATATCTGGATCAAAATAATAAAATTAATTTGATACCTAACTCGTAAATATACCTAAACTGTTCATTTGAAACAAAAAATGACGGTTTTATGTCCATGCCCCTTCGATTAAACGAAAACTCTCTCTCTCTCTCTCTCTCTCTCTCTCTCTCTCTCTGTCCTTATATTTTTTACAATTTATATTTAAATCACTTTCCACAAAATAACATTACTCTCCGATTCCAGGTTTATAACACCTTTGCCCAATAAAATTGCTTCTAGTCAGATTCACAGACTGTTCAAGGGGGGCTTTTCAATTGACAACTTTTATAATACCATATACATTTAGTGGAATGACCCAATTAGCTGGTGCTGAAGTCAAAAGCTAAATTATAGGCCCTCGCATAAAACAGTTAAATAAGATATGAATTAAAACATTGTGCCGATATGGGCATGTCCCTCTTATGACAACTTTGACAAATATGCATGACTTTATGACATATACCCCTGCATGTGTAACAATTATTTGTCCCGATTTATGAATCATTTACAGTACAAACAGAGCCGGGAATCATATTAATATTTCCCGTGGGCTATAAAACCACAGAGGTATAAAATTTTCATGATGACACCGCCGACGTCATCCTTTGAAGGGGGGAAAAATGTGTATTGACGACGGTTCTACATACGCGGCACACTGTTTGGATGTGTTTGATGATGCAGCAAGTAAGCACAATGGCTTAACTTGTAACCGAAACACTGAGTCTGCATGTCAAAGAGAGACTCGCGTGTGTTTTTGACTGCAATAAAGGAGAAGCTAACCAGTACGGGGCTTAAAAAACTATACAGAATCTTGTGATCAAAAAATGTCGTACAGCAAGAACTGTGTGATGAACTCTGAGTAGTTAAGAGGAAGGCGGGATCTTTCCTGTAAACCTGGAAAACCTGTATATATACAATGGCTTTTCATTTGTGGTCCGTCATATTTATCTTCCTGCAGTCTTGTCTTGGAACCAACGCAAATGGTAAGTCACATTTATCAAATTAGAGATTTTTATTAAATCAGTTGTTGCCGGATTGTTTTTACATTGTAGCTTTTCTTACGCGGTCTTTGGACCACAACTCCCTTTAAGATAGCCGATCAGATGACAAACGAATTACTTATGGGTGCGTACAAAAATATCCCATATTGGAGCATGCACATCGTGTTGAACTACCAGATTCTTGAATCCGGGATTCTTTCAAAAAAGGAAATATCAGTATTAATATTCAGATGGAATGTTCTTGTACGCACTTAATCGGGTGAGCATTCATTTACAAGGCAAGGCTTTCCATCAGACCAAGTAATGGTATTGGTAAAAAAGAAAATGCCAATTTAAGCTGTTGCATACTGTTTTCAGCATGTTTGTGATACGTTATTGTGCTATATTCTTTCTATATTCATTATTATATTTTTTTTCTTTTATTTTCCGGATGAGTTTAATTTATAATGAATAAACAAAACGAAATAATTTGTAGTTAACTCTAAATTATTTGGATTAACAGTCTGAAAATGTACATGAAACATTAAATATTTTATTGGGTGCGATGATATTATCTTTTTTTCTAAATGGACTGAGAACCTAGCATCCGTTATTTATGTGGGCACGAGGATACAGGGAGAGGGTCCAAATCTTTGTAAAAAAAACTTTGGACTTTTGGATATTTTCTTCGATATTGTCCTTAATAATGAATTTAAAATAAAGGCAAATTTAATGGTATTACTACCTTAGGCATGACTTCAACATAATGTGACATTGGACATTAACCTTTCTTAACCATACACAGACCGGGCTTAATAAATAATTAAAACAAGCAATATATTCACTTAAGTTCTGGTGACAAGTTGTATTTGCGAACATGCAGAAAGAAATGAATTCACCCTTTTCGTGATAACGCTAACACAGATAAATAATAAGTATACTAGTTGTGTGACTTGTTGGGCATGGGCGTTTTTAACATATCACTTTTCCAGTCGACATGATCCGAATAATAATACGTGTTTTCTTTTCTAGGACGTTACTGTGATGTTTGAGTCTGTGTGGTCTTGTGGAATATAGATTATATGGAAATAGGGTTAGATCTGAGACATGGGATTTGCAATTTTTGTGTCGACCTGCATTTGTTTCCCAAATAAAAATGTTATCTCTGCATAAACACATTTTTTATGAAAGTTTTGTCTTCGTCTAATGCCATGGAGGAACAAGGGAAAAAGGGCAAATTTGAGATATGTTTTGACGTAAGATATTCTTTTTTTTTTAATTTTGAATTTGAAATACCGGAAATTAATCTCTCTTTTTTTCGTGAGCCTTTGCTTCAGTCTCTGAGTAACAATGCTTGCCTTTCGACTGAGGAGATGATTCCAACTCGGAATTCAAATCTGATCATTGAACAGCATCGCATGACTTTCAATATTAAGAAATGATTTAGCCATTCACCAAATTCATGAAAATAAACCACGTCAGAACAGATTGAATCAATTTGGATGATCTATCTGAAAACAAATGCGGGGAGAGGTCCGTTCGTAAGGTTTTTCTAAATATTTCTTTAGGTCACATTCTCATGTATTTCGGTACTCCATCTTTACACACCAGAGTGTATAGCATAACATTAAGAGAAAGTGCAAAATTGAAGGGCGTATAATCATTCTGTTTAACATTGAATTGGCTCTTTAACCAGTAGATTTATGTAAATAATCATCCGTTTGACGCATGATTAAATAAAGATCGAAAACGCCCTCTCATATACATATATATGTCTCAAGTACATGTGATCCTTTTCCTTTAATATACTTCTTAAAATCATTGTTCAACAATTCGTATGCTGTCTGGCTTATTTTTCGTTTGGTGCAGAGATATGCGACTACAAGAAAAATATTTTTTTTTTGCGGTCAGCTTTTATGTATTTTATTTTAATGGTATTTCATTTCGGAATATATTATTGATATATCCTAATATATTATTAATATATATGTGATAAGTAGCTACAATAAATTGCTGCAATATATATCACTTTACCATTTAGAAAATAATGTTGCAAATTCTGTATGTAAGACTTACATCCATGTGCTCCATTTGAAACACTTTTTCCCGGAGAATGTGAAAAATATACAGATGACTAACATATAAAGCCCCCTGGATCAATTTATCGCTGTTGTAAACTCTTTCTCTCGAGAAGCAATTCCTACAAATTTAATCACTCAAGTTAAATATTTTTTTTCTATTTCAATGTTTCAATTTCCATCTTTGCTTATTTTTTTTCCTAGCTCATACCTCATTCATTATTCTCCGATTTAGACCATATTTAGCAATAATTATTATTATGATTTTATTACAAAATGCTTCATTCAAGTACACATATTAGGGTTCATTTTCAAAGTTCACATACAAAATCTCAAATCTATTTCTAAGCCTCACTCCATGTTACAGACACAAAATCAATAACCGCACTAGTGGTTTTTTTTCAGCATAAACCCATGACATTTTCCAAAGTGAACCATAACTGATGGTGCCCCGACCCTCCTTTAAATCAACACCAGCTACGATTTTACTGTGGTATTGTTTTAAATGGTGATTTATTGTTCATCGAGGATCACAAGTAATAAATCGTCTAAGTTCTGTAGGGTTTATATTAAATGACGATCATCTATATTGTTGTCAGTTGTATATATCATATTGGACCCTAACAATTGCCATTGCTCTAATAATTAACCGTCCCACCAGGATTTCGGGTCTCTGACACTGTTTCGTTAACAACAAAGAGGAAACCATTCATTCATATCATCAATGAAAATATCAGTCTTATATTCTTGTAAAAATGAAGACCCCGAATACATGATTCGGATCAAACTTCGTTTGGTGATAGATCTTGCTCGAAAACACGTGGACAGAATGTCATAAAAGTTATCGATTTTTTTAAATCGAGCAAAATTTGGCTCTTTATGGATCAGACATAACATATACTCGACAAGAAATCTGAATTCTAAGGAATGCAAGCAGCCCCCGCCATGTGTGTTTGGGGGGGGGGGCATTTTCCCAGATTAATTGTGCATAAGTGATCGACTTTATACATTTTGATTTTTTGTTGACGATCCTGAATCCGGTTTATTAGCCGGATCCACACCAAAATCTAATCGATATTTCATTGGTATTCCCGAGATTCCCTAAAAATTTAATGGGATTCCGTTCATGATTGTATGAGTTCTATTGTGGACGAACACATGAAAATACACACACAAACGGGGATGAAAGCATATCCTACTGGCGGAGGCTAACAGTAAAGCGCTACAGTTGTTTTAGCTTCAAATATATGGTGTATGCATGGACACTGAGGCGCTACCGCTTTGCATCATACTTTAAATACGCAGAAATAAATCACGTACAATCGCGTAAACATGAAAGCTGGAACAATTTTTTTATTGTGGAATTATCATTTATTCATGTGTTGATTGTTAAACACGAAAGGAATGACATCTGTAGTCCTGTGAGGCGTGCGTCCACAAATCAAACTTTTTTTATTATTTCAGTTATTTTGTCACTGCATGATCAATAAGATTACAAAATGTCGTTCTACAGATATTTGTGCTGAAGCAGTTACAGGGGGATATTTCAGTTTCACCTTTAAAAAGGACACATCCTATCTGTTAGACCTGATTTAGTTTTCTGAAAAAGAGTATAATATTTTATTAAGTTTCAAGTGTAAGCATTATTTGGTTTTTAGCGAAATTACCGTTTTCATAAATGTCACTGGCATGTCCTGTTGCAGTTTCCTTTTTGCCCCCTGTCCTCCGGCGCCATCGGCAGAGTAAATAGAAATGGTAAGCGGCCGTCCGTCTTTCGGATTTTGTTTATTTGAGCCCCTACAGATATTAGCTCTCGGACTATAGGGCCTTCATGGCCAGCGATTGTCGTGTAGTGTAACCCCGGCTTTACGCTGGCCACTTCACTTGAATGATATAATTCTCTATGGAATGACGTCGATTAGGCTCAGTACTTACATTATAGATTACATGCGGCAAATTTTTTTACTCGTTCTGTTCATACAAACCTTAGTGCATACAGACTTTTTGAAATATAATTAATTTTTCGGGAGATTTTTTAAGTATTAAGCACGAGTACATTTCTTCTGGGCTATATAAGGTTTGATAGTTTAAAAAAGTAGCATAATCAATCACTTTTGCTGTTTAAGTTCAGTAGTTCTTGTTAACGTATTTATACCCCGTATCCACGGACGTTTTACTGTTACACGTACATGTGAAAATAACAGAATGTCGTCACTGAATATAAAGGCAGAATGTCGCTGTTATTTAAATCGTCTAGGGACCCGTTGTAATGAAATTTTAATCCGTGACCTTTGATAATGCAACGGCGGTAAATACCTGCATGTGCATGGTTCATATATATTTTATGATTTTTCGTATAGATCCAAAGGGTACCCTGGCTCGTATAGGACACACAGAAAATTATTTTTTATCTCGTTCCCAACGATCGCGTGGTCACGCGATAATTATCCCGTTCCCATGCGATAGTATCGCGTGGCCACGCTATAATTATCTCGTTACCACGCGATAGTATCTCGTTCCCACGCGAAAATTATCGCGTGCGCACGCGTAAGTATGCCATGCTTGCTTAAGCCCTCAGTTTGACAAGAATGCCTGTAGTCTGTTGTCTGTTATATGTCAGAGTGTCAATGCAACGTAAATTGTATGTATTTTTGTTGTATGTGCGCTTACGCCGAATGCTTTGAGGTATTTTAACAGCGGCTTTCATTGCACTGGTTCAAGATTTCACTGCGTTGGTCCAACTTGCCCATTTTTATGTGTTCAGGGGAAACTTTACTGAGTTTGTTTAGGTTTGCTGATTTTAATGTGATGTAAGGTGTACTATACATATGAAATACACTAAAACACTTGTTTTATTTTATTTTCACGAAAAATCTTTAATTTTTTAAAGGGTTAGTTTTCGGGTTAAGGTTTTAGCTGGGGTATACCTAACAGGAAAAAGAACATGTCGTTTTGTATAATGTCCCAACGGAAAAGCTTGCAACAAAATGTGTCAGCCATGACACTTCATTAAAGGCTGGGGAGGGGGGGATGAGGCAGTCTGACATGTCCCCCTCATTTTTTAAGGAGAGGTCGTACGTGGGTCACCTTGTGTCCCCTCTTTCGGGGAATAAAAATTGCTTGACTTCCCCTCAGATCTTTCCACAATAATATTTCAGTTCTGTATTTCATATTATGAAAATTTAGTATGGCACATGTTTTATCAGAATACATATATTATCTGAACAAACATGGTTCATAAATGTTGTATGAGTCGCTGTTGCACCAGGTCTCAGCATATAAAGCCCGCTCAATATGCATGCAAAAAAATTGACCATAATCTTAATCTAGTGTAGAGAAGCATGCCTTATGGATTTAGGATGTGGGTCTTGCAGTTTTGTCTATGGAAGGAGATAATTATCGCGTAGGAACGAGAAAATCTCTCGTGTGGGAACGAGATAAAAATAATTTTCTGTGTGTCCTATACGAGCCACCGTAAAAGGTGTATTATAATTTCTGAAATTATCTATCCGCGTGCGTTCATTACGCCAATAATTGGGTTGATATAGACATTGGACATTATAATATATAGGCCTATATACCTATTTGTTTGATATATAGTGTCAAGATGAATTACGTATCACTTATTCAGAGTGTTTGCCTACTTTTATTATATTTGCTGGATTATGATCAGCGAAGTATGTACCATCAGTTACCCTTTCACCATATTTCCGTCTCGTTTCCATAAAAAAATCCTTCTTTGGAAATAGTTCCCATTGGTTTACTATTAACTATAAAAGTTATGCCAAATATGGATTTGTTGCGGATTTTTTTACAGCTGCATGGCTACCGGGAAATGCAAGTCTCGGTTACCTGCCAGGGGATAATCACCCATTAAACAGACAGTGGCGGATCAAGGGGATCGAGAGGGTTTTAAACCGATTTTTTGCCCCCCCCCCCCCCTTTTTTTTTAGATCAGGGGACTTTTTTTAGGTTTTCATATTAGTGTTCCTGTGTTGGACTCTCCCCTTTCCCAAATCCTGGATCCGCCCCTGTTTACGATACATTTCTGAGCGAGTCTCGTGAGAAAGGTTAAAATCAATGCTTATCAAAGGATTATAACTATTAGAATGTACAATATAAATAAGAACGTCAGCAATGTAATCGCGATTTATCAATGGATAATCTATAGACTCTCGCAAATCAAAATAAAGATAATCGGATATATCCTCTTATATAACGCACCAGTCTTAATGGTGAAAGTTTAGTATAGGCCTAAAAGATTTGCAATGTAAGGCATCGAAGTATCTCGTTGTCCTCACCAGGAGGTGAGTCCCCGTTTGTGTATGTCTGTGTGTGCGCGCATGTGTGTGTTTAATTTTACAACATAACATACAATCATTAACGATATCTCATGAAATGTTCAGTGCATTTCGGAAATTGGCTAACCAGGAATTGTAGATTTTAGCATGGATCAAGCACATTGCCCGGCTTTCAGGAACGTCGTCAAGGAATATTCACAATTGTCCTGTCACTTATGCACTAATAAACCTTGGAAAATGGGCCAAATAAGTCAATGCAAATACATGGCGGAGGCTTGCATTCCTTATAATGCAGATTTCTGTTTGGTAAATAAATTGTTAACAGACTATTATCCTTAAGTGCTTCTTCCTGTTACACCTCAGAAGGCCCATTCCAGAGAGTTACAATGGCGGTTGTCTTTATCTGCTGAGTTAACTATCTCGTACCTAACGGGATACTTTACCACATGCATTAAATTAATTAGCAGCATGTATCAATGAGACCTCAAACGGGAAGGAATTCTAGCATATAAAAAAGATCTAACTTAAATTAAATATCGAACTTAGAGAACCTGTTTTGAGCTCTTCCATACTAATATTTTAAATATGTAAAAAGAGTGTTCATACCATGCCGTATTTTCCATAAATAGACACGTGCACCAGTTAATAATTAAAGGACGGTGTTTCAGAGAATCGATCGTTTTACTGTACAGGCATATTTTGAACCACGCTGATGGGAGTTATGCACAGGACCGATGTTTTGGTCTCATTATTTTTTCATATTCATTGTAATCCCCTTCAGTTAGGCGGTCGATGTGTTTACTGTTGTCTAAAGAGTAAGCAGCCTTTCACGCCCGTCCATAGGCAAAGTAGGGCCTTTTATTTACGATATCCCTGTAGCCCTTTGACAATCACACGTTTTTATTTGTCCCAGTGAGGGGCTATGTGTTGTCGAATTTCGATATTTTGGAGAATCAGATATGAAATTTGGAAATCTGCATTCCAAGTAATGCAAGCCTCCGCCATTAGGGAGTTCCTCTTTTGGGATGCCCCCGATCCATGTTTGCATTTTCTTATTCGGCTCGTATTCTCAGGATTATTAGTGCATAAGTGACAGTACATTTGTGAATATTCCTTAATGACAGTCCTGAATGCGAATCATGTGAGGAATCCAAACCAAAATGTAATCGATTCTTACTGGCCCATTCCCGAAATGGTCTGTAAATATCAGGAGATTCCGTTATGTTGAGTTATGTTGTGAAAATGCACAAACACAGACGACCGGAGGTGAAAACATACCCTCCTGGTGTTATGTCTATTTTTTTTAAATTGTCATCTTTATTTTTGCTGGTGGAGGCAACCAGGCAGCCATATTGGAATTTAGTCCAATTGGGCCATAACTGAAGACTTATACAAATCAATTCTAGTTTTTTTGCATATTTTTACAATTATAACCCAACGTTAACATTATAACATAACGAAAAGGCGATATATTCTTTTAGTATTCCATTCTGTATACAATTGCACAGTACTGTTTATATCAACTCATAATTTAATCAAATTTTGTTTTAAAAAATAATCGTTGAAGAAATCATATATTTC
Organism: Sipunculus nudus; assembly: GCA_026874595.1. Lineage (NCBI taxonomy): Eukaryota > Metazoa > Annelida > Sipuncula > Golfingiida > Sipunculidae > Sipunculus > Sipunculus nudus. Next base: position 60,486,259 of record CM049312.1, read on the forward strand.
TGTCAAAGTAGGTCACTTGATATCATAAAGGTTTTGATAATATATATTTTCAAACACACTAACGACACCAGTGTGTGACCACTAAAACTGAATGTTTGGGACTATTATATAAACGAAAAAAAAATCATAACTTGATCATTAAGCTTCATATACAAATCTTTAATTTAACGGTTAAGTTCCTGAGCACAGCAGACTAACACCACGCGCAATGCAGAAATGTTTCTACTGTTCATGGAGAATCAGACATATCTTATCACAGCCCATACAGCTGCGTCAATTTACTGTAGTTGGCTTTGTTTTAGTGGGGCTGGAATTTCGCGATTTGTTCATTTTGAACGTTTCGCGAAGGTTTCATTTTTGCCATTGCATCAGAACCTGTAAAATCTAAGTATAGCAAGATCTGTATTGATTTTAAGTTTTAAAAAAGTCCTACAACACCTTGCTAATTTTTGGTTCAGTCTTAAATTATGACTTGTATAACAGTCGATGTGTATCATAGTCTATGTGTTCGGTTAATGCATGGGCAAGTTTGGAAACCAGGCACAGATTAGGTTGCTGATGAGGTTGTTTTCAGAGGTCATCTTAGTTGATGGGGCATCTTATTACCGAGGGTTTCATATTTGCGATTATTTTACATTCGCGAATTTTCGAAATTATAACCCTCGCGAATAAAAAGGCAACCACTGTATCTTTATGGGTGGGGGATAACTCGCAGGCGTGAGCGGGTTATAAAGGTTGGGACACTTTTTTTAATAATATATATATATATATATATATATATATATATATGCACTGTTCACAAAATCTTTAAACATAATAAAGCACGAAAAAAATAACCTTGCAAAAGTGACAAGCATCACTCATGACACCCCGGACGAAACCAATATATATTTATTCCATCTAGTAAAGGAAGTCGACTTTTTCCGTCTTCAGGGGAAAACCATCACCAACAACCACTCCCTAGTCATTTGAGATCACTGCTTACTGAAATGTTACATTCATTTGTTATATATGCCATGCTTTGATATGTTCTTCTCATCTGATGAGTACGTATCATACATGTATATAGTGATACTGATATTGTGATTGTTTATATGCTTTTTTTATATCATGTATAGATACATTATATAAGATGTATGCGATATATATATATATATATATATATATATATATATATATATTAATGACTAGGATCTTTAGTTTTAAACAATTCTATGAATAACAGGGTTTGAGTTTTTGTCTAACAAATAAAACTTCATACTGAAGTACTCATGAGTATCTTTCAAATACTCGACACACGTACTCGAGTAAAAAGGGCACAAATACTCGTACTCCTACCCGAAAAATATTAAAGTACCCAGTACTCCTACTCATTTACTTCCAAAGTACTCGGTTGCATCTCTGATACAGACGCCAGCTGCAAAAAAATTGTTCAATGAATTTTGGCGGTTCCCAGTTTCTCAAATCGCCCTAGCATTGTAATTGGCTTTAAAGTGTTATACTAATTTTGATTTCCATAATTCTAATTTATAGAAGCAGTAAAGGATATGGAAATGTCCTCAGTTCGCAAGGGCTGTAGATTTAAAGTCACTTTATATACAAACTACACGACACCCAACACAACAAAATGAGGTCGAGCGCTTGCTGGAAGTTGACAGACAGACGGACAGACAGAACATATTGTGGGTTTTCTTTTATTTGAATGACCCTCAGCGTTTGCTGAGAATTTGTGGCCTGTAAAATGACATATCAGACAAAACAACGAGGAAGCAGACAAAGCTGACCACAAAAGACGAACAGACAGACATAAACAGTCGGCCAACAATTGACCAGCAGAATATGTCGCGCCTCTGTGCAGCCTGCATGTGTACACGTGCTGGTGGTAGTAGCTTGAAGATAGATAAGAGTGACAACAAAAATAAATAAAATAAAACTGGCATATTCAGAAGAATGCTCTTTGCCAAACCTATTGTGAGAACCTGAGTATTGATAATTTAGTGCTTATGATTAGGATGTAATACGCTGTAGGATGTATAAATTTAATTCCATAATTGTAGCAGCAAAGTATGGCCATATGGCCATTTCCGTAATAATATTTTTTTTTTTCATATATAAAGCAGGAAAAGAGGGGGTAAGTAAAAGTAGTTCATCTATTGTTTCTTATTTTCTGGTGTTTCTGGCTGATAAAAAATATCCAAGCTTATAATTTTTTTTTAATATTACATTCCGGTACCAAAAATTTATAAACAAGTAGGCCCAGTGCCATATTTTTAATATATTCCATACAGTCGGAGAAACCTTTCAAGCCCCTCCACGCCCTCTTACCCCGCACACACACACACACACCGCTAACATACGCTAACATATGAATATACTGAGACTGTCACGTTTGTTCTTTTCTAATTTTAGAGGATATTATGTACAGCGACAACACTTGTTACGTCATCCACCTGTCACCGGTTACCTGGACAGAGTCGAAGGACTGGTGTAAGCAGCAAAACATGGAGCTGGCTGTGATCGACACCATGGCAGAGATGAACGTAATAAACAATGTAATGAACTCCAGTGACGAGTGGACAGAGCATATTTTTCAGTAAGTAATTTCATACAATGTACAAAACTTTCTTTATCATTTTATGCTGAAAAAATATAAACATCATGAAGTTAAGGAAATTGTAAAGTTAAAGTAAGTTCCCGACAGGCAAAAGTAGCCTACTGAACACTGCAGGGGAGGGTCCAGGATTTAAGGAAAGGAGGGGTTCAGCCCAGATGACTAATTACAAAGCCAAAAAGGGTCCGCCTTTCCGCAAAAGGGGGCCGGTCAAGACGGTAAAAGTTGGTCTGGAATCCTTTAAAAAAGGTAGCGGTGGCTAAAACATGGGGGAGGGGGGTCCGGAAACCCTTGATCCATCCCCTGGAGACGCTTCTGCACTGGCGCGCGCGACAATGTGGCGTCTTGTGGGCGATAATGGGCGTAGCGTGATATGCTTAACAAACTGGCTGATGATGAGAGGAAAGATCACCCCTTGTAATATTCGTTGTTTATAGATAGGACTTGTCTGTTATTAGTGATGTATGACGAGGGGAGAGGGGGCTGCTGCCTCTCCAATAAAAATATTGGAGAGCAAAGTTAACAGTCTGTCCTTCTAATAGGCACCTAGTTGAACAAAATAAATTATCAGATTATGATATCTGCACGAACAGTTAAAGGCAGAGCATAGACTCATGTAGCCTGGCATTCAAACTACCCTACTAATAATTAAAGTGTTAAAACACAAAAGTACTATATTATCTTAGATTATCCTAGTTATAAATATAATTTATTCTTAACGTATGGTTGCTCTATCGCCATCTGTTCCTTCTTCAGTTGCTCGGTCTCCATATGTCCATTCTTTAGCTTTCCAGCTAAACATATTGACGCTGGCGAAAAAGGCAGGTAAAAATTTTGTAATAACAAGTGCTCTGATACCATTTTCAACGTTTTCCATTCGCTTGCTGACCAGGTTGGCATGTTTAAACCTTATGAATAAAAACTAATCAAATACAAGTGACAGCTTAATATTTAAACCTGCAGATAAACATTTAGCTTAACATACTGTACACAGTCAAAAGGAGCTTATGCTCCCTGTCTGTGCTTTCTAATTTAGATAAGGAAGTGAAATAATTAGCCATTTCAGCTCTGTCTTTTTCAAATATCCCTTTAGTTTTGGCATATAATCTTACTACAGCCTCTATCTTTCTACTTAAACATTGCTGAAGGAGGTGAATGGGCCAGCTGCTTCACCGTGCCAGAAGTGCATCCCTCTTTTTTATATTTAGAGGTTTGTTTAGTATTTTTCATCACCAACAGACCCTCAAAGATGAATATGCATGCGATAGTGTATATATAACATTATGCATGTGATAGAGGACATAACTTTTACACAAAGAAATGTTGATTGCATAAATATTACACTCAGTTACATATCATCTGATTCTTAACAAAGTCATTAATTTACCCCATTTGTCATCATGTAGGTGTATCATCTTTTTCTTCTCCGCCACTTAGCACTATAATAATTCTATATTTTCCACATGATTAATAAATGTAACAAAAAAAGGAACATCAAAAACCTTACGATATCTAAATAAAACATATTTATAAATTAATATCAACATATCAAGGAGACATCTGAGTTCATTTTTCTCATAAATAATATGTATAAACTCTCTTGTAATGTAGGCATATTAGTACCTACTTCATAACCCAATTCTTAATTTGTCCATAGAATGTGACTGCCCTGTGACACATATAAAATAGATGGATAAGGCCAAAAAAAATTAAAGGTATGGTTCTCAGGCACCGCCCGCATCAATTTTTAACCCCCGCATCAAAACTTTTTATTTTGATTTTCAATAAAAAATTTTCAATTTGAGCTGCTGCCGCTCCGAATTTCTTTCAAGAGGATAAAACCATACAATTTCCTTTGTTTTGTAGTGCTTTTACTTATTTAGCAAAATAAAACTGTTATTTTCTTGCTTTACCCTTATCATTTGACATTTTTATGGAAACATACCAAAAAATTTAAAATAAAAAAAGCGCCCGCCCGCATTGATTTCTGAAAAAAAGTGCCTGAGAACCATACCTTTTTTTATTTTGGCCTAACTGTTTCCTTTTGAATGAAGCAAGAAGAACATCTCTGTCTGAGATTTTCCATATGAAGAGTGTTTCATTAACCGCCGATACATTTTGAAGAATTTTAAACTGGAAATGTCGCATATACATATCTAAGGTAACAGTGTATACTAATTTAGCTGCTTCTTTCCAGCTCCATTCATAGTTAGTTTCACAATGAAGATTTATTTTGTATACCAGCTCTCCCTTTTAAGTACATGTATTTATAATATGATTATACACATGATAGAAACAAATACTTCTCAACTGCAGCAAATTGTTCTTAACTGGGATAATAACATCATCAGAATTACAATTATATATTGTGGAAGGTATTCCTTTTGATATAATCAATTGTTTCAAGTTTGTTGGCACATCTTTTTGAATAGCTAGCCAATGTATAAAATATAATTTATACTCTATACAAGAGTCCGATATAATATCACTTAATTCCTTTTCACAACCATTTTGCTTATACAGATGATATATGTATTTAATTCCTAATTTATCTAAATAACTTACATAACTTAAATAACTTACGTCCACTGTTATATTTTTATTGTTCCTTAGAGGCTGTCGATATACAATGTCTGCATTATCTGGAACACATGAGGTAAACCTCGACCATAATTCTAAACACTGAATATAAAAATCAGACTTTTCCTACCCATAATGCTCACGTTCTAATTAAAGCCTATATTTTTATACCTCCCACATATTTCAAATAAAAGTCTAAAAATATTGTACACTTATTAGCTGCTAACATGTTTCAGTAGTATAATTCACATTATTCTCCGACTTTCTCTGATGTTTTCTTTATCTGGGAGATTTATTCCTCCTTCTCGATCGCTGATTAGTACATCAAATCTTATTTTCGGTTTCCTTCGATTCCAGATGAAGTCAGTCATAAAATTGATCATCTTCTTTATAAATCCATTAGGAGGCTCCTTTATATATAGAACATATAGAATCTTTGACACAAATATAGACTTGACAACTGTATTTCTACCATAAATTGACAAAGATCTTTGCCGCCATAAATTCAGGATTTTCTCCATGTTTTCAAAAACATTTTCAAAGTCAAGAATATGGGAAAGTTTCTCATCATATGTGTACCATATACCTAATTTTTTTGTGGCATCTTTCTCTAAATTAATCCATTTTATTGCTCCCTTGAATTTAGGTTTTTTGCGGATGTACTTCCCAACCACGCTGCCTCATATTTTTTATAATTAGCAACTTTCGATGAATATGTAGCAAAATCATCCAGATGTGTTTTTTAGTACAAGTCTCTGAGAAAATATGTGGTGTCGTCAACGAACATGCACTGCTTTATCTCAGCACCATGTATACGAATGCCTTTTACTGTTCTCGATTGTCGCACAAACAGCGCTAAAGTTTTAATTACCAAAATAAATAAATATGGAGCCAGCGGGTCCCCTTGCCTTGTACCCCTATTCAACCCAAGTAGCCAGTGGTATACCCGAATTTATAACACAACTTTCCCGGTTTGTATGTAATAGCTTAACCCATCTGAAAAATCCGGAACCCATATTTTTAAAAAGTTGCAAACCTAAATTCATAGTAGATTGTATCAAAAGCTGCAGCAAAGTCTGTTACAAATAATATATATATTAATTTTTTTCTATATCTTAGTTATTCAGTATCTCTTATCAGTGAACACGTATCCGGTATTCGTCTGCCGTTGATGAATGCCGTTTGTTCGTTTGATATTAATTTGGTTATGATTTCTGCAGACGGCTTACTAATATTTTCCTAATAACTTTTGCATCTACATGAAGTAAACTTCTGGCCGCCATGAGTTTAAAACTGTATTGTCCTTTCAAGGCTTCTGAATCAATGTTATAACTGTTTGACGTTGACTTGTTTTCAAGACACCATCTATAGTATATTTATTCAAGCAGTTCGTAAAATCATCACCAATGACATCAAAGAAAGTTATGTAAAATTCTTTAGGCGGGCCATCATTTCCGGGGGTTTTATTGTTTCTCATTTCTTTTAGTACCCTTAAAATATCTGACTTTTCTATTAATCCATCGCATATATTTATATCCTCCTCTGACAGGAAAGGTATAGATAACTGTGTTAAAAATTGCAGCAATCTGTTTCTGTTACATCTGTTTTCTTTAAATATTATCCCTAAAATAAGATTTTATAACTCCCATTATTTCTCGTGTGTTTCTTATTTCCTTTACATCGATAATCAATTTTTTAATAGTCGATTTACGTTTATTCTTTTTTACTAAATTAAAGAATAAAATTTCTTTGAACGTTCTCCTTCTTCGAGGCACTGAACTCTGGACCTTACAATCAAACCCTCTGTTGTGGTACCTTTCCAATTCCTGTCGTTTTTGTCGTATAAAGTTTGTCCTATTTGCTTGTTAATAGCCATGTTCTCTTCGGTTTATTTTAATTCTTGTTCAAGAAACTTTGTCTGCTCTTTTTCTCTTATCTTTTTTTTTCTTTTTTTTGTTTTGCAAATATAATTGAAAATTCTTTATTTTAAAATTTTTAAAATTCCCATCACACATTTTTCGTCCATTTTAATCTGCACAGTCCGCCTCAAGGAGGCAATAAATTCTTTTATTAATAGCACATATTCAGTATCGTTTGATAATAATGTATATAGCTTCCATCATGACGGACCATGTGTATTATCAGATAAATAATTTACCTTTAACATTACAGCTGAGTGATCAGTTAGGATAGCAGGAGCAATATCCATAAGTGCATCTGGGCCCCAATCTGTCATGTCTGAAGTCCCACGGTCGCCATCTGTTTCTTCTTTAGTTGGTCGGTCGTGATCTGTCCCGTCGTTAGTTACTCGGTCGCCATCTGTTCCTTCTTTGGTTGCTCGGTCGCCATTTTTGCCAAGCTACCCGGCCGTCATCTGTCCCGAATTAAGTTGCCCGATCGCCGTCTGTCCCTCTAAAGCTACTCGATCGCTATCTGTCCTTTCTTTAGTTGCTCGGTCGCCGTCTTTCCCTTCTTTATCTGCACGGCCGCCTTCTGTCCCGTCTTTGCTGCTCTGTCGCCATCTACACCTCTCTTGGCTGCTTGGTCGCCATCTGTCCATTCTTAAGTTGCTCGGCCGACACCAGTCCCGTCTTTAGTTGCTCGGTCGCCATCTGTCCCGTCTTTGCTGCACTGTCGCCGTCTGTACCTTCTTTATCTGCACGGTCGCCATCTGTCCCGTCTTTAGATGCTCGGTCGCCATCTGTCTCTTCTTTGCATCTCTATTTCTGCACTGTCTTTAGTTGCTCGGTCGCCATCTGTCCCGTCTTTGCTGCACTGTCGCCGTCTGTCCCTTCTTGAGCTGCTCGGTCGCCATCTTTCCCGCCTGTAGTTGCTCGGTCATCATATGTCCATTCTTTAGTTGTCAGTCGCCATTTGTCCCTTCTTCAGTTGCTGGGTCGCCATATGTTCCTTCTTTAGCTGCTCGATCGCCATCTGTCCATTCTTAAGTTGCTCGGCCGACACCAGTCCCGTCTTTATCTGCAGGCCGACACCAGTCCCGTCTTTAGTTGCTCGGTCGCCATCTGTCCCGTCTTTGCTGCACTGTCGCCGTCTGTCCCTTCCTTAGCTGCTCGGTCGCCATCTTTCCCGCCCGTAGTTGCTCGGTCATCACATGTCCCTTCTTTAGTTGCTGGGTCGCCATCTGTTCCTTCATTAGCTGCTCGATCGCCATCTGTCATTTTTTTAGCTGCTCGATCGCCATATGTCCTTCTTTAGCTGCTCGGTCGCCACCTGTCCCTTCTTTAGCTGCTTGGTCGCCATCTGCCCTTCTTAAGCTGCTCTGCCGTCATCTGTCCCGTCTTTAGTTGCTCGGTCGCCGTCTATACCTTTTTAAGCTGCTCGGTCGCCATCTGTCCTTCTTTAGCTGCTCTGTCGCCATCTGTCCCTTCTTAAGTTGCTTGGTCGCCGTTTGCCCCTTCTTTACCTGCTATCTGCTTGGTCGCGATATGTCCCCCCTGTAGTTGCACGGTCGCCATCTGTCCCTTCTTTAGCTGCTCGGTCGCCAATTGACCTTCCTTGGCTGCTGGGTTGCCATCTGTCCATTCTAAAGGTGCTAGGCCGACACCAGTCCCGTCTTTAGTTGCTCGGTCGCCATCTGTCCCGTTTTTGCTGCACTGTCGCCGTCTGTCCCTTCTTTTTCTGCACGGTCGCAATCTGTCCCGTCGTTAGTTGCTCGGTCGCCATCTGTCCCATCTTTGGTTGCTCGGTTGCCATCTGTTCCTTCTTCAGTTGCTCGGTCGCCATATGTCCATTCTTGAGCTTTTAAACTAAACATATTCAAGCAGGCGGAATGCGGCACGTAAAATATGCAACGAGTGATGTGATATTCTTTTTTTTTTTTTTGCGCCCGCTTGCTGTCCAGCTCGGCGGGTTTAACCTTTTGGATAAAAACAAAACAAATACAAGTGACAGGTTAATATTTAAACCCACAGATAAACATTTAACTGAACATTTTGTACACATTGCACAGGTATACAAAAGGAGCTTGTTCCCTGTCTGTGCATTCTTTTTTCGGTAAGGAGTGAATTTATTACTCAAAACACGGGAAACTGCTTTCCGTTTTTTTTTAATATAAATGATGGGTTCCTAATGGGAGAGTCTATGCTTGTGTATGTGGATCAGAATATTAAAGCTCAGGTTGAATAAGTTGAGTAAAATACCACTAAAATATGCCTAAGTCTGACAGAATAGTTAACTTGTAAAATAAAAAAAAAGTTTAAAGTACCCATATAGGTGTTGACATTTTGGTTCTAACCACACAGCTGAGACTGAAAGAGTAATAATAAAAATTAGTCTAAGTATGATAGAATGGTAATTTGAAAAAGAAAAGAAAAACATCTAAAGTACTGAAACAGCTGTTGACTTTTGGTTGTAATGATACGATTATTTATTTTATACAGGCTAGCTTTTTTCTAATTTTGATAAAAAAATGTATAAAACCAATATGAGTATGCTTTTCATTAATTTCACATGTTTAACATCTGCAGGGAACTAGTCTGGGTTGAGGCGATCGAGTTCAACGACAGTCAGATGCAGAGTTACAACTGTAGCATTCCATCAGGAGAGGATTGTGGGTACACTCTAAACACAATGTGTGAGACGTTTGCATCAAGTAAGTCATAAGCTGGAAGTCCATCTATATATAGATTTGGTTCGTTAAGTTGGATGCTTAATTGTTTCTTGAAGGTAAGGATACATCCCAGGCGTTGGGTATTTGTTTCCTATTTTCTTCTGTATTAAGAAACAGTAATTTAACTTTAGAAGTTGTCACCAAAAGGCTATGGGCCTTATTTTTAAAGATATTATGATAACTACTTTTAAAAAATATACGCACACGCGGAAGTGCACATACCTGTACATCAATTAGCTTCTCAACAGGTTCAGCGTCTATGAAGGTTTTCTTTCTTTTGGCAGATTAAACATACTCCAAGTTGGGAGAGCGCATTCTGTGACGTCACTTTCACGATCCCCCCCAAACCAGTTTCAGATTCCGTATTTATAATTATTTTTTCACAGCGAGGCAGTGAGTCTAGTATGTCTGTAAAACGTCTAAACATATGCATTCGACCATACGAAACATTTTAAACTTGAGACCTCAACTCAAGCCTAAGCGGTCTCTTTTCTTTTGGGAAACCCGAGAGACTTCTTGAAATTGTTTTCGTCCAACCATGGTCATTTAATAAGATCGTGTTGAAGAACGGTTGATGCATTTACCTTATCACACTGCGCACCAACAAATCGTGTTTTTTATCTGTATCAGTCCCGTTTCAGATGCTGCATATATCTCTTTATTCTAGAGCGATACTGTCTTTTTAGTTCAGCTGACCTTCATACTGGAGCCTACGGAGCTTGTTGATACATAAGGCCAAAATAAAAAAAGGTATGGTTCTCAGGCACTTTTTTCAGAAATCAATGCGGGCGGACGCTTTTTTTTATTTTAATTCTTTTGGTATATTTCGATAAAAATGTCAAATAATAAGGGAAAAGCATGAAAATAACAGTTTTGTTTTGCTAAATAAGTTAAAGCACTACAAAACAAAGGAAATTGTATGGTTTTATCTTCTTGGTAGAAATGTCGGAGCGGCAGCAGCTCAAATTTGAAGATTTTATTGAAAATCAAAATAAAAATTTTTGATTTGGGGGTTTAAAATTGATGCGGCCAGGCCTGATAACCATACCTTTAATTTTTTATTGGCCTAAGCTCTTATTATACCGGCTTCTGTGGCTCAGGGGTAGAGCGCAGGACTCAAAGCCTTGATATCTCGAGTTCGAATGTCAGCCGAGGCGGTGAGATTTTTGACGGTCGGCCCCCACCCAGGGTGAGCGCTCTGCAGGTTCAATGGGAAGACTGTGCCCATCAGTCGTGTTTCACTCACAAATGAGTGCGCCTTTCAGGGGTACCTCGAATTAATGACCCAGTAATGGGGACGACACACACCAAGGGCCCACAGGAGTGATGTACCGAACCTGGGTTAACACCAGGAAAAATCGGATATAAGCCTCTGTCACGTAGTCTGAAACCGGAATGGAAATCTGCAGATGAAAAATCTTATTTTAAATAAAGCTTTATTTATCAAAAATTTAATGCATGGATTGGCATTATTCTTGGTTTGCTTAATTGGCATGGATAGTTTCGTCGGTTGCAGAAAACTGGTAGCGCCATCTGTATTTTTCTCCTTTTTACGCATTTTTCTGATGCTGCTACCTGAATTCGTTCTATTATCTTCGTATGATACCTTGAGACCCCAATTACTTTTGAAGTTCTGCATATTTCCCCTGAAATTTTCAACAAATTATATCTATTCTTAGATTTGATTTACAAGTTGTTTCAAGCAAGTTATCGGATGAGATCGAAAATTTGTTATCTTGGCCAACATCCAGGGTCAAAACAGCCGGATAATAGTTCATCATCTTCAGGATTTATTTTTCTCTCAAATTTGACACAACTGTTGTTTCCACAATGTCTCGCATGAGTTCAAAAGCTAGTGACCTTGACCTTGATTTTCAAAGTCATCTCTGCAGAATCCTAGGATTATTTTGATATTTATAAATTTTGGAGTACTTAAAATTCACCCTCGAATTTGGCACACAGTTGTTTCCACAATGCTGTTTGACAAGGTAAAAACTGGTGACCTTCATCTTCAACTTCAAGTCAGCCGAATGCAATCTATATACTATTAAAATTTTCCTGCTGTTTGTCCAAAAAAAAACCGCAGAAACGGGCCATGACTTTTGGCCAGTTTTGTTATCAGCGTCAGTCAGATGCCCTAACTTACAGAATGCACACCATTTTGGCCCGTCTACTTGCACACAAATGAATTTCCGGCAGCATCATATCACAGGTCTGTCGCAACATCACACCACTCTACAAATCGCCATTTCTGACCTTCACCTTGGTCCATTACCACAAAGACATAAATAATTTGTTTCGTATCGAGCACCAAATGTCGCAAGCTTATGGGGATGGGGAGTTCGCTACCTTACTTTTCTGGGGACACTAAGCAGCAATATACCCTTCCTCTGCAACGGGTCCCCATTGTCTTGATATTTCATAATTTGATGTATTTTCAAATTGATTTATTAATTTATTCATAATATATATTTGACCTATCTATACATTTATCACTAATAATATATATAAATATATATATATATATATATATTCAATATATATATAAATATATATATATATTCAATATATATATATATATATATATATATATATATATATATATATATAATTCAGCCGTTTGCTTGATAAGATCAATGTCACAGCTCTAATGTTATAATGATAAAAAATGCATATAACTATGTCAATATGTGTTAAAACTGACATTGATTTTATTTTTGCAGAATGTCGGGAATTCAGCCGGAGTAAACTAGAAGGTAACTTACCGCACACACGAACACACCAAATAGGATGAATAGCTGGTCGATAGTGTTGTGAAGTTACGTTGTCCGAGTCCGAGACAAATCTCCTGTTTAAAAGAAATTGTAAATGGAAATTAGGGATCAAAATGTGTATATTTGTTAGTTTACAAATGCTTTTAAATATAAATTTTTAATAACTCATCTGCAGCCAGATAGAACTTACGAATAGCCTGTTCCTCGGCCTCCTCTCCGACTGTATCACTCGGCTGTCCGACTGAGTGGAGGCATTAGATTGTGCCTCCACTACAACTGGTGACCAGGAGCCTCCTGGAACGGGTTCTGCCCATGCGGTAGCTCCTTATACCTCACTAGCAGGAGCAGCTACTCCGGCGTGGAAGGGGCCGAGGCTCGATCCGCAACGCCCTTCTCGATTTTTGACCCACAAGGGGATATCTCCGGGAGCTGTTCCTTCCTCTTTTGGTTGAGTGCCAAAGGTCAAGTGGAGCCTCAGGTCTTTGCAGGCGTTCCCTGGAGACTCTAGTGTACTATCTGGTGAGGTGTTGATGTACTCTGTAGTCCCGGGCACTCACCAGCATCTTTCACCTCCCATCAGCCAGACGTACTTCACTATCTGGGGAAGGTGAGCCCGCTAGAAATGCTTCTCCAAAGAGACGGAAACTGGGATGGGTCGGCAGGTCCATGGCAAGTGCCACCGCATACCTCTAACACTGGTCATGACCCTTTGGGTCGTCACTCCAGCTGGTATCCTACCCAGCTAGTTTCTTACCGTGTCCCGCACTGACTGTACTCTTCTTCTGCGCCTGCTGGAACTTCGATCTCCCTAGTTCTTTGTTCGTCATCTGACGTAGCTTCTCCCAGGCAGACAGCCAGGCTCTTACGTGCCATGATATCACCTGTTCAAGGGTCCGCCACCCTAAGATCTTGGTCGGGTCGCAGGGGATCGTTTTGTAAGGAGAGGAAGCCTAGTAAAGGTGGTGCATCCCTGCTCATAGAAGGGTTCGGCTCATCATCCAGGCTGAGCGTTTCATCCATCTGTAGATCGGGTCGAACATTCCCTACGGGTGGGCAGCCTGCCTTCACTCCGGTCTACAACACACAAAAGAAGAAACTGCTATTAGTTTAGGAGCCTCTTATCCTCTACAAGTGTAAGCGTGCTGGAGCCTTCAAAGAACGCTTATCTCGCGTCAACTCTTCCACTATTTCTACAGGGCTAGGGGGAGTCTACCTATCACTGTATTCATCACCCGACTCTGAGCTCAGGTCCGATTCATCACCACTCATCTTTAGTTCTAGCACAACGTGGTCGGATGTTGGATTCCGCCAATCCACAGGGCTGTCTCTGTTGTTCCCCTGTGGATACGGTCTCAATTGGTCAATATGGATAAATTTCGGCTTCGAATGTGCTGACAACTGGATCTTGTACAGTAAATCAGTTACTAGCTGGACGACTAAGTAGGGGCCTAGCCAGACAGAACCAAATTTGTCATGTGCAGCGGGTGGGTAGAACCAGTAGACCCTGTCTTCATCGCTGAAACCTTGTTTAGTAACCTGACGGTCGTGATGTTGTTTTTGTCGGCTTGCTGCTTGTGTTAAGTGCCTAGTAGCATAAGCAAATGCAGAAGCAAGGGCATCTCGCAACCACTCGGTATATGCTACTGGATATGTGAAAACATCACCTTCACAGGGGAAATGTCCAGCCATGATTTGGGAGAGTAACCTTTTTCCCAAACAGCATCAGGTTTGGCGTGACACCTGTTCCCTCATGTTTTTTAACTCCGGTAAGCTAGTGTTAAGTATGGAAGATACTCATCTCATTCATGATAGGGCTCGACTTTGTCGTTTGAATGTCGAGCAGACGACACATCTTCTTGAATAGATTGCTCTCGATGTCTATCCCCTGATCAGTGTGGATGACCCGATGCCCCCCTAGCCTACAAATCCACTCATCCACAACTACCCGGGCGACAGTCTGTGCCGTATGATCAGGTAGAGCATAAGCCTCTGTCACCTATCACCAAGATGTACTTATTTCCTGCCCAGGATTTCGACAGGGGTCCGATGTAGTCCAAGGCGATTCTGTTAAACCTTGTTTGAGCGGTGCCTTGTTGCTCTTTGCCTTGGTCTGCATCGTCTGCACAAGCTTTAAACGTCTCCCCGAAAGAGGTTAATAAAACCGCTGCCTGATGTTGTGGAGGGTCTTAGTAATCCAAAATGTCCCCCTGTTTTGTGACTATACAGCTGCATCATTATATATTTGCGCATCCCAGTTGGAGCCACACACTTGGAAATGGTATTTGACTTGGCGTCCTCATCAATTTTACGGAAGAGAGCTCGATTACGAATCTCCAGGATATTCCATTGGCTCCACTATACCTTGAGATCTTACCCCATGAAAGATTTTTTTCCACTTTTGGCGGTCTTGCCCAGACACTATCAAGGGTATGATCTTAGCGATATCCAATTCTTCCGACTGGAATTGGCTCAGCTGGCCAGCACTCAGAGCTGCCTGTCCTATATCTGCTTGGGTTGTTGTCATGTCCACGGTCTTAGACTCAGTGGTGGCTGCCTGACAGTCATGCCGTTTGCATTGAGTGCACTGCAGCCTAGTGAGTCCATCAGCATTACCATTTTTTTTCTATGACGGTGACGAATGATAAAGTTATATGTATCTAGCAAAAACATCCATCTGTCTATCATGCCCTTTGGTTCATTATTCTTCAGTAGCCATTTTAGAGGAACATGGTCCTTCCTTATCAGATCATGATCATCCCGACAGGTACATGCGGATGTGCTTGACGAATGCCACCACCGCCAGCAACTCCCGTTTTGTGGTGCAGTATTTCCTCTTGGCCGTGCTTAGCCACATCTCGCTCCTGTATTTGGCTACAATTCGCCTACCTTTATTTCCATGGTCAGGGCTCAACTTATCGGATATTTCCTCTAACAAAGGTTCCAGATGTTCAGGCACGGAGACGTCAATGAGTGAGCCCCACACGACTGACTCGACCTCGTCAGCCGCACATTAAATGCTTCCATCACTTCAACTGTGGGTCCAGTGAGCAAGTACTTAGTGCATCCTCAATTTGTATTATTGACTAAAGCTGTTTCAATGAAGAGTCTCGTCTCCTCAACCAGCTTCGAAAATAATGAGTAATCGCGCAAGGACATAACTACTTTCAACCAGGAGGTCGACAGCTTTGTTCAGACGACACACTCTATCAGCCATCCGCAGCTTACGCTGGTGTTTCTCTGAGTACTCTTATTTGATTTGGTGTCTCCATTCTGATTTACCATATGCGGTGATTTCTTTTTTGCCTGCCTGACAGTTTCTCTGTAAGTGGCGAGGCTGGCCACTACTAAAACGCAGCTGTGCCTGTCCTCGATTTGAACTGGTCTAACTCGGAGCGGCGTCCATTCCTTTTGGCACCACGTGTATTACTATCATTTGGGCCAGCTAACAGCGGTTGACATGCTCCGGCCAACTCTCACGATAGCTTGTTAATCTACTCAAGTAGAGACGCTTACTGGTGACTGACAGTCTGGTTAATTTCTTGAGTGCTAGTAACACTTTTACTTTGAGCACTTTGAGCTGCGTCCCTAGAACTTCTATAGGGGCTGACCTCGGTAGGAACTT
Source organism: Sipunculus nudus (assembly GCA_026874595.1). Classification (NCBI taxonomy): domain Eukaryota; kingdom Metazoa; phylum Annelida; class Sipuncula; order Golfingiida; family Sipunculidae; genus Sipunculus; species Sipunculus nudus. Next base: position 60,502,476 of record CM049312.1, read on the forward strand.
ACGATCTGACCGGACACCTTCGCCTTCTTCAAACATCTGTTATTGAATTGCGAGTCTAACAGCTTTCTTCAGACTAGATTGGCAGTTGAGATCCACATGCCTCTTCATTTCAATATCGCTCAGCCCTCTAACAATCTGGTCTTTGGCTTTTAAGATTAGGGCATCACTGCCTAAACCTGGGTTAGCCTCTGGTCAAGACGAGCGACCTCACTTCCGTTATCCATTTGTGTTTGTAATGCCTCTCTTACGCTCACGGAACATCGCCTTGACGCATTTTATTTGCACAGTTTACCAAACCCTTTTAGCTGGGCATCCTTCAGGGCCAGGTAATCATGTCGTTTCTCAACCGAAATCTCACTTAGCGGTCTACGTGCTTTACCCCACAGACAAGTAGCATGCTGCAAGACTTTTTCGACTTCCGTCCAGACTTCCGACAATATTTGATATGATATGATATGATTTGAAAGAGTTCATTTATAAAGCGCAAATATAATTTACATTTCATTTCTCTTGATACAGAGGGTTAAGAATATCGGTGTGTCTTAAGAGCACGCTCAAAAATATTCTCGAAACTTGCCCATTCTATTTGGTCGCCATTAAATTTGTCTGGTCTTTTTTTTTTCTGTGTGTGTGTGTGGGGGGGGGGGGGGTTATCCCACTCGCTGAGTTCTCATGCGCCGCACTAACTGCTGGTGTTGGCGTCTGAATAAACGGCCTTTTTGCCCAAAAAAACGGGTTCATACCCTGCCAAGTTGATACTACATCCATAAAAGAAATGGGTTTTATGGGGCTCCATATCCCAAAACCTGTATGATCTACGGTTAGGTATGACTGTTCCGGTTCTATAAAGGGGTAGTGCTCCCCGCTCCTATCAGAAGTCAACCCACCTAACCACTGTTCATTCTGGTTGCTCATGGTCACTTATCTACCCTAACCACTATTTCTGATCAATGTTAATGAAAGTTATTCAGTTATCACTGCACATATATATATATATATATATATATATATATATATATATATATATATGCACAAATGTGCCCAAAATATAACAAAATACAATATAAAATGAATCCTAAATTTTATTTTCGCCTAAGGTCATGGATAATGTTCCTCTTACTTTACTACTTACAGATACACTACTAATACAGTTATCAATCACAGTATACACAACATGATTATTAACACTTATATATCAGTGTCAACAATATGACTTGATTACTATATTGTTGATAATTAAAATAAAACACTGAATAAATCATAAAAATGAAAAAAAAATTAATTACAGATAATTCCCTGCTCTAGCACTTATTATACCAGTTGCATTACTCTAACCCTCAGACTGTGGTTGTGTCTCAGCTTATCACTGTTTCAGCTCAACCAGCTGTGCGGACTGTTAAACAATACCAATAAATAGAAACAATCGAATTCTGTCAGGAATTGCCTGGCAATTGATATTTTGTTACTCTCGTGGCAATATTTCACTGTCAAGAAAATGGGAGCCTCACCAATCAACGCAGTAATACTGTATGGTAAGACAACCCCCTTGTTCTGACGTAACCCAATCCATTTGATCCGTCACTGGCTCTCCCACAGTGTACAAACCCTCTCAGCCAGGCGCCCACCCTAACACAAGTCCTGAGCGCCAAATGTACCATATTCACGAACTTTCCCAAGTCTTATTCATTAATACGAGGGGTACATGCCCAAAATGCTCTCGGGTACATGCCCAAAATGCTCTCTGGCTTAGCGATTACCAGGCTTTTACATAATAAGGAGGGTGTGTTCCTTGGCGAAGGGAAGCAACAACAGAGACAGACCAACTGAACAAAAAGTGTAATACATACTTTACAACAAGTTCTAAAGCCTGCTAGCAGTTGCTTCGCAACAGAATGCTGCGTCCTAACCTTTGGATCCGATTACAATGAGTCCAGGACCCTCGAGTCCAAGTCCGAGCAAATCCCTAAAAGTGAATTCGAGTCCAAATCCGGACTCCAGTCCTGCATCACTGATATATATATATATATATATATATATATATATATATATATATATATATATGAGGGGGTGTATGTGCTTCAGACAAGGGATATTCGTATTCAGTATCTGTATTCGAATGTATTGGAATACACAATTTTGAGTATTCGTATTAGTATTCAAATACCCAAAAAAATGTCAAATGTAATTGTATTTGCAATCGAATACATAGAAAAATGTCTTTGTATTTAGTAAATACATAGTAAATACTTCATTTTTTCAAATGATCATCCAATTTAAATTTGATTTGGTACATTATTAACATTTATAACAATAAGCAATATTCTCTCCCATTTGCTTAATAATTATCTGAGAAACATTTATTAAGAAAAAGGATAACTATTCATTTAGGTTATCTTTATGTCTGTGGTGCATAAAAAATCGGGGAAACTGTAGTTGCAGTACCATGATTGGCTTCTCTATGTATGATAGGTATAGTATATTTTCACCAGATACCCAGGATCGTGTCTAGATCGCGTCAGGAAACAGTAGAAACTGTTCGGGTGCTACAGTGACCAGCTTTGCCCTGCTATATTGATATCTATCTCTATTTACCTCATGGGCCATGTGCTGGGGGTCATTCTGATATCACGCTCGCTTGGTATCAGTTAATTAGCAGAAGTACACTGATGTAAATTGTGATCACATCATTATGAGTAAGTTCCAGCTAATTAATTCTTCCTTTCAGTAGAAGTATGCAAGGTGGTAGGCTGATACCTGAGCAGACGTAGAGTGGCTTTTCATAATTGCTTGTGCCTTTTTGTAACCCTATAGCTTTATCTGCATAACAGTAGAAGCATTTAAAAAAAAATGCCCACTTCAAATACTTTCTGTTGTATCTTTATCAGTATTCGTATTCGTATTCATGGAATTATTGAGTATTAATAATTGTATTCAAATACATTTGCAGAGTATTCGCCCCATATCTAGTGTGTGTTAGGGTTTGTGTGTGTGTGTGTGTGTGGCTGTGTGTGTTAACGTCTTACTGTTATCAAAGCAGCTCTAAATCAAGAGACTTGGGCTTACCGGATTAAGGCAACGGGACCATGGGTTCTTAGTTTCTTAGAAATATCGCACTTTTTGTGTGGATTTTGTACAGGATAGCACATTATTTACAATTTTGACGCCGTGCAAATTATAATCCATTCATATTAACTGCTTTCTCTTCATCTGAAAGACTATTTCAAGAGATTCCAGACTTGCTTAAAGCTTGTTTTCACCAAGTTTTTCGTAGATTATAGTTCACTCTGGGTCACTTTATGTTTTATGGGAAATCACGTTCAGACATTAAGACTACATTAATATTTCCATGAGTTTTGACGTTGCAGATGCGTGCGACAAACATCCGGAAGTCATAAACGCTGACACAAGGGGAAACATGAGACACGTTGGAGCCAAGGTGTCGCTGACGTGTAAGGGAGGCTACGTTTTCCCTGAAGGTGAGACGACGAAGACGGTTGTGTGTGATGGATCCAACTGGATTAAAAAAACTCCTGGGTGCCAAGGTAAAACGACAAATCCCACCGACGCATGAAAAAAAGTAGAATAAAACAGCTATACCACGACTGGCCCATACAGAAAACAGATAGGGCTTGGCGGCCGTGATAACGTTCGTCAAATAACTAAAGGCAATACAACCTTGTTTAAGGTACACCATAACATGCAACAGATTTAGGTTCGTTATTAAGGTCCGTTAGATGTTACATAGAGATATTATAAGAGGTTGATTCCAACGTCCGTCCATGACATATAACATTGAGGACAGCAAGTTCTAGACTTGTCCATAGAAGGCCGTTTCACAAAACAGAAACAATATAACATAAAGTGATATAACATTTAACATTTTGCAGTCATGTTCAGTGCAACATATAAAACGTTTTTGTCATATTAACGTCTTTCTAATAAATATAATGGATAAAATGTTGACGCCATGTTAATGTCCAGTCCAATAGATAAAACATGGACGCTGCTTCCAAACTAACGTGCGTCCATCAAATATGACATAGGACTTTGTTGTCATTATAACCATTGATTGTTTAACGTTCTAACATATATATATATAAAGTGCGTTGTTGCTATGGTAACGTTCGTCCAACAGGGACAACATAGGATGGTGCTGTGGTGTTAACGGCCGTCTGACGAAATAAAACAAGGTGTTGTTGCCTTGGTAACGTCCGTTCAACAAATATAACATAAGACGTTGCTGGAATGGTAACGTTCGTTGAACAAATATAACATAGGACGTTGCTCCCTTGGTAATGTCAGTGCAACAGATAAAACACAAGATGTTGCACCCTTGGTAACGTCCGTCCAACAGATATAACATAGGAAGTTGCACCCTTGGTAACGTCCGTCCAACAGATACAACATAAGACGTTGCTTCCTTGGTAATGTCCGTCCAACAGATATAACATAGGACGTTGCTTCCTTTGTAACGAACGTCCGTCCAACAGATATAAAACAGGACTCTGCTGCCTCTTTTAAGTTCTTCCAACATTTATAACATAGGATATAGCTGCCATGGTTAGGTCCGATAAACGAATATAACATAGGAAAAAGCTACCTTGGTAACGTCCGTCCAATTTCAATATATGACCTCATTTGTGTGCACTTTTCACAAAAGTAAACAGTATTTCTCCAGAAAGATCTTCCATTCCATAAAAATCTTTAGAAAGATAGGTGTGTAAAAACGTTCAAAAGCCAATGTTTTACTGCAGTGGAACGGTGTCCACTTCTCGGTGAATTACCCGCATACACCAGCAGAGACCGTGACGACAACCACATTGGAGCTAATGTGACCTACTACTGCGCAGCAGGGTTTTCCTTCCCGGACGACACAACAACCAGAACTCTGGTCTGTCAGCAGAACAAAATATGGTCTCATCGGGAACCGGTTTGTGAAGGTAGGTATCTCTCACCAGCTTACAAATAAACAACTGAGTGACTCATGGGTTATCTCATAGTTTCTTGACTGAAATGGGAATTCAGTTATGGATACCGCTTGTCTCGCGCCAAAATGCTTGATTCAAGCTAGCTTGATCTGTTATTGGATTATGCATGACAACATGTTTCTGCAAGAAAGGTGGCGCCACCATCCAAGATGTAGCTAAAGCAATCATAGCATGCAGAATAAATGGTGCAAGAAAATGTATTACAATTACCATTTTTATTATATGCCCGTAAATGTTAGCTTTAAACTATTTTTTTTTTTGTAACCGGCATTCATAAAATACCTTAAATGTCACTTCAGACGATATCTTCAGCTACCATGTTCAATTTTTGTAACTGGATGAAAGTCCCGATCTTTTCTCAAGCCAAATGAAATAAAGCCACGTTCGTTTGAAGAACTGCATGATTGATCATGAGAATGTAATATTTGGGAAACAAATGAATGTAGGTATACGATATTTATTATTGAACAATTCAAGGGAGAATAAAAAAATGTTAAGGCCGGCCTCACTATAAATTTTTATTATTTTGTTTAAAATGGCATACCGTGGGCCTGTGACCATTCCCTAAGAAGACCGGATTTGGAGTCTACAGGTTACCCGCGGTTCAGGTTACCCCCCCCCCCCCCTATGATCAGATATATGAAATCAATTTCACTATGACCCCGGCAGAAATTTTAGATTAACCCCCGCTTTGTTCAGATTACTCATTGCTGCTTTTACTTAATGGTAATTTCATATGCTTGAAACTCGTGATATATTATTCAAGTAGACTACGTGAAAGCTGATATCAATCTAGGAAAAAATAACATTTTCTTAAAATGTCATTAATATTGTTAATTACATTTCTACCTACTCATACACTCAGTCAATGTGCATGACACCTTACATGCAAACATAAGATATACAAACAATCAAACTAATTTGAGAACTCCATAAGAATGGAATTATATGCACTTTAAATAAGTATGAACAACTCATTTGAGGGTTAACCGAAAAGGTATTCAGCTACCAATTTCACAATTAAAGCGCACACCATTAATTACATGCTACACAGGGATTAATCATAGAAAGCTTAATGTAGCCCTTTAACGCTCAGGTTGGGTTAATGACAGTGGGTTGTAATTGCAGTTCAAAGGTCGGTGTTTTCTCCGGGTCCTCCGGTTTCCTCCACCAATGGAGACTAGCTACTGAACGCAACCATCCGAGCCATGGAGAGTGCCTTGCATTTGTTATTATTAATAGGTGTACAATCCATGTATGATAAATAAGTTTATATTTATTGAAGGGATAGATTGTGATACTCTTATTACAAGTAACATACTCATTCAATGCATCTGTACAAAATGTTTAACAGTAACTGCAGAGAAAATCATCAGGACTGAAAACATTTATATGCAATACGTTTGACCACTTGACATATTATTATAAGGGAGTTCTCAGGTCCTACAATTATTACAAGAAATCACTATATAAAGGTACATTTGATATTTCCTTTAGTTGAACTATTATTCAAGTATTATAAGCCAGAGACCAATTCTTAGACAAACCACAACTATATAGGGCCTTGACGAGGAGTTGAATTATAAGCATATGGTCTTCAAAAAACGGAATAATGTCATAATTTCTCGGGTTTTATTTAAGCATCAGCTTGCCGTGGAGGCATAAAACCCGGGGAGAAAACACAAATAACCTGTCCAGGAAACAAACGGCTGTACAACGGGCTGAAGTCAGCCAGATTCGTCTGTACTCCGGAGAAGACATTGTATCCAGATCCCACGTGCTATGGTAAGTGAAGAATGTCGATATCTCACCAGTTAAAGTTTTCTGATTTACTGTTTGATAAATCACTTAAGCACATTAACTTAAACTGAACTCGGTTTAGTGCAATGATGACCTTTAATCTTTTTAAAAGTATACACTTAAATACCCACATACTTCAGCTATATAGATCGCCATGTATAAATGTAATCTATCAGGTATATTAAGTGAATAATTTGCGCACAAAAATATAATTAACAAATATGCATAGGGCATTATACACATATATATATATATATATATATATATATATATATATATATAGTATGAAGGTAGGTAGGTAGGAAGGTAGGGGTGTGTGGGGGGTTTAAATATCAGCGTACAGCAGTAACAATATAATATAGTAACATTTCCCAAGCTCAGTGTATTCTCGGAATATGTAAAAAATACATAGCTTATTCAACTATAATGAACTCCAGGCTAGACCATATGGATATATTTTTCAATGTAAAACTTCTGTAAAACATTACTGGACATACTCCTTATATCAGAGATATCATGCTGAACCCAACCCACATATTATTTGGTGGCCTAAGGTGTATGTTACATGAGTACACAAAGGTGTATGTTTGACACAGTTTTTTTAGCTAAGCTGACTGTAAGTCATCTGAGCTATAGCGATCACTCTTTGTCCGTCGTCCGTCCGGTGGTCTGTCCGTTAACAGGACACACGTAGCCACTGGATCTGGAATCTTCTTACCTTACATCCAGAGAGGTTTATGAAAAATCTCCAGGAAATCAAAACTCAAGTATCTGAGCACCAAATGCATTGATCACCATGATTCATTCCATGGATATTAATCATGGAGTGTTTCATCAGTTTATGCATGCTGTTGGCGCCACCTGTATTTATTCGATATTTAACGATTTTTTAGCTCAGCTGACTATAAGCCATCGAGCTATAGTCGTGGTCCATTGTCCGTCGTCCGTCCGTCTGTCTGTCCGTCCGTCCGTAGATGTGGCCCGTTTTGAAACCGTAAGACCTTACGAAAACGTAAGGAATCCAAAATTCGGCATAATGTTAGATGTCCCCAAGATCTCCTACCAAGCCGAAAACTGGGTCTTTGCGACTTCGTTCCTTTGAGAAATTAAGGAAAAACCTGAATTTTTTTATTAAAAACCTATTTTCACACTTCAGGACCGCCTAATATCAAACCCACTTATCTGTTTCTTCATAATTGCCATAAATATTCCTCTATATAGTTCCTATGTACATGCCAGAAATTAGGTCTGTATTATATAATTTAAAAAGTTATGGATTTTGTAAAAAATCAGGAAAGATATTTGATCGCTTAACACAAAACATTTTAAAGCTAAGGACTTTTTTCCAGTAATATAACTTTAATTAATCAAAATGAAATTGTATACCCAAAATTAGATCAAAATCTTTTAATTTTTTTAAAATATTAGCAAAAATAAAAAATTTGTACCTTAAATTTTGCCTAATTTTGGCCATGGCCACCTTTTTCCTGTAAGTACAGTGGATTTAATTTTCACAACGTGCATATAAGGATTCAATCTGTTAAAATCTGAAATTTGAAAATAAAAGCTGCAAAATTAGGCTAATTATTGAATTTTTTTGGAGGCTCTTGTTGTTTTCCCTTACATTGTCAAGCAGTCCACTTTGGTCGCTGTAGGTCATTCAGTGCAGATCTCTATGCTCCCCCAGGCTGTTGGCATAATGTTATGCAATCCCATCACTAGGGCAAGCCCTCTCTCCACTGAGTTGAGCTTGATCAGGCTGTCTGCAGTTAATACCATACCACAGGGAGCCTTTTTCTCTCTCCCCCCCCCCCCCCCCCCCCCACCTTATGCTGTTGAGAGACCTGTAATATGAACTAGATGAATCTTAAAATTAACATTTTTTCAGCAACGAGCAGTAGCAACGGAGACCCCTCCCCCCTTCAATACACAGGGCAATTAAACAAGATAAATCTTATAATTTTAATGTTCAATAAATTCTTTTTGATGAGACTTGGACAATTTTGATTTTTTTTTAAGAAAAAATTTCAGGAAATTAATCCTAATATTCAAATGTGATAAAATATTAGGTACTAATGTAAGTGCTAACTTACAAGATTTAAGAAGATGTAAATACTTTGTAGCATTTTATTCATATCTCTTAAAGTTGGCGGGGCCTGGGTTGGAATAACACTGTTAACTTAGTATTAAATTAGGAATATTGGTCAACCTTTGTGGGATTAATTTTTAACTCATATGGCCATATAGTTATCTTTTGAAAACTTAATTACCTTCACACATTATTTGTTTATGAAATGTTACTTTTATATAACACTTACCGTAGGCCTATTTGTTCCCTTGGTGCATAACTAAATGGTTTAGCTCATGTCCATTATTCTATATTCATTTTAGCAGGGCCATTTCTCATAGCTTTTCTAATGATAATATACATGAAAAACCAAAAGAAATAAAAATATTTTGCAGTTACTAATATTTTCCAAAATTCGGCTGAGCGATGTGACCCATGGGTCCCTTGTTCCTCTGTTTTTGAGACCTTTAAAGATGCGGTCATCTGTTAACAGGGCACAAATCGTAACTGCTGGACTTGGAATCTTCTTACTTTATATCCATAGAGGTTCACGAAAAATCCATCTCCTTGGAAACCTGGAATAAGGTCTCTGTTACCCACATTGTCCAAGCTTTGGGGCTACGAATAACCCCCCCCCCCCCCCCCCCCATCTCCGAACAATGAAAATTGGATACAAAAGCTCAAGTATCTGAACAACTAATGCATTAATCACCTTGATTCTTTGGATAGATATTTATCATGGAGTGTTTCATCAGTTTCTACAGACTGGTGGCGCCACCTGTATCTTTTATTAATTTTTTACGATTTTTTCTCTATTTTTGATACCTTTAAAGATGCTGTCATCTGTTAACAGGCACAAATTGTAACCGCTGGATCTGGAATCTTCTAACTTTACATCCAGAGAGGTCCATGAAAAGTCTCCTTGGAAACCTGGAATTATGTCTCGGTTACCCTTATTGTCCAATCTATGGGGCTACGAATAACCCCCCCCCCCCCCCCTCCGAATAATGAAAAATTTGATACAAAAGCTCAAATATCTGAAAAACTAATGCATTGATAAACCATGATTCTTTGCATGGATATCAATCATGGAGTGTTTCAACAGTTTCTGCAGACCGGTGGCGCCACCTGTATTTTTTTCCCTCTATTTTGGGGACCTTTAAAGATGTTGTCATCTGTTAACAGGGCACAAATTGTAACCGCTGGATCTGGAATCTTCTTACTTTATATCCAGAGAGGTCCATGAAAAGTTTCCTTGGAAACCTGGAATTAGGTCTCGGTTACTCATAATGTCCAAGCTATGGGGCTACGAATACCCCCCCCCCCCCCCCATCTCCGAATAATGAAAAATTTTATACAAAAGCTCAAGTATCTGAACAACTAATGCATTAATCACCTTTATTCTTTGCTTGGATATTGGTCATTGAATGTTTCATCAGTTTCTACAGACTGGTGGCGCAACCTATATTTTTTTCGATTTATTACTCTTTTTTTTTTCTTTGTTTTTGAGATCTTTAAGGATGTGGTCATCTTTTAACAGGGCACAAATTGCAATGACTGGACCTAGAATCTTGTATCCTGACAAGCAGGACCGCCCATGATAAGGTCTCCTTGGAAACCTGAAATTAGGTCTCTGTCATCCATATTATCCGAGCTATGGGGCTCAGGAGGATCCCCCAGAATAACTAAAACTTTGATACAAAAGCTCTATTATTCGAACGACTAATGCATTGATCAACATGATTCTTTGCATGCATATGCACCGTGGAGTGTTTCATCAGTTCCTGCAGACTAGTGGCACCGACTGGACTTTTTCGAATTTTTACGCATTTTTATCTTTATTTTTGAGACCTTCAACGATTTGTTTGTCTGTTTACAGGGCACAAATCATAACCTTTTGACCTGGAATCTTGTTTCTTGACATCCCAGGAGGTCCATAAAAAGTCTTTATGGAAACCTGAAATTAGCTCTCTGTCATCCATATCAATTGTCCAAGCTATGGGGTTCAGAAGTACGCCACAGAATAACTAAAAATTTGATCCAACAGCTCTAGTATCTAAACAACTAGTGCATTGATCGGTGTGATTCTTTCCATGCATATGCATCATGAAGTGTTTCCTCAGTTCCTGCAGACTGGTGGCGCCACCTGTTCTTTTAAAAAATGTTAACACTTTTTTCTCTATTATTGAGACCTTCAAATATGCGGTCGTCCGTTAACAGGGCATAAAATGTAACCATTGGTCCTAGAATTTTCTAACTTAACAGAAGAAAAAAAGAAATCCTTGGAAACTTGAAATAAGGTCTCTGTTACCCATATTCTCTTACCATTTGACCTTGGATCTTCTAACTTTAAATCCAGGGAGGACCATAAAAAGTCTCCTTCAAAACATGAAATTGGGCTCTGTTACCCATATTTTCTGAGCTATAGGGCTTACACGCACCCCTCAGAATCATTTAAAATTTGATATCAAAGTAGGCAACAAATCATAACCATTTGGCCAAAAAACTACTGACTTGACATCCTGAGATTTCCTCTCCCCAGAAACCTGAATCTTCGGTCACTGTGACCTATGTTCTTCAACTTTTCAGGTATGTTTGAGCATCCCAGAAACAATAAAAAATACACACAAATTGTCAGATTCCTCAGGAAAGGCTGGTTGGATTGTCATCAAATTTGTTGTGCTTATGGGTTTCGAAGAAATTAAGGTAAGATGCATGAACGATGATGCCACCTACATTATCTTAATTAGTTGCTTGTGCAAGAACATAATGTCAACATGTCAGTCGGTTGAGCGTCATGACCAATGGGTCACTTTTTTTCAAAATTTAACTTAACAAATTTGTTGCTTTCAGACAACATGTGCCCGCCGGTACCTTGGGCAGACAACACTACGCTCGTCTCGTACAACCTGTCGTTCAGGGGGCTGGCCGTGTTCCGGTGTATCAAGGGGCATTCATTTCCAAGCGGCGAGAGAACAAAGACAATCAGCTGCCGGTCACCCGGCGCGTGGAGCCAGAACTTCGTTGAGGCTTGTGTGGGTATGTAACAATTTTTAATTTTACTCGAGAATAAATAAGATTAACAATAACAGAGTGCAATAATAAAACTAAGAATCTGACGGTCAGGTTTAAGACGATTTAGGGGCCAAAAGGAAAAGCAACCTATACGTAAACTGTAGGCGCCTGCAGCGACGAAACGTAATGTACCGTTAACGGAAGATTTTTTGTTGCCGATTATTTGAGATAAGTGGTGTTTGAACAAGATACGACCGTATTTTCCTGAAAGGGAAGATTTAATTTTCGGTTTCACGGATGGCGTGACATTAAAACCTCTGCACCATCAAAAAAGTATCATATATCAAAACAACTGCAAAATATTGGCAACTTTATGTGCATTTGACTTTAGTTATTGTGTATTTTTGTCTAAGAAGACACGGGTCGTACTGCTCATAACCGTCAGGTCAGAAGCAGTAAGAATGCATACGTTACAGCGACAATGCTCTGTGTACTGGTCCCGTTTTATAAGGGTTATAGACATATTTATATTGGGAATTTGTGCAAAAAGCTCACCATAACAGATTTTTCCCCTTAAAAAATAAGATACCCGAGATACTGATGGGTTTTCTCTCTTTTAAAGACACATATCATTCAGAACTTAGAATCCATCCCAAGTGCATACAAGGGGTGGTGACCTAAATGTACTCTCAGATATATTTAATATTTTAGTCATCTTTGGTGGCTAACGTAATCTGGTACCCTCCTCTGTCCAGTCAGAAGATATACACATATTTATACCTGTACGCAATGAATATGAGTAGGATAGAAACCTATTGACCTGATGTCATGTCTGTTTATTCCTAGTATAGTTTTTATTTTTGCGGGCTTATGATTTAAACTGGACTACTGAGTCTTTTGTTTCTCAGTTGCTGTTGACGTATGCTCATATCTACTACTTTAATAATATGACAATTGGTTATCAAATTATACATTTTACGTCCAATGTTCTTGTTATTTTTTCTATCCTCAACTTCTTTATAATATTTTTGGAAACAAACAAATTTTTTTAAAAATCTTACCTAATCCGACTCCTGCTCATTGGAAGGAAATCTGTTTTCAGTTGCAGCGCAGTTTCATATGTCCTTGAAAACAACATAAACATTTAAATGCTTCGGAGTCACAGGGGTATGGTACTGACTCAAACTCGCCCGTAAAGAATACATTGATAACACTCATATCTAGCGCATCTGTAATGCTGTTCTTTTTAGCGAACCTGTGAGCTTATGCGATGGTGTGGCGTCGTCCGGCGTCCGTCGACCGTCGTCTGTCGTCCGTCGTCCGTCGTCTGAACGTTAACCCATACTATCTTGAAAACGACAAGAGTTACCATCACGAAATTTTATACAAAATATTAGTTATCTAAAAAACTCCATCGGATTTTGCTTATTTTTTGGCTAACTGCATTTTCTTAGATTTTATAGGAAAAAAGCTAAAAAAAAGCTTTAAAAATCTTCTTCTCCGAAACTGTACAGCCAAATTGTCCAATGTTTCACAGAAATGATCCCTGTAACAATCCCTCTCAAGTTTGTTCGAATGGTTTAAGTTCGGTGATTTTTGGCCGAGTTATAGCTAGTTGAACTTAGTCATCTGTCCATAAAAGCATACTAAAATTACAACCTTAGAAACGGCTGGAGCTATCATCATCAAATTTTATGCGAATATTGGTCACATGAGTCATATCTGAAATTGAGGAATTGGTGGCGCCACCTGCATCGGCCTTTTTTGTACAGGGGTCATCAGTGCCCGTATCATGCTGACGGCTACAAAAAAATTCTTCTCTGAAACCATATGGCTAAATTGTTTAATATCGCACAGAAATGATCCTAGTGTAGTGCTTTCTGAAGTTTGTTCAAATGGTCTCAGTTCAGTGACTTTTGGCTGAGTTATAGGAATCTGAATTTAGTCATATGCCATAACAGCCCATTTTAACTCAGTGGCTACAAAGATCTTCTCAAAAATCACTGGGCCAAATTCTTAAATCTCACACATTAATTATCCTTTGATGTTGATAATTCAATTTTGTTCAAATGGTTTTGGTTCAGTGAATTTTGGCTGAGTTATGGGAAGCTTAACTTAGCCATTCTACTTTATTTTCCCATATGAGTTATAAACCTGCAAAACGTTTTTTGACTGACGCCACTGAGGCCAATATGTTTAATATTTTACAAGAATAATCCCCTGAATAATTCTTATAATAATTGTCTTTTATGGTTCCAAAGAATGAATTTTGGCTGAATTATAAAGATTGAATTGAGTCATTTTACCATATATGTTAGCTGTGTGAAGCAGACACATCTAGCCGGGAACCAGTTTATCAGCATCAATTGCATCATGCCTCCAGACATTTAGATTTCAGGTTATCTATGGTCAATATTGACAAGAATGTCTTTTAAAAAACTTTAAAAAACGTAGATTTATGATTTTAGATATTGCTCATGCCAGGCAATGTTTACAATCAAAGGTATATGTTAACCCATAGTATTTCAAAAACGACTAGAGCTAGCATCATGAAATTTAATGCAAAAGATTAGCCATCTGAAAAAAATTTGCATTTTTTTCAGATTTTATAGAGAAAAAGCTAAAAAAAACTTTAAAAATCTTCTCCTACGAAACGGTCCAGCCAATTTGTCCAATATTTCACAGAAATAATCTTTTCTACCATCTCTTTCAAGTTTGTTTAAATGGTTTAAGTTCAGTGAATTTTGGCCGAATTACAGTAAGTTGAACCTAGTCATCTGTCCAAAAAAAAGCATACTAAAATGACAATCTCAGAAATGACTAGAGCTATCATCACCAAATTTTATGCCAGTGTTGGTCACATGAGTCATATATGAAATTCAGATATTGGTGGCGCCACCTGCATTGACCTTTTTTTTTGTACGGGGGTCATTGGTCATTTGTATATTAACCCATAATTTCTCAGGAATAGCAGGAGCTACGATCCCCAGATTTAATGAAATAATCTGTCTCACATCAAATGTCGTGGGATTCTGCTTATTTTTTTTGCTATCTGCATTTACTTAGATTTTATAGGGGAAAAGCTGAAAAACCTTTAAAAGTCTTCTTGTAAACGGTCCAGCCAAATGGTTTAATATTTGACAAAAATGATCCCAGAGGCAAGCCCTCTCAAGTTTGTTCAAATGGTTTGCATTTGATGAATTTTAGTGGAGTTAAATGAATTTAAAAAAAGTCATTTGGCCAAGTAAGCATACTGACATAGCAATCTCAGAAATGAAAGAAGCTAGCATTACCAAGTATTGTACAAATGTTGGTCACATGACTCATATTTGAAGTTGTAGATTTTGTGGTGCCACCTACATTGACCTGTTTTTTATGGGCAAAAGCCTAATACTTTTAGCCTCTTTCAGCTTAAAATGTTTATGATGAAACTGTCAAGTTGAATCGTTCAATTTTTCAAAAGAATTATCCTAGGACATGGTTCTTTCAATCATATCAGAAAAGCTTAAGTTGGTCTTATGGCCATTATCATGTCTATTTCAAACTGAGGACTGCAAAACTGTTCTTCTACAAAATTATTGTTTCACTTATAACTTCTGTAACATTGTACAAAAATTAGGTATCTTTTGTTCAAGTTTACTTGAATGATTTTCGGCAGAATTATTGGACCTTTAACAATGAAAGAACTGCATTTTTTGTTATTTTAGTTATTTTGATAAAAAGTTTATGAATATGTCAGCTTGAAAAAAAAGCATTTTAGCCAAAGTCTTTCATTATATGTAAACAGATTTACCAACAGGCCAAGATTGTGTTTGTATCTTTAAATAGGTTGAGAAAATGCCAACTGTTTCAGATTTGGCAACAGATCAAGAGTTCATTCAGTGCATCCAAATATAGGTCAAGAGTTCAGTCAGTGCAGCCAGATATAGGTCAAGAGTTCAGTCAGTGCAGCCAAGCACAATGCATGTGATCACCACATGGGTGACATGTGAACACCTCATGGCCACCATGTGATCACCTCATGGGTGTCATGCCCCTCAGGGCTGCATGTGGACTACCAACTGTGTCAGATTATGAAACAGGTCAAGAATCTACAAAATTATTGTTTCAATTATAACTTCTGTAACATTGTACAAAAATTATTCTTAGGTATCCTTTGTTCAAGTTTACTTGAATGATTTTCGGCAGAATTATTGGACCTTTAACAATGAAAGAACTGCATCTTTTGTTATTTTAGTTATTTTGATAAAAAGTTTATGAATATGTCACCTTGAAAAAAAAGCATTTTAGCCAAAGTCTTTCAGTATGTGTAAACAGATTTACCAACAGGCCAAGATTGTGTTTGTATCTTTAAATAGGTTGAGAAAATGCCAACTGTTTCAGATTTGGCAACAGATGAAGAGTTCATTCAGTGCAGCCAAATATAGGTCAAGAGTTCAGTCAGTGCAGCCAGATATAGGTCAAGAGTTCAGTCAGTGCAGCCAAGCACAATGCATGTGATCACCTCATGGGTGTCATGTGAACACCTCATGGCCACCATGTGATCACCTCATGGGTGTCATGCCCCTCAGGGCTGCATGTGGACTACCAACTGTGTCAGATTATGAAACAGGTCAAGAGTTCACTGAGTGCAGCCAGGTACAGGTCGAGAGTTCACTCAGTCTTGCCAGGTGCAGGTAATGAGTTCACTTTGTGCAGTAGCCTGAGCCAGCTAGCAAATTTGTCACAGTTCACTCAGGGCAACTGCCTTTCTCACCTAAGCCTGGTCAGCCCCATGCATCAGACTCAAGGTAATTTTGATGTATTTGCCTGATATTTTGACCTGTCTATGTGTCTTTGATGGCTTTCTCGTTCACAGGACAGATATCGCCACCTACAATGACTTTTGCACAGTGTATGTGCCTGCTTATTTCTACAGAGGAATTCGATATATCAGCCTGAAATTGGGCATATGTATATATCTCTGATAGCTGGGTTGTGTACAAGACTGGTGGTGCCAGCTACAATCATTTTTGTGTTGTGTGCACCCATGCCAGAATTTCAGCAGTGATGTTTGTGTAATTGTTTCTTATTCAAAATGTTTAGTACTTGCATTGTTCATATACATGAGAAGTAATGGTCCAGCATTGAAGCATTACACCTGGTGCATTTCCCAATGCACAGGTTCGCACTAGGCCTGTAGGCCTTGTTTTTATTATTATTATTATTTCACCTGGCCAGAAACGACATGTCCAGTGCCGACAGAGTTCGACCACGCTAAGCCCACGTACACCACGGTCCTGCTGGGAGATGTCGTCACCTACACCTGTGAGCACGGGTCCATTTTCAATAACAAGAACACCACAAAGGTCCTGACGTGTCTATGGCCCGGCAACTGGTCTGAACCACCAACAGACTGCAGAGGCAAGCTCGTTTATTATGTATGATTTCTCTAAAAACACGGAGGTTATGTTTTCAACTTGATTGCTTGTTTGCAGGAATACGCAAAAACTATTCCTAGAAACTGTATGGAGAGTTTGAGTCTGTTCAGCAATGTGAAAAGGGCATGCGATTGCCGCGCGGCAAGGGCATACAAAAAGCTCACATGGAAAAAGACTGGCCGCGCGGCAAACGCATTTTATATATATAAGGTGGTGGTAGCATATGTGCAGAATTGAATGGTCACTCGCTGCAAAACAAGTGTTTCAAGGTTTTAAAAAAATGCAGCAGTTAGCAACTTGAAACTTGTTCATGTTAATTAATTCAAGAATTTTTGGATCCGTGAAGAAAACGTGAAACGGCAATTCGGAAGAGCAGTTCCTTTTTTTTCTGTAAGGCCGTTATAAATTGAATATTGACATATGTCAAATGAAATGTAATTCAGTGTTTGGATACATGCCACTGAGGGATAAACCTTTGTATATGCTTATACCAACGGCCTGTCAAGTGACTAGTTAGTTCCCTGATATTTACACATAACTACGTCACAAGGCCGCATATGGAGCTAGCAATTCCCTTTCATTTGCATGTTAATACATAATGCTTTAGGTCAAGGATGCCAATGACTAAATTAAAACTTTCTCTACAGTGAAAGCCCGAGAAAGACCATGAATATTGCTCAAGTCAAAGGAAAATACCCTGAGTTTAGCTAGGCATTGATAGGTGGCACTGATTACCGGCTCGTCTATTATACCAGTCGGTAATATGTGTTTGTATGATGTTGCATGATGTGCTTATATGATGTGTTGCATGTGTTGCAATATGTGTTAGTATGATGTGTTTGTATGATGTGTTCCAATATGTGTTTGTATGATGTGTTGCATGATGTGTTGCTGTTGTGTTAGTATGATGTGTTTGTATGATGTGTTCCAATATGTGTTTGTATGATGTGTTGCAACTAGGGCTGGGTGTCGCCTACACATTTCGTATTACAATATTTTCGAAATGTGGTAGCGTATTATTAGCGTTGTTTCATTATTTATTATATATATAAATTATTATTTTTATTAACCATTATTAACCATTATGAACCATTCTTCATTATGCAAAATATAATGTGACAATAAACGTTTATGCAGATTAGTTTATTTCAATCACAAAATATATCAATATTACTTACTTATGTACTTGGTAAAGCGCTCAGTTGTTATTGACAGTAGACAAAGAAACCTTTAAATAAAACAATTCTATTGGCCTAACAAGTGTGACTAACTTGACAATTAGAGAATTCTGGACGGTGGTTTCGCACAGGGCGTTAAATTTAAGATGCTGCGTACTTTCACAGTCGTGTATCACATTGCAAGGCTGCCATTCTTAAACATTAGACGTGTTAACTTGATGCTTGTTCTTAATGCAGTTATGATAACATGTGAGGAGAGAATATTAATGAATGATTAATTATTATTAATGAAAGATTAAATATTATTAATGAATAATTAATTATCAACACTTGTTTCTTTTTGTTGTATGGAAATATTTCTCGTATACCAATAATTCATCGAGCAGACATGCATATTTCCTGGGAGGGACCTTTGATCTGTAGTCAAATTTCCTAATTAACGTCTAAAGACACGTTTAGAGGCTTTCACTTTATTGCTGCCATTGATCTAAACCCAAAGATGTATAAACATGAATTAGAAACTATTTGTTTAATCAGTTTTAGGCACATTAAACAAAATATAGAAAATATCGATATACAAAACGGTATCGCGATAAGCAATATGCCAATCACCGTATATGTGAGTACTGTGACCAGTGTGTTTGCTTTCTTTTCACTCAAGGGTGGATCGAATAGACAGGTGGTCGTATTAGACAGGTGGTCTTTCAGACAGGTTCCAATATACTTTCATATTGCGTAATTTTTGTATTTCAAGACACGGTTAGGTCACGCTGGTAATTCTCGTCTCAAATATTTAACGTGTGTGCGGTTTGTTTCATCTTTACAGAATTGACGTGTGGAGCTCACCCTGAACTACCTGGGGCAATTGTTGAAAAAAATAATGCAGCACATGATGCAACTATAAAATACACGTGCGAGGGACAAGGAAGGTTCCCGGACGGACGCACATATCTGGTTTCCAGGTGCACATACGACGAAACTTGGGATGTCAATGAAAATATCGCCTGTAAAGGTTAGTAAGCATGGTCGTGAGCCAGGGAATACGGAAGGAGGGGGGGGGGGCCGCAGTCGCGGTCGGGGGGTTGGGGCAGGGGTGCAGCAAACCCGCTGGCAAAGAGTGTGTATATATATATATATATATATATATATATATATATATATATATATATATACAGTGATGAAACTTCATATAAACATGACTGATATTTTCTAGTTTTTTTTTAATATTTTCATACTACTAGTATAATTTTCTTAGCAGCTTTTTACAGTCTGGAAGGTTATTGCGTTTGAGGTGGGGGTTGGGGCGCATGGCCCCTTGCGGCACCCCCTGGATACGCCCCTGCATGGTAAGCACTGTTACAACAACCTGTGTCTGCTTTTTTTCAGATAATTTTCTTCAAACACACACACACACACACACACACATATATATATATATATATATATATATATATATATATATATATATATATATATAATATGGAAGTAATTGCCTTATATGACAAATAAGAATTTTAAAAAATCTCATGTTTATGTTTCACAACTTTTTTTATTTACTCTTAACAGTGTCAGATCAGATGTGTCTCTGCATGAGTAGCTATCTTGGTTTTGTCTGGTTATATTGTTTAGTGTTTACATGGCATCATTTAATCAGCAGCGGCTGTGTTTGCACCTTGACTGCCATGAGTGGATCTGAAATATTGTAAAATCAACTTATTTCTCATGTTTATAAATATTTCTGTACCTTAAATATGGTGTAAGGTATTTTTATTCACCTTGTTGAAAATTAGATCCTTTTATCTTCAGACCTACATTATAATTTTTTTCTTGAAATGAAATAAATATTAGCATAGCTAGAAAAAGGTTGACATGAGGAGAACGGATTATAATTCACTAATTTACTAGATGAGTAGCCGTGAGATTACCTGATACCCCGGCAAGGACACCCCTCCCTATAACAAGCTTTCCTGAGGAGGTACTACACAATGTCACGTTTCTTGAAAAATGCTGTCTTTTATTCCCGTGAATAAAGGGACCGCCTTGTGTCACAATGGTATATAGTCCTTTGAATTTAATAACTGTTGAATATATTATTGTGATCAAGATTACCTCCAGCTATTGACGGAGTGTTCCTGAATGTTATTCCGATGGCCTCTGATTTACGTCAGATGTGATTTGATGTTTCCCGATCACTGCCAGTGCGTTAACGGGTTAATATTTCGTCAGTGAATGGAGAAAAGGCGGGAACAGCTAGCTCGAAAGGGATGTTGTTCTTGACCAAATCCAGCTATATATATATATATATATATATATATATATATATATATATATATATATATATATCCGTTTTATTATTTTTTAATGGACAGAAAACAGATGCCCACCGGTTCCAGAAGTTGCGAATGCCACCAGGAACGCTGTCCGTAACACTGATGAAGGCACGAAGGTGTCCTACACATGCACACCCGGTTATGGCGTCCAGGGGGCGCCAGTAGTGCAAAACACCACGTGCACGTCAAGTCTCACGTGGACGCCACCACCTGTGGACTGCCAGTGTGGGTATCTGTCCCATGCATGTAGCTTCTTTGTAAGCCAATAATGGAGGGTCGAACTATTCACCGAAAATCACCGAAATTCAAACCCAACCAAAGAAAACCTCCGAAACCGATCAGGAACCACTGGAATTCAACTAATTTTACTTTGGCATCTATGATAAATAGCATAAAAATAATAAGATAAGTACATATAAATAAAAAGTATTCTGAAATTTAGTTTTTTCTCCCTCCCCATTCCATTCAACCTGGTTGTCAGCAGTGTTAGTAACCGATTTGGTCAACAGGTGGCGATACCTTTCCCCAAGTCCTCGGTTATCGTGCAGTCAGAATAAAGATCATGTCTTTGAATTATATAATGTATAATTATTGACTACATTTTATTTTTAGTCCAATTCTCAGTCGAAAGAACTATAATATGAAGGAATGTCAAAGAATTAAGTTGATTTCAAGTGGGATTTTTTATGATTTTCTGTGGCTGTCACCTTTTTTCCGTTGGTGTTAATGCTGTGTTTTTGGTTATTTTCTGCGAATGGTCCGACCGATAATGGAAGCTGTAAGAGCCATATGTGCTCAGCAAATAAATCATCATATACGGAAAAAAAAGAAAAAAATTTAATTTTTCATACTGAATCATATGAATACAGCAGGCGGGCAGTTTGAATCACTTCACGGTATGTTTTGATATCCCAAGTGAAGAATACCAAGTGAATGAAATAAAAAAAAAAAAACGAAAAAATTGAA
Organism: Sipunculus nudus; assembly: GCA_026874595.1. Taxonomy (NCBI): domain Eukaryota; kingdom Metazoa; phylum Annelida; class Sipuncula; order Golfingiida; family Sipunculidae; genus Sipunculus; species Sipunculus nudus. The sequence goes on from CM049312.1 coordinate 60,524,241, forward strand.
TATTGAAATCTGGCTTTTTTTGCTGTGACCTTGAGTTTTGCTCAAATGCAACTCGGCTAATTTTAATATATTTAGTTGAAATCTCATTAAATCTTATCAAATTAAATTTGCATTCCATCTTTAGGAGCATATTTACAGTGGTACTCCTGAACTTTATTGAAATGTCTTATAACAAAGCGAATATTCTCAAATGACCATCTAAATAGGGATAATAATTTATTTATCAACAATTTGTGTGACCTCGTGTGTATATAATGTTCCAAAATTTGTGAATTACATTATTATTCGTTTTTTATGAAGAATGATAGATTTCTCAATTATTTGCATTGTTTTTATATTTGCTTTTACACTTAATCACATATCATCAAACACTCTGCATTTAAATGCAAACACAAATGTAAAATTATCAAATGAATGTGTGTTTTAATCAAAGCCTTAAAGTCGGGACTTGACTCAATCTTTATTCTTCATCCAGTGCTCCGCTGTCCGAAGTTTCCGAACGAGTCCAATGGTCTCGTGGCAGGAACTTCTCATCGCGTCTTCTCGTCCGTAGAGATCATGTGTGGAGATGGCTTCGAGCTTCCGAATGGCAACAGGAGAGCCACGGTCACGTGTCTCACCTCACAGACGTGGAGTATGGACCCAGAGACCGTCAAATGTCAAGGTATATTAAAATATCGACAATACTAGTGGAAGGGGGGGGGGGGTTGGAATCTATGTTACCCCCTCAGCTATTCTGAAAATAAGATTTATATATTGGAAATATAATATATGAATAAAATGGAATCATAGACAACGGTTCAATCTCTGCTTTTATGCTTGATTGACCAGCATTAACACGTATTAAAATCATTTGAATGCACCTCAACCAGACATCATCATACACATCTCTCTCTCTCTCTCTCTCTCTCTCTCTCTCTCTCTCTCTCTCTCTCTCTTTATATATATATATATATATATATATATATATATATATATATATATATATATATATATATTTATTATAACTCAGGGGGGAAAGGGTACATCAGTATTTTTATTAAAGATAAATCGACGCCACTGATATATTACCATCCTGAAAACGAATTTCCGATATATACATCTATTTTGAATAACTTAAACGTAATGCAAGATAAAAGACATATAAGTTTGTTTTACCTTTGAATAAAATGGAAACCATTTCTCACTGCATGAGAGAAAAAAAAACATTAAAGTTCCCAATTCACCTACCTTTTGAAAAAGGATATGTGATTTCTGGCTTCCTCTGTGTATATTTAATGATCTAAGGGTAATTTTGCTCGTGAAAAGTTCTAATAACGCCTTCATGAAGGATGTATGAACTTACTTTTCAACAACATGTTTGTAAACACAGCAATGTTGACATACGAGAAGAACAAATCCGCATATATGCGGAGGTAGAAAGGTCACTTGTTGCAAAACGCAATTTGCAAAACTCTGGCTTATCTGATTTGCTGTCAGATGCCCTTGTTGAATTTGTTTTGATTATTTCGGCGGTCCCCACATATTATAAACAATTTGATATAAAGAAAACAAGCAGCCTGTGTGCGATGATATCCACGATTTCCGGCCTTTTTTTATAAAAATCCAAGGGATTACTTTTAGTTTATAAAGGTCAGATAGGTGATTTGGCCCCTTTAAGTATTATGGTTTCTCTCTGTACCAACACAACACATTCATGCACCACGTGCATATGTTAATATACTAAAGTGCTGAATGTGGTAAGATATAACAGTTATTACTGGAAGACGGTTCTTTCTTACATTTCTCTTGGTTTTAACCATTAGCAATTATAATTAAATAAAATGTGGTTGTTTGTGTTATGTAATTTGTCCATAAAGTTAATTTTATCACTATACCTTTTCATACGTTTATATGATATTGATGATGAAAAGAAAATCATTGAGTAAAAATGAAAACAGCTTGTTAATGTTCTGCATGTTGGTTAACACAGTCCACCTGTGTCTGTTTACCATTACCTCCGGACACGTGGCCATGTTATGGTAAACAGACACAGGTGGACTGTGTTAACCAACATGCAGAATATAAACAAGCTGTGTGTTTGGATGGTTTTGCTGGGGAAACTTTTGTATAAAGCAAAACTGAACTAATGGTGTGAAATAATAGGCATAATAATGCTCCTGATTATGTCCTTTTAACAAAGAGATTTCCGATCACATAGGCTTACATAGGTATCAAGCGCTCCCATAGCAAAGCATACATGGTAGAGAGCGAGAGTTGATGGCACATTTTTGGCTTTCATCAAGGAATTCGTTTCTGGTGCTTCTTGTTTGAATCTGTGTACATAAACGTGATAATCACGATACTTCCCAGTATGCTTGTTTCGGTGACAAATGCTCAGCGACCGAATAAATCGATCGACCAACCACGCTGAAGTACCCATACTCGTGGAAAGGCTGCAGAATTGTGACCAGTTAATGGATTTAAAACTTATAAAATCAAAACAACGCAGGTTTGATTCGTTCAAAAGTTTCTTACCTGCGTCGACCTTAATGAAGAGCATTAGGGTGTTATTAAGTTTTTTTCAACACCTATCAAGATTATGAGTATATTTTCTTTCTCAATTTACTTATCCATATTGATAAACTGCATGCAGCTGCTCAGCCCTGATTACCCCCAATACTGTGCTGCCCAGGGGCGGATTCAGGATTTAGAAAAGGGGGGGGGGGGTCCAACCCAAGAGGACTAATGAATCAGGGGCGGATCCAGGATTTAGGAAAAGGGGGGGTCCAACCCAGGAGGACAAATGAAAACCCTAAAAAAAAGGTCCTCAGGTCTGAAAAAGGGGGGGTCCAGGCGGCAAAATTTTGTCTGAAGCCCTTAAAAAAACGTTGTTTCTGATGAAAAAGGGGGGGTCCGGACCCCCTGGACCCCCCCCCCTGGATCCGCTTCTGTGAATAACCTAAAACAAAGGTCCCCAGGTCCGGAAAAGGGGGTCCAGGCTGCAAAATATTGTCTGAAATCCTTTAAAAAGGTCGCTGCGGATGAACAAGGGAGATCCGTCCCTCCTGGACCAATTCCCCCCCCCCCCCCCGGGTCCGCTTTTGGTGCAAATATCAAACTAGATTCTCGCTCATTGTAGTAACACACACACGATTGTATCGAGACAAACATTTCTTTTACACTCTCGATTTACGACATTGTCGTAAATTGGTCGTTTCCGTCTTTCCGTTCGTGCATAAAGAGTTATTAAGCGTCCTAAGGTTTAATTAGGCGCCCCAAGGTGTAATTATATAGGGAATAAGTTGTATTATGTGAATGTGCACAAGAGGATTGTAAAGGCATTTTGTTTGTTTGTCATAAAGAAGTGTGACGTAATTTTTGTTGTTACTAAATTATCGTTATTCCGTTAACAGAATCCTAAAGCATGATGTAGGACGCAATAAAGAGAACGAGGAGGTTCACCCAGTGCCTTTTGGATGTGTATGTGTGTGTGCATGTTGTTTTCCTTCATTCCTTCATGTGTGTGTGTGTGGGGGGGGGGGGGATTAAGTTTATTTTATGTTCTGTTTCTAGTGATGGGAGTCGGTTTCTTTTTCATAATCGATCATCGGTTTGGGCAAACCGATCGATGATCGATAGGCCTAATTAATCGGTTCAGACAAATAAAAAGAAATATGCAATTATCTGTGAAACTGTACTCTCTTAACCCAGCTGGCATGTCTTAGTAATTCTACCTGACGAAAAGAAGTTTTTGCCTTTTTTATATTTTCCTGTTATCACTAAGATTTGCTATTCAAAGTTTCATTTTAATTAATTGCAGTAATCAAGAATTAAACCACAGTCCGGGACATCTACTTGCTGGCCCTCATGAATACTCCCGCGTATCATTTTAACTTCACCGCCAACAAGGACTTTCATTTTATAAAAATTATGATGACTGCCGACATGCATTCTAGTTTCTGCCAGAAAAATTACAGGCCCATATAATTTTTGGTAAAAATTAAAAAATAATTAACTTTATTTAGTAAAATATAATTACTCATGCGGCAGCGGCACCTGACATCAGTTGAGGAGATTATTTCTAAGAGAATCTTGCAAAACTTGCATAGACCAGGAGCATTATGTAGCATTTTAACGCTATATCGCCCATATTTTGCAATGAACATCTCGTTAGAAAACTCTCCGCTGATTCTGCAGCTCCCTGCCAGTTCACAGAGGTTTAATAAGTCCTCCGTTCTCTCATCTACCGTGTCATACTCAGTTATATACGGAGATTATTTGGGAACACAGACTCATTATATGAAGAGCGGAATGTTGTAAAAAATGGAAGAGTAATTATTGCCTGTAACTAGTATGATGTAATCGATAGTTGTCTTTCGTAATCGAGCGCTTGAAAGTGGCAGCAAACCGACTGACTTTCGAAAAAACTCGATGATCGGCCCACCACTATCTGTTTCACATATTTTTTTTATGTTGAAAAAGACGGGTCGCGCGTTATCCGCACCCTCCCTTAAATCCGCTTAATCCGTGTTTCATGTATGTATGCGTGTACCTCACACTGCGCAGAATCATACTCGAAAGAATAGACTCTGCCCGTCAGGGATTGTGGGTATAGATATCATATGCCAACAATGCTTAGGATTCTGAATATACCAGCGACGAGGGTATAAGTGTAGTGAAGAGGGTAATGTATTCCATTCTAAAATGTTGGATAAGAATTATCTAAAGGCAAATTCAGCAATATTGGTGTTCTTTGTATTGGTGGACTTCAAGGTAAATAGGTAATATTTTGGAAGCATGCACGTGTGAAATGTAAACATAAGGTGTTTCCTTGAAAAATAACATTTTTTTTTTTATTTTGAAGTAAGACAACTGAGACAATTAGCCCTATCCATCCCCAATTCCGTATTGGAAGAGTTTGGTTTTGAATAGAAACGACCTCTGTTGATAAGGCGTGTGTATGTGTATAGCTTCTGCTCGTTTCGTTTTAGAGATTAAATGCGACCCTGTGCCAGACTTGGACAACGCCGAGACGGGTCGGTTTGGAGTGCATCGTTACCGGGATCAGGTGCCATATACCTGCAAACGAGGCTACGAGACACTGGAACATAAAGACAAGGTGGTAGCGTCTTGTAATCACCTCGGAAAATGGATCCTAGACTCGCCCAGAGGATGCTTACGTGAGTATACTCCGAACAAATGGTTATTATAAGAACCATGCAAGGCTCATTTGCTGGTGACTTAATGGGGAATCTTCATAGGTTCTTCCGCGCATCTTGAAGATAGTTTATTAATAGTCAGAACTCGCGGTAGGGTCTTTAATTAGCATTAGGGGTTCCGTTTATGTCCAGTTGAATAGACCTGGCAAGAAACTTCATAGGGTTCTGCTCTATAGGACTGAGTTGGGTACCTTTATTGTTGGAACCTTATTTGTTATGATTCTTAATAGAACCCTCTGGGGTTCGTCATAGGTAAATGACTAAAATAAGTAAATGCTCTTGAAACAGAGCAGCCTTCGTTGAAATAAAAAGAGTGAGAAAAAAACTAAAATTAGCAACAATTGTCCATTTTTTATTACAGACTGAATAAAGATGTGCTTTATATATTTCGTATGTTCATTATTATATATAAAGGTCCAGGTGCACATGCACGTGCATGAAGATAGGGCATTCCCCACATGAAGTGACACATGCTAGAGATATGAACACACAATAATTGCTAAATGTTTGTTTTTCTTATAGTTGGACTGTTATAGCAGTATTTTATCTCTGAACACTTTTACTGAAGAAAGAAAGTGTTGCTAAAAATAGAGTGAAAAAGAATAATTAGCGTCATTTTTTATTATATTAACAAAAAAGAGCGACTCTTAAAAATTGATTTGGCAGGCACGCCATAAATCCTGGGGATATATGGATTTTATATTATTTTTTTTTATATTGTATGGATATTGTATTATACAGTACAGTACATATTATCTGGTAAACGTTAAAAAGAATTTTACTCCTAGTGCACATTGTTGTCAATCATAAACATTGTAATTAATAAAGCAAAAATAATATTTGGAACAGCTAGCGGCAGATGCCAAAAATATGTTGAGTTTAAGGTGTCCAGTTTCTTTGACAAGTGACCTTAATTAACAGGAACACGTATGAAAGCCGTACCTGTATTTTGCAGGGATTGTTTGTCCGTTGCTCGCTGAATGGAATGGCATTGTGGTCAACACGTCCCTGACGACCTACGGCACAACAGTGAACTTCACCTGTGCAGAGGGATATGCATTCCCCGACAGATGGCAGTACCGGTTTGCTGAGTGTGTGAGGGGCAGCCGCTGGAAGCCACCAATCGTTGACTGTGTTGGTTAGTAAGCAGAGTGCAAAATAAATAACATATCCCTATTTCATGATGTTTTAAATTCATTTTTTTACCATCAAAGGAATACATTTTTTTCAGTGTTATATTCGCAGTTAGAAAAGATAAAGTTAATTACAAATGTTACTTGGATCGACACAATAAATGTGTAGTTAAAATGAATTTCGATCCTCTCTGAAGTCTGTTCCACGAGCGGGTGCCCACTGAAATATTGAGATAATCCTCTATATCAATTTGGTATAAAACTGGATCAGGGACAAAGGGTGTCATACAAGATTGAAAAAAAAATCATAAAAAAGCAACGTTTATATATTTTACAACCTCCTCGTACTTCCGGAACCTGTAACCACGTGACATGGCGTCTGCCATGGGTTGGAACATCACTTTGATAGATATACTTTCTTTTTAGAATATTAAGGACACAACGCACCCAATCAGATGATTTTAAATATAGTTCATTTTGTTTTTGACCAGTGACCTTGACTTTCATCAATAGGTTGGAGATGTTGAAAAATTGATAGCTTTCACATAAAGTGATTTTACTGCATCTCTAAAATTGTTTGTAATATATGCTTTTGGTTCCATCCTTGGTAAGCAGGCCTGTGCCTCTTTCTTAAACTATTTTTTTTTATGTTTTGAGCTAATCGGTGAATTTATAAAAACATTTCTTAATTTCATTCCGACCCATTGATGGATTAGTTTATATACCTAGGGATCTCCCTCAGTGAGTTTATAGAGTAGAACTTCACCTAACGACTACCTCAGTTCAACGACCACCTCAAAATTACGCCCACTTACTAACGGTCCTGATTCTTTTTTTCTCTCCCTCTCTTTTTATAAGACCTTTTTTTAGACGACCATCTCGAAAATACGACCGCTTTATCAGGGTCCCGTTAGTGTCGTAATTTCTCGGTTTTACTTTATTTCAATTCAGTATTCACATGACGTCAGAACAGTATTAATACCATAGTGATCGAGAATGAAACACTAAATTCAAACTTATAAATTGTATGCGTCGCGACTTTCTGGACACTTCCTCATAAAGGTACAGCACAGGATAGCACCTGTTATTAGCTCATAATGTTTCTTTTTCTTACATTTATGGTACCTAAGTACTTACACACATAAATATTTCCTGTCAAAAGGTGTCCTTGGCCTTATTACTCCAGTCAGTATGCCATGTCAAATACTTTTTCTCATACTTTAATCATTTCATTCAAATTCTTTAAATAATTACCAGAGTACCTGTAAATCTGTGATTTTTTATTATCTGTTTTTGTCAATAAATATTTCTAAAAAAAAGAGATGGGCACATGTTGATTGGACTGACAGTACATGTATATTCAAAAATATATTTTTAATTTTATTAATAGCAAAGGAAGCATCAGTCATTATCATTATCATTGTATCCGCCATGTTCTATGTATCTATTTTTTGACCGGGTTGCGCCACCGCCGCGTTCGTTTCAGGAATAGAATTCTGAGACCACTGGACACATTTTTTTCCGAAACTTTATCGGGTCAAATGTGAACTAGTGTCAAAATATTTTGCGTTGACCTCTGACCTTTTCTCTCTCCAGTGCATCGATCTGTTCGTCTGTTTTGACACATGAACCCACATATCTTCGGACTCGTTTGACCAATCAGGAAAATAAATTTCGCACAAATGTAGTCCTTGGATAGCTTTATTACATACATAAAAAATGGTGGCGCCACCTGCAACCATTTTTGCTCAGTGTCCATCTGTTTATCTGCCTTGAGATAAAATCACTAATATCTCTGAAGTGAATGGACTTATCCATCTGAAATTTTGCATGTGTATTCATCCTGGATAGGTTTCTCGATTTTCTGGCAGGTGGCGCCACCTACTTTCCCATTCAGGCTGCAGACATCCAAACTTATATCTCTAGACTGCTTTGATATATACTCCTGAAATTTCGCATGTGTTTAGATCTCACATAGCTCATTATCATACGAAAAACTGGTGGCGCCACCTGAAACCATTTCTGCACAGCGTCCATCTGTTTGTCTGCCGTGGGATAAAATCACTCATATCCGGCAGGCGTTTGACTTCTATGCCTAAATTTTGTATGTATATACAATTTGGATAGCTTTCTCAATTATCTGGCAGGTGGCGCCACCTTATTTCTCGTTCAGTCTGCAGACACCCAAGCTTATATCTCAGGACTGCTTCGACATGATCTCCTGAAATTTTGCATGTGTATAGATCTCACATAGCTCTTTAACGTACGCAAAATTGGTGGTGCCACCTGTAACCATTTTTGCACTGCGTCCGTCTTTTTGTCTGCCGTGGGATAAAATCACTCATATCTCCGCAGTGATTTGACTTTTATGCCTAAAATTTTGCATGTATATTAATGTTGAATATCTTTCTTGATTTTGAGGCAGGTGGCGCCACCTACTATCACGTCCAGTCTGCAGACATCCTGGCTCATATCTCAGGACTGGTTTGACGTATACTCCTGAAATTTTGCATGTGTATAGATCTCACAGAGCTCTTTATCATACGCAACATTGGTGGCGCCTACTGCAGCCATTTTTGCACAGCGTCCGTCTGTTTGTCTGCCGTGGGATAAAATCGCTCATATCTCAGCAGTGGTTTGATCTGCCTAAAATCTTGCAATTGTATACAACTTGGATACCTTTCCGGATTTTGTGGTAGGTGGCGCCATCTACATACACATTACAGCTGCAGACATCCATGCTAATATGCAACACAGATCTCTCTATTTCCCCTTGCCACTCCATGCCTCACTTCACCCGTCCCACTCTGGTAATCGGCGGATATACGTAGTCGCTTGTCGATTACCCGTATTTAGTTATCACTCTGCACTGTATGAAGTATTTTTTAATAATTTTTCAAGTGTCAATACAATATATACATTTATTGCTGAAATCATCATGTTCAAGATGCTTTATTTATTTTTTTTTTTTGGGGGGGGGGAGACATTTCATATTGTCTTAATAGAATTATTTTTATGAGTATGAAACAAGATAGAGGAAAAGGTTTTTAGATAATGTCATGAAGAAGTTTAATATGAGCCGCTACGAGAATGTCTTTCTCTTATGAGGTGCTTAAAATAGCGCAGTTTTTATTGTAATTTTACAAAACAGAAATCATTTGAAAATCAGTACATATGACTTTTTTATTGGTAGTAAATGAAGGGTTTTTTTGCCGGGGATACTACCGTAAAAAGGGTTTTTTTATCTGCAGAAAAACCCAAGGAGAAAGAAGAGCCCGTCCCCACAGAGGCTCCGAACGCTCAAAACTACGGAACAGTCGCAATCATCCTTTTGACACTCATCGTTGGTTTTGTGATGAGCTTAGACCTCATATCATTCTACCAATATGTCCAGGAGAAGAGGCAAGTTAAACCAGTCAAGACTAAACCTCGGACGACCACATAGGCCTACGGTTTAATGTGCCAAGGCTTAGGTTAAAAAAAAAGGAAAATGTCAAGTGCATTTGTATGTAAATGCAGAACTGCAATTGCATTTTTATTTATATTTTAGTAGAAATTTTAAAATTTTTGAATTTCAGAAGTAAATGCACTTCTGAAGTCCTATCCTGTGATAATCAAGAAATGTTGCTTTATTAAGATTCACGTAATATTTTTGATTAAATATTCTAACATGACCAGTTTCAGCAGTCCCAAGTGCTATGTTATTCATCAAAATATAAACACGCCTAGAAACCAGGACGCAAATAAGAGGTCAAGGAAAAACGCATTTGTAGATGCATATACATTTGATGACATTTATTTCATTTATATTTTTGATACTTCATGACATTTGTATTTTCATTTGATTTATTTTTAAACATTTGCCTAACTTTATATCCACCAAATCGCATTTGAATCAAACGCTGAAAGGTATATATATTTAACAGTATTTACCGATTGGGTCCAATAATCAAGTAATCATTTCTTGTTTTTTTTTCATGTTTTGCTGAGTTTTGCCACCGAGTAGCTTATACAGGAGACAAGATTGTTCAGAGAAGTGAGAGCGGGGATTTTATAATGTACAAATAAGTTGTCATCAGTCTGAACAGTCTTTGCCGTCAGACTGCATGGTTAGTCGGTAACAAGTTTCAATGACTCCTAGTAAGTTGTCTAATGACAGCGCCATTCAAGCTTAATTAACATTGGTATTTGCGTGAAAAAAATAATTTTTATGAATTTTTAAGTACATGTGTCTGCACTAAAACGCATATATCCGTCTGGATATATGGACTTTTTTGTGAATATCGCTCCCGAGGTTGATTGTAACACAAATTCCAGGAGCGAATTCAGGATTTAAGAAAAGGGGGGTCCTACCCACGAGGACTAATGACAAACCCTAAAACAAGGTTCCCAGGTCCGGAAAAGGCGGGTCAAATCTGAACCCCTTAAGAAAAAAATTACGGCGGCTGAAAAAATGACCCCCTCTGGATCTGCTTCTCTTTACGAAGTAGGGATTTCAGGTAAATGACGTCAGTGTAGTATCGTCTTTTGGAAAGGCCAGCAATACAACTTACTCTTTAGACATTAGATGTCTAGGACGTGATGGCTCTTTATTACACATTATGAGGCTCAACAACACAGCTCTGTACGTGTAAATATACAAACAAAACACTAAAACATGCACAAATTGAATTTTAACTGTATTCTTCATGACTTTTCCTTCCCTTTGAATTTCGCAGGTTATGTGATTGGAATCGTAACACAGTGCGACAAAAATTACATATATGTTTGTGTTGACATGGTTGCACGTGTACTTAAGTCCAAATTAATCTTGTATGACGAGTTACAGTTTTTATATTTTTAAATTATCAAATAATGTAATTAGACTCGCTGCAGGTCTCAATCCGAATACTATAATATATATAATATAATATATTCATAATCAAATAATCTGTTTCACAAATCCGTGCCAGCCTTTTTTTCGGGTATATAATTTTTTCAACGGCGTTTTCATTTTCAAAAGTTATATACTGCAAGGGTACTACAAAATGCCCTTCCGGTTGATTTTAATCAACCTGAGTTCAGTGATGTGGAACTCGAGTCCGGACTTGGACTCGAGTCCAATTTTTAGGACTCGGACGTAAGGACTCGAGAAATCAGGCCGAGTCCATCTCGAGTGAAGTAGAAAAAAAAGCTCTGTTACATATCAGATAAAGATTGTGTACATGGGTGAACTAATAAAATAATATATCAAATATAAGACTATACATGCCAAGTTTTAGCTTTGCATCAAGGGCTAAACGTTTTTAACGTTCAAGAAAAGGGCACTTGTAATCTTCCATAAAGTTCTCATTCATTATCTCATATATCCCTTTTATATTTCTTTTAATTAGAAGATTTTTATTGGACTCGGACTCGAGTTCCAAATGACTCTGACTCGAAGGATGACTTGGACCCGAACAGCAAGGACTCGGACTTGGACTCGGATTGCGTGGACTCGACTACATTACTGCTCAAGACCACAGGCGAAAACAAGAACATTTAACAGCTGTCAGTTAGGTGACGTGATGTGTCACTGCCATGTATAATGTTTGTTTTAATGAAATTATACAAAAGTATTGATTTTTTAGAAAAAATACCCCCAACCTGAAAGTCAGACGAACACAGGTCTGTATATCAGAGTATAACGATTGAAACCGATGGATGTTCTACTGTTCTATGCCGAAACAGGGTTGTAACGTCGGACCAATCAGATCCCCTTAACATGGACGAGGTTTAATATAATAATCTGTTGTTACTAAATACTATGAGGTATGGAACAAGCTCTACAATTCTGGTAATTTAGTCTGGTATATTATATTTAAGATAAACGTGAATCTGTATATCTGTGTGCATATCTATATAATATATACATAGTTGATGTTTTACATGATATTCCAGAATTTCTGTGGATGTGTTGTTATTATCACTATGTCTTTCTGCTATAATAATGACGTTCTACGTGTTGGGTTCAAAGTACATTTTAAAAAACTTTTCAAGGATTAAATCTCTTTCTTTCTTTCTCTACAAATACCCTGGCGGGTAGTAAATGTCAGGGAAGATTATAGTCATACCATAAAAGTTGTGCATGTAAAAGGCTTTGATGTATATCAAAGAGAGCCCGTTACTATATGATACTGCCTATGGCCTATGAATGTTTTCTAATTTTATTTCCGGATCGGTAAATTTATGATTGTATATAATCTGTTAATAAAAATTTACATAAATACCACAAAACAAGTTCTACAGATCGTCGCTCGGATAATACTTTTATGTATCATGTTTCGGCCAATGAATAAAAACCACCTTTTTCGCTCCCGTAATTTAAGTCATAGAGTCCGCTGAAGGGTTCATTTTTGGTTGGCCTGTTCTGTTACAATGCCACCTCATTGTGTTAGACGCTATTGTCTTTTCCTCTCGCTGCTTATGATCTAGTATCCTCCCGGTATAAATTGATCAATCCATGTACATTTATCGTAAATGTATGACCGTCATCACAGTTTTTGTACATATTCATGTTGTTTTCAATTAGCACAAATCAGCATTGTAATGCAAACTGTTGTTATGGCTCATATGCCAAATGTTGTAATAAAAATATTAAAACGTGTTGTTTGCATTGTAATCAAAATGAATGGAACCAGAAAGATGATCACTGTGATATGAACGAGAGTATACAAGCTTGAACTTTTTCACTCTGTTACTGGGACAGATCCCTTCATCTACATAAAAAGCTGAGAGAGAGAGAGAGAGAGAGAGAGAGAGGATATTCGATACTCGTTGAAACGAGTACAGTGGACTGCTACAACCTCCATGTAAATATTTTGTCTCACTGGTTCAGAATTCATCTCAACCACCACCTTAAAGGTGACGCCCTAAAGGTCAACATTTATATATTTAAGGGACAGCAGTTCAATAGATTTTTTTATATAATAATAAACACACACCATTCTCTCAGACGAAGAAAATTAAATGAGACTGACCGAAATTACATGTTTTGCATTTAAGATTTTTTTTCTCCCGAACTGGTGTATTTTTCTAGGTTATAGTTTGATTTATGAAAGCCAGATCTATAATCGGGAGTAGCAGCCCCCCCCCCCCTACAAATAAACCCGCCCGGAATCTTTTAATTAATCCTATATATCCGTCACATAATCTCTACCATATACAAAGACGGGGGGATAGCAGGGTCGACGAAGGGTGACCTGCTAAGGATATTTAAAGTTTACTTTTAAAACCTCGAATTATCATTCAAATTAAAAATAAAGTCGAACTTGTAAATTGTGTTATTTAATTAAACATTTCCCTGTTACATATATTTATATATCAATTTGTATAATTTTCACGTGTATGGGAACTAATACTTGATAAAAGCTTTAACAAATTTGCCTCTACCATGCATCCATATATTAATGACGAAAACTCATTGATTATAACGACAGCATTATGAGAGAAACAACGCCATCTGGTGCAAGGACTTATAAACTTAGAATTTTGGACGCGACCCAACTGCATGGGCCTAATAGACAAATCAAAGCATTATAGGAACTATAAGACTAGTTTCACACATTTCAGCGGCAGCCTTCCTGCGTAACACTGTGTGGTAGGATTCCAAGTTCAGGTTTGTCAAAACACAAAATAAATAAAAATAGTTGAAGAAACAATAATAATTTAGAAACAACGGTAAATCACAAGTTCTTCAGTCACAGGTACAGATGAGGATGCAACATTCTGCAGAACAACTCGTTTTAAAAAATCTCTTGTGCCATACAGTATTAAATTTTTTTACTCGCAACCCGCTAGATATTTAATGTTTCTAATTCCGTGCTTTACCTGCAAAATTATCATTTTAATCATTTTTACATGCTTATACTGTGTTATTTTTATGTATTTTTAGGTTATTGTGTAGTTTAGGTTTTTTATAAAAGGCCCATTTTACTTATTTTTAATGCATTATTACCAATTTATTTATTTATTTTTTTCAAATAAGAAGAAATGTATACTTACATCAGAATAAGTCATGTAGAGTTTAATAATTTCTTTACAATTATACATCTACTCTATATTATAGAATATTACTTTTGTTTATAATTTGCGTTAAAAAGCGTAAAATATGCCGTTTTATGTGATGAATTGCAAATCAACAACAAATTCCTGGAACTGAAAGCTAATAAATGTTATCTTATCTTATCTTATCACTTATCTAATCTAAAAACTAAGACAAAGGAAAATTAGGGATGAGAAGACCCGCTCCGAAGCAGTAGACTTGTTAAGCAAATAAAACTACTACAAAACAGCGAAAAATATCTTGCAAATATTATCTAACAGTACCACTACTCCCGATTTAGAATACAAGCCAGCAAGACATGGACTATAATTCCAAGATGATCGTACATTCCACATTTAGTGATCTGTCAGCGTTGTCACAAAATATCCCATTGTTTTCATCTCATCTCCCATCATCAACCATGAATGTATCGTCCCACAACACTTCCTTTAGGTTGCGCCAGATTTCCTGTACTGTTGATGACGTCATCAAAGAGATGACGTCACGCGACGTTACCAGGGTGCTATACACATCACGTTTATTAAAGTACATACATATCCTTTAGTTAGGAACCTCTATTATTTATTACACTCTTCCCTCCAAAATGTCAGCGACAGATAATGCAATGGAGGAAATTCTGACGCCAGAGCCGGACAATGAGCAAACCGTGGAAACAGAGGTAGAATGTGCTACGGAGGCAGAAAGTTCTACATGTGACATGGATACCGGACCAAGATGGGATTTCCTTCCAGATCTTGCGGTTGTAAGAATATTTGCTTTCTTGGATGACGATTCCCGCCTTAAAGCCAGCCTCACATGTAAAAATTGGGCAATATTGTTCCGGAGCCCGGTGCTTTGGCGCCGAGGGGTATTTCGCTTTGGCGGCCGTAATGGCCAGAAGTCAATTGGCTATGCTGAAAGTTTTGGACGTCATCTACGATACTTGAAGGTCTGCTCCGAGCATC
This sequence comes from Sipunculus nudus, assembly GCA_026874595.1. Taxonomy (NCBI): domain Eukaryota; kingdom Metazoa; phylum Annelida; class Sipuncula; order Golfingiida; family Sipunculidae; genus Sipunculus; species Sipunculus nudus. The sequence goes on from CM049312.1 coordinate 60,539,602, forward strand.
CGTCTCTTCACGGCTGTAAACGTTTCCAGAAAAATTTTACTGATTTTCTTGCACATCTTTCAACTCAGCAGGCAAACATACGGACGTTCTCGCTGACTCAACTGCACGTGGAGCGTTACTGGAGGTAAATATCTAGCATTTATAATTTGCTTGTTTTATAGATAGTCTCAATTATTTAATTATGTTCAAGTTGAACTTCATGGTCACAGTATTTCAGTTAATAACACCGCACACAAAAGCACAGTTCGTAAAGTAACTTTATAATATTATAATTATATATGTCCCGCTTTTGGTGTTTAACATGTATTGCGTTTTTTAGTTAACTTTGCTAGTTGTGGTTTACATTTTATTTTTAATGTAAACTATATTGTCGGCGTGTTGACTGATCATAACAGACTAATGCGCACTGCACAAACTGTTTCTTCGAAATTTCAATATAAGCAGTGTATGATGTACATGGAATGATAATGCCACTGTTTAATCGTGACCTGTTTTGAAATGTGTAATTCATGAATTGTATTTTCTGTTCATTTCCTTTTCCTGGCATTTCACAAGGCTTGGTTACACACGAGATAAGCTATTGTCTTCCCTGTCCCGGTTTTTACGTCATCAGTCTCAGTTACGGCGCCTGAACATGTCGGAAGCCATGCTTCCCCTTGCGCATGGCCTGAGGCTTTTGGAAGCTGTGGGAATTGGATGTGGACGCGTGATACACCGACTGAACTTAGAGGACTTTTTCCATTCACGGCTATCGTTATTCCAGCTTGGTCGATATGAACGGGTAAAGAATGACTTTTATTAAAGTGTGCGTATCAGTTTAAAATACGTAAAAATCATGATTTTATTCATACAACTGTGAAGTTTAAGAAAGCAATTATTAAGTTACCGGTACATAACCTGATTTGACGGGTAAAACCTGTCTTTTTCATTACATAACTAAATATCTCTACAGAGATAACTCTTTCACTGTCGAATGAAATTAAAAATATTGCCCTTAAAATTCAAGTGATTGTGTCAAAACATATACTTTATTTTAAATTTGCCTGTTCCACGACTATACGTCTTTCAATTGAACTTTCTACCAAACTATTGACATCCATCCGTGACGTCGAACACTCGGTGTTCGGGTGAAGTATATCGCCAAAACCAGATTATATTTAGTTGATATTTCAAATGTTTGACATGAGGGCTACTATGTCCATAAAGGCGAGGTTATGTCCGGACCTCTGGCATGTATCTGGTTTCACGACACCAAATTCATGATGCTTGTTGATTTCCCTGGTTTATTACAGCAGACGATCCTTATATGCGCAGTGCGCATGCTCGTACATTGTCTATCATGAGCAAACTGTTACTTTCAGATAATGCAGCGATTCCACAACCTGAACAGTCTGTTTCTAAACTATAACTGTGTGTCCGACACTGTACTACAGAAACTGGCCAAAAACTGCGCGGGAAAATTACGCTACTTCAAAATTAAGGTAATGTGCCGAGCATAACTAATATATTGCTGCATGCCCTTAATAATTAATTCTCTGTCACAAAAAAAGTAAAAGAAATTTATAGATCAGTAGTGCATTAGATGACTGTGACAGACGGTTGTAGAGCAAACGAAATATTTGTTGCTGAAATATCTGCCAGTAATATCTGCAGTTTATTTTCTATTTTACTCTCTTCCCTCTTACCATTTCTTTTATTTGTGATTACCATGTAAACATTACGTTTTAGCAATAGTCATGATATGTCACTGGTAGTACCTGGGCGTCCCTGCTTTCATTTTTAAAATAATATATTCAGAGCTTAAGATACAAGTATGTTAATTGGTAGTGCTGCTAAGGTAGACAGGTACCATTTAAACAGTTTAATTTCGACAAACATGGAAGTTCTAACTGCAAATGTATATGCATAATTCATTACTAATATAATAGAAACACACTGGTCACTATATTTCTTTTCTTTGCATCTACTAAATTGTTACAGGGATTTACCTGTGCTAAAATGCATTTTTATGTACATAACATTCTTATGTCAACGATCTTTAGGTTTACAAACATGATCCTCACTTCCATAGGATCGATCGCATCACGTGGAAGGAACTCCGACGCGCATGCCCACAGCTCAAAGTGCACATGTACTTTGAAGGGATCGGACAGTATGACATAATGCGTCACATAGTGTTGAAGGAGGCGGCTATTACAACTTTCTATATATGGACAGGTATATATCAGGGCCTTGAAGAGTGGGGATTGAACCAACTACTAAAGCATTTGGCTGACAGCTTTCCAAATTCATTAGGTAAGTCCGACTGACATTTTTATAAATATCATTGTTTTTCCACTTATATATATATATATATATATATATATATATATATATATATATATATATATATATATATATATATATATATATATATATATATATATATATATATATATATATAAAACCACTTCTCTTAAAGGTTCAAACTCTAGGCTTTCGGAAACGCACGGTTTGGGCGCGAGTTAAATACACAACGATTTAGGCCTGTATACGTAATATGTAACTACTTAAAGATTAAAGTGTATGCAGAGCCGAGCGCATCTAGTATTAGGTCAACACGCATAAGATAATGATTAAACGATTGACACGGGTTAAAGTCTTTGAAATATTACGGAAAATAGTTAATTATAAGGTTTTCTCCGCAAAATCGTATATGAACCGATGTCTGGCTTTGGCTATAGAGCACTCGGGTATTTCCGGAATCACGCGGATCTCTGACGTCAAACTAGGCACTCTTCAACATGGCAGACACCTCGCTGGTTAAAGACCACGACGTGGCTGACGAGAATTTTGCCGGGTCACGCAGTGAATCCGAGATAATTCCGTCCAGCGAGGAAGGAGAAACAAAGTAACAAACCAAGAGTTGTCGATCAACCAGGCTGGAGAAATCCAGCCATACGATTTAGAGCCGGAGGCGGACTGCACAGACGAGGAGAAACACAGTGAACTTGATCATGTTGATCTAGAGGAGCGTGTTGGGAGGAACGACTGGTAAGTTCAAACAGTTCTTTATCTTTTCTTGGGATCATATAAAAGGAGAAGTATTATTGACATTCTGATTATGTCATTTCAAGACAGCATATTGACTTTGACGTTACGTTTCAGTCAAATTATGGTGACAGTGCCGCTCAAGCAGTGCGTTTTCTGTAACCACGTGACTGACTGGTAATGACACTGACAGCGTGACAAGGACACCTGGCGTTTAGCACCCAAGACATACGTTGTGTACCGTTTACTATTTAGTAGTTATCGTCCACATTTCCATGATTTTTTATAAGATACCTGAGGATAAATATATTTTGTTATGACTCGCTGGAGTCTTGTTGTTGAAAGCTGGATCGCTGTAAATAATGATTAAATATGCTGGCACAGTGGCAGTTGCCGTTTGTTTGCCATGCATGTCAACATTTGCCTTGGCCTACAGGCTGCAGCCTCAAGTCCAGACTACACTAGTATATATATATATATATATATATATATATATATATATATATATATATATATATATTTATACCCGAAGCCTGACCCAAATGTCAGTGGGGTGGCTGCAAAATACTGCATTCTGGTGCATATTTGTTGTCATTTATTGGTCAATGCTTACTTACAAAAACAATTTTAAAATGTATATATCAAATTAGCAATATTTTTTTTTGCACCTCAAATCTTGGGGGGGGGGGGGGGGGTGCAGCTGTATATATATATATATGTATATATATAGTCTATTACAGTCCTGTACAGGAGAATATACTAACTGTACTGGGAAATACTGGTACTCCTTACGTTTTTCCATCATTACCCTCCATTTCGCCGCCTATGCAGAGTTATCATATGATGGACCTCAAATCAATTTAGCTTTAATGCAATATAAGTATTAGTATGACATGCAGATATATTGAAATATCAAGCCAGTAATTCATTCACACTTTAACTGATTAATAAATACCATCATAAACAATATATTAATCCTCATAAACTGGTACAGCAACAAAACAAGATTTCAAATGATTCCCAGTCTTTATTGCACTGAAAACCTTGAATTTCATGTATCATTTTATTATAACCCTGAAATTATATAAGTATTTCTACCAACATGTGAATATGATGGGAAAAATATTTCTTTTCAGGAGGTACAGAAACTCTGCCTACCGCAAGCTGGTGAGATGGTGCTTGGGCGTTCTTGAGAAGAAAATTTGTGTGATGTTACCATCCTGCTGTTATAATGAGATATGAGAGACTTGTGGCCTGGGACCAGGTGAAGAACATGTTGGGTTTATGCCAGCTTTATAAAATAAAATGTTTTATACCATGCTTGGCTTAATACCATATTTATGTATGGATGCTGTGTTCGAATGAAATGATTGTCAACTTTGTGTGATGTATTATTTATATATAATGCAGCCTATGCAGGCACACGGTTAAGAGTGCATAAAATAATTTTGCCCTTAAACTAATTAAAAAAGTTCACCAAAGACCAATGTTATTAAAGATGTGGAAAATCTTCCCAATAACAAGTTATTTACATAAATCATGTTAATATACCATATGTAAAAAGTATCAAATTAAATGAGTAGCAGTGACGGATCCTGAAAGCACTTTGTACAGTCAGTCAGACATCAGGCAAAGACAGAGGAAAAAGAGATTGTCGCTGCTCTGAGGTATGTCCATGATGGCATCTTTTTCGGTTTATGATGTAAGAGGCCTCCCCTTGGTCACCTTATTGTGACTTTGCAGCCAGTGGTGGAGGTATGCTGATGTCACATGTCATCAATAAAAGTATTTTCCATTCTGGTTAAGCTAAGATTCTGTCCAGCAGAATGGAAGCATATCTGAAATTGTGTTATGAAAAAGTTACTACAGGTAAATAGAACCCTTCAGAAAGTTTTTTTTTGTATAGAACGAATCAGTTTATATTCATATATATTCATATAGTTTACATATCAAGACAGTAAGTTTAGTGTTCAAAATTAACTAAATGTATATGCTTTTCTCATGACACAACATATGAAACAGCAGAAAGAGTTAATTAATGTAATAAATTTTGCTCAAGAAAGTAATTTAAGCCACTCGATGCATTTAAAAATTAACATTCTGGAAGGCATTTAATCACCCCATTTGTAATTCACCATGTCCTCTCCCTGGACCATGATACTAGACTTGTGGGTTCAATCTAGTATCTGTAATCTCTACAATGACCATAAATATTTTATTCAGAATCATCTATGGCAATTAATATATCATATGACAGAAAAACTTTAATTTTTCAATGAATTAGAGAGAGTTCCAAGGGGCAAATCATTGATGTATGTGTGTATGTTGGGGGGGGGGGGTGTTACATTCTAGACTCAAGGAGAATTAAAATGTTTCAATCTGTCAGTCCATCTCCATTATTCCATGTTAATTCATTGAACATATATGAAAACTCATAAACATTTTTTTGTTATTTTGCTAACTTAGACAATGAATTATGTGGATGAAACTTGCACAGGGGATGATTGAATAGTTAAAATCAAATGCGCATTGAATCCGTGAGATCCGAACTTGGTATAGGCCTATCTTTAGAAGGACTAGTAAGGTAAAAATATATACATTTCCCACATATTTATAATGATTGCGCAGGTTTTGAATCACTACTTACTTCTTTGTATCACTATCATTATAATCCAAGTATAAAGCAAACAAAATGTACCCTTCCATCATATTTAGTACATAGCTTTAACAATAAAATAATAAGAAAACAATGCAGTATAACAGGGGAAAGTATATAGTAATGGCTTTATTTTTAATACGTGTAACAGTGTTGTAATTAAACAAATTCCCTCAACCCTTCGTCAAGACGTATAGCGCATACCGTCAGCTCTGTCACAATTGTTCTGTACAAAGTATCTCATGGCCTTGTTCGTCGCAGTTAGGCCTAAAGAATCACTATGCGTCACGGGTACCAATATATATTGTGCACAGTGCATGGGGAAAGCGGCCACGTGTCTGACACCTGACGGAATATATTTAAAAAGTTCGTGCGTTATGTGGTAAGAATATGGCGACAAGGCTACCCGCAAATACATTTCGAGTTATCCTTAATGAACATATACCGAAAAATAAATTGCAATATAGTTAAAACTGTATGCATTATTTGATAATTTCTTCAATTATAGTTTTAATCCAGCGCTTGACACTTGACATATTATATTATGCATTCACTTTGTTCGGCCGTTGTTTTTCGGACCCGTGCAAGACGCACCAACTTCACCCGTTGAACACAATGATACATACATAAGTGGCCAAGCATACATTCAGACAAAATATGACAAACTAAGAAATAATATTTTTATTATTTTCCTTATATTAATCATCAGTGTGCAGTTTAGAGTCAGATTTTTTATTCAATCGCGAACTTACCAAGTGCAGCGTCAGTCGGCTCCCGCTTGACCACCGCAGCTGAGGGCATATTACCTGGCTCTTTTCCTTGTAAACATGAATTGTCGGAGGGGCATTCTTTTTTTAATTTAGGTGCCTATGAGACTGATATGTCTAAGAGTTCACGCTGAATATAATAGTGACACTGATACATATACAGTGATTATATTGCAGATTCGTCCGTGGCCCTCTTGACAGTTTTGTTGCATGTTGCTTTGTTGGTTGTTGTTTTGAAGTAACGTTACATCACATCACCCTGTCAACTTTCTCCCACTGTACACATGTAACGGAATCCGAAAGCGAGAATGAATGCATGATGTATTCATCTATCTAAGAATTCGAACAATTTGTAAAAACACGCTTTAAAACCATGTTTTCGTATTTTTCTGGTCCAAGCACAGCTGATTCAAATGTACACAGGTTTACCAAGACGCCAGACGTGTGCCTAGTGTGACGTCATACTACGATTATTGTCGAATGTTGCCGAACGCGGTTTCAGTTTCGGGAGTCCTCGAATTTGGGCATAATTGGTACTGTAATTAAGGGTGTAATAGTGGTAAAATGGGACAAAACTTACTTTCATCATATGGAATTATTTCTTTGTTGTATATACAACCGAAATATGTGCAGATTATCAATATTTAAAAGTGGGTCTTGGTACACTTTAAGGAAAGAAAGGCCTGAAGTCAGCCCGCAGTACCTAAATTTTTTGCCCTAATCGAATGTTTCCGTCTCAAAGTTGGAAACAGTATAGGCCTATAGAGCTAAACAAATATTTCATCTGAGTAATGCGTTGCCGAGAAGAGCTAGCGGTGCCTGTTGCAATAACATTATTCGTTGTACATTATTGACGTAAGGACTAACTATCATTGTTACAATTGTGACATCATAATGGTTACCAAAGCGATGCACAAATGCCACTGAGCTTAAGTCAATAACATGAATTAAGTCACCTTATTGCAACACACCCCCGGACACTTATTTAGCAGAATTTTTCTAGTAGGCCTACTAGCTAACAAACCTATCATAATCGAAAATTATGATCAATATTAATATAACTGACGACTGCATACTTAAGAATTTATACCGCATTTTATATGCTAATTTAACCCTGAATTAAGCAATGGCATTGTGTGCCAGATCTTATATATACGCATGCGTCCATTTTACAGAGGAAGTGACGTTGAACCTGGAGAACCAGCGTGACGTAATAGACGAGGGGTTGCTGTATATGTTAGAAAAATGCAAGCACCTTGAACAGCTGGATCTACAAGCTGCCATAATGGTGCCTACAGCCGCAGATATTTATAAGATGCAGCTAGAGTATAAAATAGGTAAGATGCACTTGAAATGTGTACGGGTACCGGAAACAAAAGACGAAATAAAGATCATATACACCTCAACAATGAAATAACATAAATTTAAACAAAAGAATACATATGAACTTACAAACCAAGGTGTGAATCCCATCTCTGTGGTATCCAGTCATTTCCTGTGCCCCACACAAGTTGGCTGTCGTCCACGTAACCCATGTGAGCTATACATCACTGCATGCTCGGATACATCCGATTAGAAATTCAACATACATCCTGTTTTATATAGGTTTTATATTTTCTCGCACATGGAAGTTGGTTTCAGAAAGTACTCAAACATATTTATTGATTATTTTACTTGTGGTGATAACATCCACATAGGCCATGATGCCTTGAAAATGTGCAGAAATAGTTGCATCCTCATCCCGGTTTACAGCGCGATTCTCGATATGCCGCTAGCTTGCGGATGATCCCTGTTTTCCAATTCCTAAAACCTCCAAATTTTTTACCCCATTATTTGTTATACCGTCAAACGTTAAACACTGTTTTAACAAACGTGACAGCGATTAAATTATCCAGTGCTGCCGCCGTGTATATGAAAAGAGTTAAAGGGGTTTTCTTTCAAAGTTGCTGTTTCAAAGTATGTGAAAAAAAAAGATTTTCTGTCGATTGATATAAAATATGTGTATGTTTCAAAACATTCCATGAACATGTTCCCATCTAGAATTAAATTTTCAGCGTGATATTGTATAAAAAACGTCAGTCAGCTAAGCATCAAGGATTTTTTAAGGTTTCGCTAATTCTTTTATCGAATTATTCTCATTAGTGCGCTTTTACACTTTCGTAATATTACCCATTAAAGATGGCCCAAATGTTATGGGTAATTCGATAATTCTGACGCTAATGTATGTCTATCGAACAGGCAGGTGCATTTTTGAAATGTCCGTCGAAATCACTATGCTCTCTTTTGTCTTTCTATCCTTCTTAATTGTCCGTATTTAGCGCTATTTCGGCCCTCTTTCAAAAAAGAGTCAGCCTGGCTGAGTCGTGATTTACGGCTAGTCCGCATACAGACCAGTTTATTAACATATATATTGGCCGCTTCTCTAAATAAAATGACCAGCATGGCCTGGCGACCTGTTTTTTTGGAGAGAGCCATGTGAGGGGGTTTATTTTTTATTTCGTATATGCGTCACCTTTGTTTTACCTGATGGTTTTTTCTCCCCAGGCCTTCAGAAGTGTCACCTGCTCGTGGACAGCTTGAACCTGGCTGAGATGGATGAGCTAAACCAGCTCTACGAGGAGTACGAACCCATGATTTACGAGCGAGGACTCGACTTCAGACTCGTAGCTAACGAGGACTACCCGTATTTGTAGACTTATCGCATAATCTTCATACATTTGTCATCACTAAACATATATCATTGTTTTTCATACATATAAAGTACATTTGTCATGTTCTTTACATTAGTTCGTGTGTGTGTGTCACTGTGTGTGTGCGGCTGATGCGACTTACCATACTCCTGATGTGGCATATAACACACCATATCCGACTTACCTCATGTTATGAAGATTTTAATCACTCCAGACTCAAGAGTCTTTAAAATAGGAGAGCTCATTTTATTCTGTTCAGCGGGGTTCATGATTTTCTGGTCAACAACTCTTATTTGATACATGATTGTGGGCGCTATTATATAGTAAAGTGTATATATCTAAGCCTAGCCGTGACAGTCCGACTCAGTAGGCAATCGAATAATTGGGCTGGTTAGCCTGCTCGAGTCGTGATACAAGTAATATCGAGGAATGTATCGCAGTGGTCTTGCATCAGGTTGCATTCATATTGTGGTCAACGGCCCCTAATCTCAATATTATGCTAAGAATGATTAATTAACACAATAGCATACATGTGAGCTCACAACCCAAACTGAAACAGCGTCTCCATGGACACGGGTCATTTCCTGTATCGCCTGTAAGCTGCCTGCGTCCTGGAACCCGTGCGAGCCATGCTTGTGTTCATGCAATCATAAATTCAACAAACATGCCGAGGGGTACGTTGTACCAATGTGCTGGTTTAAAGCGGAACTTTTCTCGCTCATGTTTGGTTTTATTAGAAAATAACCAAAAAATGCTAACGATCGGTCTGGTTTATGTTGATTGACAGTGTACCTGTAGGTCATGAAGCGTTGTCAGAAATGACGAAAATATTTGCATCTTCATAAGGCCTTATAATGCGTTCCTCAGACTTAGATGTAAATTTAGACACTCTGGCGCCAGTAATCTGGTCTTAATGCCAGAGGGTCGATATGACGCTAATCTAAGCCTAGATCTGACGCTCGAATCAACAATGGCCAGAACCGTCCAGGGCAGAACAGTTGACACTTTATTGCAAACCATACCAGATGTCAGAAGAGTCTTACTTAAGCTTTGTCAAATTAGATCAGGACAAGACAAAGTCAAATAATATCATTATGCTTCAACCTAGCAAACATAGAATGTCAAACTATATAGCATAATATAGGATAAAATGTAATATAACAGCTAAAGTAGCATTAAGGTTTAAACTTATTACGTGATCATTTTAAAGCCCTTTATTGTGAAGAAATTTCACTGATGGGTTAGTAAATGTGTTCCACAAAATTGTGTCTCTGCATTAAAATGATTTTTCTACAAGCAGTGTGTCCGAGGTTTGGGTATATATAATTTATAAGAACAGTTGTCGCGTGTAATGTTGGTGGACTTGGCAAACATTGATTAACAAGTTAGCCAAATATAGGATGGTCTTCAGTTATTAAGACATTTAAACCCCTCAGGCCAGATTGAGCTAGATAAACACCTGTATATGTGACCCGTATAGTCACGTAAGTATGGACAGGAGATATAAGAAGTGTTTAAATAAACGCATGGGTACAGTTGAGGGCTCTCTTAATCTATACGTATACGTGACTTCGGATATCAAACATAACAGGTTTTACTGATAATCACAAGGGCTTCCATTATGTGAAGTCCAGCCCTTAAAATCAGTCTACATGCATTTTAGACACTATTCGGACTTCCTTGTGATAAACAGAGTTCACATAGGCTAACAAGAACATTCTATACGCCTGGCCTAGGTTGCACTGCCCGGGTCACCCGGTGTGTAATTCTTAGCCTTGCACCAAGGCAAAAGTTGCACTGGCATTTGCTCGTACAAGGAAGACACTTACTTCTGGTACAACCGGTGCACTGCAGGGGCGGATCCAGGATTTAGGAAAAAGGGGGGGGGGGGGGTCCAACCCAGGAGGACTAATGAAAAACCTAAACAGAAAGGTCAAGGGTCCGGAAAAGGAGAGGTCCAGGCCGCAAACTTTTATCTGAAACCCTTAAAAAAAGGTTGCTTCGGATGAAAAGGGGGGGGGGGGGGGGGGGGGAGGTGCGGACCCCCTGGACATCCCCCCCCCCCCCCCGGATCCGCTTCTGCCCTGTGCAAGGAGCACAATACAACCAGTATTATGAATAACATAACAATTCAAGTAAATGTACTACAGTATACAGGATATAGTGAATATAAATTTTGTATCATAAGACAGTTAAAATCAAACGGTTAGCCGGGTTCAGTAGGTGAACTTACGGCGATAACTTAAAGGACTGTCACAAGCGACCCCACAATATTCGGTATAGTAAGAATGAGTTTGTAAGACTAATTTTATGAATTCGAAGTCAACAAATAACAATATCCCGGAGCGATTGAGGAAATAAGAACGCCATAAAAGAATTTTAAACATTTTCAGTTAAATGGCGGTACATTCAATATTGAGGAACAAGTCATTCCAAAGCCAGCTTCCGGCATTAAACGACGTAGCTTTAAATGTCTCAACGGGTTGTCTCGGCAATTAACAATTATTCTGTTTTGTAGATGGTCTGGCTCAGAGCTGATTGTTTTATCATGGTGAATCTGTCTCATAAATGTGAGGGAGCTAGGTCAGCAATGCATAAATGCGCTAAAACCGATTAAAGATTAAAATTATAGGAATGCTCTCAGAAAATGTCCTAAAGCAGTAAAGGTTATTCTAAATTGGAGAAAATGAATTATGGTTAATGATCGTCGTTATATAAAACTATAAGTATGTAAATAATGTTGTTGATACACTAATTATTACACCATTACATGGCACATTTAAGTAATTGAAATTCAGCGAACTTACACATTAATTAAAAGTAATTAAAATTAATGTATTATTTAGTGTATTAGGCAAGCCTAGGAAAATAATACCTTTTTGCTGATCTCCTTAGTCAGTAGCCGATAAACCCGCTTATTCTGATCAGCATTAATGAATTAAATGAATTCGTTATATGAACTGAATCAAAATTTAGGCAAAATATGGAGAAATCCGGCGTTTGGTCGTTGGAGTGATTTTTTCCAGCATTCGTTTTTCGTCTTTCTTTATATCTCTTCTTCTGGGCTCTCATACCCTCCCTAACTAAAATGGAAATTTAAAAAAAACAATACAGACAATAGGATCACGATTGTTAAATTACGGGCAGTAATTATATACCCGTTGACACGCGATATCCGACAGTGTGTAATGCATGAACCCCATGTACCCGGACCCCATAATACAATTTCCAATTTTCCCATAATTTATGCTGAGACGGAATTATCTAAAGGAATGTTTGATGACCTGCTTATGCATTAACATCAGGTATATGATAATTACAGTCAATATTATAATTGCTAATTTTATAAGCATTACTGAAATTGGGGATTTAATATGAGTATAAAATATAAAGAAAGACATAAAATTAAAATACATGCATGTATATATACTATAACTTAATAATATTGTTGTGCTGACTAAATCGGAGGTTTATAACATGTGTAAGAGACATAGTTAGACACTGATCGAGTAAAAAGGTCGACCACGAGATATAATTTGAGACTACGCTATTTTGAATCGAAATTAATTATTATCAAAAATTATCGTTTGCAAGTTATTTGGAAAAACAAGGTTTATGCACGACGTGACAATTTACGAAACTGGGAGCCCCAAAAATTGTTTGAACAGATTTTATTAGACAAACGTTTGTTGGTCTCCTTGGCACACGCCCCTGCCTTTTTTTTATTTTAAGTTCTTCATTTAACATTTGAGTCTCTTTCTCACAAAAGTTCGAACACTATATAGCTTTTCCAATTTTATTAAATGTCTAAGTCAAAGTGATCATGAAGCAAAAACAATCACTTTCAACCACTCACTGCATATCTGAATAGTAACCACCTCTTGATTTACATGGGTTATCAGACCACATCAGCGTTACAGCCAGGTATTACATATATATATGGTCTGTCAGGAAAACTAAAGAAAGATCCGGAGTATTTAAGGAGAAAAAAGGGACGTAACCAGGATTTACGGAAGGGGGTGCCGGGGGTGCCTCAAGCGGGACTGGGGTGGGGGTAACAACATATCCGCTGGCCATGGAGTATATATATATATATATATATATATAATATATATATATATATATATATATATATATATATATATATATATATATATATATAGAATCAGCCTACTTCAATATCTTTGTACCATTTAGGACTGAAAACGAGGAAAAGTTTGTTACCTGCATAAAAAAGTGTACAGTAAGGTAAGTGACTGATGACTGATATTTTTATATCTACTTTTATTCTTTAATCATGCATCTTAGTAGATATTACTCTCAGGAACGCCAAGTATAGGATGAAGGGGGAGGGTGGGGGTTGGCCCCTTGAGGCACTCCAATGAATACGCCCCTCGAGAAATGTAATAGAAGTGAGGCGTATTCCTTCGTTTTCGCGAATAATTATTATAATCTACAATCAACCTTAGAATGAAGTTTATTGCACACCGTAACATCAATTATATTTCAATCCATACGTTCCAGTTTTCCAACACACCGCATTAGTGACATTCGGCATCCTCTTTCCTCATTAAATCAATCTAGAAATGAAATTCGTTTAAGACATTTTTGTTAACTTATTTTTGGGGCCTACTAAATATCGGGTGTCCCTGGCTGCAGCCAGGTCTGCCACCCTACTTTTTTCAGCACCTGAGCGTGTTACGTATAGTTGCTCATCTCCGATTCCTTTCTCGTCCACCTTTAAACCCCTGGTGCAGTGTTTCCAAAACAGGACGGCTCCATCCAGCTTGAGTCAAGGTCTCTGGTTTGCTCAAATGCCATTTATTATTAATTTTATTATGAATAAGAATTAATGTCATTCAAGAATGTAATATATTGTATGGCTCCTCCCTCTGTAATTTACGTCATATTTAACGAAGGTCAATGTCAGCAGGAGGAAGGGGCATACCACCGATCCGTATAGTTACAGGCCCAGGACAAGCCTAAATCATTCTCTGTGGGGCGGGGGAGAGAGGGCACTGTGGTCGCACGCTCCCTCTTTTCCGACCTAAAAACCAAGAAAAAGAAGAATTAATATTTAAAAGTACATTCGGATTTTGTCTCGCACCGTCCTCTATTCTGCCTGCGAGAGTTATGTGTAGTCTAATGTGCATTCCCGGGCACACTTGTTCACATTGGCCATGGTGTTGAGCCTCCCTTATAATACTCTCTACGAAACCCTGTCATTCTCCCTCATATTTTTGATATTCATTTTGTTACTGTTGAATTTTTATGATTCTTAACACATGCTCTTTGTGGAACCATGGGCCTGAGGCCTTTTATTTCAGAATAAATTTCTATTCATTCATATAAATATATATATATATATATATATATATATATATATATATATATATATATATATATATATATATATATTGTGTGTGTGTGTGCGTGTGTTAGTTACAGGTTTGTATCCATTCCAAAACCATATCCTTAACTTAGGGATTCCTTTGGGCTCTTCCCCTACAGGCGCTCTTACCAAAGCGTGTCCCGGTTTCAAATACTGGCGCAGAAACAGGACGACCCGGAAGAGACTAGATACCAATGAAACTAGAACGTGATATACAGAATGACTGGTCCTCCTGAACTGTGGGAAATATTTAAAATAAGGAGTTGGGGCCTTTAATCAATACACAGCTGACCAATTCATGTTCAAATCCCTACCTGAACAGGTCAGGGGATTAGATTTGATGTACTACTTTGTATATAAATACAGTTGTTCGTTTTTGACATGTATTTCTAAAATAACTATTTTGACAAACCTGACAAAGCATACAACAGGCGCAACTCCTGAACAGTACCATGCTCAACTGAGTTCTCAGGCAATACATGTAATAATTTACATTTCCCAAGGTATAAAACGGAACTTTCTAATATTTGCACGTACAGAGATTACGGCAGAGCAACCTACTTGTGTGCTTAGTTTTAGGTTGGGTTGTTTATGAACTTATGGTAACGGGGAGTGTGTTTATGAAAATATGGTTAATGTGGATCTTTCCCGGAGGACTCAACCTAGCCATTTTCCCCTGTCATATTCATGACATTATAAGGTATACGGGGTTACGATGGAGGGGAAATTTAAAATGGCAATATGTGTTAGTGGATCAAACCAGTAAACTATTCTGCATTTATTCCCTCCAATATGTTTTAAAGAAGACTACGTGTGTGTAAATATTTGTTTATTGTAAAACAATATTTGATATGAAACAACATTAAAAAAACAACAAACTGCATATATATCCTATAAAACAATATACTGTGGCACTGCTCAGAGTATTGCTAGGGAGACATTCGTCCATTATAATCTATAAATAGTAAAATAGTTTTTTTATATTCAGATTACCTGCTCAATTAGTGAGCATCTTTCAGGAAATAGAAGTTAAAGATAAAATATATTTTAAATCACTTTTGCACATAACGAACCACATATATTCCTATGTAGATAAAATTTAACAGACGTTCTATCATACAATCCTGAGAATTCATTTTGAACAATTATTGCCTCCGTCTGTGGTTTTTCCCATTGAGTTCTTGTGTATTTCAATTTTTTTGCAAAATTGCTTTTCACTCTAAGTCTAGTTCACCCTGAGTGCTATGTCTAGGCACCTTTTCATCAACTGCTAAATCTCTTTGTCATTTGTGCCTCTCAGATTTTCAGGTAGATCGGTCTTTATCATAGTCTTTCATTCGTTCTTCTCTCTGTCCTTCCCAATGGAGCCGTTCTTCTGTTCCAAGAATATGATCCATGACGTCTCTCATCAGCGGATCACAGTCACCAAAAACCCTCACACCAACAGATCTACCTTGGCCATCTTTGGCATAGCAAAGGTCATCACACGGGGTTGACTGTCTGTAGTACAGAACAAACATTTTGTTGTAGAACGGAAGTTGTCCAATTCTTTCATATTAAAATCAATTTAAAAAACTGTGATTGCCTCATGATATTTCTGGAAGAACTTGATTAAAAATCATCCAAAAGAATACCTTAAATAGAAGACTATATTGTCTATAGTGTACTACTGATGTAAGAACTAACTATTGTTAACAAACTCAATTCACGACTGTTAGTTTAAACTATACCTGATTTGATGAAAATTGAATAAAATTTCAAATGGTGCAGTTGCTGCATTATATCAGTTTGAAATCATGCATACACTTAACTTTAACTTATTATAAAAGCATAACCCATGTGTTATTTTATTTTGCAAGTATGGCTCCATGCAATTTTAAAATGCTCTGTATTCATTGGTGATGTGTCAAGGCAAGGCCTAGGGGAAAGTCTCCCATGTTGTAATATATTTTGCAAGTATGGCTGCATGAAATTTTAAATGTGTGTATGCTTGGGCAATGTGTCAAGGCAAGGCCTTTGGAAACTCTATAATAAAGATAATGACGTTTTATATTTAGGCAATTCTGTATTCTCTCCTAAGACTAACATTGAGTTGTCTCTAAAGCGTAAAGTAACGTTAATAACTGTACATTACGAACACTGAATATGTCTACACCATTAAAACAACTTAAAGCATGATGTGAGTCTGGAATTCTATCATTCTTTGCCATCATTATCACACGATGTTTCAAATGTTTTAGTGATTCAGGTCTTTATACTAACTTAACTCCAAAAGCTTAAACGTAAAACACACCTAACAACAAGGAGAGGGAAAACATGCAGAGTGTCTCACATGCCGTTCAACGAAAACTTGATTTTTTTCCTTTTACTGGCATTTTTTTTCAATTCTGATTCAATAAATGACTGAGACACGAAGGCTTCCAATGACACACTTTCACTGATTTCACTTCATTTTTCAAAGAGTTTGGGGATGGTCAACCTTACACATGAACATCCTACATACTGAGGAAAAGCATTCCTTGTTGAAAAGTTGCGTGATGTACTTTGATGAAAAGTATATATATACCTGTTACAGATGACTAAACGTGGTGGTTCTTTGCCCATCTCGACCAGTGAGTTTGCCGGTGACACCATCAGGGTCGTACCTAAACATAACACAAGGTCGTTCTGTGTGGCGCAGGCTTCAGCCCCGCCCAACACGTGATCCTCCAAGTGATCTCCAAAGTTAATGACAGTCTTCATCAGGTGCCCATCACAACCCTGGTGCAAAAAAAAAACATGTTAAATATTAAGACTCTTGCCACATATCATCTCATAATATCTATCACAATAACCACTTGCAATATGATATACATGTATAGTTTTCTTAACCTCCAGCTTTCTTTTTAAATATGAAAATATAGCCATGCTTCCTCTCATTAAATCTATTTCCTCACTTTAAATAAATCTTTTTCCAAATGAATTCTTAATCAGATGTCATTAATCTTTTTTCGGAGTTTATTTTATTCCATCTTATTTCTTCCATCATTTTTAGCCATCCTTCTGTCTATTTTTGTGTAAAAGGTATCTTAATGTAGCATTTTGATGAATTTCAATAATATTTTGAACTGAAATTACCCTCAAGGTGAACAAGAAGTGCTGATCAAATTTGCAGGTGATTTGCTCTCAGGATTTTTGTTTGTTTGCACATAGCAGACAACAATTGAAGGGATTATCTACCAACAAACCAGGCAGGACCTTTGGTAAGAAACAGTTAAAATTTTGCCGTGAAACAGATCAGAAGAAGTGTCTGGTTATACATTCTTTCTTAAATTTTGGAATCTTCTCACCTTTTTCTCACACTTGCGTCCAGTTCGGTGGTACAGACGACACTGGGGACACTTTGCTGATTTGTTCACTTCAACATAAAAGTTCCTCTGGTACCGTGCATTGCATTTTTCACAGCGTTCATGAAACATGTTTCCATGGAGCTCCCATAGTTTCTCCACAGGGATGCCTGATAATCCATGAAGCCCATCACAGTTCTGGCTTATTACATGCTTCACCAAACCCATCTCTACCAGACGAGCAATTGCCTCATGTGTGTAAGTTGGCCGCAAACTCATGCATTTCACACGCTTTTTCTGTTCTTTGTCCATTTTAACCCCAGCACCTGTTTGTACAAATGATTTCATAAGCCAAAGCACTCCTTGATAGATCCTGCAAGACTTTTAGATAACCCTTTGAGACTTAGATTTTTTGCTGATACTGACCATTTTCTGATTTCCTTGGAACTGAAATAAACTATGATAGAGCTATAATTCTCTTTATTATTTAACTCTCTTTGATTACAAGTTAAACCATAATTTTAAGTGTTTTTATTCAAAATTTCCA
The DNA here is from genome assembly GCA_026874595.1 of Sipunculus nudus. NCBI lineage: Eukaryota > Metazoa > Annelida > Sipuncula > Golfingiida > Sipunculidae > Sipunculus > Sipunculus nudus. The sequence continues at coordinate 60,558,010 of CM049312.1, forward strand.
TTACAATGGCAACCAAATTACCAAATTCTTCCTGAATCACCCAATCATTAATTTGCAATAAAGCAATTTCCTCTACAACTTTCATTTAATATTCATTGCTGAAGCATTTTTCAAACAGCAACCTTTATGACATAAAGAGGTTTGGCTCACGTATAATATCATGGTACACATGTCTGAGTCAACCTGAAGAAAGTCTGCGCAATCACTTTTCAACCTTTGTCAGAATTCAATTAAACAACACACTATGTTATGAGTCACATAAGAATATTCATTAATATCTTTCAGTCTAAACTCTATATCAAATGGTGATGAAGTCCCAAGGGGTTAAAAAGGACTGATAAAATAACACTTAAAAATGACATTTCTTACAGTAATATACCACAGTAAAGGAGCCTTATTTCAATATACATGTTGGCATATGTCAACATTTCCAAGTACTACCATGAACATTTTTGTGGATGGGGGGTTGGGTGAGGGCACAGTCAATTGTAGATCCATGCTTTTCACTTGTAATATAACTTTATATCTGTTTAAACCTCAACGTTTCTCTTTTAACATGGCTTAAGATAATCAAAACCTAATCTTTAAATTCTTTGAGTCAAATCTGTCCTCAGATTTTCTTGAATTAAGCCATAAACCTCTGGTGCCCACTTTGTTTCAAGTCCCCACTAGTTCAATCCCTCTTGATATACCCACCAAAATTAGAATTGGCTTATAATGCACGTTACATATACTTACCATACTTCTTTTTTAGATCTCTTTCCGTCCATTTCCCACTTTTCCCTCTAAAATCACCAATCCCTGCAGCAGTAGAGATACCAGCTCCTGGGATTAGAAAAAAAATATGAACCACTTCCTCAAAATAAACTGAAATATTGTTTTGCAAAACAAAATGTATGATGTGAGATGTGAATAAAGACCAAGCATATGTTAATATAAAGATAAAATCTAGTTTGAAGTGCACAGTCAAAGCCATTAAGTCATACATTGGTCAGATTCCTGAGGCGAATGTGAATGACCTTTTGTCATGGCTCCATACAACCTTCTACACCTCAGAGCACTCACAAAACTGGTCAAGACGGTTCTAACTGGGGTGCTAGGTGGGCTTAATTCATCTTAAATCAGTCATGTACATAAGTTAGTGAAGGGAATAATGCACCAAATACTTTTTATAAAATTTATTTATTTTACATGGATTGTACAACTAGTTATAATAACTAATACGAGGAACTCTCCAAGGCTCAGATGTTGGCGCTCGGTAATTGGTAGGAGTGGAGGAAACCAGTGGATCCCTGGGGAAGACCACCAACCTTGGACGGGCCACTACAATCCACTCTCATAGCAACGCCGGGAATCAAACCTAGCTCACTAGCAGAGAGAGCTCAGCATTTTACCACTCAGCTGTAAAGGCCCCTTCAAATGTGTGATCTTACCAGCTAAGTAAATTATACCTGTCTGGAACTCTTTAATCCTCCTACATGGATGCTCTCTTTAACATTTTGGATCAGTCCTTTGCATATATGATGAGATGCTCCTGTGTGAGGGAGTGAACAGGAGCACAAATTGCACAGAACTGCTTTGCCCACTTGTCTTTTTATAATCTGTTGTTCCTGTGGTTAATAAACATTTCTGTGAAATCTTGCAAGACCACATCCCTCCAAAAACAACACTTAGTAAGCTTAAAATGATGCAGTGAGAACACTCTGGCTGTTAATCTGGGTTTAATCATATTAACTATAAAACATACCTGTGAAGACAATGCAGTATTCTGCATCCTTAATCATCTTTGCTATGCGAGCAGCCTTAGCTTTTGTTGGAGCTACACCATCATGGAATTCAGCCGTCTTCTTGGCTTCCTTCACCATATCTTTTTCTGTGTCTGAGAGAGTTTCCTTCAACAGGTGATGCCAGCACTACAAGAATGATCCAATACTGTAACAGCAATCGTGACAAAATGACAGAAACTCAAAATACAGTGAAATCTCACTGACACAACCACCTATGTGGCCCACCAAAGGGGTCAGACTAATAACCGAAAAGGACCGAAAAGCACAGAAAAGGACCAAAAATGCTCACATTTTCTCACTTAATTCAACTTACTGAAGGTCCCAAAGTAAATATTTTGTCGAATTTTATGAAATATTTACGTATATAATTTATATATATAATATTTATTATAATATTTAGGTACAATAGCAGCAGTCTGTTTAGTGCCTATCTTGGCCACCAGCTGTCAGTAATGTATCCACGAGGCATGTTAGTACATTAAATATCTGCCAGATGTCAGCAATTATTACACCATGTCATGTGTGTTGACACTGAGTTTTCCAAGTTTTCTGAGCTTTTGTTTGAAACATATTTATTTCAATTGAATTGTACAAGTAGCATACTGTGCAAATAAATAGACTTTTCAATAAAAAACATATATGTAGATTATATCAAATAAGTATATAAACACACAATAATTATAATCATCATGAGTCCAATCATAGTTGTCAGTGTTTCTGTTATGTTGACAATAATCTTTTCCACATTTTTTTTCAAATATTTGTACCAGATTCAATAAAACATACAATATAAGACCACATGAAGGTAGAAATAAGTGATAATCTTGGCGCTTTTTGGTCCTTTTTGGTGCTTTTTGGTCCTTTTAGGTGCTTTTCGGTCCTTTTCGGTTATTATTCTGACCCCCACAAAAGTGGTTGCTGTGTTAGTGCAGGCTTTTATGTCATTGTGGTTATTGTTGACATTCCTTACACAAGTTGCATAATATCATAAAACACACTACTTGAGTGCGTACTTCGAAACTCCCTAGAATTCTCAATCATTGTACACATAAACAGAGGAGCCGTGTATGGGGAGTTAGCACTATAAGTGACAAGATAATACGCTAGACATGTCTTCTATTCTAGGTAATTATCATAAATACTGCATTATATGAAGATGCTATTTAGCTACTTAAATATCATATACCATTTGGTCTTTCCATCACAGTATATTATCTATTCTAAATAGTTTGGAATTTTTGGGTTTTCCTTTCATTCTGTGCGCCCCTGGTTCGGGGTCGCGCATCAGATACTTTCCCTTATGTAGCATGGATGACTGAGTCAGGGCCCATCTCAGTCATGGTACAGGAAAAGCTTTTATGATGAACACCTTAGTCCAGGTTGAAAAAAAGAGGTGGTCATAATATTGGAGTTGTCATCAGGTGAGATTTTACTGAATGTATTTCAGAAGTACCATCCGTGAAAAAGGTTCTTTTCACATTTCATCTTTCTGGGCTGTACAAGTAATTATATGTTTTACTAAGTACCTGCATCACTCTGTTCACTATGTTCATCCATGTCTGTTCCTAACCTCTGATAAGGAGGTTATGTTTTCACTGCATGTTTAAACATACAACTCCCACTCTCATCGGTCTGAATACACTGTTTCTGGCACCAGGCCAAGAATCAGACCAAGAGAGAGAATCGCATGTTAAAAATTTAGAGCTGCATACACATTGCGATACCATGCTCTCATTGCTCTGTGTGCACCTTGGGGTTCGAACTCAGAAAATCTTGCCATACAAAGCAGTTAAGTGAGAGGAGACCTGAGACAACTGCAATGCATAAGCTCTGCATAAGGAGAGTAAGGTATGAACACTATTCTTTATTTTATTCTGCTATTATAAGGGTAGGTATTAATCATAGTTTACTTGATTGTGGAATGAGGCCTCTCCTGTGGTTTCCCAGGCAACAAGGAAGAGTTTCCTAAGGGAGGCGACCTTGTCCAGGACGAACGTCTTCACTTCCACACGAGGGTCATCCTGTGTGATCACCTGACTCTCCTTTTCACACTTCTTGAGACAGCAGTGCTTGCTGGTTTTATCAGTCTTTGATGCCATCCTGTAAAATGGAAAACAAAATAGTAATAGGTAAAGGTACTCATTCACCTACCTTATGAAAAAGAATTTATATGATATCTAGCTTCCTCTGTGTATATATTAACGATCTAAGGGTAACTTTGTTTGTTAAAAGTTCTTATAATGCCTTCGTGAAGGATTTATGAACAGTAATGTTGACAAACAGTTGCATAAATGTTAAGGTAGAAAGGTCACTTGTTGCAAAACACCATTTGCAAAGCTCTGGCTTATCTGACTTGCGGTTAGATGCCCTTGTTGAATTTGTTTTGATTATTTTAGTGGACCCCCACATATTATAAACACATTGATATTAACAAAACAAGCAGTCTGTGTGCAATAATATACACGTTTCTGGACTATTTTTATAAAAGATTACCTTTAGTTTATACAGGTCAGATAGGTGATTGGGCCCCTTTAATATGTTAATGAAGACACCCCCACATTTATGATCAAAATAGCCTTAATTATTTGTGTAAGCCCCTTATTATACAAGTACTCCTCACTGAAGAAAAGGATACAGTGTTTATAATTAACATAGTGGATATGATACTAGTACAGGCAAAATAGCCAAATGAGCTATGTAGGCAGATAAGTATGCAGTGTACAAAAATTAGTAGTACTTGATATTACGTGGTAGGAATTTGTTGTAAAAATCACATTCAATGACTGAAAGATAAAAAAGTTGTTTCAGACTGGCAATAAAGATAGCAAATTGTGTTTTTTTTTTTTACTTTTTTTATAGGATAATGAAAAGTGACTGAAAAGCACCATAAAGTGACAAAATGTTATCAAATAAGTACTAAAAAATACCAAAAGTTACTGAAAAGTTGCCAAAAAAATACTTTAAAGTTAGTGAATAGTACCAAAAGTTACCGAAAAGTACTGAAAAGTTACCGAAAAGTACCGAAAAGTTACCGAAAAGTACAAAAAGTTACCGAAAAGTTACCAAAAAATACTGAAAAGTTACTGAATAGTACCAAAAGTTACCAAAAAAGTACTGAAAAATAACTGAAAAGTATCGAAAAGTTACTGAAAAGTATTGAAAGGCAATTTTTAAATAACGTAAACCCCAAAATATACCAAAAGTTGTTTTATACTGTCAGTAAAGTAAGCAAATTGTGTGCTTTTTTCAAAGGATTATGAAAAATGAGTACTAGAAAATGACAAAATGTAACCATATAAGTACTAAAAGATAAAAATAAAAATATACAAAAATATGTCAAAAAGTATTGAAAAGTACTTAAGGTTACCAATAAGTCACTTAAAAGTTACTGAATACTATATTAAAAATAATTATTTTAATTTTGGAATATCTGCTCATTATACAGTTTATATGCCTGATTCATTTTTAAAGCTGATTTGAATGGGAACATCATTTGAAATATTGAACAGTTTTTTATTTTTTCGGCAGTAATATACTGGTACAGCCTTGTGAGAGAGGTAGCCATAACTTTAAAATAAATAAAACAAAGGGCAGCAAACCTTTGAATGTTTATTGTATTGTGAAATCAGAATGCATTTCACAAAAATGTCCATATTTTTTTATAAAGTGCCATTTTAGACCATTGAGAGGTTCTGAATTAAGTACATGATATGGAATATTTTATGTAAATCCACTTGGTAAATAATATAATTTTTAAATGACCAAACACCTAAAGCAAGAACATTTTATTTCAAATCAATGAGTAAACATTTAGGATGGAAAGCAGTTTGATCATATTATCTCTCACACTGAAAATATATTATGGCAAAGCACGCAACACAATGGTTTTTATCACTATTCTTGCCATTTTCATTTATTTAAAAATTATAAATGTATCCATACTTTTGAGTAAGGTAACTTTTCAAAAAATTTTTGTGTATTTTAGAACTTATTTGATAACATTTTGTCACTTTATGGTGCTCTTCAGTCAATTTTCATCGTCTTTTATAAAGGGTAAAAACACAATTTGCTAACTTTAAAGACAAGTGACAGTCTTTTTCAGTAATTTTTGGGTTTAAATAAGTATATATAAAAATTGCCTTTATAGTCTTTCATTAATTTTTTGGTATTTCGGTACATTGTAGTACCTTTTCAGGAACTTTTCGGTTACTTTTCAATACTGTTTGGTGACTTTTCGGTACTTTTCAGTAAACCTATAAAAGGGTAAAAAAAAGCACAATTTGCTAACTTTATTGACGGTCTGAAACAACTTTTTGGTAATTTTTAGTGTTATTATTAATTAAAAGACGCTTTTAAAGTCTTTTCAGTTACTTTTCCGTAATTTTCAATAACTTTTTGGTACATTTCGGTACTTTTCGGTAATTTTTTGGTACTATTTAGTAACTTTACAGTATTTTTTGGTAACTTTTCGGTAACTTTTGGTATTTTTTAGTTCTTATTTTATAAAATTTTATCACTTTATGGAGCTTTTCAGTCACTTTTCATTATCCTATTAGAGGTAAAAAAAAGCACAATTTGCTATCTTTATTGGCAGTCTGAAACAACTTTTTGGTAATTTTTAGTGTTAATATTAATTACAAGATGCTTTTAAAGTCTTTTCAGTTACTTTTCAGTAACTTTTCGGTACTTTTCGGTAACTTTTCGGTACTTTTCGGTAACTTTTCAGTACTTTTCGGTACTTTTCGGTGTTTAGAAAGACCCATGTTACATTACTTGAGAATGAGTGCAGGTGCTTGACAGTAACTGAGTACAAGTACAGGCATGCCCTCATGTACTCGAGTACAATTACTCAAGAGTACATGAGTTTATTTAATCGTAAGTACTGAACAAATCTTTTATTGCCAATTACTTTTAATTTTTTTTGTATCAGTACCACAATGTACAAAATGCTTATTAATCATTACATTATTTTAAAACTGTGTTTTCTGACCATCATGATAAAAGCAAAATAAACTCTTGCAGAAGTCCAAGATTTGTTAATACATTAACTTATGATTATCATTGTATAATTATTTAGAGAATTTAGAGCTCTGAGAATGTGCTCAACTAAAGAAAATATTAACTCTGTTGACCAAGTTTGAGGATGTGATCTCAAGTAAATATTTTAAAATTAATTTAAGAAGCAGGTAATAATATTTAAATAATATGCTCCACCAAACCTGATTTCAGCAGTCCTTTTTCATTCAGATTACAAAATATACAAGTTCCTTGTATATAAATTAGACTTATGTATTAAGTTCATACCAGGTGGCTGATAATTAGCCAAATCACAGTTCAAATGCATAAATAAAATTTGCTTTTGAAAGTGCATTTGCAAATTAATACTTTATATAGATACTTTACTACAGGTAAAAACTGCAACAGAAACAATAAAACTTTGAAAAGAAACAAGCTTTTCTTCTAAATATTCCAAAATAAGAAATATCTCCTTCATTCCACATGATTTCTGTAACATATTAGCATTTCTTCTGGTTGTTCATCAAGTTAAGCAATCAAAATGTACAGACGGCAAGTTATAAAACTTGTTTTTCACTTGCATTACTCACTGGAATCTTGTGAAAACTTTGACTGAATTTGTTTAAAAGATCATACCAGCCTTTTTTAGTCCTGTGTAAACTGTACAGTTATCACACAAACAAATATTTGGCAGTTTTTTACAACTTGTTTCAGTATACTACCTGTACCTGTCAAGGGTGTGACCATTATGAACAAACAAACTCCCTGTATAATAAACAGCTCCTCTATATATAACTAATGGTACCTCTTGATGTTATAAACACTATAACACAAAACCACACTTACTAGCTATACATAGCTCACCTAATTTAAAGTGAAATTAAATTTGTATAATGAAATCATCTATATCTGTGACTAGAAGTTATACATATGACATTCCTGGATCATTTAATATCTTCTGTTACTCGCGCAATTATTATCTGCGTCAGATATGTATCACCTGTCTCAACTTTGTTATTTTTGTGGCAAGATGTATAATTCTCCGCTACTTCATGCATCTTTATCGATCATATTCAAACACAAGTGAAAGAAGGAACACCATCTTGAACTTGACTTCCCTACACAATTGGTGCTGCACTTAGTATTCTGGGTGATTTCAACTTTGTTGCTACTTACTTTGCTTGGTAAAGATTTGACATATTGTCCAGACTGGACATATGAACTTTCTATTCTGTATATTAATCAGGCAGCTTATTTGAAGAAGATGATCGACTGACCAGTAAAAGATCTGCCAGTGAGCCTTGTGACTTCTCAAATCAAATGAAGCATAATTCATTTAAAAAACAGTTCCGCATCTCTCATGCTTTTACATCAATTGTAATCTTATCACATTTTTTGTAATCTTATACGTTTCACATTTCAAAACGTTCACTGATTTAAATTTATTATTATTCATTTAATATTTAAATTTTCTTGTCATGTCTACCTGTGTAAAATGCATATTTGATTGTACCTATTCTTTGAACTTTCATAGGAAATTAAGATTATCAATCAATCAATAATTTATCTGTCGAGGGTGTGACCACTATGAACAAAATCCCTGTTAAAAACAACTCCTTTAAAATTAAGTTGGTACCTTCTGAAGTTTTAACCTCTATAACACAAACTCACACACATATAGCTATTATATAAATTGGGTAAGTTCCTTTAAAGTTTATTTTTTTAAATGTGACATAGACCCCTGTCATTACAAAATGAAAATATATTAAACAGTACACTACCTAAAGAATTGGAGTCAGAGATCTACTATGTTAGCAAAAAAATCTGTCATCTGCACACTTACCTAGCTGTGGTCTACCTTATTTTTCCTTATATTGTATTACAATCTGACCTAGTCCATACATGGACCTTCTGGTCCTATGATATCTTGGCTGGACGGACCCTGAAGGTCCATGGGCTGAATGTAAATTCGTGTACCGACATTCCGCAACGGAAATGCAACGATAGGTCGAGGGCCCTATCAGAACATAGGAGGTCTTACCCTACAGAAAAACTGCATCAGGCTTATCAACACTATATTTACTAACCTTCTGCATTTGTGATTTTACATTCTAAGTGACGGATATTACTATTTTGCAGGTAGAATCATGCACATCCCTGAGCGAGCTGTTACTCCATGGAGGACATTTTGTTGCAATGCATTGTGGGAAGAATTTCACTCTCCAAGCAGAGAATCAGCCTCAGGAAGGTTTCTCCGTTCACTTCCACACGGACCGGATTATAATACCGTTCTACGCCAGAACATCAGCACTGAACCACAACGTGCGAAATAAATAAACTTGCTTATAGAGAGTGTATTGATGTTTGAAGCTAATTGAGGAAAAGAATATCGGAGTAATCTTTCTTTCTTATACCTCTTTCACTCGTTCTCTCTCTCAACAGGGAAAATAAAATATAATAACGTGAGGTATTGTATTTTAAAATTTTTTAATTCGAATTAATAACATGCCTATAGTGCTATACACACCCCAAACCATATATATGTATATACATATATATACATACATATATATATATACATATATATATATATATGTATATATATATATATATATATATATATATATATATATATATATTTATATATATATTATAAAACATGTCTCACATATCATCAAAAAATACCAGAAAACATTAAAAGGTGATTACATCCCGAATCCCCCACCCCACACCCCACCGTCTCTGTGTAACATACAATAAAATATTAAAAGGTGATACATCCCGAATCCCCCCCCCCCCCCCTCCCGTCTCTGTGTAACATCATATATGTGGTCTCACATATCATAAAAAAAATCAAGAAAATATAAAAAGGTGATACATCCCTAATCCCCCCCCCCCCCCCCCCCGTCTCTGTGTAACATCATATATGGGGTCTCACATATCATAAAAAAAATCAAGAAAATATAAAAAGGTGATGCATCCCTAATCCCCCCCCCCCCCCCGTCTCTGTGTAACATCATATATGGGGTCTCACAAAAAAAATCTAGAAAATATAAAAAGGTGATACATCCCGAATCCCCCCCCCCAAAAAAAAAAAAAACCTCCAACCCTTCTCTGCGAAACATCAAACAAATCACCTTTAAATCAGACAATTAAACTGATGTGATTAAGCCTTCAATTCTATCTTTTAGTGTTTGGGAGGCCACTTGTTTTGTTGAACAAGTGCAACACTCTGTACAGTAAGTGCAGCACTTACAAGCTGTACAGACACATAGAGTGCCGGTATCTACATCTGCTGAGGTGCAGAATTCCGTTTTGTCCAAAGTACAATCCTCACTCAAACCCAAAACGGAAGACAGGTGGGCAAGCAGTTTAACCCTGATGCACCCTTTCTCGGTTATAATACCCCTCATGGGCTCTGAACATAACCTCGGCACCATGCTGAGAGGGTGTGCCAATAAAATAGCAACACTCTGCTGACCGTCCCTCCCCGCCCTTCCCATCTCTTGTGCATAGTTCATTACATCGTCTGGTGCCCCGAAATGCACAACCAGACGAATATCCGGGATGGACACCCCCATGCCAAAGGCAATAGTGGACACTAGCACTCTGATTTTGGAGGTGGTGCTACAGAACTCTCTGATGATGTCCTCTTGTTTGTCCGTGGCGGTCGATGCATGATACATCTCCACCATCCTGTCATCGCTGCACTCCGCTGTCTCCTCATCCAGGAAGGCCCAGACCTGGCTCGTGGTGGTGATGTTCCTTTTGACAAAAAGGAATATGTGCATTAATAGAAGAAATAAGCCTTTCTCTAACCTAATCACAACCATAATAATCGAACCGACAGAGTTCCTACAAATTTACACCATTCATGTCACTCCTATTGCGTCACATTAGAATGATACATGTTTTCTTTTGTGTATATGTACTATGTTACGTTTCCACACAGTTTCCTTTAGCAAATATGTATCAATCGCCGATTGATATAAAAGATATATTTGTTTAAAAATGTGGCCAAGTATCTGGGAAAACCAATAAAATATTAAAATATATAGGATATTATATATATATAAATATACATATATATATATAATTATTTATTATTATTATTATTATTATCATTATTATTATTATTATTATTATTATTATTATTATTATTATTATTATTATTATATTACGGAAATATCATTTAACAGTACCTGCAGTATATGACAGTCTTTGGAGTGTTAATTTTGTGCTCTCTGACGACCTCTACCAGGAAGCGGAGTTCCTCCTCGAAGTCACGAGTGCACCTCCTGACCTCTAGGAAGATATTCGGTCTTTAATGAATAAAAAGATATAGTATATGATAAATATTTTGAACAACATATGTTTATTAGACGTGTTTTATTTGTTAAACAATCACCTATACTTCAAAGATTAAACCCACATACTTCCTATATACAAGAAGTGCCCTGAGTGATACGTACTCGGTGAAGTTTTGAATTCTCTCATGAGCTAATATGAAAGCGGACAGACATATATGTATGAAGTGCATAGTGTAGTTGATGAAAATAAAAAGATAAAAAAGAGATGGTGTCTATATGAATAATGAATTTGACCATATAGATGGAGCAATGTAGCAGAAGAGTCGCATCTAGGAATCGGTATAAACGCAAGGGTGCTTAATATATATAAATACGTTTCATATATTTGAAAATTATGCTTTATATGTGGCACAAGAAAAATATTTCACAACTAATTTGCTGGGACAATTGGATGATTTCGAGCCGGAGAACTAATAAGTGTATATATACAATTAAAGTTAAAATTAGGCCTATACCTGTCTGGAATGACACCAACTGTTTCAGTTGAAGTGTCGTCAAGGCCCATTTTCAAGTAGATGTCACGTTTGACATCGTTAGTGGCGGTGGCTGTGCAACAAAGGATCGGACAGTCAGGAAAAAAGGTCCTGAGTAATCCGACTTCCCCATATGCTGGTCTAAACTCCTGACCCCTGCATATTGATATGGAATCATGAATATACTTAATATATAACATGTAAATGAACACACCATCACACACACACACACAAAAATGCACATCTATATACAGTCACGCACACACACAGATATCTGCGTGCATGTGTCAAAATATAAGCACACTGCCATATATAGAACTTAATGTATTTTACGCTATATGATTTCAGGAACACGTATATTTAAGCATGCATGTTTGACGCTCGAAATCTCTAAAGGACACCCGGCTTTTAATAGTCTGCATGAGATATTTTCCGTTGCCTCAAGAGAACTTGTTAATGGTGTAAACATAATTAAATTTTCCATATAAGAAAACATTGAAACTGAAGTTATGATAATCATTAAAAATAGAAAAGAATAAAATTTACATTACACTGCAAACTTGAACACATAGTATATATACATCAGCTATATGATAGGACACTCTACAACTTTGAACGTTTGCCTGAGCCTCCCGGGCTATTAAAAATTCTAGCTTGTTTATCTGAATTATTTTTTTAAGTATTGGTAAGAGTTGACTTTATATTAGAATATCTAATTACCATTTTGTTATACAGTGAGCTTCATCCATAGCAAGAAGACACACTCTCTTCGCATGGACTCTCACCATATCAGATATCAGCTGCTGACCGCTGGCACTGGATGCCACTTCAGTGTTACTGAGTCATACTGAGCTTTACATCGTATTATGTTCTTAAAAATCTGCAAGTTATTTCAGTACCGGTATATACATATCAATTAGCAAAGCTTTTCTCCGCTCCTGTTTTCTTTGTGAAGAAACAGACATCGCTTTATAATGTTCATTTATAATTGTACATTTATTGTGAAATCTCTGTAAAGATTTACTTTTTTACACTACTGTGTTAGTAAATAACGTCTTTGTGTGTGTGTGTGTGGGGGGGGGGGGTAACAGTTGTTATAATAACGTCATAAAAAAACTTGTTGCTTACATAACGTTTAAGAAGCACTCCAACTGCGTTATTAACAGATATCAATGGTTTCGCCCCTGAGAGAGCCCGCACAGATCTGCTGTGGAACAGGACGGCAAACCTGACAGGTGGAGCAGGCCATAACCTGGAGCTGGACATCGTGAACGAGTTTCTGAACAGAGAGTTCAAAGGTTAACTTACAACTTTTTACTCATACGGCCTCACGAACTCAGGGGGAAATAAACAGGATAGGGGGTAACTTTAAGCAAGGAATGGAGTTGGAGAATGTTATCATAATACTTGAACTGTCTATAATATAAATTATATATATATATATGCAGGATATTTTATTTTTTTCTGTGCAATAAAATATACATTGATGTTTGGTTGTTTAGTGCAAAAGGGACGAAGAAACTGTCATATAAGCAAACAAATAGATATTAAATATATAAAATATATATTTACATATATATATTTATATATAGTCTGCATTTTTTTCAGATGGCTTGTCGAACGCCGGAAGTCACCTCACTGAAACCGTTGTAGACCGCTATGCTCAACTCGCAGGGTCTTTCGGCAAGCAACTGGACCAGCTGTACGAGGTTCATGTGAGTGAGCAAACATCGATTCACTCATCAGGAGGTCATAAAGATTGGTCTGCAGACATCACAGATCTGGTATCCCACCTGAAGGAAGAGAAACTGTTCTCCTACGTCCCTGGGCGGTTTTTCCCTTCCTGCAAAGGTGTAAATGGTTTGCGGGTTACCACAAAACCCGAGGTATTGAGAAATAAACTGACCGAGTTGTCAAAGAAGCTTGACCGTTGCCGTAAAGTGCAACAGCGTAGCCGCCTGGTCAAGTGAATGGTGTATCATGAACTTTAAGGGGAGTGGGGGGGGGGGGGGCAAGTTTCACCTTTTTTTCATCTGTAATGATATGTATGATGATACGTGAGCATTGAGATATGATGTTGCACCCTGTGAGACCACCTTTTTTCATCTGTAATGATATGTATGATATATACGTGAGCATTGAGATATGATGTTGCACACTGTGAGGCCACCTTTTTTCATCTGTAATGATATGTATGATATATACGTGAGCATTGAGATATGATGTTGCACACTGTGAGACCACCTTTTTTCATCTGTAATGATATGTATGATATATACGTGAGCATTGAGATATGATGTTGCACACTGTGAGACCACCTTTTTTCATCTGTAATGATATGTATGATATATACGTGAGCATTGAGATATGATGTTGCACACTGTGAGACCACCTTTTTTCATCTGTAATGATATGTATGATATATACGTGAACATTGAGATATGATGTTGCACACTGTGAGACCACCTTTTTTCATCTGTAATGATATGTATGATATATACGTGAACATTGAGATATGATGTTGCACACTGTGAGACCACCTTTTTTCATCTGTAATGATATGTATGATATATACGTGAACATTGAGATATGATGTTGCACACTGTGAGACCACCTTTTTTCATCTGTAATGATATGTATGATATATACGTGAGCATTGAGATATGATGTTGCACACTGTGAGACCACCTTTTTTCATCTGTAATGATATGTATGATATATACGTGAGCATTGAGATATGATGTTGCACACTGTGAGACCACCTTTTTTTCATCTGTAATGATATGTATGATATATACGTGAGCATTGAGATATGATGTTGCACACTGCACAGATACGTAGTGGGATTTTTGATTTTTCACTTTTTTAATATTTACTTGTATTTTGATGCTATGTGAGACCCCATATATGATGTTACACAGAGACGGGGGGGGGGGGGGGATTAGGGATGCATCACCTTTTTATATTTTCTTGATTTTTTTTATGATATATGAGACCCCATATATGATGTTACACAGAGACGGGGGGGGGGGGGGGGGATTAGGGATGTATCACCTTTTTATATTTTCTTGATTTTTTTTATGATATATGAGACCCCATATATGATGTTACACAGAGACGGGGGGGGGGGGGGGGGGATTAGGGATGTATCACCTTTTTATATTTTCTTGATTTTTTTTATGATATGTGAGACCACATATATGATGTTACACAGAGACGGGAGGGGGGGGGGGGGGGGATTCGGGATGTATCACCTTTTAATGTTTTATTGTATGTTACACAGAGACGGTGGGGTGTGGGGTGGGGGATTCGGGATGTAATCACCTTTTAATGTTTTCTGGTATTTTTTGATGATATGTGAGACATGTTTTATAATATATATATAAATATATATATATATATATATATATATATATATATACATATATATATATATATGTATATATATATATGTATGTATATATATGTATATACATATATATGGTTTGGGGTGTGTATAGCACTATAGGCATGTTATTAATTCGAATTAAAAAATTTTAAAATACAATACCTCACGTTATTATATTTTATTTTCCCTGTTGAGAGAGAGAACGAGTGAAAGAGGTATAAGAAAGAAAGATTACTCCGATATTCTTTTCCTCAATTAGCTTCAAACATCAATACACTCTCTATAAGCAAGTTTATTTATTTCGCACGTTGTGGTTCAGTGCTGATGTTCTGGCGTAGAACGGTATTATAATCCGGTCCGTGTGGAAGTGAACGGAGAAACCTTCCTGAGGCTGATTCTCTGCTTGGAGAGTGAAATTCTTCCCACAATGCATTGCAACAAAATGTCCTCCATGGAGTAACAGCTCGCTCAGGGATGTGCATGATTCTACCTGCAAAATAGTAATATCCGTCACTTAGAATGTAAAATCACAAATGCAGAAGGTTAGTAAATATAGTGTTGATAAGCCTGATGCAGTTTTTCTGTAGGGTAAGACCTCCTATGTTCTGATAGGGCCCTCGACCTATCGTTGCATTTCCGTTGCGGAATGTCGGTACACGAATTTACATTCAGCCCATGGACCTTCAGGGTCCGTCCAGCCAAGATATCATAGGACCAGAAGGTCCATGTATGGACTAAATCTGACCATACACCCGGCGTCTTCAAATGTCGTCTGGACAGTAACAGCCAGCCACACTGCTTTAAAGGTGACATCCTGGTCTAAATATAGTTCGTGACATTACGCGGGCGACCTCATTTTGTTTGCTAACCATTTCTCCCGGAGTTCCCCCTGAGTCATGCCTCCTGCACGGCAGGTCACTGTTTACAAACATAGTTACTCCGCATCTTACTCCGCTGCAGCTGCCACCTAGCGGATAATATTTAATATATTGCTAACCCGGGAGATGGCGCTGCAAATGGCCGAGAACCCGTGTACCCGCTGGTCACCTCAAGAGATTCAGTTTGTTCCCGTGACTTGGGGTGCGGACATCGCCCCCGGTCCGGTCAAGAATTTTGGTCTGGACCGGACAGGATTACTTGTACAAAATAACGAATCTCTTATCCCTGGACCGTGTTATAATAATTATATATATATATATATATATATATATATATATATATATATATATATATATATATATATATATATATATATACAGTCGTGACTTGATAATCCAACACTAAATGTAATACGCTAATTTACGTCGGATTGCAAGGCTGTCGGACTGTCAAATCAATAAAGGTGACAGAGGGTAAAGATACAATGTGACCTAAATGTTTGGAGGACTTGTTATAATTCATTAAGTATTTTGTTATAATAAACTACGTATATGATATTGTTATGATTTATGTGATTTAGAAAATAAAAACATCCGTCATGGAGTACTGTTTTTATTTCTTATATACGTGTCTATATATACTACGCTATGCAGATTCTATAAATATGAGATGTGCTTATATTTCTGAACAAACATTAACTAAATGTATATATATGAACCAGCGGTTGATCTACTAAGCTCATGTGCGTCTAAAGAATGCAAGCATATCTGTCTGGTATCTTGTTCTTTTATTTTTTTCATTTTCACGGACTTTTCTAAGCGGTCGGCATCAACGTTCCCTGAAGCCCATAAGAATGAACTCCTCAATTGCATATTTTCAGTGACTGACGCATTGTGGAGTCCATAGATTGCACCTGCAGTTAACTGTGATTATAACACTCTATACACAACTGTGAGATTTAACATATATCCATTGATTAATGTTCAGTACATCTATGTGTATTGTATATTTGACCACTAGAAAACATTACTGTTCTCTTCTCAGTCCTATTTTGCACCAAGGAAGTAAAAATATGAACATAATAGTACACAGGCCTAAAGCCTTATACAGGACTGCCACCAAATGCAAGATGTCTACCGGGGCTGTTAATGCTTCAATTCTCTCTGGACAAATACTATCAGTTGTTGGATGTTACAGGTGCTTCATGCTTTCAAGAATGGTTATTTTTTATTACAGGCCTTTCGACATACAACATTATGTGAACATTGGTTTGCTAAAACCATAGGAAATATTTTTATTTAATTTTCTTTCTAAGAGTAACAGATCGTATCGTGCTATAACCCAGTTAGCCCTTTGGTGGGCCGGCGACGCAACAGAAACTTGAAACCTGTTGCGTCGACGTCGGCTGCTACGTCCCCTGCAGCGAAGCCCTGCTCCTCAATATACCGTAGCCCTGTTTCCATTCCCCCAATCGTGTCTCTGGTTTACTGGTTTAGGAGGACCATCTTCTCTCTCAAACTCGCTGTCACTATCGCCTCCGTCTTCTTTGACCATTGACACAATATCAGCGGCCGTCGGCATTGCTTCCGTGGGCTCCATGTTGTATAATACGAGGTATCGCTCCGCGGTCATGTGGTCCGCGCTATGGAGTGCCTGGAAAAGGTCCCCGACACCGTTCTCCACCTCCGCGTATTCCACACACCGAGAGGTTCATGTGTGCCACATACGGATGTAAACTGACTTAATTAGTGAGCCAGATTGACTCAATAATTGGTTCTCGTGAACAATTAGAACAATACGCATCGCTGCATTTTACGCCTAAGGTGCTGTGCATGTGCTCGAGCCCGACGACTGACAACAACGGACAATATACCGGTCGGATTGTGAAGTCAGAAAATACGTCGGTATCCTTGTTTGTGTCGTGAAATGTCATGTCGGAGTCGGAATCCAAGGCTGTCGGTTTGTCAAGGCTAATTTCTATGGGTCCCGTTCGTTTATTGCAAAATACCGTCGGATTGCAAGGTTTCCGGATTGTTAAGGGTCGGAATGTCAAGTCGCGACTGTATATATATATATATATATATATATATATATATATATATATATATATATATATATATATATATATATATATTGTGTATAAAGGTATGTTTAATATATGGCTTGAGTGTAAATGACAGTCAGTTTCGGAATTCAAATGGTCAAATTCCAATTTAAAAAAAAAATCAAACTCGTCTTGTGATTCATATTATTGATTATTTCATGTTACTGTTATTATGTTAGGTCCAATTGCACGGTCTGCTGTGGGTGTGTGATTATCGGTTGTGTTTAATATTCCAACAAATCTAATGGACAATTATACAGAATAAAAGAACTTTAACAAAAAAATTATAATTTAAATAATGCTAAAATTAGAAATAAATTATTTTAATCCACCAACTCGAGTTGAGATGCTACGGCGGGTCCAGGGTTTTTCAGCCGGAGGGGGGCAGGGCAAATTAAAATATATAGATAAAAATAATATTTTAAGATTGAAAAAAAACATGCAAGGTTATGACGAAACGGAAATGCATTCAGTTCATATACTGGCCATTTATCTCACAGTTTTTTTTTTAATCCTCAACTAATTGAAGTTTATAAAAGCAATTTCACATGAACCAGAACAATTGAAGAAATTAATGATTCAGCCGGTGAGCCATACTAGCTTATTATCAATGAATAATTAACAATTAATAATTTTCTGCCCAGATGTTGAGCCCTGCCTTTTATATATATACAGGGACTTCTCACGAAGTCGATAAAACAGATATGTGACCTGTGTCATCCTTTGGGCCTACCGCTTTTCATACATTGGACATCTCGTTCATTTGAAATAAATATATCTGAAAGTAAACAAAAAGTGGTGTGCTTGTTTCTCTGAATTTAATATTTGAAATATATTTCCATAGCTGGTTATTTGCAGCCTTGCCCTGACGTTGTATATATATATATATATATATATATATATATATATATATATATATATTGTAATGATTTTATATCTTATAGCAGTGAGGAATCTGTATACCAGTAGATAATTGAGTGGTCTTAATTGATTACAGCAGGCAGCTGGGAACCCCTACTGTGAGGTGACAGTGACCAGCTTGTGTGTACTGGTGCCCCAGGCTCGCAGGGGTCACCCAGAGGATAACAGGCCTGTTGCTGACATGATAGATTAGGGGGCGTGTATGTGTGATATATCCATGTATGCAGGGGTGGGGTCCTCACCTGGCAGAGTATCTTTGATTTTTGACCAGTAAAGACCTAGTAGAAAACCAGCAGTGCTTTTCTTCTGTCTGTGAAATCGGTTTCACGTTACATTGGTGGCAGCGGTGGGATATATTACCCAGAAAACATGTCTAGTGATGAAGAAGTTGTGTTTAAGCAGACTGTTGACACAAATGAAGTGAAACAATCGCCCCAAGTGTCAGGGGACTGGTTTGATAGACTGGAAAGAAAGACTCTGTAATAAGGTGGGGGAACAACTGGAAAACATGTGGCTGAAAGTAGATCATGTAGCCAGGAAGATGTCGGAGAAACATGATGCACTCCTACACCTAGAAGAACAACAAGGTGGTAGTAAATCAGAAGGTCTGGACGATACTGATACAAAACATCCTGTTGTAGTTCGGACAACACCAATGGTTAAAACAACAGTAAGACCATCCCTTTATGATGGGAGTAGCCCATGGGAGGACTACGAAACACAGTTTGGTATCATATCCCTGGAAAACAGAAGAAAAAGCTATGCATTTAGCTGCAAGCCTAGCAGGTCCAGCTCGTGGAGTTTAGAAGACTTAGATCAGCCTGGACAGCGTAATTGTTGTTGCCTTGTGACAACCATGCGTTCAAGGTATGGAGTAGATCAGCAGGCTGAACTCTTCCGTGCGCAGTTGAAAACTCTTGTCAGGAGACGGGGCGAAAGCCTTCAGGAGCTGGCACAAAATATCAAAAGACTAACAAGGATGGCTTAACCAGATGCTACGACGAAACTTCGGGACACGCTGGCATGTGACCATTTTGTGGATGCCATACCTGACAGGGATACACGCTGGAAAATTAAACAATCTCGCCCAACTTCATTTGAGGAAACTTCAAAAATCGCAATGGAGTTGGAGGCTTTCCAGCAAGCAGCAAGTCAAGGTGGGAGACAAATAAGGGCAGCACATCCTCAAGTAAGTACAGCACACACACCACATCTTAAAGACACCATAAGGCAAGTACTACAAGAAGAACTGAGAAATATGAGAATCAGAGACAGTCCAAATAGGAATGTCGCCTGTTGGGAATGTGGTGTAGTTGGCCACATTCGTCGTAATTGTCCCCATATCCAAAGACAGAGAACAGATAACAGACAAGTGCAGCAGGGAAACGACCAAATGTCAAGTTCACAGGCCGAAACTTGGCAGGACAGGAGGCAATAAATTCTGTATTGCCCGAATTTAGGCCTACGGCACCCTATGCTAAAACCAGTACCCTGGACTCTATAGGTGATGGGCTATTTATCAGTGGCAATATTGAAGAAATTCCGGTCTCTTTCTTGATTGATACAGGTGCCAATATTAGCATAATAAGATCCGATGTATATCAAAACATCAGTGAACAAACAAGACCTGAACTCACAGCTGTGAATAGTCACCTTATCTGTGCAACTGGACAGACTTCTCCATTTTTGGGTCATGGCTGCTTCAATTTTTCCATGGGTAAACAAACACTGAAACAAAGATTTTGGGTGGCGGATATACAAAATGAGGTGATATTAGGTCTGGATTTTCTATCACAGCCATTTTGTGACCTTTCTGTCAGGGAAAATCAGTGGTCAATGGTGAAATTTTACCTCTATCACGGACTGCATCAAATGCTCCTGCAGTGTGTCGTGTGTCTGTCGCGGAAACTACTGTTATTCCACCAAACAGTGAGGTGATTTTACCTAGAAAAATTACTGATGGTAAAGAGACTAACTGGGTCCAAACCACATGTATTATAGAACCTTTTCCAAGATTCCAAGAAAAGTGTAACCTGCTTCTTGCTAAAGCTGTTGTGGATTCCAGCAATAAAGTGATACCATTGAGGGTTATGAATTTGACCAATGAACCAAAGACAATTTATACTAATACCTTTGCTGCTTTCTGTGAACCAGTTACAAGTGTAACAAATACGATGACAGTCAGACAACCAAAATTGAAAGTAAACATTCATCTGTCGTCGGCCATCTAGAAGAACTGATAGCCGAAACTGGACAATGTTTATCTAGTGATCAGAAAGATAAAGTGACACAACTTATCCTCCAATACCGTGATGTGTTTGCGGCCTCTTCTGAAGAACTTGGTCAAACAAACTTAACAAAACACAAGATCAACACAGGTTCAGCTCCACCCATTAGACAACCAGCAAGACGCCTGCCTTTACATAAACGTGAACAAGCGACAAATGAACTAGACAAAATGTTGAAAAAGGGAATTGTAGAACCTTTAAGGATACCGTGGGCATCTCCCATTGTTTTGGTGACCAAGCGTGATGGATCTGTAAGGTTCTGTGTTGATTATCGCCGACTGAATGATGTGACCATGAAAGATGCTTATCCCCTTCCGCGAATAGATTTGTCTTTAGATGCTCTCTCTGGATGAAAATGGTTTTCTACATTGGATCTTCAAAGTGGATATTGGCAGGTGGAAATGGACGAGAATGATCGTGAGAAAACAGCTTTTACTATTGGTGATGGGGGGCTCTATCAATTTACTATCATGCCATTCGGCTTGACCAATGCTCCAGCAACTTTTGAACGATTAATGGAAAGGGTTTTAGCAGGCTTATCATGGAATGGGTGTTTGGTTTACCTGAATGACATAATAGTCCATGCGGAAACCTTCACTGATGCAATAGCAAGGCTTGAACTTGTGTTCAAAAGACTACATGCAGCGGGCCTCAAACTCAGTCCAAAGAAATGTTTATTGTTGTCAATAATTGGTGTCATTTCTGGGCCATGTGGTTGGTGAGGAAGGACTAGAAACAGACCCAAATAAAATAACCGCGGTCCGAGATTGGCCAGTTCCATCAAACGTAACCCAGCTTCGTAGTTTCCTGGGCTTATGTTCCTACTACAGGCGTTTTGTGCAAAACTTTGCGACCATTACAGCACCATTACATCGGTTGAGTGAACGCGGATGTAAATACAGATGGTCAAATGAATGTCAAGAAGCTTTTGATAAACTCAAGTCAATTCTCACAAAAGCGCCAATTCCGGCGTATCCAGTATTGGGCAAACAGTTCATACTGGATACAGATGCAAGCAAATGTGGAATAGGTGCTGTGTTATCACAAATTCAAAATGGAGAGGAACGTGTTGTGTCTTATTACAGCAGAACTTTAACTAAAGCTGAGCGCAACTATTGTGTAACTCGCAGAGAGCTGCTTGCTTTAGTAGAAGCAGTGCCTCACCATTATCATTACCTATACGGGCACAAATTTCACATCCGCACAGATCATGGTTCGCTTCAGTGGCTAATGAAATTCAAGCAACCTGAGGGTCAGTTGGCCAGATGGTTAGAAATACTCGGGACTTATGATTTTGAGGTAACTTATCGACCTGGAATTAGACACAACAATGCAGATTTTCTTTCGCGCCGACCCTGTGCAACAGATCTTTGTGTTCACTGCGAGCGGGCTGAAACAAAAGAAGAAAATGGAAATGGTGAGCCAGTGCGACAAGCAAGGGTTGTTCATAAGCCTACATCATCAACTTGCAAGTATGCAATATTCACAAATATTCTACAGTTTTTCATACTTACCTGGCTATGCATGAAAAGCTCCCTCAGCCAATTAGTTACAACATGTAAGATCAGTGATAATAGAGAAAATAAATGTGCTGCTTAACAAGAAGCCAGAACAGGGATCACTGTCATGATGAACCGTGGGTCCAGACATCGACAAACATAGAGCTACGAGATGCCCAGTTAAATGACCGTGAGTTGTGTGAAGTGATTGCCTGGAAGGAGGCTAACACAGAGAGACTAGCATGGTCAGAGGTGTCCTCAGCCGGCCCTAAGTTAAAGTCATACTGGTCCCAGTGGGAGCTGCTTGTGATAAGGGATGGTGTATTATATCGGCAGTGGGAGTCTGTGTCTGGTGAGAGCTTCACATACAAATTAGTGGTCCCAATAGATTTAAGGCCTACTGTTTTAAAGCAGCTTCATAATTCAATCGCTGGTGGTCATCTGGGGATTAATTTAACATTAGCTAAGATCAGAGACAAATACCACTGGGATGGTCTGCGGACAGATGTGGAAAAGTGGTGTAGGCAATGTGTTACAGAATCTGATTTTTTTATATTCTTGACAAAATTTATGTTCATCACGCATACGTGATCTGTTGATATTAGGTTCCGTAACAATATATATATATATATATATATATATATATATATATATATGAAATAGCCGGTTGTATAAGACGAATAAATAAAAAAAAAATATCCCATTTGCAGGTTCAAATCTAATGAAATGTAGAATTATCAACAAACATATACTTTACTCCATGGGCAATGTTACTAATAATAGATATAATAAAAAAGGATGTAAAAAGAACTCGATCTCAGATAATTTATTATGAAATATATCCCAAATCTGATGATACCATTGACAGGAATTTCATGCATGATTGTATTTTAAACAATTTAATCAAATGCTATTATAGACCAAACGAAATTTTGGGATGACGGGGAGTACTGGAGCCATGGCCCCCTGTGCCCCGACCCCCCCTGGCTACGCCCCTGCAAGGTTTGACCGACAGGAAATACTAAACAACTTGGTTAGGATAAAAGCAAATAATTGGCACAATGGTTTAAGAAGCAAACTTTCCTTGACTATGAAAACCTCCATTTTGGATTACAAATGAAGACCTGACCGATGTATACGTATCTGTAAATACACGCATGTATAAATTTATGAAAGCTGCTATCGTTGGGTAAAGCTTCACATATATAGGCCTACCATTGCATAAACGCATGAACCGAAAAATATCACATATGTTTCCTTTATGTACAAAAAGACTTTTCTTTAGATATTTGGTGCAGCCTATAACGTCATGGTATTCACATATTTTGGGTCTTTGGGGCCGGAGGGGGGGGGGGAGTGAACGCAATTACACCACCCCTTACTTTGTTTATATGCTCCTTCAATTATTTCTTGTATATTGTATCATACGGAGATGAAAACTAGAACGGAGCTTATGCAAGGGCCCAAAGTATAAACATTTATTTTATCATTTATCAAAACCTAGCTTACGCATTTATAAATTTAAGAAAAACAAACGTAAACATTCAAATGTAAAAAAAAAATTGAAATATGTTAACATTAATGAGAAGCAAACCGACCCACCGTTATAATCGACGTTTTACTCGAATTACTCAATTGGATTTTAGGCCTCCATAAAAGGTTGGGTTCTTAGGCACTTTTTTTTTTTACAGAAATCAGTGCGTTAAGGCGACTTTTTCCCCACCTTTTTTGTATGTTTCGATAAAAGTATCATATGATCAGGGAAAAGCATGATCATAACAGAATAGTTTTGCTAAACAGGTAAAAGCACCACATAACAAAGGAAATCTGATCAATATTGTATTTTATCTTCTTAAAAAAAATTGCCGAGCGGCTGCAGCTCAAAATTGGTAGGTTTCTATTGAAAATCAAAATAAAAATTTTGATGCGGGGTTTTAAAACTGACGCGCGGGGTGCCTGACAACTATACCTTTTTTTTGGCCTTACTCATTTGTGTTTGAATAATCGGTAGCTTGAATTTCTCTTCCCTGTGTGTTCGTGGTTGCTATATACATTAATTTAGCTTATCTTGATCTCGTGTATGCATGTCTTGACGAATTATATAACGCTGATTTTCTTATATTTGTATATTTATGTAAATTTAATAAACATTCATTAGTCGATGCCCTGTAAGATATCCGCCTGTGCATGTTCTGTCTGCATATGGTAAATATTCACCTTTGAAAGAATTCCTGAGAAAAAGGCATGGTGTCCTTCTAACTCCGCCATATGATTAAGATAGATCAGTCAGGTTCAGTCAAGATCAGTCAGTTTTTTTGTACCGGGCAGGGGCGTAGCCAGGATTGAGGGAGGGGAGGGGGCCGGAATATTTGGTAAAGGCAATTAAAGTATATATATTTATAAATATATATATATATATATATATATATATATATATATATATATTACACCTCACGTTTTAATTCCAATTAGATAGATCAATTGTACAAGATGAATAAATAGATAAAAAATATCATATTTGCAGGATCAAACCAAATGAAATGTAGAATTACCAATAAACAATAAATTAATAACTGCATGTGTAATGCTTTATTTTGAAATAAGTAAAAAATCTGCGGATAACAGTGACAGGAATTTCATGATTGTGTTTACAGTGTTTTTTTTATTAAGAAATTCTGAGAGGGCAGGTTTTACTGGATGCAAGGGGAAGGTGTGGGGGATTCATTGCCCCTTGCTACCCCCCCCCCCCCCTTGGCTGGGTACTTAATTATTTTTATGTTTATATGGTTTACTGTAACTGGTTTTGACTGTGGGTAAAATATAATGGAAAGAATTATATTTGCGTCCATCAGTCTTTGGACCACATAAATAACAGCAATGTAAAACACCATTGCACATACACACACAGGCACAAAGTGGTGTGTAAATATCATTTTTAAACAACAAAATACATCTTGAATATCAGCATCATTTAATGAAATATCTGAATACAAACAAATATATTTAATGCTTAACAACATTAATTAATATTGCGTAATTTTCACATAATATTGCTTAGAGCTAGAGGCAATAAAAAGAAAAAATATAAACTGTAACAATCCCTTTGATTCATAGAGCTTTCAAATAAGCTATAAAAGAATACAAAACATAACTGTGATATAACCATAAATTATGATGAAAAAAATGGAATTATTTAATTATTTTTTTAATATTTTCTACTATACACCATAAATGTCTCCAAGAGTTAAATATTGGTAAAATTCGCATTAAAATGTAACAAATGCATATGGTAAATAAAATTACTTTTTGAGTATTATCACAATATTTAAAGGCTTATTATGTGTCTTTATGATCATAACAATGGTGATTAATAAAGAATAACACAAAACAATTATTTAAAAAAATTATCACAAATAGATCAATTTCATCACAGCTTAATGATTTAAACAAAGCATCTGATTCAGATACCCTCTCTGACCATGAATAGTACCGATACATGCCCTTTCATAAAAAATGACCCTTTTATAATTATGCAGTCCTGTTTTTGTCATAATTCAACATCCGTTCTTCCCTTTGTCCCTCCCACTGAATTCGACCCTCTGTTCCGAGAATGTGATCCATAATGTCACGCATCATCGGATCACAGTCACCGAAAACTCGCACCCCAACATGTCTTCCCTCTGCATCTTTAGTTCTGCACATGAAGTCACATGGTGTTGGCTGTCTGTAATAAAAACAAGCAAATTCAATAAATTTATATCCCCCACTAGTGACACCTGTTTATGTTTAATGAAACTAAATGTACTGATTCATCATATGAAAAAAAATATCATATTGTATAATTATCTTGTGAGGCAGAAATTCCAAAACCAATCCCAACCAAGGTTAGCATAAGAGCAATCACTGACCAAAATTTGAATTAAATTGGATACAATGTAGGAAAGTTATTGCACTGAAACAAACACTTGACTGACAGACGGACAGACAGACAGAGGGAGGGTGAGACAAACCCAAATCAATGTCCTCTGTTCCTTTAAAGGAAGCAAGGGACAAAAAGTTATATAAAATTTATACAATTTTATACAAGTGCTAGTATTATAGACTGGGACCTTGCTGTGGTGTGTGTTAGGCCAGAGAATACTTGTTTGGACTTATTTGGGCATATTCTGATATCTGATTTCTATGAACTAAAGATAATCCCTTGAAAAGCAAGAAAAAAACACATCCCACCACACATTAAAGAACATTTGTTTTGATTATATGTATGTTTTTATCACTAATAGGGCTCCTACCATATTAGACAGAACACATTCAACAAGGATATCTGGTCATTCAACATGGACATAAGCATGCAATATGAACCAGAGTCTGCAGGGGTGTTTTGCACTTTAAACTTGTGTACAAACCCAACCAACCACCTTAGAAGTTTTTTTTTTATTTGTCAAAATGATGTGTTTACATACAGCCAGTAGATACAAGCTCACAAATCCATCACAGAGGCATTATAAGATTTTATAAGATTTATAAGATTTTTTTCCTTTAGAGAATTTAATTAGAGTTCATTACCATGTTCGCAGAATAACCTGGAAATCACATAAATTGTACAAAAAAAGGTAGGTGAATAACTGCAGTAGATGGACAAGTTAGGCCAGAAAAAGGCATAGTTCTCAGGCACTTTTATTCCAGATTCTGTGCAGATGGGAAATTTTTTTAACCTTTTTTTGTATGTTTCACTAAAAATGTTATATGATCAGGGAAAAGCATGATAATAACGGAATACATTGGTAAACAGGTAAAATCACCACATAACAAAGGAAAACTTGTATTATTTTATCTTCTCAAGAGATGAAAATAACAAAACAAGGGGACCTATGGGTCACGGCGCTCAGCTTAAGTTTGAAATTTTTGCAAATGCAAAATATTCTATTTAATGTTTTTCGTTTATATAAGCATATAAGAAGCTAAGAGGAAAGAGGAACTCCTACTTGGTTATAGTAAAGTTCTAAATATATGACTGCAAACTAATACTCTGACAAGACTGTCATGAAGAAAAACAGTAAAAGTTTTGAGATACTGTAATGCAAATGAAAAATTTACAGATTGACAGGCTAGTGGACTGAATGGACAAATACCTTTTTCTTCACTTTCAAGGGAATAATTCATTTAAGTTTATATATAAGCCTATCATTTAAGCATATCCACTTTTTCCATTAAAATAGTTTTTGTCTGATAATTTTTTTTTACAAATTTTATAAATTTGTATTAAAAAAACACTGAAAATATAAGTTAAAATATTAGAATTCTAAGTTGCAATCATTATATATCTAGAGTGTAGCTCATATTGGGTCATATTATTCACACACATATATTTTTATATCTTTAAATCACCAATGTTTAAACTGAATTTAAAAGAAAATAATGCCACAACATGGCATCTACAAGATTATTCCTTGAATCACTATTAAACAGTTTTGCACACTGGAGTTTTCAGTACATGCTTAATCTTATTCACCAAAATAAAATAAAAGATTCAGTAAATTTGATAAAATAAAAACATCTTTTTGAATAAAGTATACACACTAATGGTTGAATGAGGGACAAACAATATCATTATGCTAATTACAATCTAAGCTATAATTTATTACTGGAATTAATAGTCAATTTCACACCTGCTGAAGTTTTTACTCTTATCAAGTAAGGAATTACTTATCTGATGAACATCCACATTTTCATAGCAATACACCACTTTGTGGACACAATTAAATGTGCACTTTAATCATTGTAACCCTGGTGGTAAATACAAAATCCAAAATGTAGCATTGCATAGCCAAGAATAAAATGAAATATAGAAAATTATAACATTCATCAAGTTAATGCACCATCTAGTGGGGGGGTGTGCAGGGCAGAGGGGAAGCCTGCTAGTAGTGGCCAAGCTGAGCCAAGGCAAGCTGCCTGGGGTGGGTTACATAATGCAAGTGAAGGCTGTACTACTAGGTGGGCTAGATGGTGTATGAAAACTTGAATAAAAGCTACTCTTTTCAATCAATTCCTTTGAAATTTCAGATTTCACAAGATTATATCCTTATGTATATATGCTGTGAAAATAAAAGTGACAGTGCTTATAGGGAAAAAACGTGCCATTGCAAAATTTGGACAAAATTTAAGGTATTGATTTTTTATTTATGCTAATAACTTGAAAAATTTGCAAAATTCAGAACTAATTTTGGGTAAACAATTGAATCTTGATTAAATAAAGTCATATTCCTGAAAAAAAGTCTCCAGCTTCAGCAAATTCTCATCTTAGGTGAGTAAATATATTTCTTGATTTTTTAAAAAGTGCATTATGTTTGGGCCCATAACTTTAAAAAAAATATGCAATACTGACATCATTTCTGGCATGTGCATAGCGAATGTTTAGAAAAATATGTAAACTATACTTTATATGATCAAAGTCAGATCAGTGGTTTCCATATTAGGCAGTATTAAAGTGTAACAATGGGTTAATCTCGAAGGAATTAAGTCCTAGTGACCAAATTCTTGGCATGATAGGGGATTTTGGAGACATCTAACTGTATGCCAAATATGCGACATGGTGCTTGAAAACTTGAATAAAATCTAGTTTATGATCAACTGGTTTCAAATTTTTGGTGTTATCAGTTGAAATGCTAACAAAAACATGCTTTGAAAATTAAATCTACAGCAGTTACAGGAAAAAAACGTGCCATGGTAAAAATTGGGCAAAATTTAAGATACCAATTTTTTATTTTTGCTAATATTTTAAAAAATTTAAAAGATTTTGATCTAATTTAGGGTATACAATTTAATTTTGATTAATAAAAGTAATATTACTGGAAAAAAGTGCTTAGCTTTAACAAGTTTTGTGTTAAGTGATCAAATTTCTTTCCTGATTATTTACAAATTGCATTATGTTTGGACCCATAACTTTTTTAAATTATACAATACAGACCAAATTTTTGGCATGTACATAGGAACTATATAGAGGATTATTTATGGTAAATATGAATAAAAGCAGATGAGTGGTTTTGATTTTAGGCAGTACTGAAGTGTGAAAATAGGTTTTTAACCAGGGACCTATGGGTCACGACGCTCAGCTGTTATATATGATAAAAAAACATTATTTAGAAATGAGGCACATGCTGGTTTTGTGTGGTAATAAATATAAGCTGTATTATGAGTTGTTGTTGTTTAGCTTATGTATGATTTTGATAGTACCTTTGGAGACAGGTAAGAGGATTGATTTCATTTATTTTATTAACAAATGGAGTACTATTGTCACACAGATTTTGACTTGGCCATATAACTTATAAGCAGAACATATAATATAAGAGTTTAACTATTTATTAAAAAAAATTACAAATATTGTCCCAAATATAATTTTTATTAAAAATAATAAGAGAATCATATGATTTTTTAAAATGAAATATAACTGATATGATTATTAAAATAATATTAAAGAATATATTCATGAAAGCATTCATGAATACATTGTGAAAGTATTTGCACGAGTATTCATATACTTTCATTTTTACCTGAATTCCCATTCTTTATGCAAGAAATTTTATAATGGAGTACATAATCATATTCGAATTTAAATACAACTAGAATACAGGTAGTCGACAAGCGACTACTTGTATCCGCCTAAATCAGAGTGGAACGGGTGAAGTGTTGCATATTAGCATGGATGTCTGCAGCCAAATTGTGTATGTAGGTTGCGCTACCTACCAAAAAATCCAGAAAGCTCTATACACATGCAAAACTTTGGCCCAATCGGTCCAACGGTTCCCAAGATATGAGCTTGGATATCTGCTGCATAAACTAGAATGCAGGTGGCGCCACCTGTCATAAAATCAAGAGAGCTGTCGGGGATGTATAAACTTGCAAAATTTTAGGCAGATATGTCAAACCACTGCCGAGATATGAGTGATTTTATCCCATGGCAGACAAACAGATGGGAGCTGTGCAAACATGGCTGCAGGTGGCGCCACCAGTTTTGCGTATGATAAAGAGCTATGTGAGATTTATACACATGCAAAATTTTGGCCCAATCGGTCAAACGGTTCCCTAGATATGAGCTTGGATGTCTGCAGCGTAAACTTGATTGTAGGTGGCACCACCTGTCATAAAATCAGAAAAGCTATCCAGGATGTATAAGCATGCCGAATTTCAGGCGAATTAGTCAAACCACTGCAGAAATATGAGTGATTTTAACCCAAGGCAGACGAACAGATGGACACTGTGCAAACATGGTTGCAGGTGGTGCCACCATTTTTGGTGTATGTTATAAAGCTCTCCAAGGGCTACATTTGTGCAAAAAAATTTTCCTGATCGGTCAAACATTTCCTGAGATATGAGCTTGGATGTCTGCAGCGTAAACGTGAATGTAGGTGGCGCCACCTGTCATAAAATCAGAAAAGCTATCCAGGATGTATACGCATGCCAAATTTCTGGTGAATTAGTCAAGTCACTGCAGAGATATGAGTGATTTTAACCCAAGGCAGACAAACAGATGGACACTGTGCAAACATGGTTGCAGGTAGCGCCACCATTTTTGGTGTATGTTATAAAGCTCTCCAAGGGCTACATTTGTGCAAAAGACTTTTCCTGATCGGTCAAACGGTTCCCGAGATATGAGCTTTGATGTCTGCAGCGTAAACGTGAATGTAGGTGGCGCCACCTGTCATAAAATCAGAAAAGCTATCCAGGATGTATACGCATGCCAAATTTCAGGTGAATTAGTCAAGTCACTGCAGAGATATGAGTGATTTTAACCCAAGGCAGACAAACAGATGGACACTGTGCAAACATGGTTGCAGGTAGCGCCACCATTTTTGGTGTATGTTATAAAGCTCTCCAAGGGCTACATTTGTGCAAAAGAATTTTCCTGATCGGTCAAACGGTTCCTGAGATATGAGCTTGGATGTCTGCAGCGTAAACGTGAATGTAGGTGGCGCCACCTGTCATAAAATCAGAAAAGCTATCCAGGATGTTTACGCATGCCCAATTTCAGGTGAATTAGTCGAGTCACTGCAGAGATATGAGTGATTTTAACCAAAGGCAGACGAACAGATGGACACTGTGCAAACATGGTTGCAGGTGGCGCCACCATTTTTGGTGTATGTTATAAAGCTCTCCGAGGGCTACATTTGTGCAAAAAAATTTTCCTGATCGGTCAAACGGTTCCCGAGATATGTGGGTTTATGTGTGGAAACAGACGCACAAACGGACGCAGAGCGCAAAGGAAAGGTCAGAGGTCAAAACAAAATCGGGGCGCAGCAGTTCACATGTGACCCGATGATAATCCCGGGTTTCGGAAAATTCCGCCCAGCGGTTACGGAGGAGTTCTCCGGACACCTACGCGGCGGCGGCGGCGGCGGCGGCCAGCTGAAAACATAGTATCCGCAAAACTCTGTTTTGGCGGATACAATTACAAAGTATTCGCACCATGTCTGGTATTTATTCAGTTTTCACCAAACATTGATGTTGAGAATCCAGAATATACAAAATTCACACATTTAAATAATGATCATAAGTACCTGGTTTAATGGCTTTTATTTATATTAAAAAATAACTGTAAAAATTCATTTTGGACTAATTTCACATCTATGTACACACTAGACACAGTAGGAATCTAGATTAATATTATCAACTGCATCTTTGTCTATCATTAATTTCCTTCATATGATCCCTAATGATTAGTAATGAATAATATGATTTACTTCTTTATCATTAAAATTGAACTGAAAAATGCCATAGGTGACTGCATGGTGTTATTTGGAATATGTGACATTCTACCCATCGATACAAGATTCTTATATCATCAGTAACTGCAAGTTAATTCCCTGTTATTATAAACTAACAAATTCCTTTTCTATTTTTCTTTAATTTGTTATTAAAAACAAAAAAAATTGATTAATTTATTGTTTATTGTTATGTTGTTGGTTAAAACTACTAGATGAGTTGGGTTGGACACCTGGATCAATTGTGGCTGGCCATAAGCTGCCTGGATTCCTGTATGCCTCGAATCAAGCGTGCATAATTTGATGAAAGGTCAACAAGGTCAACATACAGGTGACTCAAAAGGGGCTGGAGAGAGCCAAAGTCTGACAGGTTCTCATAAAAAACATTAATAAAAGCTACAATTTTTGGCCAATTTCTTTCAGCTTTCTAAACTAAAAAGCTGAAATCCTTATGTGTGCATGATATGAAAATTATATCAACAGTGCTCACGGGAAACAAACGTGCCATGGTCACAGTTGGGCAAAATTTAAGGTACTAATTTTATATTTATACTGATAACTTATAAAATTTGAAAAATTCAGAACTAATTTTGGGTATTCAATTGAATCTCGATTAAATAATGTTACATCCCTGACAAAAAAATCTCTAGCTTCAGCAATCCTCTTGTTAAGGGAGTAAATAAATTTCTTGATTTTTACAAAGTGCATTATGTTTGGGCCCATAACTTAAAACAATTACGCAATACTGACATCATTCTGGCATGTGCATAGAGAATGAAAAATATGTATATTGTTTATGATCAAAGTCAGATCAGTGGTTTTGATATTAGGCAGTCTTGAAGTGTAACAATGGGTTTTTAATGGAAAAATGAAGTTTTTCATTAATATCTCGAAGGTGACCAAAATTCTTGGCATGGTAGGGGATTTTGGAGACATCTAACTGTATGCCGAATTTTAGGAACTTAGAGCTGAAGCTGGGGAGCTGAGCTCTTGCAAACTGCATAACACTAGCTTGATGTAAACAATATGTTACATGGTGCTTGAAAACTTGATTAAAATCTACAGTTTTTGATAGACTGGTTTCAAATTTTTTGGTGTTAACAGTTGAAATGCTAACAAAAACATGCTTTGAAAATTAAATCCAAAGTACTTACAGGAATAAAACGTGCCATGGTCAAAGTTGGGCAAAATTTAAGGTACCAATTTTTTATTTTTATTAATATTTTAAAAAATTTAAAAGATTTTCATCTAATTTTGGGTATACAATTTAATTTTGATTAATTAAAGATATATTACTGGAAAAAAGGTCCATAGCTTTAACATTTTTTGTGTTAAGTGATCAAATATCTTTCCTGATTTTTTACAAAATGCATTATGTTTGGGCCCAGAACTTTTTTAAATTAAATAATACAGACATAATTTCTGGCATGTACATAGGAACTATATAGAGGAATATTTATGGTAAATATGAGGAAAAACAGATGAGTGGTTTTGATATTAGGCAGTCCTGAAGTGTGAAAATAGGTTTTTAATAAAAATTGAGGTTTTTCCTAAATTTCTCAAAGGAACGAAGTTGCAAAGACCCAATTTTCGGCTTGGTAGGAGATCTTGGGGACATCTAACATTATGCCAAATTTTGGATTCCTAGGTCTTACTGTTTCAAAACGTGCCACTCTACGGACGGACGGACAGACGGACGGACGACGGACAATGGACCACGACTATAGCTCAAATGACTTATAGTCAGCTGAGCTAATAAAAATTTGAGGTTTTTCCTTAATTTCTCAAAGGAACGAAGTCGCAAAGACCCAGTTTTTGGCTTGGTAGGAGATCTTGGGGACATCTAACATTATGCCGAATTTTGGATTCCTAGGTCTTACGGTTTCAAAACGTGCCACATCTACGGATGGACAGACGGACGGACGGACGGATGGACAGACGGACGGACAGACGAGGGACAATGGATCACGACTATAGCTCAGATGACTTTTAGTCAGCTGGCTAAAAATTGTTAATGTCAGGGGTTAAAATTGATGAAGGCGGTGCCTGATAACCATACCTTTTGGCTTAAGAGACATTATTATGGACAAGAAAAGACTTGAGAAGGGGCTCCATTTGTCACATACTATTATGTCCATAATTCAAATGTGGTCACTCAAGTTGAATAGAAATTGATAAAACATAGAGCCGATGGTAACACACAAGTGACATGATCCATTGAGGGAAATGCAAAAAAAAATCCAAGCTAATACACTAACAACCAATACTGATGTATGCAATCAGTCTAGTAGTACTGTCTCCTCATGTCAATGTATTTACTAGGGGATAATTGTAAACTAGTTGCCCATGGGCCATGACGCTCAGCTGAATTCAGGGAAAAGTGAACAATGGGCAACATGACTCACAGAGTGTTATCCAAAATTAAGGAAAAAATGTGCAAAATTAGAAAAAGAGATCCAGGTGGCACCACCAGTGTCTACAAGAACTGATAAAACACTCCATGATCAATATGCATGCAAAAAATCATGGCAATCAATGCATCAGTTATTCAGATACTTGTGCATTTGTATCAAATTTTAAATTATTCAGGGGGGGGTATATATGAGCCTCATAGATATGGGTAACAGAGACCTAATTTTAAATTTCAATAAAGATATATTATGGACCTCCCTGGATGTCAAGTTAGAAGATTCTAGGTCAAACAGAGACCATTTGTGCCCTTTTAACAAATGACTGCTTCATCTGAAGGTCTAAATAATAGAGAAACAAGTCTACTTCTCTAATTTTATTGATCTAAATAGGCTTATTTTATGCCTTACAATCACCACACATGGCCCTGGTATCATATAATTTAATTATTATGAAAATTAATCAATTACAGATTAATAAATACCTATTACAGATGACCAGTCTGGGTGGTTGCACTCCCATCTCAACTAGTGAGTTTGCCGGGGACACTCGTAGAGTAGTTCCTAAACACAACACCAGGTCATTCTTTTTGGCACACTCTGCTGCTCCGTTCAACACATGACTCTCCAGGGGATCACAAAAGTTGATCACAGTTTCCATCAGGTAGCCACTGCAGCCCTAATATTACAGAGAGTGATAATAATTTCAACTATACACTCTAAATATCACACAAAGGTAAGAGTAAAACACACATGCACACCCTCAGCTTGCAGCTGTCACCTAAGCATTGTTTTAATATTTTTTTTTTTTTGCAACTGTTTATGGCTAAAATTTATAAAGACACAGACTATTTATTAAAGAAAGAATATTTTGTAAAGATCTAGTAGTCAATAGGTAAAGATGCTTTAAAAAATTGATTAGAAGTCCTAAGACTGACTACCGGTAATAAGGAAATTGGTAAATAATTTACGATGTAATACATTCCTGTATCCACATATCTGAAATATTACTTGATATGATATACTGCGCAAATATAATAAACATTTTGATGCAATGAAAAGGTAAAGCTGGGGGTTTATAGTCTAATATCATTGATGGTGTCAGTCTCATCAACATCTTCCTGGTCTTTTGGGCTTGTTCATTCTTGTAGCATTTCTAGGCTACCTGGAGAGCATACAACTCAAGCAGCAATAACAAGCAATATGAGGTTACTTGATCTACATTAGCCTGCCACCCTTGACCAGTACCTATTCACTCCAGGGTCAAGAGAGCACACCCTTGTGGTAAAGACCTTGGTTAGGAGTCTTAGCTGAGACAGCAGTTCAAAACGGGACCCAAACCCACCACTTGCTCGGAGTTTACTGGGCCCCATTACCCTTTGCTAAAGGAGTACTCTAGTACTTTTGTTTGAATAATTCTCACCATATACCCTCTGTTATATATAACTATTCCCATTTCAACATTGCTAGGGTGGTCAAGATGAGGAAAATCATCTCTAATGCAACTCTTGTCCTGGGACCAGCTGAGCACAGGGCTTTTGATCATGAGTTTGAATTTCAGCCCTGGAGATATTTTTCATTTTTTCCCCCCGAGCTCTTGTCCTGGAACCCTGTCAATATAATGAGATATACTATAAGGTCAGTCCTAACAGTCTTTGATACAATGCAACTTTGTCAACACTAACCAGTTTTTCACACTTGCGGCCTGTCCGGTGGTACAGACGACAGTTGGGACACTGTATCATGGCTGCCCCCACAAGATGCACTGCTCCCACTGTATGATTCCTCTGGTATCGCGTGTTACAGAGTTCACAGCGTTCATGATACACGTTACCATGAAGCTCCCATAGTTTATCCATGGGGATGCCTGACAGACTGTGGAGTCCATCACAGTTCTGACTGATCACTTCCTTCACGTAACCCATCTCCACCAGAAGGGCTATTGCCTCATGAGTATAAGTTGGACGCAAACTCTCGTAGGTGAATTGTCGCCTCTGCTTCTTATCTTTTCTGGCAGCTGCCCCTGTCAACACATAATGAATTAACCTCTGTTAACAAACATGACTAACAAAGTATTCACGTGTCAAGTAACTAAGAATATTTCTACACGTTTTTTACATTCTGTCCAAAGCATCTGGCATTGTACCATGAAAACAACATTTTGGATCTATCCTACTGTGTAAAATACACAGAAAAATAATTTAAATTTATTTAAGTTTGGTCAAAATGATTGAAAAAGCACCACACTGTTTTACGTATTTTTTATGTTCATTTTTTGAAGCAATATCCTAAATACACATGTGTATCTGATATTGTATGAAGAATACACTATTTCTAAGCCTTTAGTGTACTAGTATAACATTATTTTTTTTCTCTTTTACTGATGACAGAAGAATAACTACTTATGTTACATCCAGCCCCAACTAACTAGTGCTTATACTGAAACATTTGTCTTCATTTTCATGTTCACATTTTTCTTTACATGTACAATTTGATATTATATTGAATATAGTCATGTATAACATATATTTCATTAGAGGAGAAGAATTTATAAAGGGTTTTACCCTGTTTTCTTATCCTCATTGCATGTTTGCAATAAAAATATTGTTTACACCAAAAATACCTTTAAGTTTATATTTTACATACCATACTGCTCTTTGCGGTCCTTTTCAGTCCATTTTCCACTCTTTCCTCTGAAGTCTCCTATGCCTGCCGATGTTGAAATGCCTGCTCCTAGAATCATCATGAAAAATAGTTTTAGGTTACACATTTTACTGGATGAATGTAGTTTCTGTCTGCTGATCCAGTTTTATAAACATAGGGACAGTTGCCTTGTGACAATGGACAATGCATAAATTAAACTAGCTATACCAATAACTTTTGATAACTAATACTATATATATGTATACATGATTATAAGAAGAAATTATCAAAAATACCTCTGTGTAACTGCCTGAATTACTGTTTTAATCATTTTGTGAAAAAAAACATGAACATGATAAACAATTCCTGGGCCACCTGGGGGGATTGTGTCCAGTTAAATTAGTGAGCTGTAAGAAAATTTACCTGACATAAATATATGGGATACTTTTTTTTATGAGAAAATATTTTCTTGTGGTTGATTTCCTAACATTCTGCAAAATAAACTGTGCTATGGATAGTTATGGAGCAATCTTGAAACCTTGGATTTTTTTTGTCTGATGTCACAATGACAGGTTATGACTTCTGGATTATTCGCCCCATACCTTTAATAATCTGAAATTAAGAAGGCCTATCAGTGACAGGTCATTTTTAACCTTTGAATTCCTATATCCTTGGGCAATAGACAATTATATACCCACAGGTCATTAACCTATCCTTCAACCTACCTGTGAATACAATGCAGTTTTTAGCTTGTTTTATCATCTCAGCGATGTGGGCAGCCTTGGCTTTTGTTGGAGCAACCCCATCGTGGTACTCTGCTGTCTTCTTTGCCTCCATCAGCATCTGGAGTTCCAGGTCTGACATCTTCCATTGCAGCAGTTGATGCCAGCACTAAAAATAATCAACAGTCAAACAGTAAGCATATTATGGATAGGAGCCAGAGCAATGATAACTTGAATTCCAATGTTTTACCCTTTACCATACAGATCCATATAACAGGAGAATGTTTCCATTCAAGGAACTCATATGGACTTGTAATCAACTTGCAAATTAACAAACTGCATGGGACAGTTCCCATGTAATAGATAAAACTTGACAAATTCATGTCACAGAAATTGTCGGATTCAAAATATATTAGAGTCACAAGAATGTTTGACCACAGAAAATTAAACCGTATGGGGAAATGAAATGTCCAAATGTAGAAGCAGACTTTAGTCAATGAAGGCTCTCACTTGGTGAATATCATCAGTCCATTATGAAATATAAGGAATATGCTTTTTCCATCTTTCAGAATTTAAACTAATTTAATTTCCTTTTAAATTACCTTCTAATATCAATATTATCATGTATGACATGGTCTGCATGGATCAGCCAGGCATTACTTGAGCTAAACTAGAGAAGAATATATGATAATACCAGTAGCTGCCTTTGATGACAAAATGTGTCCGGGGTGGATCAAGAATTTAAAAGGGAGGTCTTACCCAGGAGGACTAATGACAAAGCCTAAAAAAATCCTCAGGTCCAGAAATGGGGGATCCAGGCCTCAAAAATTGGTCCGAAATCCATGAAAAAAAGTTGTGGGGACTGAAAGGGTACCCCTGGACCCCCCTGGATCAGCTTCTGTTCTCATGACATAATGACAGGTCAAATGTTCTATAAAAACTATGTGTAACATTTCATTCATCCCTACAGGCTAACCTGTTTTTACTATGATTAATGCTCCACAGCTGATCGTGTCTGTATATATATATATATATATATATATATATATATATATATTTACCTGATTGTGGAACACTGCCTCTCCTGTGGATTCCCATGCCACAAGAAATTCTTTTCTCAGCACTTCAAACCTGTCAGGAATAAACGTCTTCACCTCTACCCGAGCATCGTCTTCCGTAATCACACGACCTCTGATGTCACACCTCGTCAGGCAGCAACACAATGGTTCTTCATACTCCATGATGGACCAGTGTATCAATCTGAAAGTAAAAGTATTTTCAATTATGTAAATTTCATGTGCAGTCACTTGGCTAATATTCTCTTTTCTTATATACCAGTAAATTTTGTATTCATGTAACTTAAAGTATCATTTTAATTGTATTTTTCACTTTATAGTCATCTAAACCTTAATTACAGCAAATACACAGGTCTGCATATAAAGTGTATATATATATTGTAATCCATACATATATGCATTTATTTAAATTTTTTATGAACTATATATAGTTACACAAGTTCTTCTATTAAAAGAATAACTAATCATATTCCTCCAATTCTTAAAGATAAATAGAAATTTCAATTTTTTAACAAAACTTGTTACAAGTCTGTCTGTAAAAACAAATATCTTGTCCAAAAAATATGAGTCTAACTCACCTTATTAATTCTGATTTTATTTTCTACTTAAATATTCTTAATAAAAACTTATCCTATTGGATGTTGTATGTAATGACTACTAATGAGAAAACAGTTTATAATAAACTTCAAGCACAAACTTTTTAATGCAGATGTTTCACGTGGAATCAGTTCAAACCTGTTTATACCGGAGGTAACTGGTAAGGTGACTGATTACAATAAGTAACATCTATTTTTTACCTTATGATCTAATCCCCTGGTCCTACTGCCACCGTGTCTGCTGACTGTGTACATGTGTCATCCGAAATATGTGTGGGAGGGACCATTAGTTCATGAGGAAGTGTTTACAAACAATGGCAGCCTGACTTCTGCTACCATCTGGCGGGTAGCATGCTAACTAATTAAGGTTATAGGGTAGACTTGTACTCAGCTTTAAAATGATCAACCAGGAACCAGTTTATTGCTGGGAACCAATCTAATTAATGAAATATATCAAATATATAACCATGTCGGGATTTTGCAGTCAACTGGCACTGTCAAATGACAGTTATTTGTTCTTCTTACATTAATATTAACTATAGGTTTTACATCCCCCGGTTTGTGTTTTTAGTAAATAAAAGTCCGAGAAAATTCAAAAGTGTCCCTTATTTAATATCTTAGCCGACAGGGTGCGCCACCTGCTTCCACTTTAACACGTGAGATGATTTTCCAGGAATTTTAATATAAAAGTCCGTGTACTCAAGGGATAGCAGTTACTATGGTGCGGTATAAACACAGGTAAACCTGAGCTAATTTGCTTTGTTCATCCATGTATTAAAGAAGGGAAAAATAAGGTCGTAATATATCTGTGGGCGATAACATAACAATTGATGCTTGGTGTAACATAAAATGTATTTAGAGGAA
Organism: Sipunculus nudus; assembly: GCA_026874595.1. NCBI lineage: Eukaryota > Metazoa > Annelida > Sipuncula > Golfingiida > Sipunculidae > Sipunculus > Sipunculus nudus. Next base: position 60,598,802 of record CM049312.1, read on the forward strand.
AATACCGAATTAAATGGAATACTCCATGAAACAGATACAATAAATTTAATACTAAATTCAAGTTAATTCTGCCCATTATGGTAATAAGATTAACAATTATTTATTGATTGTTTCAAGGAAAGTGGGTATAAAAATTATTGTTGATATTTGAAATGGAAAATGGAAAACAAAATTGATCTCTGAGCTCAGGAAGAAAAATAAGCTCAAACCTTTCAAGCGATAATAATAAAATAATAATAATAATAATAATCAGCATTTAAAATGCCTTATTTATATGGTAAAACATGCTCTGAGGTACTGTACAATACATAAACTGTTAATAAATCAACAAAGAACATAAAATAATACAAAAAGATATTGGCCTACTTTCATTCAATTATTTAAAATAAGCAGGTTTTAAAAGATAAGTCTTTAAAACTTTCTTGAATGTGAAAAATAAGAGACTGAAATAATTTTATTAATTATGTTCTAAAACAATTTATGAATCTTATAAATGATACTGGTGCTTTATCATAATTTTATAAATTCATTTTTTTAGCCTAAAATACATCAATTTATAAATCTATTTATTAAAAGAACTTGCCTTGTAACGTTTTATAACAAAATGAATTTGTGAGAATTTTAAGTCATATTCATGAATGAATAAATATGGAAATACATTCAAATAGTACCAGTATTTTATGATTTTTTTCATATCAGAAACATTAAAAGAGCAGTTTATTGTCCCTCGTTTCCGCACAACTGGGAACATTGATTTGGGTTTGTCCATCTGTCTGTCTCTTTCTTGTCTGTCTGTCCGTCAGGTTTACGTTTCCATGTGATAATTTTCCTAAATATTATCCGAATCATTCAGATTAGGGTCAGTGATTGTTTTCATGCATACCTTGGTTCAATGGGATTGGTGTTGGAGTGTTTATTAAAGTTATTATCACCAGCTCCAAAACAAATAGAAATTTTCCCTTTTGTTCCTAATTCACAACAAATATTATGACATATGGAGACATCTGCAGGGGACAATGAAAACTAAAACACAGGCACTGTGAAAAGTGGAGACATCTTTAGGTTAAAATAAAAACTAAACCATATTGAGAAGGCAAGCCTGAAGATCACAGGAAGCTAAAATAACAAGAGGACAAGAAGTGGAGGACATAAATTCCACAAATTTGCTTGTGTTAACTTGTGGATTCAACCTTTGCCATTGGGTTTCTGAGTGACAGTCATATCTCTAGATTTACACTACAGGAACAACTGATATATTATTCAACAATGCTAAAGTGAATTGTAAACAGAAGAATGAATTAATAAATCTAAAGAATTAAATTTTCAAAAATATCATCCATATGAAGCTATTTACCCACGTTTTCTGTTGTATTTACATGAGTTCTGGCTTTATAGTTCTGCAAACATATTAATAAACTGTAAGTAATTCCTGCTAAGAAAAGTTATTATGCCTTTGTAATGTCATTTTATTTATCTGTTAGCTGTTAGTAAACACAGCAGTGTTGGCAAATAAAAACCAAAACAAATATGTAACCTATGATGGTTATGACTATATGTGGAAGACAATGGTCACTATAATCTGTTTCATCCCCTCATGTCCACCTGTTTTTTGCTATGAAAATTTAAATAAGTTACATATCAAGGGAAACAATTATAGTGAAGAGTAGAGGATTACCTTGGGATCTTATTTTGAACAAGGAAAATAAATACCTACCTAACACCTTATTTAAGAAACATAATTATTTGAAAATATGAGAAATCAGTCTACATTTTACAACATATCAGACCCAATTATGATGGTCAAGGTCATTAGTCACATGCAAAAACAACTTCAGTTCACAGCTGATGATTGGATGATGTCATGTAAACACTAAAAAAAAAATAAGTAAAACAAAAATGGCTACTCATGCAGGGACACATCATATCTGCCAGATCATTGTGAAGAGACTAAAAACATGTAAAACATAAACTGGGGATTTATTTAAAATTGTAAATTGCCTTATTAGGTTGTATGTGACTTCCTTTTGTTTAATTTCTAGGGTTTAATTGAAAAATATAAACTTTTATGAAAATTATCTTCAAAAAACCAGGTGGACAGCAGGTGGTGTAATGGATATAGTTGCAAAAGGCCTTTTGCAAAACTCTAATATATCTAACTTTCTGGCAGATGTCCTGGTTCTTTGGCTTATTTTGGCTGCCCCCATATGTAACATATGGAAATAAACAAATGAAACAGCTTGTGTACCATGGGGCCATCATTTTCTGACCTGTTTATATATAAGGCTCAAAAGGATTTTTATCTTTAGTTAATACATGTCAGATATTGGAATAGGCCCCTTCAATAATCATGCTGTTCCCCTTTCACTTTTCAGGGATTGATATATCAGAATGTCTTGCCAGTTATTTGTTATATCTTTAGTCCCTGGCTTCCTGGAACAGGGGAACTTGATTTTGGTCTGTCTATCTGTTTCTTTATCTGTCCATCCGTCAGGTTTACGTTTCCTTGTGATATCTTTCCTAAATATTATCCGATTTCATTCATATTTGGGTAAGGGATTGCTCTCATGCTTACCTTGGTTGGGAGTGGTTTTGGAGTGTCTGATTCACAAGATAATAATTCAGTATGAAATTTCATTTTTGACATGATGAATCAGCACATTTAGTTTCACTTATCACCAACAGGTGTCGCTAGCAGTGGACATAAATTAATTTTTTTGCAGTAACTGTCAGGTGCTGCCATCTGTTGAGCATGGTTAACACTATTTGCACTTAGTCACCACAGACCTTAAAATCGTCCTGGACTTGAAGGCGGGAAGCAGTGGATATAAATTCCTTAAATTTGCTTGTTGATGTTGCCACAGATACCTACTGTGTGAGATCATATGGGAACAGAACCAGTTGCTGGTACACAATGTAACAGAGAGAGACATCTACTATACAGTACGGGATGCTGTGCAGGAGCTTCATGGTGACTACGGTATGGGCATCCTGCTCCGGTCACTCACAGGTCAGTGCTAGGTTCAAGGGTCACTGTCACCAATACTGCACCATGTAATTTTGCCATATGGAACACTGATATTATAAAAAGATCTGATTTGAAAGGAGAAACTTTTTAGTTAACAAGCAAATTCGCGAATTTATGTCCTCTGTTTTTGCCTACTCAATGTTTCAGTTTTTATTTTCCCTCTGAAGATGTCTCCACATGTCATAATTTTGTTGTAAATTGGGAACAAAAGGGAAAATTTAATGATTTTTCAGACAGACACTCCAAAACCAATCCCTACCAAGATATGCATGAGAGCAATCACTGGCCAAAATTTAAATTAAATCGGATAATATTGAGGAAAGTTATCACATTGGAACCAAAACCTGACAGACAGACGGACAGACAGACAAACCCAAATCAATGTCCCTCATTCCGCAGAAGCAGGGGACAAAAAATGTGACATCAGAGCAGGCTGTGCAGTAGTTATTTTGCTACCTTGCAACCCCTCACTCTGCTCATTACCTGCAGCATTAATGACCCTTTGAGGCCTGCCTATGATCCAGTCTTGAATAATTAAGGCTAGAGCCTGGCACCACCGCAATTTTTGTGCCCCGGCCAGCTAAGTAGAGTTGATCAGGTGGCTCTAGAAATCTGAGAATCCACATGATTTCCAGACTGTGGAGTAATAGTAATGAGAATACAGATATTGGAAGGACATTTCTTTGATAATCATGCAGACATCACAAAATTTTATGAATTTTAGATTTGATAATGGTAGAGTAAATCGCCCAAATCTTCCTCTACAAAAAAAAAATTCCAGATTTCATACTTATATTTAAAATCATGGTATAACCTTCAGGTATGATTTATGACAATAAAGTTTCAGCTTGCATGCCCTAAATTTAAGGCAGCCTGCCACCCAATATCAATAGTATGTTATTTAAGAAAAGGCCTGTTAGTTATGTCTTTCTGGCTAGCCCTGAATGGCACAGAGACATTAATAATAAATATTAGGCATTGCTTGCCATCAGCTGATCCAGTACGGTCAGCACTTCAGTACAGTGATCCATCAACCCCACAGATATCTGTTATTCAGAGAAATGTGATAATATTCATCTCCAGTATATACAGTTTCTTAAGATGGTAAAATTTTCTATAACTTGTTCATTTTTACAGTAAAATATGTGAACCCTGTAACCAGAGTGGTGTTGATCCGTGCCCAGCGCGGGGCTCATCAGATGATACAGTCTGCCATAGCTTGTATAAAGAAGATCCGTCAACATGAGGTGGCATTTAGGACCCTACACCTTGGAGGTAATGTTATATGTTAGTGACACACTGTGTGTACCTTTCAAGTCCAAATGTGGCTTAAAACATCTATTCTGGCGCATCCCCTGATACCATCCCAGAGAAACTGGTAGTACCTGCCAGCCAAAGGTAAATGAATGAAAAATAGAGTAAGTGCTCCAGAAAAAAAGAGTAGACTTCTTTGAAATAAAGAGTGGAAAAAGAGTAAAATTAGGGTCATTTCCCCATTTTTTATCACACCGAATAAAGATGTGCTTCACATAGCACAATTGTATACGATAATATATATCGACACATATCATTCCTAAGTCAGAAATATGAAGATAAGGGCATTTTCCACATGTTGTGTCACATGTTGGAGATTTGATTTGCACACAAAAAAATCCAAAATGTCCCATTCTTATTCTAACTGGACTATTAAAGCAGGAGAGAGATAGTATGTATCACAATTCTTTCATGAAAAAAAGAGGAAAAAAGAGTGCTGCTGAAAAAAACAAGTGAAAAAAGAGTAATTATTATCATTTTCAGGGGAAATAAAAAGTGACTCTTTTGAAAAAGAGTGATTTTGCAGGCCTGTGGTCAAAATTCATCCCATGGCATTTCCCTTCCAAAAAATGACATTTTCTTGCTCTTTTTAATATATAATATAAAAGACCGAACCAATTTATATTTATCAGGTGGGGTTTACATTCAAACATTCAGCTGATTTGCCTATTTTTCTCACTAGATATTAGTTCCATTTATATAGCATTTTGTATAAATACAGGGATAAAAAATAAAGAAATTAAAAACTGTTTTTACTTCTTGATAGCTAAGTCAACAGGTAGTCATAAAATAGCTACTTTTGAATTTGCCAGCAAAGCAGGGTATGACCATTACATGGTTACACAAGAATGCTAGAGGTAGCCTGTACAAACACCATTAAATGTCTGCAAGCTGAGGCTACTTTTATCACAGTTATTTTGCAGTTTTTTTATATTTATGTTTTATTAGAAAATATTCTGTATATAATTCTTATCATTTGACTGTTTTTTTGGTTCAGGGACAATCAAGTCTTGTGAAAAGTTTCTGCTTCAACATCACAGAAGAGAGCTTGCTGGGATACTAGCCATGTGTAAAACACAAGGTAAAACACTGGCAGCTATGTCTGATTTTGAGATTTGATAACAAATTAAATAACCCCTGTCACTTCACACAATAGATACACAACAGGTCTATGACACAAAATTTGGGAAAATTTGGGATGTTCCTAGGACAGTCATGGGTGTGTGAAAATGCAGTCTATTTTTTATTTTGTTATGAACAAATTGGTATTAAAAATTTTATTTTTAATTTCTACAGGTAATTATCTGCTTCAAACCCATTTTGTATGTCTGTTGTGTAATACAGAATGGTGTCCCATGACTGTTTTACTGTAGAACTACTAATTTTGTACAGTTTGTCATTCCATGCTATATTAATGTTACATCCATGTCAGGTATCAGATGAAAACCTTTAATAAATTACACGTTTGTCTCAATACTTCTTCTTAACAGCTGGTGTGTTGGTCTATTACTTTATATCTATTTTTGTCTGGAACAGGGGACATGGATTTGGGTTTGTCTGTCTGTCCCTTTGTCTGTCCAGTTTTCATTTCCATGCGATATTGTTCCTAAATATTATCTAATTTCATTCAAATTCACTGATTGCTCTCATGCTTACCTTGGTTGGGATTGGTCTTGGAGTGTCTGCCCCCTTTGTGTCTGTTTGTCACCCTGTCCGTATGCAGGTTTTGGTTTCCATGCTTTATTTTTCCTAAATATAACCCAATTTCATTCATATTTAGTTCAGTGATTGCTCTCATGTTACCCTTGGAGGGGATTGGTTTTAGTGTGTCTGTCTGATAAGATAATTATACAATAGGATCTTTCATTATTGATATGATGAATCAGCACATTGTCACTTATCACCAACAGGTGTCGCTAGTGAGGGACATAAATTCCTTGAATTTGCTTGTTTATGACAATATTTGTTTGTATTGTAGAAGAGAAAGAGGAAGTGGAGAATTCCCTTTTGACCAATAACCTGGATCTGACACATGAAAAGAAAAAGAAGAAGCAGACACCAAGTAAACAGAAAAAGGATCAGTCTGGTGAATGATGTTTTGATAGTGCTCTTCCTAAGTAAAATATGAGACGTGATCACAGAGACACTTTGTTGCCAGCTAATCAGTGAATCCAAGTGATGGGTATACTGGCAGAGGATTGGTTCAGTAAGTGACAAAATACAGTCAAGGGCCGAATGTCATACTGGTTGCTGATTGGACAGAATGTGGCTGGGTGCCAGTCTACTCTATGGAAGCAGGAGCTTATTAGGGGCAGAAACCAGTCATGTACACAAGGCTGGAGACCACAGAAATTTGATCCAAGACCATGACATCAGAAGCCAGGTTTGGGACCAAGGGATCTGTGTATATTGGTGCCATGCCAAGCACAGGGTAAATACCTTTTTTAAAAGTGAAATTTGGGGCATACCCAGGTATTATCCATATAATGCCCAAACAATCATACCTGGCAGAGCACCAATATACATGGCTCCCCAGGTGGTGGTGTGGCAAATTTTCCCTGTGCAGTGGTTGAATGAAATGATTTAGCAGAACAAATGCTAAGTGAACACTGTGTATGGAGTGAATTATTTATTAATCAACCTGAAAACCCACAGGCCTGGGATATCACAGGATTATATTTTTCAAAATAATATGCTTTAGATTGATTTAAAAAGTTTTTTTGAGCATCAAATTAAAGTGCAAAGATATATATTCTTAAAACATAAGACAGAGTTCGAAAAGGAAAGACTTGATACCCAGACACCACAGGTTCAAATGACAAAACCAATTTCTTTCCAAGCTTGGATTTTTATTCAGGTTATGAGTTGTTACTGATGCATTGTAAGGATTAATTAAGAGGATACAGTTTGTTATCAAGTTGTATTTGAATAACAGAGCAACACACTGCCATTATCAATAAATGTTTTTTTGTCTGATTCAGACTTTGTTTTTTCTTATTCAGAAATGTGTGAATCTCCAAGATAAATTTAATAGTGTGTGGAGTAACAAATAATTAATTAGGCCAGCCATTGTTTTCTGTGACCTTGTTTAAAGGTTTGAGCATCCTGCCCTGATATGTCTGAATACAGTATAAATGGTTAGCTTTTCTGACAGTTAAGAACTCTTAGATGTGGAGGATACTCTGAACCATAGCTCCAAGCATGGAGTAGTTTTATTCATGTGTAAATTAAACTGATGTACACAATTTAAGTATTTTATTTTCCTTGAAGTTGGTCTCAATAGTAAAAATGATATAATCAGTCAATGCTCCAAGTAAATAAAGTTCACATCCATTCAACACATTTGCATGGCTCATTCCTTAAGCTGAAAAACACACAACTAAATTGTTTTGGGTGACCTTTTTTTATTGAGAAGATTACAAAGTGCTCAAAATTAGGTAGTGGACTTGATAAAATTCAGTAGCAAAAAAGATGCATTATATGTAATGGCGTGCAGTGATGGTTTCCAGCCAAGGGAAACCATAGACATTGACACTGCACAGCATACAAACAATTTTTTATCCTTCAGTCTTATTTAAGTTATTTTTTTCAAAACAAAAAGAATCTGGGGAGGTGTAAGCTGTACACACATATTAAGCTATCAGTATTTCATTGAAAACAGTTATTCTCCTGTATAGCATTAAGATGTATATATGCAAAATAATGACAGATATTCTTTGTGACATACAACAGCCAGGTCTGCACAGTTTATTTGTAAACCTGTGATAAACACCACAAAACGCCCACTTCAAACTAAAAGCCAAAACTGACATACATGTATGAGAAATCATCTGCGAAATATATTTAAGCCACATTTTTGTATATACTTAAAACAGAATATAAAATAGGCTTAAAACCCAAGTGCTTCCTCTGCTCCGCTTAGTATCCACTGAAACCACCAGGTGGCAGCATCTGAGCCATCCAAACTTTTAGACTGGTTTCCAGTGAATGTTATATAATTGTTTTACTTTTATTCCCAGAAGTATTAAACAATTCTACATAAATGTGCTCAACACTTGACATTTATCAACTGATGATAGTTTCTGGCTTTTAATTTGAAGTAAACTGTGTTTTGTGGGGTTTCATCTAAGATCCCTGAACACTGTTGTATTTGGGTGTTTTATGGACTGTTGGCTCTTGAATTGCCATCTTGTGACAACATGTCAGTCTCTGGTACACAATGTGATCTCCAATGTAATTAACAGAGACCTCAAATCTCATTGGCATATACTTACCCTATTAACCTTACTAACAGTTCTGCTGAGATCTATGATGTACATCGTATTTCTATCATCATCAGAAGCGGATCCGGGGGGGGGGGGGGGGGGTCCAGGGGGTCCGGACCCCCCCTTTTTCATCAGAAACGTTTTTTTTAAGGGCTTCAGACAAAATTTTGCCGCCTGGACCCCCCCTTTTTTCAGACCTGAGGACCTTTTTTTAGGGATTTCATTTGTCCTCCTGGGTTGGACCCCCCCCTTTTCCTAAATCCTGGATCCGCCCCTGATTATGTGGAAAAAATGTATTCTTTACCCAGGCATACCACGCACACATGGAGATAAAATCAACAATGAAAATGGCTGAATTGTCCACTGTAATTATACATACTTTGGTTGCCTTTTTATTCGTGAGGGTTTTAATTTTCGCGATTTTCACACAAGTGAAATAATCATGAATATGCAACCCTAGGGAATAAGATGCCTCATCAACTAAGATGACCTCTGAAAACAACCTTTTCAGCAACCTTATATGTGCCACTTTTCGAAACATGCCCATGCATTAGCCGTACTAACAGGCTGTGATACATATCGACTGTAATACAAGTCATAATTTAATAAATGAATCAGCAATAAATATGGTTCTGTAGGATTTCTGTAGGATTTTCCTTTGTAAATTTTACATAAATACAGATCCTGCTGTACTTAGATTTTACAGGTTCAATCGCGAAAATGAAACCCTCATGAAACGTTCGAAATGAAGAAATTGCGAAATTTCAGCCTCGCGAATATAAAGCAAACAACAGTATACAGTACATTTGAAAATAAATTGACAGAAACACTTTTTGACAGTTTTGTAAATATGTGAAATACCAAACAACCGTCACAGTTGAGCCTGCCACAAAACATTATAATGTAATGAACCCTTTGAGAAAACAAATTATATTACCTGATTAAGCCTATTACTTTTTAAACCACACACAAATTAAAGTACAGTAAAACTTCTGTATTACGACCACCAATAGGACCTCTACAAAGTGGTTGCATATTTTCAAGGTTTTTGTATAAGTGAGGTCTAATATATATATATATATATATATATATATAGAACAAAAAAAGAATTTAGACCATGAACAAGTAGTCGTAATTTTGAGGTGGTCACAAAACTGAGCTGTCATTCCGCGACATTTTATTATATATCATTGTCCACATAACAGAATGACAAATCTGAATCATATGGCCTCTTGATAATAATAAAGCAATGGAATGTTGATAAAAAGACCATCTGAATCAATACATTACAAGATCTAATCACCAAACCTTAATTAGTGGGTTTTATTACTAGGAGAATGTTGCATTTTTTAAATTGGCATAGACAAACCTACTTCAAAAGTTCCTGAGAATTATACACTTGTATTGCATTTATGAAACATATCTATTCTTGTAAAACATATTTGCAGCACCATTTAATGAAAACAAAAGAGACACTACACTTTGTAGATTACATATCTATTTTCTTTTTAATTTTACTGGTCAAAGTTTAATTCACAAAGTAAATGGTACTGACAATCCAAGCTCTTTGTGAAGTCACAATATCACAGATTAGGGTATCCTACAATGCCCATTTATTTGGAGACCTGAACTTTAACAAGAGAATCATTTGTAAAGTGTCCCAAACATTACCTCTGATGCAATATATATAGGCAGAAATTAGCCTTGAACACTTGCACCAGTAAAAGCTTAGATGATATATCACAAATGTGCACATGCATCAGTGTAAAGTTTGGCATACATATATATAGTTAGTTTGTCCATATTCTTAATCATTTTGACATCAATATATAATTAATAATATATGTTATCCTTTTTTATGGAGTTGACTGATTTCTCATATGAAAAATTCTACAGTTATAAAACAAAGTAAACACTGCAGTTTAACTGTAAACTTTTCAAACTAAATACATCTGTATTGTATATATTTGTAGAATGTTCTTTCCTGAATATGTTAAGTTACTTTGAAAACTACACATCACTGAATATCACAACCCATTATGACCTTCATTAACACACACAGATTTCATGTTTTGACATGAGAGGTACTTGCAATGACTTTGAATATATGATAACACACAAACAATTATTCTGACATGGATTACTTATTCAAAGAATGCACATACAGCTTTGCATTTATCTGGAAATACAACTGTACATTAAACACTACTATAGTAAACACAGATACACTTTGCATGAAGACTACAGCACTGGTGCATAGATACATCATGATACAAAGTAACACTTCATATATAGTCAGTTGTCTCAGTATTGATATATAGACAATACCTCCCCTAAACAATGGTAAGAGACATCAGATATTTAATGATAGTTTCTCACCAACAATTCATGTTATTTGTTAAGTGTATATGTGTATAAACATGAAAAATTGCTCATATGATTGTAGCTGTGGTATTTCCATGTGTCCGTCAGCATATATGTATATTTGCATATACACATGGAAATCACTAGTTGCAAATTTCACGCAGAGGGTCTGCAGTAGAATGGGCTAAAGGTTCTATGGTAAAATTGGGTAAAATCACATCACTCCAACATCTTTATGAGGAAGTTCTGCTAAATTTACTGACCAGTTCATATTTATTCATATACACATACATTAAAACAGCTATTTTTTCATGCATATACACACATATGCCTATATGCACACATCGAAACACAGCTTAGGAAACAAGTTGAAACAAAAACTGACTGGCTAATTGGTCAAAATTCCTACAAAGTTGTATGATATCATGTTGTATCGTGAGCAAAGTATCACAATAAATATCATATCATGATATTCTGGACAGACTTGACTCTGCACTGTAGCTGGAATTAAAATTTAAAAAAAAATACACCATACAAAGACAATCTTTTGCAGTAAATTAAGATACACATAATTAAGTATTTTACAATAATGTTGAATCCTTAATTTGAATGATTTTGCATACATATTATAAGTGAATTTTTTTACATAATATACATATACCTATGAACCTGTTTGTCATGTAATCTGCTATATACCCTGTAAAGCCATGGGATTACATCTTTTGCAAGGACTCTTTCGGTCTTTGTGTTGTTTGAACGTTTTAGGGCTATATGTATCACATTTATTGGTATCGCCATAATTTGTCAGTGCGGACTATAAAGCACACTGTGGTAGAGATTGATTTGTATCTTCCAAATCTGCTCCCTTATATTAAAGGTGCCCATTCACCTACCATTTAAAAAGGAATTTATGTGATTTCTGGCTTACTTTGTGTATATATTAAATATCTAAGGGTAATTTTGGTTGTGAAAAGTTCATATAAGGTCTTAGTCAAGGATGTATGAACTTGTTTATCAACAACATGTTTGTAAACAGCAATGTTGACAAATGGGAAAAACTAAGATGGAAGGTTGCATATATACAAAGGTAGAAAGGTCGTGTTGCAAAACGGCAATTGCAAAGCACTGGCTTATCTGACTTGCTTTCAGATGCCCTTGTTGAATTTGTTTTGATGGTTTGGTGGGCTCTAACTTATTATAAACACATTGATATAAACAAAACAAGCAGCCTGTGGGTGGTGATACCTACGTATTCTGGCCTATTTTTATGAAAGCTTCAAGGAATTATAAAGGTCAGATTGGTGATTGGGTCCTTGCTGCTATTATGGTTCCTCTCTGGAGCAGCTACAGAAGGTAAGACAGCCCTCAGTGTGTTCATTCAAATGGTGTGCTCGTGTAATGAATAAGTGTCAACAACCTGGCCATAACCTCGACTTCATACTGGCAGCACAAAAATGCCTTAACACTCTGTATTTGATGATGAGCATGCGAGTATAAAGTGTGCTATTGTATAAATTAACTATGAACAATTTTGTTTTCAACTGAGAGGTACTGGCATGTAAACAGTGTTTCAGTGAAATCTGAAGTCAGAGTAAAACTAATATTTTGGAATTTGATATGCTACTTCGGATAAAGAGGCCATTGATGGAGAGACAGATAGACAAACAAGACAGACAGATGAATATGATTTGACTTATGGTACACTGATATTTAACACTATAACATATCACCACAATTAATGCATATAGGTTTTCAATACAAAAACCTACTGGTAATCTATAACCTGAACCTAAAGCCAAATGTCTTACTTACCTGTTTAAACATATCACCTTACAGGTACTGGAATGCGTCACTTTGCAGGAATAAAAACAGAATGCTGTGTCACTTCTTAATAAAATAAAGTCCAACCAAACACAACTGCTACCTCAAACTACACATTTAATGTTTATTTATATGAGAACCTAAAAACTTAAACCCAAAACTAAGACAAAACGTCTAAATTACACACCACCTTAAGTTCTAAAGACAACACCCTGGACTACAAAAACCTCTTAACTAATGACTAAAAAAGGCAAAAACATTGATATTTCCCAAATAAAATGGAATGTTTTAATTCATTAACTCATCCTAGCAGAACTCATTTGTTTTAATTAACAATGAAATAAAGTTATTATAATTAAACAAGTTCCATCAGTGTATAGGATATGTAATTTAAAAAAATAATCTGTCATTTTGGCAAAAGTGGCAAATGAGGTATCAGTCAAAAGTAGGCTAAGAAAAGATAATTTGCATTACAATCATATAATCTAAACTTACAAAACAAGTCCCAGTAATACAATTATCCATAAAATCCTGATGGACCTCAATTATTGGCAACAGACAGCACATCACTAAACCAATTTGATGATCAAAACTGAAAGCATTGTGATATAAAAAAGATAATGAAAAATATATGAAGAAAAACTGTGCATTAATATAAAAACGTCTCAGTGATTATCCCACCTTAAACTTATCAGCATTGGAATATTCACATTTGCATAGTATGGCTTAGGCACAGTGGTTTATTAAATCCATCCTGCATTTTTGGCTCTACAGGTGTACAGGTGTGTTTGCTTCAGATTTGAAATCTTGCAGTGCTGACATATATATATATATATATATATATATATATATATATATATATATATATATATATATATATATATATATATATATATATATATATATATATATCTGATAGATTTCTGTCTCATGGCAATTAGAGGTACTTAGGCTGGAGATACAATCATTTCAGATGGATTTTTCTCTCTCGGCAGTTACTGTTATTATACAGAGGCTGTAGATACAATGGTAAATCAGCTAGATTTTTTAAAATCTTACAACAGTTAACAGTATAAAGGCTTGAGATAAAATAGTATCAGTTTAATTTCTATCTCACAGCATTAAACAGTACAAAGGCTAGAGATAGTATAGTATCAGTTTAATTTCTATCTCACAGCATTAAACAGTACAAAGGCTAGAGATAGTATAGTATCATTCTGATTTCTATCTCACAGCAGTTTATCTCACACAGGCTGGAGATACAAAAGTATCAGCTATATATCTATCTCACAGCAGTTAACGGAACAAGGGCAAATGATACTATGGTATCAGTCTGATTTCTATCTCACAGCAGCTAATGGTACAAAGGCTAGAGAAACAACAGTTTCAGTTAGATCAGCTGTGTCTACCAGCAATCAATCCTTCACTATACAAAAAAAACTCCTGATGTAAATGTAAGGACACAAAAACAGAAAAATTCTGTCAGTTATATCATTATAAAAAAATATTGCTGCATGTCTATAAAAGTAGAAAAATTGCTTATATTGTGCCATTGCATATTTATTAGAATATACCTTAAAAATATAATAGAGCACTTATTATTTGTCTGTTGACATGCTCTGTAGCTTCTGCTCTCTCTCAGGTTATCAGAGTGTCTTTTTGTTCTATGGATTTAATAGTCTTGCCTGAGACCTCAAAAGATATACGAAACAAATAAAATACAGCGGAACCCCACAATTACGACCACCTTTGGGACTGACCAAAGTGGTCGTAATTTAGGGGTGGTAGTATTTGTGAGACTCTTAATTACCTGGATCATATATTTGGGACCAAGAAAAGTGGTCGTATTTGTGGATGTGGTCGCAATTGTGGGGTGGTCGCAAGGCGGGGTTCCACTGTATGTATTGTGTATTTTGAATTAAAGCTAAACAAAAAGTCAATACAGATATTAAAAGACAAAGATAGTTTTGTTTTGATCAATAACTTTACACATACACAAATTCATTAGGGGCTGTAGTAATGATTTAGACCTAACACAGTATTTGTTGTAAACACATTTTGGGTTATGGTATGGCTGTAGAAATGCCTGAGATCTGACTAAGTATTGCCATCACAATTTGGGTTACTTATGGCAAATTCTTTTCAACTGTTATACTATTTACCTAGGACAATAAAAACCAAATTAAATCAAGCCACTTTATCTGCTGAAGCCTTCAGTGAAGGTACACAGAATTGGGGAAACTGATCCAATACTTGTGTAGTAATACTGTACAAGCAGGAAGCAGAATTTACATGTTTAAAAGAACAAGCTACATATTTCTAAAGGTCTATAATACGCCTTTCATACAGAAAATTATAAACTGTTTCAAACCACTTTTGGTGCTAACTGACTTAACCATGAACTCTATGTGACCTTAGTTGCATATTCATTTAATGAATAATCATGAGCAGAGCAGTTGTGACCATCCAATCAAATAACCATTTACAATGGAAACAGTCATCAGCTGAATGCAAAATTTGCATAGTCTTGGTGACTCTCCAAAACAGAACACTTGTACCAGTATCTGCATGTTTTTATAAGCAGAAATATGCAAAAAAAAAGAAAAAAAAAACACTTCAAAGTGACTGCGATATATATATATATATATATATATATATATATATATCACTGGAGAACAGAGATATAGCAATGCAAGCTGATGATGTCAGCCAATGTGACCTTATATGCCACCGATATAACTATTGTCCTATATTGTCTCGCAACCATATAGACATGGAAAGCCTAATTTGGTCAAAAAGGTGTAGCATAAGGGCTGTGGTGGTTAGGTCAATTGAGTGCACAAATGCTTTGTGTCAACATGATGCTACATTAAGCTCTCAGATTTGTCTGTTTACACAATTTTTTATGGTTATTTTTCCCTCAAGTTTACCTTAACCGTCGCTCTATGACCACCTGACATGTACATATTCTGAAAGCTAACAAAATTTCTCTACAGTGTGGTTTGTGATAATTTGGGGATGTAATGGAATCATAGCCATCGTTTTATGCAAACATTCTGTATATGCATATGCACTACATACACATATATATGGAACAATGAAATTATCCATAATGTCAATATATCTGAAAACATTTTGTGTGTGAAAGGGGTATATATGAATAAACAGTGGACATATTAGAATATTTCTGGCTGATCATATTGGCATAAATTATTGGCCTTGGACGTCGACCTAAAAAACATAAATATAATTGTAAAACATAATAAAATTGGCCATGGAAGCTCCATAGTTGCATGTTACATCAACAAAGTAATTATATGGCAAAAATGCCTGCAAAAAATAATAATCAATAACAAACATATATTTGATCAAAAAGAATCTGATAATGCTTCAACAACCATGCTTAAGTAAACATTTGGTATACAGAAGTACCTGCCGTGAGGGGACCACAGCATGAGTGGACACCTGCAATGTACATGCAGAAAGAAGTCCACAATTGTCCCTTCACGACAGGTACTTCTGTATTTACAAATTTGCATCAAAATGGGTGTAAATGTAGGTAAAAGGTGACAAGCAGTATAAATGAGACTATCCTTCTATATGAATACCATCTATAATGTGAACAATACATTTTCTCCAGTACATACCTGGGACCAATCTTGTAAAAAGCATTATATCAAAATTTGTCGCCTGTAAATACAGACTCCTCGTCATGTAAATCAACATGTAGCATTTGCAACGCAAGTGTGGTGAACGCCTTTGTGCACTGTCATGGAACGCTCTGCTGCTTATTCAGTTTTCTTTTTTTCCGTAATTCTCTCCATACAGGATTCGCTTCACGATGAGTACAATTAGCTCAAACGTGATGACAATGACAAACTCTGGCCTCAAAAGGTGGATTTTTGGCACACGACCTGTAAAAGTAAGAAAACTTTCTGAAGACAACATACAATATTGGAGAAACAAGGAAACACATGAATGCATGGCATGGTCTGATAACACTTTAAAACATGACAGCATAAGAAAACGTGAGACATTATGTGTTTATCTGGATTGACAGACATTTTATAAAAGTTAATACATGGGGCTTCTGTAATGTAAGTTTTAACAACTAAGGCTCCCATTTGACTGTACACTTATAAGTTTATCAGTTTTGTCCATAAACAGAGACAGATTCAAAACAAAATTCTAGCTAATGATTACATCAGCAGAGTCAGTTTTTCACACAGGTGAAGCCAAATTACAGTATAACCTCTTTCATTCGCCAACCTTGGGACCGGGGAATTTTCTGGCGGTAAGCGAGGGTGGCGATTGATCAAGGGGGAGTCCAAATGGGATCGGCAGAATAGTTTAAATCGGGCATTTATTAGGCTCGTCTTTAGCTAATCATATCAAAAACAACATTTTAAAACTGTGTACAAATGTTACATTCATATTAATTCATTTCCTTTATCCACTACTTGCGTGATGAAAGTGTATTATTTCTCCCAAAGACAAACAAAACAACAAAGCAATTTAGGAAGGTAGGGATGGTAGGTAACCCTGCTGTCTTATAAATGTATGGCTTCTTGGGTGTTAGCAGAATTCAATGACATTTTGCCAACAATACACTGGTCCCCTGATAAATGCCCCCCCCCCCCAGGTAGGAAGTGGTTGAATAAAATGAATTAGTAAAAGAACACTGCATAAGGAGAGTAATGTCTGACCAGCTGAATTTACATTTCTAATGACCCACTGTTGATGGTAGTCCATTCTCGCTGAATCCTGGCCAAGGTGAAATAATTTGTACACTCAATATATAATGAGGCTTTTGGTGTGAAGTTATTATCTACTCTACGATCTGTAACACAGCAGTGTACCTGTCATGATGTCAGCCCAGCGAGCCAGAAACTTGTCTCCTTTCCTCTGTACTGCGGCTGTGGCAGCATCAAGTAGGATGGGGAAGCGGTACAGAATCTGACAAATCTTCATGGACCTACAAAAAACAATCTCAAGTATGTCAGTCACAGTTAAGATAAACCAAATTATGCTAAGCACTCGCGATACAATATGAAATAAAAGTTAGTCAAACTAAAGTCTTCTAAAAAATCTGTTTACCAAAAGCCAAACTCATTCAATAACATTATTTTGACAGGACTTCCTGGAATGTATTAACTTACTATATATATCGAAAATCCTTTGTCTGGCAGCTGTCCAACTGTTAGACCTAGAAACTTCGAACTGTACTTCCAGGGAGGTCTTAGGCAAATCTCCTTGGAGACCTGAAATTAGGTCATGGTGACCTATATTCTGTGATCCATGGGCCAAAACATGATTTTGAGCACCCAGATAGTCAGATGAAGGACAAATTGTATCCATTAGGCCCAGAATTATCTAATATAATATTCTTTGAGGTCCTGGGCAAATGTCCTTTGAAATATGAAACTAGGCTACCATGACATATAATCTGTAACTTATAGGAAAACAATGATATATGAGCACCCTGAATGTCAGATTGGCCCAAATGGTATCTGTTAGGCCTTGAATCTTCTACCGCAACATCCTGGGAGGTTCTAGGCAAATCTACTGTGAAATGTACTGGACAAAAACATATTTTTGAACACTCAGACATTCAAAAGAGGCACAAATTGCATCTTTTAGGCCTTAGGCAACGCCTAATGTAAGATTTAAAGAGGTCCTGGGTAGATGTCTATAAAAACATGAAATGCTGAAACCCACACATACACTTAAAAAGATGAGAAAGACGTGTAACAAAAACAATAAAAGTATAATAAAATCAAACTTACAATTCTCTGGAGAGACATTCCAGACACCAAGTATAATCATCCTTGGAGTCCATATGATAACACAAATTCACTGAGTCCTGATTAATCTTGGAACTTGTTGTAAGCCAAATAACACAAAAAGCCACTGCCACCACTCACATGATCAACTTGCACATGACTTAGGTATGTATAATTTAAGTCAAGGCAGTTTAGCACTGTGTACACAAGCACAAGAGCTTCTAGCCACAAATCAAATACTGGCTCCTGAAGTACTTGCTTCTCTGAATCACTGACAGATAGGCTCACAGCCTTCTCTGTAAAGACTTTGTAAGACTACACCATCTATCATGCTGGCCCTAGGAGCTTGGGTCATTTCTCTAGCGTCTTCAGCTTATATATGCCTGCTTCACACATCCTGACCTTGGACCACCCTTAGCCTATTGCCTCAATGTTATGGGGCCTGTTGTTCAATGCATGAATACTAAAATGGACAGGCCTCCAGAGATGAAAGCATGGGAACAATCAAGTACTACAGGAAATTGACTAAACTAAGACCGGCATGAACGGATTCTCACTGAATTACTACTATACTGAAACCAGCATCAAATAATACCTGGGTTCTCTATACCTATGTTCCCACGCTAACATCGATACATGATACTGCATACCAACAAACAACAAATTATAGAATCAATCATCTGGTTGTACTATCCTTATACTTGAATGTGCAATACCATAATAATAAAATAAATAAGTCATAGTTCTCTGGTGACACTTGGACAACCAAAATAAGGTCACTGTGACTATTTTCTGTGAGCTATGTGATAGAACGAGATTTCAGCACCCTATTAGTCACTCAGGCTCAAATGGTAGCAGTTGGACCTAGAACTAATTAAATTTAGATTAAAATGGTCTAAGAAACCCTAAATAAGGTCACTGTGACCCATATACTGTGAGAAGTTAGCACCAGATGAGTTGGACACATCTTGGTAAAATCTTCTTGAAAACCCTAAATAAGGTCACTGTAACTTACTTCTGAGGTCTATGGACAAAATTCCTGATTTTGAGCACTATGGAAGGCTTTCTATCCATTGCTCAAGGTTCCTTAACAAATATTTTTCACCAGATCATAACATTAATAATTAACACATGCATCACCTGTATGTCAAATTCAGCTAAGCGTCATGGCCCATGGGCCATTTGTTTTAATAATCTGTATATCTTTCTTAACTTACAAAAATTAGGCCTTACCAAGCATTTAGTCTGTTATATATTGTGGTTTGAAGGACCTACCATTTGAAGTCTTGGCCAAATTTCTTCATCCATCTGTTGTGGTAGATTTGCATAACTTCTCGATCATAGTTGCCATGATTAATGGCCTCACTCAGGAACTCGGCGGCCATCTTGCCTCCTTCCATGGCATGGTGGATACCTTCCCCTATAACAAGAAACACTTTGGTCATGTCGCTCAGCTGAATTTTTGAAAATTTTAGCAAATGCAAAATATACTTTTTATATATATATATTTATTAAATATATATATATATATATATATATATATATATATATATATATATATATATATATATATTAGTATTTGAAAAGCTGAGAGAAATGCTCCCCTTAAACTGGTGGTAATCACATGTTAAGTATATATTCGCTGAACAATTTCTGTGCCCTTCTATGGACTAAATCAAAGATGCAGGAGTCTCTCATGATCAAATATTTCTAGAAGAATCAATATTTCAGCTATGTGACAGTAATATGTGAATATAATGGGAACCATGGGAATGTATGAACACCGGTAAATGATTAAGTAAGGAAGGAAGTTGAGATTAGCTGAAATATGATAATAAACATATAATTTATCAACTAAAATAACATTCTGAAAAAAATTAAAGACTTTAATTTTCAAAACAGCAGAAAGTAAATAAAATATACATTGATATATATGATAAATATATATTGTACTGTGTTATACATGAAAATAGTTGCATGTAACCATTTAATAATGCAATAAGGAAAAAACATTTTGTGCCTTAGAGTTATATGAAAGGATACATTTGACTGAAAAAAATATGTTAATGTATTAATAAGTTTGGATGGAGGAAGGGAGGAGGGAGAGAGAGAGAGAGAGAAAGAGAGAGAGAGGGGAGAATTTAACAGTGCTTATAGAAAAAAAGATGAATCATAATTATTATTATATATTTAATGATAAACAAAGATGGACAGACAGAGCCGATCACTTTATGTCCAATTCTGTTGAGGCTAAAATATAACATTTGTTTCAATTAGATACACTAATTTTTTTCTCATTGGATAAATTCTTATACAGTTTTATAAAACTAATTGGCAAGTGCACAGGTGCATAGGCTCAATGGTAAAAGGGGGGGAATGGTGGGAGTTACAAGACCTCTGCATATACACACAAGGAAGGAAAATAATGAACAAATGTTTGCATAAGATCCTCATTTTTTTCATTACATAAAAATTTTTCAAGTTTATAAATTTTAGACATTTGCAAAGTAACATATGTATCTGAATATACAAGTTAATTCACAATTTTAAACTGCATCACCCCTTATCCCTAATTTTGTCAGATAACAACACAGATAACATACACATGTAATTATTTTTTACCACAAAAATATAAATTTTTATAAATTTGCAAAACAATAAATAGCTGAAAATATAATTTGATTCAGAATTTATAATTTGAATTGCACCTTTTTTTATCCATTATTTGGCTCATATATTATCAAATATTGCTTAAAATTATTTAAAAGGAAATTTATTTCTTTAAAAATATTACATTACCACAACATGGCATGATGGATTATTCCTTAATTAAGAACAGTTTTGAACAATGGAGAGGAAACTACTTTTCAATTAAGGAAATACATGTCAAACAATAACAATTTTTGCACTGCACTTGTGGGGGGGGGGGGGGGAGGGTGATATGAATGACTGTACACATGTGACCCCTGCTGCCCCAGTGACCCTAGCTAAGCTGAGTCTAGGAAGATGCCTGGACCACTGGACTGGGCTGGCATGATGTAAACAACACTTGACATGGTGTATGGAAACTTGAATAAAAGCTTCCTTTTTTCACTAATTCCTTTAACATTTCAGATTTTATTATATTATCTTAGTACATTATCTGTCCATCAGGTGAAAATGAAAGCGAATGTAACTACAGGAAAAAAATGTGCCATAGCCAAAGTTGGGCAAAATTTAAGGCAATCATTTTACATTTATGCTAATAACCTAAACAAATTACAAAATTTTTATCTAATTTCTGATATACAACTTAAACTAAGTTGAATATAGATATATGCTTGAAATAAGCTCTCCAGCTAACAAATTATCATGTTGAGGGAGTAAATATATTTCCTGATTTTTGACAAAGTGCATTCTGGTGGGGCCCATTACTTCAAAGATTTATTCAATGTTGACCTAATAATCTGGGATGTACTTAGGAAATATATGCAGGAATGGTTATATCAAATATAATTAGATTAACAACAGCAGTTTTCATGGTGGGCAGTTTTGAAGTGTAACATTTGGTTTTTATGGTAAAATGGAGGTTTTTCCTTAATTTCTAGAAGGAACAAAGTTGCAGTGACCTAGTTTCAGGTTTGGTAGGAGAACTTAGGGACATCTAACTCTATGTAAAATTTTGGATTTGTAGGTCCAACAGTTTCAAAACATGCCCTGTTAACGGCCAGACAGCCAGACTGACAAAGGACTATGACTATAGCTCAGATGACTTATAGTCAGCTTAGCTAAATATAAAATAAATAGCCTTTATTGTTTATACTTGTTTCATTTATAATAAGTATACAAGATTCACACTCTGTTAAGGAGATTTAAAAATCATGTATGTTTTACTCGATGAGCTTTTGAATGCAAGGTTTTCAGTAGGAAAATATGTGACGAGTCCAGGACTCTCAGGTTAAAATACTGGAGAGTCCCATCTGAATTTGGATGGTCCCATGGTGAGATGATATCAAAAATTTAATCCTTATTCTGTATTTTATGCCATTATCCCATCATTATATGATTAGAAATCATGTCATTATATGATTACTTGATTAGAGTAAAATAAAAGGGTCAGTTGTGAGCCCAATGTTAACACGAATCACTGTTTTGATTGAGGCAGATGATGATGGTCACTGACTGCTACAAAGGTAATCTTTGATCCTCTCATTTATACAGCCAGAAATTGTGCATCCCATCAGACGCTTGGACCCCAAGAGCAGTGCATCCAAAAAAGAATTTGAGCATCGCAGACGCCTAACCTGCATTCCAGAAAGCAGTTGAATGTTAAGGACAGAGCTTTGATCAATATCCCCACACGCCTCTGCGGTTGGATGACTGATCTGAATCACAAACATTACTTCAATGAGTGTTAGATTTCTAGCAGTAACATTTATATAATATAAAGAAACAAATAGAACAAAGGAACCAGGATCTTGGTATACCTGTCATAGGGTCTATCATTCCAGCAGCATCTCCAACCACAAGCACATGGTTGTCATGACTCTCAGGCTCCCCACCCAGACGAAGGGCAGCTGTAACGGGAATTATTATTACCTGATTATAAGATATACATCTTGGAAATGTCCATATATTTATTACCTATTAATAACCTCTTTTCATTTGAAAATAAATTTTATTTTCATGCTTTCCCCTTATCATATGACATTTAAATTGAAACTTACAAAAAAAGCTCAAAAATAAAATACCGCCCGCCCACGATGATTCCTAAAAAAAGTCCAGCTTAGAACTGGCCACGACAATATCATTACTCAGAAGCTGGATTTTGATCTGGCCTAGCCCAGATCCAAATCAGGATCAGGGGAACCAGAAATCCAAATCAGGACTGGCCCAGACCGGATCCCAATCAGGATCAGGGGAACCAGAAATCCAAATCAGAACTGGCCCAGACCCGATCCCAATCAGGATCAGGGGAACCAGAAATCCAAATCAGAACTGGCCCAGACCCGATCCCAATCAGGATCAGGGGAACCAGAAATCCAAATCAGGACTGGCCCAGACCGGATCCCAATCAGGATCAGGGGAACCAGAAATCCAGATCAGAACTGGCCCAGACCAGATCTCAATCATGATCTGGCCTATAGACTAGTTCCAAATTGAGATCTGGTCTGGGCCAATTCTAACCCGGACTAGATTAAGGTCTGTCCTGTGACATATATATTGTATTTTAGGCCAAAAAAAATAAAGGTATGGTTCTAAGGCACTGCCAGCATCAATTTTAAACCCCAGCATCAAATTATTTTAATTTTAATTTTCAATAGAAATTTGCCAATTTTTAGCTCCTGTGATTTGAACATTTCCTTCAAGAAGATAAAATAATATAATTTTGATAAATTTTACTTTGTTTTGTAGTGCTTTTACCTGTTTAGCAAAAAAAATCTGTTATTATCATGCTTTTTCCCTGGTCATTTGACATTTTTATCAAAACATACAAAAAAGGTAAAGAAAAAAATGCCCGTCGCAAGGTTTTCTGAAAAAAAGTGCCTGAAAACCAACCCTTATTTATTTTGGCCTTAAGGTGTAACTTTGTGTTACCTGCCCATGGGATCCTATTTGTCTATTTATAACATGGAACATGTTTCAGGAATAATTATTTTACTTTTCATGTTCCACAAATATTATGTAACAATAATCTGAAGACTACATATACACAGATGATGCCAAAATGCACTGAACTTGAAAGTTCTTGTCCAGAGTGTAGCTGATGTCTGAATCACAATGACTTCTCACCCGCTCTCATGCGCTCTATTTTAAAGTTCTTGCCAAGAGCGCGACTGATGTTGGGATCATCTTTCATCAGTTTGTCATGCCAGTATGGAAGGTCATCTGGGGTCACCTTTGGGTTGCCAGGAATAATGTAAACGCAGTAGTTGAGTTCATCACCAGGGTGTTTAAAGAGGGCAGCATATCCTGTAATACAAACAATAGAGGAAATGAACACCAGCCGTCAGAGTTATCTATGGATTGTTTGTGCACTCTTTCACATCTGTATGTATAACTTTAAGTATATGATTATGACAATGTCATCAATTGTACCCAGTCGTTAATTTTTACTGTGGCTGGCCCATTGTGCCCATACTTAATCATATGAATTTGTTAATTTCACAGATTTTACGGTACTTTTTACTTATAGGTCAAGCAGAAAACCAGCTTGCAAAAGACTTCAAATTCATCAGCCCAAAACAATTCAATTGGCACTGCTTCTGCATTGGTGCAGCGACAGAAGCTGCAGGCCACAGGGCTTAGTGACGCTCAGAAAAGATCTCTTGGGAGTTGGCACACTGCACATGCAGTTCATAGTTAACACAAAGCATCTATATGTACTTAGGGTAGGGATACATTTAAACCCTACCTTCTATAAGTTGAGTTTATAAGAATCTAGGGCCAATTTTATTTGGTATATCATGTTTTTTATCAACTGTACATACCAGTATTTATGATTTCGTGAACATCTGATACCTGTCAATTTGTATTTTGTCTGTTTGTTAAAACAGCTGGCAGCAAACTGGACTATATTGCCAGGTTCATTCTTGCATAAGCCAAAGCCAAAAGAGGTATACGCTCATCGAGCAGCTACAGGTTGCTGCGGTCAAGACCTCAGCCCTGTGCGCACCTTAAGCATATTCTCTGAGCCAACAGTCGTAGTGCAAGCCAAGCCAAGCAGGGAGCCACAAGGCCGCCATCGTCCATCCTGAGACGGTGACCTTTTTAGAGAGCTACAGCATCCACAGCCACAAAGCCAGAAGCAAACCACATTCCCTCTACCGATCCCAGCAGCGGAGACCCAGCCATGCCATTCCAGAGCCGAATTCGATCTTGTGAACGACACTGTTTTCGAGACTCATAGCCCTTGTTCTTGCAGTTTCGGCCATTTGGACTGTATTAACCGGGTTTCCCAGTTATGCAAGTTTTAGCAATTTTTTTCTTCATCAGCATCATTCTTACATAAGTGACTGTACATTTGTGAATATTCCTTAATGACATTCCTGAATCTAGATTTTAGAACTGGATCCACACAAAAATCTAATCAATTCATCCTTGGTCCATTCCCAAAATGCCCAAGAAATATCATGAGATTCCTTTCATCACTGTTGTGAACAAACACATAAAAACACAACACACTAACAGGGATGAATGCATACCCTCCTAGCGGAGGCAATTAAGTATGAGAGCTCTCACCAGGTAGAAGACCCTTAGGATAGAAGACAATGCCATCAGCCTTAAACTTGTGGGTGCCTCCTTCTACATAGGCCCTGGAACATGAGCTGTCCGCTGGTCGCTTCACGATACCTAGCTGCTGGGCCAGGCGGGATGGGGCCCCATCAGCACAGACCAGAACCTACAGCAAATGAACAGCCAAATTAAAATGAAAAACATCTTTCTGTGTGCTATTACCAAAGCCTGAACCCAAAACTGAAGGGTTCATGCTAAGGTTGTACACTTCACTGGTGCAGTGTCACATTGTGTCACAATGTCAAATATTGTACCAGTATTGTCAGATGTCCTTGTACTGAAAATCTGAGGATATATGACCACTGAACAGAAAGTCTTGACATTTTTAACTGGTGACTTTCAGCTTTAAATAAAAGTTGGTTGCTAGGCTTGGGTATGGTAAGACATCATTAGCCAGATATCAGTCAGTTAGCATCTGATTGGCTAACCACTGCAAAGATCAAGCCAATTGAAGAGACTGTTTCATAAGTACTCATTATCATGGACGAAGATAAGTAATGACTTGAAATCTGAATTCTTATACTACTTTAATGTATTGTACATTAGGGAAGGTATCATGAGATAATGTATCCTTACAAAGACCAGCAATGACTTGGAATCTGAACTCTTGTACTACTTTCATGTATTGTATCATGAGTGTACTGCCTGAGGTATGGTATCATGAGATATAATGTATCCTTACAAAGGCAAGCAATGACTTGAAATCTGAACTTTTATACTACTTGCATTATACTTAGCCAGATATCAGTCAGTTAGCATCTGATTGGCTAACCACTGCAAAGATCAAGCCAATTGAAGAGTGTTTCATTAGTACTCATTATCATGGACAAAGATAAGGAATGACTTGAAATCTGAACTCTTATACTACTTTAATGTATTGTACTTTAGGGAAGGTATCATGAGATAATGTATCCTTACAAAGACCAGCAATGACTTGGAATCTGAACTCTTATACTACTTTCATGTATTGTATCATGAGTGTAAACTGAGGTATGGTATCATGAGATAATGTATCCTTACAAAGACCAGCAATGACTTGAAATCTCAACTCTTATACTACTTGCATTATAGTTAGCCAGAATTCAGTCAGTTAGCATCTGATTGGCTAACCACTGCAAAGATCAAGCCAATTGAAGAGACTGTTTCATTAGTACTCATTATCATGGACAAAGATAAGTAATGACTTGAAATCTGAACTCTTATACTACTTTCATGTATTGTACATTAGGGAAGGTATCATGAGATAATGTATCCTTACAAAGACCAGCAATGACTTGGAATCTGAACTCTTATTCTACTTTCATGTATTGTATCATGAGTGAAGTATTGCCTTACATATGGTACATATAAGATAATATAACCTTACAGCTGCTGTTCATACCATGCTCTCTGGTCAACAACAGAGTATTCCATTCAAATGCTTCTACTTAGTCACATTCAAACTGGAATTCACAATGACTTTGATTATACAGTCATCGTGTATTTAATATTTCATGTTGGTGGCACAAGCTGTTGGACAAGGATAAAAGTAACCATATGATAATACAGACTGTCTATTACATGTGTTATTCAACCATCTTGATTTAAATCAATTGTCATTAACATTTATATGGTTATGAATTACATGAGGTAATCAGGGCAACTGTAATTGTGAATTTAATTGAATATTTTGAAAGAATTTGGTTAATTCAACAACACAGTTCCTTTGTTTATTTAACAAAAGCCAATAGCTAAACTAATCTGTACAAGTCATCTCTACCTGGTCCAAACCACCGGTGATTCTAATACACATAATCTGGATCTGTGTACAACCACAGTCACAGGTTGTTATAAACAATTTCCTTTTGTGCAAAAATAAGTGGTCACATGTCTATATGCTATTTTAAACAATTATATTATCTTTTCACAAAAGAAGAAAAGCCAAACTAAAGTTGCTGAGGTAAAATAGTGTCCAACACATTATTGTTGTCATGACTTTATTTTTGTTTATCATTTCACTACAATACCTCAATTAATGTAAAATTTTGATAAGCAGAATTGGCAATAACCCCAAAACATACTGACTTCAAAATATACTGACACCAAAATATTCACTAGAAAGAATAAAACCCAATTTATTTGGTGCTGCTATGTCATATAAAAATAGTCCTGCTACAAGGACAGTACCAACACAATAGGCATTATCTTTATATATACACTGCTTTACATATATAGAAGCTCCATGGTATAGGCCATAACAATACCATTCAGTGCTTAAACAAGTTCCTATGTACACAAGCTTGTTCAGTCAGAAATGAACAAACATATTAGCTCAATGCATGGGCAAGTTTTAGATCACTGCAGTGTTTGAAGTGTACTGTATGTTAGGACTGGCTTATGACTAATAATATGAGGGAAATCTGTATTGGTTATCAACTGATTATCAATATCATACTTAAATTTGTGTAAAATCAAAATCAGTAAAGTATTTAAAACATGATGACAGCGTTAAGTGATGGCATTAATCATCAGGCATTACAATGAGGGCTGATTTATTACACTATTTCAAGGTAAAACCATTCAAGTATACATTTTTGACAGCACAGGTTTACAAAAGAAAACTTGAACATTACAACTGAATTTTATATTTTCAATATTTCAGTTGAATTTTACACAATAAAGAATGAATTTAATCTTTAAGAGACATCCCATGAAATATACAGTAAAATCGGGACCATTATCCGGGCCTCGCAAAATGGTCACCTTTGCAAAATGATTGTCTAAACGAGGTCTTATATAAATAGTGTAAATAATCAGGACCCATAATAGTAGTCTTTGTTTTGAGGTGGTCGCTAAGTTATGTTGGTCCCTAGGTAAGGTTTTATTGTACCTGGACAAGTTATGTTGAGAGTCATATATAAATATATATATTATTATTATATAATATTATCACTTGATAAATCTTGAAATACTTTGAAAGGATTTCACAATCTTCTTACAGCCAGATAAATTAAGATGAAGAAATATCTATTAAACTTGTTCTGTTCGTTTTTCCATAAAATAAAGTTTATACTTATTTCACTCTTAAATAAATCCTTTATTTTCTTGTCAGAATCATTGTAAATAACAGTGATTCTGGTCTAAAGGAATGTTAGCTATTTTTATGAACCGTCTTGTCAAGGGGCAATGACTAAACAGGCCAAAAACTGAGCAAGTGTCATTTCCTGCAGTCTATACACCAGAGGTGAATGATCAAACAAAATCATGCTTAATTACAACTCAGTGAACCTCACAAATGGAATTGCTCTGTATTTATGAAATATAGCTGGGCTATTAAGTGGCAGATTGAGTAAATACAGACATGTCCCTGCCTGAGTTGATGTCTCCACTAGATATACGGTAATCAGCAAACAAATACCTCTAGTGAAACATTTAAACACTGGACGAGGACCCTTTATTTACAAGGTTTGGTTCACCCCTGCTGACCAAATGAATCATTGTATGCCTCATTGATTTGACCGTCAATATTTCCACAGGAGTCTAATGAAAGGTTGCTGTCCGTTCACCCCTTCATGCCAGGTCAGCATATACGTGTCAACACTGCATTCATGATTCAAAGTTCCTTGAACCCATTACTCATACTCTGCTTGCTTCATGCTTGTTTCACAACCTCACATGCCAGTACACCTGTACTTGTACAACATAAGTGTCCATAGGACAGGTTAACTACATCTTATATATAATATACAGCACATGAACGCTGCTGCCAGTCCTGTGTCTTATGCTTCCTTGCCTCCCCCAGGAGGGTATGCGTTCATCACCGTTTGTATGTTTGTTCCCGATGTAACTCACACAATCATGAACATTTCAGGACATTTCAGGAATGGGCCAGTACAGAATTGATTTTGGTGTGGATCTGGCACATGATCCGGATTCAGGAACATCATCAATGAATACTCACAAATAAGTTAATGCAAACACCCTGATCGGAGCATGGTGGAGGCTTGCATTCCTAAGAATGCAGATTTCTAGTTTTTGTATTTAGTGTATTATGACAAGACTTTGTTACTAAACTGATTAATTATACTGACAAGCATGCATGCCCCCTTATTTTGCTTACAACGTGAAATCTTTATTCTTTGCAAAATTTATTTTAATTTCCAGTTACTTATAGATTTATCGGAAAAAGAATGAGAAAAATGTAGTAATATGTAATATCTTTGTTTAGCTCACAAATCTGTAACATATGATATAAATGTACTTTGATAAAGTTCCAGAATTCAGGTAACAGTGATATCTAAAGCAAGCTGCACAATATAGGACATTGTGTTTTGAAATTTAAATAAAGTTCCACAAAACTGATTATAGTGTTTCATAACTGAATCAAGTTCCTCACATAAGATCATAATGTCCTGATATCATAATAAAGTGCCTCACATAAGATCATTATGTCCCTATATCTGTATAATCCTCAAAGTAGATCATCATGTCCTGATATCTGAACCATGTTCCTCAAAAAAGATCATTATGTTCTGATATCTGAACCACGTTCTTCATATTAGATTGTTATGTCCTGATATCCGTATAGACCTCAAATTATATATCATTATGTCCTGATATCTGAATAAGTTCTTGAAATAAGATCATTATGTGCTGATATCTGTATAAAGGGCCTCAAATTAGTACATGATGTCCCAATATCTGCTTAAAATTCCTCAATTTTAGTCACATGCAATATCCAAATGTCTGAATCCAGTTAAAATATTAGTTCATGTTCTGATAATTATGTGGTGTAGTACAGTAGGACGTAACAAACTGTATAATCTACAGGGATATTAAGTGACCAACTAGCAATTACCCGTGCTACGCACGGTTTTGGGCGAGCATTTAGTTCTGATGTCAAATAGTCTGTCAGTTTCATGTCTTGGGTGTACAATGTTGCTGTCTCTTTGAATCCGACATTTGGCATAAGTGTTCTTTCTCTGAGTTAACCTTGTGTCGGACTCTGAATGACCTGGACGAATACGTTCTTGTCCGAATGGTGGAATGTCTTCGGACAAACCGGGAGCATATGTATGTCAAAAATCACGGCAAACCGTAGTGTCAGAGGAGACATGTAAATTCACACAAATCGCGTTAAGCTATTAATATATAGATCCATTATATGCATGGTGTTATGCATAAAACTCTAATTGAAGCCGAGAGGTTGGCCTGAGAATTTTCGAAGAATTTGATATGTTAAATAAAATCATTTTTATATGAAAATATATATTATGCTGAACATCGCCATTCGCCTGGAATCCGCCAGTTAAGGAACCTGTTATCTTGCATGGTAGTACAGTACAGCGCTGAGACGTGATCTCGATAATTGCATTCCGGTTATAACGCACAAAAACTGAGCACTCACATGGTCGGGCAATCCCGCTGCGCAAAAGTTCGTGGTAGCATTATATTATGTGGTTCATTTAATGGCTGTATATATTTTTTTTAATATCACGCACTCCTTTCTGTTTGAAAGCTGAGCCAATGTTTTCAAGTGAGACAGTCACTGCGTTCAGGCAGTGTGTTAAACTCGGATCCCACTCCGGATCCCGGAACCCAAGTAAAATTTGTAATTCTTAAACTCTCATGGTAATTTGTCCAGATATTTGAGCATAATCGTATCTAAAGACATATTTTATTTTATGTTTGGTTAAAACAAAAAATAGTCTGTTTTGCAACAAAATTTGATAAAAAAAAACACTTACGGACCCTGGGACACGGACCTGATGGATTACACGGACCCCTTTTTCTCGTTGTTTTACCATTTCTTTAGTACATACATGTATTTGACATCACGTTTAGCCATGACACATTTGTGATTTATTATTGTGTTTGTATCTGTATATTTACATTTCTGTCTCAGTTTTTATTCATAATTTTATATTTGCTATTTATTTCATTTGTGTAGCGTTTAAAAAAGTATTATAATTTAAAACATTTTCAAAATCATTATTTTGAAACCTGTAGTTGCTTGAAATGCAAGTAATCAACAATTCCTTTCGGTATTTATATTATTGCCAACTTTAAAATTGCATGGTTGTTATGAACGGAGCACGAAACCTGTTGTTATGTGGAAGTGCTCTGATATATCAGTCTCAGGTCCGCTCAACTGTTAGTGCACTTCAAATTAAATCCCCCTACTGTGCCCGCACTATTATATTTTCATTTAAAATAACAAATGTTATATTTAGTGTGTGACATGAGTGCTATTTTTGGTCCTCTTTTAGTCATAAATAAAAATATGAGAGGTGGTTACTGGGGTCCGTCAAAATTGAACAGTCGACAAATTCAAGTAAATGAGGTCCGTCTTCATCGAAATATTTTTGTAATCATAAATCTTTCAGTGAATCAGTCATTTACAAATGTGCAACATTTAGGGACTTTGCTCTGTCCTTACATCAACAATAGTGGTGTTTTATCGGTATAAATAATGGAAAATGAGGAAATAGGTTTATGGGGTCCGGGGACCATGGGGTTCGGGTTTTACACACTGCCCTGCATTCACTACCGCTTGGAAAATTTTCATTCTTTGAAAGATCCCCCTTTTGAGCATTTTCCTCACTTGAGGTCTCCTTTTACACAATAGACCTTTTTGCTGCGCGGATGTTGCCTTTTGAGAAGGGATCACCAATGGGGATTATTTCAGGCCGGTCACCGCAAATTTAAGAAAAGCCCAGATAGGGCCCCCAGAGAAAAACTCTGTCCCACCATCAAACACTCTGTGGCCATTGTGTTACCAGGCCCGAAGACACAAAGAAAAGAGGCGCCCGCAGGGGAGCAAATATTAAAATTATTAATTATGCACGTAATACGCAAATATTGCAAATAAAAGTGGGTGGAATCTCTTTGGACAAACCCTCGAGATGTATGTCAGAAATCATGGCAAACCGTACGGTGGTATCAGAGGAGATACAGAAAATCACAAAAATCGCCTTATGCTATTAATATATAGATGGGCTATGACAAAATATTTACAATTTATTCAAGGCTATAATATACACTTTAAAAATATACATGATTAATAAGGACCTAGCAATGCTCCTTCCCTCAAAATGGCAGTCGTGTGGCCTTAGTGGATACATGTCAGAGTGGTCTGAAATTCATCACCATAAATAGTCTAAAAGATACCAGTCCTTAAAAAATATCACAGCAATATTTAAAAGGATTACCAAGATAATAAATCAGTCAAGTGATAAAACAAGTGGACATTATAACTAAGCTGCAGAGCTCACTTACCCTAGCCCTGTATATCTTGTCACTGCCCTCTATCCTGATCGTCCACAGCCCTGTTTTTTGGTCAAACGTAGCTGTTTCCACTGGACAGTTCTCCTTCAAGTCTGCTCCAGCACTGTAAAGTAATTAATACACAGATTTTCAACTTTCAATAATATCCATATGTATGGTCCAAAATAAAGATCAAACAATTAATCCACTGGTTAGGGTTATCCAAGAACTTTATGAATTTCAATTATCTTGTAATATTTCAGACACCCTAAAATATTCTTAAAAACAACAAGAAAATACTAGGGCTGAAATGATATACCAATTTGATGATTCATGCAATAGTACAAATACAATAATCAATGGCCCTGACAAGAATCATGAAGGTAATAATTGATAATTCTGACAAGAACTGGTGATTACCAATGGCTCTGACAAGAACAAATGTCTAAATCAAATATAATTTTCATAAACACTTATGGCAAACAAAAGTGTGTTGGATTTTTCTTTATTTAAAGTACTCCTCAAACATGAAAACAAGTGGCCCATAGGCCATGACCCTCAGCTGAATTGGACATACAGGTGATGCATGCATTAATTATTAATGTTATGACCTGGTGAAAAATATCTGATTAGGAATCTTGAACAATGGGTAGAATGACTTCCAGAATGCTCAAAATCATACTTTTTGCCCATAGTCCTTAAAAGAAGGGGTAACAGTGACCTCTATAGGATTTCTGAGAAGATATAAACAGGATCTCCCTAGATGCTAAGTTACAAGTTTCTACATCAAACTGTTACAATTTGTGCCCATCACTAATAACAGTGTGCTAAAATCATGTTCTTCCACATACCACAGATAATTTCAGGCTTCCACAGAGATTAGTACCCAGGACCTCCCCGAGTGTCATGTATGAAGATTCTAACCCACATAGATACAATTTGTGCCCTGTCTGACTCGCGTGGTGCTCAAAACCATGTTTTTGTTTGTAAAATATAGGTCAGTGACTGTCACCATGACCTAATTTCCGGTTTCTACAGATTTTGTAAAGGACCTTTCTCGATGAAAAGTTAGATGTTTCTACAGGTCTAACTCTTTGTACCCTAATAATGGAATGCTTCATTTGAAGGTCTCAAAAAAGTTTTTGTCTCAAATTTTTAATTATTCTGGGGGTACTTACGAGCCCCACTGCTCGGAGGAAACAATGGATGACTGTTAACTGACAACTGGACGGATGGATGGCCAGAGGTATGACAGAGAAAGAGTGATCGCTATAGCTCAGATGACTTTCATTCAGCCGAGCATAAAAACGGTATTGAGAGCCTATAAAGGAATTTAAAAGGCAAAGAGATATCACTTTAAAAGCACCTAATCACTTACAAAGCAGGCTGAATTTACATTAAATATAACGTCTTTTCATTGAAATAGAATGATACCTGCTTAAATTATTGTACTGAAACTGTTGGCTTACTCCTGTACACGTGTTAAAAAAAGTGGACCCGGCACCACCATAAACATAGCAAAAATGCCACCTGTGGTTTCTATTTCCTTTTCAGGCTTACAACATATGCTTCACAACTGTGCACATTCATGTTAGGACTTCTCTTTGTTTGGTCTGTCGCACATGCGCAAAATCAGGTCTCAGTCTTGTTATGGTAAACAGATACACTGGACGATGTTTACTCACATGCAGAACCATAAACAAGGGACCTATGGGTCACTGTGCTCAGCTGACGTTAACCTTGAAGGTGAAAATCTAAAATAATATCTAATGGAGATAAAGTGTAAGAGGAAGAGGTAATAAAGGCCATGGTTGGTTTATATGATTGGTTTGTATTGATGAGCAAGAAATTGTTGCAAAAAATATTTTGTGACCTGACCATGTGTTTCCTAATGTTGAAACTAAAGCATGTGAGCAGTTTGTGAACAAATGATCTGTACTATTACCATGATCATTAGTTAGTTTTTCGATTAACTGTTGACATTTCAGTAGTTTACACATTTGTTCAATTGAATCTATTTTTTTGTAATATATATATTATTGAATATATATGTATTTTATTTATGAAATGTATACAGTTGAAATATAGCTAATTAACAACATAAAACAGGGCAAACAAAGCCTGATCTCAAATTCTGGTGAGGCAGGAAAATAATGAAGAAATGTTTGTATTAAATCCTGATTTTTTTATCACATCAATTATTTTCTAATTTAAGTTTATATTTCTATACATTTCCAATTTAACATATATATCTGAATATAAAAGTTGATTCATAATTCTCAATTGCATCATCATAAATATCAATCTTTTCAGATAACACAACATCATGCATACAAATGTTTATTTATTTTTTACCACAAAAATATATCTTTTAAATCTGCAAAACAATAAATATCTAAAAATAATACTTGATTTAGATTTCATAATTTTTAATTGTGTCTTTATTTATCCATAATGTGCTTCATATTTTATAATAATTTAAGCATACTGATGGGTTCCTTCATATTTGTTAAAATCATTTAAAAGAAAATTGATTTCTTTAAAAATGCTACATTACACAACATTGCATCTTCTGGATTACACCTTGAATTATTTTTTCAAGGAAAGTTTTTGCATATCGGAGTGGAAACAGCATTACAATTAAGGAGATACAGTGAAAACAATAACAATTACTGCATAACACTTGGTGGGTTGGGTTTGCGGTGGGGGGGGGTGTGATTGGGGTGGTGATATGAGAATAACTGTACACCTGTCACAGCAGGGGATCTCCCCCAGTGACTGTAACAAATCAGAAACCCTGGCATAGCTGACTTCCAGTGACCTGGAGTGGGACCCTGCATCTGTAATCAAAGCAAGTGACTACAGAAAAAAAATCAATAAGTAGCTTAATTTTCAAGCTTTTATTTCCAAATTTCAGATTTAGACAAACTAAATATTTATGTTTACATGCTGTGAAAATTAAATCAATGGTGCTTACAGGAAAAAAAATGCCATGGTCAAAGTTGGGCAAAATTTAAGGTACTGATTTTTTTTTATGCTAATAACTTAAAAAATTTACAAAATTCAGATCTAATTTTGGGTAAACAATTGAATCCTAATTAAACATAGTTATATACTTGAAAAAATAGACTCTAGTTTCAAAATTTTTCATGTTAAGTGAGTTATTATTTTTCCTGATTTTTTACAAAGTCCAATATGTTTGGGCCCACAACTTATAGAATTTATACTTTACAGACTTAATTTCTGGCATGTACATAGGAACTATATAGAGGAATATTTATGGTAAATATGAGGAAAAACAGATGAGTGGTTTTGATATGAGGCAGTCCTGAAGTGTGAAAATAGGATTTTAATAAAAAATTGAGGTTTTTCCTTAATTTCTCAAAGGAACGAAGTCGCAAAGACCCAGTTTTCGGCTTGGTAGGAGATCTTGGGGACATCTAACATTATGCTGAATTTTGGATTCCTAGGTCTTACGGTTTCAAAACGTGCCACATCTACGGACGGACGGACGGACGGACGGACAGACGGACGGACGACGGACAATGGACCACGACTATAGCTCAGATGACTTATAGTCAGCTGAGCTAAAAAGGTGTAAAGCAGCTAAAGGGGAGGCATGCACGGAGATAGTTTTGCTGGGATACTGATGTATAAAGCAAACCTGATATGATAGCTTGAAGGAACAGGCATAGAATCTCCCTGATTATGTCCCTTTAAAGTTGAGGATTATTTGCTGGATTTTTCCAGTCAATTTGGCGCTTCCTAAACACTTAAATATTTTAATATTTTATAATTTTTCTAGTTGGGGCCTAACACTTAGGGGTCATAATTGAAATAATACTTCTATTAATAACCAGAAATACACAACTTACAAAATCTATTTTAAATTGCAAAACAAAGACAGCACACAAGTGCATCTTACCGTTTAGCTGCCATGGCAATTTCATTATCAAGATGAATCCTTTTACATGCAATAGCTGCTGGGATACGTCCTAAATGTTCTTTGCTGTGACCGATATAGCTAAGCCCACCTGGACTGCAAAGTCCACCATTGTCTGCCTGAGTGAAAAGAAAGAATACACTAGCAATAATATTTATAATAATAACAAGTCTTTTAAAGTGCAGTTTCGAATCCATATTGATCACTCAAAGTGATGTCACTGTGTGAATGCCCCCCCCCCCCAAAAAAAATAGTTTCAAAGCAATTTTGAATTATTGAATGTCAGTAGAGCTCACGGTATCTGGCTTGAGTTTATTCTAATAAAATTGAGGAGTGCCATATAAAAAAGCCCTAGTACCAAAATTAATAGCTTATTTATGGACTTGTGGTACTTTTAAAAATGTTGCTGACGAAAAAAGGCATCTGATGAATAGCACCAGGAACAAGGGGCAGTTAGTGTGTTAAAGTAACCAGGCGAGCCGGATCACGTACACACTTTAATGTGAGAAAAAAAACTTTGTATATATGAACCAAATGAAGTGAAGTGAGGACTTGTGTAATAAAAGCCACTTCCTAGATTTTGTGATGAAGTGTGCTGCACTAATTTGTATTAAACAGAATTGGATCCACAGGGGTGATCCAGGGGTCCGAACCCCCAAACTTTTTTGGCCACTGAAACCTTTTTAAAGGGCTTCAGACCATTTTTGGCACCATGGACTCCCCCCCCCCCCCCCCCCCCCCCACACCTCCTTTATTTGGACTGAGGGACCTTTCCTAGGTTTAGTAATTTTGCCTCTTTGG
This sequence comes from Sipunculus nudus, assembly GCA_026874595.1. Taxonomy (NCBI): domain Eukaryota; kingdom Metazoa; phylum Annelida; class Sipuncula; order Golfingiida; family Sipunculidae; genus Sipunculus; species Sipunculus nudus. Next base: position 60,636,638 of record CM049312.1, read on the forward strand.
TTGGACACCTCCTTTTCCTTTATCTTGGATCGGCCCCTGCTACATGTAACTGAAGGGGATGAATGGTGATTTTTGGCAACTAAGCAGACATGAATGAAGGAGGTTTAGTTGCTTTGTGATAAGGACTTTCACATAGGAAGAGAGGGAGGCAAACAAATGAGCATCAGTTAGGCAGAGGTATCAAAGCCATTTGTAGATGGTAACACTCTTTGTTTATAAGAAAACATATCCATTAGGGCTATATTGATGTATCAGTATGATAATGCTTCACGCACAATATGACAGACAATATGATACATCATAAAGTTTTGTAAGAGTCCAAATTCCAAGTTATTGCTCTTCTTTGTTCAGGCTTGAATAATGAAACAGACCCATGGATTGGTTTGATCATGTAGCTGTGAGCCAACCAGGTGCTGATATATAGATTTCTGGCCAATGGTGTTCCACCTTAAATGCCCTGTGCCATTGACTGTTATCAAATGCCAAAGAGCCCTGGTTTTTGGATGGTCCTTTGATAAAATACTGTGGTTTGCTTCATATTTGCAAAGGTAATATTTTGCGATTTTCAACTTTTCACTGGTTTGCGAAGGCTCGTTTTCTTGCGATCTCATCATGCAATAATTGACACTGAATATATCTATCATTTATGAATTAATTATACCAAGTAATATATGTGCACAAAATTGTAAAATTTGGACAGGGACCCATAGGAATATTAAACAAGTAAAAATCATTTGTTTATTTTTCGCAGATAATTTGAAAGATAATTCATAATACTTTCTATGATTAATGATAACATACAAGATCAATTGTGATTTATAAAATCAATCTCTGATTTTTGACTTGCCTTCGACAATAGGTCTCTTATTCACGAAGGTTTAATTTTCACGATAACTTTCCTTTCGCAAAGATCATGAATTTGAAACCTTCAAAAGTTATCGCATTCACAAGAGATCCTGCAAAAATTTAACATTTCCCCAGATTTTACCTTAAAGATAAAGGTCAAGGTCACCTGGTTTCGAACTTGTTCAAGATTTTGGTGGGAACCATCAGCATTTTAAAATTCGAAGGAAAATATGCAGCCCTTCAAAAGTTATCGTGTTCACAAGATAACATACAGACGAAGAAGACTGATGGTGACAGACGAAGACAGCACTGAAAACAACGTCTCCCCTGGAGGGGGGAGGGGAGACATAATGAAATCACAGAGTAACAAATGAAAAATGATATGATAAAGCTTTTTGTTTAAGGCTTATGATAATGCCTTATCAGATAAAAATTAACAGTAAATTTGTTTAACACATCATACTATTTCACATGCATTTTCTCAAGAATCATCAGAGTAATTGATATGAAATATTTTTGGAAGTTTGTTACTTAAGACAGCATGTGTGCATTCAGTTTTAAGCCTGTCAGATATCCATTATGGCCAGGAGATGGGCATCTCTGCACTGGGTCACAGTGGGACTTTAATTGTGGGCTTTTATTGTCCCAGTAATTTCTATTCTCATCTGAACCAGTACAAAGTATTTGAAGCACGGACCATCTGAGGTATGTGGATAATGGATAAAGGTATATCACCAACATGGATTTAGAGTTATAAACTGTTATGAAGTGAGTGTGACTTACCACTTTAGCTTTCTTTTCATCCAGTAATTTCTGGTAGATCTCCATGTCATCAAGGATCTCTATGGCTGTCTTACACACGGCATCTCCACAGTACTTGTCCCGCGGGAACTGTTTCTTCTCAAGCAGCAGGACTTCTCTGTTAGCACGTCCTACATACACAACCCAGCTAGATTTTTAAATACCTTCATTACACATCATATCCACATTGTTATTGTTAGAGATGTGGACAGAACCATTTCAACCAGAATTGTTCATAATTTTGTACTGGACAGGACCGGAAACACAATATACCCGACAGCCTAGGCTACCCCTTGACTGGACCGCCCCTTCTTTTAATGGTTTATACTATTGATGAATTTCTTTCATGTGATAATTTTCAACCTGAACAAGGTTTTTGAATGAAGTGCTTGTAGCAGCAGAAGAAGTTTACGCTCTTCGAGCAGCTACAGGTTGCTGTGGTCAAGACCTCAGCCCTGTTCACTCCTAAAGCATGTTCTCTGAGCCAACAGACGCGATGCCACACCAAGCCAAGCAAAGAGCCGTTAGAGACCGCCATCATACATCCCGAACCAGGGACCTTTCAGGAAAGCTACAGCATCCACAGCCGCAAAGGCAGAGCAACTCACATTCCCTCTACTGATCCCAGCAGCGGAGACCCAGCCGTGCCATTTGAGAGCCAAACCCGATCTTGTCAGTGTTTCAAGATGGAAAGCCATTTTATACTTGCAGTTTTTGGCCATTTAGCACGTTTTTTTGTCATCAGCACAAAGTGCTTGTGCTTGTTGGGATTTTATAAGTAAAGACTCCTCAATCACAATAAATGTACTGGAACCACTGGGAGGAATTGTGTTTCAAGCAATGTTTTTTTTTATTATAATTTTAAACAATTTTTAGTTATTACTGAATAAATGGCTTGGACTGCTTGGACCAGCCCACAATTAATACCAGCCACCTACAGCTGTCCTGACCTAGGGGGTGGTCCAGTCCAGTCCACCCCTCTAGTTTTTGTCATGAGAAATCTGTTTCTTCTACAATAATTTGACTTGTCTGATAGCCCACTCTGCACACACACTTATACACAGTAAATTTGCAAAAAGACAATTCAGCAAGGGTCTTGCTCAACACCGAAACATACCAAAAATTACTGAAAAGTACTGAAGAGTTACATAAGAATTTCTGATAAGACTATCAACATTTTTTCAACAAAAATTCAATGAAAATCCTTAAGAACAGTTGAAGATATTGTGTTGTGTCTTGTAGCTTTCATTTTGCACAAGCTGTAACTGACTGCTGATGTACATAATGAGTGGCCAGGCTGGGATATAACTGGTGGAGGATGGATGTTCTAAGATTGCTGCCTGGCAAGCTCCCTCGACAAGACTAAGAAATTAAAGGTTTCAAAAGCTTTTCAAAAGGAGGCTAATTATAACCAGGAAGCAGCCAAGCCAACCACCAGCCAGGTCAATGCAAGAAGAATGAGGAGGGCACAAACAGCAGCTACCAATTCCAGGCTGTACTTGTCACTACCAAGGGCCATTATTATTTCATCCTTATCATTAACTGTACTTTTCAATCATGATACCATGACTCTCTCTATATATTATACAGCCCATGAAAATTAAGAAACTTTCATTTAAAAAGAAATCTCAAAATATTCTCAACAGCTGTTTTTTACTTAAATTTTGTGGGAGAGTGGATCATAAGGCCAAGGAACAGGTTATTAAATTACAGGTAGATCAGTGTATTTGGGAGATGTTGTACGACAAAACAAACCAGACAACAGGCAAAAGGGGCCAGTTTATCCAGACTTGCATTATAATTATAATGTTCCATCACAAAATTATAATTATTTTCTCTTACTAATGTAGCCCATTCTTCCACATATTTTCATCCAAATTTATTTAGAATCTTTATAGACAGCTCTAACACACACTCAGTGACACACAAACCAAACCCATGATATAAATCCCTGCCACCTTGATTGGCTGAGGTAACAAATGAAAATGCTGCTCTGACTGAAAATTCAGATATTTCTAGCTGCTATATTATCATTACAACATGCAGCAATGCCATTTAAAATCAGCGGAACATCAAGACTCCCAGGGATCTTGTATGTCTGTATTCAACGTGATTGCAAGCAATGTATACAACAAAGACGTTAGGTTTATTACACATAACGTAGTGATGATAAAATGCTCTGTAGTACTGCACAGGAAGAATAACAACATGTTATCAATTATGTGTGTAATGATCCATACCAACATTGGCAGTTTAAGTTGAATGAAAAACATACTATATCTACCAGGGTCAATATTTGGTACATGGGACATGCATACCAAATTAACAATCTAAAAGTAGAAATGGCAGGAAATTTTCATTCGTACCACAAGCTTGTTCCATACCAAGTAGATGATACTGGTTAACCATTATAATACAGGTGCATATATGTCAGCATCATAAGGCCAAAAAAAAAAAAATGGTATGGTTCTCAGGCACTGCTGCGTCAATTTTAATCCCCCGCATCAAAAATTTTTATCAAAAATCATCAAAAAAAGATCAAAAATAAAATACTGCCCGCCAGCACTGATTTCTGAAAAGAAGTGCCTCTGAACCATACCCTTTTTTTTATTTTGGCCTAATACTGTGCATTGAAAAAGATAATCAGCCAGTCTGGCTGTATGAATATCAAAACTAAACATTTTCATTTGGATCACTGATATTATGATATTAAGTGCACTTATGTGTGTAGTGCAAGGTACTGTGTGGATATATAAATGTCACTTGCTGAGAATATTAAATAAAATTAACAACAATTGAGCCAGGGGTCATGAGCTCAGTTAATGAGCATGGTTAATTTAGTGAGTGAAATATATGCTTACCTCACAATGTTAAAGTCTGCATAGTATTTCTGTTCCAATTTTAAATGACTCTTTCTTAGTTAAGATAAAATTAAACAGGATACTAACCTTTCTTTTATCACTTATATTCAAATATATTTTGCAAACTTGAAATATCATTTAAACATACCTATAAGCTTGATTACAAAAACTGCAAAACAGTTATTCCACATGAAAGTAATTTAGTGATAGACTAAACATAAATACTGGCACTGAAAAAAGGTATAACAGAGGGCATCCCTACTTAATTACAACATCTTTCTTGATGAAACTTAACCAGTAATGCGGTCATTCAGAAAATCAGATACAACTGCATATACCTATATTGTATACAAGATGTAGACACTTTCATCATAACTGAAGCAAGGTAGGCCCTCAAACCATATAGCACATTTTTTAAAGGAAATTGTTATCAGTACATAAAGAACTGCACTGATAACAATGTTCAAGTAGCAGGGTGGACACTTTTAAACAATATATTATCATTTTTACTCTGCATACTAGACATGTCATACTAGTTATACTGAAAAAAATAGGGCAAATCAAGACCTGAAAAGTGATAAGTAACAGTTTCACCTAGATTCCCCGAGTGTCAAAATGTGACCAGAGGAGAACAATAAAACTCGTTATTTTGCAAAACTGTAGTTTCACTTCCTTGGATATATTTTCACTGAATAAAATACTAAAAACATCAACTAAAGGTTATTTACACAAAGTTTTGAAATTTTAGTATAATGATGAGCTGTCTAAGAAAGCACCAACATTAATTGTAATTGATTGAAATATTCATGCCCTAACTGGTTACTCATACATGTTTGCTTATTTTACTATTTCAACTGAGCAAGTGTTTTATTAAAATATATACCACTGGAGAGATTTACCTGAGAGGGAAAAATTTGTCAGTTCATGAAAGATCCTCTTGTTTATTGCAAAAACCCTGGACTGCCACATTAAACTGATTTCCAGGGTGGCTATCGCTCTTTACACAGCGCTTTACCTATAGGGCTACTACCTATATCGTAAGGCGCCGTTTGTTATGATCTCGTATCCTGAATTGCTACACCAGAGGGGAGCACTGTATTTTTGTCCAATCAGATGAGACCTTGTGCTAGAAGACAAAGCTAAGCCAGGAATACATGGAGCCAATCATATTCATTTCTTTTTGAGTGACAGCTCATGCCCCAGCGTAACCGTCTGAACAGGCCAAAGGCTCAGAGAGAATTGCCCCTGACGTGGTTTGCTTAGGGCCTTGGGCACATAGGATACTCGGCTAGTGAGCTGTAATTCAAACGAAACATTACAACAAAGGCTGCATGCACACCTCGCTGGCTGGTTTCAGTTCTGCAGACAACAGATACATGGCTACGCTAACACAGTCATAATGTCATAATCAAATCGGTCGATGATGCGAGAATGCAGAGGGAGCAATTTAAATTCGACCGGAAACTCATCAAGCGGCGCTTGAAGCGCAGCAATGGGCGGAGCCAGGATGCCTGTCAAGTGTTTGTTAATGGCATCTGATTGGCTGCTTGTCACATCGTACACACGTTTATTTCAGTGGACAACAAACCGCCATCTGGTGTCTAAATATATCATAAACAGTCAAAGCTGGCAGCGTGAAAATCAGTTGCTTCTTTAGAAGCGCAAGATTTCCGCTGCCTCGGGAGCGTAGGGTGGTTTAGAATTATGATGTCTTAAAACACAAAATATTGAAAAACCACTTTGTTGCCACGCCTGTTATTTGACCACCCTGTTAACATGACCACTTTTCATTGGTTCTAGAGGTGTTTGTGACATTGAGGATTTACCATATCAATATAGATGTACAGTAGAATGCTATTTTTCCAAAAGCATTGGGGACAAGCTTTTCATTCTGAAAAACCATCATTCAGTTACACTGTCATAGGTCTGGAGAGCAAGATTGTATGACAGAAAATACCAGTAAATACCATGTTACCAATGGAACTCTTTTTATTCTATGTTATGGATGAATTTTAAAAATATTAGATTTATTGCAGTGCTTGATTGGTAAAAGTCTAACCTATTTTGAAATTTGGCTCCCTGTTTCTTCACAAATTCCCTGGAGGGAAAGATCAAATGACATCACTATTGGTGACCAGTTAGCATTTTTACAGTACACATAAAATAAATGATAAAAATTAATAGATTTTCAGTTTCCCATTTAAAACTTTTTAAACAAAATTTTGCAAAAAAGGGCATTTAGAAAAGGACATTTTACTGAACTTGAACATGAACAGGTAAAGCACACTCACGTAAATAATAAGCACAAGTGGAACCCGCAGGACCTGCTCCAACAACAGCAACATCATAGAATGGTTTCTTGGTCTGCAATGTAATGAAATAATTACTAAAATTATGGCTTAAACATGAAAGATCATCCTCCTATAACCAAGACTCTCATTCCATCAAAAAGATGCTCTGCCTGCTATTTCATGTTTTATCTAAAACATTTAAAAGAAAGCAGTGCTCCCTATTGCTGTTTTTAACATTGCACTAAATAAGTTTCAATAAAAAGGCCCAGATCATCAAAATAAGCAAGTTTCAAAAGAGTGCAACTGCAGGCCTCAATCAAGATATCAATCAAGTCTTAGCTCAATGCTACTTTTTCTTAATGACAAACTTAGTTGACAATAACGCATTTTTTTAAAAATTGTTACATGGTTGGCATGTAACAATTACCCAGTATTAAACAAAGTTTTTAAAAAATATACATTTTATGATTTCTGGATGAAACTTGGAACTTAAAATGCTGGAAACACCTTTGTTTGGTAACACACAAATTTTTTGTAAAACTCAAAGTTGCCTGAGTACCAATCTATTATTTTAGCCACAGCAATTATATAAAATAAGTGAGTCTGACAGAGAAATGGATTAAATTGATAAGCCCACCCATAAAAGTGCAGACTAGGACAAAAGCCCACCCTTAAATAAAATATAACAATAAATGATTTTGTTTTACAAATATATTTTTTCTATATAAAGTTTTTCTTTTTTAAATATTACTGTATCCACTCTTAGTTGTGGGCTTTTATCTGGTCGGGCTTTTGTATGGGTCCACTCTTGTTTGTACAATAAAGCCCTGGAATTGAAATACTTTACCAACCAGAAAACATGCCAGTAGAAAATTGTATGCAAAGGTTAAAGACAAGTCTCTCAATGATACTCTTAAAACATTAAAGACAAATATTACTTAAACAACAAAGTAACTCAGATTAATGCAGTGATGACTTCCATATTTTCCTAAGTAAGGCATTGGCATACACAAGCACAACAAACACTTAACTGTAAATTGATACTGTTTAAAAGGCATGTTTAAACAATTCAAGGGAAGACCCTGGGTTTTTAGATTTAGTTTCAGATGATCTCATCACTATTTCTCTGCTTAATTTTTTTTATTTGAACTCATGTTTTGAACACATACATTTTTCATTTTGAAATCTAACCCTGATAAAAAACTGCTTTAATTAATAAACAAGTGACCCAGGGGTCATGACGCTCAGCTGACCAGGAAGACATTGACAAAAGTAATTTTATCATCTGAATGTCAAATTTGAATGAAATACTTTTTCCAAACTTGACCTTTTGTATAAAATCATCCAATATTCATTGGGGTACTATGGAGCTCTGTAGCATGAAGGATATGGGTAACAGACACCTATTTTCAAGGTTTACAAGATGACTTTTCAGGGGTCTCCCAGCATGTCAAAAAATAAAATTCTAGGTCCAGTTATTATGATTTGTGCCCTGTTAACAAATCTAAATGTTTATTCTGGGGGGTATTTCAAAGCCGCATAGGATGAAGGATATGGGTAACAGAGATGTAATTTCAGGTGCACAAGGAGACTTTTCAGGGGCCTCCCAGCATATCAAGAAAGGGGATTCTAGGTCAAGTCATTATAATTTGTGCTCTGTTAACAGATGACCAAATCTTTCTTCTGGGGAGTACTTCGGAGCCCCAGAGCATGAAGGATATGGGTAACAGGGACCTTATTTTGGGTTTCCATGTTGACCTTTTCCATGGGCTTCCCTGGAGGTGAGGACAGAAGATTCTAGGTCCAGTCATTATGATTTGTGCCCTGTTAATATATGACCAAATCTTTATTCTGGGGCGTACTTCAGAGCCCCCATAGCTCACAGAATATGGGTAACAGGGACCTTATTTCGGGTTTCCATGTAGACCTTTTATGGGCTTCCCTGGAGGTGAGGACAGAAGATTCTAGGTCCAGTCATTATGATTTGTGCCCTGTTTACAGATGACCAAATGTTTAAAGATCACAAAAGTAGAGAAAAAAAAATCGTAAAAAATAAAGGTGGCGCCACCAATCTCCAGAAATTGATGAAACACTCCATGATCAATATCCATGCAAAGAATCATGGTGATTAATGCATTAGTTTTTCAGATACTTGAGCTTTTGTATTAAATTTTGCATTATTCTGGGGGGTACTTCAGAACCCCATAGCTCGAAGAATATAGGTCACAGTGACCTAATTTCAGGTTTACAAGGAGAATTTCCATAGACCTCCCAGGATTTAAAGTAAGAAGATTTCCGGTCTAGAGGTTACGATTTGTGCCCTGTTAACAGACAGACGCCTGGATGGCCGGACGGATGACGGACAAAAGGTGATCCCTACAGCTCAGATGACTTTCAGTCAGCTGACCTAAAAATTGAAAAAATACAGGTGGCGCCACCAGAATGCAGAAACTGATGAAACATTTCATGATCAATATCCATGCAAAGAATCATGGTGATCAATATAATAATTGTTCAGATACTTGAGCTTTTGTATCAAATTTTCCATTATTCTGGGGGGTACTTTGGAGCCCCATAGCTCAGAGGTTATGGGTAACAGAGACCTAATTTTCAAGGAAACTTTTCATGGGCCTCTCAGCATGTCAAGAGAGAAGATTCTAGGTCCAGTTGTTACGATTTGTGCCATGTTAACAGATGACCACATCTTATGAGGTCTCAAAAATAGAGAAAAAAATTTGTAAAAATAAAAAAAATACAGGTGGCGCCACCATACTGCAGAAACTGATGACACATTCCATGATCAATATCCATGCAAAGAATCATGGTGATCACTGCAATAATTGTTTAGATACTTGAGCTTTTGTATCAAATTGTCCATTATTCTGAGGGATACTTCAGATGACTTACAGTCAGCTGAGCTAAAAACACTTAATGGTCAATATCCATGCAAAGAATCATGATGATCTCCGTATTAGTTGTTCAGATACTTCAGCTTTTGTATCAAATTGTCCATTATTCTGAGGGATACTTCAGAGTCCTAAAGCTTGAAGGATATGGGTAACAGAGACCTAATTTCAAGTTTCCACAGGCACTCTTCATGGGCCTCCTTGCATGACAAGAATGAAGTTTCTAGGTCCAGTTGTTGCAATTTGTACCCTCTTGATAGATAACATAGGTGGCGCCACCAGTCTGCAGGAACTGATGGAACATCTCATAATAAATATGTATGCCAAAAATCATGACCATCAGTGATGTAGTTATTGAGATATTGAAGATTTTGTATGAAATTTTTGACTACTCTGGGGGCATACTTTGGGGCCCCATAGCTCGAAGGATATGGGTAACAGAGACCTAATTTCTGGTTTCCATGGAGACTTTTCATAGGTCTTCTAGTGTTTTGAGAATGAAGATTCTAGGTCCAGTAGTTACTATTTGTGCCATGCTAACAGATGACAGCATCCTTAAAGGTCTCAAAAATAGAGGAAAAAATCGTAAAAAATCGAACGATACAGGTGGCGCCACCAGTCTGCAGGAACAGATGACACATCTCATGATCAATAGTTATGCCACAAATCATGACCATCATTCAAGTAGTTAATGAGATATTGAAGTTTTTGTATGAAATTTTTTACTTTTCTTGGGGGTACTTTAGGGCTCCATAGCTCGAAGAATATGGGTAACAGAGACCTAATTTTGGTTTCCATGGAGACTTTTGATAGGTCTCTCAGTGTGTCGAGAATGAAGATTCTAGGTCCAGTCGTTATGATTTGTGCCACGTTAACAGATGACAGCATCCTTAAAGGTCTCAAAAATAGAGGAAAAAATCTTAAAAAATCAAACAATACAGGTGGCGCCACAAGTCTGCAGGAACTGATGGAACATTTCATAATCAATATGTATGCCAAAAATCATGACCATCAGTGATGTAGTTATTGAAATTTTGAAGTTTTTGTATGAAATTTTTGACTACTCGGGGGGGGGGGGGTACTTTGGGGCCCCATAGCTCGAAGGATATGGTTAACAGAGACCTAATTTCTGGTTTCCAAGGATATTTTTCATGGACCTCTCAGTGTGTCAAGAATGAAGATTCTAGGTCCAGTCGTTACGATTTGTGCCATGCTTACAGATGACAGCATCCTTAAAGGTCTCAAAAATAGAGGAAAAAATTGTAAAAAATCGAACAATAAAGGTGGCACCACCAGTCTGCAGGAAGTGATGACACATCTCATGATCAATAGTTATGCCACAAATCATGACCATCATTCAAGTAGTTAATGAGATATTGAAGTTTTTGTATGAAATATTTTACTTTTCTTGGGGGTACTTTGGGGCTCCATAGCTTGAAGAATATGGGTAACAGAGACCTAATTTCTGGTTTCCATGGAGACTTTTCATAGGTCTCTCAGTGTGTGAAGAATGAAGATTCTAGGTCCAGTCTTTACGATTTGTGCCATGTTAACAGATGTTTACATTTTGAAAGGTCTAAAAAATAGAGAAAAAAATTCGTAAAAAATTAAACGATACAGGTGGCGCCACCAGTCTGCAGGGCGTGATGGAACATCTCATGATCAATATGTATGACAAAAATCATGACCATCAGTCGAGTATTTAATGAGATATTGAAGTTTTTGTTTGAAATTTTTTACTTTTCTGGGGGGTAGTTTGGGGCCCCATAGCTGGAAGGATATGGGTAACAGAGACCTAATTTCTGGTTTCCATGGAGACTTTTCATAGGTCTCTCAGTGTGTCGAGAATGAAGATTCTAAGTCCAGTCATTACGATTTGTGCCTTGTTAACAGATGTTCACATTTTTAAAGGTCTCTGAGGGAACTGATGGAACCTCTCATGATCAATATGTATGCCAAAAATCATGACCATCAATCAAGTAGTTATTGAGATATTGAAGTTTTTGTATGAAATTTTGGACTTTTATGGGGGGTACCTTGGGGCTGGAAGGATATGGGTAACAGAGACCTAATTTCTGGTTTCCATGGAGACTTTTCATAGGTCTCTCATAGGTCATGGAACCTCTCATGATCAATATGTATGCCAAAAATCATGACCATCAGTCAAGTAGTTATTGAGATATTGAAGTTTTTGTATGAAATTTTGGACTTTTATGGGGGGTACCTTGGGGCTGGAAGGATATGGGTAACAGAGACCTAATTTCTGGTTTCCATGGAGACTTTTCATAGGTCTCTCAGTGTGTCGAGAATGAAGATTCTAAGTCCAGTCATTACGATTTGTGCCTTGTTAACAGATGTTCACATTTTTAAAGGTCTCTGAGGGAACTGATGGAACCTCTCATGATCAATATGTATGCCAAAAATCATGACCATCAGTCAAGTAGTTATTGAGATATTGAAGTTTTTGTATGAAATTTTGGACTTTTATGGGGGGTACCTTGGGGCCCCATAGTTAGAAGGATATGGGTAACAGAGACCTAATTTCTGGTTTCCAAGGAGATTTTTCATGGACCTCCCAGGATGTCAAGTAAGAAGATTCCAGTTCTAGCGGTTACGATTTGTGCCTGGTTAACGGACAGACAGAAGGACAGACAGACAGGCGGACGACGGACAAAGAGTGATCGCTATAGCTCAGATGACTTTCAGTCAGCTGAGATAAAAAGGAATACACAAACATTTAATGAATCATATGTTCTGAATTTACAGTTAATAATGCCATTACTGGTACCGGTATATAATGCATTGTATTTAGTTTTATTTTTTCATAAACTTTTTAATTTCACTACATGCCTTTATGCTGAATCCCTCCATTCTAAATGGTTCTGGTTTTATTATCCACTGAATATTCTAACTGTGACAAATTCTGATCAGAGTCTGGACATGCAGTATCTCAGATTTCACTAGATGAATCCTTGAAGTTTAAGGGTTCCTGTAATGTATCCACACAACTCATGCATTAAAACTGCAGACAAACACATTTTCCCTGTAATTTAAATGCAAATTGCATCTTCTGATCTATTAAATAAAAACACATGATACACTGTCAATTCAGGAAAGTTCATCAGATAAAGCAGTTAACAAATATATGAAAACCACCATATTTTCAAATCTCAGTCCTTTCACACTGGAAATTTAGGGTCTTTGGTCACATGCAAAGAATGATGAATCTAACAGCTATTGAGTTATTATTGCATTTTATGGATATTTTTAAAAATGCAGCCAGAAAATGAATTTTGCAATAAAATGTAATTGTCTGCTCTAAGGATTAATTATGAAGCTTTTATTCAAACATTCAAAGGCCTCTAAATTCTCATTTACTTTTGTTAAAACTGTAATAATATGGCCGTTAAAAAATCACCCGAACATCATTAGGCACTCTTTTGTGGAACAGATTATTCTGGTTTTGGAGAAAGTATGAGTTATTTTTCAGGCTGATCTAATTACATTCTTATTTACAAAAACTGAATAAATTATTAAATAAATATTTCATTTTCATCAAATTAAAAAAAATGTGGCAGCCACTGCACTCGGTATTGCATGCCCCCCCCCCCCTCCCCCCATACTAAAACATTCATCTGAGCTTTATCCTGAGAGGACAGCAACTGCGAGCTGTCATGCTGAGCAGAATTTGATCTGACAGCCCGTAGCGTTGGAAACCTCCAAAACACCAGCTGAAAACAAAACCACTCCAACTCGGGGCATCACAATTCCTTACCGTTTCTCTATCAGAAGGATATTTCCGGGGATATCTTTGTATGCCCTTTCCCAAAAGTGTTTTAATTGTCTGAAAGACTATAATTAAAAAGGTGACAGTCATCGGCAAATACAAAAGGAACCTAATAACTGGACCCGCAGGCTCCAACTCCGGTAAGTCACTGGAGGCCGCCATGTTGATTATATTAGACTGGTACCCTTCTGCACCTGCCTCCCAGGCAAATGCGAGTTGGACTTGCACCTTTGTTCCACAAGTGGCATGATGCGCGGGGAATCGCCTTTTGTTTGAATATTCTGAAAACTTGACCAGGGCGCCAGTCTAAGTCGTAATATTATGTTTATAATTCTTGCCTACAGAAACATTTATAATAAATGTGTATGTTACGGAGGATTTAGAGGTAGTTGATCTGAGTGTGAATGTTTAATTTTCATTATCTACGAAACGGAAGGATGTAAATGGTCTGAGTCAACTACTTCCGGTGGCAACCGAATGTAAACGATCTGTCATCGCCGGGTACCGTATTCGCCATCACGTGACGTCACTTGCCTGTCACTCGTCCGCCCATGTGAAAAGTTGGCAAAATGCTCATCTACGAATTGTAAGTTTTTTACGTAAATTCTGATTTTAAACCTTACTGTACCATCAAATAGAGATTACTGCGTAAATGTCGATATTTAACTAGGGCTCTTTTCCTGCTCAGATTTTTCTAATTTTGATGTTCATCCACCCACTTTGAATGGTATGTGGATGTATTTTCTTGATTAAAGGTAATCATTCAAGACAATAACTGAATTATTTATGTCATTTCAGCCAAATCACCATTCCCTTGACGGTAGATGAGGTAAGCCTTTTAATTATATCAATTGATGTTTAATTCACAAGGAAGCTGTTTACAGGTTGTCCGATATGCGGATCGATTTCACCGGCTCTCGCCTGAAGGGAGCCATCTTGAATTTATAAAGTCCGTGTGCAGCGAATGAAGGGTCATTTGGGGTTTTCCAAATTTGCAATTTCCTGTTACATATGTCCAAAATTAAATAAAATAATAAACATAAAGCAGAAACAAACTTTCTTAAGTTTTTACTATTGTAAGGTACAAAGGAACAGTGATTTCAATCAGAACCTTATCTTTAAGCAAAGAGGTGAAATCAATTCCTTTAAAGGGCCCCCTGCTTTATTTGCTTGATGTTTGGGACTGGCTGCTGTGAAACCATTCATATTTACATGGTTGAGGCTCATACTGTGGATACCAGTCTGTGGCAGCATTCAGCACTGTTTGTGTTACCAGGGTTACTGCTGTCTGCATAGTGCGAAGCCACCCCAGATTTTTATTGGCTACAAATGTATAAAGGCTATCCAAAGTAGCCTTTTGTCTATCTACCTGAAGTCCTTGTTTATGGCATATATATTTATAATCATGGTATAATATATATTGATTATTATAGACTATTTTGATTCTCTCACATGGAGATATTCAGGTGACTAAAATCCCACTTAAAAACCTTTCAGTAGTAAAATGCACACGTTTGAACACTTCACATCTCTATAGACTTAGAACATGTATACATTCCTCAGAATGTTTATACACACACCTAACTTTAACCTCAGAAATTGATTTCCACTGTAAATTTCTTAAGAACTAATATTCAAGAAGACGTTATCATATGTAGTGTTTATACATTACTCAGCAGGTATATTATATCTATAGAATTATTGTTCTGTTGTTCAGGTCTAAAATGCCAGGCTATGCAGTATGTGCTTAAAATGCATAGAAACATAAGAACAGATCACTATTTTGTAATTTTAAGTTGTACCCATATTTCTTGAAGATTATTCTGATGAGTGTATTTAGTCATAGTTGCATCATTGATCAATATGCCATGGTCAGGGCATAAAACTCGGCGCAGTGGGTTTTAATGGGTAAACCCAGGTTTTATGGGTTTTACAGATTTTATGGGCAATATAGTCTCAAATGGCAGCTGATTAAACTCAAAATTTCTTGTACCAGCTTGGGAAATACTGTGATCAGTATGCTAGTTTGCTTTATAATATATATATATATTGATGCTACAATCACTGTAGTTTTTCCTCTTTATTTGATTATATGCATTTTATGCAGCCATTCTGAGATTGAAAAGAATGCTTACAGAAATGCCAAAATCATATTGCCCATTAAAACCTGCATGTGGGTTTTAAGGCTTATTGCCCGCCCAGAAAATAAGGGGTATTGCCCGCCTGGGTATTACCCGCCCAACCCTGGCTATGGTGGATGGACTGAATAAGTTGATTTTAATTTTATAGTGTCAGATATATAACAATATTATAATTGTGATAAGTTATGGATGGATTTTAATTTTATAGTGACAACTTTTTTTCAGTCTTATTAATTTAAAATTTATTCCAAATTTTGTGCATCTTGAACATGTAAATTGCTGATATAATTATGTATAATTAAGTTTACATTGTTGGCATTTGTTTAACAATTGTTCCATAGTTATCTCTAAAACTAAAAGAGGATCTTTTACCTTTATGTTTTATACATGTGGATTGTGGTGCATACTTGTATTATTTTGGAAATTAATCTGTGTACATGTTCATTTTCTGACATGGTCTTTGATGACTTCATCAGTGTGTCAATCCTTCAGTGTAGTTTTGAAGCCCAATAGATTTAATACAGAGCACATTCTGTGCAGCAATATTAATCCTTCTAAACAGAGACTGTCCAGCTTTCTGCAATAAAATCAATTTTATATGTTTGCAGACTTACTGTAGAAAGGAGAACATATGGTCATTCTACTATTGATTGTTTTACATTCATGCCGGATCTGATTATATAGATTGGTCAAGCACAGTGAACAGTGTGTTGTGCCTGTATTCAACATGATCAATTACAGAAATTTATGATATGATATATATGATGAAGTTCATGATATACTGCTCATGCAGTGGTTATACTCTGCAGTCATTGAACCAAATCTCCTTTGTTCTATCCGCTGCTTTGAATATAAAGTTTTTTTTTGTTTCAACACCAGGGATGGCACAGAACCAGGAATCAGATCAAGGAGAGCTTGGTGTCACCGATTTTAAACTTGGAGTTGAATGCCTTATGGGATACCTCACTCTTGTTAATCTGATTACAATTGATTGTCCTGTGCGAACCCTGCTGGTGAAACCCGGTAAATCTTGCTATACAAAACAGCAGTTAAAATGAAAATCTGGATCTATATATTATAACCACTGCTGTGGAAGTGCCAGTTCATGTTGACAAGATCTTTATCTTTTCCTGAAAATATATACATTTTCTCTTAAAGTAATGTTTATAATTCCTTTTAAATTATATGGAAGATATTTTTATTAGCTAATGTACTACAAAATAAACAGAGACAAAATGGGTATTTTTCCTATAGAAGAATGTCAAAATGGAATCTCAGTAGACAGTAAAAGCTTGGATCATCTTAAACATCAAGTCAAGGAAGTTAAATTTGACCTTCCCCAGCTTTTGTACCCCTGTAACTGCTGGTAAAGTCCCATCTGGTTTTGTGCCCCAGATTTATGTTTTGTACTATCAGACCACATAACAGGTTTAAACAATTCAGCATCTGACATATCCCACAGTGTAGTGTCACTTGATACAGTGGTAGGAAGGTCCCTTTGGTTTGATTTTACAAATGACCTGTCCCAGATTACAGCCTGACAGTTATCTGATACAAGCCAAGCTGTAGATGGAATGCTGGACCAGCCACATAGATGTCCCTCAGTGCACACAGGGCTGGATATATACAGTAACCCACTAGCCCCAGTCTATCAACCATGATAACTCTCCCTCCAGTCCATTTCATTCAGCTTATATATTCGCTATATAACAACACACATAAACTTAGATGATTATGTGCAAGATAGAACTTTAATTATGAAACTCAGGTTTACATGAGAAGTGCAGAATATTTCTATTCCTGTGTTTGTTGGCCCATTGAAAGACAGGTAAAACATAATCTTATGAAACTTACATAATTCAGCTGTGTCTTGGGATAAATTTAGTGCTCAGTATTGTGATTACTGTTCAAAATGAACAGGGTTCAGGGTAATTGTCATCATGCAGTAATTGAAATTTATTTTACATTTTAAAAATTTAACTGTGGTCAAAGACATTTTGATTGAAATCTTACTCAGGTAAATTGGTGAAAAATGTAGGCAGACATTGTTTTAATGGAAAAGATTGTAAGTATTGATTTATCAGTAAGTGTTATCTGTGGTTGCTGCATCAAGGTTACATGGATACTGACAAAAGTCATTATTAGTGAGGTTGTGCCCTCACAGTGTTACATCATCAAACATCACATATATTTATTTACTGGGGTCTAAGTTTTACCAAGGTCAAGGTGTGGGGGCATGAGTGTAGCTTAAATTAAGTTATGTAAATTTACAAAGGTGGATAGTGTTAGGCTGAGGAGTTTGCGTGATGCATTATGTGTTAATACATAAATGTTGTAATTTGTTATTCAAGTTGGCCCAGGGAAGCATTGACAGTGTAGTCATTGGCATCAATTTATCTTTCAGGTAGATTACAATTGAAGTATAAGGTTTAGAAAAATAAGGTATTATGTTTCCAATACAAGTGCAGGTTAAGATATATAATATATCATAGTAAATCCATAAATGAAACAAAGGTCTATAATTATATTTAATAATATATTTCATTTGAAATATATAAATACAAGTCTCTGAATAGTGGGGGTTGGAATAATTACATTGCAAAAAAGTAGGGGATGAGATATATCCACCCCTGGCCCTATATTGAGGCCCCTGAGTGTAGTCCTTTTTGTAATAATACCTCTCTGCAATACTTAACAGGACCTTATCAATAATATCTTTTCATCTAATGACTTCTGTGAATTTTTTTGGTAAATGTTCAATGCAGTAGATACATCTATTAAATATATATTTTAAAAGACTGACTTTAAATCTGTTATTTATCAAATTTATGCTATTTTTAATCAGTACTTTCAGCAAAGAAGGATGTTGTCAACTTATTAGAGTATAAGGCTGTACAGAAATATCCATGATTTTAAAAGTAGTATGACATTTTTGTGGTTAAGGACAAAATATATCTTTGATTTTGCCTGGATACTCGCATCTCTGTCTTCCCAGCACTGAGTCAGATGTGAGCTATGTTTACATTGTTGTATCATCCTGGGCTTAACAAGATCTGCTTTAAGGACTCCCTTATCAGCTGTTGCTAAGGCAGGCCAGCAAGCTTATGTATCTTTTATCAACACCATCAAGGTCGGCAAGTTTAATCTGCTGGATCAGCAGTGTTCTCATGCTGTATTTCTGGGTACAATCATGAATTACTAGCTTCAGTGGCTTGCTATCCCACTTTTGCTCATTCCTATTTTCGTACTCTTAGTCTGGATTGTGTAGTACAACCCACTTCACTCATCCATCAGTTTGACATTGTAATCCAGTGTTTAATACAATCAGGGGACTGTGTCAGACATTACATCATAATCTGTAGATACAAATCTTGCATACCCATATTACTGCAAATCTGTTTGTTATATTATTACTGTTATAATGCCTGCAGTTACCCAACTTTATAATATCTCGGTGAATAATCTTACATCACTCAACTAGGAACTTATTCTTTGCAGGCTTTTGCACATTGTGTTTCTAGGTTACTTTTTCTAAGATCAGCTTAATTTTTCATTAGTTTATGACATTTTTGTTGGACTCGTGGAACTGAACCTCACAAGTGCCTCTTAAAGGGAGATTGGGTGAAATCTTGATGGCCAAGTTATGACTCCTATGTTAGCTCCATGCATCTGGAACCTCAAAATACAGAAGGCCTAATAATGATAATATAATCTTATCAAGTGAAATGAGTTTTCCTTCTTAAGGTCAGTCGCATTCAGTAGAGTCTGCCGCCAACGGACCATTTGCCTATCATTTAGAACTAATTCATCTAATATTTATCTGATTGTTTAGAAATTAAATAAACCAATATTCTTATAATAAAATTACCCCGCTATCATTGCCTGAATTGTCTGTGATATTAAAACTGTCTGTATGACTGATATCTTGTTACCTCCAGGTCTCTGATTGGCCAGACTGGTGTATCTTGTGTCATGTAGCCCAAGCCTGTTTATTCAGTCCTTTCTGATTTAACAATTAGGTAGCAGTGCAGTTTCAGAGAGAAGCACAGTGCTGGTTGCTTTTGATTAGGGCTGCAGCAGCTCAGGTCAGACTTGAATGTCAGTCATCTGGGAGACTGCTCAGGGTGACAAGGTTTTATGATCTGGTGACAGTCTGGAAGAGTCTGCAGTCTCTCAGATATGGTTGATATTATTCTTGTTGTTTGAGGTCCTAACATTAAACTGCTATCATAATATATATATATATATATATTCATGTCCATTTTGCCATTTGCACACTTCCCCCCCCCCCCCCCCCCCCCCAGGTAAATGAAGTGTTTTGATGTATATGTCAAGGCCCAGATTGCGATCTGCACACATCTTAGATCTGTCCAGCCCAAATTGCGATCACAGTTTAGGCTGGTACAAACTGCGATTGCAATCAAGGCTGGCCAGATCTTAGATCAGTCCAGCCCAGACTGCGATCGCAGTTTAGTCCGGCCAGGATTGCGATCCTGTCTTTCTGGCTTCAGATTCACAATATGGGCTGGGCAGATCTAAGATCTGTCAAGCCGAGATTGCGATTCTAAACTTGACCAGCCCATATTGCAATCCATGCTTTTACTATCACAGGAGTGAAACATGGGATGTTTTACCAATCCATTTGGTATTGCATCGTACTTAAGTTTGACTGTTTGATCAGTATTGTGGAAAAAACCCTGTTAAATATAACAAGGCTTCCCCATACCCTGTCTGTCTGTGCAGTCAGGGGTAACTGGAGTGAAGCTGCACTTTTGTAGGTAATCAGCTGGTAAACATTGTATGGTTCACTGGACAGAAACTTGTGTCCATTGATTTTGAATTATGTCACCTGAACTGACCAACTCAAAACTACATGAGGCATGTTTTCTAACTAAATTACATACATTCTAAGATAACACTTTATATTAATATAAACCTTTGCAAATAAGATGGAACAGATTATGTTTAAGCAGAAATAAAGCTGAAAATTTATATTCTCACATGAAATTTGAAAGTTCCTTCCTGAAGAAATGGAGGAAACCATTTCTTCCCAGCCGGAAGTTTGCGGAAGTTTCCATGGAAGGAACCACCTCTCGGAAGAAATTTCCAACTCTGCTTGACATATACATACTGGATAGATGCATACAAATAAACTGACATAAATTAAAAATATACTATCTATTTATCATAATATACTTTCTCTACAATAAATCAAGCAGCTGGCCTAATTTTGCATATTTTATTCTTTTTTACAAATCTTGTGTTTAAATAACTTTTTGAGATCTATCTTTGTATTTCCAATCAATCCCTCTACAGAAGGATTGACATGTTTCATTTAACACTTAATTTTGAACTTGTACAGTGTCCACACAATATAAGATATACTCGCTTCAGTACCGGTACAGTTCAAGAAATGATTTCTAGAAGAATATCCAACCACAAATATATTCCAACTCAATCTACATTTAAAAGAGGTTTCAAATTTTCTCCAAATACCTTTGTTTTAACTTCTTGTAAAGAGCATATGTTCAACATCTTCTTTAGCATCACACAACTCACAAACTGCTTTCATTACATGAAATGGAATTTATTTACTGGATTCAGTATTTTCCATATAAATTACAAGCTGTGGCACACCGCACACAGCTGTGACCTCCACCATTTGCTGTTACATATATAGATATATAGATACATATATATATATATATCACTCTGACCACTTTAGGGACCAGTTTTAATTTTTTTCTGAACAAGTGATTGTATAGCATTCCCCATATTTTATCCAGTAAAATGATTCTACCCATTCTATCCATTTTGTCCTGCTGTCTTTCAAGTAGTATTATATATAATTTAATACATCATGAATATTTCAAGGGTTTATATACTTTCGACGCCTGATGTTATATACTATATGGTAAATATTTTGTGTTTATCACTGTGACAGTGATTTAGGCAGGTTATAAGAATTATGTTATTAATCAATATTATGCATATTTGTCCTGTCCATTAACTGGGATTCAGTTATCTCATTATGCCCATGTTTCATTAACACAATCTAAAAAAAATTTCAATCATTTTTATCTGGTATGTTATATTGTAATGCAGGGTTAATATATTAATTGTCTGCCCTGATAGTGGCTTCATTGAATCATACTGTATTCAGGCTATGAATGCCTGCTAAAAACAGTCTATAATAGCTAGGACTGTACCAATAATCCCCTGATACAAATATTACAATATGTAATAAATGACACTTAGCTCAATTATGCTCATAGCAGTTGGATATACTAGTATTATTAATAGTGTAGATAATTCTATACCAATGTTTTCCTTATTCAAACAAAAACCAAACTTCCTTTTATGAAATAAAAATTCCAAACCTTTAATTGTTGTTTCCTTAATAAATTGCCTAGTCATATACCATTTATTTCTGATTACTGACAATTAACCTTTCACTATCTATATATGTGAAATGGGATGATAAAACATCATCATGTATCAATATAGGGACATCTGATGATACTGGTACAATATTTTACTTTGTATCTGTGTATCATTGTGACCTCATAGGTTATTAAAAATAGGGACAAGGATTATTACGTGTATTTAAAAATGATTGTATTGTAAGGTGTCATATATACTATTTCCTCTATGTCAGTTTGACAGTAAATAATTATAATTTATATATCATATGTAATATCATTACATATCATTTGTATTTGATATTATAAAATAAATGTCATTAAGGATAGTTTTTATACACCCGTCATATGACAGGAGTATTATGGTATACCCTCTAGCTCTGTCTGTCAGTCAGTCCTTCAACTTTTAGTGTTGCCAAGATAACTTATTGGGCTTTGATGGATTTTCAAGAAACTCACCATAACTACTAGTCAATAGATAAATTCACTTAAGTTTCAAATATCGGCAACATCCATGCATATTTATTTAGGTCATTAGGATACTTTGTGTTGTTGCCGCGATAACTTTTGAAGAAAATAAACAATTTTGATAATACCCATTAGATATGTTAATCAATAAAATATCACGCTTAAGTTGGATTTCCAGCAAAATCTATGCATATTTAATAAGGTCAAAGGTCACCTTGGAGGCACCTTGGTGACTTAAAAAAATCCTATTGATTTTCATGAAACTCACATATTTGCCAATAGAGTTTCTCACCTGAATTACCTTCTCATCAAAATTATTTATTATAATTTGCTTAAGATACATTGAGAATATAGTAAAAAATTATCTACAAAGACTTCACAGTATCCAAAGCATAAGGCTTGTACAATAATGTTTTGTTCATTCAGTAGCTGACATTGCCAACATACAGCTATTGTTGGTGTGGAGATATGTCAAATATAATGAGTTAGATAGTGATCAGAAGAGGTCCTGATCTTGTTCTTGTTTATGCTATAGCTGTGCGAGTTCTATTGATTGGTAATTGATTTAATATCGGTCCAGATAGTAATGTTACTGACAGCTCCAGGACAGCTGTTGTTGCACCTGGCACTGTTTAGGAGAAGTAGTGACAATACAGGTAGTACATATATGAACTGCTAAAAGTCCTGACTCACAAGTGCATTATCCTGTAATGTTTATTATTAATGGTATGTGGAAATAATACAAAACACCTTAGAACACTGGTTCAGGTTGAAACAAGAGTGACACTCTGTGATACCATACCTTCACCAAACAATCCTCCTGGATGCACTTTTTTTATCCAGGTCTTCACCAAAATTTAATCTGGCCAGGTCAGGGTACAAAGTCATCTCTGACCCTTTTTCTACTCCCTCAAAAGGTATAAATGGCATTGGCTCAATAGTTGTTGTGTAAAATAATTTAACTGCTTAATATCAAACAAACATACAGACACAGCTGTAAGCATAACCTACTTGGCGGAGATAATAGAATAATTCACCTTAAAATATTCATAATAGGAATACAGGCTTCAATTGTTTTAGGAGCCAAAGCTTCACTTATTGTAAGCATTACACTACAAATATATAATTGACAAGATTTTTTCTGTTGGTATAAAATGGTAAACCTAAGGACTACATTTGAAGGTCCTGTGTTGTATACTGAATAATTGCAGCTGTAATTTCTAGTCAATTGTCATACGGTAATATTTTTTTAAAAAATTCCTTTCAGCTGTTGATTCATAGTTGACAGTAAATGTGAATTTATGACACTTGCTGCTGGCGGCTACACTCACGGTGTGGCCTACATGTGTCCAGACAAAGGTCATTCACTTTGGTTTCTAGGACTTGTTGATGGGTTTGTTTATTGTATATTGACCACTGTCCCATGACCTGAACCATAACATGTTGGCCTAACATACCTACCTAGATACAGAATAGTTACAATAAACATGAGGTCTTATTTTTAGGTATGAGTCACTCAGTGCTTTCATGGTTTGTATGGCCATGGTTCACTCAGGTTGTACCCTGACCTGGTCATATAGGTGATCCTCTATCAGCTGGCAAATAGCAGGATTATAGTGTACTGTGTACATTTACCAGGGTAATCAGGCATGTCCATTGGTCATTCGTGACAGTTCATGATAACCTATGTCACAATGTGTACAAGTTGGATCATAATCCATATATATCATGTGTTAGTGATGAGGTTATGAACCTTATGACTGAGAACTCCCAAAAAAATAATGACTGAGATTTTTTCTGAACTCTGAACTTTACTTACAAATTACATGAAGAGAAAGCTAGTGTATATCCATATCGTGACTGAGACCAATCAATAAACCAGTCAAATACAGGTCACATATCCAAGTAACATTCTAATTTCCATAAATTTTGACCAGATTTTCATAGAGACTATACCTGTCTGCTATACAGTTTCCTATTTGAGTCATTTCTAATTGTCCTCAGAACTATTGAAACCTGTAAATACAGGGTTTGTACATACCTAAAAAGTCATGGAAGTTAGCCAGTTGTTTAAAAAAATGTCATGAAGAAGACATAAAATTTAAATGTTTGAGTTAACATCAGTCTCATCTGATTGGACAAAAATACAGTGCTCCCCTCTGGTGTTGCAATTCAGGATACGAGGTCATAACAAACAGCGCCTTACGATATAGGTAGTAGCCCTATAGGTAAAGCGCTGTGTAAAGAGCGTAAGTCAGAGCTAATTACCAGTTAAGTTCAGGAAATGGCAACTAAATATTATAAAGCAAATCAAAACTGTGTTTTGTGACAGTCAGGCGGAGAGATGTTCACACTTGTGCTGTTGGAGTTAATCAAGCATTCTGGTTTATTAGTTATCAAAGAGATAATGACCAGATTAATATGTATATAAGGATTGGAAATCCAGACAGAGAGCGAAGAGCTAGGAGGCATTGATGTACACCTTGTGCATCTCCGTCCTCCCTTGTATGCTCGTAATATTACTTGTAACCAGCTAAAGTTATCACCATCATCATGAACCAAGAACTGTTGCCAATGATTTTTCTTTTATGTTTAGTATCTGTGAGATTGTGATGTTCAACCGGAATATGTAAGCTGAAACTACAACTGAAATATTCACCAGGAGCCTATAGATAACAATGTGCATGACATTCAACTGGAATATACATGTTACAATGATGTACAACTGGAATGTGAGCCATAATGCCAATAGGAAATGGTGTCTGTATTTTTCAAAGTTCTGTGTAGCTGTAATTTTGATGTTCAACAAAATTTTCTGTGTGTTAAAGTTTCAAGGATTTCTCTTTAAAGTCAACAAGTCATGTGACACTTTCCAAAAATTTGATGGATTTTTGTGAAAATTTTTATAAATATTTACCAGTAGAGTTTCTCACGTAAATAATTCTCGGCAAAACCCTCAATTATTTTCACAAGACAGCTGTATTATGCACCCTGATGGTGCTCATGTTTTTAATTTGAATAGATTTTCAATATTTAAACTAGTTTATAACATATTAAAGTGTATTCAATTAAGGTAACAACTGAAGGCAAGTAATGGATCTGTTTTCCTAGAAATAAAGGCACAGGATTTGTTTACTGCTGAGGGAATCAATACTGATGATGTTTCGTGCCTGGAAAATCTGATAGTACAAAGAAGTCAGTACCCAAAGGAATCATCCCAAAATACGGTCATATAAGAAAGGAGCTTGTAAAATCAATTGCCATGGTAACAGTGCAAGAGTTTACCTACTGTCAGAGGTAGCTTTTGATCAGTCTCTGAGTACACCAGTGCAGAGTAAAGGTGTTCTTCTTTTCCATGCAAGGAGAGCTTACATGAAGAAACAATGTATTTTAATGTCAGTGTTGATTGTGATACCAGCAGCAAAACACTTAGGATCAGTATTGAAAGCTTTTGGGTGCAATATTGATGTAAAAATAGTGAGCCTGTTTACATCAAAGCAGTGTACATTAATTTTAAGGTGAACCTAAAAAATAGCTTTCACAGGTGTAATATATTTCTGTGACTTAATTCTCTCATACAGGTACATTAGTAGGATTTGGAGTGCTCAGCATTTGAGTCCATTGTTTGTTGTTGACTGGATAGAGATTCATGAATTTTGCTTTAAATTGTCCATTTCATCAGGCTGCCTGAAGAACAGTACCATTTCTACCCTTCTATACTTTATAAAAAAAAAATACTTTTTCTCGGGAAAGATTTCATTTTGTACTTTTGATACTTTTGTCACTGGTTAATTAATTTATACTTTTTATCTAAAAGCCATCATTAGGTGCAGTGGACATATTCTGTCAATATTTCATGCAAGTGGTATTTTAATTTTTTGGTGATCTTGCCACTTGATTAAAAATGACTGGATATCGACTACTACTAAAAAGTCATACTATAACTCACCACGGCTGCAAATTTTAGACCTGAAGCTTATTAAGAAGTATCACTGCTGCATATTTGTTAAAAAAATATTCAAGTTTTCATTGATTTCTACTTTTTTTCATATTTTTCCTTTTGATACTATTATCTTATAATATTTTATATTTGTTTCCACATAATCCAGATAACATATATCAGATTATCTGGCTGTATTTGACGAACAAGAAACAGTACCAAGTATAATAACACAGGCAGGAGTTTTATGGGTAAGATATAATATATATGGAAAGCCAAGTCTACAGCTAGATCTTTAATGTAATTAATATACTGCCTGTTGGCTCAATATCTTTATATAGTTATTGTGCTTCAGTCTCTAATCTGTAAGTTTGGTTTTTCAACAAATTTCAACAAGGCTGTAATAAAGCAGAAGAAATTTGAAGGTTTGTGTTATAGCTGGTTTGGTATTGAATTATGAAAACCATCATTTTTCATATACATGTAAACAGTGGTTCTGAATTTTTCTTGTTACTACACTTAAATACTTACCTGCCATATTAGATTATGAATTTGTGAATAAATGACATTTTGCCTCAACGACAGAAAGAGAAAAATGCGTAATTAACTATTATGGAAATAATGGCCTCCCTTAAAGGGGACCAATTACATATAAAGCATGTTGAATAGCTTCTTCTCTTTAAAATAAATCTGTACCTGCCATAATATTGCCTTGAAATGGTTTGCTTACGCCTGTAAATGAGTGCTAAAAAACAATGGACCTGGTGCGATCACAGTTGTCAACATAAACACAGCGTGACACTACATGTTTCAATCAGAAGATGCCCTGCCCAAAAAATGAAATACAATGTTTCCGCTGGCTGAAACACAGCATTTTGATGATCAAAATTGAACTATCGGTTACGTGGCCTTGTAATAGTAAACATACACTCATGGACTGTGTTTACCAACACGCAGAGCTTCAACAAGATGTTAAACAGCTTAGCGAGGTACTGAGACTATGTGCTGGGATAGTTTTGCTGGGAAACTTTTGTATAGAGCAAAACTGAACTGATAGTTTTAAAGAATAGGCATAATATTGCTCCTAATTATGTCCCTTAAGTTATTCTCCTGCAAACAATTTAAAACCATTTTATGAGTACTACAGCTAGTCTATTCTGTGGCGACGTCATGCCACTAATCTGTGAAATGAACATGATAGGGAACAGTGATGATGTTCTAATTGAAGTGACGTATGAAAGAGGCACCCATACTCACGGAACCAATAATCAAGAACTGCCAACCTCTGTTCACAGTGGGACTTGTATTCTCCTGCTGCACATGCTTTACTTTTACGTCACATTACTTCATATCCATATCCAAGAAGGATAACAATGGCTGGACGCCATGGACCACGAACATATATGAAACATGTTAACCAGGCCATTTAGGGAATAATATTTATATCATAAGCAGGTAGGGTACCATATATTACACACTTTTTATGCCCCCGCCACAAAGTGGCCGGGGCATATAGTTTTACCCATGTCCGTCTTTCCATCCTTCCGTCATTCATAAATCAAACAGATGTACGGACTTTTTTTCGCAATGCCTGCAGATATTGGCCTGATTTTTGGTTCATGGGCAGATATAGACCAGTTACAGATCGAGTTTGCGTTTCGTCCCAGTTGACCTACTTTTGACTGTTTTACGGCTCCTAAACTTAGAAAATTTCATGAAAAACAGAAATATTCATGACAGATAAACAGGTACGGACTTTTTTTTTCGCAATGCCTGCAGATATTGGCCTGATTTTTGGTGTGTGGGCAGATAATGACCAGTTACAGATCGAGTTAGCGTTTTGTCCAGGTTGACCTATTTTTGACTGTTTTATGCCTCCTAAACTTAGAAAATTTCATGAAAAATAGAAATTTTCATGACAAATACACATGTACAGACTTTTTTCGCAGTGCCTGCAGATATTGGCCTGATTGTTTGTGTGTGGGCAGATAATGACCAGTTACAGATCGAGTTTGCGTTTCATCCCAGTTGACCTATTTTTGAATGTTTTACGCCTCCTAAACTTAGAAAATTTCATGAAAAATAGAAATTTTCATGACAAATACACATGTACAGACTTTTTTTTGCAGTGCCTGCAGATATTGGCCTGATTGTTTGTGTGTGGGCAGATAATGACCAGTCACAGATCGAGTTTGCGGTTCATCCCAGTTGACCTACTTTTGAATGTTTTACACCTCCTTAACTTAGAAAATTTCATGAAAAATAGAAATATTCATGACAGATAAACAGGTACGGACTTTTTTTTTCGCAATGCCTGCAGATATTGGCCTGATTTTTGGTGTGTGGGCAGATATAGACCAGTTACAGATTGAGTTGGCGTTTTGTCCCGGTTGACCTACTTTTGACCGTTTGATGGTGCTCTAACATAGAAAATTTCATAATAAAGTGCACATGTATGGACTTTTTTTTGCAGTGCCTGCAGATACGGGCCTGATTTTTGGTGTGTAGGCAGATAATGACCAGTTACAGATTGAGTTCTTGTTTTGTCCCAGTTGACCCACTTTTGACCATTTGACTTCTCCTGAACATAGAAAGTTTCATGAAAAATAGAAATTTTCATAACAAATACATATGGACTGACTTTTTTTCCTCAATGCCTGCAGATACCACCCTGATATTTTATGTGTGGCCAGATAATGACAGTTACAGATCAAGTTCGCGTTTCATCCAGGTTGACCTACTTTTGATTGTTTTACGGCTCCTAAACATAGAAAATTTCATGAAAGACAGAATTTTTTATGGAAAATGCACATGTATGGACTTTTTTCACAATGCCTGCATATACTGGCATGATTTTTGGTGTGTTGCTTGATAATGACCCGTTACAGATCGAGTTTGCATTTTGCCCTTGTTGACCTACTTTTGACCATATGACACCTCCTGAACTTAAAAATTTTTCAAAATTTTACAAGTGTTTCTAATTTGCCCCAGGCGGGGGCATTCGGGTCATTCCAACACATCTAGTCTTTTTCAAAGATAGAAAAATTATCATACAGGTAATGTAAAATTATCATACAGATGATGTAAACTTATCATACAGATGATGTAAAATTTGTATGTATAATAGTGGTAGGAATCAGTTGATAAATCGTTTGATGATGGAAAGAAATAAAATGACCCATGATCGATTATTAATCAGTTATTTATGTGGAGACATCCTCAGGGGACAATGAAAAATAAAACACAGGCACTATGACATGTGAAGACATCTTCAGGGGAAAATAAAACAAAAACATATTCAGAAGGCAAACATGAAGATCACAGGAAGCTAAAATAACAGAGGAAGAAGTGGGGGACATAAATTCCGCATATTTGCTTGTAAATCAGTTATTCTGTGTACCTTATATATATATATATATATATATATATATATATATATATATAATATATATATTGAAATGGATGTATAAAATGCAAATGAAAATATTGGCAGAGTAAGTTCTGTCTGATTTGTAAATCTTGCTAATATTTCAAGGTAAAGGCTGGGCTGTTGACACATGTTCACTGCGCAAAATTCAGTTTTACTGCTGTTTGCTCCCATGTGTTTCATGTTTATTATATGTCTCACAGGGTTTTATATTTTTATGGATAATACACCTTCTTTGCATGTTCATAGTACACCTTCTTTGCATGTTCATAGGAATTTGTTGGTGTTCAGTTTTGCAAAAATGCAACCAGTTTAATTGAATATGAGGGAAAACATCTAATCAATATAATCAATATTAAATTGATAACACCACTAGTATATCATATATAGAATACCCCTCATTTGCTGATAATGAACACTCCAAATACTTGTTAAGCACTAGTATATAAATCTGGGTGATGACCAATAAGAATAAAATGGAAGACGTAACAATAAAACACTCCGAGACTCCTTGTTGTGTTCATATCAGTATAGGGGTGGGCCAGCTCTGTTCACAGGTGTTAATAATTAATACATCAGGGGGCTGCCTTCCCTGGATCACACAGTGTGGGACAGGTATAACTGAGCAATCACTCAGGCCGGGGACCCTCATACAACATGATTACACCACATTGTAAATACAATGAACTTTGGATGGCTGGAAGACAGACTTGCAGACAGTCCCTGAATTTGGCTGATAGGTTCTCAGTAAGCCAGGGATTGTAGGCACAGAGTTCATGTTTGCTGGCATGTGTATTGATAGCTGTCCAGACCTGTGTTAAATCAAGTGATCTATAATGCCATATAGTATAGAGATGAACAATTTTTAAAAACTGTATCAGATGTATCATGATTTTAAATTCTCATACTTATGCTTTTATTATTATTTTTATGCCCCCGCCACAAAGTGGCCGGGGCATATAGTTTTACCCATGTCCGTCATTCCGTCATTCCGAAATCAAACAGTTGTACGGACTTTTTTCCCCAATGCCTGCAGATATTGGCCTAATTTTTGGTGTGTGGGCAGATATAGACCAGTTACAGATTGAGTTCGCGTTTCGTCCTGGTTGACCTACTTTTGACCGTTTTACGGCTCCTGAACATAGAAAATTTAATGAAAAATAGAAATATTCATGACAAATACACATGTACGGACTTTTTTTCGCAATGCCTGCAGATATTGGCCTGATTTTTGGTGTGTGGGCAAATATAGACCAGTTACAGATCAAGTTCGCGTTTCGTCCCGGTTGACCTACTTTTGACTGTTGTACAAACATAGAAAATTTCATGAAAAATAGAAATATTCATGAAAGATACACATGTACAGACTTTTTTTCGCAATGCCTGCAGATATTGGCCTGATTTTTGGTGTGTGTGGGCAGATATAGACCTGTTACAGATTGAGTTAGCGTTTCGTCCTGGTTGACCTACTTTTGACCATTTAACGGCTCCTGAACATAGAAAATTTCATGAAAAATATGAAATATCATGACAAATACACATGTACGGACTTTTTTTCGCAATGCCTGCAGATATTGGCCTGATTTTTTATGTGTGGCCAGATATTGACCAGTTACAGATTGAGTTCGCATTTCGTCCTGGTTGACCTACTTTTGACTGTTTTACGGCTCCTGAACATAGAAAATTTCCTTTAAAACATAAATTTTCATGACAAATACACTTGTACAGACTTTTCTTCACAAAACCTGCAGATATTGGCCTGATTTTTGGTTTGAGGGCAGATAATGACCAGTTACAGATCAAGTTCACGTTTTGTCCCAGTTGACCTATTTTTGACCGTTTGACGGTGCTCTAACAAAGAAAATTTCATAAAAAAGGTGCATATGTATGGACTTTCTTTCGCAGTGCCTGCAGATACGGGCCTGATTTTTGGTGTGTAGGCAGATAATGACCAGTTACAGATCGAGTTCTTGTTTTCTCTCAGTTGACCTACTTTTGACCATTTGACTGCTCCTGAACATAGAAAGTTTCATGAAAAAATATAAATTTTCATAACAAATGCATATGTACTTACTTTTTTTCCTCAATGCCTGCAGATACCACCCTGATTTTTTATGTGTGGGCAGATAATGACAGTTGCAGATCGAGTTCGCGTTTCATCCCGGCTGACCTACTTTTGATTGTTTTACGGCTCCTAAACATAGAAAATTTCATGAAAGACAGAAATTTTTATGGTAAATGCACATGTATGGACTTTTTTTCACAATGCCTGCATATACTGGCATGATTTTTGGTGTGTTGCTTGATAATGACCCGTTACAGATCGAGTTTGCATTATGCCCTTGTTGACCTACTTTTGACCATACGACACCTTCTGAACTTAAAAAAAATTTCAAAATTTTACAAATGTTTCTAATTTGCCCAAGGCGGGGGCATTCGTGTCGTTCCGACACATCTAGTTTTACATTTTTTTTTTATCATTTTTAAGTTTGACATAAATTTATATTAAACACTAAACTACTGCTGAATCTGGCCACGTGTGACAGGTATTAACTATTATAGTAACACCTCCATTCAAGCTTCCGTCCATCTGTCTGTCCAGAATTGGCTTGTGGATTGATTTCAAGCCAAATTATTTGACCAAAACCTTTCCTCTTGCACATATGGCTTACCCAACCATAGATGAAGATCCCTATTGATTTTGAGGTCAAAGGTCACAGCCACAAGGGCCACTTCTTGAAAAAGCTTGTGGAACCATTTTAGGCCAAACCATTTGACCAAAATCCTTTCCTCTTGCACATATGACTCACCCACCCATGGCTGAAGAACCCTATTAAGTTTGAGGTCACAGGAGCAAAGGTCAAGGCCAGAGGGCTGCCCTCCTTATTTTCACACTGTGTAATACACCCATTCTAAATATGCCCTGTGCAAGGGGATGCTCCACTTAGGGATGCCCTTGTTAGAACTTCTTTCCTGTGAAAAGTTTTTTTTTTTTTTTTTTTTTTTGTGAAAGGATAGGATTAGTTTGTAGTCTATTGAATGACAGAGAGAAGAACTAGATAACAATGAATGTTTATGGTCATTGTAAAATTTATAATGCAAGATTATTTATTTGCATATTTTGCATATGTATATAAATTGGCCCAACATGTTAACCACACATTTGTTGTTAAATTAGGCTCTGGTTATTTATTTTACATTTGGATGTATGATGATTTGTTATTGTAAATCTGGTGATTTACAATACGGATAACATTTGGGATAAAATTATTTCAGTTTTCACAAAAGATACGTAATGGAAGAAACAAGATACACAAACAACTTGAAGCTCCTTAAATGGTAATCGATGTAAATTGGTATCATGGATTGCATTAAATTTGATACTGATACTGTGTTAGATAAACAGATATCCAGTTTTATTATTTATTTATTTTTGCTTTTACATAAAGCTTCAAATCCCAAGCAACTTAATTGAATGATCACGTCACGTAACTAAAACATAGCATCTAATTGGGACCTGTCCAACTGGGTTTGATCTAACTGGTACCCATCCAACTGATACTTAATTACTCCAAGTCTCTCATTGGACTTCTAGGAAAGCACAGATTTTAAGCATGGATCATTTGTTTGATGCCATGTAGGTTGATCAGTGAGAGCTCTCCTGATCTTTAGGCATCTTCACCTGGTTATATTACTCCAATCTTTAATTCCCCATATTCAGCTGATAAACATGTATGATAAATGGTTATAACATGAGTTGATTCCACATGCCACAGCTTAGTTTTTGCAACTGCCATGCCAGTTTGGAAGATATATTTCCTTGAAAACCATTAAGGAGCTCATATGCTTTTGATCACACTCTTTTTTATTGATACTATGTACCATGGGGCTTACAAACAAGTGTTACTGACTCATGATAATTTAAAAGGCCTGTGTTTATGCTTATTGTTGCTGGCTATTTGGAGTAATATCAACATCATTTAATTAGGATGACTATCAGTTTGGGTTATGTTATCAATTTACCCGAACTGATTATTAGATATATCAAAACTGGCAATCAGGGGAAAGAATAATATCGATTATTTGCCAAAGTAAACCATCTGTTTACTTTAAAATATTTATAATATTATGATTAGAGAGGTTTTGACATTTGTTAAGTAACCATAAAACAAACAGTTGTGGTTGAACAATTATAAGATTATATAACAGTTTTAAGTGTTTCATTCCTGTTATTAAATAAAACAACAAAATGCCAGATAATTCTAATGAATGTTTTTTCTGAATTAGACTCTGTATCTTTATTGTATACTTAGCTGGTGAAATGATACAGATTAAACAATATTTATTAAAAGTTTCTTTCTCTGCCTGTTGTGTAACTATCAATTTATGAGATTTGGTTAAATTTAATTCATTTTTTTTGTCTGGGTGGAGTTTAAGGCCACCCATGGCACCCAATGCCTGTTTTTGGCAAGGTAGTGCATTAAACCTGCCTTTAACTCCCTTAAACAGGTTATAACAAGCCTCAAATTGCTTTTCACGACCTTAAACCTTAGTTACCCTCACCTATTGTTTTAATATTACACAACTAAATATATAAAGAAACATCCTGAACAAATTGAATGTCAGGAACACTTGATTCAGAGTAATACTTAAACTATGAAAGGAAAAAAGCACCAAATGAAAGCATCACTATTTTACATTTTTTTATAAAGACAGGTCTCTGTCGGTTTTAACTTGTGTGGAATGTACGCAAATCATGTTCTTAGGTTTCCCACCTCTGCATGCCATTATACTACTGATACACTTATACAAATAATAATAATAAGAACTTCTTGTAAAAGTGCTTTGATTTGTGTCAGAGCCAACAATAATCACAGTGAGTTATTTTCACTTTTAACTTTATCATGCCAGCCTAAAGCTTATCGCTTTATTTTCCCTCTCCTTTTCTTTTGCAGTATCATGTGGCACAGTTATACTCAGTAGCTCAAGCTAGTAAAGCGGAAACAGGTGGAGGTGAAGGTGTTGAAGTTCGAAGAAATGAACCGTTCAGCAAAGGTTCTGGAGAACAACCAGAAACACCATTACTTGATAACCGCACAGATGGGCAGTATACACACAAAATTTTTCATCTAGCAAGGTAAGAACTTGTGTCATATTTTTAATTTGTTATTTTTTTCTTTGATAAATCTCTTACATTGCATACTTGAATTATGAATTTTCCACAAATGTTATATAATGAATGAGCAGATCGGTGTATAGGTGTAGAGTTTTTATCAGTGTTCTCCACTTTGTGCTGGACCAGAACCAACATGCTTTAAAGGGGCCCAATCACCTATAAAGCATGTTGAGTTAACACGAAAAATAGTTTCTTCCCTTTAAAATAAACCTGTAACTGCCAAAACATTGCCTTGAAACCATTTGATTACTCCTGTAAACGAATGTTGAAAACAGTGAACTGGGCGCGATGGCAGGTGTCAACATCAACACAGTGCGTGAGGCCATGTGCAGCGCAGGGCCTCAACACCTGGAAAACCCGACTGACTTAGCCAAAAATATAATACATGTTCCCGCAGGCTGAAACACTGTGTGTTGCCCCTATTTATTGGACCTCCTGTCACGCGGCCTTGTTATGGTAAACAGACACACATGGACTGTGTTTACCAACATACACAGTCATAACAAGGTGTTAAACAGTCGTATGCGAGGAAATGAGACTAGGTGCTGGGATTGTTCTGCTGGGAAACCTTTGTATTAAAGAAAAACTGAACTGATAGTGTGAAAGAATAGGCCTAATATTAATTCCTGATTATGTCCCTTTAACTGCCACCACCTAATATCAAACACTTATCTTAAAACATGTATGGAACTGGCTATTAATTTACCAAGGTTCAGATTTGATAACATACTTTAACATTTGGCACAGATGAAGTACATTAAAATTCCTGTCATTAGCAGCTAAATTGGCCATCTGGTTGATAAAAAATCAATTAGATCATACTAAAAAAAATAAAAATGTGGGAGCGTTGGTGTAATGATTAAGGTGCAGGACTCATGATCAAGA
Source organism: Sipunculus nudus (assembly GCA_026874595.1). Classification (NCBI taxonomy): domain Eukaryota; kingdom Metazoa; phylum Annelida; class Sipuncula; order Golfingiida; family Sipunculidae; genus Sipunculus; species Sipunculus nudus. Next base: position 60,672,589 of record CM049312.1, read on the forward strand.
GGTGGTGAGTTTGAATCCCTAGGGCCCTGTCACACCCCACTGTGCCAAGACCCTTAGGAAAGGTCCCAACCGCAGGTGTGCCGCTGTCCACCAAGCAGTAGAAATCGGTACCAGTAAATACTGGGAGGTAACCTGCGATTGACTGGCATCCCATCCTGGAGAAGTAACTCCTAAGTAGCTTCATGCTACCAAAACTGGGATAAGCTCCTGCCTGATGAGCCCTGAGACTCAGGTAAAATATTGCCAGCAGCCAACCATATTGCAGCATTAACATTTTTCAAAACTTTGATAAAGATTAGTAGTGCTCAAACAAATAACATTGTATGCATTGCTGCCATCACCTTAAATTTGTCAAAAGTGGAGAACACTGATTTGTTGAATGATTTATGTATGAAACCATATGATGTATAATAATAATTATCTTATACCATGATTTATATTTATATGATTTATACCATGATTTCATATATCAGAGTGTACAATATGTACAAATATTGTTGTCAATATAGAATCTGTTTGGTAAAAAGTGACATACCACATAAAACTGATACATATGCATGAGTTTCATTGATATATGTTTGTACCTGTTTCATGCATGCATTATAAGATATAGATGAACATACATGTTTACACCAGTCCTGTTTATATAATAAACTAAATATGTAGTCAGAGCCTACATTTATATATCCGCCAGGTTCCTGAACAATTTTCCTGTGTTCAAAACAGTGTCACATTTCACCAACACAGTTCACTGATGAGCTGTAGAACAGACATGGCCACTTATACCAATAAATGGCTCAAACCCTCTACGAGGACAAAGAAATTGTCCTTTCTCAGAATTGTATGGAATCAACCAAAGTAAAAACATATTAGGGTAAAACAGGTAACCTCGATATATTTATGAGTTGTTACTTGAGTATAAACCTAACCTTTCAGTTTACTTTTATCAAAATCTGTTATTAACTGTTCAAGTTGTTACGAAGACAAATTGTTCAGGGGAAAATACTGGGCCGATCCTGGATTCGATCCCATAACAGTGGCGCACAAGTCCGGCGTACCAACCGCTTCGCTAGAAAAGCAAGCTTCACTAGTGAGATAGTTCGGTCCCGTTTATGTCACCCCGTAACACACCTCCTCTTAAGAGCGTTCTGCTATCAAAACAAGACTAATTATCCCAGGAGTCTCACTTTGGTAAGCTTATTTCTTGGCTACAATGTTAACCGTCATGTTAGACAAGCCCCCATTTTGTTATGAAGACAAATAGTTGAGGGGAAAATTCCTTGGCTGATCCAGGAGTCGAACCCAGGTCGGTGGCGCACAAGTCCGGCGTTCCAACTGCTTCACTAGCAAAGCAAGCTTCACTAGCGAGACAGTTCAGTCCGCTTAAATGTCAACCCGTTACAAAGTAAAATTGTAAACAGATACACAAACCAGGTTGAAAACATGCCTCCCCACCTGCGGGAGGTATAAGTAACACAATGATCCATTGCTGATGTGATGGTGATTGGCTATTCAGTAGATTTGACATTAACTGCATGAGCTATATACATAGAAATATGCTGGGTTTCTATGGCTCTTCAAACTGCTAACTAATATTTTCTCATCAATATAAGTGATTGAGCTTTAATCAGAGCAGCTTGAAATCAGTATACTCTATGCAGTCAAGATTTATCTCGCACATTCTTTCAAATTAGCTTCACTGCTTACAAGTTAAAAGAGCAGTATATATTTGTATAAAGAGAACATTAGATCACATTTGCAAACTTTATGCCTGCCATTTTATGTTAGTATATATTTGTATTAAGAGAACATTAGGTCACATTTGCAAACTTTATGCCTGTCATTTTCTGGAGCACAGTTGTGACCATTTAAAACACATATTTTTCAGAATGCACATTGGAAATTTGGGGTTTCTCTGTCTGAATGTATAACCTGTATTATACAGTCATTGAGAAATATGTACATGCATTTCTAATAAAATTGCATAAAATTAAACCGTGTAGGAACAGTCCATTGTAAAATCCAATGGTAAATTTAAGCTGAATCACCCTAAAAGATTCAGTTAAGTAATTGCTTATGATGATAGACTGTCCCATAACCTTAATTTTAAAGATTTCCGCAGGGGTCTGGGAGCAGTGATAAAGAATATTCACTCCTTTGTTGTCTTAATATCCAGCTATGTGCTGCAAATATAAAGACAAATGTAATCAACTTTTGAAATCATAGCCTTAATGGGTACAAATTTGAAGCTCCCATTTCTGCCAAGGCTGAGTAGTAGAAATATCTTGGCTACAGTTGCTACGTCAGCAGGATTGCTCCATTATTGCAAATAATTGTGTAAGGTTTTGAAACCTGTGATGGTAAGATAAAAAAACCTGATCCTGACATTCTGCTAGCTCAGTATATATTTTGTATATACTTTGTGTTGTAAAATCCCTTGTAATGCCACCCATCACCTTTAGTAAGTACCCTTCTATAATAACCCTACATGGGTGTTCTCATAGTTACCCTGGGGGACAGAAAAAGACCCTGAATAATTCATCATGATTAAGACTTTCATGTACACTAATTTTTACCTATGTGAGCCATTAAACATTTGTGCTTCAATGATATTCCTATTTTGAGATCAGAAATTTTGAATATCAGCAGTTACCCCTTAACACAATGTAAATTTAGTACTATGAGATAATAAAGGGTAATAATCAGTATCATATTTCAGCTATAATTGACTGGTATGTGTGTATGTGTGCATGTTATCTGGTGTAGTCTGTTCCCCAGTGGGATGCCAATTTAAACATGGCACTAATTTCATAAACTGGCAGAACAATATAAAGATTTTGTAACATTTGGAGAAATGAGGCATAGGCCCAATTTACTGGAATGCTATCAACATTTAAAACAGCTCAGACCCATAGATGAGGGTCAGGGTTATTGGTCACATGCTGAGACTATTACATTTAAAAGCTTTTGATTGGTTGTTTAGTGTCATAAATATTCTTAAAAATAAATATATCAGAGTGAGGCTGGCAATGTATAACAGACACCATGTCACTTGTACACAAACTTCAGATGAATAAAGTGCTAACAAAATAAAAATTTTGTTCTTTCGATAAGACGTTTTATATCTCATATCAGGCCATTATTTCTCCATCAGCTTTATGTCAAACTGTATGAAAATATTTAAGTGATGAGAATAATCCCCTAATATCAGTTGTCACCTACTGGCGGAACAGACAATAGCCATATAAACTTTTATAACATCAGCTTTTTGACTGTTTTTGCATGTGAATTTGCTTAACAGCAAGGTGCCCAAGTTTATTAGACTGCTAGCACCAAAAGGCTCTCTGGAGATACATGAGCGAGCATGGAATGCGTATCCTTACTGTCGCACTGTGATTACGGTAAGCCGGTGACCCTGTGTGACCCCTTGGGAACCTAACCTAAGCCTCCTGGCACGGCAAGCACTTCTTATTCCCATCGCGACTGCAGGCTAGATTTAATTATTATCAATCTTTGAGTACTTGATCAGAGGATATTATAGTTATACCTACAAATGTATAAAGATCATACACTTTTGTGTGTTAATATCTCCTATCAAATTCTGCCCTGAAAAGCTGTTTAAGGCATTTAATTATTATAAATGTGTAATCTGTAAATCCAGCAAACATTAAAAGACCATACACTTTTTGTAACTTTTTCTTACCAAGCTTATCCAGGAATAGATGCCGAAATTAACTCATTTTAATGTGTTAAAATAATCCATTCATAAAATGCCCTAAATGATGATGATTATTATATATGATTATATGTCATGTTGGTCATGAGAAGTGCTTGTATTGAGCTGTAAGCTTCCCACCCCACTCCACTAGCTTTGCCTCTTTGTGTAAATGGTGTGCTTCATTTTTATCAACTGGTAATCTTTCTCATATTTTCAGCACACTAATCTTGTTGAGGACTTCTTTCTTTATAGGACTGTGGTGATTTAATTTTCACTAGACCATTGTTATGCTTGATATCTTAGATAGCACTATGTTCCATCTGTTTCATATATTTCAGTCATTTTTTGAGTGAATTTTGGCCACTATCTCCTGTTGAATGTAACATCAGTTAAATGACAAATTTATAATTCCACATAACAAAATAGGAAAATCAACCATTTAGTCAAAATTATTTTGTGTAACATATGAAAATTACTAGTTGCACTGTTTCTGAACACAACTGGTTGGAAGGACTGTAGCATTTAATACAAGCTTAATGTTCCCTATTTTTGGCTGAAGTGTAATGTATAACAATATATTTGAAGGGATAATTTGTTATATGACACATCTCTCTCCAGATCACATAGCAAGTAAAGGAATTATCTCCCTGAAAACTATCCTTAATTGTTTAAGTTTAAATAAAAAAAAAACCAGAGCTTCTTGAACTGAGAACACTGTTTGGAACAGTTACAAACAAAGCAGTTTGTTTAGAAAATAGTCTCTTACATTGTTTTTCTGTAAAGTGTTAGCTCAGGTATCAGGCATGGTTTTAGTCTGGGAATCCTTACAGATGATAATTGTTTATTTTTCAGATATTAGTAAAGACATTTTCTTGATACGCTTTTGGTAGGGAGGTTGTGTTCTCTTAACAAGTCCTGAAATATAAGGGTGGATATATTTTTCTTTCTCTCTTCAAATTCCAGTGTATTTTCTAGAAAAGCTTCACACAACACTTTTAAGAAAATACCTATTTCAGCCTTAGATTAATGCAACATTCATGAATCCTCAAGACCCTGCTTTTCAGATTAATTCTATCCAAAACCTAGACCCAAAATCCTGACATTGGATTGTTGAAGCAGCGCCCCCTGGTGACATGTTTCAGTAATCAGCTGCTCTGCAGACCCTGCTAATACACAGCTCCCTACCTTGGCTGTTTCATGACACGTCCAACTATTTGTAGTCTCTCCTCATGTCATCACCCAGACAGTCAGTGTCACCACACAAGTGTACTGGCCTGGAGCTTTGCGTGTCCAGGTTGTCATTCTAGCGCTTGTTTATGTTTTCCTTTCAATCTGCAGCAAAGTTCCAAGTTTTATTCGGTGGTTAGCACCTAGTGGCTCACTAGAAATTCACGAGAGGGCGTGGAACGCATATCCCTACTGTAGAACTGTTATAACGGTAAGGACAGGCACACATACGAGTATCCCAAACAGACAGAGCACAGTACAGACATTACACATGGTGAGACCTAGTCCCAAAAAAAAAAACCTGATGAATACAGATTTCTCTGATGAGCAAGCATGTTGACACACTTTGATATTTTTTTTTGATTTTATAAGATACCATATCACAGTCATATGTTTATAGTATCAACGAAAAGTAAAAGTTTTGAATAACTTTTATATATATATAATATCCGTATAATATCTGATTATTGTACAAGTTTTGTTATTTGGAATTAAGCTCATGGAGACACTGAATATCACATTTGAAAAATAGTTAAAATGTAAAAGTTTAAAAGATCTATTACTTGAAAAACCTTCCTTCTATTAATATTTTTTATATTTCCACTATTTCAAATGTGCAGCAGATTCATGTTATACATTTTAACATTTTAGACTTATTTAAGATAAATATAGATTTTACTGTGCTTTGTCTGTATGCCACACACATTTGCTGTGTTCTGTGTTGTTGTGATGTATTTATTGGTGTTATTATTGAACACGGAATAATCCAACCTCCTATCAAGTTCTCTTGCTCTGTCATGCAGGTACCTTGCTTCACCAAGCTGCCTTGTCATACAGGTTTGCTGACATAGCAGGCAGGACAGCTTGATGAACAAGGTCTCTTTTCAACAGACTGAGGGAACTTGTTTGTAGGAAGATGTAATCATATTCAGTTTCTTTTATATAGATTAACCAGGTGTGTGAGAATTAACCATATTAAAACAACTTAATACATCTTGTTCACATCTTTATGACTAATGCTGCTCCTTAATGGGAAAACACAGTGAAAATGTTAAAACCTTGTGTATTGAAATAAAAAGATTTAATTATTGCCCTGAAAAGTTACTTGTTAAGAATTTGTAAGAGGGACTTGCATATTTGGCAGTTAAAATTTCAATACAGACTCATGTTGGCATAGATTTTGTTGACTAAAACATGACTGTATAAATTTTAGTAATATATTATTGTATCCCCAGACAAAGTCTGATCATAGACTTCAAATGAAAATTTTTGTGATGGGCTCAGTTTTCACTTTACCTTATCCATAAAAAGAAAACTGGTGACCAATATACCCACCCATATTTGAGCAAAATTATTCCTGATACGGAGTTTTATACATTTAATTAACGTGGCTTGAAAATCTTACGTGGTCACCAAAGTCACATTCAGGCAGTCACTGGTATATAGATATATAACTGTATTGATATTGGTAATTACTGTCACCTTAAATATATACTTAAATCCAAATTTCATCTGCATGTAGTAAACAGTGCCTGTAACTTGACTTTAAATGATGTGTAATATTTGTTGCTGTATTTAATAGCTTATCACTTAGATTATTTGCCGGTAGATTTATGCTCAGTGCTGCATCCCATAATCCTAGATTTTTCATACAGTATGGATACATTTCCTCTTTGCAAAGCTGGCCTTAATTCATATAGAAAACATGTTACAGTTACCTTAAGGTTGGATATCTGGTCAGCTATTACAAGCTTATGTCCTGTAGGCAGCTTGACAGATTAAATAGGCAGCCGCTAGTAATGTGTCCATTTGTGCTGTTCATGAGTTTACTTTTTACATTGTAATGTTTTTCCATGAAATGATAGAATAATATTCTCAGAATATCTTCTCACAAAGTAACTGTCTGGATGTAAACATAAAAGTCTACACACAAATGGCATGCACCCAGCCCTTGTCTTGTTTGGCTTGACTTCATATATTCTTGCTGACCCTCCCCACGCAACGCAAACCATTGCCCTAACATGAGCTGTAACATAAAATCATACAGTCAGACATGAACTGGATTGCAGTGTCTTTTATACTTTCTGTTACCAAATTTATGCTACAGCAAATGTTTGTTGCATGATTTAATATTATGTTTTCTAAGGTTACATGAAAAAAATTGTTTTTTTTTTTCTTCTGTATTTGAAATTATATTCAAAATATAATTTATCTGTATGAGAGGAAAGCTTTTTTTTTCAATTTGGATAAGATAATTAAATACATCTTAATACCTGTTTTCATATAAGATACAATGGAAGGTATTTATTGAAAGTGATGCCTGTTCATAATGTCCTGTGATTTATTGGCATTTTTATTTTCTAGAATCCTGACTATATGAAAGAGAATTTTATCATCAAGATTGAAACCATGCATTTGCCAGGTAAAGGAGAAGTAGAAAATGTGAGTAAATTAAAAGTTATATACAGTTATAATTATGTTTATTCATATGTAAGCATGGGGTTTGCCAAGATACCATGAAATATATAGACTTTAATGTATCATTTATTAAGACCAGTCTTTGGGTATTCTTATTTTGATTTGCTTTATTACAATTGCTGATTATTTTTGTAATATGTTAACTACAAATCGTTTGATTTGCTGTATAAGTAATGAATAAATAATCCTATTATTTGTCTCTTGAAATTGTTCTTGTAGACACTGGGCAATTATTAGTATCTTTATTTCACAAATATGATCCATAAAACATGTAAAGTCATCATTTTGCCTCCAATACCAGATATATCCATCTTAACAATATCCTCAAGATACTGTGTCACTGGTTCAGATGTCAGTGTAACTTTATATATATAAAATTTAATAAACTTTTGATTTTCATTTACAGGCACATGGGCTATCACCAGAATTGCTAAAGAAAAGAAAAGTTGTTAAAATAGATATTGCAAATGACCCTGTGTCTAGCAAGGTGAGTGACCACCAGCTGAAGTCCATTGCCATATTTTCTGTTATGTTCATATGGTACCGCTTGCTTGATATAAGTGGTAAAATGTGGTATGGTGAGAGTTAACCTCACAAATCATTGGACAGAACTGTTAAAATAAGTTTGTGCACATATTTCTTTTGTAGCATTGAGACGTCAAATAACATGCTCCTATTACCATTAAAACTGTTGTTTTAACGCCATTAGGACCAAAATTCCTGCAGAATTATTAGTATGAACAAAATAAAGGGCACATAGCAAATAAAACTAGAAAACAAGTGACTCTATGTACCCACCAAATCACTGAGGCATGGGTAAAATAAGGCATTGAATGTTCCTGACTTGAAATGATTCCCATTTGTTGCATCAATAATGCCAATTAAACTCCTCAAATATGTGCAGTTTTCACCAAAAACAGGTTCTACATATGGATACAACATGCAAAATTTCAGGCCAAAACACCAATCCACTACTGAGAAAAAAGTGCATCAATGTATTCTATAAAAAATAACAGCAGGTGGCGCCACCTGTGTGGCCTACAACTGTTCTATCCAAGAAAGATAAACATGCAAAATTTCAGGCTGATACATCCATCCACTCCTGAGATATGAGCAATTTTCATCCAAACCAAACAGACAAATGGATGTCACCTGAAAACGATTGCAGATGGTGCCACCAGTGTTAAGTATGAGATGGTGGTATCCAAGATCAATGGACATGAAAAATTATAGGCTAATACAGGTAACCACTCCTGAGGAAGGGGCAACAATGTATTCTACGAAAACAGGAAGGTAGGTGGCTTAACCTGTCTGGTCTATTGGAAAACTCTCTGAGATGGACATGCCAAATTCTAGACCAATAAATTGAACCAATCCTTAGATGTGAGCAATTTTTACCAGAAGCAAATGCATGGATGGACATCATGCAAAAATAATTGCAGATGGTACCACCAGTCTTTAGTATCAGATGGAGGTATCCAAGATCTATGGACATGCATAATTTCAGGCTTATATGGCAAACCACTCCTTAGAAAAGGGCATCAGTGTATTCCATGAAATCAGGAAGGTAGGTGGCGCCACCTGTTTCATCTACAAGATAATTCTCCAAGATGGGTAGATATGCCAAATTTCAAACCAATACCTTTAACCACTCCTGGGAAATGAGCAATTTTCACTCAAAGCAAACGCAAGTATGGACAAGATAGGAAGTAGAAAAGATCTCAGGACTTGCACAATTTCAGCCCTATACATTGAGCCAATCACAAAGACATACATATGGCAAACACATGGATGGACAATGAAAATTATTGTAGGTGGCACCACCACCTCTAGGAGAGATCCAAGATCCATGGTCATGCAAATCTCAGCTCAATACAATGAACCACTCCTGAGATATGTGCTGTTATTACTAATTTACCCAGATTCATACTGCACAAGAAAGGTTGCAGGTGGCACCACCAGTCTGTTACAAACAACTACATAGGTGAGTGAATAACTAAGCTGGGTTTTGGAAAGATCACTCCAAGGGTCTCAGAGGAGTTCTCCGGAAACGAATGCCACAGCCGTGGCTCTTTGTGTCATCGGGTTGTTTCAGCCAATGGGAAACTGGCATGGTTGTAAACACTGGGATGTATTACGAGAAGGATGTTTAGGAAAATTAGGGTCTGTCCTCGAAAGTCAGCTATTTTTGCAGATGAGAGGTTCATTTGCATAGATTCCTCACCTAATTTGTATGAATTCCTTGTGGGTCTGTCCAACGATCAGTTAGGTAGACTCGCCGTACCATGTTGTACCATTTGTATCAAGCATGTACTACTATTTGTACCTAATTTGCTGTGAGATCCTTCATTTGATTTTTGTTAGTATTGTTATTATGTGATTTAGCCAGAAATGTAAGACTTAACCTATCTTACTTTTATTTGACTCGGGATTGATTTATTTGAAAAACATGCATCTGTGAATGTAGTATGTTAAAAGTCCTGTAAAGCACAGCGGATTGCAATGTTCTAATGTTCAGTAACATGGGACTTGAGCATTAAAACAGGTACAAATGCTATGGAGGTGAACATATATCTGATCTTAAGGGACTGAATATTCTCCTAGAATGAAAAATAGTTCATGTTAAATGTATTCAGTTAGCATAGCCAACCTTGTACAATATCTTCAAAATTTAAGAGAAATATTAAACACCATTATGCAATTAATATATATTGTGGAAATGAGGATCCCCTTTCTTCAGGCCATTTTTTTTCTTTCAAAGGATAGGTCCATGGTTTGTTTGATGGCACTATCTACTGAATGAGGATGAAGGTTTCATTATGATAAGAATATGTTATTATTAAGCCTTCTGGATTTCAGGTGTTATATGCATGGGTAAGAAATAATCCAGAAGTCATAACCTGTTGTTAGGACAACATTAGAGCAAATCTCTGAGGTTCTATAACAAGATTTCACCATTATGTCATTGAGGTCCCGGCAGGGTTCAGTTAGGACCTTAGCTCCCAAGTCCAACCATTAAAATCACTAGGCTGTGGCCTACTCTTCAGGCCGTCCTTACTTAAGAAATTTCTCATGTAGGTTACCATGCCCAGTGCTGCATATAGAACACCCCTCATGTTAAAAGTAATCACAAGATGTGGTGTACACGATTTAAAAGCATTTGGAACCAACTTGTACATATCATGGAGTGTCTAGAATATCTTATAATGATAAAGAAAGAAGGGGGCAGCCAAAATATACTGTCAAACAATAGAGAAAATCTCTCTCAACAGTGGCAGGTTCCTTCTCTGAATAAAACCATCCAGTGCTGCTTAAAATGTGATTTTGTCACACGATGCATTGTTTTAGGATGCTGCCATAATTGCTTTCAGTATGAAGGACCCCAAGTCAGTGTCAAGAAAAATTCTCCAGTGCATGAGTTGTGATCACAACTACGGAACAGTAGTGAATGCCTTTTTCTCTAGATTACAATAAATATGAGGGGTTCAGATATCAGTATAAATACTACTTTTTCCCGTGTGCTACCATTCTTAATGTGCTTTCTTTTAACAGGATTATAAGGCTGATGAGGACCCAACTAAATTCCACTCCGAAAAGACTGGCAGAGGTCCTCTGAAGGGAGAATGGCAGGTGTGTAATTTTGTCCTACTCGGTTTATGGTCTAAGATCTAGGGTTGGCACTTTTTTATACGCCTGTCTAGGATGTGACTTATTACGGTGTACGTACAGTCATCTGTCTGAGGCTACTTTGGGATGTCACAATGGATTTTGATGAAACTCGACAGAAATTATCTTTCCTATGTTCGATTTCCAGCAAAATCCATGCATATTAAATGAAGTCAGAGGTCACCAGACATGATGACTCACCAAAAATCTGATGGATATTTATGAAATTCACTATAAATATTATCCAATACAGGTTCTCACCTCATTTTAATTCTCGGCTAAATTCATGCATATTTAATGAGGTCAGAGGTCACAAGACATAAGACAGGAATAAAATGCACATTTATGATTCTCTTGTTGGTATCATGATAATGACACCCAAAAAGTTATGGCGATATATCTCAGAAGGTCAGTATCTAGCATTGATACTCGAGCAGTTGTCATCATATATCAGTTATTGGAACTACCTATATGCTGGAAAATCCCCAGAACTGTCTTGAGAACAAAGTTCTTCTAATTGTTAAACATTTTCACTTTTAAAATACCATTCCATATATTTTGGATATTATAATGAATACTTCTACATAGAATTTCAAGCAGTTCATTAAATAAACAGTATCTTTGAAAATATATAGTTTTCTGAAAAAGGAAAGACCCTGGTGATGCCATTATCTTTCAGTTATAAACCCTATAGGGCATGTTTGTGTACAAATACTAATATAAAGCCCCTAATCATGATATAAGGATAATATTGAAGTTGACGAAATGACTATCATTGTTGTCAGATATTGTGATAATCCCAGATATCAGTTATCGTCCCAGCCCTTTTAATAATTGGTGCCATCTTAGTAGTTCTACATTTATTTTTTCTTTACATTGCATTGGGTTAAGTGACCAGTTAGTCACCTCTGAACTGCTGTACTCAAATGAACCAAGAGCTTCCAGTTAGGCATTGTGGGATGCCAGGACTACCTGTCTCAACTGTCCAAACTTTAAAATCAAAATTTGTTGCATTTAAAGACAACACCTGTTTACATTTCACTTATGCTTACAAAGTATTTCTTATACTGTGATATCATTACATAAAAAACAGCCACAAATGAAAATAACATCATTCAGTGATGCATTCTTATATGTTTCTATCTCATAAACCTCATATTGTTTTCACATACCATGAATTTAGAAGATCAAATTGTAGTTCAGGCTCTGAATCATTTATTTTATCTGATGTTTCAGGCATCTGCAAACCCTGTGATGACATGCTACAAGCTGGTGACCTGTGAATTTAAATGGTGGGGTCTACAAACAAAGGTGGAAAACACCATCATGAAGGTAATGAATATTAAAGGTCAGAGGTCATAGTATCTTTTTTGCTGAATCAGTATTGTTGTAGATGGATAATTATTTTTAGCTTGAATTTAATGTTGTGAATGCCATTTGTTATCATTATACATTACCGAAAAGTTTACATCTGATTAACTGTTTTAGAAAAAGATTTTTTAAGTACTGTATATTCTGCATCTTTAGCTGCGGCTTAAGTTAGAGAACTAGCGCTTTGAAACCTTCAAATTTTTCACTGAACTGGCACTGCAATTTTACATGGATGATTTTCATGAATTTTATATAAATTTTTTTTCATAAATATATAAAAGGAGTTTCATTAAAATAGTTAAGTAGTTTTGTGTCATCCTGGCAGACAGACACAGGGGAAACATAATTTCCTTGACCAAAGTAAGTATTTTAAAACACATGGGAACACATTACCTGACTGACAGACCCAAGGAAGTGCCATGACTGCTTGACACTCCTTGTACCTGACATAACAGGCATGTTGTTTTGATGGCTTCAGGATAATATGTTTATGTGTTTCAGGTGGAGCGACGCATATTTACCAATTTCCATAGGCAGGTGTTCTGTTGGATTGACAGGTGGCATGGATTGACCATGGCTGACATCAGAGCCATTGAAGACAGCACCCAGAAAGAATTAGATGATGTAAATATGTTTACTGGCTATAATCAATGTCAGATATGTGGGATAATTCAACATAACAAGCCTATTACACTCTTTAGGATCCTTTAGTGTGACCAAATGACCAAAAGTATGTTATGAAAAAACACCCTAAATGTTTATTATCACACTTTTCAGCCTTCACTATCATTATTAACTGTAATGGAATTAACTCATCAACATTAACGTATACAGGTGCTGCTGTAGTGGTACTACATAAGGAACTGGAAATGGCTTGTGGTTTATTCATACTAAGTGGTATTAAGCCATGAATTTTCACTCGTGCATGTCTTAAAGTATCAAAGAACAGAGATTTATTTTATATTTTAAATAAATTGTTTTAAGGTTACTTGTGTGTTGTGGTGTGGATTTTCTGAAATGTCCACATAAGATTGCCTAAAGCCAGCCACTCACCTGCCTTTTTTTTTGTAGAATTTATGTGATATCTGGCCAACTCTGGGTACATAATAATATACTTTAGGTCATTCCTATTCAGAAAAGCTCTTATTATGCCTCTCTGACTGTTGTATCAGCTTGTTTATCTACAAATTAGGAAACACAGTACATGCGCCAATGTTGACAAAAAAAAAAAAACCTGACCCCATATGTGCAGGAGTTGACAGGACACTAGCTGCAAAACACCCTTTGCAATACTCATGTTCATAAGACTTCCCACCAGATGGCCTTGCTGAATGGGTATGGATTATTTTGGTAGGCCTCCCGCATGTTAAAAACATGATGTAATTATTAACAAAACAAATTGCCTGCTTGTGGTGGGATCAGTGTTTTCTGGTCTGTTGTTGCAGTTTCATGGGTTATCTTTAGTTCATGTACGGTAGGCCTCCCGCATGTTAAAAACATGATGTAGTTATTAACAAAACACATTGTCTGCTTGTGGTGGGATCAATGTTTTCTGGTCTGTTGTTGCAGTTTCGAGGGTTATCTTTAGTTCATGTACGTCAGATATGTGAATAGGCCACTTTAATGACATTATACTGTTTTTCAGGCAAGAAGTAAGGGTCAGGTCAGAGGTACCAAGGAAGACGATTGACCTAAGATAGCCATCCTAGCAACCATTGCCATAGCAACAGCTCGATTTCGATTAGAAATGCAACTTGTAGGCACTGGAAACCAAACCATCGGGGGATCAACACAAGTGTGTAACCATGGTGCCTCACCAAAATTCTCTCTAGTCGCAGCAAATTATCTCCATGGAAATAGAAGACCAGATGAAATGTTTCTCACCAGATAAAACCTAGGAACTAATTTATGCTTTAAAAAAATCACCATATTTTTGTATGCCTAAATAATCTGTCTCCTTTTATCATCTGTGTTTACGGTTCTTGCTGATTGCTTTGTCTGTTTTATAAGTAGCATACATTTTAAGATAAGTCTTTAAAGTTAAAGTTTTGTGAAAGATTATGCCAACCACGGAAAAGCTATATATAAATGTTACATACTATTCAATATGGACTTTGTGTATTTAGAGATCAAACTTATTTTAACCACACATACTGGATGCACTTGAAAAGAAAAAAAAGGCTATGTTAATCTCCTAACCTATGCGTCAGCTACAGGGTAGATAATCTCTAATAGTTTGAGTGTAATATGAAATATTGATGCAATGAAAGTGTGACTGAGTAGTTAATCAAGCACATGAACTAATGTGTCTGTTAATATGTATACAAATGATGTTTTATCTTAAAATACGACCAGCAGTTATTGTTTATAACGTTTCTAAGTGCAGTGTATTCATTAATAACAGTGCAATATAATTTTCTGTAAGTTTGTTTTGTCTGGTTTATTTGTTCAGTGTGCTTTATTTTCAAGAGGTTTTGGAATTAGTTTTAAGGAAAATGCTTCCCTGTCAGATAATCAAATTGTATTTGAACATCGTGAATGTATCCAAAGTTATTCAATACCACATTTGTGTTAGTAATATATATATATGATTCAGAGCTATATTGAAAATTAGTAGCTTAGAAAATGTATTAAAAAAGCCCTTAACATTATAAAATGTCTAGGAGTCCTTTAAAGAGAATTTATACAAGTGTTATTTACTCACTCAAAAAAATATGAATGTGGATATTTCAGCATTGTAAATGTATATGATCAATGTTTGGATAAAAAAAAGTTTCCAGAAATACTAAAAGATCACTAAACATCTCATTAATCAATCATCTTATATATTTACATAAGAAGGCAAAACACTGATATATCCTGTAAGAGTCCTTAGTATTGTTTCTGGTGTTAGAAGTACTAGGACTGAAACAGATCAAGCGTGCTAGTGCCAGTCATTCAGGAGCTGAGATATCTGTGGTAACACCATCTGTGTGTATCACACCTGTAATTATCACACCATCTTGCGTGTACACTGTAAGTTTTATGAAGCACAAGTATTTGTGGATGTAGAATTTTATATGTTCATCAACATTAGTGGGAGCAGGGTTTTCCATTAATACCTCCAAGAAATATTCCAGGCTTCCATTATGTAGTAAGGCACTGTTAGTATCCTGTAATAATCCCGGTTCTACTGCTTTTGGTGTGGTCCCTTTGTGCACTTGTGGACAAAAAATGATGAAAAATCCCAAATAACTGGCCCACTGTCTGTCATATATAGCCTCATGAACCATCTTATGATGGTCTGTAGCCCTTCCTCATGTAAATTATATTTAATTATACAAGTTCTTCAAAATAAGGTTGTGATTTGTTCTTGAAATAGTGCTTGAACTAGATTTTACCTGGTCCAAGGCTGTGGTTGCCAGTCTAAGCAACATGAAATAGTATGCTGCTGGTAAGATAAGCATGTATATTCAGGGTTAAAAAATTATACATTTAAGTTAAGGGTCTAATTTTCTTCCCCATTGAATCTGTGAAGGTCATCAAATTGTTTGTCATGGTAACCGGTACTGGTGATAAATTCTGTTTTGTAAACAGTGGCTCTGGATTTTCTAAGACCAGATAATTGAACTTTGGAGTGGCTTATAATACTCTTTATTTCAATTTTGTGAAATAAAAGGAAAGGGCAACTCCTATCATTGTTCTTGAAATGTCTGTGTCACATTTAAGCCAAAATGAAGCATTAGACATTTATTCCTTATAATCAATATGGTATGGAAGTATTTGTTGTTTTTGTTTTTACCTGCTGTGCAGTTTTTGATTTCTTTGTGTATTTGTTTGTCCCTTCCATCCCTTGTATTTAGAATGAACTTAACCACTTGGGAGAAACCAGTTGTACCAAGCATTTTGTGCACAGGGGTGGAAGGGTTCCTCCGGTTCATCACTGTAGCCCATATAGTCTAGAGTGAGCCCTTTAAATGTATGCATCACAGGTCTCCAACAGATACAGATGGTTATGTACAAAATAATTAAAATGTGTACATTTATGATGTCTCGTGTTTTATATTTTGAATAACACTGGTCCCCCTAACTATTTGAACCTTAAAAATTTATCAATGTTACAACCCTTAATAAAGGGTGTTCTGAGGGCTGCAGATTTGTTTAAAGTGGTTCTTGTGTTTACAATGACTTCAATGGATCTGGATTGATCATGCACCTGACAAAAATGGAAATGTTTGGGTGGGATTAACAAGAAATGGTGAAAACCCCTTATTTCCACCTGCAGGGTACAAGTAACTAATTGTTCATCAGCTTCCTCTCAAAAGTTTACAGTAAACTGTCTCATCACATCAACCTTTTTTTTTTAGCTCAGCTGACTATAAGTCATCTGAGCTATAGTCGTGGTCCTTTGTCCATCGTCCAGCCGGCCGTCTGTTAACAGGGCACATTTTGAAACCATTGGACCTACATATCCAACATTTTTGCACACAGATAGATGTCCCCAAATCTTCCATATCTAAAATTGGGTCCCTAAGACTTTTTTCCTTTGAAATATTAAGGAAAAACCTCTGTTTTCCAAAAAAGTCATTGTTATACTTCAAGTCTTCCTCATATCTAAACCACTGATCTGTTTTTGATCATATTTAGTATTTATATTCTTCCATACATTTTCTATAAACCTACCAAAAAATAGGACAGTATTGCTCATTGTTTTAAAGTTATGGGCTCAAATATAATGCAATTTTTAAAAAATCAGGAAATATATTTACTCACCTAACATGAGAATTGCTGAAGCTGGAGACTTTTTTTCAGGGATATAACTTCATTTAATCAAGATTCAATTGTTTACCCAAAATGAGGTCTGAATTTTGCAAATTCTTCAAGCTATTAGCATAAATAAAAAATCAATGCCTTAATTAAATGTTGTTCACTTTGGCAACGGCATGTTTTTTCCCTGTAAGCACTGTTGATTTAATTTTCACAGCATATATACATAAGGATTTAATCTATTAAAATCTGAAATTATTGCACAGGTCTGCATTAGGCCTGTAGGCCTTGTCTTAGATTTTATAGAGAAATAGCTAAAAAAACATGAAAAATCTTCTCCTCTGTAACGGTCAAGCCAAATTGTTCAAAATTTTACAGAAATAATCTTTTACACAATCTCTCTCAAGTTTGTTCAAATGGTTTAAGTTTGGTGATTTTTGGCCAAGTAATTGGGAGCTGAACTTAGTCATCTGTCCAAAAAAGCATACTAAAATAACAAACTCAGGAACAGCTGGAGCTATCATCACCAAATTTTATGCCAATATTGGTCACATGAGTCTTATCTGAAATTGAGGTATTGGTGGCACCACCTGCATCTGCCTTTTTTGTACGGGGGTCATCAGTGCCCGTATCATACTGAAGGCTACAGAAAACTTCTCTGAAACCATATGGCAAAATTGTTTAATATCACACAGAAGTGATCCTAGGGTAGTGCTTTCTGAAGTTTGTTCAAATGGTCTCAGTTCAGTTACTTTTGGCTGAGTTATGGGAAGTTGAATTTAGTCATATGCCATAACAGCCAGTTTTAGCTCAGTGGCTTCAAAGATCTTCTTTAAAACCAGGGGGCCAAATTCTTAAATCTCGCATATAATTATCAAATGGTTTTGGTTCAGTGATTTTTTTGCTGAGTTACGGGAAGCTTAACTCAGCCATTTTGCTGTATTTTCCCATATGAGTTATAAACCTGCAAAACGTTTTTTGACTGACGCCACTGAGGCCAATTTGTTTAATATTTAACAAGAATAATCCCCTGAATAATTCTTATAATAATTTTCTTTTATGGTTCCATAGTATGAATTTTGGCTGCATTATAAAGATTGAATTGAGTCATTTTACCATATATTTTAGCTGTGTGAAACATACATCTAGCCTGGCATCAGTTTATCAGCATCTGTTACATCATGCCTCCAGACATTTAGATTTCAGGTTATCTATGGTTAATATTGACAAGAATGTTTTTTTTAAAGCTTTTAAAAATATAGATTTATGATTTTAGATATTTCTCATGCCAGGCAATGTTTACAACCACGTGCACATACAGGTATACAGCTCTCTGTGGGTATATAAAGAAGGATGTACATGGATTTTAAATTATTGGTATCCATACTCAACTTAATTCAAGATCTTGCCATCAGTGAGATGTATCTGTATTATAATATTGCATTCAACAGCATCTGTAGTAATTTTTAGCGAACCTGTGAGCTAATGCGATGTCATCTGTACGTTAACCCATACTATTTCGGAAACGACTGGAGCTAGCATCATGAAATTTAATGCAAAAAATTAGCCATCTACAAAACCATGCATTTTTAGCGAACCTGTGAGCTTATGTGATGGTGCGGCGGCGTCCGCCGTGCGTTGTCTGTCGGTCAACCATAGCTATCTCATAAATGGCAGGAGCTAGCATCACCAAATTTTTTGCAAATAATCATTCATCTGAAGAACTCTATTGGATTTTGTTTAATTTTTTTTCTAACTGCATTTTCTTTGATTTTATAGGGAAAAAAAAGCTAAAAAAGGTTTAAAAATCTTCTTTTCCAAAACTGTCAAGCCAAATTGTCCCAATATTTCACAGAAATAATCCCTGGAACAATCTCTCTCATGTTTGTTCGAATGGTTTCAGTTTGGAGATTTTTGGCTGAGTTACAGGAGGTTTAACTTGGTCATCTGTCAAAAAAAAAGCACACTTAAAATCTCAGAAACGGCTAGAGCTATAATCACTAAATTTTATACCAATGTTTGTCACATGTCATATCTGAAATTGAGGTATTGGTGGCGCCACCTACATTGATCTGTTTTTTACAAGCGAAAATGAATTTTAAACTCTTCTCGCTTATACACTGATTAATGAGGAAACTTTTAAGCTGATTGGTTTAAACTTTACAAGAATTATTCTATGGTAGGATTTTGCCAGTTTTATAAGAGTAGATTGGATAAATACAGCTTTAAAAAAGCATTGTAGCCAATTGAAAAAGGCTTTTTGTGTTTGAAAACAGATTTGACAACATGCTGAGTTTCAGCAGCCAAGTCAAGAGGTCACTCAGTACAACCAGGTGGGGTCCAGATATCACCATGGCAACTGACCTGGCTCTGGCGGGTGTCTAGACAATGTGTCTGGACGTATAGGCACAGCGTCTAGACACAATGACCCATCGCCAATTTTTTGCAAAAGATTTGTCATCTAAAAAATTATCGGATTTTTAGCGAACCTGTGAGCTTATGCAATGTTGCTACATCGTCCATTGTGCGTCAGTGCCTCGTGCGTTGACTCTAGTTAACCATACCTATCTCAAAAATGGCAGGAGCTAGCATCACCAATTTTTTTGCAAATAATCAGTCATCAGTCATCATTTGTTTATTTTTTCTAACTGCATTTTCTTAGATTTTTGCATAACGTCCATCTGTTCATCTGCCTTAAGATAAAAACACTCATATCTCTGCATATTTCTCGATCTGAAATTTTGCATGTGTATACATCTTGGACAGCTTTCTTGGTTTTATGACAGGTGGCGCCACCTACATCACATTTAAGCTGCAGACATCCAAGCTGATATTTCGGGAACCTTTTGACCAGTTGGGCCAAAATTTTGCATGTATAGATCTCCCATAGCTCTTAATCATACGCAAAACTTGTGGCGCCACGTGCAATCATTTTCGCACAGTGTCCGTCTGTTTGTTTGCCATAGGATAATGTCACTCATACCTCGGCAGTGGTTTGACATATCTGCCTAAACTTTTGCAGATTTATACATCCTGGACAGCTTTCTTGATTTTATGTCAGGTGGCGCCACCTTCATTTATGTTTATGCTGCAGACATTCAGGCTTATATCTCAGGACTGGTTGGACATATCCCCCTAAAATTTTGCATGTGTATAGATCTCACATAGCTCTTAATCATGAACAAAATTGGTGGCGCCACCTGCTACCATTTTTGCACAAGTCCTGTTTGTCTGCTGTGGGATAAAATCACTCATATACATGTAGTAGTTTGACTTATCTGCCTAAAATTTTGCATATGTATACAACTTGGACAGCTTTCTGGATTTTGTGGTAGGTGGCACAACCGATATACACATTTCAGCTACAGACATCCAGGCAATTATGCAACACACCTCACTCAATTTCCCCATGCCACTCAATCCATGCCTCACTACACCTGTCCCACTCTGATTTTGGCGGATACAAGTAGTAGCTTGTTTACTACTAGTATTCTAGTTTTTTGTTGTGTGCACCTATGCTAGAATTTGCTGTAACATTGCACAAAAATTATTCTTAGGTGGCCTTTGTTCAAGTTTACTTGAATGATTTTTGGCAGAATTATTGGACCTTTAACAATGAAAGGACTGCATCTTTTCTAGATATTTTGATAAAAAGTTTATGAATATGTCAGCTTGAAAAAATAGCATTTTAGCTAAAGTCTTTCAGTATGTGTAAACAGATTTACCAACAGGCCAAGATTGTGTCTGTATCTTTAAATAGGTTGAGAAACTGTCATCTGTTTCAGATTTGGCAACAGATCAAGAGTTCATTCAGTGCCGCCAGATCTAGGTCAAGAGTTCAATCAGTGCAGCCAGGACAAGGCATGTGATCACCTCATGGGTGATATGTGAACACCTCATGGGTGTCATGCCCCTCAGGGCTGCATGTGGAGCCAATCTGTGGGCTTATGCAATGGTGTGACTACTATTTCAGATTTGGCAACAAGCAAAAGATCAGTCTGGATCTATTTATAGCTTTGGCAGACTGCCAATGGTAATGGTCCAGCATTGAAGCATTATACTTGGTGTATTTCCCAATGCACAGGTTTGCATTAGGCCTGTAGGCCTTGTTTATTACAAATTTATAAAACTTGTAAATTAAAAACAGATGGATGCTGTGCATAAGTAGTTGCAGGTGGCGCCACCAGTTTTGCATATGGTGAAGAGCTATGTGAGATCTATGCACATGCACAACTTTGGCCCAATCTCTCAAAAGATTCCCGAGATATGAGCTTGGATGTCTGCAGAGTAAACCTGAATGTAGGTGGCGCCACCTGTCATAAAATAGAGAAAGCTGTCCAGGATGTATAAACCTGCAAAATTTCAGGTGGACAAGTCAAACCACTGCTGAGATATGAGTGATATTATCCCAAGGCAGATGAACAGATGGACGCTGTGCAAAAATGGTTGCAGGTGGCTCCATCATTTTTAGTGTATATTATAAAGCTATCATAGGGTTACATTTGTGCAAAGTTTTTAGCCTGATCGGTCAAACGGTTCCCGAGATATGTTGGTTTATGTGTGGAAACAGACGCACAAATGGATGCTGGGCAGCAAGGAAAGGTCAGAGGTCAACAAAAAACAAGGCCTACAGGCCTAATGCGAACCTGTGCATTGGGAAATACACCAGGTATAATGCTTCAATGCTGGACCATTACTTTTCATGTATATGAACAAAGCAGGTACTAAACATTTTGAATAAGAAACAATTACACAAACATCACTGCTGAAATGCTGGCATGGGTGCACGCAACACAACTAGGGAGCCATGGGTCTCGATGCTCAGCTGAATTTGTCTATAAGGATTTTTTAAAGACACTTTTCAGAATGACAGTCCTGTGACCTTAACCAATGACCTTGTGACCAAAAAATCTTAGAACTTAATATCCTTGAATTGCAGCATTAGGATTATTGTAACAAT
This sequence comes from Sipunculus nudus, assembly GCA_026874595.1. Lineage (NCBI taxonomy): Eukaryota > Metazoa > Annelida > Sipuncula > Golfingiida > Sipunculidae > Sipunculus > Sipunculus nudus. The sequence continues at coordinate 60,694,755 of CM049312.1, forward strand.
CTTTTAAAAAGTGACCTTGACCTCTGACCAGATAACCTCAAATTCTACAGGTTTCCTCACTTGGGCAAGTAAGCCATGTGTGAACGTTGGAAAGTTCAGGATGAAAAGTTTGATTTACAGAGCATCCACAGTCTTTTTAAAGATGTGGCTTCTGTGACCCTTAACTTAGATCGCTGGACCCTGAAAATCAAAATAAATTTACTTATGTGGTTGGTCATTATTAAATCAAGTTTGAAGCCAGTCTGTCTATCCAAAGCAGAATTATCAGCCATAAACTAATTTGTGAATGGATGGGCCCTGTGACCTTGACCTATGACCCAAAAATCAAACAGAATCTTCCCCTGATGGCAGGTTAGCGATAAAAAGTTTGGCTTCAAATGCATACACATTCCTTTTAAAAAAATGGGTCTTGTGACCTTGACCTCTGACCATTGGACCCCAAAATCGACATGGTTCTTACTTTAGTGGTGGGCCATTTATTAATAAGTTTGAAACCAATATGTCAAACTAAACTGGAGTTATCATCTGGAAACTAATTTGTAAACAGATCGCCCCTTCGACCTTGACCTTTGACCTTGTGACCCCAAATTAATTTATGCTCTCCCTATACTGGCAAGTCAGATAAATGCGCAAGATGGAAAGATTGGGATGAAAAGCTTGGCTTAAAATTCAGCCATAATCTTTTTAATTAAGTGAGTCCTGTGACCTTGACCATTGACCTTATGACCCCAAAATCATATAGGTTCTTTCTTTAGTGGTGGGCCATGTGTAAGTCAAGTTTGAAATGCATGTGCCAATCCAACCTGAAGTTATTGTCTGGAAACAAATTTGTGAGGATGGATGGATTGACAGACAGACAGACATACGAACAGACAGACAGACAGGGTGATAGGGCATCCACTTGTGATAAAAAAAAAACACATCAGGTTTTGGGACACCAGACATAATCACAGCTGAGAAACTGACATGATTGTTCTCATTTCATAGTCTATAAATAGAAAAATATTCGTTAAAACAGGAAAAAATACAATTGGCACCACCACATTTCAGGAACTGACAAAACTAGTCATGGTCAATATTCAAGGCAAAATTCATGACAAACCATGCATTAATTATCAAGATATTGGAAATTTTTTACTATTCTGGGGGTTACTTTGGGGCCCCAAAGCTCGAAGGATATAGGTCGCAGTGACCTTATGTCAGGTTTCTGATTAGATTTTTTATTGACCTCCCTGGATCGTCACTTAGATGTTTCTAGGACCAGCTGTTACGATTTGTGCCCTGCTAACGGACTTTTGGACAGCCGGACGGACAGGCGCCATTCCTATACCTCAGTTGACTTACAGTCAGCTGAGCTAAAAATGATTGTAGCTGGCACCACCAGTCTTGTATACGACAAAGCTATTTAATAGGTATAAATATGCCCAATTTAGGATGATATATCAAATTCCTCTATAGAAATAAGCAGGCACAAAAGTCATTGTAGGTGGCGACACCTGTCTTGTGAACGAGAAAGCCATCAAAGACACATAGACAGGTCATAATATCAGGCCAATACATCAAACTTACCTTGAGACCGATGCATGGGGCTGACCAGGCTAAGGTGAGAAAGGCAGTTGCCCCGAGTGAAGTGTGACAAATTTGCTTGCTCAGGCTACTGCACTGAGTGAACTCATGACCTGCACCTGGCTAGACTGGGTGAACTTTACCTGTACCTGGCTGCACTGATTGAACTCTTGACCTGTTGCCTAATCTGTTACAGTTGGCACTCTGCCAAAGTTATAAATAGATTGGCTCCACATGCAGCCCTGAGGGGCATGACACCCATGAGGTGATCACATGGTGCCCATGAGGTGTTCACATGTCACCCATCAGGGGATCACATGCCTTGTGCTTGGCTGCACTGATTGAACTCTTGACCTATATCTGGCTGCACTGAATGAACTCTTGATCTATTGCCAAATCTGAAACAGTTGGCAGTTTCTTAACCTATTTAAATAAACAGACACAATCTTGGCCTGTTAGCAAATCTGTTTACACATACTGAAAGACTTTGGCTAAAATACTTTTTTTTTCAAGCTGAAATTTTCATAAACTTTTTATCAAAATATCTAGATTAAAAAAAATGCAGTTCTTTCATTGTTAAAGGTCCAATAATTCTGCCAAAAATCATTCAAGTAAACTTGAACAAAGGCAACCTACAAATAATTTTTGTGCAATGTTACAGAAGTTATAATTGAAACAAAAATTTTGTAGAAGAACGGTTTTGCAGTCCTCAGTTTGAAATAGACATAATAATGGCCATAAGACCAACTTAAGCTTTTCTGATATGATTAAAAGAACCATGTCCTAGGATAATTCTTTTGAAAAATTGAACGAATCAACTTGACATTTTCATCATAAACATTTTAAGCTGAAAAAGGCTAAATTTATGTGGTTTTTGCCCATAAAAAACAGGTCAATGTAGGTGGCACCACAAAATCTGCAACTTCAAATATGAGTCATGTGACCAACATTTGCACAATACTTGGTAATGCTAGCTTCTGTCATTTCTGAGATAACTATGTCAGTATGCTTACTTGGCTAGATGACTGTTCAAATTTGTTTAACTGCACTAAAATTCATCAAAAGCAAACCATTTGAACAAACAGGAGAGGGCTTGCCTCTGGGATCATTTCTGTAAAATATTGAACAATTTAGCTGGTCCATTTACAAGAAGCAGATAGCAAAAAAAAAAAAAAATAGCTGAATCCCACATTTGATATGTGACAGATTATTGCATAAAATCTGGGGATGGTAGCTCCTGCTATTCCTGAGAAATTATGGGTTAATATACAGATGACCAATGACCCCCGTACAAAAAAAGGTCAATGCAGTTGGCGCCACCAATACCTGGATTTCATATATGACTCATGTGACAAACACTGGCATAAAATTTTGTGTCATTTTAGTATGCTTTTTCTGGACAGATGACTAAGTTCAACTTCCTGTAATTCGGCCAAAATTCACCGAACTTGACCCTTTTGAACAAACTTGAGAGAGATGGTATAAAAGATTATTTCTGTGAAATACTGAACAAATTGGATTGACAGTTTCGGAGAAGAAGATTTTTAAAGTTTTTTTAGCTTTTTCTCTATAAAATCTGAAAAAATGCAGTTTTTTTCAGATGGTTTTTTTTGCATTAAATTTCATGATGCACGCTCCAGTCGTTTTCGAAATAGTATGGGTGAACATATACCTGTGATTGTAAACATTGCCTGGCATGAGGAATATCTAAAATCATAAATCTACAGTTTTTAAAAGTTTTTTAAAACACATTCTTGTCAATATTAACCATGGATAACCTGAAATCTAAATGTCTAAAGGCATGATGTAAAGGATGCTGATAAACTGGTGCCAGGCTAAATGTATCTGCTTCACACAGCTAACATATATGGTAAAATGACTCAATTCAATCTTTATAGTTCAGCCAAAATTCATTCTATGGAACCATAAAAGACAATTATTATAAGAATTATTCAGGGGATTGTTCTTGTAAAATATTAAACATTTGGCCTCAGTGGCGTCAGTCAAAAAACGTTTTGCAGGTTTATAACTCATATGGGAAAATACAGCAAAATGGCTAAGTTAAGCTTCCCATAATTCAGCCAAAAATCACTGAACAAAAACCATTCGAACAAACTTGAATTATCAACATCTAAGGATAATTAATGTGTGAGATTTAAGAATTTGGCCCAGTGGTTTTTGAGAAGAAGATCTTTGTAGCCACTGAGCTAAAATAGCTGTTATGGCATAGGACTAAATTCAGCTTCCCATAACTCAGCCAAAAGTTACTGACCTAAGACCATTTGAACAAACTTCAGAAAGCACTACACTAGGATCATTTCTGTGCTATATTAAACAATTTGGCCAATTGGTTTCAGAGAAGAAGTTTTTTGTAGCTGTCAGTATGATATGGGCACTGATGACCCCCGTACAAAAAAGGCCGATGCAGGTGGCGCCACCAATACCTCAATTTTAGATAAGACTCATGTGAACAACATTGGCTTAAAAATTTGATGATGATAGCTCCAGCTGTTTCTAAGATTGTAATTTTAGTATGCTTTTTTGGACAGATGACTACGTACAACTAGCTGTAACTCGGCCAAAAATCACAGAACTTAAACCATTCGAACAAACTTGAGAGAGATTGTTCCCGGGATCATTTCTGTGAAACATTGGACAATTTGGCTGAACAGTTTCGGAGAAGAAGATTTTTTAAGCGTTTTTAGCTTTTTCCCCATAAAATTTAAAAAAATGCAGTTAGCCAAAAAACAAACAAAATCCGATAGAGGTTTTTAGATGACTTACTTTTTGCATAAAATTTTGTGATGCTAACTCTTAACATTTTCAAGATAGTATAGGTTAACGTACAGACGACGGACAATGGACGACGGACGCCGGACGACGCCACACCATCGCATTAGCTCACAGGTTCGCTAATGAGGGCGCAGCAGTTCACATGTGACCTGATGAAAAACTCGAATTGCCACCTACATTCTAGTTTATGCTGCAAACATCCGAGCTCATATCTCGGGAACCGTTTGAACAATTCGGCCAAAATTTTGCATGTGTATAGATCTCATATAGGTCTTTATCATACACAAAACTGGAGGGGCCACCTGCAACCATTTTTGCACAGCATCTGTCTGTTTGTCTGCCGTCGGCTAAAATCACTCATATACATGTAGTGGTTTGACTTTTCTGCCTAAAATTTCGCTTATGTATACAACTTGGACAGCTTTCTGGATTTGTGGTAGGTGGCACAACTTACATACACATTTAGAGCTGCAGACATCCATGCTAATATGCAACATACCTCACTCAATTTCCCCTTGCCACTCAATCCATGCCTCACTTCAACCGTTCCACTCTGATTTTGGCGGATACATGTAGTCACTTGTCGGCTACCCGTATTCTAGTTTTTGAAGTTTACACATTTTTCTCTATTTTTGAGATATATAAATACAGACTTAATCTTGGCCTGTTGGTTAATCTGTTTGATGCTTCAGTTAAATGGGTATATACTATCATTCTGATGATAAAATTTCCTTTTGCGAATCTCTTCCCAGTCAGCTGAGCGTCATGACCCATGGGTCACTTGTTTAAAGCTATATTTACCCAATCTATTCTTATAAAACTGGCAGAACCCTACCATATAATAATATTTGTAAAGTTTAAACCAATCAGCTTGACAGTTTCATAATAAATCAGGGTATAAGCTAGAAGAGTTTAAAATTACATTTTCGCTATTAAAAACACATCAATGTAGGTGGCGCCACCAATACCTCAATTTCAGATATGACAAATGTGACAAACATTGGTATGAAATTTGGTGATTATAGCTCTAGCAGTTTCTGAGATTTTATTTTTAGTGTGCTTTTTTGGACAGATGTCTAAGTTCAACCTCCTGTAACTCGGCAAAAAATCTCCAAACTGGAACCATTCGAACAAACATGAGAGAGATTGTTCCAGGGATTATTTTTGTGAAATATTGGGACAATTTGGCTTGACAGTTTTGGAGAAGAAGATTTTTTTAGAGTTTTTTAGCCTTTTTTTCCTATAAAATCAAAGAAAATGCAGTTAGAAAAAAAATAAACAAAATCCGATAGTTTTTCAGATGAATGATTATTCGCAAAAAATTTGATGCTAGCTTCTGTTGTTTTTGAGATAGCTATGGTTAACGTACAGACGACGCACAACGTACAACGGACGACGACGCACCATTGCATAAGCTCACAGGTTCGCTAAAAAGGCCTTAATATAAACTTAAATGCATTATTCCCCTGAAAGTGAAATAAAGGTATTAGTCCCTTCTGCCTGGTGACTTGCCTGTCTGTCTGTAAATTTTGCATATATGCATCACAGTATCTAAAAAATTTTACTGTTTATCTTCATGACAGTCTTGTCAGAGTATTAGTTTTGCAATCATATATTTAGAACTTTACTATAAGCATTTAGAAGGGCCCCTTTCCTCTTAACTTCTTATATGCTTATATATATAAAACACATTACAATAGATTATATTGCATATTTTGCATTTGCAAAAATTTCAAATTTTAGCTGAGCTTGTGAACCATAAGTCCCTTGTTCTTTTGCCCTCAGGCTATCAGCATCATTAAAGGGGCCTCTTCTGTTATATGACATCTATTTACTTTATTGATGTCTAATAAAATCACCTTATCCTCTCGTGAAAATAGGCCAGAAAACACCTATCCCATAGCACAATGGCTGCTCGATATGTTCATATCCACATGTTTACAACATGTGGGGGGCCTGTGGAATGTTAAACAAGGACATCCAGTGGCATGGCAGATGAACCAGACTTTTGCAAAGGGACCAGTAACCTTTCAGCTTCCGCACCAATGCAAACAACCACCTTGGGTTACATGGTTTATACATTGGCCAGCATTGCTGAGTTTCCTGACAGTTTTCAGATAAACAAGCTCACACCTCTGTCACAGACTTGTTATAAGACCTTTTTGTAACTGGAATTACCTAGAGTACTTTATTGTATCCCCAGACAAAGTTCGGATAAGTTTTAAGCACAGCTGCACCGCCGCCAAGATTTAGACGCGAGAACTCAAAAAATATTTCACAACCCACTTCTTGAAAATACATGTGGATACATTTAAAGACAGCTCAGCTGTGCATAGATATGGGTGAGAGGATGAAGCCAATTTAAAATGGGGTCATACTAGGAGAGAGATCTTAACCTTACATAGGTCCATTTTTGGGGGGAAAATCAAACCAATTCTTAAAGATCTCAAGAAATCTTGCATGGATTGATCCAAAAATCAGTTGACCGAAGATCATGGATAGCGTTGTCATGTTCCAGGCCCTAGTGGCACGACCTATCATCCTTTACTTGATTTTGTGCCGTTTAGTACCCCCATCATTACCACTTGATAGTACTTTGAGCATTACAGGTCAAAAACTAATGTACAGACTGGGCCGAAATTGTGCTTGTCCATTGATCTTGGATACCTCCATCATATATTCAAGACTGGTGGTGCCATGTGCCATCTCAAGTTGATAGATGGAAGAAACCTTGGTCTCAAAGTGTCAGTATATGCTGTTAAGATGGTGGGGTAGGGCTATTCTTAAAGGGGTGTGGGGGATTAATTCTCTAGAGATACTACGGCATCTGTGGTGCCAAGAAAAGTCTAGTTATTTATGGAGAGTACGGTTAGCTAGAAAGATTCTAAACAGAATGTAGATGAATATATGGCTTTAAAATAAACCTTATAAAATTTTAATGAAAGGCTGACTCCATACATCAGCGAGGAGGCCATTGCCTTGCCCACACCCCCATCTGACTTGGGTGTTATACTGAAGTAAAACTTTCTCCAAATCAGGGAAAATAATAGTATAAGGATTAAAAAACATGACATATAACAGTCTAGTTTCAACTCAATTTTTAGCTCAGCTGACTGAAAGTCAACTGTTGAGCCAAGGTCAGAGGTTAAGGTAATAGGACCCACATCTTCATTAAGATTGTTGATACATGTAAGCCAAATTTTTCATCCAAAACCTTTATCTTTCACATATGCCAACAATGGAAGATATTTTTAGTTTTGGGTCGCATATTAGTTTATTGATGATAAAGCCACTTTGAGTTCACAGCTTGGCTTTAAAGTTGACTATTTAATGGCCTAAAACTAAATAAGGATCCTACTGATCTTTGGGTCACAAGTCAAAGGTGAAGGTCACACATCCCACTTCTTGAAAATACACGTGGATATATTTAAAGCAGTTTCATTGCAAACTTTCCATCTTTTACTTAACAACAAATGTTAAACAAGAAAAAAGATATGTGCTACAGATCTGGTATGTCCACCACTGTTTGTGGAAGTAGCTGTTTATGAGGTGTGTCTAAGATGCGAGTTTGGTGACAGTGCCACAAATTGTTTTCAAATAAATATTAACATCAAATTAGCATGGTCACCTCTGTGACCTTGAAAAGCGCATCAAGGTCATCCATATTTGAACCTGACCTATAATTTCATAAGTTCCATCAATGGTGTGGTTATGGTGACTATGTTAATTTGTTTTAATATAACTGCATTAACATCATATCCGTGATGGACAGAAAGAAAGACAGACAGGGGCTAACCTTTGGCCGCCACAGGGGAAATAAGCAGATTTTTGATAACTGACACTTTTCAACCCATTCCCAGTATTTATGATTGCTGACAGATTTTTCAAGTTATAAAAATGTACAAAAGTATTTTAATTCTGTGCTTAATTTTTCTGGGCAGAATCTGAAAGTTTCCTTAAATTTGCATTGCATTAGTCTCATACAAACATACACTCCTAGATTATAGCATGAAAAGGATTTCGAAAAACATGAAAATATCCATCGGGTTTCAATTATGTACACTTTATCTCCAATAATTAAGGGAAGAAGAGTGAGGAGAGAGAGAGGGAGAAGGCAAGATTTCAAAAGTTATTGGTGTTTAGAAGAGTTTTCTAGCTTGCCTGAGATCTTGGTTAAAACAATTTTTTTATCAAATCAGAGAGAAAAATATTCAATACTTAGAGGATTCTGACTTTTATGATGCTAAAAAGCATGTTTTTGCACATAGCTCAGCATATAGAGTCCCAAGGGCCCCATGAGGGATGAAGAGTCAAACAGTTACATTGCAATTTGAGGGATGAAGAGTCAAACTTGCAATTTGTGTCCTGCAAAAGGACAACTTGATGGATTGAAGGACATGAAATAATTTTGTGCAGATTATCTAAAAAATAAGATGCTGTCAAATGCAACTAGTAGCATAGAATGCTATCTCTGAACTAAAAGTTAACAGACAGACGGAGAGATGGACAGACTGATGGACTGATTTAACACTATAATACATCACATCATAGACGGGCCTATAATGAAGAGGTGTCTTAAAAAGGCCTTTAGGAAGAGGTCATGACCTGGATTTGACATGTTCAATGTTAATTAAGAAGATTAAGGTGGCACAATACACAGAAGAACAGTGTACAGTTTGAAAAATTTATATCAAAAGAAGATGAATAAAACTAACAAAAAGCAGCTAATGTTGTGTAACATATTTAATAACAACTGATATTGCACTGTGGGCACATAGCAGACATGCAGAGGTTGACAATGTTCACTGTGACTGCACTGTGTCTGTGAAGAAATCTCCAAAGCTGAACCTGGACAGAAACCTCTTCTTAAAGATGTAAAAAGCTGTCGCCATGAAGAAGATGATAGCAAATACTATCAGACACTTGTCTGTGAACTCTCTCCTTCCGAATTTGGTCAACAACTTGCGGCTATTCCGGATATGACCAGACATACTTTTGAATTCATCTTGTGTGTCTGTGATCTGGCCAGACGAAGAAACTGAAATATGAAGAAGTACATATATTAGTAGGTGTGTCAATATAGGGGGGAGATGAGGGGGGGGGTATATATCCCCCCCCCCACTTTTTGGCAAGGGGGGATGGTCAATGTCATCATCCCCCCCCCCCCCACTATCAGAGAATAATATTTAAGTTTCCAATGAAATATAATTAAACAGAATTATAGTTCTGGTTCCATTTATGAGTTAACTATGAAATATTTATATCTAAATGGTTTAGAATTAACATATTCCTTATATTTCAAAACCTTAATTGATATATATTTGATATGTGTCACACAGCAGATAAAAGGTATATATATATATATATATATATATATATATATATATATATATATATATATATATATGTATATTATATATATATTATATATGTGTATATATATACATATATAATCATGTCTGTTTTATCCCAATTTTGACTACCCTACATGCCTGTCATCTCTCCCCCCCCCCCCCCGCGAGTTATCTCCCCACCCTGTGGGTCATCTCCCCCCCCCCCCCCCCCCCTCCACGAGATAAATTGACTCCACTGTATATTATCCCTCTTTGAGGCTGCTTAAAAATTGCAGTGGCAATTTGAAAGATGCCCTCAGTTGAGACTTTTAATTATGAAATTAGCCACCAGAGGGTAGCAACAACAGAAGTGGATTAACCCTTTACTGTTCAGATTAGCCTGTGGATTGTCACACTCCTACTGTTCAGATTTATTTTGCATTTTTTCCACATTTTGACATGAATCTATATAAGAGACATCAACTTAGTAACCGTTAAAGGTATCTTTGTGAAATTTTCAGCTTTTACTGTCAGGTATATGTCCATCATGTTATTTTATTTATTTTCTATATAGCTGGTTTGATATGTATGTAACTAAGGTATATACAGGTAAAAACAGGTAAATCTGTACTAACTGTATTTCCACTGACTGGTATATCACCAAAATGACCCCTTTCATCCTGTTCAGGTAACCCATTAACCCTTTGATAAAAAAAGGGAAATGTAAGGATTTTTTTTTCACTCTAAGGTAATTATTAATTAATGGTAAGAAAAAAGGTAAATGATTTGGTTTAATACTGGAAAGGGAACCACCAACGAACCAGAATGTGCAAGTAAATTAGATTTTTCTGTGGAAATCAAATATTTTTCACCTGTAAAGCTTGCTGACCCAAAGAGCACATTCTATGATTATTAACATGTAACACATATGTTTACCTGTACAGGTAAGTAAAGGTAAATTATTTTTTTTTCTGAATATGTTAGCAAACACCTTGTTCATCAATATAGTTACTATAAATTAATACCTTCTCTATTTATGGACTGTATAATTCATTTTGATATAAGAACAGGTGCTTTTAATACAGTAATTAAGTTACCTATGTGAATAGTACCTTTGTTCTTCAACTGATCTAATTACCTGTGGCAGTGACAAAATCATGCTGAAAAGTGGCTGAGAAGAATATGGATAAACAAGTGTCAACTGTGTAAAACCATTATATTTTGATTTTTCAGACATGTAAAACATAAATTGATAATTTTGGTTACGGTTACACATAAAAACATACTCACCTGTACAGGTGAGTTCAGGTAAATACAGGTAAAATATTTTTTTAATGAAGTATATATTTTATACATGTAATAAGGGAGAAAAAAAACATACAACTTAATTTTGAGTGCCATGTGTAAAATTTATGAATTATAGGTACTAACTGCACTATTTATTGGGTTACCTGAAATGATACCTTTGATCTTAAACAGATTTAATTACCTTTGTAAGTACAGAATATAAAGACAACTTTTCATTTTAAAAGTGGAGAGGAAATTTTTGAAGGAGTTAAAACAATATGCAGAAACTATCTTTTAATTAACTGCACAGCCACGAGACTTGTGGATTTCAATTTTGCCAATTTCTACCTGTAAAAGTTTACTCACCTGCACAGGTAAGATCAGGTAATTAAAGGTAAATTCTCATTTTTTTAAATTAAATTATATATTATACTTGTTATAAGGGACATTGCAATAAAAACTATTTACTTTTGTCCAATGTGCAAAATATATAATTTATGGGTGTGAAATGCACTAATTATCTGGTTACCTGTAATATACCTTTTTATGTCAAATTAATATATTTTTACATGTGCAGGCAAAAACAAATCGCCGACTGATTTTAAAATAAAATCTGGAAAAATGTGTTTACCCTGTTTGTTAACATTTCATGCAATAATAAAATTGCTGTTTAGTTGGTCTGTCGCGTTTATCTGCACTGGTAAAAATCCAGGTGCGACAGGTAAACAGGTGTGCACTTGGTTCGATCAACGATTAGCCTAAATAAACGTTGATATATCCAAATCTTTCCCATTCGAAACAGTGCAAATGTACTAAAATTTGAAATAAAAAATCAAAACAAATATGTCTTGCACTTGTGAAAACTCTTATTTTCTTAATTGAGGGTATCCATGCAATTTCTTTTGAAGTAACCGCCCCTCCGCGGCTGACGGTGATTGAGCGATAATGAGTGAATTTAGCAATATGTAGCACACAAGGTACATTAACGAGGCGGTTTTGCAGACTTTAGTCACATAATTATTCTATCTAGTCAATATAACGGAAAAATAAAAATAAATAAAACATTTACTGGACAATTAAGATGCAAGACGACACGTCTGTTTGGGTTTTTTTCCTAAACGGTCCAATTTTACCGCGTCATCCCTCAGCCAGCGGTGACGCACTGACGCTGTAAACTTTTCTCACCCAATCGTATCTACTTTTACATCAGCAAGGTTCACGTGACTGGGTCTGGCGTGTTTATTTTGTAAAGTCTTTTAAATGGACATGGTTCACGTGACTGAGTCTGGCGTGTTTATTATAAGAAGCATCATGAGATGCTGTGCCGACTGGCGGTCGAATTATTCTTTTTTTTTGTGGGGGTGGTGGGGGGGGGGGGGGGAATTACCTGGAAACATCCTCTCACGTCATGCAATATGTATGCATTAGAATCGATTCTTTCCCGCAGGGATCAGAAACAATGAAAACACTGGTAGTACTAGTGGAACAATAATTTATTACATATATATAATAAATAGGCCAATGCACATTAATGTAAACAAATCGTTATTAACAAGAATATAAAATAACGGAAAAACAATATTTTTTATTGTGGAAAAGGTGTTTTTAAAATGTGCTATTGGGGATAATGCACATAATACCAAAGTTTATAAACGTGAGAAAACGATACTAAACTGTGAAGTAACACCAAAGAAACATGTTTTCACAGTACATTTTAATGTATGTTATGTTATTCAAATATATAGGCCTACGTAAGTCCAACAATGCTTATCAAAATCATGCCTAGTTACTATGATTTCATAGCAGTACATTCTGGTATCTTAGAGGAAAATTGCACGTAGGCTTACATATCTTCATGCACTTCCTTATCCAGGTCTTCAATTTGCACTTTATTTCAGTGACATTTAAATGAAGCATAATTACGTCATATGAAATTAATATAAAATGGAAATATAATATATAATTACATTTATTTAATTCAACTTCACTTGAAGAAAAGTAGGAAATTTATTTAATAATTTTGAGATGCACAATTCCTTGGTTAACTAGATGTATACACGAGACCTAACTTCAAATCATATAGCTAATCTGGTAACCTCCGTATGCAACTTTGTACATTTAGGCCCTCATATAGTCAGAAATCATGCACTGCTGATAAAACTTCAGCTTTAGCAGGAAAGCATGCGGTCTCCCCAGGCTGCAAGGTGCATGGTGATTTCACGGAGAGGCAGAGTTCCAGTTAATTATAAAACAATATGCAGCAACAATTCAATAATTCTTAAGAAGCACCTGGAATGTTCTAAAAACTTCTAATAAGTTATGATCTCTTGGGTGTTTGTTTATTTATTTATTTTGTATTCACCAGTCCCGTCAGCTGTAGAGACGCGGACCATGACCTACACCTGGCAATTATACATGTCGTTCGGTTCCCGAACATTGTAAATGATGTCATTATCCTTTGATGATTAATGTAATAGATGCCAATTTAAATTAGTAATTTTCACTCCGAATCCCCGTCTGGTTGGCCACATGTTGTGTGCTGTCTTTCCGCTAAAATCTTCTGTGTGATAGGAAAATTTCCTTGTGCTAATAAAACTGTCAATCAAATGTGAAAATGACAAGGTCGGTGGGTAAAAATAGAAGCCGACACCCTGTGGTATTTTAGGTATTCGAAAGGGGCAAGTTTGAGACAAAGCCATCAAACATTTTGCAATATAGATATATTTGTATACCTGCGTCTTTTAAATCTTATTTTACAGCAATGGAAAGGTACAATTAGATTTCAGTCTAATTTGTCCACCTGCATGGTTTCTCGATCGTCATTTTGAGTACACCATGCGCATGCATATCGAAAGTCCGCATCTTTGGTCTTAATATTTTACTTTCACTGTGTCACCGTCACTAGGCCTATATATATACGCTATAGCTTCTAATTTAAGATTGGCGAATGCATTTTATTCATTTTCTTGCATGTATCATGACTGAGACTGACTCCGCCGTATGACTTTAAAGGATTATCATGACCACGACACATTTTCCATATTTAATCCCTGGGCCATGCATGCAAGCGTTGACTGGGTTTTGAGAGCGATATCAATATAAAGCGGCGTTTATACCGGGTGCACGTACGGTATATGCGATATATATGCAGTCTGCGGTATACGTTATGTATTTTTTATGAATATAGGCGGCGAATGAACCCGATTTGAGAAACTTTCATGGATGAAATATAAAAAGGAGTTATAAGTTCTGGTATTAGTGATCAGATTTTATGTTTAAAAGGTACAAACATTTATAACGCAGTACTATTCCTTACAACAATGAATAGCCTGTTATAGGCAAACGTATTACAAAAAAAAATTATTTACTTCAATTCATAAAATAATAGGTTATATTTTTAAAATTTTGTTTGCTATGTGCCATATATATTTAAAGATGTTTTGCAGCTCCGCCCAAAATCTGTTTCACTGGCAGTGACAACTACTGGTGCTTTTATCAATCACTAATGAAAATTATAATACGCACATAGGCCTATATATATATACACACACACACAAAAGCGCGCACACGTGCACGTAAACATGTAGCCTATACATATAAAGGAAGTACTACACATATAAAAATTTGTAAAATCTGTTCAGTATGTGTTAAAACCGTATTAATACATATTTGTTCAAGCGTATAAGTCACTTACTGTCTTGTTTTACATATTCAAGGATCTGGGTGTATAGGCGTACAGTTCCACGTACGTCGTAAAATAATTACTTCAATATTTTATGGAGTATAAAGTTATCTTTATATTTTACACTGGAAAATTAACTATATCTCTATAATATCCGGCTGTTTCTAATTTAAGACGGTATTAATTTTATTTTCAATCCAAAAAGCCTCTTAGAATGATTGACAGTTCTTGTGCCCGATTACGATTGTACATAAAATGTTTGGCACAGAAATGATCACTAGTAAACAATCAGACATCACATATATATACGACATGATATATGACAGTATCTTCGATTTTTAGTTAAGAAAATATGTTAATATTTAAAATAAATACTCATTTTATTATATGATATCGGTTAAAAATGGTTTTCCAGTGCCAGTACATGACACAGTAAGGAGGTCACGCAGATCACGTGCGTGGTGTCTGTCAGACGCGTCAGTCAGTCGGACGGCGATCATTGGTCACAAGTTAAACCAATAAAAAAGGGGATAATATATGATCTTGGAAATGTTTAACGGAAGTTTAATCTGTAAACACACTGCACTTGATTTTGTCACCAGGATTGATTGCCAACATTTGGTAATTTACCGATTTCTGATGAATTTAGCGTAGGAGTCTGATTTTACTCTCGCAGCCGACATGTTACCAGGGCCCACGTAACAAGGCCACGTGAGTGAAAGTCAATCATTTTTATATTTTACCAACAAGTCTGCGTTCGCGCCAGTTTGGATCTTGGTCACATGTTAGAACAACACTTGACGTTTTTCTCTTTCATTTAAGTACAAATATGATGGATGACAATAGACATTTCACCCCCAAAACTTGCCCCAATTACGGGTATGTAAAATGGGCTTTAGCGCGCCCGGGCGGGCGCCTTTGAACTACAGGACCGTGACAAACGCGCGCCCTGGCGGGCGTTATTGGAGTTTAAAGCCTTAAAGCAGCATCAGCATCTCAGTTCAGACTTTAGTTATGAGATTAGCCACCAGAGGGTAGCAACAACAGGAGTGGATTGAAGCAGCATCATTTAACTGACCTGCACAGTTTAGGAAGTTTTGTGGATCTTTGTAGTTTTATGGAA
Source organism: Sipunculus nudus (assembly GCA_026874595.1). NCBI lineage: Eukaryota > Metazoa > Annelida > Sipuncula > Golfingiida > Sipunculidae > Sipunculus > Sipunculus nudus. Next base: position 60,710,539 of record CM049312.1, read on the forward strand.
AATTAAAGGTAAAAAAAGAAAATAATGGTCTCTGAGAAGTTTGAGCAAAGGGGGAGTGAAGACAGCCAATGGATTGGCCAGCAGCAATCTTCATCACTTTATGAAATCCAACAAAAGTCATGTCACAAGACTAATATTTCATTTATTTTTTTTCTCAAATTTTCCAGGGATAACCAGCTACATAGAGAATATGTACAGTAAAAGAGATTTTATGTCAGCACAATGAGAGAATATTTAATCTATAGAGTAACTTTAAAATTTACTGCCATTGCAAATTCCAAACTTTTAACCGGCTTCTTAGGCTCAGGGGTAGAGCACAGGACTCAAAGCCAGAAGATCGCGAGTTTGAATCTCAGCCGAGGCGGTGAGGTTTTTTAAGGTTGGCCCCCACCCAGGGTAAGCGCTCTGCAGGCTTAATGGGAAGGTCGTGCCCAACGGCGGTGTTTCACTCACAAACAAGTGCGCCTTTGGGGGTCCTCGGTGGTATGATTACCAACCTAGGCCCACAGGTGCAGTAGTCACTGGGCCTGGTTAACGCAAGGATAAAACAAGTGACCCATGGGTCATGACGCTCAGCTGACTGGGAAGAGATTCGCAAAAGGAAATTTTATCATTAGAATGGTAGTATATACCCATTCAACTGAAGCATCAAACAGATTAACCAACAGGCCAAGATTTAGTCTGTATTTATATATCTCAAAAATAGAGAAAAATGTGTAAACTTTTAAAACTAGAATACGGGTAACCGACAAGTGACTACATGTATCTGCCAAAATCGGATAGTGAGGCATGGATTGAGTGGCAAGGGGAAATAGAGTGAGGTATGTTGCATATTAGCATGGATGTCTGCAGCCTAAATGTGTATGTAGGTTGTGCCACCTACCACAAATCCAGAAAGCTGTCCAAGTTGTATACACCTGCAAAATTTTAGGCAGAAAAGTCAAACCACTACATGTATATGAGCGATTTTTGCCCATGGCAGACAAACAGACAAACACTGTGCAAAAATCTTTGCAGGTAACCCCTCCAGTTTTGTGTATGATAAAGACCTATGTGAGATCTAAACACATGCACAATTTTGGCCCAATCGGTCAAATGGTTCCTGAGATATGAGCTTGGATGTGTGCAGCGTTAACTAGAATGTAGGTGGCGCCACCTGTCATAAAATCAAGAAAGCTGTCCACGATGTATAAACCTGCAAAATTTTAGGCAGTTATGTCGAACCACTACAGAGAAATGAGTGATTTTAGGCCCAGCAGACTAACAGACAGACGCTGTGCAAACATTGTTACAGGTGGCGCCACCATTTTTTGTGTATGTTACAGAGCTATCAAAGGGCTACATTTGTATAAATTTTATTTCCTGATCGGTCAAACGGTTCCCAAGATATAAGCTTGGATGTCATCAGCGTGAACGTGAACGTAGGTGGCGCCACCTGTCATAAAATCAAGAAAGCTATCCTGGATGTATACGCATGACAAATTTCAGGTGAATTAGTCAATTCACTGTAGAGATATGAGTGATTTTAACCCAAGGCAGATGAACAGATGGACACTGTGCAAACATGGTTACAGGTGGCGCCACCATTTTTTGTGTATGTTATAAAGCAATCCAAGGGCTACATTTGTATCAATTTTATTTCCTGATCGGTCAAACGGTTCCCGAGAAATGAGGGTTTATGAGTGGAAACAGACCCACAAATGGACACTGGATAGAGAGGATAGGTCAGAGGTCAACGCAAATTGGTTAGGCACCAGTTCACATGTGACCCGATAATAGGTGTAAGTTTGGGAAAAATCGGTCCATTAGTCTCCGAGGAGCTCTCTGGAAACGAACGCCGCCGCGGTGGAGGAACTCGGTCAAAAACATAGTATCCGCAAAACTTCGTTTTGGCGGATACAAAAATACAGGTGGCTCCACCAGTCTGCAGAAACTAATAAAAACACTTAATGGTCAATATCCATGCAAAAAATCATGGTGATCTCTGCATTAGTTGTTCAGATACTTCAGTTTTTGTATCAAATTGTCCATTATTCTGAGGGATACTTCAGAGTCCTATAGCTTGAAGGATATGGGTAACAGAGACCTAATTTCAAGTTTCCTCAGGCACCTTTCATGGGCCTCCTTGCATGACAAGAATGAAGATTCTAGGTCCAGTTGTTGCGATTTGTACCCTGTTGACAGATAACCACATCTTTAAAGGTCTCAAAAAAAAAAAAAAAAATTCGTAAAAATTTGAAAAAAAATAGAGGTGGCACACCCAGTCTGCAGAAACTGATGGAACAGCTCATGATCAATATGTATGCCGAAAATCATGACCATCAGTGTTGTAGTTATTGAAATACTGCAGTTTTGGTATCAAATTTTCCATTATTCTGGGGGGGGGGGGTATTTTGGACCCATACAGCTTAAAGAATATGGGTAACAGAGACCTAATTTCAAGTTTCCATGGAGACTTTTCATGGGTCTCCCTGTGTGTCAAGAATGAAGATTCTTGGTCCAGTTTTTATGATTTGTGCCCTGGTAACAGATGTTCATATCTTTAAAGGTCTCAAAAATACAGAAAAATTTCGTAACAAAAACCGAACAAATACAGGTGGAGCCACCAGTCTGCAGAAACTTATGAAACACTCCATGATCAATATCCATGCAAACAATTATGGTTATCTCTGCATTAGTTGTTCAGATACTTTAGCTTTTGTATCAAATTTTCCATTATTCTGAGTTGTACTTTGGAGTGCCACAGCTCAAAGGATATGGGTAACAGAGACCCAATTTCAGGTTTCCATGGAGACTTATCATGGGTCTCCCTGTGTGTCAAGAACGAAGATTCTAGGTCCAGTCGTTACGATTTGTACCCTGTTGACAGATAACTACATCCTTAAAGGTCTCAAAAATGGAGAAAACAATTCGTGAACATTGAAAAATACAGGTGGCGCCACCAGTCTGCACAAACTGATGAAACATCTCATGATCAATATGTATGTCTAAAATCATGACCATCAGTGATGTAGTTAATGAGATATTGAAGTTTTTGTATGAAATTTTTGACTATTCTGGGGGGTAATTTTGGGCCCCATAGCTCCAAGGATATGGGTAACAGAGACCTAATTTCTGGTTTCCATGGAGACTTTTCATAGGTCTCTCAGTGTGTCGAAAATGAAGATTCTAGGTCCAGTCATTACGATTTGTGCCACGCTAACAGATGACAGCATCCTCAAAGGTCTCAAAAATAGAGGAAAAAATCGTAAAAAATCAAACAGTACAGGTGGCGCCACCAGTCTGCAGGAACTGATCGAACATCTCATGATCAATATGTATGCCAAAAATGAAGACCATCAGTGATGTAGTTATTGAAATATTGAAGTTTTTGTATGAAATTTTTTACTATTCTGGGGGGTACTTTGGGGCCCCATAGCTCGAAGGATATGGGTAACAGAGACCTAATTTCTGGTTTCCAAGGAGATTTTTCATGGACCTCTCAGTGTGTCAAGAATTAAGATTCTAAGTCCAGTCTTTATGATTTGTGCCTTGTTAACAGATGTTCACATTTTTAAAGGTCTCAAAAATAGAGAAAAAAATTCGTAAAAAATCGAAAAATACAGGTGGCGCCACCAGTCTGCAGGAAGTGATGTAACATCTCATGATCAATATGTATGCCAAAAATCATGACCATCAGTCAAGTAGTTAATGAGATATTGAAGTTTTTGTATGAAATTTTTGACTTTTCTGGGGGGTACTTTGGGGCCACATAGCTCGAAGGATATGGGTAACAGAGACCTAATTTCTGGTTTCCAAGGAGATTTTTTATGGACCTCTCAGAATCCCAAGTTACAAGGTTCTAGGTCCAGCGGTTACGATTTGTGCCTGGTTAACGGACGGACAGACGGACAGACGGACAGACAGACAGACAGACGGACAGACGGACGACGGACAAAGAGTGATCGCTATAGCTCAGATGACTTTCAGTCAGCTGAGCTAAAAATGAGAGGAAGCATGTGATACTGCCCTGTCATGTAGTCCAAAACCTGAATGGAAATCTGCAGATGTACATATACTTAGTTAAGCTAACATTAAACAAGGCCTACAGGCCTAATGCGAACCTGTGCAACGAGATTACACCAGGTATAATGCTTCAATGCTGGACCATTCCTTTCAAGAACATGTGTAACATGTATATGAACAATGCAAGTACTAAACACTTATAACAAGAAACAATTAAACAAATATCACTGCTGCAATTCTGGCATGGGTGCACACAACACAAAAACTAGAATATGGGTAGTCAACAAGCGACTACATGTATCCGCCAAAATCAGGGTAGGAAAGGTGAAGTGAGGCATGGATTGAGTGGCAAGGGGAAATAGAGTGAGGTGTGTTGCATAATAGCCTGGATGTCTGCAGCCGAAATGTGTATGTAGGTTGCGCCACCTACCACAAAATCCAGAAAGCTGTCCAAGATGTATAAACATGCAACATTTTAGGCAGATAAGTCAAACTACTGCCGAGATATGAGTGATTTTATCCCAAGGCAGATGAACAGATGGACGCTGTGCAAAAATGGTTGCAGGTGGCACTACCAGTTTTAGTATATGTTATAAAGCTATCCAAGGGCTATATTTGTGCAAAATCTTTAGCCTTATCGGTCAAACGATTCCCGAGATATGTGGGTTTATGTGTGGAAACAGACACACAAATGGACACTGGGCAGAGAGGAAAGGTCAGAGGTCAACCAAAAATGAAGGCGCAGCAGTCAACATTTGACCAGTCATAATTTTAAAAAATTCTGCCCAGTGATTATGGAGGAGTTCTCCGAAAACCTATGCGTTGATGGCAGCAGTGTCAGCGTCCAACTGAAAACATAGTATCCGCAAAACTCTGTTTTGGCGGATACAATGATTGTTGCTGGCACCACCAGTCTTATATACAATGAAGAGATATATACATATGCATAAAGTCAGACTGATATGTCAAACCCCTCCTGTGAAATAAGCAGGGACATACACTGCGCAAAAATTATTGTAGGTGGCGCCAGCAGTCGTACACTATAAAGCTACCCGATATGTATAAACACACCCAATTTTAGGCTGATGTATCAAATTCCTCTGTAGAAATAAGCAGGCGCTTATACTGCAAAAGTCAATGTAGGTGGCACCACCTGTCTTGTAAATGAGAATACCATCAAAGACACATAGACAGGTATCAGTCCAATACATCAAACTTCCCCAGAGTTTGATGCACTGGGCTGACAAGGCTTAGGTGAGTAAGGCAGTTGCCCCCGAGTGACCTGTGACAAATTGCTGCCTCAAGCTACTGCACTGAGTGAACTCTTGACCTGCACCTGGCTAGACTGAGTGAACTTTTGACCTGTACTTGGCTGCACTGATTGAACTCTTGACCTGTTGCATAATCTGACACAGTAGGCAGTCTGCCAAAGCTATAAATAGATTCAGGCTGAACTTTGGTGCCAAATATGATGCAGTGAGCAGTCTGCCAAAGCTATAAAATAGAATGCAGCTACTGCACTGAGTGAACTCTTGATCTATACCTAGCTGCACTTCTTCAAATCCTGGCACTGTGCCAAAACTATTTATAGAGCTGACATCATCATGGCTAATGGCCAACATCAAGGTACTGGCAATCTGCCAATGGTAAACCAAGTGCTGCCATCTGTACAGAAAAGTGGTCCCTACTTGAAATAACTTTGAAATTTATTTTCCCAATACAAAATGCTTTTCAGCTGACTTTTCATAAAAAAAAAATCAGGGATAAATGTAAAATTATTACGGATGCATTCTGAATGCAAAATTAAAATACAGATATATGTCATTGATGGCAAATTCTTGAATTAAGTTGAGTAAGGATACCAATAATTTATAATCCATGTACAGTTGTCTTAATATAGCCACAGAGAGCTGAATATCCATGATTGTAACATTGCCTGGTATGATGAATAACTTAAATCATAAATCTAAATATTTTAAAAGCTTTTAAAAAACTTTCTTGTCAATATTAACCAAATATAACCTGAAATCTAAATGTCTAGTGGCATGATGTAATAGAAGCTGGTAAACTGGTGCCAGGCAAGATGTAACAGCATCACACAGCTAACATATATGGTAAAATGACTCAATTCAATCTCCATAATTCAGCCAAAAATCATTCATGTGGAACCATTAATGACAATTATTATAAGAATTATTGTAGGGATTATTCTTGTAAAATATTTAACAAACTGGCTTCAGTGGCATCAGTCAAAAAACGTTTCGCAAGTTTATAACTCATACAGGAAGATACAGCAAACTGGCTATATTCAGCTTCCCGTAACTCAGCCAAAAAGCACTGAACCAAAACCATTTGAACAAACTTGAATTATCAACATCTGAGGATAATTAATGTGTGAGATTTGAGAATTTAGCCCAGTGGTTTTTGAGAAGAAGATCTTTGTAGCCACTTAGCTAAAATGGGCTGTTATGGCATATGACTAATATCAGCTTCCCATAACTTAGCCAAAAGTCACTGAAAAGAGACCATTTGAACAAACTTCAGAAAGCACTACCCTAGGATCATTTCTATGCAATATTAAACATTTTGGCCATATGGTTTCAGAGAAGAAGATTTTTGTAGCCCTCAGTGTGATACAGGCACTAATGACCCCGTACAAAAAAGGCCGATGCAGGTGGCGCCACCAATACCTCAATTTCATATATGACCTATGTGATCAACATTGGCATAAAATTTGGTGATGATAGCTCCAGCCGTTTCTGAGATTTAAATTTTAATATGCTTTTTTGCAAAGTTAACAAAGTTCAACCTCCTGTAACTCGGCCAAAAATCTCCAAACTGGAACCATTCGAACAAACTTGAGAAAAATTGTTCCAGGGATCATTTCTGTGAAATATTGGACAATTTGGCCAGACAGTTTCGGAGAAGAAGATTTTTAAAGCTTTTTTAGCTTTTTCCCTATAAAATCTAAGAAAATGCAGTTAGAAAAAAAATAAACAAAATCCGATATAGTTTTTTGGATGACTGATTATTTGCAAAAAATTTGGTGATGCTAGCTCCTGCCGTTTTTGAGATAGCTATGGTTAACGTACAGACGACGCACGACGTCGCACCATCGCATAAGCTCACAGGTTCGCTAAAAAGGGAGGCGGTTACCTCCAACAAAAAATATTTAAAAAAAAATTCAAACTTTTAAAGAAGCCATTATATTTCTCATTTTGTAAAATGAATGAATAATTCAAAAAAAGGTGTTCAATTATTTCACAACACTCCAAAGGAAACCTGCATTCTTAAAACAACTAGATGTGGTCGGACAATGGTCCTCAGAGGGCCCCGCATTTTTGGTCGTGCTGAACTAGTTTACATATGGGTGAAAAATTAAGTTAAATTTGAAAAATAGACAAACAAAAACAGGTTTTCATCCATATGCATGAGGAAAAAAATCCTACTGGATCAAATGATATTAAAGAAGATATGTTTGAAATAATGTGTGCAAAAGAAAATCACAGAATGTAGTCTGTTGGCTGTATTTGATTTTGAGCAAGTCTGTAATTCAATTGGTCTGGAGCCCCCATAGTCACCAATGATCCCTGTGAAATTGGGAAAGCAGCAGTAGGTTGTTGTTGAGTTATCGCGCGCAAAAGAAAATCAGGGATCAGGCTGTGGCAGCCATATTGGAATTCCGACAGGTCTGTTATTCAATAGGTCTGGAGCCCTCTGGAGGTACCAATCATCCCTGTGAATTTGTTGTTGTTGAGTTATTGCACATGAAAGAAAATCAACGATCAGGCTGTGGCGGCCATATTGGAATTCCAACAGGTCTGTAATTTGATAGGGCTGGAGTCCTCATAGGTACCAATCATCCCTGTCAATTTGGGAAAGCTGCAGAGTGTTGTTGTTGAGTTATCGCGCACGAAAGAAAATCAGTGATTAAACTGTGGCGGCCATACTGGAATTCTGACAGGTCTGTAATAGGGCCACTTCACTTAAGCAGCTGGCAGGCTGATGTAGGGGCAAACAGAGGGGCAGGGCTGGGCACTGGGCAGTGTATTAGCATATGGCTCAGTGTGCACATCGGCTGAACCTGTATCTATTTTGCTAATGTTATTGTAAGCTTGTCATAAAGCTTTAGATAGATAATCACCATGACAAAAAAAGGTGATCTTGGGGCAAATCCTGAAAATCCTGATACCTCTGGGACTTGATAAAAGTGTTAATAGCCTTTGATTCAAACTTGCACCCGTATCTGACAGCAGGTGGTAATGCAGCCTCATTCAGACCACTGTCTCTCAGGAGGGCCCTGGCTGTTTTATCACCATCCATTGAATGTGTCAGCTGATACATTTTTATGCTGTCAATAAACCCCTTCTCATAATAAACCAGTTCTTGTTTTCATTCTGTCCTCTAGTTGCAAACTCTATTTTGTTTAATTTAGCATCTGTGTATTTCATTAAAGGTAAAAACAGTCCTCAAAACCTGATGAGCCATATCTGCTGTGTGTTGAAAGGTAAATACCTATGTTATCTATAGGTATCAAAACTGTAAGGGGTGTTACTGTATCATTCATTTGCTTCTGTGTTTTGTTTGTAAACATTGTATCTAAAATACAGGCTTCTGGGCAACAAATCTGTATGCGCTTAAAAATCTCATCAGCAGAAGGTAAATTCACTCCCTCAGGTACAGGGTTGTACCTGTCTTCGGTGGCTGAGCTGGCATTCTTAGATTTTCCCTGAATAGATGTCTCCAGCAGGGTCACAGGCACAGACTCTTCCTTTTTACCACCTTTTCTAGTCCATGTACATGAGCCCAAGGTGACACTTGTGGTAGAATTATTATCCATCTATCCAACAATGTCAAACTATGTAGCTACAACGTGTCGGCAACCCCCATCTAGACCCCCATTACAAGAACAGTACCCTGCATGAATGCGACTGGCATCAGAGACATTGCTTAGGATAACCCATACATTATAGTGGTTTGAATTAGTGACAGGGTCCTTCTCCCATGTTCTTGGCTTCACTTTACTCTTTACTGCAAAGCAAGTATCCCTGTGATACTGATGTACCTCGATGTGTTTCACATACCCATCCTTTGCCATGGTGTACCCTTCCATGTTATAGTATTCCCTGAGGTTTCACATATTGTACTCATCAAACGATATATAAAATAATTGTAAATGTCAAACACTGACAGGACTGGTAAGACACCTAGGTTTTGTGTGACTCCTTCTTTGAAGTTTCCAGGATTTTCAAGCTGGATTCTGTCAGATGTAAATAACTTATCACTCAGTACTTCCTCCCTGTCCTCAATCATGCCATCTGGGTCCACCTCTAATCCCATTTCATGGCTAGCATTACACAAGTCAATTAGCTCAGCTTTCTTTGCTTGTGCTGCTACAACCCCTCTTTCTTTCGAACACAACTGTAACTCTTTAACAGATTTTTTGCTGAAATTTGCATCCATATTTAATGATTGATCAATGATAGGACTGTAACCCCCGAGTGGTCAGCTAGTGATACAGCCTGCATCTGACCGATGTCCAGATGCTGTGCCCCTAGCTTGTTTGCCCCTACATCAGCTTGCCCGTGGCTTAAGTGCATACGCCCTATTAAATAGGTCTGTAAAGCTCATAGGTACCAATCATCCCTGTGATTTAGGGAAAGCTGCAGTGTGTTGTCGTTGAGTTATCACGCGCGAAAGAAAAACACCGATCGGGCTGTGGCAGCCATATTGGAATTCCGACAGGTCTGCAATTCAATAGGTCTGGAGCCCCCATAGGTACCAATCATCCCTGTGAATTTGGGAAAGCTGCTTTTGGTTGTTGTTGAGTTATCGCGCGCAAAAGAAAGTGTCACTGACGGAAGGACGGACTGACATGGTGATCACTATAGGCATCCTGCTTGTCAAGCGGGGCCCTAATAAATTATTCCGAAACAGGAGAGAGATTTGTGTGACTTACTCAGTGTTCCCATCGTCTGCTCACTGCGCTGTGCCTGCTCAGCTAGGGTTCTGTTGAGACTCATCAGATTTTCTGTTATCTTTCCGGATGTTTTAGCCAAGTTTTCCTTTGTGTTGGTCCCCCTGAAAGGGAACACTACATCACATAAAACTACATAACCTAAAGCTACTTTAAATCACATAAAATAATTTTAATAGACTTTACATCACACCTGCTTGATTGAAATTACCACTTAAACTGGAAAGAAATGTTTTTCCTATACACACAGTTTTACTTAAATTGGCCTATCTAAATGCCTATTAAACAATGTAAATTCCTTGGATCTTTTATAAAAATAAGTCAACGAGCACTGATCCAACATTGCACAGACTGTCCATTTTAATCTGGGGGGGGGGGGGGGGGCACAAACGGCCACCGGCCTTAACTCAAACCCCTCCAACAAGGACAACTGAAGGCAAATCAGATTAGTCAGATTTTTGCAAATAACATATTCTTACCATCAATGATATCTGATCTTTCACAATTTGCACATGTACAGTCAACCACCTATGGTTACCGGCTTATTTTGTTTGTCAACATGGGCACATTAATTACCTAGCATGATTTACCAACAGTTTGTTAATAAGTACGCAGAGTAAACCAAACACTTCTACATATAAACCACATGAACAGCTGGCTTAATTTAATATCTGAAAAATGATTCAAGATTCATCCAACTAAGGGATTGCTGCAATAAATTTATAAAGGATCAAAAGTTTATGTATGAAAGGTCAGGTTATTCCCATTTCAATGTATGACCACAAAATAATTGGAAGTCATCAATTACTGCAAAATGTTCTGCAAACAGTGAAGTACCACTGCAATATTTTTTTAACAAATATGAACCATTATTTTATGAATTTCACTCAGAGGGATAAATGGCAAATCTTGATTATGAAAAAGTAGTAAATCTCATGTCTTATACTGACAACAAAACAGGCAGCTGGAAATACTGCAAGAACAGCTGGTGACACTGCAAGAACAGCTGTTAACACTGCAAACTTCTGCAGATGACAGCAAAGAGAACCTATGAAGCGGACTTATTACAGTACCTGTTTCTTACTGTAGCGTTGCCGGTCATCAAGGCATCTTTCTCCTTCTTTTCTATTAACAGCTGACTGCTGATGTTGGCCTTCCTCAGCTGTCCCTGTGAACTGAAGAATAAGACTGTATTGTTACATGTACTGCTACAATGATGTGATTTATCAAGGGCACAAATGCCAAGTGCTCATCATACAAAGTTTTCACAAAACATTTTGAAGAACCACTGTACGCTCTCAAGGCAGCGGAAATCTTACGCTTCAAAAGAAGCAACTGATTTTCACGCTGCCAGCTTTGACCGTTTATGATATATTTAGACACCAGATGGCGGTTCGTTGTCCGCTGAACAAAATGTGCATATGATGTGACAAGCAGCCAACCAGATGCCAATAAACAAAAACGCGACAGGCATCCTGGCTCCGCCCATAGCTGTGCTTCAAGAGCCGTTTGAAGACAAGTTTACATTCGAATTTTAATTGCTCCCTCTGCATTCTCCCATCATCGACCTATTCGATTCTGACAGTATGACTGTGTTAGCGTAGCCATGTGTCTGGTGTCTGCAGAACTGAAACTAGCAAGCGAGGTGTGCACGCAGCCTTTTTTGTTATGTTTCGTTTGAATAACAGCACACCAACCGGGTATCCTATGTGCCCAAGGCCCTAAGTAAACCACGTCTGCGTCAATTCTCTCTGAGCCTGTGGCCTGTTCATATGGTTACTGGGGTGATGAGCTGTCACTCAAAACGAAAAAATGAACATGATTGGCTCTGTGTATTCCTCGTTTGGCCGTGTCTTCCAGCACAAGGTCTCATCTGATTGGACAAAAATACAGTGCTCCCTCTGGTGTAGCAATTCAGGATAAGAGGTCATAACAAACAGCACTTACCATATAGGAAGTAGACCTATAGTTAAAGTGCTGTGTAAAGAGCGTAGAACCACTGGAGCTAATTTACTTTACAGTAAAAATTTGAATGGGGCTGACAACTGTTGTTTGTTGATCATGGCATGATGAGATTATGACCACTCAAAAATGCCATTTATTCTCCCCAGTGAAAATTTGAAAAACTGCGCCAGAGAATTGAGAAAAGACTCCAAAGAGAAATACAAGTGGCCCATGGGCCATGACACTCAGCTGAATTCAAGGACCCTTTAAAAATATGTAAAATTACTCCCAGGGTGCTCTAAGTCATGCATTTCACCAATAGATCTAAGATATAGGTTACATTGACCTTATTCTACATCCAGCTTCTTACCGTTTGTGCCCATCTGACTAACAGAGTGTTAAAATCAAGTTCTTTCACACAACTTGCAGAGAGTAGGTCACAGTGACTCTATTTCAGGTTTCCAAGGAGATTTATTATGGACCTCCCTGAAAGTCATGTATGAGGATTCTATATAATTGTTGCTCCATCTGACTAACAGTGTGCTTAACAAATGACCCAGGGGTCATGACGCTCAGCTGACAAGGAAAACATGCACAAAAGGAATTTTATCAATGCAAAATTTTGTAGGTGGTAACCCCAATCAACTTAAAGGGACATAATCAGGAGTTAAATTATGCCCATTCTTTCACACTATCAGTTCAGTTTTACTTTATATAAATTTTTCCCAGCAAAACCATCCCAGCACACGGTCTCATTTCCTTGCATACGGCTGTTTAACACAATGTTATGGCTCTGCTTGTTGGTACCCACAGTCTGTTTACCATAACAAGGCCACGGGTGACCGGAGGTCCGATTAAGAGGGGCAACACACAGATTTTCAGCCAGCAGAAACATGTATTACATTATTTAGGCCAAGTCAGTTAGGGCAAGTCAGTTAGGGCATCTCCTGATTGACACTTGTTTGACTCAGTGATGTACAAGGCCCCACGCACTGTGTTTTATGTTTACACCTGTCATCGTGCTCGACCACTGTTTTTTTAACATTTGTTTACAAGAGAAAGCAAATGTTTTCAGGGCAATATTTTGGCAGGTACAGATTTATTTTGAAGGGAAGAAGCTATTTTTGGTGTTAATTCAACATACTTAAAAGGTGATTCGGCTCCTTTAAGCATAGCTCAGAGGATATGGGTAACAGAGACCTAATTTCAGGTTTCCAAGCAGATTTTTCATGGACCTCCCTGGATGTCAATTTAGAAGATTCTAGGTGCAATGGTAAGAATTTGTGCCCTGTTAACAGCCAGTCCACATCTTTGAAGGTCTCAAGAAAATGCGTAAAAATTTGAAAAAAAAAATCCAGGTGGTGCAACCATTCTGCAGGAACTGATAAAACACTCCATGATGGTTACGATATGTACCCTGTTAACCGACAACTGCATCTTTAAAGATCTCAAAAACAGAGAAAAAAAATCGTAAAAATTGAAAAAAATATAGGTGGCACCACCAGACTGCAGAAACTGATAAAATATCCCATGATCAATACCCATGCAAAGAATCATGGTGATCAATGCAATAATTGTTCAGATACTTGAGCTTTTGGATCAAATTTTCCATTTTTCTGGTTTCTGGGGGGGGGGGGTATTTTGGAGCCCCATAGCTCAGAGATTATAGGGAACAGAGACCTAATTTCAGGTTTCCAAGGAGACTTTTCATGGGCTTCCCTGCATGTCAAGAGAGAAGATTCTAGGACCAATTGTTATGATTTGTGTCCTGTTAACAGTTGACCACATCTCAAGAGGTCTCAAAAATAAAGAAAAAAATGTGTAAAAATTCAAAGAAGCCCAGGTGGCACCATCAGTCTGCAGAAACTGATGAAACACTCCATGATCAATATCCATGCAAAGAATTATGGTGATCAATACATTACTTGAGCTTTTATATCAAATTTTCCATTATTTGGGGGGGGGGGGTAACTTCATGGCCCAATAGCTCAGAGGATATGGGTAGGAGAGACCTAATTTCAGGTTTCCATGGAGATTTTTCATGGACCTCCCTGGATGCTGAGTTACAAGATTCCAAGACCAGTGGTTATATTTTGTGCCTGGTTTATGGACAGACAGACAGAGGGACAAAGAGTGATCGCTTTAGCTCAGATGACTTTCAGTCAGCTGTGCTAAAAATCATGCATTACCCCTTTAATTACAAAATAGAAGCCACCATGACCTAATTTTAGGTTTCCAGCAAGATTTGCCTAGGACCTTCCTGGATGTAAAGTAAGAAATTTCTAGGTCTAACAGTTACGGTTTGTGCCCTATAAACAGCAAGACTGCTTCATTTGAAGTTCTCAAAATAGAGAAAACAAGCCTAGGAACCCTGACCCAAAGCTGAATTCAAGGAACCCTGAACAATATTTCAGATCAATACATTGAACCACTCCTGATATATGACAAATTTCACCCAAAGCAAACGCATGGATGGACACCATGTGAAAACAATAGCAGATGGTGCCACCAGTCTTGAATAAGAGATGGCGGTATCTAAGATCTTTAGACATACACAATTTCAGTCCAATACATTGAATCAATCACTCAGATCAACAGATTGCAGATGCATGGATGGAAATGCCAAATTTCAGACCAAAACATTTCAGACCAATACATTGAACCACTCCTGAGATATGAGTAATATTCACCAAAAGAAAATGCATGGATGGATGCCACATGGAAATAATTGCAGGTGGCACCACCAATCTCGAGTACAAGATGGAGGTATCCAAGATCTACAGACATGCACAATTTATCAAAATACATTGAAACACTCCTGAGATATGGGCTGTTATCACTAGGTTGCCCAGATTCATACTGCATGAAAAGGATTTCAGGTGGGGCCACCAACTGTGTGAGCCAACAATTATGTTGGGTTCAGGAAAGATTGCGTCAATGGTCTCAGAGGAATTCTCTGAGCAGTGGCAAAAACCACATGAAAACAGTAACTGTGAAACTCTTTTGGCAAATACAATAAATATGCTGTGTCATAAAGTTAAATGTATACAAGTATAAAGAACAGTAAAGCGTCATTTATCTGAAAGCCTTAGTAGACAAGTTTTTTGTTCAGATGAACAGTCCTTCGAATGAACGATCTCACATGAAATTGCTCAAGGAATCACCGTGATTACTGCTAATTTCAGGACATTACCGGTTACTAACTGGCCCAAATTAAGCTAGCCCATGTTAAATTTGTGACAATATATTGTAACATTTTCGATCAATTTAATTAATGTGTCATCAAAAATTATTACTATATTATAATTATTGGTGAAAAACCTGCACTGGACACAAATGGTATCATACCTACATCAAGTCACGCGTGGTTGCCATGATAACTTGAATGACCTGCCATGACCTCAAAAGTGCGGCCATCTCTCAGCAGACAGGTTAACTGTGGGAAACTTTATACATGTACTGTATTTTATTGAAATCAGGATCGGTTGAATGCACAAGTAAACAAGTTTATGTAAACAGTTTTATTTCAAATAAATGAAACATAATGTAAATGTCCCTGATCACAGATCTGTCACGCTGAATTCTCTGGCGAGGTCAGCTGGCTTGGTATCAGTGTCAAGTCTTGAAAGGATCGACAGCTTGTCATGAACTGACAGGACATGGTGCTTGCGCTCATGTGACTCCATTGACGAGGAAAGAGTTAACGGTATGTAAAAATTTAGGTGGAGAATAATCAGGATGAGCAGTAAATCATGTTGACATGGACTTATACAATGGTTTAATCAGCTTCGTAGCATGGTTTATGAAAAGCTCAGACTTTCCCAAGTGCAGTCGTAAATAGCGATTCTAGCCAATTGAAATTCCCATATTTTAGGCAGAAATTATCTGGCCAATATACCTTGTGAGGCTGAGATTATCACACCTACAACCTGCGGTCAGCTACTCAGTTATGGTATGTTTGTAACATTTAGTTTGTACAGGTTATTTACCCCAGCCTGGGCATTCCGATAAAAGCGAGCCAAGAACAACCCAGGCCAGCAGGGCGGTGTTTTCACACCTACTGCCTACACTCGGGTGCACCAATCAGTCGGCAAACTTTTGTTTTGAATCAGACAATCTTCTACATCATTTTTTCTGGTCACTGTTCAGATTTCGGATAAATGGTCAAAATTTTGGTTCTATTTTGAATGAACAATTTTTCGGATAAACGGTCTTCGGATATTTGACTTTCTACTATATTTCATAAATATGTGTAATAGGGCATACTCACTTGGCAAGCTGCTGCCTGTGACCCTCTAGATTCTTCAGTATAGCAATTTTATCTGTTTCTCTATCCTGCTCATTAGCTAGTCGCTCTAGTTCCTATAGAGTCAAAATAACAAATACTACATGAACACACAGAATATAAAGCACATGAAGGCATACACTGTGGTTGGCTTCAAATCTGCGTTATGATAAACGGAAAGACATGCAAATGTATATATGAGGAGACTAGAGCATGGGTTTCTTGACAGTTAGTTTACTGCTGATGCCATGAACTGTAACTTGGTTGCTGGTTATGAGAGGCTCAGCTGACTCGCACCTGATGTGGCCGAGTAACTGATTGACGGTCCGACTGCATGGTTTCAGGCGCAATTACCGTGTGATGTTGGGAACAAACAGATAGCTGCACCTTGTAAACAAGTCAACCCCACCCCTGTGCTGTATTCCATTAATTACTGACCAAACAATAACAGCTCAACCTTGCAGCAGAGTTAATCTAGTTACTAGTAGCCCCCAGGCTGGGTGATGATTCACAGTCAGCTAAGCACAATTTTTGAGCTGGGGCCAAGACTAACTGTCCACTTGGAGCAGAAACGGGGTTTCTTCTTAACAAATGGCAAACCAATCCCAAGCCAATTTTACTTGTGTACAAGAGAGTAAATTTTATTCTAACTTTATTTGTTAAAGTTTCATGAAAAAAAAGATAATGAAGCAATAAATGCTGAAAAACATAAAGAAAATAAGGTGAAGATGGTTTTGGGGAGAACAGAAAGGTGGGCCTTGAATCATGCCAAAGTAAACATCCTTGGTTTGTTCAGCCTCATGCAGTCCTAGTGTAAGACATCAGGCCTACTACCCCTCATCTATATTTGGACTGACCCATTAACAGGCCACCCCTAGTGTAAAGTAGGCTAGCCTACAGCAGGGAATCTACAGGCCTCCCCTCTCTTCTGCTGGTACTTGAAGGATCCGGATGTGGACCAGTGGCCCATGTCTGGTCAGCATTTGGTTAAGTCATTTAGACATGTGCAGGGGATAACATTAAACTGACATGTGGTGAAGTTCAGTAGCTGCCACGATTTGTTGTAAACTCCCTGTTTACCACATTTAACTATTAGACTGGCAGTACATCTATGTTCAGGACAGACCTTTCAGCCATGTGGTAATTTTTAACTGAAATTTCTGTGTTGTTTTCTTTTACCTGTGGGAAAGATCCTACACCAGGTCAACATATATCAATTAGCATATGATTTTTAAGACAGTGGCATAGAATTGGTGGTAGTTGATAATATGCTCTCACATCAGTTATAAAATTGGAAAATCCAGATCTACATACATATTGGATAACAGTGGAATTTCATCTGAAATGCTTACCTAATTTCCAATGAATTTTTTTCTCAACAAACACTTGTTGTTTTATAACCTACCTAAGTTTGTGACTTTTTTCCAATGACTTTTATTTCCCACCCAAAATTGTGACTTATTTCCTGATTTTTTCTCCAATCACAACCAAGACAAACACCAACCAGTCATTTCTTTCTTGCATTATAGCACAGTAAAACAGTCTTATGGCCCATAATGCAACAGCCTGATTTAAACATAAATACAAGAGATATAGTACATGTAAATGGCATCACTTTTAACTGGCTTTAAGAGGCTTTATAAGAGGTTCTGTTGACTTATTACTTGGTCAGTGACAATACTTATACCATGTGTACCAGTATATAACATATACTCACACTGAACCTTCCTTTCAACTCTGTAACTGTCTCCCTGGCATTATTATTGAAGTCTTGTAATGTTTCAAGTGGCCCATCACACCCTCTGATGTCCTGAAGAAACAGTAAACATGCAGAGTTAAAACATGGCTTAACAAATGATGTGCAACATGTCATTCAGGCGATGCCCTGACTAATTTAGCCCAAAAAATGTTATACATGTTCCCCCTGGCTGAAACATCACTTGTTGTGGCTCAAAATCGGACCTCCGTTCACACTGCCTTGTTATGGTAAACAGACACATGTGGACTGTGTTAACCAACAAGCCGAGCCAAAACAAGGTGTTAAACAGCCATATGCAAGGTACTGAGTCTGTGTCAGTATGCTTCGCTGGGAAACTTTTGTATTATTCAAAACTGAACTGACAGTGTGAAAAAAAAAGCATGATATTCCTCCTGTTTATGTCCCTTGAAATTTCAAATATATTACATGTATATCTAATAAATACAAGTCACTATAATACTCAACTGATAGATGAAAAGTAAAGTGTGACAGACTAATGAAATGGAAGTTTGTACTCAATAGTCCCTTCAATTAAACAAACAAGCTTGTGTACTGCCATGTAATTAAGCTTTAAATACTGAACATTAAACAAGGCCTACAAGCCTAATGCAAACCTGTGCAAAGTTTTTGAGTATGAATGGAGGTTTATTTTTAAAATCTAATATTGGTCCTTTTAAGTCCTGCATATCTACCTTAGTCATTATGATTTCAGCAAAATGGACATTTCTGACCTGCAAGTTTCAGACTAGGACATTTTAAAACTAGAATATGGGTAGTCGACAAGCGACTATGTGTATCCGCAGAATTGAGAGTGGGACGGGTGAAGTGAGGCATGGATTAAGTGGCAAGGGGAATAGAGTGAGGTGTGTTGCATATTAGCATGGATGTCTGCAGCGTAAACGTGAATTAAGGTGGTGCCACCTGTTGTAAAATCGAGAAAAATGTCCACAATGTATAAACCTGCAAAATTTCAGGTGGATAAGTCAAACCACTGCTGAGATATGAGTGATTTTATCCCAAGGCAGATGAACAGATGGACAGTGTTCATAAGTGGTTGCAGGTGGCGCCACCAGTTTTGCTTTTGATAAAGAGCTATGTGAGATCTATACACTTGCAAAAGTTTGGTCCAATCGGTCAAACGGTTCCGGAGATATGTGCTTGGATGTCTGAAAAGTAAACCTGAATGTAGGTGACGCAACCTGTCATAAAATCGAGAAAGCTTTCCAGGATGTATAAACTTGCAAAATTTCAGGTGGATATGTCAAACCACTGCTGAGATATGTGTAATATTATCCTAAGGCAGCTGAACAGATGGACGCTGTGCAAAAATGGTTGCAAATGGCGCCACCATTTTAAGTGCATGTTATAAAGCTATCATAGGGCTACATTCGTGCAAAATTTTTAGCCTCATTGGTCAAATGGTTCCCAAGATATGCGGGTTTATGTGTGGCAACAGACGCACAAATGGACACTGGTCAGCGAGGTCAACCAAAAATGAGGGCGCAGCAGCTCACATGTGACCTGATGATAAACCCAATTCGCTTTAAATGCAAACCAAGTTTTTTCAAACAGCTGAAAGATATAGTTCCAATAATCTGGGAATTCTGCATCTAAACATTGTGTCTAGACGTCCAGACGCTAAGTCTAGACGTCTAGACACATTGCCTAGACAACCCCCCAGAGCCAGGTCAGTTGCCATGGTGATGTCTGGACCCCACCTGTTTGTACTGAGTGACCTCTTGACTTGGCTGCTGAAACTCAGCACGTTGTCAAATCTGTTTTCAAATACAGAAAGCCTTTCTCAATTGGCTACAATGTTTTTTTAAAAACTGTATTTACCCAATCTATTCTTATAAAACTGGCAGAACCCTACCCTAGAATAATTCTTGTAAAGTTTAAATCAATCAGCTTAACAGTTTCATCATAAATCAGTGTATAAGCTAGAGGAGTTTAAAATTACATTTTCGCTTGTAAAAAACACATCAATGTAGGTGGCACCAGCAATACTTCAAAATCAGATATGACATATGTGACAAACATTGGTATAAAATTTGGTGATTATAGCTCTAGCCGTTTATGAGATTTTAATTTTTGTGTGTTTTTTTGGACAGATGACTAAGTTCAACCTCCTGTAACTCAACCAAAAATCTCCGAACTGAAACCATTCGAACAAACTTGAGAAAGATTGTTCCAGGAATCATTTCTGTGAAATATTGGACAATTTGGCTGTACAGTTTCGGAGAAGAAGATTTTTAAAGGTTTTTTTGCTTTTTCCCTATAAAAAGACAACGCAGTTAGCCAAAAAATAAGCAAAATCTGATTGAGTTTTTTAGATGACTAATTTTTTGCATTAAATTTCGTGATGTTAACTCTTGCCATTTTCAAGTTAGTATGGGTAAACGTACAGACGACGGACGACAGCCACAGCCGACAGACACCGGACGACGCCACACCATCGCATAAGCTCACAGGTTCGCTAAAAATAACAGAGAGTGGAGCATTGTTGTTCCTTGTTTAAGGCATTGGGCTTGCAGTGGATTCAAATCCGATTCAGACCACCTTTTACACTTAGACCCTTGGCCAAGGACTTCACCATAATGGTGCAACCTCTCCATCAAGGAGTGAATATGTACTGGTCACGGGCAGCAGGCAAAAATTTGGAACAAGAACTCAATAAGGCCAATAAAAAGGGTATGGTTCTCAGGCACTTTTTTTTCAAAAATCAGTACGGGCTGGCAATATTTTATTTTTTAATTTTTTTTGTATGTTTAAAAAAAATGTCATATGATCAGAGAAAAGCATGAAAATAACAATTTTTTTTCCAAACGGGTAAAAGCACTACATAACAAAGGAAATCATATCAAAATTGTATTATTTTATCTTCTTGAAAGATGAAAATCAAAATAAAAATTTTTTATGTAGGGGGTTAAACAGTGCCTTAGAACCATACCTTTTATTTTTTTTTGGCCTAACACCACTGATTTACATTTTTGAGTTTGTATGCACCCAAGGGAGCTGAGAAAAGCTACTGGAAAATTCAACTGCCCAAGTAAGAAAGGCAAAGTGTATAGTCAGGTGTGACCGACATTGTCAATATTGTCAGAAAACCTGCTTATTTAAGTGATTTCTGACTAAAACACCAGAAGCTGTTTTACATAATGATTGCATGATTATTATCTCACCTGTACAATTGCATTCAGCTGAAGATTAAGTTTAGTGATTTCAACTAAACACAATTTGACCTGGACATCATCAGCCATGGTGAGACTATTATTTTACCTGAAAAAAAATTAAATACAGTTACAGAAGTTATCTCAAAATGTTTCATGAGCACATGAATTATGATCTAAATTGTCTAGCACAGACTGCATGTTGTTAACAACTGATTAAAAACAATGGGATAATGCAAAATACATCTGATCAGTTTCTGGTGGCCAGCTGCTAATTCAAGGCTTATGTGTAACAATACATGGAAGTTTGGAGCATCCAACCAAAGGGGGATCCAAGTCAAACCTGAAAAGCAAAATAAGAAATGTTATGAAAAATTAAAATTTTGTTTATGTTACAATATTTTCATCAAAACTGAATCACATGTGGAATAAATTAATGAAGAAAAAAAAGGAACCTGAATACTGCATTTTATAATGAAGAAAACCCTTGCATAACTTCTCTTGTAACAATGCAATTTTTGCACCTGTTTGCATACATTAAGAGATTCTCCATCTTTTTTATTAACCCAAACCCCTGGGTCACTGAGTATCATGACAGTGTATGGTATATACACAACTCTCCTAAGCATCTGCTGCATTTTATTCAACAGCATATGGGCCTCTCAAGTTCTCAACAGGAAGAAAAATTTGAGTGTGGGATGCCAAGGCCAAAAGTTAGAAGGGTCATATAAATTTGGAGCAACCCAGGTGGGGGAGAGGAGCATGTGTCAAACCTGAAAATTTTTGTAAAATTGAAATTTTTGTTAATATTACATCATAATTGAATCATTATAATGATCAGATATTGGGTCACTGTATGATTATTTGAATATATTGAAAATTATCAGGGTCAATTTTCAGCAATTTACATTATTGACTAGTTTTAAGTACTTGGCAATGATCAGCAATTATTACAAGAGCCAGCCTTGATCCTCTCAGTCCTACAACCAGATATTTGTGCATTTGATCAGATGCTTGGACCTCCAGAACCAAGCATCCAAAAGAGATTTTGAGCATCACAGGCATTTATCAATAACATATGAAGATAAAACAATTATTGTTGCTCTCTAGTTTCCTTGTACATTTGCATGCCGAGCTAAACTCACACAATGCAGCTCTCGACTTGCAATGAACAGTGGCAAGACCATTAACGGATAGGTAAAATTACTTCAATTACTTAATATTAACAATAATATAGCAAACTTAAATTTCAAATTTTAAATCTTTAATATGATGCAAGTGCTGGGATAAATAAATATCACCCCTTAAGTTTTTCAGGACCCATTTTAGTGTAATATACATGTCAATCTTAACCAAGTAAAGGAATATCTGCCAATCAAGTGGTCATGGAAAAGAAGTTCTCAGGCCCCTAAACAGAGTCAGGTATTAAGCGTGGACAGACATTCAAGACATGGACAGTCTGAACTAGGACAGGCTGGACTAGGACAGTCTGGACTAGGATGTTTCAGACAGGTTTTTGTGCAAGGGAGGACGTTTCGGACAGATCAATATTATTACCAGGAAATGACCTTCTGTTATTATACTTTTAGTGTTTCAATGTACCCATATGTTTAATGATATAATATTCATTTGCCTCAAAAATATGGGGATTAATTGAGGATTTTTTTTGCTTACAAATAACATTAAAAAACCTCAATTAATCCCAAATTTTGGAGGCAAATGAATATTATATCATTAAACATATGGGTACATTGTCAGGACCGTCTGTGTCTGAAACATCCTACATTCCGGGTGAAGTTGATGGGCCAATTCACAGAAAACCCCCAAAACCCACTGATAATCAACCAAAATTACACCAAAAATCAATTGATTTCTCAGATATTCTTGAAACATTTAGCCCTTTTGATCGATAAGAAGTTATAAATAAAATTTTTATTTCAGATATGATCTTTACCTACTGCATGGAAACCAGGTGCTGTCCGAGCCTGGTGACTTGGAAGCTACTGGCCTTGGGCAGAGGGAAATGTAGCACCACCTATTGGCCAAATCAGTTACTAACATTGCCAGTCTGACAGGAATCAGGCGAGAAATAAATTAAATGAAAAATTTTGAGTATAATAATTCATTTATATATACTTCTTATATACAACTTATTCAAGTTAAAACTCGAAATATTCCAAAATTTAAAAGAAATAAGTTTATTTCCTGTTTTTGGTTGATTTTCAGTGATTTTCTGGTTGCTGACTGTGAATAATCTGACCCGCTATAATTGATACATTTCCTCCCCCCCCCCCCCCCCCCCCCAAGTAGAATCTGGAAAGAGACAGGTATTGCTCTTGCAGAAAGTTGGCCTTGTTGACCTCCCTGACCTGATGCACTGCCATCTAAACCGAGTAGGCTTGCATATGTATGCTTTTGAAAAGTGTTTGGGGGATATAGTGTAGGCCTAGTCAGATTCAGTCTCAACTGGTTCTGTTTAAATTGGTTCAGAGTCTGATTTATAAATATAGATTCACAACATGTGCAAACCTTTGTCCCCGATTTTCAAAGACACCTAAAATGCTTAGTCTGATTATTCATTTATGCACCTGGCATGAAATAAAATAAGTTCCTGGTATACTTTGAGAAACATAGATCCACGAATGTGTGAAAGGGAGTGGGCAGGTCTCCAAATTAAGTTTTCCTTAATATTAAAGACGAGAACATAAGTGAGGCATATTATATGTGAAAAAAAATGCTAGTGTTGACAAGGTGAAGGAGTGAGACATTTAAACATAAATCTGCCCTATTATCGCCCACTTTCTTTATACAGACAGGTCAACCACCTTTGTGTGTTTTTTCTTTTTGTATTTGATAGTGCAGTTTTGTACCAATTTATAAGGCCCAGCGGAAAATAGAGACTTATCATAAAAATCAAACTTAGAAATACAGTAACTGCGACATCATACCCTGTTCACTTTTCAATTTCAGCCTACTTGCCTGCAGACTGCCTCTTTCAGCTCATGCCCAGGCCACAATTAAACGCTAGGGACACTTTTAACTGTGATAATTAACTTACAGAATGGCTACTTATCAATTCTAACTGAGAAAATGTGGGGAATGTTTATAGTTTTCGTCTCTATGCACATTAATGTGAAAGCTCTCGTTTGGTTTCCTCCATGTGTTGGACCCTCCAAGTCATTGTATGTTGTATCCCTCTCGCCCGTGTCCCATATGGTACGCCGAATCCTATTGGTCAAAGTTTGATCTATTACTGAAACGCGCGATACGCTGGCCAATCAAATTCACTCTTGCTAGCGAGTAGAAAACGAAACTGCGTGATTAGCTTTGTTTAATCATATTTTGCACAAAAACTGTATTTATCCATCATTTTAATATCTTTTGATGCTACATAATTAATAATTAGCAAGTTTTTGATAGATTTTGCATTTTTTACTTCTATATTTGGCCGCGAATTGAATTCGAAACTATCCATGTGACTGAGTGTCGAGTTTATGGGCGATATGGAAGTTGCATCTGAGGGACAAGAGTAATGTAGCCTCTTCACTTATTTGGTGACAGCTCCTTTCCTATTGTCGTGTCACCCAAATCTAACGACGAACATGTTGGCTCGAACTCCCTCCGTCGCGTGATCAACACCTGGGCACATCGTGGAATCTGAACGATGGATCATTATAGGAGAAATGATTTCCACAGTAAGCTACTCCAGTTACAAGAAACAAACAGTGACAGTTGAAGACTTGACACATGAACCGGCATCTGTCATGTTTACTTTTTTATGCAGTCACGTAACTGGATCTTTAATAAATAATATGTTTTATTTTATTTTTACAGGTGTGAATGGTTTACCCAGACCACCAGAGCCGAGAGGACCTGAACCAGGACTTGAAAAGAGAAGAAGAAATTACAAGCTTGTTATAGACCCGCAACTGGTAAAGGGGGCCTCCCAGAAAGTGTACCGCTTTGATGGAATCACTCCAGGGGTAAGAATGCGGAGACAAAAGAGCCACCCGAGAAGCGAACTGCAAACAACCAAGCCATAATTGATAAAAATCAAACAGGCAGCCAACAAACCATGCAGTCAGAAAACGACATGCTGAACATTGTGCGTTTACTACTGTTTACTGAACAGTAGTCTAAAGCTGCAGAGATTGCATCATTTTAAGGCTTACGTTTGTTGAAATTGCTTAATAAATACTCTGTACAATTCTTGGATAAACTTAAAAGTTAGAGGTCTACATGCAAATGAACATTTATTGAGCACTTTATATAAATCAGTTGTCTTTAATTTCTTAATATCTTAAACCAGGAGTAATTATATTTTCATTAAAAAGTCATATGGAGTTCAGCTCAAATCTGTAAAAATTAACATATATTTATATATACTGGTGGGTCTTTTGTTTAAAAGATAATCTACGAGTATATATAATTTAAACTTGTTGGACTGCTAGGTCAGATATCAAAATAAAATCCAGCAGTTGACTTTTGTCATCTTTTCTGATAATTCCTTTTTAATTTTGCATATCTCCAGGTCTATGGCTATTCTCAAGGTTGTAGAAAGTCCTACATTTAGTGATAGTTTAAATTAAATGAAATTTATATTTGATACACTAATTGCCGGACCAATAGCAAATGCTCTGATGGTGGTAGATCTGTCGGTCAGTGCCAGAGAAATAGCTCCCTTAGATGTGTCCGGCTGTATCAGTGCACATGCCTATAGGAAGTGCCAGAACTTTTGCCTGTGTGATCAGTGTCTGGGACTGGACTTGTAGCAACCGCCTATAATGTTTAAATTAAATAATATAAGATCTTGAAAATGTTTTCTATTTCAACTGAGCATAAAAGTTTTTATTACTTGTACTATGGTAATGGCGTCTCTCCACAACATACACTTCAGAAACTGTAAAAGTACCGTAGATTTTTTTAATGGTAATATATCTTTATTTATTCCATTGCAAAGATGAAAAAAAAGTTGATTTTATTATCAAAGATATTCTTAAAATGACAACAAATTTATAAAATCAACATTTTCTGATGTTTTTACAAAACTAGCAGTTCTATCCAGTGAATAGATTGTTTGAGGCACAATTATGTTAGCTTTTTAAATACTCATTTTTTAAGGGATTTCAGTAATTTTCATCTTGGTTTTTCAGGAGCCACTGCACATCAGAGATCCCCGGTCCAGGATAAACCGCTACTGGGCACGAAGACAGTCTGCTGATCTACCCCTTCCAAAGTACAAGGTGATAAACCTAAGTGAAAAATCTCTTATTGAAAGTGTTATAATTTGATGAGTATGAAATGGGTGTAAATAGGGCAGAATGGGAAGTTGAACCCCTAGTCTGTGACACTCAAGTCAGACATTCTACTCAGTATCAGTAAGGCCCCACTGGAAAGTTCAAAACCAGTTTCAGTTACAGGAAAACCAGTTCTCTATGGTTTCACCTTGTATTTATGAGTAGAAAGTTTCAGATCAAAAGACAAACTGTGATAACATTGTAAATTATTTAATGTAATTAAATGAATTCATTAAAAGTGTTAAAATTTAAAAATAAATGTGTGGGCACTTTGAGACCTAATGAGAGCATTATTGATTGTGACTGGCCAATTTATATTGCAGTCATGATGAAAATAGACTGCTTTCTGTGTCTTGTATCAAACGTCATGGACATACAGGATATGTGCGTCTTGTCTTCAGCAATGCAGGACTACAGTAGGAAATATTGAATTCAATACACTTCCAAAAGACTGTTTATACCTCATCTTTAGAGATGGTTTCACAGTATTGCCCAAACCAGTTTTGGTTTCGCAATTATAACATTTTTGAGTGGGCCCTAAATCAAGCTCCAAAGGTAAAGCCAGTAGAACCCTTTTGTGTACATCACCAGCATGCAAGGATATATCTGTCGGGTCACCCAAGTGAACTGGGTAGGGGGTCATGCCAAAACACCAACTCCCGGATCCCACTGCTGCCACCATTTGATGAGCGGTTAAAATAGGTACTTGGTATAGGACAATGTGGATTCAAACCTGCGACCTGAAACACACTAGTCAGATGTTCTGCTGACTTTGCCAATAGTGCAAGCCTCATTAGCAAGGCCAGTAAGAACTGTGTAGTGTGAACAGTTACAAAAATATGTGATGTCTGCATCAAATTAGTCTCAAACAGTTTGTGATAAATTTCTGTAAATTATGCACGTTTGAAGGCTTTGATTCCAACATCTCAGTTGCAAAATATTTAACATATTTTTGTAACTTTATTAGTAGTATACTAGTATTGTTTGAGCAACTCAGTTTTGGTGGATACAATAATTGATCTTGTAGGTTAATGTTAATCTAAGATAAGAATAATAAGAATTATCAAATTATCTGCCAACAATGATTTTTCCTCTTTCAATATTCACTTTAGTCCCGTTCAAATTTTATGATTTTGCACACATATAGCTATGACAAACACGACTTGGTTAGGGCCCCCTACTGAGTCGTGACACAAGCCAAATTTAGAACCGCCCTGCAAGTCCACGGCATGCTTAATAACCATATCCCCACATACAGTCAGCAGGCAGACCGCAGGCAGAAATCTCCCGTACATGCAGAACAATATACGAATATATTGGGTTATAACTTAATAATTCACACACATGTTAGGTGTCGTTGGAGAGATAAGAAACTTATTGAAAGGTCTAGTAGGTTTATTTGAAGTGACACGATACTTATAAGCAATTAGGCGTTGTCAAAAATGATGTAAAATATTTGCATCCTCATGGGGCCTTATAATGCGATCTTCAGAGTTAGATGTCCAGGCACTCTGGCAAGCCAGTAAGCTGGCCATAATGTCAGAGGGTCGATCTGGCGCTAGCACACATACCGCTTTGTATAATTCGTATTCATGAGGGTTAAACTCTGTATAGATTATTTTATGGTGAGATAAAAAAAATTAATCATCTCAACATTGATATCGTCCCAACCTTACTTGACAATGACAGTGTTCTTAGTAAGCCACTTGATGTATCTTTTAATCATCTTGTATTTAATTTTCCAGTATGACCATTACTATGTTGGAAAACCACTACCAAAAGAAACCTCCTTCTTCAATCTTAATGACAACATTGACAAGAAGTTTCTTGAAGATATGTGCAAAGGCTTTGGGGTGATTGAAGAATGCAAGATCTACTTTCATCCCAAGACAAAGAAACATCTTGGAATCGGGAAGGTAAGGATGGTCAAGTTTGAGTGAGAAAAAACACTACTAGTATATAACCTTTAAAAAGAAACCCAGAAAAATATAGATCTGTACATTTAAAAATGTTTGAAATCATTATTCATATCCACTCATTGTTTGCATCATGAATTTACTGCAATAAACTTGGGTCTTTATGTATTTTGATGAATTTACAGTCCAATTAACTGTGAATTCACATTTACTCAACTATTTCATTATTCATAATGGATTTCATGGTCTGGGGTATAGCACTTTTTTCAAAGCCGGGAGATCATGAGCTCAAAGTGGAGGCAGTGAGATTTTTCATTATTG
Organism: Sipunculus nudus; assembly: GCA_026874595.1. NCBI lineage: Eukaryota > Metazoa > Annelida > Sipuncula > Golfingiida > Sipunculidae > Sipunculus > Sipunculus nudus. The sequence continues at coordinate 60,739,213 of CM049312.1, forward strand.
GCTGCTACCAAGGGGGACATCACAGGATTAATGGGGAGACTGCCTAGCATCCGTATCTCACTCACAAACACGTGTGCCTTTCAGGAGTGTGTTTATACCTCAGTGTTTTGACCCAGCACAGGGGATGACACACCCAGGAGCCACAGGAGTGGTATACAGAGCCTGGTTAACACTAGGATTATTGTATGTAAGCAAGTGTCAAGCAGTAACTGGGATGGAATTATGCAGATGTTCATAGTACTTATTTAAAAGAAAAAAATTGAGGCGGTTACCTCCACTAAAAAAACACTTAAAAAAACATTTCGATTGAAATGAACATCAAATAATAAAGCATGGGGGGGGGGGGGCATGAGCTCTCTGCTTCTTCAGACATTGTTTGTGTGAAACTAAGAATTGACTGGTGTTTTGTTTGTGTATCTTGTCATGAAACAGCAGTTTTCTGAAATTGTTTATCATATTACTTGATAAATTATGATAATTCTTACAAGTGCTTTATGATATAACCTTTATAGAGTAGCATTCTTTTGAAGTTAACTTGCCAATTTTAGTCGGATATTCTCTTCAGCTTTTGTTTTTCTAACTTGCTTTAATTGTGGTGACTTGATATCTGCAGATAACAAATTTAGTATTTTAACTTGTGATATTGCTGTGATTTAATTGTTTTAGTCTCTGTATATTCATATTTTTTTATATATATTCATATATTATTTATAATACAACAGCATTGTAATTTGCTTGTGAGCAGGTGTACCTGGTATGAGTGCAATATAAATAATAAATTATTATTATTCAATTATTATATTTTTGGGGGGAATAAATTGTGTTTATTTGGTGATAGGTCCTGTTAGTGGTGTGCCGATTATTCAATTAAATTGATAATTGGTCATTTTCTTTCAAAGTTGATTAAATCGATTGCATTTTACGCATAATCAATTAAAAACAATTATGAATGCACATGCAAATCTAATCCTGTCACAGTGTCAGAGGACACAAAGTAATGAGCAGCATCCAAAACGGAACCTTGTGCAGGCAAGAATCGTCCAACGTCAAGTCCACCTTAGATGCGGGTGGATTAATGGTTTCATTTTGAATATTAATGTACATGTCAGACTATTTACTGGGGTCAATATTTTATGGTACTAGTATACAGCAGATTTCAAGGTTAAATAGAAGATACATAAAATAATGGATAAATAATCGATCATCAGTCATTTTTATTGTTCAGTCATTGATTATGATTTTAAGATCCAATTCCTACCGCCAGGTGCTGTTCACATCTACTCGGGCTGCAAGGATGTGTGTTGACAAACTTCACAAGACCTCCAAAATGGGTAACATTATGGAGGTTACCATTGATACCATGGGTAGGTGAACCAGTATTTATTTCTTTCGTCTTCTCTTGCAAAAATTCACTGGAAAAAAAGTAAACACTGGCAATTGGACCCCTGTCTTTTCACAATTACTAATTGAGTTCCCAGAATTAGGTCAGAACTTACACATTATAAATATTTTTTGGTTGTTTTTAAGAATAATGTGCAGGCTTGTTGAAGAAAAAATAAGGAAATATTATCATTGAGACTAATAATAATAGCCTTCTAAGGAAAAGGTGTGCTGCAAGAGTTTTTTTCAGGCAAAAAAATAGCTTACTGATTTTGACAAAATCATCTTTCATAAAGTTAAATCTCTTGCATGGCTAGTTAATATTTGTTCACATTTGGTATGTATTAGTAGTAAAATCTTATTTGGTTGACAGTAACTTACAAGGTTCACAGTACATACAAGGTACATAAAATGATTGGTAAATAATCAATCATTGGGCATTTGCTTTCTTTAAATTTCCAAACATGATTATACTGCCAATTATGACCACTAAAATATATATATTTATATATGTGTCACAGGACAAACTCCAATCCAGTAGAATTGTCAATCCTACAAGGACAAAGTCCCAATCAGACTCCTACTAGAAACCATGATGAGACATTTATTCACAATCATAGGTTTCAGAATTTTTAACATGTATATAGATCTGATCATCAGAGTTTGTCTAAGTAGAAACTCAAATCCTACTGAACTGAGACCTATATGATCATAGTTTGTCTATAGTAGAAACTACGGTCAAAGTTTTTTATCGTATAATCTTCAATCCTACTGGTAGAAAGTCTTATTAGGTTGTGGTCTCTTGTTGATCAGAGTTTGTCTTAGTATGAACTACGATCGGAGTTCATCCTAGTAGAATTGCCGATCCTACAAGTAGAAAGTCTGGTCAGAGTATCTCCAAGCAGAAAGTCTGATTGAACTTTGTCCTAGTAGGATCAACGATTCTACTGGATCAGAATTTGTCCTGTGACATATAGATACAGCTGTAGAATTGTATTAAAACATCTTATATATTTTCATCATTCAGGTAAAGAGAGGCAGAAAAGAGTTGATGACTTGACAAGTGAAAGGTACAGCCGTCACAGACCACCAAGCCCTGATCATCCAAGGTCACACCGATCTCACAGGTCACATGATCACCACAGTCGACACAAGTCAGAACGTGAATCAAGTCATCGCCATTCAGAATATACCCCAGCCTCATCAGAGACAAGTTTCTGCAGTGGCAGATCAGACCAAACACGTTCTGAGAGTGGTTACTCCACAGGCAAGCAGTCAGAGGTCCCCTATGGTGGATCGTCAGATGCCATGAATTATGGGATATCCGGACATCAAAATTATCAGGAAAATTTTAATCAGTACCAAATGCAGCAGAACATGGGAATGAGTATGAACCAGAACATTAATATGGGGTATACCCCACAAAGTGGGTCATATTCAACACCCCAGCATAGCATAACCCCTCAGACACCTCAAACCCCCTTCAGTATGTCTACCCCCCAAGCAGGCATGCTTGGAGAAACAAGTCAGAGTTCAAATTATGGTGCATACAGCAGGCAACAGGGCCAGTATCAAAATATAGACTATGAGCAGGCCCAGGCTACTCCTCCACAAACATCGTTAAAAAGTGAAAATGAAGGTAGGTCTAGTCTGGAGTCTCGGATACAGTCTCTGTTGAGGCTGCGCGAGCGTGATTTCAGCACCTCCTCTCAGGACAGTTCAGATGAGGGAGGAGGATACACGAGGGAACATGCCAGTGTCCCTGATCTGCCTCCACTGCCAGAGGAAAACCCTCCACCACTTCCCTCCGAGGAAGCTCCACCTCCTCCAGAAGTGGAGCCACCTCCCCTTCCACCCCTACCACCAGAAATGGAAGAGCCCGAGGCAGCCCCTCCACCTCTCCCATCCGATCATGGTGAAAGTTTAAACGGAGATACAGACTCCCAAAATGAACATATCTGTGATAGTGATAGAATACCAAATGACAGGACTACTGTTAAAAGCGGGGAGCATTCCCCAGCCCCTCAGTTTTCATTACAATCATCAGTAGATCACACACAGGACCAAGTGGGTATAGATATGAGTTGCGCAACCGAGGAACAAACTAATGACAGTTCTGATGTAAATAAAGAATCTGATGCTGTGACAGCTGATAACAGTGTAGTAATGGAGGAGGTCGTCAAGTCAGAGGTTGTGGATGATGACGATGATGACAGGATGAGCCTGTCATCGTTAAGCAGTGGGGAAGAGAAACTGGAAGTTAACCCACAGATGGTTATAGAAACTGATATAATATGTGACTCTTCAGGTATTCAAACTAATCAGTGGAATACCAATACTCCGCACAACTTTGTCAATAATTATGGCAGTAACTATGGGTACAGTGGGCAGTTCCAGCCCCCAGATTTGTCGATCTTGATGCAGGAAGATCCTAATGCTGGGACCTTCAGCGCAGTGCTTGATAAAATCATGGAAGAGCTGAAGCAGATCATGAAGAAAGACATGAACAAACGTATGGTGGAGAGCTCCGGGTTCAGGTGTTTTGAGAACTGGTGGGACACGGAAGACAACAAAAATAAGGTAATATATCAAACAAGTGATAGAACAGTAAGGTTCATGTTTTCAAATCTATACAAAAAAAAACCCAAGTATTGTTTGAAAGTATTGTACATTATCCCAGGTGTAAAGCAGCTTTGATTTTACACATCAATCCACCAGTTTAATTATGGATTCATATTCACTTGTGTAATAGAACTTGACAAACATGGATGAATTCATAGGCTCCTTTTTAGCTCAGCTGACTATAAGTCACCTGAGCTATAGTCGTGGTCAATTGTCCATCGTCCGTCCGTCCTGATGTCTGTTTGTAAGACTGGCACGTTTCGACACCATTGGACCTACAAATCTGAAATTTGTCATACAGTTAGATGTCCCAAAAATCTCCTACCATGCCGAAAATTGGGTCAATAGGACTTTGTTCCTTCGAGATATTAAGGAAAAACCTCAATTTTTTATTGAAATCTATTTTCACACTTCAGGACTGCCTTATATCAAAACCACTCATCTGGTTTTCTTCATATTTACCATAAATATTCCTCTATATAGTTCCTATGTACATGCCAGAAATTAAGTCAGTATTATTTAATTTAAAAAAGTTATGGGCCCAAACATAATGGACTTTGTAAAACAATCAGGAAAGATATTTGGTCACTTAAGACCAAAAATGTTAAAGGTAGGGACTTTTTCAGTAATACAACTTTAATTGATAAAAATTTAATTGTATATCAAAAATTAGATCAAAATCTGTTAAAATTTTTTTAAATATTGACAAAAATATAAAATTGGTACCTTAAATTTTGCCCAAATTTGACCATGGCACGTTTTTTTCCTGTAATTACTGTGGATTTAATTTTCACAGCATGATTTTGTTAGCATTTTGTCTGTTAACACCAAAAATTTGAAACCAGTTTATCAAAAACTCTAGATTTTATTCAAGTTTTCAAGCACCATGTCGCATCAAGTTTACATCAAGCTAGTGTTATGCAGTTTGCTAGAGCTCAGCTCCCCAGCTTCAGCTCTAAGTTCCTTAAATTTAGCATACAGTTAGATGTCTCCAAAATCCCCTACCATGCCAAGAATTTTATCACTAGGACTTAATTCCTTCGAAATATTAATGAAAAACTTCATTTTTCCATTAAAAACCCATTGTAACACTGTAAGACTGCCTAACATCAAAACCTCTGATCTGACTTTGATCATATATAATATACATATTTACTATACATTCACTATGCACATGCCATAAATGATGTCAGTATTGCGTAATTATTTTAAGTTATGGGCCCAAACATAATGCACTTTTTAAAAAAATCAAGAAATATATTTACTCCCTTAACAAGAGGATTGCTGAAGCTAGAGATTTTTTGTCAGGGATGTAACATTATTTAATCAAGATTCAATTGAATACCAAAATTAGTTCTGAATTTTTCAAATTTATTAGTATAAATATAAAATTAGTACCTTAAATTTTGGCCAACTTTTACCATAGCTCGTTTGTTTCATGAGAGCACTGTTGATATAATTTTCATATCATGCACACATAAGAATTTCATTTTTGTAGTTTAGAAGGCTGAAAGAAATTGGCCAAATATTGTAGCTTTTATTAATGTTTATATGAGACCATGTCAGACCCAGGCTTAATCCAACCCCTCTTCAGTCACCTGTATGTTGACCTTGTTGACCTCTCATCAGATTATGCATGCTTGAGCGAAGCATACACTGGGGCAGCCAGGCAGCTTATGCCCAGCCACAGTTGATCCAGGTGTCCAACCTAACTCATCTAGTAGTTGTTTTGAAAAACAACATAACAATAAACAATAAATTAATAATTTTGTATTGGTTTTTTATAACAAATTAAAGAAAAATTAATAGAAAAGGAATTTGTTAGTTGATGAGTAACAGAAAATTAACTTGCAGTTACTGATGATGTAAGAATCTTGTATGGATGGATAGAATGTCAATGTCAGTGTTATTCCAAATAACACCATGCAGTCGCCTATGGTATTTTTCAGTGAAATTTTAATGATAAAAAAATAAATCATATTATTCATTACTAATCATTAGGGATCATATGAAGGAAATTAATGATAGACAAAGATGCAGTTGATAATATTAATCTAGATTCCTACTGTGTCTAGTGTGTAGATTGATGTGGAAGTAGTCCAAAGTGAATATATTACATTTATTTGTTTTAATATAAATAAAAGCCATAAAACCAGGTACTTATGATCATTATTTAAATTTGTGAATTTTGTATATTCTGGATTCTGAACATCTTTGTTTGGCTAAAACTGAATAAATACTAGACATGGTGCGAATGCTTTGCAAATGTATTTGAATACGAATATGAATATGTACTGCATTTAAAAAATTTATTACATAAGAATGGGAATTCAGGTAAAAATGAAAGTATTTGAATACCAGTGCAGATACTTTCAAAATGTATTCATGAATGCATTCATGAATATATTCTATAAAATTATTTCAATAATCATTTCAGTTATATTTTATTTTAAAAAATCATATGATTTTCTTATTTATATTTTTTTTAATAAAAATTATATTGGCACAATATTTGTTAGTAAATTTTAATAAATAGTTAAACTCTTTTATAATATATGCTGCTTATAAGTTATATGGCCAAGTCAAAATCTGTGTGACAATAGCACTCCATTTGTTAATAAAATAAATGAAATCAACCCTCTTCCCTGTCTCCAAAGATACTATCAAAATCATACATAAGCTAAACACCAACAACTCATAATAAAGCTTATATTTATTACCACACAAAACAAGCATGTGCCTCTTTCCCAAATAATATTTTATATCATATATAACAGCTGAGCGCCGTGACCCATGGGTCCCTTGTTTATATGCCTGTCATATGATGGGGGTATAATTGTATACCAACTGTCCATCCGTTAACTTTTAGTGTCACCACGATAACTTTCCAGGGCTTTGATGAATTTTTACCAAACTCACCATAACTACTTACAAACAGATTTTCTCACCTGGGTTCGATTATGGGCAAAATCCACGCATATTTAATAAGGTCACAAACACAGGTCACTGGGCTACTTTGTGGTGTCGCTGCTATAACTGACGAAGAACATGAAGGATTTTGATAAAACTCATCACTCAAGTCATCAGAAATGTTAATCCATGAAATATCTCGCCTCAGTTTCTATTTCTAGCATAATCCATGTATATTTAATGAGGTCAAAGGTCACCGCACTTTGTAGGCATCCTGGTGACTTAACAAAAATCCTATGGATTTTCATGAAACTCATTATACATATTTACCAACAGAGTTTCTTACCTCAGTTCTCTTCCTCAGCAGATTTCACACATATTAAATGATGTCAGAGGTCACAGAGAGACATAAGACTGGTGTATTATGCAGGTTTGCGGTGTTCTTCTTGTCATTCTTCCAGAGGCAAATTTTACAGTTTACATCCACATATCAGTAACAGGAGTATACTTTTGAATTGTTTTATTATTTCAAGACATTAACCGTTTATTTTTCTTCCAGGCCCCAATAAGTTCACAGAGGATTCCAGGGGAGATCCCTGGTACCAGCAGTAGTACCAAAAAAGACATTCCAGTGCCTGCCTCTGCTGCGCCGGTGGCGGCGCCTCCAGTCAAAGAGGCTGCAGTGTCGAGCCTGTCCTCCCTGTTTGAAAATAAGGAAGGCCCAGGCTTTGGTGTTGGTGGCCTACTAGGTCTCAGGTCCATGCCCAAGTTGCCTTCCTTCAGGGTAAGACAGGTTACTTATACAAAAATTATGTTGACATGTTGCAAGATATTATAAATTTTAAAAAATCCTGGCTTGAAATGTATGATGTGTTACATGTTATTATTGTTTTTAACAGTATGATGTTGAACACTAAAATGAAGTAAAAATGCACAAGGATCTCATTCATGAACACTAAGTGAATAATAATCTGGCCTGTGAAATAAATTCAAGTTTTTGTCCTGCATTAACCCTTTATGGATCATACGCTTACTAAAGTGCACTCAAAACCAGCACCTATAACGCAATCATATGGCTAAATTCTGTGAACTCAAACATATTGCATATATATTTGCAGTTTTAAAAATTCCTAAAAACATAAAGCAAGCCCTCTCTTGAGGAACTATTGAAAATTTGGTAAAGATTAAAAAAAAAGCTGAGAAAGATATTCCCTGTGATGTAATTTTAAAGAGCAGCAGAATTTGTCTGAAGTCTAAATTATATGAAGGCAGGAATGGTTTAAATGAGTGATTAGTCTGTGATAATGGGTCACATTTTTTTCAGCGGAAATTCCGACCACCATCCCCTCCCCCAATGGATGATGATGACATCCGCAGACCACCATCTCCGCCTGATTACTCAGGTAAGCAGTGACAGTCTCTATTTGTTGTCGGGTGGGTTTTCTAAGCTCAGGCTGGGAAAAAGTGTCACATTCATGGGTGTTTTATTCATTTTGAGACACCTACCTTAAGATGTTTCTTGTCCAATAAATATTGGTGGTATAAATTCAAAATAAAGTCTGCAGAATCTAGATAAGTGAAAATTTCTGTTATTTAGGTTTCTTAGATCTTTGAAATAAATTCACTTTTATAAGAAAAACTCTTTTGCATTTTGAGCTGTTTTGAATATATTAATACTTGTGTCATGCTAAGCCCAAGTAAAAACCAGTGGTCAGCTGTTGTAGTCTTCCAACATCCAACAGGTTTCCAGCCATTCTTAAAATCCAGAGAAAAGCTTAAATAGATTTGCTTTTACCCAGTTTGGCAAAGAGTCGGGGCATTATCCTCAAATCAGATGAAAATAAAAAAAATTCCATACAGCATATACATTGGATGATTTACTATGGTATCTAGTGTTGGTAAATCCCTGAAATAGGTCAAAAGAATTTGCTTGGAATTTAAAAAATTGGCAGGGGAAAATATAGAAATTTAATTTGCATTATTATTGAATTAAAATAAGTTAAGAACATGTGCATTGTGCATTGATATATATGAAAACAGAAAAAAATTTAACATGTTTAACTTGTAGATTCTTCTGATGTTGACCAAGATGATGATAAGGGTCCCAGGAAGAGGGCCATCTCAGATAGCGACGAGAGCGAATCTGAAGACGAAAAGTCAGAATCCTCGGGTAGGTCGTTTGTGCTTGTTCAAAGTGTTTTGCAAAATAAACAGCCCTATTTACACTAGAAAAATGTGGCCCGTGCTAGACTGGTCCAGAAAAATGTGGAGCGGGCTACATTTCAACTTGCGTTTACACCGTGCCGGACCAAGTGACCATGTAGAGTGCTCTACCCTGTCAAGTTAGGCCGCATTACACTTGGCCTGACCTGGAATCTGCATTGCGTTTACACGCAGATAAATACTGCAATCTAGCACGGTCTGGATTGGATTCCCCCTTGCGCACATGGCTAAATCCTAGTCACAAGCCAGCTGAGTCTTGCTGGAGCGCACTGTATAGGTAGTGCGCTCTACTTCTGGGTACACACGTTCGAAGCACAAATGTAGGCCGCGCCAGACTGAGTCTGGCCCGCTCTAGAATCTGGAATCGACTCAAACCGGTGGTAAAAATGTAGCGCGCTCCAGACCAAAAATCCTTGAAATCTGGCACGTTAGGGGACTTGGCGCACGCTTAACGATGTAGAGCGCTCCAGAAAAACGTGTGTAAATGGGGCTAATGTTACTAACTTGTTTGTCTTATTGAAATATTTCAGTAACTCTCTATTTTCACTCTTTTCTCTGATATGACATTTTTATCTAAACATACAAAAAAAGGTTAAAAAAATTAAATATTGCCCTCATGCACTGAATTCTGAAATAAAGTGCCTAAGAACCATACTTTTTTTTTTTTTTTTGCCTTACCATTTTGATTTACATGTGCCAAAACACTTAAATATTGTATCATCTTCAGACACATGGAAGGTATTTGTAACATTTAGCATTTAAGTTTGTGCTGGTGTATGTTATCCAGTTTGAAACTTAGTGAATGTAAAGAGTATCATCATTTCATTAACTTTATAATTTTTGTTGGTCAACAGAAGAAGAAGAAAGTGATGAGAGTGAGTCAGAGACTGAGGATGAAGATGAAGAGGAGGTTGATATGTCTACCGAGGCTGAGGAGGATGGAGAGGAAGATGAGGAAGGAATAACTACAGAGAGGTCAGGACATGCTATTATTCTCCAAGATCAAACTATTAGCAAGTTAACATCAAATGGGATTTCCCAGGGAGTACCTCACTCACGGAATTGCTGTGTACCAAGCAACCAGGCGCCAGTGGCAGCCTTCCCTTTATTTTCAGAAAAGGGGGACGCATTCACAGGTCTGAAACCATGTCAGAATACTTTATTATATATCATAAAATTTATATCATATTTATAGGGGTTCAAGTGCCTGTGGCGAAACCAAGAGATGCACCAGACCCTGCTGCTACAGGTGATGATCTTTAATTTACAGTACTGGGAAAGTTCAATCAGTTGGGGAAAACGTTGATAATGTTTACAAATAATAATTTTTATTTTACCTGTACTGTGCTGATATTCCAGAGATGAAGCTCAGACAGAGACAAGTGATGTGGAGATGGATCTGGTGACAGCTGATACGGAGGAAGAGGAAGAAGAGGATGAAGGGGAAGTTGAAGTTGAGGAAGATACAGAGGATAATAAAGATGAAGACAGATTGAGTGACAAGGTGGCAAAGGTTGATGCCCCTGAGGAAAAGTAAGTGAGAATTTACAGTTTGTCAGATGTGTGGTTCTGTGTGCAACACACATGCAGTATCAGGATAATAGTCTCATATAGGTGGGATTCATCAACTAATTAGTTCCACTAGATTATAAAGTGAAAGAGCAGTAAAAAAAAAACTAGCGCTGATTATCCTTATTGGCACATAGACACAAATACACACATTTACATATATGTAAGACAGGGAGTAAATGTGATGTGTTTTGTCTTACATTTATTCAGTCACACACTTATTTAATTAATCAAATGATTACATAGAGTACAGGTAAACACCAGTGTTCGAGTAATCTCTTTGTTAAAGGACTCCAGGATATGTGTGATGACACTGTTTGATCACTTTGAAGGGAGAAGCCAGCGCAAGTGGAGGAGCCAGCACCAGAAGAAGAAGTTGATGTTGAAGCAGCAGCAGATGCTGAATCAGCAGAACCGCCAAAGCCAGAAGATGCTAAAGCAGAAACTGCATCTCCAGTATCTAAAGATCTCAGTAAACAGAGCCCCGAGCCGCCAGAAGACGGGCCGCCTGGTGCCAGGGACGAATCTGAACAGGATGCTATATCAGCACTGCTCGCCATGTCTCATGGCCCGTCAGTCATGTCACCTGCTGAAAGCGAACCAGAACCAGAAACCAAAGGGCCATCACAGGCACAGCTTGCTGAACATAATTATTTTGCACCAGCCAAGAAACCTAGTCAACAAACATTTGAAGAATCCGATAAAACTGACTCTGCTTCAGAAGCAGAGGAGGGAGAATTACAAAGACCTCTTGTTCCACCGGAAATTTATCTGGATCATTGTTACTGTATGTTGTTTGTTCCAATTGTACGACAGCCTCCTCCCGTTGAGGAAATCACCAAAAAAGATTCTGTGGCTGTCTCTAAACCTGTTGATGAAAATGAGTATCAGTCGATAATTGACTCCCTTGAGCACCAACAGCAGCCAGCTGAAGAGGTGCAAGATGTCGTGAAATCTGACATTAAAGAGAAAGTCAAGGAGAAGAAAGATGAGGTTCCCATGGAAACTGCACCCACACCCACTCCACCCAAACGCAAACAAAACAAGAAACTCAAAGACATCACCAACAAGACTTCCCAGGTCAGCAGCCGCGAGCTTGCAAGCATCCTTCCTCAACCCAAACCCAAACCAACGTTCAGTGTCCGCTCGCCCCAAGAAGATGGCCAGATACGATGGAGCTTCCAGTTACTGGGCCTTGATGAAGAGGACTCAAAATATATCAAAAGGAGGTAAGGCATAGTTCTTGTCATAGGCCCATGGAGCTTATGCCATGGTAATGTGGTGTCCATTTTCCTTGTGTCCATCCATAATTTACAAAATATGCTGCTGTTTTCTTTCCTGATTTTGATATTGTTTGTTTTATTTGATAGGGCCAATTGTGGCCACACACTATTTTGTATCACAAAAAAATTAACAAAAAATGCTGCTTCTCCTGTATTTATTTTGTGTCTGTCTGTTTTATTGTCCCCCACCTCAGTGGAACAGGGGGCATTGATTTGGGTTTGTCTGTCTGTCTGTCAGACCCTCTGTCTGTCTGTCTGTCAGGTTTTCCTTCCCGAACGATAATTTTCCTAAATAATATCCGATTTAATTCAAATTTTGGTCAGTGATTGCTCTCATGCATACCTTGGTTGGGATTAGTTTTGGGAGTGTCTGTCTGAAAATTTATTTTCACCAGCTCCAAAACAAGATATTTCCCTTTTGTACCCAATTCACAACAAAAATTATGATGTGGAGACATCTTCAATGGAAAAATACTAAAACAATGAGAAGGCAAGCATGAAGATCACAAGAAGCTAATATAACTAGGGGCGGAAGCAGGGGACATAAATTCTACAAATTCGCTTGTTTGATTGTGCTTGGACCCACTTTCTCAATTTTATGAGTGGTCACAAGACCTAGTTTCAAGCAGAATGAATTTTATTATTTAAAAATAAATTTAGATTTAAACAAAACAGTTGTCATGTTGTTATAAGACAACTGGTATGTAGCCTGTCATAAATTATTCTTCATAATTCAGGTATGAGGAGATGCTGGGTGAGGATGATGTGCATGCTTACTGGCTGAACGAGACTCACTGGGTGGAACATCCTTCACTCATCCCCGATCCTACACCACCAAAGAAACGCAAGAAACATGCAGAGGAAATGCTGCCCAAGCACAGGACAGGTCAGTGGATCTGCTGCTTCAGATAAGTTCAAACTCTGAGGGTCACAATCCCAATATATTTGGTTCAGGAGCGATAGGCATGGAGCATATATGGCATATAAAAGTTAGGCCTTGGAATTGTGAGAGGCCTAAGCATCAATTTGATTATCAATACTGTATTGTTAGTTCAATTATTGATTCAAATATCACTTTATTAGTAAATTTTATAATATTTTTTTAGAAAAGCATATATTTCAGTTACCATACTGGATGTTTGTTAATTTTATGAAGTAAGGGAACAATGTAGCTTTCCTTCTGTTTAAAGCAACCATTTTGTTTCTCCGCGGATGGAGCCATCCACTGGGGCACGTTGTAGGGCACATACTGGATGTTGGGCAAATACACAGTAACTGGCCCCCACATTGCAGCTTGCTTTGCAGAAATTGAAAGCTTGTAGAGGGGCTTAAGGTGGTTGATGCAAAAACATGATAATCAAAACAAATCAATTCAAAGGTTAAGAATCAATTACAGTTCAATCCAGGGGATGCAGTTCTGTGCATTGATTTTTCTGTGCATTGTTACACCCGTACTAAAAGTTGGCTTAGATATTAATACTTTTACAGATATTTCAGGAGCTTTTACATTTTTTTCATCTTAAATGTATTAGATTATTCAGCACTGAATAAAAACTTCAGAACTATATGTGTTCTAAGTATTCCAAATTGTGCAGTTTTTTGGTGGACACACACTACTTGTTTCATATCTTTATGAGCCTAAGTGTGTCATATGATCATATTTTACCAGTAATATTACAATTGTATATACTATCAAATTTATGTTAAAAGTGTCCAGTTAAATTTAATGTTGAAAACAGTATGTGCACTATGCTTCCTTGCTGCTTCTATGCTGTTTAATGTTTTGTTTTTATGATCCATGCTTCCCTCTCTACAGGTTCTGCAAGAACGGAGGGTTACTACAAGATTACTCACAAAGAGAAGGCGTTGTACTTGACACATGCACGCGGCATCCAATCAGAAGGAGGCTTGTTTGATGAGTTCAATCAGCAGGTAAACTCATCTTATGACTGTTAATTGTCCATTCCAACAGGATCATGTTCATTTATGAACAATATTTTTTTAATTTATATATTCAATAGGCAAAGAAAATACAATGTTAACTAAGCATTGAGATGTAAATTTATTTAAAGAACAAAATAGCTATTAAATATACAAGCATATATGTACTGTGGTAGGCTTCATCAAGAGCAGGGTTAAAATTTCACAATTTTTCCCTTTTCAGAATTTTGTGAGCATTCCATTCATTTGCTAACTCACCATAAAGTAACCTACATACAGTTTGTCCATTATCATATGAATTAAGTATAGTAATATGTAGGCAAATTAGAACAATTTGACAGGGACTCAAGGGAAAATGAACAAGTGAAAATTCTTGTTTATTATTGGTAGATCATTTGAAAGATTTGATAAAATTTATAACAGAAATCTTTGATTTATAGGTAACACACAAGATCTTTTATTGTTTATATATCAACCATTTGCACTTCAGCCTCCCTTCTAAGATCACGCCTCTAAATCATGAAGTTTTTATTTTTGTGATAATTTCCCTTTTTCCAAATATCAAGAATTTTCTAGCTTTTCCTAACAAAAGCCAACCACAGTATGCAACATCATACAGAAGACAAGAGTATAAACAATCATTTTTGCTTAAAAAATGTCACATCTATGAATTTAATCTGTTGTGTTTATTAAAGATGGTCAATTACCTATCTTTTGGAAAAGAATTTATGTGCTTTCTGGCTTCCTGTGAACGAAGGATAATTTTAGTTGTAAAAAGGTCTTATAAGGCCTTCGTGAAGGATGTTTGAACTTGTTTAACAACAACATGTTTATAAACACAGCAATGTTGACAAACGGGGAAAACATGTAACCTAAGGTGGTAGGTTGCTTATGTGTGGAGGTAGAAAGGACACGTGTTGCAAAAGGCCATTTGCAAAGCTTATGCTTATCTGACTTGGTCCCAGATGCCCTTGTTGAATTTGATTTGATAATTTTGTTGGGCCCCCACATATTACAAACACATTGATATAAACAAAACAAGCAGCCTGTGTGTGGTGATATCCCCATTTTCTGGCCTATTTTCATTAAGGCTTCAAGGGATTACCTTTAGTTTATAAAGTCAGATAGGTGATTGGGCCCCTTTAAAGCAAAGCTGGAAGAAATGTGCATACTATGAGGAATATCATATTGACAGTAAATAGTAATTGTAAGGGGCATGCATATCTTCCAACTATGTTTCTATTGACTGTAAACATGTTTTGCAGGAGACTGCTTTTGCATTGGAGAGAGGCAGACAGAAAAAAGTTCAGATGTCTCGTGAGGCTCGGCACGAAAACCGTCGACTACAGACAGCATTGGGGATGCTGGGAGATGAAATCGAACTCAGTGATCTGCTCAAACTTAACCAGCTCAAAGTAAGAGAACTGAATAAAGAAACATGTGAGACTTGATCATTCTACACATGTTGTTCCCAAATAAATCTTTTGGTGCAGGTGTTAAAAATTCTTCATACACAGGTTTTACTAGATTTTAAATTATTTTGAGAAATTATCAAGCTGTCCACTTTCGACAACAAGGACACTGTTTACATTTTCAGTGAACACAACATGATATGTTGTACCATTTCTGCTATAGTCATCTTCATCAGTGAGTCTTGAAAATGCTTTGGAACTGTAAAGTACTGCAGCTGAGGTGTAAGGTTTCTGTATTTGGCTGGTGCCAGTGGTTTTAATGTGATAGGGATGAGGACAGATTGGGATGTCTGGTAAGAACTGCCAGAGAAGACAACAAGATATCCAATAATTATGAAAGAATATTTTTGCAAATCAAAAGATAGATAATATTCCTCAGTGTTGTCATGTTCATAAATTAAAAGAAAAAAAACACTAGGCCCTTAAAATGAACTGCAGGTTTGATTAACTGATATAATCAAACAAACACAAATCTCCAGGGTGTCGGTGTCTTCACTTGTCACTGCTGCAGTTTAAGACATTTGATAATTTGTCCTCTTTGGTCATTATCCTATATGATCACTATATGTATATTTTCATCCTATTTTAGTTGTCTCTTATGAGGCAAATCAGCATTTGCAGGTACATTTTGGGCAGTGTTATACCTGCCAGAAGGCACTAAGAAATAATGTATCAGTATGTTTCAACCAAGTTGTAGGACAAGTTAAAAAAATTGATAACCTATACCCTATTGACCTTTAGCCCATAAAAATCTCATTATTTTCTTCAGAAGAGGGGCCCTATCTTAAAGTGGTTTGTCAAGTTTCCTAGGATACCTGTGGCATCACTGCTGTATTTTTTCTTTTACAGGAAAATTTAACCCCCCCCCCCCCCCCCCACTTTAAAGGTTTAAAAAAAATGTTTCAGTAAATAATTCTCCCCATTTTTAAGCTGGCATATAAATGTACAAAGAAATAAGTTTATGATATGCATAAAAATATGGAATTACATTTGTTGTTTATCCTGTACAGTTCCGTAAGAAGCAACTGAAATTTGCCAAGAGTGGTATCCATGATTGGGGTCTGTTTGCTCTTGAGCCAATAGCAGCAGAGGAGATGGTCATAGAGTACGTCGGTCAGATGGTCAGACAATCGGTAGCTGATCTGAGGGAGAAGAGATACGAGGCCCTCGGAATCGGCAGTTCGTATCTGTTCCGTGTGGACCATGATCACATCATCGATGCAACAAAAACAGGCAACCTGGCCCGCTTCATCAACCACAGCTGTAATGTAGGTAGTCATGTCAAACCTCTTGTCATGTCATGCAATTCAGCTAACCATCATTAGACATGCTAATTCAACATTTTAACCATGAGCAAGATGGTGGCCTAGTGGTTAAGATGTTGGCCCACAGAGTGGAAGGTCCCAGTTTGAACCCTGTCAGAGCCTTAAAGAAGCATTCCTAGTCACATAAAAATTAGCTATACCCTTTACATGCATGTTTTCTCATCTTATTTAGTTAATATCCACTGGTTTACCTTATATCTGAAATATTAGTCATGACAGTTCAACTTGAACATTATTTTCATAACCTGATGTGGCAACAGGATAAGTGGCTTTTGGTACGTCATTTTCAAAACATTTTTTGTCAATTTCAAGTGCGTTTTTATAAGCCATGACATAGCTTAGGTGCTGCTGTGTGTGTAAACAACAAATTACTTGCGTCCCATGCACAGACATACTACACCCGTGCATTATTTGGCCAGTTGAGCACCTAGGGCCCAAGGAGGTTGGGTGAAGGGATTAGTGAAAGTTATTGAAAGCTCTCCTGTATTTTTGTGTCTGATCTGCAAATATATTAATGCAGAAGCAACCTGAGGCATCACCTACCAAGGTATAACAAAAGATTCAGCTGCCAGATTATACTATAGTTAGCATCAACAGTTGTGGACACCTTTTGCTTAACTCTCAAAGGAACGCACATACAAAACTGGGTAGCAGGTTCATAAAATGTACTCCAAAATATGTACATTTATGGGTACTGTAAAATGGGTAAACGCATACATTCTTCATTGGTATTAATGTAGGTCATGTATGGGGTGTATTACTTTTTCCATATGTGGCAGCCATTAATCAATGCCCAACTGATGAAACAGCTGCTTTGAAACTGATACATGTTGTTTGCCAAGGATGCCTCACGTATGATTTACCTGAAATGCTTCCATTGTGACACTAACTCTTTATTTTTCAGCCTAACTGCTATGCCAAAGTGATCACAGTGGAAGGACTCAAGAAGATTGTTATCTACTCAAAGAGGGACATAGATGTTAATGAAGAAATCACATATGATTACAAGTTCCCATTGGAAGATGAAAAGATTCCTTGCCTGTGTGGTGCTCCTAACTGCAGAGGATCTCTCAACTGATCTTGGCATGAGGTGCTGCACCCTGGTGTGAAACACCAGAACTACAGGCTATGATTTAAACATTTTGTGTTTAAAACACTGTTCATGAAAAGTTTGCCTCGATAAAGTACCAGGTTTATATAATGGTGTAAAACACCTGTATATTTTCAGATTGTCTCAGGTGAAAATACTTCATATTTTTATGTACAAACTGTGCATGGGATTTGTTTATAATGAGTTTAAACTTGTATGGTTGAAATATATGATTGTCGCCTTCTAACTAAAGTTATCACAAACTATCTGTTCCAAAGTGTTATGTGAAAACCTGTCTAGGGAAGGATTTCACTGCAGGTTTCATGTTTAATTAGGTGGAATAGATCGTTAAATGAATCAAAATGAAGGCCTGCAAAATCATGACTCCTGGGCATTAGTATATGTTAGTGAAAGGGTAATAATAAGCCTATGATCTGAATGCCATGCTTTGGTTGTCAGGGGTGTGTTAGTGAAAGTGGAGAAAACAAGAATAGTCACAATCTTTTGCCAAAAATTATAAAACAATGTTGTGTGGTTTGAAAATGTTCCATTATTGTCCAGGTGTATAGAGTTTGGTGATGTCATGTTTACTTTATTGAGTGTGTTGAAAATATTAATGTGATGTGTTCTTAATGAAGTGAGGCTGAAGGGTTACTGTTCAGCTGCATTACCATTTATCATTCAAACCATGTATATCAGAATTGGGAGTTCTTTTGTTCCTCAGAAATTCCGTCCTTCCAAGTGACACCAAGCATTAAAGATTTGTCACTTTGAACCTATCACACATGTGCACACACTGAATCTAAAGTTACTATATACACTGTATATATTGAAATAAAGTAATTCAACTAAACATCAAATCCACTGAAGTTATTGGGTTACAATTTTCTCCTGTGTGTGATTTAAGAATAGTGGTGACATCGGGGGAGATGCTTGTAATCAGCCTGGTCTTCAGTGGTGTGCACTCTGAACACGAGGTGGCAGTGTTAATTTTTATAACTGGTATTTCACTTTAACATTAAGAAATGTCCAAACCATAAACCTTGATTCGAATTGTCCTACTCATTTTTGAGTACATTCTCAATTGTAATTGCAGTTTGATGATCCAGAATTTAGGTATGCTATATTCTGTCACTCTATCACAGTGCAAGTATTGTGTATTTATGTCAAAAATAGGTTCCTGAAATTCTGGTAGATGAAGAATATTGATTTGATAAAGAAAGGCAAATTAAAGCCAGCCATTCATTTCCATCTTTTGTGGTGTTCATATAGATTTTGGCTTACTCGTACATATTAATGAATTGTAGGTAATTCCTGTTCAGACAAAAAGTTTTCATTGCAGATCAGTGAATACACTCTTCAGGCAGTAGTTAAGTACTACTGTCATCAGAGATCTTCTCTTTTAACTGCTGCTTTGTATAACAAAGTATTTTGGATTAAAACAACAGGGTGGGCGCAGAACAAAGAATAGTAAAATGACCAATTGAAGCGTTGTTTCACATGGTGCACCCAGCTCCAAATTTTAAACATGCGGAGCCCACTCTTATTGGTCTGAACAATGGTTCTTGCAATGGGTCAATATACATTATGGTATATATGCACATTTTCAGCAGTACTTCAAGGTTGTTTGAAAAACAGAAGCAGACAAAAAACTAAAAGAAGTATCATTTAAGTTTCAAACAGTTGGAACAGTTCTTATCATTATCTAGTTGAATTAGGAGATAATTTTCCTATGCTCAGGTGATAATCTATCATTTGTGTACTAAGCAGGTTTTTGATCAGGTATTATTTAACCCTTACTTTATAGGGACCATATCATAGAGAAATAAGTTTTGTATAGCATAATGTAGATTTCTGTTCAGAGAAGCTATTTAATACAAGACCATTATCCCCACCCTTTGCCCATGAAATTACTAGACATGGGCTGTTGTATTAGGGTAGAACTACTTTACCTGTCCGACATCCTGACCCTCTTGGCTGTGATGGAGTGTTCTTACCTGGTGATTAACTGTAATGTTAGTCATGCAAGTTGTAAACCTTATTGGGATGTTTCTTAGTTTAGTGAATGGGAATTGAACTTAAATGTTTTACTGGAAATGGATATTTTCCCCATGGGTGTTCTGTGACTATCCTTTACAGCTGACATTGCACCATATGGATGTAGAATTAAGCCTAGTCTGTGCTTTGGTCTATTTGACATCTGTCAATTGTAGACTGTCTGTCATGTATGACTGATGCTAATTAATAAAACCCCTGCAGTGTTTTTTTCCTTTCACTACTGACCAATGTATCAGTATTAAGAACTTGAACATAAAATGATGGGAGAATTTAGTCTTGAGAGGATACTATTATCGTTTCATAGTTGGCATTCTTGATAGCAAGTCCGTAAGCATATATCTTCAGTAACAGGATATATCCATACCTTTAGGCATTAATACTGGTCTTAAAAAAAGTTAGATATTGCAGTTCTTATATTGAATAAGCACAAAAAGCAGCTGCCTGATGAAAGGTGTAGGATAAAGACTAAAGGTCAGGGTGTTATACGTCAGAGTTAAGTGACCATCTTCAGGCCCTTCGAGAACCTCGAATGCCAAAGCAGGAAATCCTGAAAGAACTTCAGATGTTTATTTTCTTAATTACGTATTATTACTTCTGGATTATAACTAGCCCCATGAATATACAATGTTAGTAACCTTGAATGCTAAATAAAGCATGTAATTCTAAATGTAATATATATTATAACATATCTCCATTAGGTTTCAATGCACTGTTCCACCAACAGGTTATAGACCCATTCTTCATTTTTTTTGTGTTCATGATCAGTCGAGAAGAAAAAAAAAACTGTTCTTACTCATGAGACAGTGGTTCAGATAATCTGTGTGTGGCTACATAAAGACATTAAATTTAATGAGTACCCGAAGAAATATGTCTAGAACTGGTAGCAGTTGCACAGTAGTAACATCACTTATCAGTTAATCACCACTGAGCATGTGATCGTTACATGTATGAAATTCTCAGTTTATAACTTTAAAATCATCTTTATTAAATGTTGTGCCCGGAAACCGAAGAGCGTTATATTCCAGTATTTGAAGATATTTGAATGCCAGTCTGTTCATTATTTTATTCCACCTGAGATTAAACAACGTGTCATGCTTGGTTTAGAAAAAGAGATGCTGTGAGAAAACGTAGTTTCGCTTTAGGCTGCCTTTCCACTAGTGTTGGGTGTTCGCAGCATGGTATCCTGCATGGCATCCAGCGCGTTCGCCAGAACCTTTTCATGAACGCAATTTTTCTGCAATGCGATGGCTTTGCTTGGTGGTCAGAATTTCTGTAGTGTTTTATTCATGAAGCCCTTGTCATGTATGCGGCTTTCCTTGCGTTACGTGCACGTTTTACACTGCATGTTGAAAAATGTACATGTAGCGATTTCTGCGGCAGGGGTGAATGCTCCGCTATGTATATCCTCTCTGGGAAACGCCAACGCAACGCCATCACACTGCAGAAAAAATTTGCGCTCATGGAAAGGCAGTCTTAGCCTTAGACGAGAAAGCGGAGAAGCATAAGCAAATTGAAATTCCAGTTGCATTGGACAATTTTAGACCATTTGCTTATAGACAGTTTGTAATACACCCATTTAAGGTAACATGTTTGGTAATTCATTTTTCACTAGGTGGTTTGTCGCCTGTGGAGTATTCTTTTTTCGTGGAGTCAGTAGCAACACCAATATGTAAATGCACAAAAAAAGTGATGAAACAAAAGAATGTTTCATCAATTAGAAAATATCATACATACGTGGTTGCTTGAGACGTGTACAGATTTGTGAAAAGAAAATTTAGTTTTAATTTAAGATCGACTTTAGCATAATAGTATAAATTACGTACATTGTGTTTAGTAGGTTACTATTTCCCCAGTTCTTGTACAGATATCTGTTATACGTTGTGTAACGATGCATGCACTCATCAAATACCCTAAAGTATATAAAATGTGAGGAGGCAGCTCCATTTAAATGATGTTATATTATATTTGAACTGTTAATACCTAACGGTTATGAAGTTGTACATAAATGTACATAGTTGTATAATAAACCGGTAGTGCTTTACACTTCTAGAGAAATCATGTTGTTTGCTTGGGATCATAGAGAGTAGATTGCTCTTTATTTCATGTGGCAACATTTGACAAGTTATAGGTATATTGTAAATGCTCTTTTTGTATAAAGTGATATAAATTGAAGAAACGACTTGAAACCAGCTTTTGTTTCTGTTTGATTTTTGACATGATGAGTGAATGGAGACCATTAGATTACCAACACTTATCGTTCATGCATGAGCAGAAATGTACATGGGAATTTAGTTTGTGGCAATGACGGTTTTATGATCAGACCATTGGCAGGCAAGCAGTGTGGATGCCAGGGTGGCATCTGTTTCTGGGTACAGGTTTCACTGAAACATAAGACTGTCATGTTGAGGAAACCTCTAGCCCACACGGCCCTTAAAGAGATATCACAGGTATGGAGTGTCAGTACTAATAGAGCCTGTGATTGGCATGTGGCTAGCACGTGGTCCACCAAGGAGAACAGAAGCATGCCATGTTGATTAGTTATGTAACCCGGAGAGAACACTGGAATTAGGTTTTGCTGGCACTTGATCCACGAAGTGCCGTGTTGATTGGACATGATCCTGAGGGACAGCAGAGGCATGAGGTTTAGATATATGATCCTAAGAAAACAGTGTAATGGTGTTTGGCTGGCACCTGGTCCTCAAAATAGAATACAAGCATGCCTTGTAGATTGAATTCATGGACCTGAGAGACAGCAAGTGGCATGACGTGTGGCTAGCACGTGGTCCACAAAGTGGAATACAGGTATGCCGTGTGGCTTAGATATATGACCCTGAGAGATCAATGGCTTGACGTATGGCTAGCACGTGGTCCACAAAGTGGAATACAAGTATGCCGTGTGGCTTGGATATATGACCGTGAGAGAACAGTGGCATAATGTGTGGCTTGCACGTGGTTCTGAAAAGCGGAAACGCGCGCTAAAAATCGAGCATCGCACGATGTTCATTTCACCCGCGCGCGGAAACGCGCGCGTTTCCGCCTGCATGGAAAAGGTATATACCTGATTTACACTTGCGCGATATTTTTTAGCGCGAGGAAACGCCCGCATGGAAAAGGGCCCTTAGAGAGCATGCAAAAGGGCTAATGAGTTTGAAAAAACCCACCCTTTTCCAGTATACCCTTTTTTGCGAAATGTTGACAACTCAATCCACAAATTATCTACTTTGACCCAGTAACAGCTCATGGTATCCCAGGGAAAGCCGCAAACTAGAAAACTACAGGTGGAGAAAGCACTGATGGATATTTGTATTTGAATAAAGAAGCATTTTTAAAATATACCATTCAGGCCACACACTTTTATTTTCCATGCACCATGCAATTTGTCATGATTTAAAAGATGACCTTGTAATATTTATGACTGATTCAGGGATATGCAGAAATCACCTCGTAAAAGGAATCAATCAGATCATCTGCAGGTTTAATAACATGGAGGAATCACAAGATTAACATTCGTGCCAAATATATATGGCAACATGTGACATAAAATTTCGTGTTCAGCAAATTTCAAGCCCTATGGAAACACCATTTATAAATGATTCCATTTAAAAAGTATTCATTTGATTCACCTTGCTCTAAGGAATCCTCATATGTGGTCTGAAAGGCTTAAGTGTCTTTCATTTTCTGACTTATCTTACGAAAAGCGGGAAAGAACCATTTTAGATGGGTTTAAGCGACCTGCAGGTTAAACTTTGTGCGAGTCAGCTAATCAATATATGTGTGCAAGATTCGATAGAGACGGCAGCAGTAGTTTTACGAGCAGTCCTTCCTGCGACAGACACAACATAAATCAACAAACAATGGTCTACTCGTATTGGCTCGTAATCAACCAAAGCCGGCAGTTAGGGCTTTTTTTATTTGGTTCTTTGACACTTCTTGGTTAACATTTTAAAATTTATTTATTATAGACATATATGGGAATGTTTATCTTTATAGACATACATCGTGTCATTCAGTTATCATGTATATTTTTTTCGGCAGGGAGGATTTTAAAAAATGTGACAATTCTTGAAATGGTATAGATAGACAAGATAAAGCTTAATTCATAAATCCATCATTATTATTATATTATTATAAACTTATTTCAGACAATAATTATACATTACATTTTAATTATTTCCATACCTGCAACAAGGCTTAATTCATTTATTATTATTATTTATTTATGTCATACAATAATCATAAAGATATAAGATGTAAACCGCTATAATGCTAAAAATCTAAAGTCCGTTCCATTACCCCAGTCCACCTGTTTTTTCGCGATTATTTATTTGTGAATCAAAGAACGCCAAAACTGTTTGACCTTGGGGAAGAAAGAGGAAAAAGCGTAATTAACTATTATGGAAATAATAGCCTACTTATATGTAATTTTCTTGTAAACAATTTAAAACCATTTTATGAGTAACTAGTCTATTCTTTAGCGACATCTTGCCACTTATCTGCTAAATGGGCATATCAGGGGATAGTGATGACGTCATAATAGACGTGACGTACTAAAGAGGCACCAACATTCACGGAACCAATAATCAAGAGCTGCCGACCCCTGTTTACAGCGAGAATTGTATTCTCCACGTGCACGCGCTTCACTGTTACGTCACATTACTTTATATCCATATCCAAGGAGGATAAACAATGGCCGCATATTAGGGACGCCATCAACCACGGATATATTTGAGACATGTCAACAAGGCCGTAAAGTAAATAATATTTATATCGTGAGTAGGTAAGGTACCAAAAAATACGCTTTTTCCTCTTTATGCCAATGGTGATAATTTTGTTTGCCAAGTTTGTCTTATATAAAGTTAATCGCGAAAAATCAGGTGGACAGGGGTACAGGAACGGACTGTAGTACCAGACATCACACGTCACAAGTCCATTTAAGTGAAACACTAATATATATATATATATATAGGGTAGGGTGGGGCAAGGCGCCTACCCTAAGCAAAATGAGGTCTATCTTATAAAATAATAGGTCTGTCAAGACACTATTCTGCTGGTGCATATGTTTACCTGGATAGTACATGATGGACCGGAAGTATATAATGTATCATAAGCTCTCTCTCGTGTAGGCGGAGAAAAAGAAAAATTTACAAGTGGGCGTTTTGCCCATATACATGGGGCATAATGCCTTTCATATGAGGCAAAATGCTCACAAGTGGGCGTTTTACCTCAGTGAGCTATTTGTGAAAGAAATAGTGTTTTGTCCTATCATTAATATTTAATAAGTTTAGCTCTACCTATAGGTGGCCGTAATGACTACCGGTACTCATTTATCACCTTACAAAAATACTAATGGTACATTCTTCTATCATGATTAATTTTTCATGTTGTTTTTACTTTTCATCACAAGATTATGCAGAATCAACGACAAGCTCATGAAAAACAGTTTATTCCTTACCTAAAGGAACAAAGCTTCATTGAACATCACTAAATGTCATCAGTATATCATATGGTGGATGCCTTTATGAAAATGTGCAAAAGGATCTTTTCTCAAAACAATGCAAAATCCTTATGTAGTGTCCTTACAGTAAAACATGGTTTAATCAGTTTTATAACCGAATAAGCCAAAAAAACATACCTCAAAAAGAAAACAAAACGGAGGACTTATTTTGGTCAACTAATCAGAGTCATCAGAGGGCAGGTCTGACTCACAATTTGGGCATACAAAAAGAGATTCTCCAGATGTGCATTCTTCGTGAGCCCATTTGTGACATGACAGGCACTGTACCCAGACTTCTTTGGATTTAGAATTGGCAAATGGCCCCGCACATACTAAACAAGGCCATTCCTCATCCTCGTCTTCATCACTGCTGTACGTCTTACGGCTGGTCGATGGTCTAGGTTTCCGGGTACCTTTGTGGGTGTTTTTCTGGCCCTTTGCTTTCCTTTCTGCGGGTTTTCCTCTCTCCTTTCCTCTAATGCTCCGATTCATTGACGGTTTATCTTTAACTGGTCCTTTCTCTTTCACTGATTTTGATTTTTTTGCTTTAACTGCCGATTTTCCTTTGCTGGTGCAACCTTTTTTTTCTTTTGCCGTGTGTCTTTCCTGCAGCATTGTCTTGTAGAGCGATGATGTCAAAAGGACAGCACCCTCGGACTTCCTTTTTCTGGTGCGTGCTGTACCAAGCTTGGGAATTGGTGACAGACTGCGGATGATATCTTGCACCGAAGAGCCTACAAACATTTAAACGTAAAGATAAGTCAAAACATGATTACTGGTTGCAAGATTTTGTTTTTGAAGGCACATTTGTAGATAAAATGTATATCTCACCTGAAGGCCCTTCTACCGGCGACGCATCTTCCATGATTTTTGTTCCATTGCTGTCGGATGTGTAGTCAACAGGATTACCAGCAACAGGTGATTGGTCGACAGCAGGAGGGTTACCAGCAGCAGCGGGTGGTTGGTCAACAGCAGCAGGAGGGTTACCAGCAGCAGCAGGTGGCTGGTCGGCAACAGGAGAGTTACTGGCAGCAGCAGGTGGCTGGTCGGCAGCAGCAGGAGGGTTACCAGCAGCAGCAAGTGGTTGTTCGGCAGCAGGAGAGTTAACAGCAGCAGCAGGTGGCAGGTCGGCAGCAGCAGGAGGGTTACCAGCAGCAGCAGGTAGTTGGTCGGCAACAGGAGAGTTACCAGCAGCAGCAGGTGGTTGGTCGGCAACAGGAGAGTTACTAGCAGCAGCAGGTGGTTGGTCGGCAACAGGAGAGTTAACAGCAGCAGCAGGTGGCTGGTCGGCAACAGGAGAGTTAACAGCAGCAGCAGGTGGTTGGTCGACAGCGGGAGAGTTACAAGCAGCAGGTAGTTGGTCGACAGCCGGAGGGTTACCAGCAGCAGGTAGTTGGTCGACAGCTGGAGGGTTACCAGCAGCACCAGGCGGTTGGTCGGCAGCAGGAGAGTTACCAGCAGCAGCAGGTGGCTGGTCGGCAGCAGCAGGATGGTTACCATGCCCGG
Organism: Sipunculus nudus; assembly: GCA_026874595.1. Lineage (NCBI taxonomy): Eukaryota > Metazoa > Annelida > Sipuncula > Golfingiida > Sipunculidae > Sipunculus > Sipunculus nudus. Next base: position 60,766,086 of record CM049312.1, read on the forward strand.
GTGGTTGGTCGACAGCAGCAGGAAGGTTACAACCAGCAGAAGGTTGACCAGAAGGAGCAGACATTAGACCTGTAAAGGTAGGTTGTCCAGCTGCAGCAGGTGATTCACCAGCAGAAGGATCCGCTTCATCAGTTACCATGGCGGCGATGAAGTCTTCGTCTGAAAACACATTTGCATCAAAAGGCCAGATACCGCAAGTTGCAAATCCATGTACAGCTTTTTCAGGCGAAGCAGACCTGAGGAAAGCTTTCCCAAAGATACTTGCAATATCAAAGAATTATATCCTCTTCCCAGGATGTGCCACCATCCAAGAGTCTGCTGCTGCATTGTAGGCACTTTTGAGAGATTTGAAATATGTTCGGTCTAAAGGCTGCATTTTATGTGTGCTGTGTGGTGGAAGTGTGAGCAGGTGGATGCCATGTTCACGTGCATAGGTCACAGCTGCCAGTGTTTTATGGCTGTAATGGCCATCCAGGATGATGATGTGCTGCATCTCTGTGGAAGAGTTTGTAAATTTCACAAAGTGCTCCAACCATTTCATAAACAGATCCGAGTCCGTCCAGCCACTGGGATTAGCATAACCGATCGAGTCTAGAGGCGCCCCGACCATCAGTGCGTCTGCCATTCTTTTTCTGGGAAATATGAGCATTGGAGGCATATATACCCCAGCGGCACTCATCCCACATATGACCGTTACCGTTTTACCTCTTTCACCACTCGTCACTTTGCCAACCTGTTTGATGCCTTTTTTGGCCAGTATTTTTCCTGGATTCTGCACACTAGTAATGCCAGTTTCATCCATGTTCCATAAACGAGCAGAGGAAATTTCACGATCATGTAACAGTTCTCGATAGACTGCAAAGAACTGTTGCACTTTCGGTTTGTTGAACCCAACTGCTCGTGACAAATTGGTACCCTGGGGTTCTCGGATGCTAAGGTCCGGATGCCTTGACAGGAATCCGGATAGCCAGTCTTTTCCCGCCATCTTGCTCTCGTGACTGAACGGGTGATCGATGTCAGACTTTTCCGCTATTTCATATTCCAAACGGCGTATATCACGAGTTGTAAGGCCATAAAGTGCTTTTTCCATATACTTCACATGGTTATGCAGTTGACGTTCGATCTCAGTTGTAAGAACAATTCTATGTCGACCTAGCTTTGAGACTCCGGGATTTTTTACTTTGCCATCTCTGTGGCGGCGTAGTGTTCTCGGCGGGATACCAAAAGTTTTTGAAGCTAGTAAAACGGGCATGCCTCCTCGGATTGACTGTAGGGCTTGCTTCAACTTTTCATCCCCATAACTACCTCTTGACGATTTTCGTTTATAGTATCGGACAATGATGGTATCTGAAATGAAAGAAAACAACAGATTATCCATATCTTACTTGAAAAGTAATTTCAAAATAAGATTAAATACAGAAAAAAAGATGGGGTAAAATGCCTACCGGCGGGAGCAAAAAGCCCATGGAGGCGTTTTGCCCACTATGAATGACAGGCGTTTTGCCTCTTTGTTACTGTTTTATTTTAAATGTATCACTCTCACGATACGATGAATTATCGCTCATCGAAATCTATCTGCACAAATAGTAAACATCATTACTCATAGATACATATAGGGTCTGTGCCATCCTCTACATAAGCGCAAACATGGGACCTAATCTTAGGACTTGTCTTTTATCTAACAATGAGGAGTATTTGGAAACTTACCCCGTGCAATATGAAGCTCTCACTTTTTTGTTGTCCCGCTGTGATCACGTGATCCCCTGGTTTGCAGGACCTGCTCTGCATGCCCCGAGACGCTTCATGTGACGTAATAATTTGAATAATTAAGGTAGGCGTTTAACCTCACCTGGGCGCCTTGCCCCACCCTACCCTATATATATATATATATATATATATATATATATATATATATATATATATATATATAGTCCGTCCCAGTACCCGTGTCCGCATGTTTCTTCGCGATAATTATTTTAAAAATATTCTTTAAAAATGCCCTTTGGCCTGAGGCAGATATACAGATATTCCGCCGATTTTGTGTAAAGTTGTTATATATCATGAAAAACGTATTTACTTTGCGACTCTTTTGCGTTATTTTTGCTGAAATACCGTGAATGGCGTCTTCCCGGCACTGCTAGACAGTACATTCCTCCATGTTACACTTTCCATGTCTATGGCTGCGTTTGGTGTTTGTTAGACAACAGTGACGTCACAAAGACGTCACAGTGATCGGTCGCACGTCACCATCAATTGACTGACGTCATAAGTTTGACTGGCTTGTTTATTATCAGTTCTCAGGCAAGGAATAAGTCGTAAACGCTGTAGCTTGTTTTGTCATATATTGGATTATTTGTCTCATATAAAATCAAGGCAAGGTAAGGTATTACTTTTTACGCAGGTAGTCGGCGGAATAGCTCCTGCAACCTTTGGACAAGAAAGGTTTACACTGCTTTACTTGTATAAAAAATTATTCCGGAAAAACATGCGGACACGGGTACTGGGACGGACTATATATATATATATATATATATATATATATATATATATATATATATATATATGTGTGTGTGTGTGTGTGTGTGTGTGTGTGTGTTATTTTAGTTATTGTAATAACCACGTTGGGCAAAGTTTATAGCTGTTTTATGATAATTTGTAAGGATTAATTTTAAATAGGCCCTATTTCTAATATGATGCCCTGTACAGACCGGGCACAAATTCATGTGCAGTTCTATTTTGCGTAATCAAATTCTGTGACGTCACTTGATGACGTAACGAAGAACGTTACACTGAAGTTCAGTTTTGACAGTGGGTGGCTACCATGGACGCTATCTATATATATATTAACATATTGTACCAGTTATTTTTACCTATAAATTGGTTATCCCGACGTGATCCTATATTCATTTAGGCCAAGCTGATTCAACTGGTGATAATGCCACGATGCGAAGAATACTCTCGCCAGTAAAATTGACAGAAATAACCAAGTCAGCTGCTGTAAAAGTAAGTCTAAAACTACGACCAAACGAATCGATCCAATGTCATTTCGGCGCAAGTCGAAGTGCAGATCGGCAACCGCGGTATCTTCATAAAAGATATCAAGTAAGCTTACAAGCTAACATCAAAGGCTCATTGCGATCCAACGTACACGCTGTTCACTTCAGTCTTGGTCGAGACAGCAGAAAAAATACGCGATTTGACATCACCCGCTACAACAGAAGAGTGTGATTATTTAAGAACTACATGTACTCATCCACAGAACGACGACCACTGAACAGAAATGAAAATATTGAAGTATCTGTTAACTTAGTGATAGAAACGTGGCAGGTGGACCCTTCCCACTATGGAGATACTACTCCCGCGCCAGCAAGCGCTTCCTCTGAGAGCTATACAGACCTATATATATAACTGTTGTCTAAACCTGCACAAGTCAGTTGTTGGGTGCGAATATCAAGGAATACAAAATTGTGAAACCTTTTCTCGAGTTTTTTAACAACAAACTTCTTAACTGCGATGATGTGGATCCTATACAATATAGGCGAGGTATTACATCCAAGGTCTCGATTGGAGCATTTACCTGTGTATATATACTTAAGTTTAGGCCATAGCGTCCGTCAGAAAAAAAAGATAACAGGCCTGGGGTATGACAGATTAAAATAAGTGTCACAGATCGCACTGCATTTGCATCATCTCCAACGAATACGTCAGCAGACGGGAGAAGAGCGTCGCGCAGGGCGAGCCTATGTCGGTAGACGATTAAGGAGTATTGATCGCGGGGAGTTAGCCTATATCGGTAGATGATTCATCGGGTAGTGGGCCTATACGTCAGCAGACGGGAGAAGAGCGTCGCGTAGGGCTAGCCTACGTCGGTAGACGATTTAGGAGCATTGATCGCGAAGAGTAAGCCTATATGCACTGTCGTTCGAATCCCTATTTCGGGAGGAAAAGGGAAGAAACCGTGCATATTACGCCTCTATAGTGATACATGCTGTATCCGTACGATCACTACAATATACACATATATAGTGCAGTTTTGTCCATTTCTCGATTAAAACACAACCACAAACAGGGATTCGAGCGACCTTGCCTATGTCGGTACACGATTAATCGCGTAGAGTGGGCCTACGTCGGCAGACCAGATGGGAGAGGAGCGTCGTCTCTGACGCAGCCTGTGTGGAGCAAGGACACAGAGGTTCCCTGCGAACTGTCACAGCGATAAACGCTGTGTGCAACCATGCATGCATACACGCCAGGACCTCATTGAGTATCTGCCAGGGGCCAGTGGCGACAAGTCAAATGGTCTCGAGTTTCTTCTTCTACCCCTCGTTACAGATACAGGATGTTTTGTGGTAAACGTCACAGGGTTGGCTTCAAGAGTATATGCAAGACTGTAATGTCACACGCAAAAGTACTGTGTCCTTTAGCCCCAGCATTTCATCTTTACATTTTCTCATTTTTTTCTCACTTACATAATTCTCATTTCATCAAATCATACTTTGCTCAAATCATAATACAGAAAGAGACATCAAATAAATTTATTTATTTATAAGCGGGGTATTTCTTCCTACAAAACTATTAATATATTTGTTTACAAAATTAGTCTATATAACTGATATCTGATCATTTATAATATTTTGCAAATATCATGAATGATTGCCTAGATTACTGTTTTGCCGAACGAATAGCTTAAGTTAAATTTATAAAATCTGACACCCGTTTAGAAGAACTGTATACATATTTGTCAGAAGAATCATATAAAAAAAAATATATATAGACAACAACAATAATAATAATAATAATAACAATAAATAATGATATACAATGATGATAATCTGTACAACATGCTTACATCTGAAAAATCAAAATTTTATGTGCCTATAGTGTACTTATAGTGCACAAGTATTTAATAATTAACAAAAAAAAATATCACGGAGGGTGCCACTGTTATAATTATGTCCTCTCCAGTCGCTGATCTGGTCTTTTCTGTTGGTAAGTTCAACATGGAACTAGAAGGGAGTTCTCATTGTCTGGTCTGCATAGTTGTTTTTGCAGGCCAGTTCTGTTTGGCACTGGAAGGGGGTTCCCGCTGGCACAAGCAGATTTACGGCCGAACGGTCCCGTCTCTTGATCATTGGGACTAGCTCTCTCGTGCCACCGCCACTTACCATCCATGGGTTTAATATCATGAAGCATGACGTTGTGATTGGGCAGAGGGATGCATCACATCTGAAATAAGCAAAGTATAAATAGAATTTCACATTATTTAGGATATTTTCTCTTTATGAACACATGAATATAAATTCTTAAATAATAATAAATTAAATTATCCATGCAGGTAAATAAATTAACAAATAAAATTATTTATATAATAGTTAAGTACACAAATTAATAATCGATGGGGTAGGAACAACCCATAAATACTTACTGAAATCCAGCTTTAGAGGCACGTTATATGATACTCTGGGGCCATATAGGATACGGCCCCTCCATGCAGTCCTTTATCTGATTCTTAGAGTTAATCAGCTCCACTTTGAACCAGGAAGGAGGTTCCCGCTGACACCAGCAGGGTTACGGCCCATTTGTCTCGTCATTTGGTCATGAGACCAGCCAAACCCTCTCGTGCCACCGCCACTTGCCATATGTAGATTTAATGTCATACAACATGACGTTGTGATGTGGCAAAGGGGATGGGGCAATATTAATAGACTCGGGTTGCGTGATAATCACATCTGAAATAAGCAAAGAATAAATAAAGTTTCACTTAATTTAAGATACACTTTCTCCAAACACATGAATATAACTTCTTTAATAATAATAAATTATTTTATCCGTACCGGTAAATATATTTTCAAATAAAATTATTTAGATAATAGTTATTAGACAAATTAATAATCGATCAGGTAGGAACAACCCATAAATACTCGGTGAAATCCAGCTTAGGAGGCACGTTATGATACTCTGGGGCCAAAGGATACGGCCCCTTCATGCAATCCTTTATCTGATTCTTAGAGTTTGTCAGCTCCAACTGGAACTGGAGAGGGGTTCCCGCTGACACCAGCAGGGTTACGGCCCATGTTTCCCGTCTTTTGGTCATGGGGACCAGCCACACCCTCTCGTGCAACCGCCACTTGCCATCTGTAAATTTTATGTCATACAACATGACGTTGTGGCGTGGCAAAGGGGATGGGGCAATATTAATAGTCACGGGGTGCGTAATGATCACACCTGAAATAAGCAAAGAATAAATAAAGTTTCACATAATTAAGATACACTTTCTCCAAACACATAAATTTAAATTCTTTAATAATAATAAATTAAATTAACCGTTTAGGTAAATATATTTTCAAATAAAATTATATAGATAATAGTTATTAGATAAATTAATCGACGGTTTAGGAACAGCAGATAAATACTCACTGAAATCCACGTTATGATAGTACATGTATTAGGAAAGAAGGCCCCCTCAAGTCCTTGATCTGGTTTTCGGAGTTAACCAATTCTACGTGGAGCTGAAGGGGTTGCCGCTGGCCTCAGCAGGGTTACGACCCAACGGTCCCTTTTCTCTGACATAGGACCTTGATGATATACAGCATGACGTTGAGGCGGGACAGAGGGCGTGTGGCAATGTGAATTGATGCAGGTTTCATCAAATCTGAAATAAAACCAATCTCTTTGATCGTATAGATTTATATAATAAATAGATAAATTAGTGATATAAAACTATTATATAATAGTATTGATATAAAATTATAAATATAATTAATATTAATTAATTATTTATATTAAATTTCAATATAAAAAATATATTTAAAGGAAATAACAATGCATTGTTCTATCATAAAAATCCTTTCAAGACAATTGTATTATTACTGCATTATGGGACGTTTCGTGGACTATAGTTTAAAAAACTGAAAATTTGACCCCTAGTTGTCTTATGTTATTCGCTCACTACGGTTCCTTGTATACCGGTATCATGTTCGCTCTGATGTGTTCAGCAGTGTCACTCTCGTCCAAATGAGGTGCCTCGTAAAGAAACGGCTTATTTAGCCCCGGCGCGAATTTTATTTATTTATTTATTTTTTTTGCAGGGAGGGGCAATGAGTGTCATGCATAAAAATTGTCTAAACTGAGGTCGTTGGTTGAGAGGGGGGATGTCGACCCCCCCCCCGGGTCATGCATAAGATTTGTCTTGAAAAAAAGTCGTTGGTTGAGAGCCGGGGGGGGGGGGGGGGGCTGGACCCCCCCCCCCCCCTCCCGGATCTGCGCCTGTACTCATGGCCACCAGTCTGACGACAAATTTCGAAAATGTCTTGTGTGATAGACAAAGATCATACTGAGCTCAGAATCCCATCCAGTTGCAAACATGGGGTGGTGACTAATAATTAGTAATATGTGACTCTTGTGAGTACTCTCATATATATTTTTCATTTTAGTCACTACTTTTGTTATAAAAAAACCTTGCATTATAGTCCGTTTCACCAACTGTTTTTTTACGTTTTCTTTTCTACCTTGATATATAATCTGTGGTCTTAGCGATACGGTGAATTCCTAGAAAATGACCTAATTTTATATGGTGTCAGTGATAATGTATTAAAAACAACTTACATCACGACGCTGAGGTGTTGTTTACTTTATGTAAGAAGTGCATAGCTAACTTGGCAAAACTCGGGCCAATATGTCAGAACATAGGCCTACTTTTTTTTAAGTTGGTTGGCCAATGCGACTTCATTAAAACTACACTATATAAAGTCCGTTCCAGCACCCCTGTCCACTAGTCCATACATGGACCTCTATGTCCTTTGATACTTCTGCTGGATGGACATTACGTCATGTCCCTCCAGCAGAAGTATCATAGGACATATAGAGGTCCATGTATGCCTGGACTACCCTGTCCATCCGTTTTTTTTTTTTTTGTTTGTTATTTATTGATTTAATGATTTAAGTAAGGTCCACGTATCAGTATTGTGAAATCCAATAAATATGAGACACCGCCTAAATTACGTGTATTTTAATGTTGAATTAATAAATATTAATACCTCACGACGTTGTTGAGCTTTTTTAGGCAGCACTGATGAAGTTTGTTGTGCGGGAACCGCCATATTTAAAACAGAGGGACTGGAGGTATGACGTCACAGAGGTCACGTGGGTTCGACTATGCCAAACGACCCCTGTGGTGGGGGCGTCAAGTCATAGTTCTTGGTGCCAAGGTACGCCAGGTCATTGCATCGTTTGTTCGAAAACTGTATGCATTTTGCATTGAAAAAGCCCGTTGCGGTCGGTTATATATAACCGAAAAAGTCCCTATATTTAGAACGGGTCACTCACTTAAGTTTCATCGTCTTACTTATTGTCCAATGCAAAAACGGCTTTAAATAACATTTTATATAAGTCTGAACATGTTATTTATGACGTAATTTGATTGTTACGTAATGGAAAGGCATTTGTTATTTTCCTCTTTCCAGGCACCTTTAGTAGTGATCGACCCTCTGTGTTGTTGATCTTCCGTGTACCTGGTCACATAACTTAACTAAGGCCTATACGTAGGCCCCCTACATTATCTAGGTGTTACATAATCTTGCCACTTTACAACTATTTTTAGAGTTCTTACATTTTTATAGTTTATTGTGTGGCTTAGTGTCTTGCAGCACACTGCACAAAATTGGACTCACAAGCGAACGAATCTGCAAAATTGGCCACTTCCAGTGCACCGAGGCTTCTAAATACAGCGTCGGCCTATAGCCTAGTATAGGTTTATTCATTAATGTAGTGATGAGGGTAATCAAATACGCCTATGTTGGACAAGAATCATTTCAAAGCAACCATGCATGGATGCTTTTTTGGAAAGTATTTCACAATATTTGAAATATAAACAGAAATTGTTTCCTTGAATAGCTACAAATTTTGATTTTAAAGTGTGACAAGTGAGAATAGTATAGTTTCTGCCCATCTTGGGCCCCGCGCGACACCTACATTTACGATGTCGCCCGGGGACCAGGATGGCCCCTGCCGTCAAACATCAAAGAGGTCCGTTTCGAGTTTATACGATCTCTGGCGGAGATGTGTTTGGCAGGTGGATGATAATATATAGTCTTAGCCCCATAGCCGTATTCTGTAAAATACAACAGGTTTTCATATACGTGTCAGCGTGATTTTTTTCGCGCCAAATTAATAAAGAAAACGTTTAAGAATGTGTATATGCCTAGAACACTCATTAGGCCTATACAGGCCTACCCTTTATAGCGTAGGTATGGGTTCATCAATATACCCACCACTTAAATTTTAATTCAAAACCTTAGCAGAGAATGCCCCTGCAGAAATCATATATAAAAATACTAAGTTATAGGTTAGGCCTACAATAAAATATAAATATCGAGATGCACATGTTCGGGCAAACAATCTTGGAACTGATACCATATTATAAAATATCTTGTATTTCAAATGTCAGAACCAGAAAAAAAAATTTAACCTAAGTACAAACTGTGATACGCTTGCATAATGAAATGGATTTGTCTCAGATATTTTAAACAGCACTCATACTGGGTCACGTGATAAAGATGGTCTGAAATTTTGAAACTATGAGCTGAATTTAATGGCTAAACAATTTTAAAATAATGGCCAAGAAAAGGCTTAATTGGTCTAAGCTGACGTTAGGTTAATTAATGTACACAAGTAGAACGTCTTAATTGTAAAAATCACAATTGACTAAATAAATAAGGTCGGATTCATCATGCGCGGATCGGGTATCCAGGGGCAACATATATAAAAACATGCATGCCCCTATGCCGGTACATATATGAAGTTTCTCAACACGCATTCCGCATACCGGATTCCGCATCACGCAGTCCGCTTAGATCACGCAGTAAGCTTAGATCTATCTGTAGTTCTGGAAAACTTTTACTGGAACATTATTTCTGCTTATGCTTATGCAGTTTATATTTCCCACTCCGGCTAATATTGCAGACAAATTTAAACAAGTGACCCATGGTTCATGACGCTCAGCTGACTGGGAAGAGATTCGCAAAAGGAAATTTTATCATCTGAATGGTAGTATATACCCATTCAACTGAAGCATCAAACAGATTAACCAACAGGCAAAGATTGTGTCTGTATTTACATATCTCAAAAATAGAGAAAATATTCGTAAACTTTTAAAAAAATACAGGTTGCTCCATTAGTCTGCGGAAACTAATAAAAACACTTAATGGTCAATATCGATGCAAAGAATCATGGTGATCTCTGCATTAGTTGTTCAGATACTTTAGCTTTTGTATCAAATTTTCCATTATTTTGACGGATACTTCGGAGTCCTATAGCTTGAAGGATATGGGTAACAGAGACCTAATTTTAGGTTTCCACAGACACTTTTCATGGGCCTCCTTGCATGACAAGAGCGAAGATTTAGGCCCAGTCTTTACGGTTTGTGCCCTGTTAACAGATGTTCATAATTTTAAAGGTCTCAAAAATAGAGATAAAAAACCCGTAAAAAATCAAAATATACAGGTGGCGCCACCAGTCTGCAGGAACTGATGGAACATCTCATGATCAATATATATGCCACAAATCATGACCATCAGTGATGTAGTTAATGATATATAGATGTTTTTGTATGAATTTTTTTACTATTCTGGGGGGGGGGGGGTACTTTGGGGCCCCATAGCTCAAAGGGTAACAGAGACTTAATTTCTGGTTTCCAAGGAGATTTTTCATGGACCAATGTCAAATTACAAGATTCTAGGTCCAGCGGTTACGATTTGTGCCTGGTTAACGGACACACGGACGACGGAGAAAGAGTGATCACTATAGCTTAGATGACTTAATTTTACAGTCAGCTGAGCTAAAATAAACAGTTAAATTGTTCAGTCATGCTGAGCCATAGCGATCACCCTATGTCCGTCTTTGCCGTCCGTCCGTCTTTATGAAAGGGCCTTGTGTGGCTTTTTTAGGTACAAACTGACCTTGTGTAACTTTTTTCCTTGTGTGGCTAGCCACACAAGGCGGAGAGTTTTTTTTGTAGTACAGAACAGCCTTGTGCATCTTTTGAGCTAAACTTGCAAAAAGCCACACAAGAAATTCTGTCCGTCATGATCCCTGTTGGACGTCCAAGTTGTCCATGTCCGTCCAATAGACCTATGTTGTACAATACCGCCACGTTGCGCCATCTACAAATTATTTTGAGCCAATCAGAGGCCTTTTTTTTCCTGGCGTAATTTTAATGACACAAGGGTTTAAAGGTGAAAAGCCACAAGAGGGAGGTTTGTTATTACACTTTTGAAAAAAGCCACACAAGGAACAAAAAGCCACACAAGGGAAAAACAAAAGCTACACAAGGGAAAAAAAGCCACACAAGGAAAAAGACACATAAGGGCAAAGGAACGGAAGGTTGATTCGTTAGTACGTCCGTCCGTTAGCGAGGCTGGGATCATGAAAATGCATGTGCGTTTTCAGAGGCGATAAAAGAATCTCCATGCAGACCTGAAATTGGACCATGGGGATCAATATTCTCCAAGTTATGGGCCTGATACAGCATCCAGAAATAAAGTAAAATACCGGTACACACAAATGGTCTTATATATCTCAAGATAGGCTGGATATATTGATCTAAAAACCAGGTTGCCTAATCATCTTTGATAGTTTTCCCTGTACGGACGACTGGTGGCGCCACCTGTATTTTTTTCTCTATGTTTTGAGACTGTCTAATTACAGCAAGGTGTTAGTTTCTCAGCTGTGGTTTCATCTAATGTCCTGATACTGAGTGAACTCTTGACCTGTAAACTGACACAGTTAATTGGCAGTCTGCCAAAGCTATGAATAGAATCCAGCTACTGCACTGAGTGAACTCTTGACCTATACCTGGCTCCACTGAGTGAACTCTTGACCTGTTGCCTAATCTGATACAGTTGCCAGTCTGCCAAAGCTATAAACAGACCCAGGCTGACCTTTGGCCTGTTGCAAAATCTGAAATAGTTGGCAGTCTGTTCAACTATTTAACCTGAAATCTAGTGGCATGATGTTATAGATGCTGAAAAATTGGTGCAAGATGACACTGCTTAACACGGCTAACATATATGGTAAAATGACTCAATTCAATCTCCAAAATTCAGCAAAAATCATTCATGTGGAACCATTATGGACAATTATTGTAATATGTTAAACAAATTTGCTTTTAGTGGCATCAGTCGAAAAATGTTATGCAGGTTTATCACTCAAATAGGAAGACACAGCAAACTGGCTAAGTTCAGCTTCCCGTAACTCAGCAAAAAAGCACTGAACCAAAACCATTTGAACAAACTTGAATTATCAAGGTCTGAGGATAATTAATGATTGAGATTTAAGAATTTATCCCAGTGGTTTTTGAGAAGAAGATCTTTGTAGCCACTGAGGTGAATGGGCTGTTACGCCATATGACTAAATTCAACTACTCATACCTAAGCCAAAAGTCACTAAACAGAGACCATTTGAAAAAAAACTTTCGAACAAACTTGAGAGAGATGGTATAAGAGATTATTTCTGTGAAATATTGAACAATTTAGCTATACCGTTTGAGAGTTGAAGATTTTTAAAGTTTTTTTTTTTAGCTTTTTCTCTATGAAATCTAAGAAAATGCAGTCAGCCAAGAAATAAGCAAAATCTGATATAGTTTTTCAGGTGGCTAATTTTTGCATAAAATTTCGTGAAGCTTGCGCCTGTCGTTTTTTAGATAGTAGGGGTTTACGTACAGACGACAGACGACGGACGCTGGACGACGCCACACCATCGAATTAGCTCACAGGTTTGTTAAAAAAAAAACAAGGCCTACAGGCCTAATGCGAACCTGTGCATTGGGAAATACACCAGGTATAATGCTTCAATGATGGGCCATTACTACTCATGTATATGAACAATGCAAGTACTAAACATTTTGAATAAGAAACAATTACACAAACATCACTGCTGAAATTCTGGCATGGGTACACACAAAACAAAATGATTGTAGCTGGCACTACCAGTCTTGTATACAACGAAGCTATAAGAGGTATATACATATGCCCAATTTCAGACTGATATATCAAACCCCTCCTGAAAATAAGCAGGGACACACTGTGCAAAAATTATTGTAGGTGGCACCACCAGTCTTGAATACGACAAAGCTATTCGATATGTATAAATATGCCCAATTTCAGACTGATATATGAAATTCCTCTAAAGAAATAAGCAGGCATATACACTGTGCAAAAATCATTGTAGATGGCGATACCTGTCTTGTGAACGAGAAAGCCATCAAAGACACAGACAGGTCAAAATATCAGGCAATACATCAAACGTTCCTTGAGTCTGATGCATGGGGCTGACCAGGCTTAAGTGAGAAAGGCAGTTGCCCCGAATGAACTGTGACAAATTTGCTGGCTCAGGCTACTGCACTGAGTGAACTCATGACCTGCACCTGGCTAGATTGAGTGAACTTTTGACTTGTACCTGGCTGCACTGAGTGACTTGTTGCATAATCTGACACAGTTGGCAGTCTGCCAAAGCTATAAATAGATCCAGGCTGAACTTTGGTGCCAAACCTGATGCAGTGGGCAGTCTGCCAATGCTTTTAATAAGATCCAGCTACTGTACTGAGTGAACTCCTGACCTATACCTGGCTGCACTGACTCTTTACCTGTTGCCTAATCTGATACAGTTGGCAGTCTGCCAAAGCTAAAAATAGATCAAGACTGACCTTTGGCCTGTTGCCAAATCTGAAATAGTAGTCACACCATTGAATAAGCTCACACATTGGCTCCACATGCAGCCCTGAGGGGGATGACATCTATGAGGTGATCACATGGTGCCCATGAGGTGTTCACATGTCACCCATGAGGGGATCACATGCCTTGTGCTTGGCTGCACTGATTTAACTCTTGACCTATATCTGGTTGCACTGAATGAACCCTTGATCTGTTGCTTAATCTGAAACAGTTGGCAGTTTCTCAACCTATTTAAAGATACAGACACAATCTTGGCCTGTTGGTAAATCTGTTTACACATACTGAAAGACTTTGGCTTAATTTTTTTTTTTCAAGCTGACATATTCATAAAATTTTATCAAAATATCTACAATAATAAAAGATGCAGTTCTTTCATTGTTAAAGCTGCCGCTACCACTCTGCACCAGTACGTCTGTTATTGGACGCCATTTTTTTTAACGGAAGTGTTGTTTGGTATGCGCAAGGAATCCCCCCTATTATATCCAACCCTTGCAATAGACTAGCAAAAGTGGATTGTTTTTGCCACACAAGCAACAGTATTGTACTTGTCTTTATTTGGGTCTGCCGGGTCTGTGCAAGAACGACATCCATTCTGGATTCACCTCCGGATGCTACGGGAGTTTCCTTGCGCATGCCAAACGGCACATCCGTTTTTCAAGATTCTTGAAATAAATGGCGTCCAATAACTGACATACTTGTGCAGAGCGGTAGCGGCACCTGGCGTCTGTTGGAGAGACTAATGACCTCGTATCCTGAATTGCTACACAAGAGGAAAGCACTGTATTTTCGTCCAATCAGATGAGACCTTGTGCTGGAAGACACGGCCAAACGAGGAATACACGGAGCCAATCATGTTCATTTCGTTTTGAGTGACAGCTCATCGCCCCGGTAACCGCCTGAACAGACCACAGGCTCAAAGAGAATTGCCCCAGACGTGGTTTGCTTAGGGCCTTGGGCACATAGGATGCCCGGCTTGTGAGTTGTAATTCAAACGAAACGTAACAACAAAGGCTGCATGCACACCTCGCTGGCTGTTTTCAGTTCTGCAGACAACAGATACATGGCTAGCTAACACAGTCATAATGTCATAATCGAATCGGTCGATGATGCGAGAATACAGAGGGAGCAATTAAAATTCAACCGTTAACTCTCATCAAGCAGCGCTTGAAGCACAGCTACGGGTGGAGCCAGGATGCCTGTCGAGTGTTCGATTATGATGCATATTGAATGCAACATTATAATACAGATACACCTCACTGATGGCAAAATCTTGAATTTAGTTGAGTATGGATACCAATTATTTATAATCCATGTACAGCCGTCTTTATATACCCACCAAGAGCCGTATACCTGTGATTGTAAACATTGCCTGGCATGAGGAATATCTAAAATCATAAATCTACATTTTTGTAAAGCTTTTAAAAACATTCTTGTCAATATTAACCATAGATAACCTGAAATCTAAATGTCTAGAGGCATGATGTAACAGATGCTGATAAACTGGTTCCAGGCCAGATGTATCTGCTTCACACAGCTAACATATATGGTAAAATGACTCAATTCAATCTTTATAATTCAGCCAAAATTCATTCTTTGGAATCACAAAAGACAATTATTATAAGAATTATTCAGGGGATTATTCTTGTAAAATATTAAACAAATTGGCCTCGGTGGCGTCAGTCAAAAAACGTTTTGCAGGTTTATAACTCATATGGGAAGTTAAGCTTCCCGTAACTCAGCCAAAAATCACTGAACCAAACCCATTTGACAACTTGAATTATCAACATCTTACGATAATTAATGTGTGAGATTTAAGAATTTGGCCCAGTGGTTTTTGAGAAGAAGATTTTTGTAGCAACTTAGCTAAAATGGGCTGTTATGGCATATGACTAAATTCAGCTACCCATAACTTAGCCAAAAGTCACTGAACTGAGAACATTTGAACAAACTTCAGAAAGCACTACCCTAGGATCATTTCTGTGCGATATTAAACAATTTGGCCATATGGCCATAAGTTTTTATTTCATAGCCGTCAGTATGATATGGGCACTGACGACCCCTTTACAAAAAAAGGCCGATGCAGGTGGCACAACCAATACCTCAATTTCAGATATGACTCATGTGACCAACATTGGCATAAAATTTGGTGATGATAGCTCCTGCCGTTTCTGAGATTGTAATTTTAGTATGCTTTTTTGGACAGATGACTTAGTTCAACTTCCTGTAACTCGGCCAAAAATCACCGAACTTAAACCATTCAAACAAACTTCAGAGAGATTGTTCCAGGAATCATTTCTGTGAAATATTGGACAATTTGGCTGAAGAGTTTCGGAGAAAAATATTTTTAAAGCTTTTTTTAGCTTTTTCCCTATAAAATCTAAGAAAATGCAGTAAGCCAAACAAGGGACCTATGGGTCACGGCGCTCAGCTGTTATATATGAAAAATATGATTTGGGAAAGAGGCACATGCTTGTTTTATGTGGTAATAAATATAAGCTTTATTATGAGTTGTTGGTGTTTAGCTTATGTATGATTTTGATAGTATCTTTGGAGACAGGGAAGAGGATAGATTTCATTTATTTTATTAACAAATGGAGTGCTATTGTCACACAGATTTTGACTTGGCCATATAACTTATAAGCAGCACATATAATAAAAGAGTTTAACTATTTATTAAAATTTAATAGCAAATATTGTGCCAATATAATTTTTATTTTAAAAAAATAATAAGAAAATCATATGATTTTGTAAAATAAAATAGAACTGAAATGATTATTGAAATAATATTATAGAATACATTCATGAATGCATTCATGAATACATTTTGAAAGTATCTGCACTGGTATTCAAATACTTTCATTTTTACCTGAATTCCGATTCTTATGCAATAAAATTTTTTAATGCAGTACATATTCATATTCGTATTCAAATACATATGCAAAGCATTCGCACCATGTCTAGTATTTATTCAGTTTTAGCCAAACAATAATGTTGAGAATCCAGAATATACAAAATTCACATATTTAAATAATGATCATAAGTACCTGGTTTTATGGCTTTTATTTATATTAAAAAAATAAATGTAATATATTCACTGTGGACTACTTTCGCATCAATCTACAAACTAGACACAGTAGGAAACTAGATTAATATTATCAACTGCATCTTTGTCTATCATTAATTTCCTTCAAATGATCCCTAATGATTAGTAATGAATAATATGATTTTTTTTTTATCATTAAAATTTCACTGAAAAATACCATAGGTGACTGCATGGTGTTATTTGGAATAACATTGACATTGACATTCTATCCATCCATACAAGATTCTTACATCATCAGTAACTGTAAGTTAATTTTCTGTTACTCATCAACTAACAAATTCCCTTTCTATTAATTTTTCTTTAATTTGTTATAAAAAACCAATACAAAATTATTAATTTATTGTTTATTGTTATGTTGTTTTTCAAAACAACTACTAGATGAGTTGGGTTGGACACCTGGATCAACTGTGGCTGGGCATTAGCTGCCTGGCTGCCCCAGTGTATGCTTCGCTCAAGCATGCATAATCTGATGAAAGGTCAACAAGGTCAACATACAGGTGACTGAAGAGGGGCTGGATTAAGCCTGGGTCTGACATGGTCTCATAAAAAATTAATAAAAGCTACAATATTTGGCCAATTTCTTTCAGCTTTCTAAACTACAAAGATGAAATCCTTATGTGTGCATGATATGAAAATTATATCAACAGTGCTCTCAGGAAACAAACGTGCCATGGTCAAAGTTGGGCAAAATTTAAGGTACTAATTTTATATTTATACTAACAACTTATAAAATTTGAAAAATTCAGAACTAATTTTTGGTATTCAATTGAATCTTGATTAAATAATGTTACATCCCTGACAAAAAATCTCTAGCTTCAGCAATCCTCTTGTTAAGGGAGTAAATATATTTCTTGATTTTTTAAAAAGTGCATTATGTTTGGGCCCATAACTTAAAACAATTACGCAATACTGACATCATTTATGGCATGTGCATAGCGAATGTATAGAAAAATATGTATATTATATATGATCAAAGTCAGATCAGTGGTTTTGATATTAGGCAGTCTTACAGTGTAACAATGGGTTTTTAATGGAAAAATGAGGTTTTTCATTAATATTTCGAAGGAATTAAGTCCTAGTGATCAAATTCTTGGCATGGTAGGGGATTTTGGAGACATCTAACTGTATGCTACATTTAAGAAACTTAGAGCTGAAGCTGGGGAGCTGAGCTCTAGCAAACTGCATAACACTAGCTTGATATAAACTTGATGTGACATGGTGCTTGAAAACTTGAATAAAATCTACAGTTTTTGATCAACTGGTTTTAAATTTTTGGTGTTAACAGACAAAATGCTAACAAAAACATGCTGTGAAAATTTAATCCACAGTACTGACAGGAAAAAAAAGTGCCATGGTCAAACTTGGGCAAAATTTAAGGTACCAATTTTATATTTTTGCCAATATTTAAAAAAAATTAACAGATTTTGATCTAATTTTTGGTATACAATTAAATTTTGATCAATTAAAGTTGTATTACTGAAAAAAAGTCCCTACCTTTAACACTTTTGGTCTTAAGTGACCAAATATCTTTCCTGATTTTTTTACAAAGTCCATTATGTTTGGGCCCATAACTTTTTAAAATTAAATAATACTGACTTAATTTCCGGCATGTACATAGGAACTATATAGAGGAATATTTATGGTAAATATGAAGAAAATCAGATGAGTGGTTTTGATATTAGGCAGTTCTGAAGTGTGAAAATAGATTTCTGATAAAAAATTGAGGTTTTTCCTTAATATCTCTAAGGAACGAAGTCCTATTGACCCAATTTTCGGCATGGTAGGAGATTTTGGGGACATCTAACTGTATGGTGAATTTCAGATTCGTAGGTCCAATGGAGTCGAAACGTGCCAGTCTTACGGGCGGTCATCCGGACGGACGCACG
This sequence comes from Sipunculus nudus, assembly GCA_026874595.1. Taxonomy (NCBI): domain Eukaryota; kingdom Metazoa; phylum Annelida; class Sipuncula; order Golfingiida; family Sipunculidae; genus Sipunculus; species Sipunculus nudus. Next base: position 60,784,802 of record CM049312.1, read on the forward strand.
ACGGACAATGGACCACGACTATAGCTCAGATGACTTATAGTCAGCTGAGCTAAAAATAAGCAAAATCCGATAGAGCTTTCTAAGTGACTAAATTTTTGCATAAAATTTTGTGATGCTAATTCTTGCAGTTTTCAAGATAATATGGGTTAACGTACAGACGAAGGACGACAGACGACGTACGCCGGACGACGCCACACCATCGCGTAAGCTCACAGTTTCGCCAAAAAAAGCCATGGCCAAATTAGGACAAAATTTAAGGAATTGATTTTTTATTTAAGCTAATAACTAATATTGGGAATTAAATTGAACCTTGATTTAATAAAAGTTATATCCCTGAAAAAAAGTGTCTAGCTTCAGCAATTCTCATGTTAAGTGAGTAAATGTTTTTCCTAATGTTTTTACAAAGTGTATTATGTTCGGGCCCATAACTTCAAGATATTATAATACTCAAAACCGACCTAATTTCTGGCAAATACATAGCAAATGTATAGGGGAATATGTTTGTTAAATATGATCAAAGTAAGATCAGAGATTTTGATATTAGGCAGTCTTGAAGTGTAACAATGGGTTTTAAATTGAAAACTTAGGGTTTTCCTTAAAGTCTCGGAGGAACACGCGCTGAATCGAGCTTTTCCATGTGTTCGGAAACGCGCGCGCGGAATTCCCCCTCCACCCTCGTGTTTTCACAAGGGATTCCCCGTCCACGGTAACATGTGTTACACCTATTTGTTAAGCACAGATCATGCATACATTTATGATTTTCGTTCCATTTGAAGGGACTTTTTACGTAGTACAGTATTGACGAATGGGGGGTCACATACGAGGTCCTCGACTACCACAGCCGGTAATCAGATGTTTAACACACACATATATTTTTATTATCATTTGAGTGGACAGGAAATGCAGCCATTAAATGTGATTTGTCGCCCATATACGGCAACAAGCAGACTACATTCAAGTCCTTGACCCCCCCCCCCCCCCCCCCCAAAAAAAAAAAAGATTCACTCGCGCGCGTTTCCACGTGCATGAAAGCTACACATACATTTTTTATAAACACTGGTGCGATTTTTTAGCGTGCGGAAACGCGCGCTAAAAAATCGCGCAACGCACGATGTAAATTTCACACGCGCACGGAAACACGTGCATGGAAAAGTTATGATTTATACTAGCGCGATTTTTCAGCGCGCGGAAACGCGCGCGCATGGTAAAGGGAACAGCCTGTCCAATACTCCGTGTGTAAAAGTATAATAAATGCAGGATATTTTCAGAAAAATAACAGGTCTGTTACCACATGTAAATATATATTATTCATGCTGATTCTTTCATATTGTTTAAGTTAATTTAAAATAACACTAGCACACTTACACATTAACCAAAGAAGAAGGAAACATAGACCTTTTGAAGAAAAGGCAATATGACGTGATATGACGGGAAAAAAGGAAAAGTATAATCGTTGGGCAGCCTGAAATCAGCTTGGCTACACGAAGGTTATGAATAATTTGATCACATCATAAAACGAAATACACACTCAATCTTTCAAATCCAACAAACAACTACATGGTTACTGATATAATTATATTCAGCTGGACACATTACTATCAGTGAAAGATTCCAGATATATCACACAATTTACATGCAATTACCCTTTTCACTTTCAAAAGGATAATATGCAAATACTACCAATTAGATATTGGGTTCTGATGAAAAACAATATCCCAAAGAAGCTAAAATATCAATTGCATAGAACATGCCTACAAATTATGCAAATTTAAAGGGCTGACAAAATAAAACTATTGTGCATATTTAGATCTGTAACTGGCGAATATCCATTACATATTTCAATAAATAATCTTTTTAAATGAGTTTACCCATGTCGAAGTTTCCTAATACAGAGCATTCAATTACCAAGTTTCACTCATTAAATTATATGTTTTTGTTTGTGACTTGCAGCATTTGGTTCGATCACCGAGCCATCAATAAACTCAACACATGGCATGAACAATTTACAAGCATTTAAAATTGATTTTCCATACATATTCCCATGATAATAGAACCATGTTGCCCCCCCCCCCCCTTTGTTGCCTGTTGCTAGGATTTTAAAAGGATGCTGGGGTCTTTAATGAAGGAAGGCTGTTATATTCCTGTACCTTTTCTCTTATTAACACCAAATATTACAGACGTAATTTTCTGCTGCTTTAAGTTATGTCGACAAAATGTATTTACCATAATTGGTTCTGAATAGTTAAAACTCATTTTCCATGATTAAAAATATGGTGTCATCAAGCATGTCACGAACTATATAAGTCTGTTCTAGGGCTCGAGTTCTCGAGTCAGGAAAATACTTTCTTTACTACTTGGATAAATGTTCATGTACATCAGAATAATACTGCAAGCTTAAGACAATCTATATTTATTCATTACTGTAAGGCTTTAAACCAGTACTAGTTAATTTAAGATCTTTCGTGACTCTTTCTTTAGCTACAGAGAAACCAATTATATATGAACACCTGCTTGTTTTGGAATGGATTCCTACTGTATTTATCTCTGTTTCTTCGTTCGAAGAAGGTTAAGCAATCACAAAATCAAATTTATCATATTTGGCATCGATAATGTCTATTCGTATCTTTACAGAGTTGCCATGGCAACTAGTCATGGCAACTAGTACTCAGGTCTGAGTCTGGTCAGGCCCACAAGTATTGGAGCCCAAATTTTGGTACCTGTTCCTGCCCTAGCCTGTTCTAAAATGATTCTTCTTGGCAGCATCTAGTGTAGCGCTGGCCTCTTTACACTGTTCCTGAGCTAAATATATTAATACAGATATACAACAGCGGGGACTTTTAATAATAATCAATATTCCTAATCAGAGACAATAAACAGAATAAAAATGTTTAATATCACTGAAAAACACTACATTATTTACGCACCAAGGTTTTTAGTTTAGATTTTATGACGAAAAAATGTGGATAATACATGAGGAAAAACGGTAACGCAAATAAGAATTTACCTGTGCAAGTTCAAACTATTGCACATCAATTTGCTGTAATGTGGTTTGTAAGATATTATGCAGATCTTTTTAACTTGTATATTTTAGCAAATTACTTAAATTGTGTAGTACTTTTGCCATAACTGAAAATTCCTAATTGACAAACTAATAACGTGAATAATACCAGGGTGATGGCTTAAGTTCAGCAAACTGAATGTCAGATTACTGGTGGGTCACTGTCTGACATACCTAGCATGTTTGAAGCTTTGGATAACCCATGACTAAACCCCATTACATAAACAGCTGGTTACAAGTAAAACACAAATCCAGGCTTATGAGTAGCCTTTGGTCTCAGATAGATCTTTCTCATAAAAACCTGGTGAAACATTACCTATAATGATACCATCAAGCAAATACTGGCACTTATGATCTCCTCACCTTTAATTATTATAATTTTTTTACTTTTTCAAAGGGTCTGTATAATATGTTGAATGATATTAAATCCAAGAATTAACTTTGGGTCTGATACCCCACCACGAAATTCATTAAATTCAACTTAAGTTTTAACTTCATTGCCTTGATCTCATTTTGGCAAGTCAACACAATAAATGGACCCATAGTAACTGATGAACAATTGCACTTCAAACTGCGGACTACACAACAAGAATTATTATCTTGTTATATTTTCCCCATTATGCTCCCTTCCTCACTGGCACACACAAATCTGCAACTTATGTACTTGCAGTTTTTTGGTCTGTATAATACTTATTTCTTCTTGGTATTTTAAGGCCTGGTTTTATCTTTTGTTCCTAGCTGCCAGTCTACCCGTACACTTTACAAAAAGTTTATTCATTGTAACATCAGTTATACATATATTGTTATAAAAGCTTATTGGTCTTATATATTTATGTACAGCCATGCTTACATATAATACAGCATGCATTTCCTATGGATATAACAGTTCATGATTATCAAGGGCGGTATTTAACAGTTGGTGGCCTAACCTGCAAAGCATTAACAACAGGACCAGATTTGATATAAGTTTCCCCTGGTATGGTTTATTTGACTGCCAAGAAAAGCATTCCTTAATCTAGTCCCTGATTTTATTGATACATTCACCATGTAGTGGCAGAACTTGGTGGCTGCCATAGTTAATTTTACAGTATTTAAAATGATGGGAGGATGATCAGAAATAATTAAATGACAAGAGAAGGAAACAGATCTACAACAATTTTGTACGTGTTTCAATTAAAATACAATTACAACATCATAATAACTGTAATAATATTTCAAAAATAAACAGAAGAAAGATCAAACAAAATCAGACAAAACTGAGAATTGTCTATACCAGTGTATATAAAAACATTATGTTACACAACTGACACACTTATATTTGGGGGAAACAGAAACTGATATAGTTATTCCAGGGCAAAAATGTTGACATGTGTAACTGGCTACTGAAAACAAATAAAGGTGGGAACATATTGTGATACATCAGTGGATGATTTATATAAAAATATGAACAGTGATCAAGAAAGTCTGCACATATAATAGACATCTAAAACTATGACCGAAGTCACATAAATAGACATTAGCTCCACACATCGCATGAGTAGCGGCCACGGGAACGCATTTTTTTCAGGTAGTCTGATGCCTTGGTTTCGTCCATTACTCCTAACTCTGCTACGATATCACGCAGGGCAGTATCCACATCATGGGCCATGTGACGAGCATCACTGAAAACGAAATATATGTGAGATAAAAGCCTTTAAACAGATTAAATATATATGTTTACATGCTGTGAAAAATCAAATCAACAAGACTCATAGGAAACAAGTGACCCATGGGTCATGACGCTCAGCCGAAAGGCATGTTGACAATATGTCCTTGCACAGCAACAAATTAAGATAATGTAGGTGGCATCATAGTTCATGCATATTAGCTGAAGTTCATTAACACCCATAAGCACATCAAATTTGATGACAATCCATCCAGCTGCTTCTGAGGAATCTGTGTGTATTCTGCATTATTACTGGGGTACTCAAACATGGCCTGTAACTCAGATAATATAGGTCACAGTGACCTCAATTCAAAATTCTGAGAAGAACTTTTGAGGAACTCTCAGGATGTCAAGTAAGAAGATTAAGGTCAAATGGTTATTATTTGTGCCCTGCTTTGGTACCAAATTTTCAATTATTCTGGGGGGTACTTATAAGCCCCATAGATTGGAAAATATGGGTAACAGAGACCTAATTTCATGTTTCCAAGAAGACTTTTCATGGACCTCCCTGGATGTCAAGTAAGAAGAATCTAGGACCAATGGTTACGATTTGTGGACTGTTAAAGGATGACCACCTCTTTAAAGGTCTCAAAGGAGAAAAAAATCACAAAAAAATAAAAAAAAATAGATGGCACCACTAGTCTGCAGAAACTGATGAAACATTCCATGACCAATATTCATGAAAGAATCATGATGACCGATGCATTAGTTGTTGAGATACTTGAGCTTTTGTATCTAATTTTCCATTATTCTTGGGGATACTTCAGAGCCCCATAGCTCTGAGGTTTTGGGTAACAGAGACCTAATTTTAGGTCTCCAAGGAGATTTTTCATGGGCCTCCCCGCATGTCAAGACAGAAGATTCTAGGTCCAGTTAACAGATGACCAAATCTATTAAGGTATAAAAAAAAAAGAAAAAAAAAATCGTAAAAAAATTGAAAAAAATCAGGTGGCGCCACCAGTCTGCAGAAACTGATGAAACACTCCATGTTCAATATCCATGCAGAGAATCATGGTGATCAATGCATTAGTTGTTCAGATATTTGAGTTTTGGTATCAAATTTCCATTATTCTTGGGGGTACTTCAGAGCCCCATAGCTCGAAGAATCTGGGTAACAGAGACTTAATTCCAGGTGTCCAAGGAGATTTTTCATGGACCTCTCTGGATTTAAAGTTAGAAGATTCCAGGTCCAGCGGTTACGATTTGTGCCCTGTTAATGGATAGACGACCGGACAACCGGACGACTGGACGGCCGGACGGATGACGGACAAAGAGTGATTGCTTACAGTCAGCTGAGCTTAAAAACGTGCCATGGCCAAAGTTGGGCAAAATCTAAGCTACTGATTTTATTTTTATGCTTATAATTTAAACATTTTCCAAATACATATATAATTTTGCCATTACAATTGAATCTCAATTAAACAAAGTTATATACAATGTACTTTGAAAAAAAATCTCTGGCTTAAAAATTTTCATGTAAAGTGAGTTAAAATTTTTCCTGATTTTTTAACAAAGTTGATTATGTTCGGGCCCATAACTTAAAGAAATTACACTTGAAGGATTTAATTTCTGGCATGTATAAGAGAATACTTCTGGTAAATATTTAGAACCATAGGTCATGATGCTCAGCTGTCTAGAAAGAAATTCACAAAAGGAATTTTATCATCCAATTTGCAAAATTTGGTAGGTGGTATCCCAATTCAAGTTAGCTTTGCTCAAAGGATATTGTGTACAGAGACTTATTTCAGGTTTCCAAGGAGATTTTTCAAAGACCTCTCAGGATGTCAAGTGAGAAGGTTCCAGGTGCAATGGTTACAACTTGTGCCATGTAAACAGATGATTGCATCTTCCCATCTTCGTAGGTTCCAAAAATAGAGAAAAAATTCATAAATTTTTTTTAATCCAGGTGGCGCCACCAGTCTGCAGGAACTGATGAAACACTCCATGATGAATATGCTTGCAAAGAATCATGATGATCACTGCATTAGTTGTTCAGATACCGGAGCTTCTGAGTAAAAATTTTTTAGTTATTCTTTGGGGGGTACTTCTGAGCCATATAGCTCAGTGGATATTGGTAACAGAGATCTAATTTCAGGTTTCCAGGGAGATTTTTCATGTACTTCCTTGGATGTCAAGTAAGAAGATTCTAGGTCTAATGGTTATGATTTGTGCCCTGTTAAAGGACTACTGCATCTTTGATGGTCTCAAAAATAGAGAAAACGTGTAAATATTCGAAAAGATCCAAGTGGTGGAACTGATGAATCATTGTAAGTCATGGAAGTCTTCAGATATGTCACTGGGGATCGCTGGAGGTCACTTATGATTGCAGGAGGACAGTCGTCGTAATATTTTGATCCTGCACATAATCTCGCTATGACAGGTGTGGTCACAGGTAGTCGTAGTTGATAGAAAATTTGTCTTTAAGCCATATCAAATTATTGTGCAACCTTCTTACAATTGTTTTACCCTGTTGCATCTAACAGTATGCCTCTATGATCAGAGATTGGTCTCAAATAAGTCGTAAGACTATCGCACATCCACTTACTACTAATTGCGAGACTGTCTTGCTTGGTCTTATTCTGGTCTGCACTGGCTCCCTCAGCAACAACAAAGTTTGACAAATTGAGTTGGTAAACAGTAAGATATTTAAGACAAAATAGGAGATACTGATAGAGCTGAAGATTGTAGTGAAGGAGGTGGAGGAAGCCGGAGAACCTGGAGAGAACCACATACCTTGGACGGGCCACTACAACCCACTCTCATGGCATCACCTTGGATCAACCCGGGTTGCCAGCGAAGAAGGCTGAGTGTTTTACTGCTCAGCTGTCCAGGCCCCTCATTTTAAATAGATGGCAGGTTAAAAAATTTGTAGAAAGTGACAGCTAGGACGTTTACATACCCGCACACATAAATATGTCCACCGGCTTCCAAGGCATTCCATACTTCAGTCTTGTTCTGTCTGAGGAGGTGCTGAACATACACTTTCTCTTTCTGGTCACGTGAGAATGCCACCTGCAACTTGGTCAGAGTGCCATGGTTCAAGTAGTCCTGAAGTTCATCCTCGTACAAGTAGTCTTCCTTTTCTTTACGAAATCCAGTAAACAAGATTGTGTCTCCAACCATCTTTCCTGAAACCACAATGAAAAAGGTAGAGTAATGGCACCCGTTTTTGTAGTTTAAGGGTCGCCTACAAGACTTAAAACTTGGAGGTTGTTGGTTCAAATATCAGCTGAGGGGTAGGTGAGATTTTTCACTGTCAGCCCCCACACTGGATGAATGCTCAACAAGCTTAACGGAAAGGCTGTGCCCCAAAGATGTACTTCATCACACAACAGTGAACCTGAAGGGGAGGGAGGGAGGTTCCACACCCTAGAGCATGTAAGATATTAACGCTCATACACAAATTTTATGTTTTTTACAAATTAATGGTTAACAAAACTAAAGTACACCAAATCAGAGAAATCCATTTTCCCTGATATCAAGTATTCTGGAATACAAAACACAGTAAAAGCCAAGGCTAGATAATTTTGATAAATTAAATTAATACCTAAATTTAAATTTACTGATACACCTACCACCTCAACATGACTATTAGTTAACAGGCTTGGCGGGAAAAAAAAAATCCTTGTGGCACTTGCTAATAACTAATTTATTTTCCGAACTGAAATTCAATTCACATTATAGATAAATTGGGGCTCATCCAAATCAAAATTCATTATTGCACATTACAATTTCTTCTTTTTTCAAATTTAAAGAACTCTTTATGTGAGCAAAATGTTTCCAGTGTTTGACAATCTGTCCATGAGCACATGCTTAAATAATAACATTAACAGTTATTTATTATAATTATAATAATAAATGTGTCCATACCATCCCTCTTCTGGCAGTGCCTGTCTTGAATAAATCCTCTGAAAGGGGCTATGCCTGTGCCAGGGCCAATCATAATCACAGGAACACTTGGCTTGAATGGCAAACGGAACTGAGACTTGCGTACAAAGATTGGCACCTTAGGTTTCAATTCATCTGTGGGTATTTTCGGTTTAAGCCAGGTGGTACACACACCGTTTATCCTGCGGCCGAGTCTGGTTTCCCAGTTGACTAATATTGCTGTGATGTGGATCTTGTCTGGATATAACTGCAAAAACCAGATTGGCATGTTGGCAATAATATTCAAATATATTTGAAACTAGAAGTTTGGGACTGTAAAGGTCCCCAATTAGGGCCCATGTATCACCAGTTCCTAAAAACAGCAGCCCTGTGACCATACTGGTTGTCAGATTGGTCTAAAAAAATATCACCACAAAAAATCAACTAGAATATCAGCAGAAGCTGACAAAAGCCCTCAGCCAAAAGAACAGTGTTTAGAGGTGGTAACAGTAACAAGTAATAAATATCTGTTCTCACATGGATGTATACCTGTACATGTCTCAGTTATAAATTTAAAATGGAGAGGTATGTACCATGATTCATAACAATCCACCAACTGCTTCCTGAAAAATAAGCTTCTAAGTTTTATTCTATTATAAGCTCTGTGACCTTGAAAAGTAGGTCAAGGTCACCCATCTTCGAACTTGACCGAGATTGTGTCGATATACCTCTTCATCAAAGAAATAAAATTCCTATTGTGAATCCTTTTAGAGACATCCCGCTCACAAGGCCAAAGTTGAAAAATTGAAGAAAAATTCTTTAAAAATCAGAAATCGCAAAACTTGTGCAGCAGTTACAGACCATCAGTCCCTATGATCATAGTAAGTATTGTGAAAATCTACCAAATGGTTCCTGAGAAATAAGCTTCTAAATGTTTTTTCTATAATCAGCTCTAAAACGTAGAAAAATAGGTCAAGGTCATCCATCTTCGAACTTGACTGAGATTTTATCAATATACATCTTCACTGAAAAAATAAAATTCCTACGGTGAATCCTTTTAAAGATATCCCGCTCACAACTCAAAGTTGAAAAATCCGATAAAAATTCATTAAAAATCAGAAATTGTAGGTGGTGCAACCAAACTTGTGAAGCATGTACAGACCATCAGTCCCAATAATCATAGTAAGTTTTGTGAAAATCCATCAAATGGTTCCTGAGTAATAAGCATCTAAGTGTTTTTCTATAATCAACTCTAAAATGTAGAAAAATAGGTCAAGGTCACCCATCTTCGAACTTGACCGAGATTTTGTCGATATACATCTTTACCGAGGAAATAAAATTCTGACAGTGAATCCTTTTCAAGATATCCCGCTCACAAGGTAAAAGTTAATGGACGCCGGACGGAGGGACGGACGGACGGACAGCTTGGGTGACGACAATAGCCCATCAGCCTAAGGGCTGAGGGCTAAAAAGGAACCAACCTTCAGATAACTCAAGGCATAAGCTGAAAAGGTGTACTGAAAAGATTTAAAATATTGGCCTGCCACCCATATTGGATTTAAAAGGAGCCTGAAATTAGAAATCACTGACTGTGCTCTGGCCACCGTACCAGATATTAGGCAGGTCTGTAATTTCAATATATGGCTGGAGCCCTCATAGGCACCAAATGCCCCTGTGAATTTGAGAAAGATCAAGCATATTCTCTTTGAAATATTGCACACAAACAAAAATCTTCAATTGTGCTCTGGCAGCCATACTGGAATATTGACAGACCTGTAATTCAATGGGTTTGAAGCTCTAATAGATACCAATCACCCCTATGAATTTTTCTTTGAGATAATGCATGAAATTGCACTGACAGACAGGAGGACAAGGCCATCACAATGGGGCACTGCTTTTCAAGTGTGGCCCTAAAAATCTGAATGATAGTTCTTGGTTATGGCTGTTCTTTTTTAATTAAAAGAATGGCTCTGTTCAGAGATTAAGCATATTAACGATATTTGCAATGGTGGAACTAACTGGGCATTACAGAATCATACTGAATACAGCTGAAACATCCAACATAAATCATATAGTTAAGTTCATCCCCTGACTATCTCTCAATATATATCACTGAAATTTAATTTACATTTTAAAACTGCAGTGTCCCTTAAAAGGAACTAATTTCTATGGACAACAGCTTGCAAAAAAAATTGCTAATAAAAATACAGTGAAACCTCGTAATGTCGAAGTTTAAGGGACCCTCAGAAAACTTCAACACATCTGAGGGGTTTTATTTGGTTATGATTTAACTAGAGTTATTCGGAATATTGTGTCTGTAACTTTGAGTCTGCAAGTGGGGTATTCGACTTAAGTGAGTTCAACACAATGAGGTTTCACTGTATATCATAAACCTTACATGCAAAACTGGTGTAAAAGTGATGCACAATATAGCAGGGATTTTGCTACTGTAATCACACAAATAACCATACATACCTTGTTAGAGGATGAAATGGAATAATAACGTGGCTGTAGACGTGGTAACAGTTCACAAATGTGATCGAGAGGGGGGTTCAAAGATGGCAGATCCTCAAGCAGAGAGAGGATGTTACGACCATCCTTCAATATCCACTCATTATACACTTCCTGCAAGTACAGAACAGTCCCTATCAAACTGATGCATTGATTAAAGGTGATATGTTGATATAAACAAAACATGTGGCCTGTGTGAGGTGATATCCATGTTTTCTGGCCTATTTTTATAAAAGCTCCAAGGATTACCTTTAGATTATGAAGGTCAGATGGGTGAAACAGTTCCCAGCATTTCATTAACCCTTTCAGACCAAAGTTTTTTGCTGATACTGACCTTTTTCTATTTCCCCTAGAAAGACAGAGCCATTATTCTTTTTTTTTTTATTTAACCCTTTCCTGTTTGTATTTGGTTGTCAGAAAACAACCCCCTTACACATTTTGAATTTTAACACACTGTACATTAATGTTATTATTAATAACCTGATCAGTTTTTGGTGGATCCTTATGAAATTTTTAAACACGTTTTACAGAGATACCAATCAAGAGGTTAATGACTTAATCCATCATAAGTTTCAAATATATCTATTAACAGAATCAGGTAAATCAGGTAAATTCAGGTAAGTATAGTGTCTTTGTTGTTTAAGCATACTTGTAGTGTTGGGACGATATGGGTTTTTGATATCATGATGATTATTCAAATTTTATCGTGATATACTGTGATATCGCGATATTTTTAATAATAGATAAGAGCATTGATAAGCCATCAATAATGATATTAATAACAACCACCTTTAAATTCTTGACTTTATACGAGGGGTTAACTATTAATATTATTTATACCCATTGTGCCAGTACCACAAATTAACTTATTAAGTGATTAAGTTGCATGAAGGCGCTGCAGGTGTGTAAGTTTGAGACGCGGGAAGTCCTGCCCCAATCGTCAAATCACGCTTGTCAGAACGTTTCACCAGTTTCCTATAGTTACAAAAAAGCCGGATAATCCCAGAATTTTCGGAGAGCGTGTCATACCCATCATGGCTATATATTCCAATCCAATTTTATATGGCAAAATATGCAACCCGTAAGGAATGTTCGATCTAATGGTGACACTTTTATGTTTTATCGTTCCATGCAATAAAAGCATAAATATGTTTTATTGCTCTTCTTTATAATGTTATTTTCTCCTGGAATTCTAAAGCTTTTGTCCTCTAAGATTCATCCTGCTATTTCCGGACTTTCCTGAAGTCCGTAAGCACACGGTTCCACCGACACGCAGGTATTCAAATACATGTGGTTTATAAAAATAAATGTGATTCTTGGAAATACATTTATTTTGAACATGGACAGACTCTTATGATGCCAGTTTTCTCCAGAAATATATAATTCAATGGCTTGTCTGTGAACCATAATCGTGAACAAAAATTGATATTGTGATATCGCAATAATAGGAAAGTTGACGGTATGATAACCGTGGCTGTGAGATATCGTGATAATACCGTATACCGGTAACCGTCCCAACCCTACATACTTGTACATGAATTTCTGCAGTATGTCCCAGTAAAGACATTGTAGAATTTAGGAACAGTAATAGAATTATCATCCGTCGGTACCTGGTGTATTGTCATGGAAAATCTAGGTAAAACAGGTTAATGAAATATGATTACAAAGATTAAAGTAATTTAGGTATGGAGTTCTGAAATAAATTAGACAAAAGCATATATTATTTGTCCTAAGAAATGTATAAGAATAATAATTGTATATTTAACATGAAATATTATGTTGATTTCAAATATGGATCAAATTACCACATCCTATGGAAAACTAATTAACACCAGGTAAACTTCAAAGAAAGGTGAAAAAAAGACACATTCACAGATTTAATCATCAAATATGTATAAAACACAATGGAAAATCACCAGAAGTCCTTCGGATTGGTAAAATTTAACATTTCTACACATATTTCCCCCTTTATATTGTTTACTTAGATCATTTTGGTACTTCTGGTCAAGCGTGTATATCTCTTCTTTGTTTCCATTCACAGAAAATCCAGGGAATCTCCGTCGAATTGCATGATAGTTATACAGTGTCAAAACAATCCAAGCCAAAGAAAGTATACGCTCTTCGAGCAGCTACAGGTTGCTGTGGTCAAGACCTCAGCCCTGTTCGCTCCTTAAGCATGTTCTCTGAGCCAACAGCTGCAATGCCACACCATGCCAAGCAGGGAGCCGCAAAGGCCGCCACTGTCCATCCCGAGTCGTGATCTTTCAGGAAAGCTACAGCATCCACAGCCCCAAAACCAGAAGCAAGCAACATTCCTTCCACCGATCCCAGCAGCAGAGACCCAGTCATGCAATTTGAGAGCCGAACCCGATCTTGTGAACGACACTGTTTCGAGACCCATCGCCATTGTACTTGCAGTTTCGGCCATTTGGACCGTATTAACTGGGTTACCCAGTTATGCAAGTTTTAGCAATTTTTTTTGTCATGGGCAAGTGTCAAAACAATGTCAGATGTCATTTTTATCTTTAGACAAAAGAAAAAATTCTTGAATTTGAATAACATAAGTTTACTGAACATTATTTCATGTTTATTTTGTTCAAAACACATTTTAAAAGTTGTTAAAGCACAATGTCTATTGAGGGGCAAGTTCAACTGCCACAATCTTGAAAATTTGTTTAAACTACACACAAGTTACTAGTAATGAATATTCATGAAGTGGTTTGAGCAAAGTTCCCTGGTATATCTCCCTGAGGTTTCCTTGCTGAATTGTCAAAATTCAAGGATTATTATTTTAAGTTTAACACACTTAAATCTTGTTGCACTGAACAACATTATGCTATCAACATGGAGAAACAAACACTGGTATTAAACAACCTGTATATAATTACTGAAATATCTTTGCAATCAAATTACAACTTCAGAGATAACATATCAGCTTTTCAAGTTATTGGGGTGGAATTGAGGCCTCCTAAAGCAGGCCCCTTATCCCACCCCTTTAGTCAAATAACTTGTTCAAGTTGCCTGGTCAAAGGACAACCTGTTCTAAAATTTTATGAAAGAAAGTAGATTCCAAAAACTGAAGCAAGATAAATTTATTGCAAACTGCTTTTCAATGACAAATAGTTCCTGTATTTCTCTGACTTGGTATCTTTGGGTAGCTTGGCTCTCCTAGAGAACTACTCCATGGGCTGTCAATAGGAAGATGATCTGAAGAGTTTGAGATTCTCATGCCGAAAATGAGTCCCATCCGATTCTGGAGAATCCCAAGGGAGATGATCCATGTCACATTTTGAATAGTTGTTTAACACTGAACCATTTTAAAATTATTTTATGTCATTATAGCATCATTATATGATTAGAAATTGTGTCATTATATCATTATTTGATTATAGGGAAATGTAAGAGTTAGTTGTCAGTCCAGTGTTTACAGAACTGACTGGTTTGAAATTCACACTTCCCGTTGGACGCTTGGACCCCAAATACCAAGCATCTGAAGAGATTTGGAGCGTCACAGAAGCTTACCTCTGTGTACCTGAGAGACCTATTCTCCTATCCCTCACCTTTCCTTCTGGTGTAGCTGCAGTCATATCAAGCAGCTTCTGTTTATCTTTCTCATCCGTGGCGTACTCAGTCAGATCCTTCAGCACGTTTGTGCGGGGGGCGTGCTGTATGTCCAGGTAATACAATAAGGCAGTGCGATATGAACACGGGCATGGGAAGGGATGCTTTTTGCTTGCCTCATCTGTAACAGGATATATACATAATTTAAAATGTGTTTATTGTTGTACAGAATCATTGATATATATATATATATATATATATATATATATATATATATATATATATATATATATATATATATATATATAAATAAATATAAGTTCTAGGTTCTATTAAGCACAACTTTACATATATACATATAATATTCACATTAATATATATATATATTTACTTATTTCTTTTATAGCTCACAGAGGTAGATATTTTTTTTTCTAGTTTTTTTGTAACAATCTATTTTATTTATGTGAAAAACATAAAACTGATGAACTATGTTACGAAGTAACGTCTCCAGAATGTTTGGAAGAAGAGCAGGCTACAGGACTTAGTTAATTCAAGAAATGGTATAACCGACACTGCAAGTTTTAACATAGATTTCATGGATTTTTTTTATCACTTAACTTCCAAATTGAATTACCAATTGTTTTTTCTTCCTTTGTTTATTATTTTACTCTACAATATAAATATTAAATATTATTTATATATTATTATTATTATTATTATTATTATTATTATAATTATTATTATATTACCTTCATGATAGAACTTACACAATTGAGTAAGGAGTGATTCCATTGACCAGCTTGTGATCAAATTAGTGACATTTTTTTGGCTCTCCACATTCAGATATTATATAGGAAGAGAATATAGATAGGCATGTAGATAAAGTATATAAAAGATCCTAATGAAACAAATAGATAAAAGACTGTCCCATCACCAAAACTGGAATCTTGTCTTAATTAAATTTCTTGTAAAAAATTCATCCAACTGTTCAACAGTTATATATCATATATGCCTGGTAGTGGAGAACATGTGTGAGGATCTGTCACTGGTTTTCCTTTAATTTTAGACGAATTCGTCCATAGGGGAGATTATATGGGTGTGAAAGATTAATCTGACTGAAATTCAGAAAGCAATGGCAAGCTCACTAAATGTAATAAGGGTATAGGAGATAAAAGTCCTATTAGAGAAATATCTTGTTTAACACAGCAAAATCTAGTTTGCACAACATTTCATCTTGAGTTTACACTGTGCCAGGCCAAGTGACCATTTAAACGGAGCCCAACTATTGCATTAGACTGTTGGTGTCAGAATTGATTAAAAATCTCCCCTGGCATTAACACTCAGAAATCCAGCATCTAAACAGCATGTTCACACCAGTTCTATTTACACACAAAATTCAGTGTGCTTCAACCACAATATGTTGTGCGCTAGAATCTAGACTCACTGAAACCTACAGGTCTAATTTAGGCTGCTCCTAAAATGAATTATTATGCCTTTACTCCACATCTTGTGCGTTTGTGGGATCTAAAACAGTCAAGATTTTTTTTATAAATGGGGCTAATACTGAGATAAGGAAGTCAGCAAATCCATACCATCCACATTAATGAGTGAGAACACTTGATCCAGATCTACACCCAGCCTGTTGCCTAGCGACTCCACCAGATGAGCGTCATTCATGGGATAGATGGCCACATGGTCACCAGCTTCATACCTGTACAATACATAACCAGTCAGTCACAAATGGAAGTGAAATTTAAGTATATTCATTGAACTGTTCATGACACTTATCACTGGGAATTGTGACATCCTATAATTTGTGTCAAGTTACTCATACAATGCTTGACCATAACAAAGGTGCTGACAGCCATAGGTATTAAATACATATCTATCAAGTAACAAAATTAAAATAAATGTTCCTTCCTATCAGATTTAAAATCCCCCAATCCCACTTTCAGAAACATAGTATCCTAAAATATATTTGTAGAAATATCTAAAATCTTTCATCATGTCAGTCTTGCAAACCACCCTTTGAGCTATAATATAAATATAAATTATATTTTTATTTTCAAAAGTTCTAAAAATTAGTAAACACATGACCAAACGAACAGGCCTGTCATTTTGCTGCCAATTACAAATGCATGAAAGATGGTTGCACCAGTGTAGCCACAAAGAGCGGAAAAAGTAAAAATGTTAACCTGATCTTGGAGCCGGATATATCCAGCTCAATATGCATGCAGGACCGGTCTCCTCCCTTATGTAGCTCCTTGTTAACATGAATGGCAGCCATGTAGGGGTTCTTCATGTCAAATGGTCTGTAAAGAAACAAATCATAAATACATTATATGGCATGTTCCACCAAACAATATACCCATTTATTCCCTAAATACATTAAAAACAGACAACTGAACTCAAAACTACTGAATACTGTGAAAGAGGCAGAATAAAAATACAATATACAGTAAAACCTTGCTTAACGACCATCTCAGTTAAGCGACCACCTCAAATAACAACCACAATTTCATGGTCCCAGTACTTTCTTGCTCCTTATATTAGACCTTGGTTGGGCGACCACCTTGAAAAATTTTACTACTATATCAAGGTCCTGTCTGTGGTCGTAATTTTGATATTTTACTGTATTTATCTGGAGTAAAAAAAGTCTTACATCACTTTAAATCCCAGCAAAAGGATAAGGAAAAAATACATGATAGAGTTTGATATTTTTTGGTGATGACCTGTTCTGATGCCACTAAGAGTAATGTAGCCAAGACAATGAATGAGATAATGATGGAACTGCACTGAGAAAGTGACACTCTCTGACCTGATCTTTTACCTCACTCAAATTTACTTTAAAGAACTGTATACATTGGGAAACAGCTCCTCTATAAACAAGGGGCAACACACAATGGAACCAGCATTCCTGACCTGTTTGTAGCCAAGAATCATCAACATCTGGCTGTTTCATCGGAGACCACTTTCCAGTTTAACAAGATCACACATTAACACTGGAGATGAGTATACTTACGGTTTCTGGTTTTTGTAGGACCCCAGACGAACAGCTTCTCCTGTGTATATCTTCTCCTTTGGTATCTCTTCAGGTAAGTTTTCCAGCTCAAACTGTCTCATACTGAAATGAAACCCAATAAATGTAAACCTTAATCAGACTTTGAGGCTCAAACTACCTGGAAACACAATTATACTACAGTAGAGCGCCGTTTTTCTGAAAGCGTGGGCGGACAAGCTTTTCTTTCAGAAAAACAAATTTTTTGGCAAATTGGCCAGGGGTCAAGCGGCAAGAATGTACAATTGATGATTTATTTAACGCCATTAAATATATAAAATATTGGATTTATTTGATTGGTAAAGATCAGTCTAACCAGTTCTTAGGACAACATTGGCCAAGAACTTATTAATTTAGGTGACCACTGGGCATAAACACATCTGACTAGTCATTACAAAAAATTTGAGGTATTTTCATGCTTGAAAATAATTTGTAAATAAGCACTCTACTGTAATTACATTCATGCATTCTTTAAACTAATTTCCCAAGTCTGAATAATTCAAACACTACCATGTTATACCATAAGTCATCTGAGGACAAAAATACTTGCCCATACATTGCATTCAGAAAATCATTGACCTTTAACACAAATTATATGTGGGATTCCTAACCCCTATACAATACATATATGAAATATGAAAGCTGTATGGTGAGTGGATGTTGAGTTATAAGAGCTATCCCTAAACTTTAACCTGAGCTGGCTTTGGATCTGTACAAAGTTTGTTTATGAAATGCTTATAATTGGTCCAGAAATTAAAATATCAGGTAAGTTTACATAGCTGTGCTGGGTATTGTCACTGAACATCAGTCTACTATGTTTAAGTGAAATATCTTCCTCAGCAAAAGGGATGAATGAACCTAACAAACAAGAGACCCAGGGGTCTAATGTTCACTCTGTGAATTACTGTGCATTTTGGCAGGTGATTAAAAAAAATGTTTCAGAAAGATCAGTCCAAGAGTCTCAGAGGAGACTCTGTTTTGGCAGATTATAACAAATAAATACTTAATGACATATTATGGATAAAAGTGGAAAAGACCATTACAGCCTGCTGAAAGTAGCTAAACACAGGTAGCGCTACCTGCAGGTCAAAATCATTAAGCAGTCACATGATCAATATTCCTGTAAAATTTGAAACTGAAGGCTGCAGCAGTTCCTAAGATATTTGGTAACAGACAATACATCATGTATGGAAACACATCAAGTTGTTAAATTTTACGATCTACAAAATTTGAAGTTCCGTAGAGACGCCATCTTGAGAATGACTTGACTAAATTTATACTCAAATTATTCCCCTTCCTCTAAAGAACTGCTGACTATGATATGAAGGCCAAAATATTAATACTTTGTGACTTATCTAGTAAGACGTGGAAAAGACCATTTCGTCCCGCTGAAAGTAGGTCAACAAAGGTGGCGCTACCTGCAGGTCAAAATCATTGAGCAGTCACATGATCAATATCCCTGTGAAATTTGAAACTGTAGGCTGCAGCAGTTCCTAAGATATTTGGTAACAGACAATACATCCCGTATGGAAACACATCAAGTTGTCATATTTTGCGATCGACACGATTTGAAGTTCCATAAAGACGCCATCTTGAGAATGACTTGACTAAATTTTTACTCAAATTATACCCCTTCCTCTAAGGAACTGTTGACTATGATATGAAGGCCAAAATATTAATGCTTTGTGACTTATCTAGTAAGAAGTGGAAAAGACCATTTCGTCCCGCAGAAAGTAGGTCAACATAGGTGGCGCCACCAAAAGCTTATTTTTGCATGTCCATCCCATGATCATTAATTCTGCAAAGTTTCATGAAGGTAGCTGCTGTGGCTGTTGAGATATTTGGTAACAGACGTGGACAGTGGACAGTTGACAGTGGACAGTGGACGGCGGACGTTGCGCCATGGCATAAGTACACAGAGTGAACTAAAAAAATTTACTGGACTTAACTAGACTTGACAACAGCTAGGACCTATAACCTTGACCATACAGAGGATGCATTCCCCTATTCAATACATATGTGAAATATAAAAGCAATAGGGCCAGTGGTTGCCAAGTTATAAAGAGTTTACAAAAACTTTAACCTGAGCTGGGATGGGATCTGTACAAATTTTGTCTAATTACTGGCCCTATAATTAAAATATGGTAAAATCCTTATAAGGCAGTGTTAGGTTTTGTGACTGTACATCAGGGTATAAAGTTTAATTGCACATTGTCGGGGGGATAAATAATCCACCTATATAATACATATGTGTAATATAAAAGCAATCTGGTCAGTGGTTGCCGAGTTATAAAAGACTAAACAAAAACTTAAACCTGAGTTGGGTTGGGATCCATACAAATTTTGTCTAATTACTGGCCCTAAAGTCAAAATATGGTAAAAATGTTTAATAGTTGGTTAAGTATTGTCATGATCCATTAGTGTAATTAAGTTTAATTGAATTTAACACATCTTCATCCCATGAGAATAAGTGTATGTTTATTACAGCAGGAGTGTTCTGCCACTGCTGCTTCACTTGTATGGTTACCTAGGCAAGGCTGTAGTGAGCAAGAGTGACCTTATTTCTGGCATGTACACAGGAACTAACATTATGCCAAATTTTGGATCCCTAGGTCTTATGGTTTCAAAACATGCCACATCTGAGCTAAAAACTGTCCTTTCATTTCTAAATTTTTTATAAACATGAGCACTGCACAAGTGCATACTGTGCCAATTATAAATCTCAGAAGATCTAGGACCTCATTAAAAATGCAAATACTCCTGAGTGTTACATTCAGGGGAGATATTATGGAGGTTAACAGTTATCGTAAGTTTCATAAAAATCCACTGAACTCTTGGTGGGTTACAAGTGACACCACAAAAAAGTTAAATGATCTCTGACCTCATTAAATATGTAAAGATTTCATCAAGAATTAAACTTAGGCAATATACCTTATTGGTTAATGTTTACAGCGAGTTTCATGAAAATCCATCAAAATCACAGTAGCTTATCGAGGCTAATCCAAAAGGTTAATGGCTGGCTGGCTATACAGACAGAAACTGCCCATGCCATATTATGACTCATCTATTAGACTTGTGTTTTAATAAGACTTCTACCACTTATTTAAGATTTCAAGTAGTCAAGGGGGGAGGGATGACTCACAGACACACACACAATTATATATATATATATATACATACACACACCTTCTACACCTTCTTAGTGTATGTATGACACATTTTAAATATATTAGTGTCATTATGACACATTTAAAATATATACACTTATTTCAAGTATATTAATATTAAGTATTAGGTCTTAGAAAATAAGGTATTATGTTTCCAGTATAAGATGGTACATATACCATCCCTACTGATATTGATGCCCACGCTAGGTTGAACTGACACTTTTATATATGTATGCTACTCCACATAGGTATATGGTGTGATGTGCATTATCTCTGTTACTGATCAGCTCATAAAATATAAGTGAACTTCTTAATGAAGACAATAACCCTACATATTTATAAATCTTGATAAGGAGTGAAATTAAAATGTCAGGTTAATCAGCATGAAATACGTTCTTCAGAAATTACACGTGACAACCTGATAGTTCTTAGCTGTACGTGTTTGTGCAATGGTTCATTTTGTATTATAAACAGGTCTATGAAACAAGGCTAGTACACAGATGCAGGGCTAAAAACTGTATCAGTATTAGATGACCATGAATTAATACACTGATGATAACTGATATTTAATCATAAAATGGATATCCTGTAACTTAATTGTAAGCTGAAACCTCACTGGCCAAAATGAGCCAAACAATATCTGATTAGACCAATGCAAGGTTCTGTTTAAAATGCCTCATGCATAATACCAAGAAGGTTAAACATAGAAGGAAAGAGCACTGGTAACAGGGATACAGGCATTCATGAGACTGCATGTGTAAGTAGTTTTTTTGGAAAGTTCAATTAAAGTGGTGAGCTTATGGCATATGCTGTGAAAGCCCTGGCAGCACCCACATGAGCCAGGTTTCCCACCTATGTGCAAGGTTTCTTATATGATTTCACAAGTAACATCAGACATGCCATCAGCTGGGGAGTGCACATGCCTTCTTATATTTTAACTCCATGATTATCCCATAAGGATACAGCATACTGATTTTACTAATGGTCTGGAGATATATTTTGTAAGAGTAGGTTAAGTTATTGTTCTGTGAAAAAGTTAGCACACAAGTTTGGATTCTGGTCTATGACATACCTTACATAGATTATATCATGCTTTGTGTAATCAGAAATGTACTGTGATGTTTAAAACTGTGAAATAATGTATCAAAACAGCCATAATCATAAACTTGTTGGGTGGTACCTGACTTCTTCACCAGTAGCCTCAATGCCAAAATGTTCAGCCACTGCTGGCCAGAAGCCCTCCCTCCAGGTCACAAAGTCTTGTTCAATGCTGGAATATGAGATATACATTCATGGGAAATGAAACTACACAAACCTGAATACATTGTCAGTTTGATCCTACTAAAAAATTACAGAAAAATCATTAAAAATGTCATTTGAAATATAGATTGATACAAGTATTTTACCAAGCATTGAGACATTCACCATTTGGATCAATTTACTCATGTGCTTACTGTACAGTTGTGAATAAATAGTCTTTTTCATGTGGTAACAGTGTGCCTATATATTTTTTTTATTTTCCTTTTAAATTAAGCTGATAAGGTAAAGAAAGGCACAAAAAATTTTGCTGTTTTAGAAATTTCCATGAGGTGATCTGTAACATATTAACCTCCGCCAAACCAAGTGGTGGGGGCAATGTTTTTGGTAGCACAGGTTTGTTTATCTGTTGGCAAGATTACTCAAAACATTCACAACAGAGTTTGATGAAATTTTCAGGATAGCTTGGTAATGATACAAGAAAAAACTGATAAATCTTGGTGTGATCCATACAAAATAACCCTGGAATGAGAGTTTTATGGGGTTTCATAGCACATTTGTTTACGCGGGGACGTAGCAGGTGACTTTATTTGGCCATGTTTGGAGTGCGAGTCATGACATCACAGAGGACAATCAATGACATCACTCCAGTGATTCGTGATGCAAGTTGTGATGTAACAGATGTGATGTCAAAGAGGCAGGCCTTGAATTTCATTTTTGGAAATAGCAAGCTACTGCTGCCTGTCAAATTTGAACTTGACAGGCAACAAAGAAATTTGACAGGCAGTTTTCATTTTTTTCATTTGTTTGCATTATTTTATTTGGAATAAAGTCTATATAAGGAAAAAAAAACATATCCAAGTATGTTTTATTCATCGTGATGACAGTGGGTTAAATGGAGACACGGACGGGGGTTGGGAAGTGGGAATTTTTTACCAGGTCATAATTTAATAGCAGGCCTAATTTGGACGATGATAGACCTTACAATAGATATATTTATGGTGTTCCCAGTATTTATTTATATACTATATATGTTTAACACGAGGTACACGGGTTTTTACAACTGACCGAAGCGTGAATAAGATGTAGTTTCCCGCGAAATTGTATTACCAATATCCTTATACAGTGGACCAATCGGATAATGCGTAACATAATGTAGACATGTAGCCCACGCTGCAGTAACCGCTATGCTTAGCTATGATTGGCTGATAATAGCCAGCCATAACAGATCATTTTTCTGATTGGCCGACGGGTAGCCATTTTTTATCTGAAATGTTCCTGGAAATTTACCCCGAGTAGATCCGAATGTGGCTAGCTTAGCGCCACCTTGTGTCACTGTAAGAGACTATCGGCTCATTTGCTGGTTTCCTAGGCCAGTGTCCTCGTAAACAGGGAACCAGTAACACAAGTTTTTTTTTTTAATTAAAAAGCATATAGAGTGGCTGTGATTGTGATTGTGTACAGACAAGAAGGACGCAGTGAGGATCGTGGCTGATGGCAGCCAGCCAATTTTAACCGTCATTTGCCGGTTGCAGGTTGTCAAATTCGAGGCCTGCAGAGGACAGTGACATCACTCCATGCTTATGTGCCATTTCCCTGAAAGGTGTCAATAAATCAACGTACAGCATGGGGGCCATTTTTTAAGGAAAAATGTTGCATTGATATAATGCAACATGGGAGTAATGAGCTGCCTTGGCGGAGGTCTGTGCTCTCTGGGTACATTTCTAGTTTATAAATTATTCAACAACCCTATCAATGAATCTTGCAGATGTGCAAAGAAAAACAAGCATATAGACAGCACCAATTACACCTTACTCTACACAATGGATGCAAGATAAGATAAAAATATGGAACTCTGCACATAACACAAAATCTCCTCAAGACTGGTTTACTGAAATATGTGAAAATCCATTTGAAGGTGCATCCTATCAATATTAAACTTAAGCAGTAGATATATCAAAGGATGATAACTGAGTTATAAAACCTAATGTTCATAAACTTGAACATAACAATTTGTAAAACCACTAAGGTTTCAATCTGCAATCATACTTGGCACAGGATTGTCTCTTTCCATCTGTTACACTTCTGAAATAATCAGGCCACTGGTTATAAATGCTGATTATAAAAATCTGAAAAGTACAATAACACATACCTTTTTCCATGCTAAGCCTATGAACATATGCAAAATAGGGATCTGATTTAAGCTAGTTATTATCACTCTCCTAACACAGTGGTTAAAGGCAGCATTCTCCTTTTGCCAAACCACTGCTTGCTTTAGCAGTATTTGCCGAGTTTCACCACCAACTTGCTGGCACAAGGCCAAGAAGGTAACTAGATATTTCTTGGGACCACTAGTGCCATAGTATCCCCAGACAATTAATACCCCCCCCCCCCTTTAAGAATAGGCCCCCCATCCTGAGCATCATATACTGACACTTGGCAAGTGACCATGGTTTCTTCCAGTTCCAACTATAAATTTCAAAAAACTATTTTTCACCATATATGGGGGCCAATACCATGAATCACTCTTAAGGAAAGAGGGTTAATTTATATAATAAATATGGTAAGGTAGGTGGCGCCACCTGTATGGTCGATGAGTAAAACTCTCAATGATGGATGTACAATTGTACATGCCAAATTGCAGACCAACACATTGAATGGCTCCTAAGATATGAGCAATTTTCACTTTAAAAAATTTACAGATGGGACGCCACACAAAAAAAATGCAGATGGCACCACCAGTCTTGAGTACAAGATGGAGGAGTCCAAGATCTATGGACAAAGTACCGTTTTAGACCAATATGGCACACCACTCCTGGGAAAAGAGCATTTATTTATTCTACGAAAATGAGAAGGTAGGTGGCCGCGCCTGTCTGGTTTATGAGAAAATTTTCAAAGATGGATGGACAAGCCAAACTTCAGACCAATACCTTGAACCACTCCAGAAATATGAGCAATTATTACCAAAAGCAAACATACAAATGGACGCCACAAAAAATGATTGCAGTTGGTGCCACCATTCTTGAATATAAGATGGAGGTATACAAGAACATTGTGTCAGCCCAATCTGTCCATGTGTTTTTGACTTATAATGCTCACAGTACTGTAGAGTGGCAATGAAAGGGTATTAAAAGGTGCGAAAACAAGTAAAGGACAGAAGGAGGTGCCACCTGTCTTCCGCAAAAAAACAAAGCTATCCAAGATCTTTGATCAATACGATTTTACGACCAATGCATGCATCCCTTATTTAGATATTTAGGTTTTGAGTGATTTATAATAGCAAAAAGCAAAGTCAAAGCCACTCTTATTAGAAAGGTTAAGACCCAAATTTAAATATTCATCATCCCATAACCAATGTCTATGTACATGCATAATATGAAAGAAATTTGTCGATTAGTTTATGACTTATAATGCTCAGAAGTGCTGTCAAGTGGCAATGATGGGGTATTAAACGACACGAAAACAAGAAAAGGAAATAGGTGGCACTATCAATTTCCGGTAAATAACAACACTATCCAAGATCTTCGGTCAAGTAGATATTTGGATCAATCCATGTAAGCTTTCTTGAGATATTTATGAATTTGTGTGATTTTCCCCTAAAATGGATTTATTCAAGGTTAAAGTCACTCTCCTAGAAAAGGTCATGACACTATTTTAAATAAACTTTGTCCTCTCACCCATATCTATGCACATAGATATAAGGATGCCTATGCAAGCAGGGTTTTGCATTGTGCTTCCAACTAGTTTTAATTCTGTGATACTGCACTCTCACTAATTTAACTCAGTTACTCACTTGTAGTCATCGTCTCCCAGACCAAGCTTGTACACCCGTGTTGCACCAAGCTCCTCAAGACGCTCATCGACGTAAATGCCCACTTTGTTATAATGCTCGTATGTTTTATTGCCAAGGCCGAATACCTGTAATGTGTACAGAGAAAGATGAGGGTGACAATGTTTGTAACATTGATGAAACTAGAAATTTCTTCAAATATAGGCCCCTATCTTCATTAGCATATACTTACATTAGACATGGTGGCACCACCAGTTTCTGGAACATGACAACACTATCCGAGTCCTTCGGTAAACTTGATTTTTTAATCCATAATTGCAAGATTTCTTGTGATATTTGAGACTTTGTGTGATTTTCCCCCAAAATGGACCTATTCAAGGTCAATCTCCTAGTAAAGGTCATGACCCCATTTTGTTTAGGCTTTGTCCTCTCACCCATATCTATGCAAGTGTCAAGTTTGGTAAAGATCCATGAATATTTTTTGAGTGATCGCACAGAAGAAATTTATCTGCAGTGGTGTCAGTGGTGGCAGGACGGTTATAAAAGCATAGTATCCCAAGATTTGTCTGAGGATACAACAAGAGAACTGAAACCTGACTTAAATCAAGCCAACATTAAGTGAATAAGTTATTATAAAAGTAAATGGACCCTTAGCCTGACCATGTATTCACTCAATGGATTTAGATTTGATGGAGCTAATTAATATCTGGTATATATTACTGAATGATCTGACAGACTCAATCATAAATGTTTTATATTAACTTGCTGAAATATTTCATATTTTGGTGCATAATATATTTTCTCCAGCTGTATTATTTAATCATATATTTCATGTATGTGACCAAGAAAACTTTTAAGGATTGCATATCATGAATGTGACCAAGAATATTATAGGAATCTCATATTATAAAGACATGATTAAGAAAACTATCAGAATCTCATATCATATAATTGACTAAATACTATATAAAAAATATTATCATAATCTTACAAACCCAAGTACCCTCGCCCTTTTGACCTAATTATTATAATGAAAAACACTCCTACACAGGTCTTCATTGCAACAGCTTTTTTCAGGTCAATAATGATGTCACAAAGGTCGATGACTAAGACGTCGCATTGACTGACGTCATAATCTGGAATCGCTGCATTGATGAATATATCACAGTGATTGTCCTGCAATATTTTGGATTATTTGTCTAACATGAATTACGTGCCATGGAGGTAAGACATAATCATTCACACGGTAGTCAGAGGTATGGCTCCTGCAACCTTTGGCCTAGAACTTTTTATACTGTCTCATTTGTTATAAAAATATATCTCGGAAAACATGCTGACATGCTTACTGGTACAGACTACACGTTCTGTTTGGGAGAGGCCTCCCAAATAAAGCAAATTTTATCATGGTCAGGTGACTCACTGTTTACAGTAATATCGGCGACCTGATATATGGAACAGTTAGGCTCATGATTATTCATTAAATTAACATGCTATTTAGGTCACATCAAGTTCATGGTGAGGTTAATTATTGAGAAATTAACAGAGTGGATCCAAATTTTCCTTAGCTTTAACTTAACTGTCAGTTGTAATGTATGATATCACTTGCCCTGAAAAGTAATCCTTTTATGCATGTCTCTGTATAATTGTCTATTTTGACGGGTCTCTCAATACTTACTGCATATTTAAGTCCTTCTAGATTTTCTCCTCCCTCCTGCAGCCAATCATAGAAGCCCTGAGCATTATCTGTAGGATCACCCTCACCGTATGTTGCCATACAGAAAATCGCTAAAGAGTTCGAAATTTCATTAAGCTTTGGGAGGTCCTCCTACAAGAAAAACCACAAGCGAATTCAATGTCCCATGCTTCCACCTCAAGTGCTGACTAAGTGCAAATAATTTTAAACACGCTCGACAGATGGCAGCACCTGCAGTTACTGTGAAAAATTCAAGAAATTTATGTCCACTGCTTCAACCATCAAGTCGAGGATGATTTTAAAGGGTTTGGTGACTAAGTACAAATACTTTTAACCACGCTAGAAAGTTGGCAGCACCTGGCAGTTACTGCACAAAAATTCAAGGATTTTATGTCCACTGCTAGAGACACCTGTTGGTGATTAGTGAAACTAAATGTGGTGACTCATCATATAAAAAAGGAAATATCATATTGTGTTATTATTACACCCTTGGGCAAGGTCCAAACCGCAAGTGTGCCTCTTTCCCCCCCCCCCCCCCCCCCCAGCAGCAGAAATGGGTACCACAAAATACTAGGAAGGTAGCCTGCGATGGACTAGACTCCCATCCAGGAGTAGTTTAACTCCTAAGTTATGTCATCCTACAGAAACCGGAATAAGTTACTGCCTGATGAGCTTTTCGACTCAGGTGTAGAAGCCCAAAGCACAAGCTGCTTGGCTAAGATTCAAACTGATGATCTCCCAGCTAGGTCCCTGTGCTCTACCCTTATGCCATAGAACTGGTCAGTTTATATTCTATTCAGAATAAGCGACTGCGGACTCACCATTTCACATTCTTCAGGGTCAGCCACCATGCCCTTCCAGCCGAGACGAACAGCATCCTTAGCCAGACGACCAGCGAACTCCTCGGCTGTCCCAGACTGTGACCCATAAAACACCACCACGTTCCTCCCCTGTGTCGGAATGAAATAAGATATTGTGTGGTTGGCTTCGTATTGGCTCGGTTAAAGTTTCACAATTATTACTTTTTTAATGTTTTGCCAAGGTTCCATTTTCGCTACGTCCCAATACAAAAGACCTCTACAAAGAGTATAACCATTATTATGTATATTAATTATACCAAATATTATAAGCAAAAATTTTATAAACAAAACAAAATGTTAGTTAATGGCAGACAATTAGAAAAGATCTGATATCATTTAAAATATAAACCTTTGAACATACAGAATCTATATTTTTTTCATAATATCAAACTTTTGCTTTTCAAATCTGCTTTTTGTGATGGGACCTCTTATTCCACAGTACATATTGTAATATTATGAGACACAAAATACGAGACTCATATATTCCGCTGCACCGGAAGTTCTTTATTATCGCCCACCTGTATGATCTATGTGCCGCCAACTTGATATCATTAAATGGTGGCAGCGGTAAAGTGATTTTCACTGGATACGGACACAAAAAAACCAGTCCCAATCTCTGGTTTAGAATGCCTGACACTAAGAACTGCTGCCTCAAACAAAATTGGCGTGTTTTGCCTGCTTGGTAGGACATTGTCTGCTTGTCAACGCTGTGCTAATGCACTGGATAGTCAACACATCGCCGGCTGACAGAGACACTGGTTTGTAAGTTGCTGCTTTTCCATGAACTGAACCCAAATTTCCCAGGCATAAACGTATGGAAGATTGCCCAATAACCATTTTGCTGTGTTTAACCCATATAGCTTAACAATGTCGGCTAGAATGCCTGAAATGGACTGGAAACATGAACCCCTCTCTGAGGCATTCAAGGCCTTCAAGGCCAGAATGACCCTGTATCTGGAGGATATAGACATTACTGACCAGGCAAAACAAGCCACCAAAATAAAGATAGCCCTTGGTGATGAGGGTATGCGGCGTATTTTGGTTTCTGGATTAACTGAGGCTCAGCAAAAGTGCCCAGACCACATATGGACCCTAATAGAAGGCCAGGTAGATGCTACAGTTAAAATAAATTTCCGTGTGCACCGGCTGGAATTTTCCCACATGAGACAAAAACCCAATGAAAACATTACTGATTTTGTGTCCAGACTTCGAGAAAAAGCCACCAAATGTGAATTTGATCAAACTGAGCAGAATGAACGCCTCATTGAAATGATCATTCTATCCACACCCTTCGAGGAATTCCGAAAAGAACTGTTATCAAAGGAAAAAGGACATCTGATTAAAGATGTGATTGAAAGAGGACGCGAATACGAGGCCTTACAGGCATCCCAAGCTTCCCTCCAATCAATGGGCACACTTGGGGCTGCTGATGTGGATGCTACAACGACATCAAGACCATGCAGAAATTGCAACCTACATCACCCACCCAGATCATGCCCCGCTTACTATGATGAATGCAGGGCCTGCGGTGCCAAAGGACACTGGAAAAAGTGCTGTCAGAAATCCAGGACAATTGCCCAATCAAACTTCAGGGGAAGACATAGACCAGAAAACCCCCAAAGACAATTCAGAAAACCAGAAGGTAAAAGGCCACATACACACAACAAAGCTCAAAATGAACTTGTAATTGATGAATCAGATGAAGAGACATACACAAAATCATTCTACACTATTACAATCAATTCACTTACACGTCAAGAAGCATTTGCAACTGTCTTAACTAAACATGATAATCCCAAGGTACGTGGCAAGCTACAAGCAAAGATTGATACTGGTGCCAATGGTAATACTCTGCCATTACGTACTTTTCGACAAATGTTTGGCAACATGCCAGTACACAAGGTAGTGAACCCAGAACCAGGGGTAAACCTCACCTCATACAGTGGCGACAGCATTGAATGTCTTGGATCACTAAAGCTGTACATTTGTAAAGAAAGCCAGATGAAATTCCAGCATCACAAATTCTTTGTTGTTAATGTCACTGGTCCAGTCATAATCGGACTACCAACTTGTGAACAACTTGACCTTGTCAAACTTCAGCTTGATACCATCATGAACAATGACCATAAAAAATGTACACAAGAACCAATAAACATGAAACCACATGATATTATCACAACAATCGCTGACCAACCAGACATCTCTATGTCCACCAAGACCTGTGGCCAGACACCTGGCAAACCACCTCCTGGAATAAAGTTTAATAGTGTACAGGACATCAAAGACTGGTTCCCAGATTGTTTTGACGGAATTGGGTCTTTCCATGGCGAAGAAACACTACATCTCAAACCTGACGCAGAACCATTCATAGACCCCCCAAGAAAGTGTTCCATACACTTGAAGCCAAGAATACAAGCCGAACTCAACAAGATGGAAAGTCAGGGCATTAAACATAAGGTAACCCAGCATACAGATTGGTGCTCCTCCCTTACATGTGCTGTAAAAAAAGACGGCAGCCTACGGCTTTGTCTAGACCCACAAAAGCTTAACCAAGCTCTTAAAAGATGCCCGCACAAAATACCTACCATTGAGGAAATCACACCAAGATTCACAAATGCGAAGTACTTCACAAAGCTAGATGCAAAGGCGGGTTACTGGAGTGTTAAACTAGCCAAAGACTCGCAAGAGCTAACTACATTCAGAACACCATTTGGCCGATACTGTTTCGATCGGCTACCCTTTGGCCTGTGTGTAAGCCAAGACATTTTTCAGCAGCACATGGACAGGATTATAGAACAGTGTAACGGTTGTGTGGGCATCAGTGATGACATTGTAATCTTTGGAGAAACAGAAAAGCAACACGATGAACACCTCGCTAACTTCATGAGCATCGCCCGCCAAGAAGGTCTTATGCTGAACTCTAACAAATGTGTTGTGAAACAAAACCAAATATCCTTTTTTGGAAGACTTTATACAGACAAGGGTGTTTATCCAGACCCAAAGAAAACAGAAGATATCATAAAAATGCCTACCCCTCAAGATAAACAGGATCTGCAACGTTTTCTGGGCATGGTAACCTTCCTATCAAACCACATCCCAAACTTCTCAAACCACACAGCCATACTCAGAAACTTACTGCCAAAGGACACTCCATTCGAATGGGGGGAGGATCACCAACACAGTTTCAATCACATTAAAGAGCTGGTAGCTACCAACTTGTGTCTGCGGTACTACGACCCAAACGAACCTGTGACTCTCGAGGTGGATGCCTCGATGAAGGGTTTAGGAGCAGCATTGCTGCAGCCAAGTGGCCCAGTTGCTTTTGCCAGTAAAGCACTATCACAAACCCAAGCGAACTATAGTAACCTAGAGAGAGAATGCCTTGCAGTAATTCATGGTGTTCAGAGATTTCATCACTTTCTCTATGGCCGCCAGTTTACTATTACCTCTGACCACAAGCCCCTCGAAATGATTTTGCGAAAACCATTACACTCTGCACCACCGAGGCTACAACGAATGCTCACACAAGTTCAGGGTTATAACTTTGATATTGTATATCAACCAGGTAGCCAGATGCTTTTATCAGACACTCTTTCAAGGCTCCCCAACATGGAAAATGTAGAGGAAGTTCTTATTGACACCCAAGTAGACAATATCAACATAACTCTCATGAACTTTTCACAGAACAAACAGTGTGAGATACGCACAGAAACGAGCAAAGACCCTATATTTGAGGGGCTATCACAAGTAATCCATTCAGGATGGCCAGAAAAGGTCAAGGAGCTCCCATCAGACCTTAGGGAATTCTGGGGCTATAGGGATGAATTAGCTATTGAAAATGGAATTATTTTCAAAGGACGACAAGTCCTCATACCAAAGCCACTGAGGCCAGATATCCTGGCTCAGTTACATGAGGGGCACCAGGGCATAGAAAAAACCAGGCGACTCGCCAGGGAAAGTGTATTTTGGCCCCGGATAAATGCGGACATTGAAAAACTCTGCAAACAGTGCCTGCTGTGCCAGGAATATCAACCAAGGCAAGCTAAAGAACCGATGGAGATGCATGAGAGGCCCAACAGGCCTTGGATCAAATTAGGTACAGACCTGTTTGACATTGGAACCAAAACCTTCCTCATTATATCAGACTACTATAGTCGCTACCCTGTAGTCAAACAGCTGAGCTCCACCACAACCGCTGCGGTCGTAAAAGCCACAAAGGAAACTTTCAGCCTCCTGGGAGTGCCCCGCGAAATCATATCTGATAATGGCCCACAATTTCTATCAGAATACAACAAGTTCTGCTCCCGTTGGGGGATTACACATACCACGTGTAGCCCTCGACACCCACAGTCAAATGGGTTCATCGAAAGACAAATCCGGTACATAAAACCAATCATTCGTAAATGTATTCAAGCCAGTGGAGACGTTGACCTGGCCCTCCTCAATGTGAGAGCCACACCATTAGATGCATTGTTACCTAGTCCAGCTGAACTTATGTTTGGCAGACCAATACCTACAGCAATACCAAGCCACTCCGAAAAGCCATCAAATGAGGAGTACAAAGAGCACATTGACAAAGCGGTACTTCAGCAAAAGAAATATGGTGACCAACACACCAAAGCCCTACCGCCCCTGCTCACTGGGCAACCTGTTCGTATCCTGAATGAGAAAAACATATAGATGGTCCCCTGGACAAATCGTCTCACAGACAGATGATCGCTCTTATACTGTATTATCAGAGAGGGGAAATGTAATCACCAGGAATCGCAGTCACTTGCGACCGACATCAACATGCCCCATTGACATGGCATGTGATGCTCCTACAACAGAGCCGCGCCAGGATGAACCACCAATAATCAACAACATGGAGCCCGCTAAAGACAGCCCTCCTGCCAAACCATTGACTCCTCAC
Source organism: Sipunculus nudus (assembly GCA_026874595.1). Taxonomy (NCBI): domain Eukaryota; kingdom Metazoa; phylum Annelida; class Sipuncula; order Golfingiida; family Sipunculidae; genus Sipunculus; species Sipunculus nudus. The sequence continues at coordinate 60,818,241 of CM049312.1, forward strand.
CAGAACTTACCGCGTGAAAGGAAATCGCGTTATGGTCGGTCCATACGCGCCCCATTACGTTACCAAGAGGATAACTTGTAAATTACGTTTCGCTAAGACTTTAGTAATGTTAATTACATTTTGCTAGGACTTTGATAAGACTTTTCGTTTTCCAAGAACGATACACTCTCGCAACGCAAAGATTCTGTTTCCTAAGTTTTCTGCATAACATGTTTAACTTGATGCTCGGTGCTTGCTATAATTCTCAAAGATGAGACGGGGGATGTAATATTATGAGACACAAAATACGAGACTCACATATTCCGCTACACCGGAAGTTCTTTATTATTGCCCACCTGTATGATCTATGTGCCGCCAACTTGATATCATTAAACATATATTATGGACTGTTTATTTATCTTTTATCTCCATGACAAAAACAGACAACTGATCAGCCTGTTAGTTCAGAATAGCACACAAGTCTGAATAATTGTTGCCTCCTGCTGGTCACACTGTTTAATTAGATTTTATTCTTGTATTATTAAAAACATGGAGTGGTCTTGTGAGGCATTCTATTTATAACTGCAATGATACAGGTGTAATCACAATGTTTAGGAATGACAGGACCATACTCAGAAACCTTACATATATATGTTTTGAACATTTTGTTAAAATGCTATTAAAATAATTCAAATCTGCACATAGGTATGAAATAAACAATGCATCCCACATTAGTTAGCAGAATTAAAAATAAAAAGCACGGTTATAATGTGATAAATATTGCAGATATTGTGTTTATCTCATCCCTGAGACTACATGGTAGAATTGTTATGAATATAAACTTAACATTACTCAAATATCAATAAGTAAACTAAAACATACAGTGCGTTTCATTTTGTTGGTAAAGCTTGGGTCAAAACTTGCTGATCTCTGTAGGGTGGTCCTGAAAAGACATATATATTATGTTAGTATCAAACACAGGTCATACAGCACCATGAATATTAAAGTATATGAGAGGATGGGTCAAATATTCTGATTGTTCATTAAGATCTTCTCACTGAAACATCCCTATCAATTTCTGTCTTGTAGCTTAAATAATAACCAATTTGGCTTGACTTAATCTGATCAGAAAGCTCTTTAAGAACATGTCCCTTTTCTTCCTGTTTTAAGTTAAAGCTAAGAAAATGTATTCTGAGTTAAAGCTTTGTATGTACATCTTGTACACTCCATCTGAAATTATACCACAAGATTGCACTATTATTGTACCGGGTGTAATTTCATGATATGACTAAGTATACTGAATCCTGGTAGGGACCTGCTTGGGTTTTTGTTTGTAGTTCAGAAGTTGCCGACTCACTATAGAGGTGCCTATAATATAGGTTTTCCTGTAAAGGCATACCGTACTGAAGAAACTTTCCTGGTTAGTTGCAAGAAATTTTAATATGAACAGAGAAGTTACACACTAAAATTAAAACTTTGGGCCAAAAAAAAGGGATGGTTCTTAGGCACTTTTTTTAAATCAGTGCATGTCGGTGATTTTTGTGTTTAACCTTTTTTATTGGATGTTTTAATAAAAATGTCATATGATCAGGGTAAAGCATGATAAAAACAGAATAATTTGGTAAACGGGTAAAAGCACTACATAACAAAGGCAATCTTATCAAAATTGTATTATTTTATCTTCCTGAAAAATAAAAATCGAAATTTTTGTTGCAGGGGGTTAAAATTGATATGGGCGGTGTCTGCGAACCAATATATTTTTGGCCTAATGCTTTCCCTTTAGACCAATCCCTGAAAATGTGCAGATTGCATATGAACTTATGATTTACACCACAGTGCCCCACATCTGAGAACAGAGAAGCCACGTCTGATCTACTTATCAGGTCAAGAAAGAATTACTTTCCCTTCATTGCAATATTCAGTATGGCTTAATCTTATACCATATCAGCTTAATTACATAATCAGAGAATAAACAGATATGAATCTACCTTGCTGTACCCTTACAAATCTCACATCAGGTTTTGGGTATCATGAATAGCAGATCATAAATGAAACTGCCAGGTTTAAAACTCTAGTGTAAATCTGAGATATACAGAAAAACTATTTTGTTATTTTCCTGTGGTTATTTGTCACAAATTTTAGACATAATGCACATAATACTCCTGAATGTTGCATTATAAATTATAGTTTCAGACTGTTCCACAAGACATTTTGTATCCCCCATGTCTTGAAAACATTAAATAAACGTCGAAACATAAGGCCAAAAAAAATAAAAGGTGTGGTTCTCAGGCACCGCCCGCGTCAATTTTTAACCCCCACATCAAAAATTTTTATTTTGATTTTTATCTTTCAAGTTGATATATAATACAATTTATGTAGTGCTTTTACCTGTTTAGCAAACAAATTTGTTATTTTTATGCTTTTCACTGATCATATGACATTTTATCGGAGCATTCAAAAAAAGATCAAAAATAAAATACCACCCGCCCGGATTTCTGAAAAAAAGTGCCTGAGAACCGTACCTTATTTTTTTTTTGGCCTAAGAACCCTTTCTTTTGTGAAAATATTAAAACCATCAAGACAATATTAAACCTGCAATGTGATGAAAACATCAAACCAATGAAGAAAACACCAAACTTGCCACGTTGTGAGAAAACAAGTCCTGCCATGTCTCAAATCTGGCCAGCTCTAACCAGGGTACAAAAGGCAGAAAATATTCTGTTACATTTCTCAGAGCCCTGGCCACCAAAAAATTGTGCCGCAAACATATTTACCATAAAGGCCTCTGTTTGTTCTGCAACACCACCTGGTGTCTGCCTTTTATTAAAGGATTCAGATTTTTATTTTTTCTCTCCAAACCTTCTGTATGAATATCACTAGTCATCTTTATCAATAAAGCACTAATGACATTCCAATTGTGCAGACCAAAATTATAATGACATTTGCCTGTCCTGCATGAATACCTTCATAGACTCCCATCATACAGGCATAGCAAAGTATGTCCCACATTCAGCCAGTATGCACTAGAGCAAAAATAAAACCAACCCCACAAAAAATTACGTTAAGATATGGCACAGTGCAAAGTATTTTATGGACATCTGTTTCACCATTTTTTTATATTATCCTACTTGTGTAACCATGACTACTTACGCTACGGTGAATTGCTTGACTTCTGGTACCTCTTCCTTCTTGTTACGTCTGTAGAACCAGTAAACCGCAACAAGAGCGACAGCTCCAAGGACGATAACGTCCACCGGCCCCACCATAGCTTGTCCTGCTTCTGCCATGTGTGTTCTAAAAAAAAATTTATATACAGTGGAGAGCCGTTCATCTGACCGCCTTTTATCCGAAAACCATATATCTGTAATTGAAATTTGAGAATGGAAATTATGACCGTTTATTCGAAATTTTTACATATGTAAATTTGACCATCTGAAAAATATTATTTGTTATTATTGTGTATTGGCTACCAGTCCCAACTAGTAAATTCAGCACCTGTTGCAGAGCTGCAGGTGTGACAACACCTGATCACCCAGGTTATACACATGCAGCCAACCATTTGCTGCTCAGGACAAGTACTCATTTGAGCAATTGTAGGTGTGAAAAATGACCATCAGCAAGGTCCAGTAATTAACCTTGTGTTCTGCACAGTTGTCTATACCTGTTAACCATCAGGTGATAAGAGTGTAATCCTCACATTCAGCAAGACATTAATTGACTCATCCATGAACTCTATGCGACCTTAATCGCATATTCATTCAATGAATAAACATAAGCATGGGGCTAAGGAGCAACCAATCAGGTGACCTTAAACATTGTAGAGCGTCAATCAACTGACATAAACAAAATTTTGCATAATTTGACAGAGCTCTGTCAAACAGAACACGTGTAGTCTGTAAATACTACCAGTACCCATGTCGGCATGTTTTCCGGGATATTTTATTATACGAAGGAGACAGTATAAAAAGTTTCTAAGCTAAAGGTTGCGGGAGCCATTCCTCCGACTACCGAGTGAATAATAATGTCTTACCTGGCACATAATTCGTATGGGACAAATAATCCAATATATATTGCAACACAGTTCATAAATGACTGCGATATAGTAAACAATGGTCAGGTGATACCAGTTGATGACGTCAGTCAATACGACGTCATGCGCCAGCTCCCTTTGTGACGTCATTATTATGTTATAATCAGCTCTTGCTACCATGGGCATGGAAGTCCATATGTGTAGGAGCGTTTTGGGGGCTCATTATAATAATAAGTTAAAAGGGCGGAGCATTTGGGCTGTGGTGGATAGGTCAATTGGTACATGTACTTCAATGACAAATAATCTTAATAAAGTATTAGAAAATATTATAATTACATGTACTTGAATGAGCGTGTGATTTGTTCATTCAGTGTAAGTGAACAGGTATTCACCACACATTATTTCTTTCTGGTCTGGTTTTTAATAACTCTGAAAATGACACCATGTCACCATTTAGTAGTAATACACCATGTCACCATTTAGTAAAAACACAAGGCTCAGATTACATTGATGAAATGATTTTATTTTACACATGACCGTTCATCCCAACATTTGTTTATCTGAACAAAAACTGTGTCCCCCAAATTGTTCAGATGAACGGTGCAATACTGTATATATGATGGCACAATATCTTGATATTTTATTATATCAACAGGAGTATGGGCATTGAAGGGATGTGCTTTAATCCCGTTAGGTTAACCAGATGAGTGCTGATATTAGTGATGGGAATCAGTTACAAATAAGGTCATGAGCAATAATCAGTAAAAATCAGTTGACCTCTACCGACAGATAATCAGAATTAATTGTAAATGAATAAGAAATTTTTACCATACAGACCTGTACTATGTCTGAGTATGTCTCAACTGATATATAGGCCTACATGTTTGCTAATATATGTAATCATTCTATAACATTACTGTGTGTATCATCAAATCCCCGATAAGTTATCAAGGCAACACTACAAGTTAACAGACAGATGGACGGACGGACAGTGGGTATAACATAATAACAAGATTCCAACTTTCTCTTTTAGTCTGATATAATTGTGCTCACCATGAACTTTACGTGACCTTAATAGCATACCATTTAATAAATAATCATGAGCATAACTGTTTTATAGTGCCTGTGTCCTCAGTTCAATATACAGGCCGTGTCTATTATGTTATGCAAGTATCCTTGAAGGTAGAGGCAAAAATCTGGTTCTGTATGCCCAGACCTGGCAGTTTACTTTAAAGCCTCAGCCTACATAATAGTTCTGTGCTCGGGTCAATGATTGACGGGTGCTTTTAGCAGAGGGACACCCAGTATTAAAGCCTGACCACTCATGCTGAACATAAACTCAATGTACATTGTGCTGTCCAGGCACTTTACCAGTGAACCTCTGTGGGAATTATCTCTGTGTGGGGATGAGGTTACCTCCGCTAGTGAACATACTCCTTTTTTCTAGAATCAATGCTGCATATTCCTGCAGTCAGTTACATGGAGTTTTATTGTTCAACAACAACATGCCTTGCTCTTTATTTAATATAATGCTAATAATTTATTCAGACAGTTCTGCAAGCAGTCATAGACTCAAGATCACAGTGTTTAATTTGTGGTTTATTTAATTTGGAGATAATAAATTTGTGTAACTACAAATATAATTAATAAAAAATATCACAATATCAGACGGAATTCACCACCTTTCTCTTCACATACTCTATTTTATGTTTTCGGATAGTGGTATTACAGTGAAGTCTGGTTGTACGGACACAGTGTTTCATTCGACATCGACATCAATTCATCTTCCCTTTCAGCAGACAAAACACAGCCAACTTGAGGCAACCACATATATCACACCTACAAGCTCAGTCTGCCACTTGTTGTGAGAATCTCAAGTTTTCTGACATGCCAGAAACCTTGTGATTGTCTGTTACTGGCAGACTTGGGATATAAGTCGTATTGTACTGCGTCGCAGCAAAATCAACAGTGGGCAGCAGGCTTTAAATTTAACAAAATGTCATGATGTTGGGATTGTTTATCATGTAATGAGTTCTAGAATTTATTTCAACAAGAAAACTAAATATTTTTCACTCATGAGACCTTTTGAGGTGCTTTAATAAAGCATTCTGTAGAAACTGATTGTCCCTTTACTGTCCAACTTTATTCTTTATTGTAAAAATTAGATTTTATTTTGACAACAAAGTTATGACTGAATGGAGAAATGAATCAAAGGTAAAGAATTGCTGACCTAACAGAATTGAAGGCCTCCTTATAACTCACGTGCCAAGTTATAATAAATCTAAAGAAATTAGATTTGTAGTCAGAGCCTTCATTGATACCTCCACCAGAGTCCTGATGAAACTTTCCTATATATGTTCTAAACTGTGTAACAGTACACTACCAAGGTTCACTGCTGGGCTCCACAAAAAAGGCCCCTAAAGCCTATGAATGGCAATTGCCCTCTGCCAGGCAAAGATGTAGCACTGTGTCAAAAGTTATATGATAATCATTTGAAGTAAAAACATGTAATGGTGGTCCTGAGCAAAACTCCAAAATCTAGAAGATTCTGATTGTATATTAGGTATCACCCTACCCTAAAACAAATTAAATTAAAATCTGTTCATAACATTTGCATATTGAAGTAGCAAACAGACAAACCAACAAGGTTACCAAGGGAAATAATATCTATTCCAGCTGAACAGGTATAACTAGAATACTGACAGGTCTGGAAGGCCCCACAAAAGGCCCATAGACTTCTAGTACAGGCTGGAAAATATAATTAAAGACCTGATTATATGCTGAGGCTGAGAAAACTGACCCAAAACAGTATTTAAACATGACCTGAAAATCAACAAGGTTCTTGCTTTAGTAGTGGGCCATATATATTAAGTTTAAAATTCATATATCAATCTTAACTGGAGTTATCATCCAGAAACAAATTAGTGGACCAAGACAGACAGGGTCATTAATATAGGGCACCCACTTATTCAACCGGGACCTGAATAATATTTAACATATATCCACAGGTATGACTCAAAATGAGATCATATAGTAAAAGTTAGGAGTGACTGTCTGACTGACTTATAGCTCACCCTGGTGACTATCTGAGGAAAGAGAATGATAAAGTTATCAATATCTGATCTGACCCAGAGGGACACATGATGTGAACGTAGTCAGATTTACACAAGGAAATGACATCAACCCAAGGAAAACACAGTCACCTGAATAAGGGCAAGTAAATAAATCACTGGACAAGTAAAAATCAATATTTACATGCCCAGTGTGTCAAATATGAGCCATCTTGACCTGGAAAATGCAGGGTTTAACATAAATACAGCTATTCATGTAATGACGGGCGTGAGTTGAACATGGGGCACTGGGTTGACATGTGATGGTTCCCTTGTCCTTTACAATTTTCACTATAATTCACACATGGGACTGGGCTTGACACAAATTTCACACTTGCCTGACCTCCTGAGGTTATAATATGACTGTCCAGTCCTGTGGACAACCTATAAATTAAGCCATGCCCTCTGCATGGAACAATTCATGAGGACACTTATTATATCATACAGAAATTATATATGTTAAATTTGAGGAGCAGGCATCAGAAAACTCTATACCATGAAGGTTGTACATTATAATATAGTTATTATTATCATTATTATTACTGCCTCTGCTAGGAGGGTATGTGTTCATCCCTGTTTGTTTGTGTGTGTGTGTGAGTGGGGGCGGTTTGTTCACAAAAGCACAGTCACATATGCGCAGATGAAACTGGAAATATATGCCAAATTTATAATGAATGCAAACATGGCAGAGGTTTGCATTCCTAAGAATGCAGATTTCTAATTTAATCTGACATCGGACAATCAGACACCAACAAACTTAAACCATGAAGCTGTATAAACAGTAATATTATTTATTATTATTATTACTTTATTATTATTATTAATATATTATTATTATTGAATTATTCTGACCACTGGATTTTAAATATCATTGTGCAATGAATATTGTAACCAAACTAGAAAGCCTCCTGAGACCAAATACATATACTATGGCAGCTACTGGATCACAAAATCAAGAATATTACCAGTATCCGGATCAAACATTAATGTGTGGTACCTTTGTACAAGAACTAATATTTTAATTAATGCTGACAGAAGTGTGAATTACAGTTTGCCCACATGATGACTGCATGTCAGGTCAGCACTGCCTGCCAGAACAAAGACAGTTCAAAATTTACACTTAAATGGCCCCTAACACTAGAGAATGACTGTGACCCAACTTGAAAGCAGCAAAAAATTGCTCATCTCACAAAGGTAAAGAAATCCATTAAGCAAAAACATGGGCCTGGAGGCACAAATAGTCCCCCGCCATATGTTAAACTAGGAAAGTGTGCCCTCAGTGATGGGGCGGGAAGGATGGACAGAAGGATGGATAGACGTGGACCATTTTAGTAGTCTTCCCTCCTTATGACAGGGGACTAAAATACAGTAGAATGTTAAATATCCGAACACCATTTATCCGGAAAATTGTTCATCCAAAATAAAAAATGGAGAACCTAAATTTTGACCATTTATCCTAAATCTAAACAATGACGAAAAATCCAGAATAAATAAGGTAAAAAAGATCGTCTGATTCAAAATAAAAGTAGCCACATTAGCGGTGATACATATTGCTGACCGATTAGTGCACCCGAGTGTAGGCAGTAGGTGTGAAAACGCCACCACACCGGCTGGGGATGTCCTCGCTTTAATCAGAATGCCTAGGCCGGGGTAATTAACCTGTACAAACAAAATGTTACAACAGACTATAACTGAGTAGCCAACCGCAGGTTGTAGGTGTAATAAACTCAGCCTCGCTTATTTTTGCAAGACTTGACATGGGTACTAAGCCAGCTGACCTCGCGAGAGAATTCAACGTAGAAAGATCTATGATCAGCAACATTTACGTTTTTTTTTCATGTATTTGAAATAAAACTGTACATAAACTTGTTTATTTGTTCATTCAACCGATCTTCTTGTCATTTCAATAAAATTACAGTACATTTATAATGGTTCCCGAAGTTAACCTATCTGCTGAGAAATGGCAGCACTTTCGAGGTCATGCGTCATTCCAGTTATCATGGAAGCCATGCGTGACATGATGTAGGTACGATAATGATTGTTTCCAGCGCAGGGCTGTTAACCAATAAATTAATCATTATATAATAATGTGTTCTATATGATAAATCTATTAAATCGATAAAAAATGTTATAATATATGGTCCCACGTTTATCAAGGGCTAGCTTAATCAATTTTGGTCAGTTAGTATCTGGTACTTCTCCCGAACTCGGCAGTGGGCCTAATCACGGTGATTCCCAGAGCAATTTCATGCAAAATCATTCACCGGAACGATCGTTCATCCGAACAAAAAGCTTGTCCCCCGAGGCTTTCGGATAAAAGACGCTCTACTGTGTAAGGATGATCTAGATCACCCCCAAATGTAAATGGACTTTTGCTGGGACATACACTAACCATCAACATAATTTCAGCAAAATCTCTTCATTTTTTTAGTCAAGTTTCTAACAGAGAAACTAACTAGCCAACTGTGATAAAAACATGACCCTTTCACCACCTGGCAAAGGTAAAAGTAGTTTTCAAATTACCTACCTCAAGATATGGTAATATCTCTAATTAGTGCACTCAGTAATTAGCTCAAACTTGTCCAGACAGATTTATCCCTAGTGCATGTGTTACTGAAACCATAAGGTGCCTTTCATCAAGCTTACACAGAGTCAATGCTATCTTAACTGATCTGTTTAAACCTGAATATATTTCAATCTCAAATAAACATGTGTAGTTTTTATACATTGCAGGAATACATATTTAATTTGACCTCAGAGTTATTTATTTTTTACAGCATACTCTTAGCAGATGCAAACATCTGCCGAATCTTGTTATCCAGCATTTGTACAAAAGCACCAGTGGCACAAGATCAAACAGGATGCAATATTTCTAAGACCATATCATTTGTCTCCAGTTTAAGCTACATATCTGACAACATGACACAGCATATTTAAAATAGATTTTGATGTAAGCGATTTTCTATATCACTCCAGGTAGCAATTCAGAGGCCTGTCACCTGGCAATTGCATGGGAATTCCTTCAAATAACATCACAAAGGGAAGGCATCCAGGTGTTTACAACATGTGCCTGAAGCAAAGCCAACATGCGTGGAGATCTTGGTAGAATTTATGAATGAAACGTACTAATGTATATAATGCCACCTCTCTCTATCTCAAGGATGTTTAAGTGATTAGCAATGTTTGATTATGGAATGTGGGATGTAGGGGGAAAGTAACTTTAAATATGTTAGGCAGCATGTTCTTAATTTTCAGATAAATACAGATTTGAACATGCCTTTTATTCTAGAAAAACTCACTATCACAAATTTGACAAAATTCACCTGATGAAACCAAAATTGAAAGCAAAAAGTTGCATTGCTTATAAGGAAACACATCCTGTGAAGGGTTCACAACTAATATTTGTGTTTTACTTTGCATTTGCTCACGTCCTTATGAAAATGTAGATTGAAAAGTTTTCTTTTTATTCATCTCCAATGACGCAATGGAAAGATAGCGAGCACTAGTTTCCTAACTGCTAAAAATGAAGAATGTACAGTAGTTTTATATAAAAGATATTTACCTTTAAAGTTTTGCAAGATGTGCCACAGCAAATTGGACAAAAAGTCTGAGAATACCTGGGTCCAGCACTAATCCAAAAGGAGGTGACAAAGTGTTAACAAGTCATACGTGACATGAATATGACTGTCCCCATTTACGTGTCACTTGTATGTCACCTCGCTATGGATTATCCCACATCTTACTCGTCTTATATTACTGATAAATTAAATCCTGTATAAAATGACTGGGTTATAAATCAAATCTGCATTTATGAATAACCACGGGTACTATATAACCAAGTAGAAACTGAATTAAAATTATTGTAAAGAAGTGACACAGACCTCCATCACAGCATCACAGGGAAAGTAGGTCATATTGGGGGAAGTATGACAATTTTATGATTATACAGTCTTTATTATACACTTACCATCAAGTTAATTTTAACACTGTCATATATTAAATGTTGCTGCAGCAAATCACTCACCCATAGGCATAGTAAAGCCAAAGTTTTTATACTCATAAAAAAATGGTAGTTCTTTCAATTTATTTTGTAATCTACTCACACTCCTTATGGTGCACAAGGAATTTTATTCATTTACTGCCAAGTTTTGTTGAATAAGGATAATACAGATTAATAGATTCACTTGAAAAATAAGAGTAGTTGTTAAATATTCAATTCATTTGGTTGCATTTAGTTGTGCATGCATCTGTTAATAGGCACAGATTAAATCTAAGAAACTCTTTCACTTAATTAGGATTTTTCATTTATAAGCATAACCAAGTTTCCAAACCCAAGGTTTTTTAGCTGGCGTTTCATCAGACTCCTCTTTTATCAATCAATATATCAGGCTATAAAATAGCATAGAAGTGATAGCACTCAGCAGACAAGTTCAACACAAGAAGGTTAAATGAACAACTGTTAACCATCCTAATTGAATTATTTTAACATGAAAGATAGATAACTAATATTAATAGTCCATTTTCTACCCTCCTGTCAACCTGTTGTTTGTTGTGAAAATTTGTATTGGTTACATTTCAAGGGAAATAAATATAGTGTAGAGGATTAAAGAACCTAATTTTTAACAAGGTAAATAAATACCTACTTTACACCCTATTTAAAGGGACATAATCAGGAGCAATATTATGCCTATTCTTTCACACTATCAGTTCAGTTTTCCTTTATACAAAGATTTCCCAGTAAAACCATCCAAGCATACTGTCTCAGTACCTCGCATAAGGCTGTTTAACACCTTGTTATGGCTCTGCATGTTTGTAAACACAGTTCACGTGTGTCTGTTTACCATAACAAGGCTGCTTGACTGGAGGTCTGATTGAGAGCCGCAACACATGTTTCAGCCAGTGGGAATATGTATTACATTTTTCAGGCCAAGTCAGTCAGGGCATTTCATGATTGTCTGGTGTTGTGGCGCAGCAATGCACAGAGTCCAACGCCATGTGTTTATGTTGACATCTGTGTCACGCGCGTTCCACTGTTTTAACTCTTGTCTACAAGAGTAAGCAAATGGTTTCAGGGCAACAGATTGGCAGGTACAAATTTATTTTGAAGGGAAGAAGTTATTTTTCATGTTAATTCAACATGCTTTATAGGTGATTGGGCCCCTTTAAGAAACAGAATTATTTTAAAATATGTGAAATCAGTCTACATTTTTACAACATTTCAGACCCACTTATGGTGGTCAAGGTCATAGGTCACATGCAAGAACAGCCTCAACTGACAGCTGCTGATTGGATAATGTCATGTAAACAGTCTAAAATATATAACTAGCTAATACAAAGATGGCTACTCATGCAGGGACACATCATACCTGCCAGGTCATTGTGAAGAGACTAAAAAGCTGTGAAACATAAAACTCAGGATTTATTGTAAAATTCTTTATTGCAATACAAGGTTGTCACTTCTATGTGCAGTTTTCTATGAAATTATTTGAAAATATAAACTTTTAAGAAAATTATCTACAAAAAACAGGTGGACAGCAGGTGGTGAAAGGGACTTATAAACTAGATACATAATGACACACCTTTAAATAAAAGACACAGCATTAATATTACTGCCATAATATCAGTGTTATTCACATAAAGTATAAGATATACATGTGATCAGTATTGATAATAACTATTGAGTAAAGGTTGAATCACCAAAAAGCTCTCTGTCTATATGTTATATAAGTTATGTTGGTGGAACAGTGTCTACTTCTAACTACCTTTAACCTCTGTGTACTTTATGTAAAGTTATCTCTGATAAAGATAAGCAGGCCCTTGGTCCAAATTCTTACCTACACTGTACTGAAGCAGAAATGTCTTTACAGGTTTCTGTTAATCTCATATACACATGTATTCAGATTTCTTGGTCCATGGCCCACATGCCTTGTGGTCTCCTGGACTTGCATTTTTTTTAATTTTAAAGGATAAGTCCATGGCCTGTTGGGGGCACTGCCTATTGAATGAGGATAAAGGTATCCATATGATAAGAATGATATGTTATATAATATGAAATCTGGATTTCAGGTTTTATATGCACAATCCAGGAACAATCCAGAAGTCATAACCTGTCTTTAAGACATTAGAGGGAAACTCTGAGGTTCAACAAGATTTTGCCATTCTGTTATTGAGAGACCGGCAAGGTTCGAACCAGGGACCTCCAGCTCTGAAGTCCAACGCCTTAGCCACTAGGCCAGATCCTACCCATCCTGGATTTGCATAATAGTTAATACCAATTATTCACTGCAGTATAGCAGATACAACAGACTTACTTTTCACATTAGTAAATAGCACATATCGCTGAGAACTCAAAGATAAAAGCTCAATTGTGTCTTATACAAAATGGAAATGGCACAGATCAACCCAGTGTTGACTTCTCAATCCAGCTGAGGTTTAACGTATAAATACTGTGAAATCTGTCATTATACCAGCATGGCCAAGGTTATATCCTAAAGAGTATTACCTGTTAATTATTTATGGTTTCTCACCCAAAACACTGAAGCTCATTATAAAGTTAATCCCTTGGATATCCATGAAAGACAAATGGCATATTTCCCAACTGTTAGGAAGTGTGGCCTTGCATGTTATAGCATGTTACAGGAATTGCATCTATAATATAAAGCAAATGACTTGAGCTTGGTAAGACTTGGGGACACGTGTCAACATGATTTCATACTCAATTTTTTATGATTATTTATTTTAAGTTCATACTTGCTGACAGTTACCTCAAATAGTTCTGGTGCTACAACTTTGTTAACTGTATTTGTGAACTTATTATCACAGTATTATTTAACTTACACAGTTTTAATTAATATTTATATTGACATATGAGGCCATTTTTATGAGCAAGATCAGGAATGGAATCCCACTTATTGGACATTTCTTGGGACTATGGAATTGATATTAATGTTTTATGGATTCACTTTATTTTTTTCTCTATGGTATTCTAAATTTTATCCATTGTCTTTTCTCTAGATGAAGAACAATTTCTGATCATCAAATTTATATATGTACATACACAGACCTCAAAGTCAAAGGTGGTGTGAAAGTTTACTGGTGACAAAATATATCTGCCTGAAGACTACATCTACAAATGAAAATCTAATTCTTCATTACATGAAAATGTAATTATTCTAGTCAATCACTGAGCCGAATCAATTTTCCTGGCTCAACTATATTCTGCAATTCATGTTACATTAAATAATGTAAAACCCTTTATTTTCTTGAATTTAAAGAGAATTTTTTTTTCCAATAAATCACTGCAAATTTCATAAAGTGTCTAAGCTTCGAAGTCTCATCCTGTATTCCACATATACAAAAACTGAAGGGACCACTTCCAGCTTGATGACAACAATGACAATACAAATTAACATAAAACAGAGCAGGGAAAACAAACAAGATACAAAAACCACAAACTTATACAGCTTCACTCTTCTTCAATTACACTCACAGATTAGAACAGAATACTAGATGTTTAAGTATAATGAAATAACACCAAAATTTAAAAAAAAATTCTCTTTCATGCAATTTAATCATACACCTGATTTATTGGCACTTTTTATATAACATCAACAAGCAAAATTCAAACAGCAACTGCTTGTACATGCACCCTGACACCAGCAAGTACTTTTGAGTTAATCTAATTATAATGTGCATACATGTATTTGTCTGAAAGCATTTCTACTGCATGAAAATGTGAAAGCATGTGACCTAATTAACATTCTGCAGTTTACCATTAAAACTTTATTCAAATTGAGCCTGGTGCCCCTGGTCTCACTATATGCCAAGTTATGATGTAGTTTACTTTAAATCCAGCACAACGCTTTCTACCAAAACATACTGAGTGCAGATGTTTTCAGTCTCATCAGTCAAAAATAGAAAGTGAGTTTTTTGCTTCATGGAAGATGTAACTGAGTTAAGCCCCTGCTGCATCAGCAGATGTTAAGAATGTCATCCCATCTTCCGAATTATCACCATGCATTAATAACCAAAATGAGCCTGCAACATGTTGTGCACGGTACTAATCTTTGTTATGATTTCTTAAGAGTTGATACCCATCACAAATCTGTTCACCAGTCAGACCTAATACATGTAGTAGTCTGTTCCATGCTAGGGTGCCCATTGAAATTTGGCAATTATTCTCTGAAACTCAAATTTTTCACACAGTCTGACCTTACAGCTGATGAGGGATTAAAGGCCTTATATGAGATGTTAAACTTCATAACAAAAACCAACATTTATATTTTGCAACCCTCTGGTTCTTCTGGATCTTGTGGCCAAGTGTCATGGCATCTGCCTGTGGTTGCAAACAACTGCATTTTTAAAAATATTTATGGTCTCAATAATAAGCCAATCAGGAGCTTTCAAGTGCAGTTGTGTGAGCATGTGACCAGTGACCCTGACCTTTATGAATCAAGTAGAAGTGTTGTAAAAATTGGACTGTTTACCTGGTTATTGATTTTAATTTATTTGCATTACTTTTATATTTTGCAAAATATGATTTTAATTTAAAAATGAGTTAATTAAGCCAATACCCATTCCTTCATTGTAGCATACCATCTGGATTTAATATGCCAGTTAATGAAAATATTGCCAAATTTCAATTGGCACCCTACTGTGGAACAGACTATAGACTGGCCTCCAGGGGTGATTTCAAACAGAATCACACAGCAAACAGAATCACACAGCAAACAGAATCACACAGCAAACAGAATCACACAGCAAACAGGATTACATAGCATTGTCCAGGTCCCTGTTCACACTGTCCACCCTAAAGGCACTATGGGATACTATTTAAATTAAATGTTTCCTTCTAAAAATAGATCATTGGCCTGTGGACTGCATTGTATGTCAATTGACAATGAAGATTTTAAAATGGTCAGGATATAATATTATGACCATCCAGCCTCTTGGTCAGACCTGGTCATTTTTGGTATTTGGTGGTTGTCACTGATGTGTGATATTCTTTAACATATATTCCATTACTGTACATATTTTTTGGATCAGGTTTTGACTCTCAGACTCACTTCCTTTGCTTCTCAACTAAAATTTGTATTATTCAGTAAATATCCAGTAAACAGCTAATGAACCATACATACAGAGTTACATACAAGCAATAACACAGCATACCTGAACAAATACTGCCATGCTGTATTAATTAATCCTTCGGTGCCAGGGCATGACATTAACTTTTGGAGGTATTTGCCCAGTCAAGTACCATCTAGCTTTAACATGCCCTACATGAATTTTTACTTGCCCTTCAAAAATCAATGATTGTATTTAAGAACACATCCTTTTTCAGGCCTTTGGGTAAAGGTTTTTGTTGGACCCACTTGCCTAATTGGGTAAGTCGGAGGTTACTTTTAGTTGCCCTCCCACTATTTTCTGGAACTTTCAGTTGCCCCGGACAAGCAGTTAACTGTTAATGTCGAGCCCTGCTTGCTATAGGCTAAATGTTGAGGTTATATAACATGGTGATGAATCAAGCTTTCATGAACCTAATTGACATTTTCCATTTTGCTAATGACACCTATCAGAGATATTTGACATATATGATTTGGGATTATTAGCATACACGTGCACAGCAGTCCAAGGCCAAAGAGGTTGTGTTTTTGGCCTAGTTGCAGTGACATAGCTTGAAGCATCCTTGACAACTGTGAGACCCTGAACAGAACAGGGTTCAACTTGGAAATGTTATATGTTTTGAATGTATCTATATCTGACAACCCATGCTATGAAATTCAACAAATAAATTATGTTAAACCCTTCATTTTTGGTCATATTACAAAAATTAATTAGTGAGGGTTTTCACAATTTTCACTTTTTCTGCAAGTGGTCCATTTTCACGATCCTTGCCCTAGTATATATCCATTGTCCAACTGATAATTTAAGCTAACGTTTATTCTTAACATCTGGCTTGGACCCATGAGAAGGCATTTTCGTCCCACATACGCAGATAATTTTATTTATATTATTTATAATACCAATCTTTCACCTTTCATCCTTTAAACTTACAGGTGTGGTCACTAACATATACAGAATGTTATCAAGGCTAGATATATATATATGATCATTCACTTGGGTTAATAAGGCATCTTATTGAATTCACAGAGGTTTCATTTATGGGATAATCTTCATATAAGACTAACTTGCCCATCAAAATTTGCACAGACTGCAGAAAGAGGGATATGCTTAATCTTCAGAATCCTATCTGCTTATGATACAAATATTATTCACTTTACGGCCTGGTTGACGTCTCATATATAAATATATAGCTGTTGTTCATGGCATCACTAACAAGTGAACATTGTATATCCTCCTTGGATGTGGATATGAAGTTATATGATGTAATACTGACAGTGAAGCCCATGCACAAGGGGAATACAAGTCTCACTGTAAACAGGGGTCGGCAGCTCTTGATTGTTGGTTCTGTTAATATTGGTGCCTCTTTTATGTTTATTTTATTATGATTTTTAATTATGACAATATAACTGTTCTTGTCATGTATATTTCATCGATTGGTTGTAAGATGTCACTATGTAAATTCTCATAAAATGGTTTTAAATTATTTACAGGAAAATGACATCAGGTGGGTTATTATTTCCAAAACGGTTAATCATGCATTTTCCCCCCTATGTCCTAGGGGCAACAAGTTTTAGAGTTTTTTTGACTTGCAAAAAAAAAAAAATAATCAGTCGGACAGATGTGGCGGAACAGATTATAGTATAACTGTGTGCCCCATGGGTACCGTAAATGCATTGCCTCATAGGAACAGCAGACTGGCGCTTCCTCACATGATCTTGTAAGACATTTCTGTAACACTGGTAATATAGTGTAAGTATCAGATTTCACTGAAAAATCATAAACCCATATAATCATTATATCTCAAATTAACTCGGCTGATTTGTAGGTCTATAGCAAGTAACTAATCATATAAATATTTATCTAAAAATGTAAACTACTTTATCCTTTCATTTATGCGAAATCATCTCTTGGAATAAATTTATCTAAGCTGTCAATAATCTGTCATAGACCCGAGGTTGCATAAGTCGCTCCAGGTGTCGCTGTCACAACATTACTGACAGCAACGGACTTGCCATGGAATTAATGGCACGACGTTCAGTTCACTCAGACTTTTCAAACGACTGCGTGAAATAACAAATCTTTCAAAATTAAATATTTATCTAAAGTTGTCAACGTACCTTTAGATGGCAACAGCCGCAAGAAAAAAAAGCACTGTCCCCTCCTTAACCCGGTGTGTGAGTACGTGATCAGTACAAGGGCCGTTGTTGGTTGGTGGAAACCCGTGTCGAACCGAATGACCCGGTCAAGGTTGTGCCAGTGTGCCAATACTACATGTCTGAGCGACTCGTGCTATTCCCGGAGCATTTTGCTTGAATGGAAAGGTTCCGGGACGCATTACTAAATGGAAAGGGGTGCTTCTGATATTTACTTATTCTCCATAAAAAGTATATTTTCTTTTAAATAAGGCACATAGCATATTTTTCACTAACAACGATTCTCTTTAAAACACAGTTGCCCAAAACCACATACTTTGTTTCACGGTTGCCTTTTAGTTAGAGAGGGTTTCAAATTCGCGATATTCGCGATATTGGAATAGATCAGATATCCAAAAGTCGAAGGCAAAGTTGAAATGGAAAAGATAGGCATTATGATTATAATAGATCATGTACATTAATATATATATATATATATATATATATGTTAAATGATATATCATGCAGATCTTACGTTATTGTCTAAATATAAAATTTACGAACAACATTACTTTCTTAAAAGATTTTGTGCGTAAGATTTGATATAATTAATTGAGAGAGTAATGGTTATACTTTGTGTATAGATCTTCTATATTGTGAATTGCGAAAATGGAAAACTCATGAAACACTGAAAAGGTGCATGAAAATCGCGAAATTATAATCCCTCCAATAGAAAGCCATGCAACCACAGAATATGTTTGTTAAAATCATTTGAATTTTTCTGTACCTCTGTCAAAATACTTGAACTGTAACAGAAACACATCAAAAACAAAGGTTAAATATCAATCATTTCAGTTAATATGAGTTATATGACACAGGCTGGATTATCAGCTTAATCTTGACCGTGACTTTTTTTTATTTTGGCGATTTGGGCATGCAGCATCCGGAAAAAAGTAACAATAAATTTTGGTTTTGGACAATTTTGGTTTTCAATTCTACCTTGCAGTACGTGACCCTTTTGGATTTGTTATGGCCATATAATTATCTAATGTGGCTATATATCAATGAATTAAAAAAACTATATAATTTGCTCGTTTGCCTGTCATGTAAAATTTCATTTATGCCGTGTGTCTGCAGCATTACCTATGGGTTACTCTTGGTCCCGATGGGCAAACAACATGTAATGAGGTTAAAATCAAAGTTAATAGGTAAGAAGTAAAGAACATGTTCGCAGAAAGTTTAGAGTGCTTATTCTTATATGATAACGAGTATATAAGATATTGTGTCTGTACCAGGTGTAAATGCATATATATATATACACACACACACACACATTGGGTATACTTTGAAATTATACCAGTCTTCATACTACCATGTCTGTGTCAGAAACGCTTTCAATGACCTTTATTCAGCGATCAGAATAAAGAAATGTGTATTCTAAGGCATGCAATTCCCAGTGGCGAAAATATGTTGGGGGATGACCGGCAGGCTTGCAAATTTGAGACATTTTTTTTTCATAAACACACACAGAAATATATACATCTTTTTGTCTGGTTGACACATTTTTAATGTAATACAATTAAGTATAATGTTTTAAATGATAAGGTATATATATAATATTTTATAGTTAACCTAGAAATTATATAAAACAAGTCTCAAGACTCATAAATAACATTACATATACATAAAATATGCACGGTTGGAATACATGTATACATCATGCCTACAGACATGGCTTTCTAACTCACACATATATGATAATTACACATAAGTCATATATCAGCCCACAAGGTCCTGACAAGGCTCACAATTAAGCAATCTGGATGTCGCATTGTTTAACGGTCAGCCATTTAAACCTATCCCCCAAGTTTAAGGCAAATCCACTATGTTGGTTTGAATTTGTAACCCTCTGATTTTGTTATTTATTTGTAGGAGTACCACATGGGTCTCCCTCCAAAAAACTCTCCATTTGATATTATTTAGACGTATTTAATACGTCCGTCCGTCAGCGTATTTGGTGCACCCCCATTAAGCCCTATTCAAACTCATTGTTTTTGTAAGGTATCTTCGATAATAAAATACCAAGATTTTTCAATATACACTATTCATAAATGTTAAAAGATTTTTCATATATTTTTGTAAATATGTATAAATATAATATTTGCATAACAAATTATTTCTGTTGGCTGAAAATTTTAAGTTTTTGCTAGTTTAATTAATATTTCTTACTCATATTTCTTTGTTATCGTTTGAACACTAGGTGGCGATATAGGTAGTTACTACGTCAACAAAGGAGTTTATTGGTCTTCCTTTCTTTAATATAATATTATACCATATCATATGATGTTTTATCATATTAAATTATATTTTATTAAATCTGTCAATATTACTAAGTAATAAACTATTGTCTTTCAATGTTGTGATATATTTTTACATTCAGGTCATTTTACATTATATTTACATTACACTGGTCATAAATATTAGGCGTTTATATATTTTAAGTTAATAGGTGTTAATATAATTTTTGTAAAACAAATTGTTTCTATTGGCTGTAAATTTTTTAAGGTTTTTGCTAGTTCGGTTAATATTTCTTACTCATATGTTTTGTATCATTTGACCACTAGGTGACGCTATAGGTAGTTCCTGTGTAAACAAAGACGTTTGTTGGTCTTATTTTCTCTGAAATCATATTCCAATATCATATTATGTTATATCATATTATATTATATTTTATTATATCTGTAAATATTAGTTAGTAATAATTAATATTCTTTCAGTTTTCAGTGTGTCGCTTATGTACACATGTACCGTAACGCGCTGACGGTTACACCTTTGAAGTATATGACGAATGGGAGTGACTCATTAACTGATGCAAGTGTGACTTAAATACTCTAGATAGTCATAAGGCATAGCGTTAAAACACTTGTCAGGTCAAAGTGGTGCAAGCGTTGTCGCTGAATACGTTTATCGTACGTTAAATGGGCGACAGGTACCCAGTCACCTGATCCTACGTATTGAACTTTGATTCCTCGATGTAGAGATCATAACCAGGACGCAATGGCGCCAAACTTGCAAGTCTCTGAGTTGATATACAAATTTTTTTGTCTCAACTATACACAGCAAAGGGGCTGCCAAGCCCATGCTCAGGGCTTGGCCCATAGTTTATAACTCTCCCTCAACACATAGCATATGTCTCCGAGCAAGATTCATACACAATGAGTTAACCATTCAGAGATTTACTCAAGTGTCACCAAAGATTCAATTTAAGAAGGTGTGCACGGGAGCCGAATGAAAGTGCCGTCATACAGAATAGAGTTGCCATGTAATCAAGGCTAAGCTGTTACAGTCATTGTGTAAGTACCCGGCAACTAAGCTAAGGTATATCTCAGGTCTGATACTTGAATTAACAATTAACATTAACACCTACACTTTACATATTGTATAATCAGAATTAAATATACAGACAGTGAGTATTATACATATAATAAAATCACTGGCCCTCAGTACCTAACATCTGGACATATAGTACATTATATATGAACGTTCTCAGTCAATTCGATCTGCTCAGTAAAAAATTTTCATATTGGATGTGTGGGCTGCAGCAAAGTTGATCACAATCTAATGGAGTTAAAAAAAATGAAATGATAATAATTATTTTATATCGTTTGTGCTGATAAAAAACAGGCCTAATCATGTGTAGGTACGAATCCAGTAAACAGAAACACGTTTGGGCAGTGCCGCACGCGCCCATGCGGTTGCTAGTTGCATCATCAGCAAAGCGCAATCAATTTACAGCCGGCGGCCTTGACATAGAAGAAAATAGTACACATGGTGTTGAAACTAAACTTTGTATGTTCTCTGTGTACGTCTCCACTAATACTAGTACTATACATTTGTAAACTAATGAAATCACGAAATTAGATTATACTTGGAGACAAACTTTTATATGCTAACATTTCAGAACGGTCGTGTTTGTCCAAGAGTTGATAAAGAAATATAGTACAGCGGCTAAGGCCCGTTTTACACCAGAATTGCTCAAATTTTGCTGAAAGCCTGAAACTTTGCACAGTGATACTCCTACCCCTGGGCATCTTTAAAAAAATAGACCCAAAAAATTCAAGCCCCCTGGTGGCCGCCATCTTGAATTTAAAAATGGTGGTCAAAATGTGCATTTTCCGTATTTGTGACACTAATTTTCGATCAAGCAGACCTAAAAACTTGGTCGGTCAGCATAACAATAGGGGGAAATGCTATCTCAAGGATGTTATTCAATCATGCTTTTGGGCTTTCTTTTAGAAAAATGCTTGATTAAAGTACAAGGGCGGTTTCATTGTGTGACATATGAGCTGGTTTCAATGGCAACGTTAGTTAATTGTGCAATCATTTTATTAATATCAAAGTGTTTCAATAAATGACCATACATAATTGCTAACATTATGCATAAGGGATTAAGTTTTGCACATGGATACTACTAACCCTAGGCATCTTTGAAAAAAAAGACCAAACAATTTGAGCAATTCTGGTGCTTAGCCGCTGTACTAAATTACACATGTCATTTATCAGCCCGCAAGGTCTTAACAAGGCCCACGAGTATGCAATCCGGATGCCAGCCGTGCTCTCCCTGCGAATATCGGCCGGACTCTCACCGGCCGGGATCTCACCCGTACCGTGCCGGCAAAGGTTCCCTTCCCCGGAGGGATGTGTGCGGACAGCCAATCCCCTTAGTTTAGGCAAATCCACTGGGTTGGGTTGATTTTGTTACCCCTCTGATTTTGTATTTTATTTGTAGGAGTACCACGGGGTTCTCCCTCCAAAAACTCTCCATTTGATATTATTTAGACGTATTTTATACGTCCGTCCGTCAACGTATGATGCGCA
Source organism: Sipunculus nudus (assembly GCA_026874595.1). Classification (NCBI taxonomy): domain Eukaryota; kingdom Metazoa; phylum Annelida; class Sipuncula; order Golfingiida; family Sipunculidae; genus Sipunculus; species Sipunculus nudus. The sequence goes on from CM049312.1 coordinate 60,841,493, forward strand.
CCCCATTGTACCCTATGTAAACTCATTGTTTTCGTAAGGTATCTCCGAAAATAAAATACCAAGATTTTTCAATATACACTATTCATAAATATTAAATTGTTTTCATACATTTTAGTCAATATGTATAAATATAATTTTTGCGTAACAAATTATTTCTGTTTGCTGAAAATTTTAAAGTTTTTGCTAGTTTGGTTAATATTTCTTACTCATATTTCTTTGTTATCGTTTGACCACTAGGCGGCGCTATAGGTAGTTACTACGTCAACAAAGGAGTTTGTTGGTCTTCCTTTCTCTGATATAATATTATACCATATCATATACTGTTTTATCAAATTAAATTATTTTTTATTATATCTGTCAATATTACTTAGTAATAAATTATTTTCTTTCAAGTTTGTTTTATATTTTTACATTCAGGCCATTTTACATTACATTTACATTACACAGGTCATAAATATCAGAAGGTGTTTATATATTTAAGTTAATATGTGTAAATATAATTTTTGTAAAGCAATTTATTCTGTTGGCTGAACATTTTTAAGTTTTTGCTAGTTTGGTTGATATTTCTTACTCATATGGTTTGTTATCATTTGACCACTAGGTGGCGCTATGGGTAGTTCCTGTGTAAACAAAGGAGTTGGTTGGTATTATTTTCTCTTATATCAAATAATACTAAATCATATTATGTTATATTATATTATGTTATATTTTATTATATCTGTCAATATAAGTTGGTAATAATTTATATTCTTTCAGTTTTCAGTGTGTCACATGTACCGTAACGCGCTGATAGTTACACCTTTGTATATGTATGACATGTGAGAGTGACTCCTTAACTGATGCAAGTGTGACTCTAAATAGTCATTAGGCGTTGCGCTATATTTAAAATCCAGATGGCGTCTCCTGAGGGCTTGAAATTTTGCGGTCTACTTTTTTTAAAGATATCTAGGGGCAGTTATATCACTGTGCATAGTTTCATGCTTTCTGCAAAATTTGAGCAATTCTGGTGCTTAGCCATGCACTGTACAAAATTACACATAAGTCATTTATCAGCCCGCAAGGTCTGAACAAGGCCCACAATTATGCAATCCGGATGTCGCATTGCTTAAAGGTCAGCCATTGAAAGCAAACCCCCAAGTTTAAGGCAATTCCACTGTGTTTGGTTGAAATTTTTTCCCCTCTGATTTTGTTTTTTATTTGTAGGAGTACCACAAGGGTCTCCCTCCAAAAAGTCTCCATTTTATATTATTTAGACATAATATATACGTCCGTCCGTCAGTGAAATTACCGCATGCACCCCATATATATATATACATATATAAAATACATATATATATTTATATATATATATTTATATTTATACACATATATATATATATAAATAAATAAAAATATATATATATATTTAAATATATAGATATATCAGGGCCGAAGGCGACCCAAATGGCAGGGGGCAGTAAGCGGATTTGAGGGGGAAATCCCCGACGGGGGAAGGTGTGGGAGGGGGTGTCCCCCTTCCACAGTGTGGAAAATTTTGAAAAAAAAAACTGTATGTATACTACTGCATTCAGGTGCGTTTTTGCTGTCATTTATTGGTCAATGCTTACTCAGTAAATCAGTACCTCCTTGTTAAGAAATTGTTATTTGTCTGGCAATGGATGCATTTTGACACAGAATATCAACTTTGGCTGCGGCCATGTATATATATGGTACTCCAAGTACTGGGGGCGGAGGAGTATATATATTTATATATATATATATATATATATATATATATATATGTATGTATACATGTGAGAGTGCAAATACTCAGTAATAAAAATAGTGGATGTTTTTATACCCATGAATTGGTGGTGGGGGGAGGGGTGCTCAGCTCCACTTACAATTTCATTGCTCCCCCCCCCCCGGTTTCGCCGCCTATGTAAATATAATTTTCGCATAACAAATTACAAATATAATTAGATGTACAAACTTTTTTGTTTTAGCTTTATAGAGCAGAGGGGTTAGGCTCAAGCTCATGCTCAGGGCTTGGCCCCAAGTTTTTAACTCTCTCTCATAGCATGTCTTTCAGCAAGATTCATACACAATGAGTTAACCATTCAGAGATTTACTTGAAGTGTGACAAAAGTTTCAAGAAAAGAAAGTGTGCACGGGAGCCGAATGAAAGTGCTATCAGACTGAATAGAGTTGCCATGTAATCAAGGCTAGGCAATGACAGTCATTGTGTAAGTACCCGGCAACTCAGCTAAGGTCTGACACTTGAATCAACAATTAACATTAACACCTACACTTTACATATTGTATAATCAGGATGAAATATACAGAGAGTGAGGATTTTATATATAATAAGGCAGGCAGTGCCGCACGCACAGTGTTGCTAGTTGCATCGTCAGCAAAGTGCAATCAATTTACAGCCGGCGGCGTTGACATAGAAGAATGCTATACACATGGTATTGAAAAAAAACTTTGGATGTTCTCTGTGAACATCTCCACTATACTATACATTTGTAAACTAATGATATCACGTAATTGGACATACTTGGAGACAAACTTTTATATGCTAACATTTCAGAAAAGTCGTGTTTGTCCAAGAGTTGATAAAGAAATATATATACAGTGATGCTTTGTGTGTAATGATCAGATGTTACTAAATTCAGGTACCTCAGGGCCTCCACCAAGCAGAGTGCGGCACTGTCTGTGACATACCAACGTGTATAGATTTTTTAAAAGTTTTATTTTATTTATTTTTATTTTTTTTAAATATCTTTTAGTCCAAACACTTATTGTGTAGTGTCTGTATATGTTTATAGGAAATTGTCTATTATCCTTGATTAACAATTTAGCATCTCATCTTAAGAACCACATGGTATTGAAATCAGAATGCTGACGACGAAAAAACTTGCTAAAACTTGCATAACTGGGTAAACTGGTTTATACTCTCCAAATGGCCGATATAACTGGATAAACTGGTTAATACGGTCCAAATGGCCGATATAACTGGATAAACTGGTTAATACGGTCCAAATGGCCGATATAACTGGGTAAACTGGTTAATACGGTCCAAATAGCCGAAACTGCAAGTATTAAGGCGATGCGTCTCGAAACACTGTCGTTCACAAGATCGGGTTCGGCGCTCGAATGGCATGGCTGGGTCTCCGCTGCTGGGATCGGTAGAGGGAATGTAGGTTCAGCAGGCCCGTAGGCTGACTGCTGAGTGGGAGGGTTCGTTTTCACTGATGGTGGAACCTATATATATATATATATATATATATATATATATATATATATATATATATATATATATATATATATATATATATATAACCGATGTTTTCTTTTAACAGTTTTAACGGGTTTTCTTTAAATTTAAATTTCTCGCCGTGTGTACTCAGAACGTCCCATCCAAAGCGTTTTGCAAGCGTCTGCTACAGCACAAGTATGGTCATAAGGTGGATTCGGCTATATATACGTGTACACAGAACAGGGGCATTTCAGTTGCAAAAAAGTGCATTGACATCCATTTCATTTCAGATTTGAAAAAGAAACAACCATATTCATTGTCAAACTCACACCTCAATCATCTGATATTCTCCGGTAGTTGTCCATTCGAGTGATTATCACGTTAACTGACAGTTAAATGAGGTTGCTTGAACTTGATATACATACAAAGCAGATAACTTGAAAATTAACATTCTTGGAAAGAAATGAACCGGGTATTGTTTGGTGTCAAAGAGGATACTGTTTGCTGTTCCTTGGTATACTCGAAATTTGCATAAATTAAAAAATGACTAGCAGGCGAGGCAGTTAGAAGCTGAAAGAGTCAGAATTATATTAACATTCATTGACAAATGAATAGAACTGAGCCGGAGTTGGAACTTAAAGTGATCAATTAAGATCCCGTGGCACTTCTGCGATTCCGAATAAAAACAAACTAATTAGGTATATACATTGTACTGTATGCTAAATGAAATGTGTAGACTGAACTATTTAGGGGGTGTATACCCTAAAAGCTGACAAAATGAAAGATGTAAGTAACTTAAAGAGCTTCGGTGAATGAAATCCATATTTATATTAAATATATTAAATGATAATTTAGTCATTCCTCAGTCCCTACAGGCAAGGGGCACACAGCAAGTGTGCTCCACTTCGGCATATATCTATATATAGCAAATCTCCAGCTTGCCCTCCAGTACACTGTGGAGGTGGCCTGTTCCCTGATCTGGATTACGCATAAATTATATAGTATTACCCCCTTGAAAACTCCCTTCCATGACCAGTTTTTTTGGGTAACTGCCTTAGAATTTTAGAACCAATAGCTTAAATCCATGTTTTCATGGTATTTTAAAATTTAATCAACAGTGCATACAATTAAGAAAACAATATGCGATATTCAAAGTATAGGATGAAATTCATGGTAGCGATTTTACATTTGTTGATTACTTTAAAAATACATTAAATTTCTTACCTGATCTCCGGTGTATACTTAATTCTAAATTAACTGTTGTCATTTCCTGGATGAACTGAGCTCCAGCTTAAGCGGTTAACATATTCATTTAGTAAAAAGATTCTCGACTAAACACATGATCCAGTCTATAATATTTTCTAATTACTAAATATTCCTCATATATACATCGGACATATAATGAAAAGCTCTGTGCCTTTAACTGCCTTAATCAGAACAATACAAGCTAAACATTTTTATATAAGGCGGTTTGAATTGTTATAATAGGTTTTGAATGCAAACTGGTTTAGTTTAATTTTTCAAAGAAACAAAGCACACTGACCTAGTTTCCGGTTTGGTAGAACTTCTGTACATCATACTTTATGTAAAATTTCAAATCCGTAGGTAACGATGTAAAATCATGGTAATCAAACGAGCAGACAAACTGCTGATAGGACGACTACAGACAGTGAATCATCTCCATATAGTCTTCTGAACTAACGAAGCAATATGCATGGCCATCCTTTTATTTTACAACACCAACAAATCGAAAAGATCCATAAGCTCATTTATAAATATCTATATACTTGAACTTTTTGTTTGGTTTCTTCCTTTATTTATTATTCTTATGGAATCAATTAAGCTTGGTTTGATCCCTTGGCACGTATACCCCCTGGGCTCTATTGACAAATTGGCCTTAGTTACACCCGTTGGCCCGGGAACAAGAGGGTGCTACTGCATGCCCTCTTTGCATGGGGTGGGGGGTGGGGGGGCAATCAACAATTTTCTCTTTATCCCCTCTCACACGGCAACAAACATCCAGTTCTGGACTATAATCAGAAGCAATCAGTGAAGGGTTATTTAAAGCTTGTTTTAGAGGTGAAAACAAGTACATTTTGAACTGTACTTGCAATCTACATACCTGACAGAGCTAAAGAAAAGAGGCCGCTATAAACAATATTTATACAGAAATATAGTTTTCCCCTGTGAAGACATGCATGGAACCGGACAGAAGGGGTTAAACTTAAAGTTCTGTATAATTTTCCCAGATTATAGCATATCTGTATTCGTCAGGTGGAACTCAGATGCTCAGCGGGGAGGGGGGGGGGTTCGTCCGAACCCACCGAACCCCCTCCCACCCCCCCCCACCCGAGCCTACGGGCCTGGGTTGCTTCTGCCTTTGTGGCTATGGATGCTGTAGCTTTCCTAAAAGGTCACCGGTTCGGGATGTACGGTGGCGGCCTCTCGCGGCTCTCTGCTTGGCTTGGTGTGGCATCGCGTATGTTGGCTCAGAGAACATGCTTAAGGAGCGCGCAGGGCTGAGGTCTTGGTCACAGAAACCTGTAGCTGCTCGACAAGCGTAAACTTCTGCTGCTGCTGCTGCTGAAATCAATATTGAAGCCTGTTTAAATGACCAATAAAAAGTCCCGGGAAGTTCAATCTTTTCTTCTTAATGTGACAAGTCTAACAAGTTTTAATGACAATATTTTTATTCGATGGATGAACGGAGTCCCAGGGGCTGTGTTTGTGTGTCATGAGCAATACAACAAGAGCATGATTTTCTCGTCATATATATATATAGTGGTCCATTTTGAATTACACACAATTAGTGTGTACACGAGATTAGATTTACTAGGATGGGCTTCCTAAACTCCTCATCTGAAATGTGATCTGTTCAAAGATCCCAGGCTGAACAAGACCTATAATCCTCGTTTACTGAGGTTCAACTGTTCAGATATATAAGGAATCGTTTCCAGTTTTTTTTAATGTTTCGTTTTTATTTAGTTGACTTGGATAAATTTGTCATCTTTACGGTTACCTTTTTTATACACTGGGAGGATGTTTGCCCATTTCCGGGCTGTAGCAAACTGCTGGCATTTTAGTGAAAAATTAAATAGGTCGCACAGCGACATGCAGGTAAATTCCGGTGGCCGTGTATTTTAACATAAGATTGCCAATTTGGTCTTGTCAAGTGGCCTTTTCTGTGTTTAATTTTCTCAGTACTGATAACACTTCATTTGGTTGAATATTAAAAGGCTCACATTGATTATCATGGATGTCAAAGAAAATTGGTAAACTCAAGCCTTCTGGTAGTTTAAACTGATCAGTTAAATCGGTATTTAATAATTCTGCTTGTGTGGCGGGGTCAGTCTCAAGTTTTCCCTCATTCTCTAGATAGGCTATACCAGAATCTGTTTTATTTCCGATTGTAGATTTAATACTTTTCTACCATTTCTTCGTACCACATGTTTCAAGCTGAATATTTAGGTTATCGTAATAACTGCGTTTTTTAATTCGTGATATGCGTACTACCTCGTTACGTGTCCTTTTAAAATGTTGATAAGATTTGTTGTTATTTGTTTTGCGATACCGCCCCCAGCAGCGATTTCTTATCCGTATAAATTTACGCATTTCCGTGTCTATCCACGGTTTGTCATTTGATCTTATTTTTACGGTTTTCGATGGTATTAAGTCGGCAGCTGTGGCAAAAAAAAAGACGGTTCCAATATTCTACAATATCGTTTAAATTATAAGGTATTATATTTCCAGTATATGCTAATTCTACATATGTAATATTTTATAGCAAACACAGAAATAGAACCAGTCTATAATTCTAATTATTAATTTATTTCATTTCCAATATTAAAATATTATTCATTGAATATCAGGGGGTGGTGGGGTCGTATTACATTAACCATCTACTACTTGCTAAACAATATATTCAGAATGTATCCCACCCCCCCACCCCCCCCCCCCCCCCACACACACACACCCATCCCCCTGTATAAACGCCCCTGACCAAGACTCGAACACAAATAACAGAAACCCCCCAGGGTGCAACTCAAACTGTATCAATGTGTGATTTTGTCCGCCTCTTATAAAATATTAGAAAGATAAATATATAAATCCGTACATATACATAAAAGGTACATATACATGAAATGTGCACGGTTGAAACACGTATAAATCATGCATACAGATATTGATATCTTACTTACACGTAAATAATATAAACCAATAAATCATTCAGAGCCCGCAAGGACTACATATGACCCACAACTAAGCAAACCGGTTATCACAACCTCCTAAAGCGAGCCTTTTTAAATACATATCTGCAAGTTTAAAGGATACCTGAGTGTTTGTTTCCCCTCTGATTTTGTGTTTTATTTCTAGGAGTACCACAAGGGTCTCCCTCCAAAAAATGTCCAGTCATATTCAGACGTAATTTTACGTCCGTCCGTCGATTTACAAAGCGCACCCCGATTTATTATATTCAAAGTCATGGTTTTTGTAAGGTATCTCCAATAATGAAGAACCTAGGGTTTCCTAAAAATATTGTTTATAAATATTATAAGGTATATATATTTAAGTAAATATATGTAATTTTAATTTTTGTAAAAACATATTATTTCTGTGAGCTGATTTTTCTTGAATTTAAAAATGGTGGTCAAAATGTGCATTTTCCGTATTTGTGACACTTATTTTCGATCAAGCAGACCTAAAAACTTGGCCGGTCAGCACAACAAGAGGGGGAAATGCTATCTCAAGGATGTCATTCAATCATGCTTTGGACTTTCTTTTAGAAAAATGCTTGATTAAAGTATAAGGGCGGTTTCATTGTGTGACATATGAGCTGGTTTCAATGGCAACGTTAGTTAATTGTGCAATCATTTTATTAATATCAAAGTGTTTAATGATAAATAAATAAATGACCAAAAAAAATTGCTAACATTTTGCATAAGGGATTAAGTTTTGCACATGGATACTACTGCCCCTAGGCATCTTTGAAAAAAAAGACCAAAAAATTTGAGAAATTCTAGTGCTTAGCCGCTGTACTAAATTACACATTTCATTTATCAGCCCGCAAGGTCTTAACAAGGCCCACGAGTATGCAATCCGGATGCCAGCCGGACTCTCACCGGCCGGGGTCCCTTCCCCGACGGGGAGTGCGCGGGACAGCCAATCCCCCAAGTTCAAGGAAAATCCACTGGGTTGGGTTGATTTTGTTACCCCTCTGATTTTGTATTTTATTTGTAGGAGTACCACGGGGTTCTCCCTCCAAAAACTCTCCATTTGATATTATTTAGACGTATTTTATACGTCCGTCCGTCAGTGTACATGGCGCACCCCATTGTGCCCTATGCAAACTCATTATTTTCGTAAGGTATCTCCGAAAATAAAATACCAAGGTTTTTTAATATACACTATTCATAAATATTAAATCGTTTTCATACATTTTAGTCAATATGTATAAATATAATTTTTGCATATCAAATTATTTCTGTTGGCTGAAAATTTTTAAGTTTTTGCTAGTTTGGTTAATATTTCTTACTCATATTTCTTTGTTATCGTTTGACCACTAGGAGGCGCTATAGGTAGTTACTACTTCAACAAAGGAGTTTGTAGGTCTTCCTTTCTCTGATATAATATTATACCATATCATAAACTGTTATATTAAATTAAATTATATTTTATTATATCTGTCAATATTACTTAGTAATAAATTATTTTCTTTCAAGTTTGTTTTATATTTTTACATTCAGGCGATTTTACATTATATTTACATTACACAGGTCATAAATATTAGAAGGTGTTTATATATTTAAGTTAATATGTGTAAATATAACTTTTGTAAAACAATTTATTCTGTTGGCTGAACATTTTTAATTTTTTGCTAGTTTGGTTGATATTTCTTACTCATATGGTTTGTTATCATTTGACCATTAGGTGGCGCTATAGGTATAGTTCCTGCGTAAACAAAGGAGTTGGTTGGTATTATTTTCTCTTATATCAAATAATACTAAATCATATTATGTTATATTATATTATGTTATATTTTATTATATCTATCAATATTAGTTAGTAATTATTTATATTCTTTCAGTTTTCAGTGTGTCCCATGTACCGTAACGCGCCGATAGTTACACCTTTGTATATGACATGTGACGGCGACCCAAAATGTGCCTAGCTGCATTAGATCCGCCCAGTATTCAATATTACGTATACCTTTTATTGAAAAAAATTAGGATTTTGACCAGTCCTCCTACCTAAAATGATGCAAGTGTGACTTTAGGGGGTATTAAAGCATTAGATTGTTCCATGCAAAGGAAAAACTGAAACAAAGTCGGGTCAGGTGGGGGGGGGGGGGGGGGGGGGCAGTCCTGCCACCTTAAAGATACCTAGGGGCAGTTGTATCACTATGCAAAGTTTCATGCTTTCTGCAAAATTTGAGCAATTCTGGTGCTTATCCCCTGTACAAAATTACACATAAGTCATTTATCAGCCCGCAATATCTGAGCAAGGCCAACAATTATGCAATCCGGATGTCGCATTGCTTAAAGGTGAGCCACTGAAAGCAAACCCCCAAGTTTAAGGCAATTCCACTGTGTTGGGTTGAAATTGTTTCCCCTCTGATTTTGTTTTTTATTTGTAGGAGTACCACAAGGGTCTCCCTCCAAAAAGTCTCCATTTTATATTATTTAGACATAATATATACGTCCGTCCGTCAGTGAAATTACCGCATGCACCCCATATATATATATACATATAAATATACATATATATTTATATATATATTTATATTTAATCACACATATATATATAAATATATATATATATATATATATATATATATATATATATATATATATATTTAAATATATAGATATATCAGGGCCGGAGGCGACCCAAATGGCAGGGGGCAGTAAGCGGATTTGAGGGCGAAATCCCCGACGGGGGAGGGTGTGGGAGGGGGTGTCCCCCTTCCACAGTGTGGAAAATTAAAAAAAAAAAAACTGTATGTATACTACTGCATTCTGGTGCATTTTTGCTGTCATTTATTGGTCAATGCTTAGTCAGTAAAACAGTACCTCCTTGTTAAGAAATTGTTATTTGTCTGGCAATGGATGCATTTGACACAGAATATCAACTTTGGCTGCGGACATGTATATATATATATATGGCACTCCAAGTACTAGGGGCACAGAGCGCCCGAGCGGAGGAGTATATATATATATATATATATATATATATATATATATATATATATATATATATGTATACATGTGAGAGTGCAAATACTCAGTAATAAAAATAGTGGATGTTTTTATACCCATGGATTGGTGGTGGGCGGGGGGGGGGGGGATGCTCAACTCCACTAACAATTTCATTGCCCCCCCCGGTTTCGCCGCCTATGTAAATATAATTTTCTCATAACAAATTACTAATATAATTAGATGTACAAACTTCTTTGTTTTAGCTTTATAGAGCAGAGGGGCTTGGCCCAAGCTCATGCTCAGGGCTTGGCCCAAAGTTTTTAACTCTCTCTAATAGCATGTCTTTCAGCAAGATTCATACACAATGAGTTAACCATTCAGAGATTTACTTGAAGTGTGACAAAAGTTTCAAGAAAAGAAAGTGTGCACGGGAGCCGAATGAAAGTGCTATCAGACTGAATAGAGTTGCCATGTAATCAAGGCTAGGCAATTACAGTCATTGTGTAAGTACCCGGCAACTCATGCAGCTAAGGTCTGACACTTGAATCAACAATTAACATTAACAGCTACACTTTACTTATTGCATTAGCATCTCATCTTAAGAACAACATGGTATTGAAATCAGTATGCTGACGACGAAAAAACTTGCTAAAACTTACATAACTGGGTAAACTGGTTTATACGCTCCAAATGGCCGATATAACTGGATAAACTGGTTAATACGGTCCAAATGGCAGATATAACTGGATAAACTGGTTAATACGGTCCAAATGGCCGATATAACTGGGTAAACTGGTTAATACGGTCCAAATAGCCGAAACTGCAAGTATTAAGGCGATGCGTCTCGAAACACTGTCGTTCACAAGATCGGGTTCGGCGCTCGAATGGCATGGCTGGGTCTCCGCTGCTGGGATCGGTAGAGGGAATGTAGGTTCAGCAGGCCCGTAGGCTGACTGCTGAGTGGGAGGGTTCGTTTTCACTGATGGTGGAACATATATATATATATATATATATATATATATATATATATATATACCCGATGTTTTCTTTTAACAGTTTTAACGGGTTTTCTTTTAATTTCTCGCCGTGTGTACTCAGAACGTCCCATCCAAAGCGTTTTGCAAGCGTCTGCTACAGCACAAGTATGGTCATAAGGTGGATTCGGCTATATATACGTGTACACTGAACAAGGGCATTTCAGTTGCAAAAAAGTGCATTGAAATCTATTTCATTTCAGATTTGAAAAGGAAACAACCATATTCATTGTCAAACTCACACCTCAATCATCTGATATTCTCGGGTAGTTGTCCATTCGAGTGATTATCACGTTAACTGACAGTTAAATGAGGTTGCTTGAACTTGATATACATCAGACATGGGGTAATAGTAATAAGTAATAGTAATAGTAATAGACTATTACAGCTTTTTCCATGTAATAGTAATAGTAATAGTAATAGACTCAAAAATTTGAGCTGTAATAGTAATAGTAATAGAAACAGAAGGCAAAGTAATAGAGTAATACATATTACTTTCTATTACTTCCTGTGAGCCTCTTGATTATGAAGCATATCAGCAAATAATGCTGAACAGACTCAGTTCTCATCCAGTAATTGCCCATTGTTGAGGCAAGCATGGGCCAGCTGCCACATTGCTGGTGACCACTGGTGCTAATTACATAAGAGTACTGGACAGAGTAGGTCACAGCCAAACAAGCACAATCTGACCTTTGATTAATAAACCATGGATAAACAGAGGCATGTTTGATGTTAAGAGACAGATAAATTGTGTATTATTATTGTGACATGTACATCTTATCTCACTTCTATCAATCCATAGGCATATTTTGAAATGTACCTAGATTTGATTTCACAAGCCAGTTTGCATTTTAATCATACAGATTGCAATACCACACATTTAAATAAAATATATTATTGAACCAGATACAGAGCAGACCCAAAATGTTCATGATAAGCTTATGTTGTTTTCACTAAGCATAATGTAATATAATGTATTGAAGACTATAATGCTATAAACTCATACAAGTACTACAATCACTTGGATAAAGTCATACTGCAGGCACATGTATTATCTAGTTAATTTATATACATATTCTTTTAAAACTATTCTTTTAATACTTGACTGTTATTTCATAGTACCAATTTTACAGACCTTCATTCAGTATCTAAAATTATGTTAATTTATATTTTGAAAATTAAATTAGCCATTTCTTTCACGATTTTAATTTATTTGATTAATATCTGAAATTTTGATATCAATTAATTAGATTATGTTATGTACAAAATTTAAAGTACAAGATTGTTTAATGCCAAATTTTTTTTTAAAGTGATTTAAATATGGTATTTGTTTTGTAAAATTGATGTAGGTTTAAATTACTCTCCATATTCCTAAATTACTCTTTGCTGATTTTGCTGCAATGAAGAATAAAAGCCATGCATGCTACCATTATTGTAAAGGATTACACGTCAGTTGGACGAGCGCCAGTTGGACGGGTCGCATTTAGACGGTCCCATTTGGATGGGTCCCAGTTAGACAGAAACAGTTGGAAGAAGTCCACTGAGAAGCTATGTTATATTTATGTGACTTTATTACAAATGAAAATAGCCAGGGATTGAAGGCTTTGTTATTTCTGAAACCCATTCGTTATTGAAAGAGCGTCTGTCTGGGACCCATCCAACTGGGACCCGTTGGACTAGTCCGTCCAGATGGGATTGTAAAAATCTGACCTGTCTATCTGAAACCCATCCATTTGGGATGACACCTTATAAAGTTTACCACCTCTGTTCACTCTCAAGATGTACTATGTGATGGTATAAAACATGGCATCACATCCAAATGAACAAATACACCAGAGAAGATGGGTACTTTTGTCTCAAGTTAGGTTCTGTCCAGAATCTTGATGTAAACAGTATATTTATTGGATATATTTATAAGGATTGAGAAACAGGACACAGGCCTACATAAATTCCTCTCCTGATACATACATAAAGGACTAAATTGTCAGCGTTTATACTAATTAATAATATGCAATAATCATGCATATGATTGGAGACAATTTTTAGTTACAATGAAAATCTTTATTTATTAACTCTGAGAAAGAAGATTAAATCTAAACAGAAGTATGTACTATAAAATAAATTTATGTGAAATATATATGAAAATAATATAAAATGTACAAGTATGCATATAATTATAAATCAATATTTTACATATACCAGGGCCTTTACAATTATAAGATAATTGTATGAACTCTTAAATACATGTTATTTAAGAGTTCATACAATTATCTTATAATTTTGACTTGAAAGCCCCAATAACGGTCATTGAGGTTTCAAGATATATAAAAAAAAAACAGAATTAAAGAAGCTGAAATAATTAAGGTCTCCAGTATGTTAAGGCTTCTTGTGAATGACAGACACAGTATAAGAAAATTGTGTAGGTAACTGGATGAAATAGATGCATGTAAAATTATTTAAACATGTGATTGTAGTGCTAGTTTATAGCACTCATGGATGCGCGAGGTCTAGAACCCTCCCATCAGTTTAAGTAATAGTAATAGTAATAGTAATAGATACCCCAGTAATAGTAATAGTAATAGTAATAGAAGATAAAATGTGGTAATAGTAATAGTAATAGTAATATTAGAAATTGAAAGTAATAGTAATAGTAATAGTAATAGAACAACTGTAATAGACCCCATGTCTGATATACATACAAAGCAGATAACTTGAAAATTAACATTCTTGGAAAGAAATGAACCGGGTATTGTTTGGTGTCAAAGAGGATACTGTTTGCTGTTCCTTGGTATACTCGAAATTTGCATAAATTAAAAAAATGACTAACAGGCAAGGCAGTTAGAAGCTGAAAGAGTCAGAATTATATTAACATTCATTGACAAATGAATAGAACTGAGCCGGAGTTGGAACTTAAAGGGATCAATTAAGATCCCGTGGCACTTCTGCGATTCCGAATAAAAACAAACTAATTAGGTATATACATTGTACTGTATGCTAAATGAAATGTGTAGACTGAACTATTTAGGGGGTGTATACCCTAAAAGCTGACAAAATGAAAGATCCAAGTAACTTAAAGAGCCTCGGTGAATGAAATCCATATTAATATTAAACATATTAAATGATAATTTAGTCATTCCTCAGTCCCTACAGGCAAGGGGCACACAGCAAGTGTGCTCCACTTCGGCATATATCTCTATATAGCAAATCTCTAGCTTGCCCTCCAGTACACTTTGGAGGTGGCCTGTTCCCTGATCTGGATTACGCATAAATTATATAGTATTACCCCCTTGAAAACTCCCTTCCATGACCAGTTTTTTTGGGTAACTGCCTTAGAATTTTAGAACCAATAGCTTAAATCCATGTTTTCATGGTATTTTAAAATTTAATCAACAGTGCTTACAATTAAGAAAACAATATGCGATATTCAAAGTATAGGATGAAATTCATGGTAGCGATTTTACATTTGTTGATTACTTTAAAAATACATTAAATTTCTTACCTGATCTCCGGTGTATACTTAATTCTAAATTAACTGTTGTTATTTCCTGGATGAACTGAGCTCCAGCTTAAGCGGTTAACATATTCATTTAGTAAAAAGATTCTCGACTAAACACATGATCCAGTCTATAATATTTTCTAATTACTAAATATTCCTCATATATACATCGGACATATAATGAAAAGCTCTGTGCCTTTAACTGCCTTAATCAGAACAATACAAGCTAAACATTTTTATATAAGGCGGTTTGAATTGTTATAATAGGTTTTGAATGCAAACTGGTTTAGTTTAATTTTTCAAAGAAACAAAGCACACTGACCTAGTTTCCGGTTTGGTAGAACTTCTGTACATCATACTTTATATAAAATTTCAAATCCGTAGGTAACGATGTAAAATCATGCTAATCAAACGAGCAGACAAACTGCTGATAGGACGACTACAGACAGTGAATCATCGCCATATAGTCTTCTGAACTAACGAAGCAATATGCATGGCCATCCTTTTATTTTACAACACCAACAAATCGAAAAGTTCCATAAGCTCATTTTTAAATATCTATATACTTTAACTTTTTGTTTGGTTTCTTCCTTTATTTATTATTCTTATGGAATCAATTAAGCTTGGTTTGATCCCTTGGCACGTATACCCCCTGTGCTCTATTGACAAAGTGGCCTTAGTTACACCCGTTGGCCCGGAAACAAGAGGGTGCTACTGCATGCCCTCTTTGCATGGGGTGGGGGGGTGGGGGGGGGGGGGGCAATCAACAATTTTCTCTTTATCCCCTCTCACACGGCAACAAACATCCAGTTCTGGACTATAATCAGAAGCAAGCAGTGAAGGGTTATTTAAAGCTTGTTTTAGAGGTAAAACAAGTACATTTTGAACTGTACTTGCAAACTACATACCTGACAGAGCTAAAGAAAATAGGCCGCTATAAACAATAATTATACAGAAATATAGTTTTCCCCTGTGAGGACATGCATGGAACCGGACAGAAGGAGTTAAACTTAAAGTTCTGTATAATTTTCCCAGATTATAGCATATCTGTATTCGTCAGGTGGAACTCAGATGCTCAGCGGGGAGGGGGGGGGGGGTTCGTTCGAACCCACCGAACCCCCTCCCCCCCCCCCCCCCCACCAGATTACAGATTATAGCATATCTGTATTCGTCAGGTGGAACTCAGATGCTCAGCGGGAGGGGGGGGGGGGGGGTTCGTCCGAACCCACCGAACCCCCTCCCCCCCCCCCCCCCCCCCCCCCGAGCCTACGGGCCTGGGTTGCTTCTGCCTTTGTGGCTATGGATGCTGTAGCTTTCCTAAAAGGTCACCGGTTCGGGATGTACGGTGGCGGCCTCTCGCGGCTCTCTGCTTGGCTTGGTGTGGCATCGCGTCTGTTGGCTCAGAGAACATGCTTAAGGAGCGCGCAGGGCTGAGGTCTTGGTCAGAGCTACCTGTAGCTGCTCGACAAGCGTAAACTTCTGCTGCTGCTGCTGCTGAAATCAGTAGTGAAGCCTGTTTAAATGACCAATAAAAAGTCCCGGGAAGTTCAAACTTTTCTTCTTAATGTGACAAGTCTAACAAGTTTTAATGACAATATTTTTATTCGATGGATGAACGGAGTCCCAGGGGCTGTGTTTGTGTGTCATGAGCAATACAACAAGAGCATGATTTTCTCGTCATATATATATATATAGTGGTCCATTTTGAATTACACACAATTAGTGTGTACACGAGATTAGATTTACTAGGATGGGCTTCCTAAACTCCTCATCTGAAATGTGATCTGTTCAAAGATCCCAGGCTGAACAAGACCTATAATCCTCGTTTACTGACGTTCAACTGTTCAGATATATAAGGAATCGTTTCCAGTTTTTTTTAATGTTTCGTTTTTATTTAGTTGACTTGGTTAAATTTGTCATCTTTACGGTTACCTTTTTTATACACTGGGACGATGTTTTCCCATTTCCGGGCTGTAGCAAACTGCTGGCATTTTAGTGAAAAATTAAATAGGTCGCACAGCGACATGCAGGTAAATTCCGGTGGCCGTGTATTTTAACATAAGATTGCCAATTTGGTCTTGTCAAGTGGCCTTTTCTGTGTTTAATTTTCTCAGTGCTGATAACACTTCATTTGGTTGAATATTAAAAGGCTCACATTGATTATCATGGATGTCGAAGAAAACTGGTAAACTCAAGCCTTCTGGTAGTTTACACTGATCAGTTAAATAGGTATTTAATAATTCTGCTTGTGTGGCGGGGTCAGTCTCAAGTTTTCCCTCATTCTCTAGATAGGCTATATCAGAATCTGTTTTATTTCTGATTGTAGATTTAATACTTTTCTACCATTTCTTCGTACCACATGTTTCAAGCTGAATATTTAGGTTATCGTAATAACTGCGTTTTTTAATTCGTGATATGCGTACTACCTCGTTTCGTGTCCTTTTAAAATGTTGATAAGATTTGTTGTTATTTGTTTTGCGATACCGCCCCCAGCAGCGATTTCTTATCCGTATAAATTTACGCATTTCCGTGTCTATCCACGGTTTGTCATTTGATCTAATTTTTACGGTTTTCGATGGTACTAAGTCGGCAGCTGTAGCAAGAAAAAGACGGTTCCAATATTCTACAATATCGTTTAAATTATAAGGTATTATATTTCCAGTATATGCTAATTCTACATATGTAATATTTTATAGCAAACACAGAAATAGAACCAGTCTATAATTCTAATTATTAATTTATTTCATTTCCAATATTAAAATATTATTCATTGAATATCAGGGGGTGGTGGGGTCGTATTACATTAACCATCTACTACTTGCTAAACAATATATTCAGAATGTACCCCCCCCCCCCCCACACACACACACCCATCCCCCTGTATAAACGCCCCTGACCAAGACTGGAACACAAATAACAGAAACCCCCCAGGGTGCAACTCAAAATGTATCAATGTGTGATTTTGCCCGCCTCTTATAAAATATTAGAAAGATAAATATATAAATCCGTACATATACATAAAAGGTACATATACATGAAATGTGCACGGTTGAAACACATGTATAAATCATGCATACAGATATTGATATCTTACTTACACGTAAATAATATTAACCAATAAATCATTCAGAGCCCGCAAGGACTACATATGACCCACAACTAAGCAAACCGGTTATCACAACTTCCTAAAGCAAGCCTTTTTTTAATACATATCTGCAAGTTTAAAGGATACTTGAGTGATTGTTTCCCCTCTGATTTTGTGTTTTATTTCTAGGAGTACCACAAGGGTCTCCCTCCAAAAAATGTCCAATCATATTCAGACGTAATTTTACGTCCGTCCGTCGATTTATATAGCGCAACCCCGATTTATTATATTCAAAGTCACGGTTTTTGTAAGGTATCCCCAATAATGAAGAACCTAGGGTTTCCAATAAATATTGTTTATAAATATTATAAGGTATATCTTTTTATGTAAATATATGTAATTTTAATTTTTGTAAAAAAAATATTATTTCTGTGAGCTGAATTGTTTTTTAAGTTTCTGCTATGTTGGTTAATATTTTTTACTCATATGGTTTGTTATCATTTAATCACTAGGTGGCGCTATAGGTAGTTCCTGCGTAAACAAAGGAGTTTGTTCGTCTTCTTTTCTCTTATATCATATAATACCATATCATATAAAGTTATATCATAATATGTTATATTTTATTATATCGGTCAATGTTACTTTGTAATAATTTATATTCTTTCAATTTTGTTTAATATATTTACATTCAGGTATATTATTTCATTTAGAGATCAATATTATGAATTTACGTTACAAAATACACTTAAAGCTATATGAGAATTATAAAATGTTACATTTTAAGTAATTAAATATATATATATATATATATATATATATATATATATATATATATATATATATATATATATTTTTGGTTGATTGGACATTTTCAGTGTTTATCGCTTACCGGAAATCTCCAATTTCGGCGAGCAGGTTAGTCAGTCGTGGATGTCTGTTTGTTTGTCTGTCCCCTGCCTAAAATGCACAATTTTGCAGGGATCGCTTTCAACTTACACAGTTGATGTACAACCAAAAGTGCCCGAAGCCTATTGAATTTGTCATCATCAGTCAAAGGTCAGGGTCAAGGTCATCAAAAGTTTGCAAAACAGTTTTTTCTTCATATCTTTGTAACTATTTCAGCTGTAGCTCATTTTAATCGTCATTCCAAGGCTTTTCTTCTGGTGTATAGTGTCCATAAATTTGCGGTAACCATGGTTATGCATTTTGGGGAAAAGTCATGATATTCGAAAATAAGGGGTCATATTTTTCTAAATTTTAAAGCTACAGATGTCTAATTATTTTGCATCAGGTGACATACATGTGGTATTATTTGATTATTTTACAAGTCTCACGATATCTTTTACAATATCTCATTAAATGAGATATTTCAAGATATCGCTTAGTGATAGCCTAGATTCCACAAGTTTACAGGAATCATTTTGAAACTGATATATCTTATTTCTTACAATAATATGTTGGAATGGATTTTTCATTTTCCAGGTAGGCCGCTAGGGGATGCTGCACTGGACCTTCCCCACCATATCATATTTGGGTCATATCTCGAAAATAATAAACCTCAATTACAAAAACTATAGCTTATTTTCTTTCTCTGGGTCTTCTCCATAACCTGAGTAAGTAAGCTGGTCTCAGCTTTGTGTCACTTTTTTTAATTTCCAGTGTCCTAACTAATGGAATACTGGTTTACAAATAATCTGATACGTTAAAGAAACAGCTAAATAATACCAGGAAGAGAAGTTGTAGAATGACTATAGTACTTCTCTTGCTACATACTAATATAGTATATTAATAATATGTTGTATATATCTCATAAAAAATAATATATATAAATATGTATAAATAAAATTAATTAAAAAAATTACTATTAAGTTAGAGATCAATATGAGAGAAAATAATAATATTAATAATAATATATAATAATATATATAATATTGTATATAATATAATCGGGATGGGTGGGTTACGGTCATATAACGCTGTATATATATATATATATATATATATATATATATATATATATATATATGTTACAGTCAATGTGTAAAATCAGTCAATTTGTAAATTGCCTGAAATTTTCAGTCAGTTTGTTAAATGCCTGAAAATTTCAGTCATTTTGTAAAATGTCTGATTGAATCAGGCAATTTGTAAATTGACTGAAAATTTTCGGTACAATTATTTGACAGATTGACTTAAATTTTGAATTGGTGTAAGACAAGTCATTTATAAAAAACAGTTATTATTATAACATATATGTATTCTAGAATGGTACTCCTTCCTAATTTGAGTAAACTTTATATATTTTCTTCTTCTTTCTTATGCTAAATGTGTAAAAATATTATGTGAAATATTATATGTATTCTAATATGGTGTAACTTGCTAATTTTGGGTAAACTTTATATTTTTGACCTTTTTTTTCTTAAACTACATGTGTAATAATATGATGTGAAATATTATATGTATTCTAATATGTTATACTTAGCTAATTTTGTGTAAAAACTTTATATTTTTTTAACTTCTTTCTTAACCTACATGTGTAATAATATGATGTGAAATATTTGATCATAAATGATGACAATAATCACAGTTAAACTGAAAAATCACAATAATATTCCACATAATATGATTACACGCATAGCTTAAAGAGAGAAGAAAAAGTATAAACTGTTCTAAAATATTTCATAACTTGATATTTTGTCTTCTTTTTAAAGGTATGTGTATAATAATTTGATGCGAAATATTTGATAGAGAATGATGAGGATAATCAAATTTAAACAGATGCTAATACCCAATACCTGATCAAGATATACTTGGATGAGTTAAAATGGGTGGTTGTTTACCACAATTACTGTGCGCTACCCATATTGAGGCTACCCTCTGCACTATTTTATTAGAGCAAAACATTAATGGCTGATAGAGTTGAGTAGTTTCTTTTAATTGGCTGGCCATATTCCTTCTTTGATAGAGCCAAACAGTGACTTGTATTAGGCTTAGAGCTGAGTACTAAATGAGCACGAGTCAGTTTTGAACATGCTTCGATTAGAGTCACACCATGAATGTTGTTAGAATTGAGTACAAGAAGAGTCCAAGTGTGGTGGACAAGGGTATACGTTGACATGACTGGCCTTCATACTGCCAATTCTGTGTAAGCAACACTTTCACAGACCTTTTTTCAGCGAGTCCGAATAAAGAAATGTGCATTCTAAGGAATGCAAGCCTCCAGTGGCGAATAGAGTGCATGGGGGATGACTCGCAGGCGTGGAAGAGTAATCAAATTTGGGACTTTTTTCATAAACACCATACAAAATATAAAAATATATGTTTCTATTAAGAAGTCAAGGAGCTGTATACGTCAAAATTGATTGTATCGCTTAATCTTGGGGTTTTGTGTTTTCAAAATTCCTCGATATTATTTTTTAGTCTTCTGTGATAAGCCCCTGTGATATATCCCACAATTAAGCAACCCGGATGTCGCAATTACCGAAGGTCAGCCTGTTAATTAACTAGAATACGGGTAGTCGACAAGCGACTACGTGTATCCGCCGAAATAAGAGTGGGACGGGTGAAGTGAGGCATGGATTGAGTGGCAAGGGGAAATAGAGTGAGGTGTGTTGCATATTAGCATGGATGTCTGCAGCCGAAATGTGTATGTAGGTTGTGCCACCTACCACAAAATCCAGAAAGCTATCAAAGTTGTATACAAATGCAAAAAGTCAAACCACTGCCGAGATATGAGTGATTTTATCCCACGGCAGACAAACAGATGGACGCTGTGCAAAAATGGTTGCAGGTGGCGTATGATAAAGAGCTATGTGAGATATATACACATGATAAAATTTTGGCCCAATCGGTCAAACGGTTACCGAGATATAAGCCTGGATGTCTGCAGCCTAAAGATAAATGTAGGTGGTGCGACCTGCCACAAAATCCAGAAAGCTATCCAAGATGCATAAACCTGCAAATTTTTAGGCAGATAAGTCAAACCAGTGCCGAGATATGAGTGATTTTATTCCACGGCAGACAAACAGACAGATGCTGTGCAAAAATGGTTGCAGGTGGCGCCACCATTTTTTGTGTATGTTATAAAGCTATCCAAGGGCTACATTTGTGCAAAAATTTTTCCGGATCGGTCAAACGGTTCCCGAGATATGTGGGTTAATGTGTCAAAACAGACGAAAAGATGGACGCACTGGAGAGAGGAAAGGTCAGAGGTCAAAACAAAATCGGGGCGCAGCAGTTCACATATGACCCGAACATAATCCCGGGTTTCGTAAAATTCCGCCCAGCGCTCCGGACACCTGAGCGACGGAGTCCGGCTGAAAACATAGTATCCGCAAAACTGTTTTGGCGGATACAATTATGACAATGCCGCAAGTTTAAGGGCTACTTGGCTGTAGATTTTCCGCTTATTTTTATTACTATTTGTAGGAGTACCACAAGGGTATCCCTCTAAAAAATGTCCAAATCATATTTTTTAGACGTAATATTTACGTCCGTCCGTCTATGAACAGTTTGCCTCAAATGATCCATATTCAAAGTCAGGGTTTTCGAAAGGTATTTTAAATAATGAATATTAAAGGGCGGAATTTTACGAAACCCGGGATTATGTTCGGGTCACATATTATATATTATTTTCTCTCATATTGATCTTTAACTAAATAGTAATTTAAATTAATTTTATTTATATATATATTCATATATATTATTTTTTATGAGATATATACTACATATTATTAATATACTATATTAGTATGTGGCAAGAGAAGTACAGTAGTCATTCTACAACTTCTCTTCCTGGTAATTATTTAGCTGTTTCTTCAACGTATCAGATTATTTGTAAACCAGTATTCCAGTGCATTAGTTAGGACACTGGAAATTAAAAAAAAGGTGACACAAAGCTGAGACCAGATTACTTACTCAGGTTATTGAGAAGACCCAGAGAAAGAATATAAGCTATAGTTTTTGTAATTGAGGTTTATAATTTTCGAGATATGACCCAAATATGATATGGTGGGGAAGGTCCAGTGCAGCATCCCCTAGCGGCCATATCTGGAAAATGAAAAATCCATTCCAAAATATTATTGGAAGAAATAAGATATATCAGTTTCAGAATGATTCCTGTATACTTGTGAAATCTAGGTTATCACTAAGCGATATCTCGAAATATTTCGTTTAATGAGATATTGTACATGATATTGTGAGACTTGTAAAATAATCAAACAATACCACCTGTATGTTACCTGATGCAAAAAAACTAGACATCTGTAGCTTTAAAATTTAGAAAAATATGACCCCTTATTTTCGAATATCATAACTTTTCCCCAAAATGCGTAACCATGGTTACCGCAAATTTGAGGTCACTATACACCAGAAGAAAAGCCTTGGAATGACGATTTAAATGAGCTACAGCTGAAATAGTTACAAAGATATGAAGAAAAAAATGATTTGCAAAACTTTTGATGACCTTGACCCTGAACTTTGACTGATAATGACAAATTCAATAGGCTTCGGGCACTTTTGGTTGTACATCAACTGTGTAAGTTGAAAGCGATCCCTGCAAAACTGTGCATTTTAGGCAGGGGACAGACAAACAAACAGACATCCAAGACTAACTAACCTGCTTGCCGAAATTGGAGATTTCCGGCAAGCGATAAACACTGAAAATGTTCAATCAAAGAGAATAATGTGTCTATAAGAATTTTATATATATATATATATATATATATATATATATATATATATATTTAATTATTTAAAATGTAACATTTTATAATTCTCATATAGCTTTAAGTGTATTTTGTAACGTAAATTCATAATATTGATCTCTAAATGAAATAATATACCTGAATGTAAATATATTAAACAAAATTGAAAGGATATAAATTATTACAAAGTAAAATTGACCTATATAATAAAATATAACATAATATAATATAACTTTATAGGATAAAGTTTTATATGATATCAGAGAAAAGAAGACCAACAAACTCCTTTGTTTACGCAGGAACTACCTATAGCGCCACCTAGTGATTAAATGATAACAAACCATGTGAGTAAGATATATTAACCAACATAGCAGAAACTTGAAAAATATTCAGCTCACAGCTATTATGTGTTATACAAAAATTAAATTTACATTTATTCACTTAATTTTTTATACCTCATAATATTTATGACCAGTATGTTTTGAAAAATCATGGTTCTTAATTATCGGAGATACCTTTCGAAAACCATGACTTTAAATATAACATATTGGGGGTGCAATTTATAATTCGACGGACGGACGTAAAATTACGTCTGAATATGATTGGACTTTTTTTGGAGGGAGACCCTTGTGGTACTCCTAGAAATAAAACACAAAATCAGAGGGGAAACAATCTTCCAAGTAGCCATTAAACTTGCGGATATGTATAAGAAAAAACAGGCTTGCTGCGATAACCGGGTTGCTTAGTTGTGGGTCATATGTAGTCCTTGCGGGCTCTGAATGATTTATGGGTTTATATTATTTACGTGTAAGTAAGATATCAATATCTGTATGCATGATTTATACATGTGTTTCAACCGTGCACATTTCATGTATATATACCTTTTATGTATATGTACGGATTTATATATTTATCTATCTAATATTTTATAAGAGGCGGGCAAAATCACACATTGATACAGTTTGAGTTGCACCCTGGGGGTTTCTGTTATTTAGGAGTCTTGGTCAGGGGCGTTTATACAGGGGGATGGGTGTGTGTGTGTGTGGGGGGGGGGGGGGGTACATTCTGAATATATTGTTTAGCAAGTAGTAGATGGTTAATGTAATACCACCACCACCCCCTGATATTCAATGAATAATATTTTAATATTCGAAATGAAATATATTAATAATTGGAATTATAGACTGGTTCTATTTCTGTGTTTGCTATAAAAAATTACATATGTAGAATTAGCATATACTGGAAATATAATATAATATAAATATACATGAAATATAGTGTTGTATTTCCTTCTAAAACGGTTTGCTTACTCCTATTCATCAGTGAAAAAAAAGCTTGCACCGGGTGCGATGAGAGGTGCAAATATAAAAATTGCACACATGCTACAAGTTAACCTCACTGAGCACCTACACAAATCAAGATTTTTCAACTTTCCATCCGGTGTTTTTTCTGTGTTACTTCTCCCTAATTGGGAGTTGTCGCGCATGCGCAAGATCGGACCTCTGGTGATGCAGTTTTGTTATGGTAAAAAGACACTCATAGACTGTGTTTACTGACACACCGAATCATAACAACGTACAGAACAGGTTAATTGGAGGGATTAAGTCCATGTGCTCGGATATTTTTTTTCTAGTTAACTTTTGTATTACACATAATTTACTCATGTCTTGAGATGATGCATATATTATTGGGCATGTTTATTTACTTAAACAACATGATACGATATGTTATGATTCTGGAGTTTTAAATAAGCATATACGCCTGAACTACAATTATTTACAGTGTTTTACAATTCATTACTATTATTTTTATCCAGCGTAATATGACCGTATAAAACCACCCTGATTATATTATATATAATATTATATAATATTTGCTCTCATATTCATAACTTACTTAATGGTAATCTAAATTTTATTTAAGATATTTATAATCATATATAATAAATCATTATGAGATATATACTACATTTTATTAATATACTATATTAGTATGTGGCAAGAGAAGTTCTATATAGTTATTCTACAACTTCTCTTCCTGGTATTATTTAGCTGTTTATTTAACGTATCAGATTATTTGTAAACCAGTATTCCAGTGCATTAGTTAGGACACTGAAAATTACCGAATTATAAAACATGGTAATAACGGTTTTTTCAATACTATAAGCCTTCTTAGATAATACAAGTTGGCCTAATATAATCTTTTGTTTGCTTTATTGGATTGATTCAACACATGTTCCTTCCAATTCAGATTTCTGTCAATAGTTCATCCCATGTATTTATGATTATCTACAATATCTACATTTTCATTTTTTATAAGCAACTGCGGAGTTAACAGAATTAAATTTACTGAAATCAAAGATTACTTCTTTCGTCTTCTTAACATTTAATTTGAAATAGTATCAATCACGCAAAACTTATGAGTAAAAAATAATAACCATACAAAATTAACCCAAAATATTTTATTATATCTGTCAATATTATTAGTTATAATTTATATTTTTTCAATTTATTTTTATATATTTACATTCAGTTTTTTTCTTTTCATTTAGAGATCAATTTTATGAATTAACGTTATAAAATACACTGTATATGACAATTATAAAATGTCACATTTTTAAGTACATGAAATTGAATGTACATGTAATTCTTAGAGACAAATTATTTTCCTTTATTGAACATTTTCAGTGTTGATGTGACATTTATCTAAATTCAAATCCGTATAATTAAATGAACTTGTCTTTGCATTTGGTATAATATGTAGTATATATCTCATAAAAAATAATATATATGAATATATATATAAATAAAATTAATTAAATTACTATTTAGTTAGAGATCAATATGAGAGAAAATAATATATAATATTGTATATAATATAATCGGGGTGGGGGGGGGGGAGGGGGTTACGGTCATATTTCGCTGTATATGTATATATATATATATTATATGTATATAAATATATTTATATATGTTACAGTCAATGTGTAAAATCAGTCAATTTGGAAATTGCCTGAAATTTTCAGTCAATTTACAAATTGCCTGATTCATTCAGACATTTTACAAAATGACTGAAATTTTCAGGCATTTTACAAATTGACTGAAAAATCAGTACAATTATTTGACAGATTGACTTAAATTTTGAATTGGTGTAAGACAAGTCATTTATTAAAAACAGTTATTATTATTATAACATATATGTATTCTAGAATGGTACTCCTTGCTATTTTGAGTAAACTTTATATTTTTTCTTCTTCTTTCTTAAGCTAAATATGTAAAAATATGATATGAAATATTATATGTATTCTAATATGGTGTACCTTGCTAATTTTGAGTAAACTTTATATATTTTGACCTTTTTTCTTAAACTACATGTGTAATAATATGATGTGAAATATTTGATAATAAATGATGACAATAATCACAGTTAAACTGAAAAATCACAATAATATTCCACATAATATTATTACACGCATAGCTTAAAGAGAGAAGAAAAAGTATAAACTGTTCTAAAATATTTCATAACTTGAGAAAAGTTTATATTTTGTCTTCTTTTTTAAGGTATGTGTATAATAATTTGATGCGAAATATTTGATAGAGAATGATGAGGATAATCAAATTTAAACAGATGGTAATACCCAATACCTGATCAAGATATACTTGGATGAGTTACAAAGGGTGGTTGTTTACCACAATTACTGTGTGCTACCCATAATGAGGCTACCCTCTGCACTATTTTATTAGAGCCAAACATTAATGGCTGATATTGTTTAGTAGTTAGTTTCTTTTAATTGGCTGGCCATATTCCTTCTTTGATAGAGCCAAACAGTGACTTGTATTAGGCTTAGAGCTGAGTACTAAATGAGCACGAGTCAGTTTTGAACATGCTTCGATTAGAGTCAAACCATGAATGTTGTTAGTATTGAGTACAAGAAGAGTCCAAGTGTGGTGGACAAGGGTATACGTTGACATGACCGGCCTTCATACTGCCAATTCTGTGTAAGCAACACTTTCACAGACCTTTTTTCAGCGAGTCCGAATAAAGAAATGTGCATTCTAAGGAATGCAAGCCTCTAGTGGCGAATAGGATGCATGGGGGATGACTCGCAGGCTTGGCCTTGGAAGAGTAATCAAATTTGGGACGGTTTTTTCATAAACACCATACAAAAATATAAAAATATATGTTCCTATTGAGAAGTCAAGGAGCTGTATATGTCAAAATTGATTGTATCGCTTAATCTTGGGGTTTTGTGTTTCAAAATTCCTGGATATTATTTTTTGTCTTCTGTGATAAGCCCCTGTGAAATGTCCCACAATTAAGCAACCCGGATGTCGCAATTACCGAAGGTCAGCCTGTTAATTAACTAGAATACCGGTAGTCGACAAGTGATTACGTGTATCCGCCGAAATCAGAGTGGGACGGGTGAAGTGAGGCATGGATTGAGTGGCAAGGGGAAATAGAGTGAGGTGTGTTGCATATTAGCATGGATGTCTGCAGCCGAAATGTGTATGTAGGTTGTGCCACCTACCACAAAATTCAGAAAGCTATCAAAGTTGTATACAAATGCAAAAAGTCAAACCACTGCCGAGATATGAGTGATTTTATCCCACGGCAGACAAACAGATGGACGCTGTGCAAAAATGGTTGCAGGTGGCGCCACCAATTTTGCGTATGATAAAGAGCTATGTGAGATATATACACATGATAAAATTTTGGCCCAATCGGTCAAACGGTTACCGAGATATAAGCCTGGATGTCGGCAGCCTAAAGATAAATGTAGGTGGCGCGACCTGCCACAAAATCCAGAAAGCTATCCAAGATGTATAAACCTGCAAAATTTTAGGCAGATAAGTCAAACCAGTGCCGAGATATGAGTGATTTTATCCCACGGCAGACAAACAGACAGATGCTGTGCAAAAAAGGTTGCAGGTGGCGCCACCATTTTTTGTGTATGTTATAAAGTTATCAAATGGCTACATTTGTGCAAAAAATTTTCCGGATCGGTCAAACAGTTCCCGAGATATGTGGGTTAATGTGTCAAAACAGACGAAAAGATGGACGCACTCGAGAGAGGAAAGGTCAGAGGTCAAAACAAAATCGGGGCGCAGCAGTTCACATATGACCCGAACATAATCCCGGGTTTCGTAAAATTCCGCCAAGCGCTCCGGACACCTGAGCGACGGAGTCCGGCTGAAAACATAGTATCCGCAAAACTGTTTTGGCGGATACAATAATGACAATGCCGCAAGTTTAAGGGCTACTCGGCTGTAGATTTTCCGCTTATTTTTATTACTATTTGTAGGAGTACCACAAGGGTATCCCTCTAAAAAATGTCCAAATCATATTTTTTAGACGTAATATTTACGTCCGTCCGTCTATGATCACTGTGCCCCCAAATTATCCATATTCAAAGTCCGGGTTTTCGAAAGGTATTTTAAATAATGAATATTTAAGATTTGTGAATACATACTGGCCTTAAATATTATAATCTATATAAATATTTAAGTAAATAAATGTAAATTTAATTTTTGTATAAATATTTTTTTCTATTGGCTGAATATTTTGAAGTTTTTGCCAGTTTGCTTAATATTTCCTACTCACATCTCTTCGTTATCGTTTGACCACTAGGTGGCGATATAGGGAGTTCCTGTGTTAAGTGTAAGTCCCATAGAGGACCCGGCAGAGCCACGGCAGTGCCACAGATAGGTCCGGGATGTTCCGGGGTGTAAGCCGTAGCGCTGCCGGGATGGTTCGGGACGGTCCGGGAGGGCGATCCGGCAGTTTTTGACATCCAAAAACTGCCGGGGCGTTTCGTGGTGATCCGGGGCTCATCCGTACCTCTGACGGGGCTTTGCCGTAGGTGTCCGTGCCAGTGCCGTGGAAGTCCTGGGCACTGCCGTGACAGTCCTTGGAGGTCCGGGGCAATGAAAAAACCCCGGCAGAGCGACCGACCAATACGGCAGAGCCCAGGACTTCCACGGCAGTGCCCCGTCGGAGCTGCGAATCACCCCGGACTAGCGCGGCAAACAAAAACAGGAATGCGTAGAGCATCCTTGGCGGACCGTGGTGAGACGTAGCTCTGCCGAGATAATCCGGGGCTCTACCGGGATAATTTCTGCCAAAAAAACACCCAGGATCACCACGAACCACCCCGGACCGTATCCGTTGTGATTCGTGGAAATCCTTGCCTATCCGTAGTAATGCCTGCTTCTGCGGGACTGTACCTTAAACAAAGAAGTTTGTTGGTCTTGGTCCTCTGATATAATATAATACTGTATCATTAATTGTTATATCATATTCAATTATATTTTATTATATCTGTCAATATTATTAGTAATAATGTATATTCTTTCAATTTATTTTTATATATTTACATTCAGGTTTTTTTTTTTCATTTAGAGAACAATTTTTATGAATTTATGTTATAAAATTCACTGTATATGACGATTATAAAATGTCACATTTTAAAGTACATGTAATTAAATGTATATGTAATTCTTATAGACACATTATTTTCCTTTATTGGACATTTTCAGGGTTAATTTTGTATGGTTATTATTTCTTACTCATAAGTTTTGCCTGATTGATACTATTTCCAATTAAATGTTAAGAAGACTAAAGAAGTAATCTTTGATTTCAGGAAATTTAATTCTGTTAACTCCGCAGTTGCTCATAAAAAAATGAAAATGTAGATATTGTAGATAATCATAAATACATGGGTTGAACTATTGACAGAAATCTGAATTGGAAGGAACATGTGTTGAATCAATCCAATAAAGCAAACAAAAGATTATATTAAGCCTACTTGTATTATCTAAGAACTTCAGGGGCGGATCCAGGATTTAGGAAAAGGGGGGGATCCAACCCAGGAGGACTAATGAAAATACTAAAAAAAAAGGTCATCACGTCTGGAAAAGGGGGGGGTCCAGGCCGCAAAGTTACGTCTAAATCCCCTTAAAAAAGGTTGCTTCGGGTGAAAAAGGGGGGGTCCGGACCCCCTGGACCCCCCCCCTGGATCCGCTTCTGAGCTTATAGTATTGAAAAAACCGTTATTACCATGTTTTATAATTCGGTAATTTCCAGTGTCCTAACTAATGCACTGGAATACTGGTTTACAAATAATCTGATACGTTAAATAAACAGCTAAATAATACCAGGAAGAGAAGTTGTAGAATAACTATATAGAACTTCTCTTGCCACATACTAATATAGTATATTAATAAAATGTAGTATATATCTCATAATGATTTATTATATATGATTATAAATATCTAAAATAAAATTTAGATTACCATTAAGTAAGTTATGAATATGAGAGCACATATTATATATAATATTATATATAATATAATCAGGGTGGTTTTATACGGTCATATTACGCTGGATAAAAATAATAGTAATGAATTGTAAAACACTGTAAATAATTGTAGTTCAGGCGTATATGCTTATTTAAAACTCCAGAATCATAACATATCGTATCATGTTGTTTAAGTAAATAAACATGCGCAATAATATATGCGTCATCTCAAGACATGAGTAAATTATGTGTAATACAAAAGTTAACTAGAAAAAAAAATATTCCAGCACATGGACTTAATCCCTTCAATTAACCTGTTCTGTACGTTGTTATGATTCGGTGTGTCAGTAAACACAGTCTATGAGTGTCTTTTTACCATAACAAAACTGCATCACCAGAGGTCCGATCTTGCGCATGCGCGACAACTCCCAATTAGGGAGAAGTAACACAGAAAAAACACCGGATGGAAAGTTGAAAAATCTTGATTTGTGTAGGTGCTCAGTGAGGTTAACTTGTAGCATGTGTGCAATTTTTATATTTGCACCTCTCATCGCACCCGGTGCAAGCTTTATTTTCACTGATGAATAGGAGTAAGCAAACCGTTTTAGAAGGAAATACAACACTATATTTCATGTATATTTAACACATCTGGTATTTAAAAGTAGGTCTGTGCGATATTATCGATATATCGATATATCGCGATATGGGGATTCGCATATTGCGTATCCTGATGCAGTTTTCGAATATTGATATTTTTCGATATCTTGATTTATCTAAAACTGATTTTTTTTTAAATATTGGGATTCGCATATTCCATACAGAAACAAGGAATCCCAATATATTGCAATACAAAATTCGCAAGCGATATCTAGCCCAAGTGAATGGGTCACTCTAAAGATTATATCTATTACATCTATATCTGAGTGAGGTGAAATCAATTAGTCTAGTCATTTAGTGCATAAATTTGAATACACAGTGATATCAGTTGTCCATGATAGAATATACAATATCTGAAATGGTTAATGACTCCAGTTGGTTTCTGACTATAGTGTGTGGTGGTAGTTTCATTTCTTGTTCTAATTATTCACCATAGATAAGGTGTGTTAAATAAGTAACAACAGCGGGGTAACCCTTTGACAAAAAGCCAGTCATGACAGCCTGACAGGCAGGAGAAATCTCCTTTGGCTCAAATTTATGTAGTCATCCTGCTCTACCCTACTCTGGACTCCTAATAGCATTCCCCTTATCATTACTGGTAATTAGGGTGATAACAGTGATTAGGGGATAACAGTGATGTAGTCGAGTCGACGACATCCGAGTCCTTTATCTTCTACGAGTTCTAGTTAATTGGGACTATATATAATATAATGTAATGTAATGTAATGTAATATAATATAATATAATATAATATAATATAATATAATATAATATAATATAATATAATATAATATAATGTAACGTGCAACCGAGTTCACAAACAGAAGAAAAGCACTGCTGGTTTTCTACTAGGTCTTTACTCGTAAAAAGTCAAAGATACATTAGCGGGTGAAGACCCCACCCCTACATACATGGATATATCACATATATCTATCATGTCCGCAACAGGCTTGTTATCCTCTGGGTGACCACAGTGAGTCTGGGGCACCAGTACACACCAGCTGGTCACTGTCACCTCACAGCAGGGGTTCCCAGCTACCTGCTGTAATCATATATGCTGTAATATAATATAACATAATATAATATAATATAATATAATATAATATAATATAATATAATATAATATAATATAATATTATATAATATAATATAATATAATATAATATAATATAATATAATATAATGTAGTGGAATGGAATGGAATGACATGAAATAAAATTTAATATAATATAATAAAAAATGATATAAGATGAGAAGAAGAGAGAGTAGAAGAGAAGAGAAAAGAAGAGAAGGGAAGAAAAGAGAAGAGAGGAACAGAAAAAGTACAAATCCCCTTTTTGAAGCAAGAAAAACCTGCAGCGTCATCTAGTAGCCAAATGGTAACTAAACATAAGATAAGATAAGATAACATTTATTTGCCTTAAGTTCCAGTAATTTGCTGTTGACTTACAATTCATAACATAACAAAATAACATCGAACGTATCTGACTATGCATGAAAGATTGTCTTGTATCTTCCAAGAATTAAGCTGCCGATAAAACATATAACTCAAAACTTTAAATATCTAGAGGGTTGTGAGTTGAAAAGTTTAATACTGTATGGCACAATAGATAGTCTAAGGAGACAGGCGGGGGCGGTGGTCCCAGACCACCTCTACCGTGTCTGTCTTGTGACTCAAAAGACTAGTTCTAGCTAGCTAGCACAATAGATTTTTTAAAGCAAGTACTTCTGCTAAATGTTACATCTAAGCTTTTACTTTAAGGTAAAAAACTGAACTCTAAATGTAGGGGATGTGTCGTTCATGACCTTTGATACGAAGGCCATTGATTTGGTTTCACAGATTTCCTAGAATGTGGCAAGAGAAGTACTAGTTATTCTACAACTTCTCTTCCTGGTATATCATTCAGCTGTTTCTTTAACTTATCAGATATATTTGTAAACAAGCAGTCCAGTGCACCAGGAGACTGGAAATTACTGAATTATAGAACATGAAAATAATAGTTTGACAATATTTAACTTTCTCAGATAAAACATAGAGGAAGGCCTGAAATAAATATTCTTGGATTGATTCAACAAATGTTCTTTCCAATTCAGGTTTCTGTCAATAGTACATCCCAGATATTTATAATTTTCTACAATATCTACATATAATTCTCTATACAGTGTTTTTTTGTAAATTCATAATATTGATCTCAAAATGAAAATAAAATACCTGAATGTTAATATATGAAACAAAATTGGAAGAATATAACTTATAACTAAGTAATATTGACAGATATAATAAAATATAATTTAATATGACATAACATAATATGATATTATTATATGATATCAGAGGAAACAAGACCAACAGACACCTTTGTTTGCGAAGGAACTACCTATAGCGTCACCTAGTGGTCAAATGATAACAAACCATATCAGTAAGAAAGATTGATCAAACTAGCAAACACTTTTAAGTAATTATTCAGCCATTAGAAATAATTTTATATAAAATTATTATATTTAAACATATTTACTTTATATATATTTATATTTTATAAATTTTTAATCACTGTATATCGCAAAAATCTTGGAATTTCATTATCAGAGATACCTTTCGAAAACCATGACTTTGAATATGAGGTGCGATAATGGGGTGCGACAATGAACTTCACGGACGGACGTAAAAATACGTCTAAATAATATCAAATGGAGGACGGACGAAGGGTCATTGCTATATGTTTTTTTACACATATCGATTTCCCACTACTCAACTACACTGATTGATTGAACTCCAACAGAATGACGACCAACCCATGGGAGGATGGGCCTCCCCGTCAGATGCGTAAAACCGGTCTACACCACGCTGCTCGATCACTAGTCTGCCGACACGAATTCCAACCCGATGAGCTGAATAGAGCTGTCATTGAACTTGTCAAGAAATACAAGACGGGGCTGTGCGCTGTTCATACAATCAGTGGTACCACAATGCAGCTGATTTTTGGAACTCCAGAACTTGCTGAAGAAGTATTAGTCAATGGTGTGCAGTGTTTGGGGAGGACTTTAGACACTCAGGCGGCTGAACTGAGTAAGCCGTTATGGGTGTCACTGCGGGGTCTCCCGCTGAATTTCCCTCACGAGTTGATAACGGCAGAAATGAAGAGATACGGCAGAGTCGTGAAGGGGTGCCGCCACAAGTTTTGGCCAGAGACCGAGCTGCCGACTTTGGACAGAGAGATTTTGATGTTTATTGAGAGAGAAGTCCCCGATAGAATGGAATTCTTCCTGGGTAATGAACGTCATGTTGCTTACATTCGTTACAAGGGGAAGACCAGGCTATGCTGGCGCTGCAAAGTGGAGGGCCATGTGGCTAGAGACTGTCCCGATAGAGAAAGAGAAAGACCAACTAAAGCCGACGAACCTGGATTGATGGTAACCCTTCCGACTACTGAAAAAAAGGCCGTAAAAGATGTCGAACCTGAACTGCCAGAAAGCCCCCCGAGAGGACAAGCAGCTGCGTTATCTGACTTCGACGACGACGATCCCTTCCCGCCCCTGCAGATTGTTGATACACCCGTAGATGTCGCCCATAATTCACGTAGAAAGAGGAAATTACCAGAATCGCCGTCCAGCCAACTACCAGGAGACCCTCGCCGACACCCACAAGACCGAGACCGGAACACGGATCTTCAGACCCCAAGTTCTACCAGAGTCTCAGACCAGCCGACCTCTGAGAATCAGGACTTTCTATCCTAAATTATGAACTTTCATGAATTTACCTTTTATATACTGTTTATTAACTTTCATTGTAGCTAGTCTTAACATCAGAGGACTTTGTGTTACACAAAAACAACTGTCATTAAGAAACTACGTTTTGAAACATAAAATTGATATTCTTTGTTTACAGGAAACCTTTTTATCGTCCTATGAGAGTTCTCAAATCTTTAAGTCCTGGCAAGGTAATGTTTTTTTCCAGTGGTTGTGCTAATCGTCACTGTGGAACTGTAATATGGGTATCCACCGCTTGTGACGGGCAAGTCCTAGAGCAGAAAACAGACACCGAAGGCCGCATTGTGAGTATTATTCTTGATTTTGGTCAAACTCAATGTAATTTAATTAATGTATACTGTCCTAATGGTTCAAGCGACAGACGTACCTTTCTCTTAAACTTAAATAATTTTATTCTATCAACAGATCCAGTGAAGTGTCCGGTAATATTAGCGGGGGATTTTAATTGCATAGAAAATATCAATCTCGATAAACAAGGTGGTAATATATCACATAAAGGTTGTCTTGTTGGTAGAGAAGAAATTAATAATCTTAAACGGAAATACATGCTAACAGATTCTTTCAGAGTTTTAAACCCTGAAACAAAAGCTTTTAGCCATCACTGGAAAAGGTATGAAGTACATACTAGGATTGACAGAATTTATACTGGACGTGTACTTTTCATTAAACATTGTGCTATTTTAAGGAATATTTTGTCTGACCATGAATGTGTCACAGCGAACATCGATTTTAACTGTAAACCTCGGGGGCCAGGCTACTGGCATTTCAATAGTTCAGTTTTAAAAGATCCTTTATACAATGAAATAGTGACAGATTTTTGGAAGCGTTGGCAAACTAGTAAGGAAAAGTACAATAATATTTTGTTCTGGTGGGATCTGGGGAAACAAAAACTCAAAGAGCTTACCAGAAGCTATTGTAAAGATAAGGTCAAGGCTATAAGAAGGTTAAAATTCCGCTTGGAAAGAGAATACAATTCCTTGCTTTCAGAGCGCGAGCAAGGTTTGTGTGTCAATTTAGAACAACTTTTAAAAATAGAACAGAAACTGAGGGATTTCAATGAGAAAGAAACAAATGCTACGGCCATTAGGTGTAAAGTCCAGTTTAGGGAGCAAGGTGAACGCCTGACAAAATTCTTTGTTGGGCTCGAAAAACAAAGAGGTGCTCGCCGAACCATGCAGACTTTAAAGGATGAAAAGGGCATTGTTCATTGTGACATAAAGGACATGCTCGAAGTGGGGAAATCTTTTTATTCATGTCTTTATTCTGCGGAAAAAACTGACTCCAGGGCCCAAGATTTACTGTTGGCCAAGGTCTCTAAGAAACTTTCAATTGAAAACATGCAACAATGTGAAGGTGAAATTTCTTTACAGGAAGCCACAGTAGCCTTAAAGAGTTTTAAAAAGGAAAAAAGTCCAGGGCTTGATGGATTGACAGCGGAATTTTATTTACATTTTTGGGACATTTTAGGAAATGATTTCATTAAAGTGGTGAATACGGCGTATAAAATTGGAAATCTCTCTACATCACAGAGGCGGGGTGTAATATCATTGTTATTTAAAAAAGGTGATCGTGAACTGTTAAAAAATTGGCGTCCGATTTCTTTACTTAACGTAGATTATAAGATCTTGACTAAATGTTTGAGTATTCGGTTGTTAAAAGTGTTGCATGAAATAATTGCAAATGACCAGACTTGCTCTATTAAAGGTCGTTCCATAATGCAGTCTGTTTCCTTAATAAGAGATGTGATAGATTATGTCAACTTTAAACAAATACCTGGTGCTATGTTATGTTTAGACCAGGAAAAAGCTTTCGATAGAATTGATTGGAGATTTATGGTTAAATGTCTAAAAATCTTCGGATTTGGGCCAGGGTTTAATAATTGGATACAATTGTGTTACACAGATGTGCAGAGCTGTGTTAAGATAAATGGTTTCCTGTCGTCCTTTTTCACTCTTTCAAGAGGCACTAGACAAGGGTGTCCTTTAAGTCCTCTTTTGTATATTATAGTTGCAGAGATAATGGCAAATGCCATTCGATGTGATGATAATATTAAAGGTATAAAGTTACCAGATGACACAGAGTTAAAAGTCGTACAGTATGCAGATGATACTTCTATTTTTGTTTCAGATACTGAATCGATAACTGCTTGTCTAACTCTTTTAAATATTTTTCAGCGAGCTTCTGGGGCAAAGATCAATAAGGAAAAAACAGAAGGTTTGTGGCTAGGTTGTAACGTTGGTAAGAACGAAACACCAGGTAATATTAAGTGGACATCTAATCAAGTAAAAGTATTAGGGTTTTATTTTGGAAATACTGATGTGTGTAATGAAAATTGGGAGGTTAAAATTAAGAAGTTGCAAAATGTTTTGGCTATGTGGTCTCACCGGAATTTGTCTTTTACAGGTAGGATGGTTATTATTAATTCAATTGCTAGTAGTGGAATATGGTACTTTTCTAATATTATTCATATGCCATCATGGGTGTCTGATAAGATAGAAAAGCTTCTTATTGACTTTTTCTGGAGCTATAAGAGACACCTGGTGGCCAAAGATATCATCATGCTACCTAGGAATAATGGTGGACAAAATCTGGTGTCCATTAAAAATAAGATTATTGCACAGAGAATCACATGGATATCCAAAGTATTAAACATGGATCACAAATGTCGCATTTTAGCGGAGTATTTTATTGGTTTGCACAGAGGCACCTCATTTGGTAAAAACATATTAAGATGTAGCTATAATGTTACTTATAAGAATTGTCGAGATCAACCAGTTGTGTATCGGGAAATGTTGGACGCTTGGTATAAATTGAAAGTTACGTATAAGATCCAACCTATGAACAAAACTGCAATTTTTGATCAAATACTGTTCCTGAATGATCAGATTATTAATGATTCTGGTGAAAAGTTCTTCCTTAAAGAATTTATTGAAAATGGATGTTGTAAAATAAAACACATTTGGAATAGACGTATCGGATATTTCCACAGGTTCGATGAGGTATCCGCACGGTATAAAATTAAACCGGATGGTAAAATCGAAAAGATGTACGAGGAATTAATAAACTGTATTGATTCAGATTGGGTTAATATTTTAAGGTGCGGAAGGGACTCAGATTATACGTCTGATTTCGTGATTAATCAGGGGAAAAATGAAATATCTATTTCAAATTTTTCTGTTAAATTGTTGTATGGCATGTTGCTCATGAAGAATTCTCCAGCTTGTATGGTGAAATGGCGGAACATTTTTAATAACGATTTGGAAACAAAACATGTCTTTAGCAGATGTTATTTTAAACTTAGTGACAGATTACACTTGGATATTAACTGGAAGTCGTTACATTTTGCTCTGCCAACAAAGGATTTTTTAAAGAAATGTAAAATATTATCGGATGATTTATGTGATGTATGTTTAAGACGAGAAACAAATTTGCACATATTTTATGACTGTTCAGTAGCTTTAAGATTTTGGAAAGAGATTAATTACATATTTAACAGAGTTGCTGAGGAAACTGTTATTTTAAATCTATTTACTATATGTTTTGGATTTAACCATAGACAGGGAGATTTTTCAGAGGTATGCATTAAGCTTTTAGATTTCCTTCTTGTTTCGGGTAAATACATACTGTGGAAATGTAGAAATATGAGACTGTACAATAATGATGTGAATAATGTTATTTGGTTTAAAACGTTAATCACCAGTAGGTTAAAAGAAGAGCACTTAAAATTTATAGAACTTGGACAGAAAAGAGCTTTTGTGGATTTGTGGTGTTATAAGAATGCACTGTGTTCAGTAGATGATGATTATGAGTTCCGTGTTAATATTTGACCTTTTTTAATTGGCGGGGGGGGGGGGGGAGTTACTGTTGAATGTTGGTTGATATATTGTTGAAGGTGTGGTTTAAATTTAGTATTTGTTTGTATACTTGCATGTGAAATTTCGTATATGAAGGTTAATATGGATTGCTAACAGACTTTATAATTGTGTATTTATATATATATCCTGATTTTAATAAACAATATAAAAAAAAAAAAAAATATCAAATGGAGAGTTTTTGGAGGGAGACCCTTGGGGTACTCCTACAATTGAACAACAAAATCAGAGATAAGCAAATGTAACCTGGCAATTTAACTAAGCGAAGTAACCTAAAACATTCCGAATTGTTTTATAAAGCTAACCTTTGGCATTGCGACATACGGATTGCATTAATCTAGGATTTGTTTGATCCTTGCGGGCTGTCATATGACCTATATGTGTTATCAAAATTTATGTGCGAGTCAAATATCTATGTCTGCAAGCATAACGGTACATATATTCCAACTGTGCATATTATATATATATAATATGTAGAAATGCGGATTTATTTATTTATCAATTTACTGTTTTATAAGAGGCGGGTTAGATCACCAATTGATATAGTAATTATAGACTTTGGTTCTATTTCTGAGTTTACCCATAAAATATTCCATATGTAAACCTGGCCTGGTTTAGAATAAATATATACTGCAAACAAAATACCTAATTTTTTAAAACCTTATACTTAATTGTAATATATCTTCATGTGTCACACAGACAAAAAGATTATATATATATATATATATATAATATATATATATATATATATATATATATATATATATATATAATCATTTATTTATTTGTGTGTGTGTTTATGATAAAAAATCTCCCAAATTTGATTACCCTCCCACGCCTGCGAGTCATCCCCCACCATTTTCGCCACTTTGGACTTGCACGACTTAGAATGCACGTTTCTTTATTCGGCTCACTGAATAAAGGTCTGTGAAAGCGTTGCTTACACAGAATTGGCACAGGGGCGTAGCCAGGATTTAGGTAGGGGAGGGAGCCATTATCAGTGGCGGATCAAGAAATTCGAAAACAGGGGGGGGGGTGTAGGGGCGCTAATATGCATGTATATGCAATAGGAAAACGGTTGTATATATATATATATATATATATATATATATATATATATATATATATATATATATATATATGTTACGGAGTGACATAAAAGCGGACCGAACTATCTCGCTAGTGAAGCTTGCTTTGCCAGCGAAGCGGTTGGTACGCCGGATTTGTGCGTCACCGTTTTGGGTTCGAATCCCGGATCGGCCCAGTATATTCCCCTGATCAATTTGTCTTCGTAACAATATATATTATTATTAATATTTACTATACTTTATATATTTTAGTTTATGAATATATATATATTTTTTATTTTCTATTATGAACCATGGTGTAATTAAGGTAAGTTACAGGTACATGGGGAGGGCATGGGAAGGGGTTTCCCCCTCACATATTAGGAAAATTTTTAATATACAATGTAAAGAGGACATTTTGAGGCAATTTAAAAATAAAAAATAAGGATTTCCTGTTCCTGAAAACAGTTGCCTGACGTCATTGCGTTATGTAGTCAAACTGTTGAGAGGTTCAATATTTAATATTTATATATCTTAAAATTAGGATATAAAATTTCAATCGCCTTCAAACGAGTCAATGGCGCAAAAGCGCAATCACGTTTGTAACTATCAAAATATTATCTTTTAAATGTAATGCTCGTGGTGAAATAACTGATAAACTGAATTATTATATTAAACTTTGCATTTAACCGGGTTCCGTGGTCTCTACAGCACACCGGACTTCTAAGAGCTCAACACAGATTGCGAGTTTTAGTACCGGTATCACCAGAGGAGCCGTAAGATTGTTCACGGTCGACCCCAACCAGGGTCCGGTGCTCGATCTATCTGCAGTTGTTCTGCAGCTGTTAATAAATATCCTGATACTCAATTAATATATTTGAAAGTAATTGTATCTGCAAATAACTAAATTAAAGTCTAATTCCTTATTAATCATAAGAAACATGAAAAACGAAAATTAATCTAGAAAATCGAAAATATGATAAAATGAGAGATTTTGCAGCTGAACGGGGGCCGCGCGCCGAAAGCGCCCCCTCTGGATCCGCCACTGATAGCATATATCCACTACTGATTTAATGCATATATATATATATATATATATATATATATATATATATATATATATATATATATATATATATGGGCCCTGCGGCCCCCCCCCCCCCCCCCTTGGCTACGCCCCTGTTGGCAGTATGAAGACTGGTCATATCAACGTATATATGGTACAGACACAATACCGCATATATCCATAATCATTCTAAGAAGAATAAGCACTCCAAATGTTCTGCTTCATGTTTTTTACTTCTTACTTTTAAACTTTAATTTTAACCTTATTACATGTTGTTTGTCCATCAGGACCAGATGTAATCCATAGGTAATGCCGCAGACACACATTATTCTTTATAATGACATTTTACATGACAGGTAAACGAACAAATTATTTAATTTATTAATTCATTGATATGGCCACATTATATTATTATATGGTCATAACAAAACCAACAGGGTCACGTACTGCATGGTATAATTGAAAACCAAAAGTGTTTATAACTAGAATTTATTGTAACTTTTTTGCCGTATGCTCCATGCCCAAATTGTCAAAATAAAAGAAAGAGTCACGGTCCGGAATAAGCTGATAACACAGACTGTCCTATAACT
This sequence comes from Sipunculus nudus, assembly GCA_026874595.1. NCBI lineage: Eukaryota > Metazoa > Annelida > Sipuncula > Golfingiida > Sipunculidae > Sipunculus > Sipunculus nudus. The sequence goes on from CM049312.1 coordinate 60,883,564, forward strand.
CTTATTAATTCAAATGATTGATATTTTACCTTATAGTCTGTGATGTGTTTCTGTTACATTTCAAGTTTTTTTTTACGGAGAGAGTACAAGAGAAACAGAGAGACTGCATGGAATGTGCACAAGGAATTTTTATGTAAATAGGATTAACCATCATGGATTATGTATGCCTGTGTTTGTATAATCAATAGTGTATGTGCCAGGGAAGAGATAACGTGGCGAGTACTCAATTTGCACGATTGGATTATGCTTATCAACCGAAACAGGAAGATTTATATACCAGGCCCAGCAGCAGGATGAAGTCTAATCAGAACCACTATCATGCATGATTGTACAGTGTTTAAAAAAATGTTGATGATCCACCAGAACAACAACGTCATTAGCATTGCTCGACCTGAGCTTATGTATAAAAGGCCTTTTACTAAACATGAAAGTTTCAGGTTATGAGTTAATTAACCTGCCCTTCCGTCCTGTGAGCTCTTGTCACCATGCACCGTTGTCGTCAATAGGACATATATCAAAACAATTCCAACCTGAAATGGGAATTGAATGACCTCAACTATATTATATACACATGCGGTCAGTATTGCGCAATATGCAAAATGTATGGACCGGAACAAGATTTATTTAGCAAAGATACTAATGATGTTTGGTTAACCTGCACCTTTTTTTACCCACCATTTTGCCATATTTAAGGTAGAATTAAATGTACATCAGTAATGATGTCACAATGTTGTTGAGGTTGTTATTTTAAAGATACATTGAATAACATAGGCCTACATTTCATCCACATTCGACTATGCCCATTATTCTAGATTTAGTTTTCTGATCATGCACACATGTGGATTTAAGCCATTTAATTCTTAATCTTTGCCATACTTTCAACCAGTTGGGTTGATCAACACCACGCGGGAAAGTTCCATGAACCACGTGATGATAAGAATTGAGTAAAAATTTTTCCTAACCGCAAAATCACCACAGTCACTCATATATTTCAATATGTACTCCAGCTGTACTTACCTTATAATATATCGTGTGTCGTACATAAAATAGAATATAATTCTTGTTATACCTAGGCACGGGAGTTAAAGTTTGTGAAGATGAACACAAATTTGTATTGATAATTACTTATAACATATTATTGTGTGCATGGCGAACTATTTTATCATCAAAAACTAGAGAGCACTCAGAGACCCCACACCTCAGCCAAAATTTTGTATCACAGATTCAGATCAGGGATCCAAGGAGTAAACTGATGAAGCGTTCTTTTGTGCTACGAAATACTTTAATTTACGCCGAGATAAATGTGACGCATGGTTTATAATCAAGAGAAGACCTACACACGTCCAAACAAAATCAACGAGACTGAGATTTAAATATTAACTCGTGGGTATGATTTAATCTGTCTTTCTGTCTTTGGCTGTGCGCTTGAATGCCGCTTTCCTCTTCGCCTTCTATATTTATACCGATGCACGATATATACTTGTACACACTACTTCACATTAAAAGTAACCTATCATATCAGAGAATAAATTCCCTGTCCATTACCTGTAGATGTGACGGCTACTACACATATACTTCTATGGCGTTCAACAAATGACTTTACAATACCAGCAGCTGACATGAAAGGGCACCTGTGCATTCTAACTCTACGCAGATCATTTTCCCAAAGTTGACACAGTAATCATTGATCAAAACTTCATAATAACACTGAAAATGTCAATAAAATTTAAGACTTTAATTTAAATAGAGATTGCATTAAAGGTATGTATGCTATTTGTTTTTTATACCATTTATGCTATGCTATTAACAATTGAAATAATTAAATGGTTATAGAAGCTTGCTCGGAACATTACTGTGTAACACTGATATTTTGTGTAGGTTCACGCTCCCAATTTTAAATATTGAACACTCGTGAATGCTGATGTCAGCGTTTTCCTCTTATCAGTTTAGAAACAAAAATGGTTATTCAATAGATTACGAGCACAATAAGCCTGTATGGAAGCTTTTTGGTTGATAAGAATTTATCAGATAATAGCCCTCAGCCATAATAATATATATTTCCTGTTCGTATCACGACGTCCACAGTCCATCTCCATTGGTCGTCGTTAACGCTTCAGGTGAGGACCACTGAGTATTTCAAATCATATTTTTAGGCGGTGTTAATCTCCGAACAAGTGTTTTTTTTATGTACAGTAATAGTTATGTATCTGAATGCTACTAATATTAAATACAATGAAATTCTTCTTCTGTCCTAAGTTTTACAAAGGCTTGGTCATTTAACTTCAGCTCATGCTTTTTACAACAACTATCAAACTGTCGAATAAGAAGGATTTGCCTAAGTCGAGTTATATGAATACTTGGCTTGTTCGAGCAATATCCGTTTGATTGTCATTTGGTGATTTTCTTATATATGATCGACTAGTCATCAGTCGGTTAATACATTAAAACATACACACACACACAATCAGAGAATAATAGTGACGAGATGCCAGACATCGCATGGCAGCTTTTTAGTAGAGAACGTTTTACAGAAAACTCACATACATATTATTAACATATCATATGCATTGAGATCCGATCCTACGGATGCCTGTAAGTTTGGAAATGGTGTCACTTTAAAAATCCCTATATGTTATGTATAAGCGGAACCTCTGTAAGGCGGACACCTCACTACTGCGGACAACGGACAGCAGATTTTAACTCAAACCAACATTCTAAGAGTAAATGAACCTGACAAATGCGGACACGATACGCCACCTCCCGCGGACACTGATCACTCGCCCGCGGGGCAACATCAAAGACCACCGGTACTGTACGTTGGTGTTCCCGGGACTGGAACACAAAGGAGTATGCAATCCCCAGTTGTTACCTTAATGCGTGTCCATGCTCATCAGGGGCGGATCCAGGATTTAGGAAAAGGGGGGGGTCCAATCCAGGAGGACAAATGGAAACCCTAAAAAAAAGGTCCTCAGGTCTGAAAAGGGGGGGGGGGGGGTCCAGGCGGCAAAATTTTGTCTAAAGCCCTTAAAAAAACGTTGTTTCTGATGAAAAAGGTGGGGTCCGGACCCCCTGGAACCCCCCCCCCCCTGGATCCGCTTCTGCTCATGTCACGGTGTGATGTGCTCCTGAGTTAAACACAACAAATTTATCATCGTGTCACTTCATTTCACGGTTGGTCATTCACACGTTGCGAAGCTGCATATTTTTCGCTCGACCGCGGGGTAATTAAATTGATTAAACGGCAACTGATTTCCCATGCGTCCCTGATCTCACCACGCAATATCTAACTTTAAAATGAGCCACTTCGTTATAGCAGGCTGTTTGATATTAATTTATCCGTTTTGCTCAGTATATCTCAAACTGTTCTGCTCAGTGTCAAACATCTGCTCGCTCCGTTGTAGATTGGTACCCTGCTCTATTAAGGCCCTCAGCAAAGCATAGAGACAGGCGTACAACGCCATCTTAAGTACTCCCAGTTGCAACTCCTGACCTACTTGTAGACTGGTTCCAACTCCAGTCTGTACGTCACACCGATTGTCATGGACGTTCTCGCGATCCTGGCTGGTTATCCGTGAAGATTATTCATAAAATTACTTTCTTTAGTTATTTAAAGTTTTCAAATATTGAAAAATGAGTTTTTGCACAAAAATTTACTGATGAATGTATAGATGATACGAATCATACGATATACTGAATACTTGATATTCCACTGTACGTGGCATTGGTTTATTATCAATATCTATTAATCTAATCATAAATGTCACACGAAATGTACAGCCAACTTTTAACAACTTCTCTGAGCAAACGAAATGCTTATTTTTATCATATATAAATCATATTTGAGTTGGAACCAGTCTGCCTGGAGTCCTGAAGATGGCGTTGTACGCCCGTCTCTATGATTGGCCTAGAGCAGCGGTGCCAAATAGAGCGGGGTACCAGTCTAGCTCCTGAGTTGTTTATACCGTGACGCCGTGCACAAGCTCCTCGGGGTTCGTCTAATCTCGGTGCCTTCAACATTAAAGCAAATCAAGCCAAACAACCATCATCAAAAAAATGTTTATTTCAGGCTAAAGCTACATTAACCTGTAAAAACGAATGTTCCCAGGTTCGTAGCCATTACAATCTTCTCATTATCAACGTCTTCATAATCTTTGAGATTATCGCATTTGGACAGCTGAACAGGTAGAGTTTTAGGCAATGCCGCCAGGTGGCACCACACGTACTCCTGGGCGGGAGCTTATGCTATCTGAGAAAGTCAAGCTTATTAGCCTGAGAGAATCAGCGAAATAGAGGGTACGCAAGAATATAAACATTGTTTTTACGGATGTTTTCATTTACTTTTCTCCTTATATTGTTCACTACTTGAGATAATTAAAAATAATCAGTTTGTATATGAATATTGAATGCATGATTTGTGCATGAATATGTTATACATATACATGAAATCTGATAAAATACAATAAATACGTTCTTGCAGCTGTTCGTTGTCTTTATTTATAATCCCTCAGTTATCAACCAAGGTCAACCTGCCTAATAACGACACCTCACTATTACGGACAAAATTATTGAGTCCCTTCACTGTCCGCTTTAGACAGGTTTCACTGTATATCTGATTATTTGTTATTGGCTGTAACCATGCAATTCACTTGCAAGGAATCTTTTTGTAAGCCCTTTTCATGTTTAGCCGAGCATCTGATTCAGCTAATGATATCTATACACCTAATATAACCATGTACTTGCTATAAAGACATGACACGTCACATGTAACTCATGCAAATTTGATCTAATATAAAATGATTTTGGATTCAAATGCTGACAGTCTAATATGAACACTTGATAGCTAATTTTGGCCTTCTTATAGAAGATGATTAAAATCTTTCCACAACATATATGCAAAAACTGAATGGATATAATTCTGTTAATTTTACAAATTCATGCTTATTATCGTTGCACCTTTATATGAAATTTTAACGCATGGGTCAGACGGGAAAAGAAATGATAACTGAATCAATGACCCTATTCATCTCTTTTTTTATAGGCTAACACGTACTGGTCACAGCAGGAGTGAAAGGAAGCCCGCAAGGAATACAAAGGTGCCTCCTTTTCTGTGGAGTCGTTTTTATTGATCAGCTACATAACGAGAGATTTAAGTATGAAGCAAAATTTATCTCCATTCATGTCATTCCTGTTGACATGCATAGTAACTTATTCCGGAGCTCAGATTCATAGCTGCTATCCTTGCAACTGCACACAAACTGGGGGATCTATCAGCGTCAACTGCAGAAACAAAGGACTTTCCGAGATACCGGCACTCTGTCAAAATAACGTCACACAATTCATACTCTCTGGAAACAATATATCCAGGATAAAAAATAATACTTTCGTCAAGTGTGTAAATTTGATTACATTAGACCTCGGGGGATCAAAAATCCGGCTTTTGGAGACTGGAGCATTTGAAGGGCTTACAAGGTTAAAGGTTCTGTTTCTTTCCGGAAATCGACTCGGGTCAGATCCAAAACAACTGAACAACTCTCACGTCATGACACCTCTCGTAAACCTAGAAGAGTTATACATGAACTTTAATAGACAGTTAGGGGCTAACAGATATCGAACTTTGATATTCTTGATGTGTTATCTTCCCAAAACTAAACTGACAACTTTGTCTCTTTGGCTTATAACACCGCCGTATCAATTTTGTAAAAATGATATAACACAGGATTTCCTTGAATCAATCAAAACACCCTCACTGAGGATACTTTATCTCGTCGCGAATTATATTAACTCTTTTCACAGCATTATGAGTGCTTATACACCAAATTTGGAAGAACTTACCCTTAATATGAACCGTCTGACAGTATATTCTTTCCTGTTAGGGTTAAAGCATCTGAGAATTCTCCAACTGAGCTTTCAAACAATCCCTGGAGGCACTCATCAAAACAGATATAACCACTCCGATATGAAACCTATGTTAAAAAGTTTAGATACAACGTACAAATCTGAGCTTCACGTTTGTGACATGGAATATGAAACTTTGTTCAAGACAGACTCAAACACTTCTAAACATAGTAATCACATAGGTAAAATTTCATTAAACAACGAAAGCATTTCATTATTTTACTGGCCTACAAATCTAACAACTTTGAGAGCTAACCAAATATATGATCTGTTGTATATAAAAAAAGGTTTTACACTTTACCTGTGGAATCATGAAAATATAGGTGATGCATATATAGGTTTTATGGGCAATCGAATTGATTCGTTTACGGGAACTATTGAAATGTGTCATCCATCTACTGGGCTGACAGTTGATTTTTCCTTTAACGACTGCCAAGATCTTTCAAAGAATGCTTTTGGCAAAAACTTGGCATCATCATTTGTTTCATTAGACTTTTCATACAACCGTCTCGGGGACCTGTTATCAAATGATGGAGGTCCATTTCCAAACCTGTATAACCTAAAAAAGTTGGATCTTAGTTACAACAATATTTATCGTATATCACCGAATGTTTTAAATGGTTCAACCCATCAACATTTACAGCGCTTGATATTGGCAAATAACAAACTTTTTGATATTCCAGCTGGTGTCTCTGGTTTGACTAATTTAAGCCACCTTGATCTCTCATTTAATAGAATCACCGATCTGAATAAACAGGGTATCAGTGGCTTAATTAATCTTGTTAATCTGAATGTTTCAGTTAATAGAATTTCCTATCTGAATAGACCAATATTGTATACTCTTGGTAGATCAATTAAAAAGCTTGAGACAAAGGGTAGGAGATTTCAACTCGACTTGAGTGGTAACCCTATAGAGTGTTCGTGTAGATCCTTATATTTTCTCAAATGGATGTACCGATTTCGACGAAGTCTGGTGAACATTACAAATGTGTCATGTAAGCTCCAAGAGCGATATATGTCTCTCTCCCTACTAAAAGGACATATTTTACCCAGCCTTGAGCGACATTGCCTCAGTAACCAATGGATGTACGTCATGGCTGGTATACTGATCAGCATGCTGATGTTTTTGACTATATCAGTTATAGCGTATCGTCACCGATGGGACATCAAATATTTCTGCCTTCGCCTGAAAATTCGGCGTGAACTCTATGCTGAATTTTTCGAGGATAGTGGAGCTTTTCATTATGATGCCTTCGTGGCCTACAGCGAGAGGGACTTTCCTTGGATAGACAAACACCTAATTCCTAAGATGGAAGAAGGAGAAACACCGTTTCGTCTTTGTGTTCATCACAGGGATTTTGAAATCGGATGCCCAATCGAAGAGAATATCCTGCGCAGTTTATCCACCAGTCGCAAAGTGATCATTGTCGTGTCACAGAATTTTGTTCTAAGTGGTTGGTGTAAATTTGAAATGCATATGGCTCGTGTCCACATGATGGAAAGAGGAGTCGATAAAATCATTGTTATTCTGCTAGAAGATGTTTCAACTAATGATATGCCTCACACCCTGCTGGCTATTATGAGACGTCACACATACCTTGAATGGCCAGGTGAAGATATGATTGATAAAGTACCTGCATTTTGGTCTCGCCTGGGCCTAGCGCTTCGTTAGAATTCAGGACATGGCTCTTTGAGTGTCCTTGTTTCAAGATTGTTTTTTATTTTGTTTTATCTCGTCCATCATTACATGAACTGTTTCCATTTATTTAAACACCCGAAGACACTAAGACCATTAAGTGAAATCATATCAGCGGCTCAGACTAAACATGATTACATGAAGCAACATATTGGCAACGTACACTTGTGAACAAACGTTGGCCAAACTTAACCACCTATGCCGTAAAGAAAATAGATGGGATAAGCCATATGAACTTCACATATACTTTGTAAGCATAAATCAGAGATATTTTATCATTCAAGTGTTAAAAACGATATTATAAATTGAAGAGAACTGTGTATATATTTGTTGGTAATCATATTGCATACGTATCACAGCTGCTGTACAGGACACACACAGAATAGAAAAACATGATTATTGTGATTTAAATGAAATCTATCATGGCTGTAAATAATATAATTCGTCTAATCATACTATCGCATAATCTGAATACTATTCGGAACAACCAGTAATATAAACATATATGAAACATATATAGAAGATGGAGATTGTTAGGTAAATAGTTTCTTCTGCCACATACAGAGGGCGCCAGTAATATACATTTGTAGAGTAATATTTACCACCTGTAATATATATATATATATATATGTATGTCTGGATGTATGCAAAGGGATGATCAAAAAGGATCATATAGACACCTTTGAAAATATTCCTTATCAGATGAGTTTGTTTGTATCAATCTCTATTTTTTACCAGATTCATTTTATCTACAGAGTTCTGGAAAAATAAAAAATAAAATGATATGTGAAACACTTATGGTAGGAATTATTGTTTTATAATGATGTTAACCGTTGCATCGAGGTTCCCGTAAAATATGCACAGATAATGATGCGTGCATGGCTAGATGATGGCTAGCATATTACAATTTATTGTAAACGAAGGATGGAATGTATTACCTTAAATAGTTTCATAATTAGAGTGCGTTAAAAATGTATTTATATCCTATAAAAATAGCTTTTAGTCCCTTTCATGGAATTTTTTATTCCGGATTAACAGGTAAAGGATGTAGGTATATTGCCTTATGTTTGCCATACGTATTTTATATTTTGTTGTATTGCACATAAAGGAAAATATAACATATCCTCGTTCCTTTATGTAGAATATATATGATATATTGTCACCTTGTTTTAAACTAATGAAGTACAATTGCAAATGGCACATAGATACGCTAAGATTAATTTGTGTCGAATATAATTTTGTACTCATATCTTTAAATTAAAAAATGTACATGAACAATATTGTTTTGTTTCATCTGTATAATTCAACGTTTTAATCAATGGACCTCTAGCCAGACTTTAGTGAGACATTCGGACTATGACGGAAGTCAGGCCGCACATGCCCCCCCCCCCACTTGCTATTTTTGAACGTTGCACCCAATATTATCTATTCCCTCAATCATTATCTACCCGTGATGTAAATAAAATTCCCATGTTGTATTGACCAACCTCATCAGTTTAAATACAATACATATTTAACGCAATATGACAACAAAAAAATCTTATCAGAGAAATATATAAATACACGTGGACCAAAGACTTATAACACTGACATTCAGAGAATTCAACACTTCCTGGGACATGATTATGATTTTAAAAGAGATATCATACGTAAAATATCAATTAAATATATATATATATATATTAAGATACAGGCGCCTCAGTACAGAATGTTTATTTTGTTCATGGGTTTTGAAGCTTAGAGCTCATTAATTAGGTGAATGGGTTATTTTTTTGTTTCCCATAATGCTAGGTTTTAAATGTCCAATCCAGGTGTTCATGTCGTGTTGAGTTCATGCCCTCTGACTCTTTAAAGGGGCATAATCAGGAACGATATCATGCCTATTCTTTCAAACTATCAGTTCAGTTTTGCGTGTTGGTAAACATAGTTCACGTGTATAATATTATGTTTGTCATACCAACGCCGCATGATAAGAGGTCCGATTGAGAGCCGCAATACGCGACATTTCAGCCAGTGGAAACGTTTATTACATTTTTGGCCATTTCCTGATTGACATGTGTTTTGGTCCAAGCGGTGCACGGAGTCCCATGCGCTGTGTTTATGTTGACACCGGTGATCGCGCCCGGTCCACTGTTTTATCAATCGTTTACAGAAGTTTGCTGACGGTAACAGGGCAAACTTTTGGCAGGTATAAATATATTTCAAAACGAAGATGCATTCTTTGTAGGTGACTGGGCCCCTTAAATTGTCTGAAATTCACTAGTAATGTTTATGCACAAAAAAAAATTTGTTCCGGTCCATACATCATGCATATTGCGCAATACTGACCGCATTTGTATAAAATATAGCTGAGTTCATTCAATTTCCATATCACCGGTGTGTGCAAAATTTCAGGTTGGAAATGTTTTGATATCGACGACAATGGTGGTGACAAGAGCTCACAGGACTGAAGGGCAGGTTAATTAACTCATAACCTGAAACTTTCATGTTTATTCAAAGGCCTTTTATACATCAGCTTAGATCGAACAATGCCGATGACGTTATGGTTCTGGTAGATCATCAACATTGTAAATACGATCATGATAGTGGTTTCGATAAGACTTCATCCCGAGGGCGGGTCTGGTGTAAATCTTCCTGTTTCGGTGATAATAATCATCCAGCCAACGACGTGAAGTGATGTGTATGTTATCTTATTCCCCGTCACATACACCAATGAACATGCAAACAAGCACACACACACACGCACATATATATATATATATATATATATATATATATATATATTCATTTATATAGCTATATAAATGTATTTATATAGACAGATAGATAATTTCCAGCCTGAACATGGAATATATGTTGAAAAGAAAACTACTTGTAAAATTTAAAGTTACAGTTAAAAAAAATTAAAATTATAGATTTTCGCTCTATTTCGACCAGGACTTAGGTCAGGGTCACATGATTTCAGGTAATGAATCCGGGTTTTCCTAATTTTACGAATAAATACCATGGCTGATAATTTCACCATGGCTGAAAAAAAAAATAAAGTACTATCAGACAATTTTGACCTCAAAAGGGTTGGTGTCAGTCAATTAAAGGCCTTTCTTTTTAGTGTGGATTATGAACTTACGATATTGATAATATCGTTAATTTGCCTCATATGCAGTTTCGATGTAGACTTTGCTCTGGGAGTGGGTTACATTTAATCTTTCTGTTTGGTTGATAGGCATCATTAACTTCAGTAACGTGTAGTGCTGGTCATGTTATCTGTATTCGATCACATATACTTAAGAATACACACAATGTGAGTCCATATGTGTGACAAATTAAACGTTATATCAGTCAATGAAATTTAAACGAACAGTCCAAGGCAGGCGCTTCTTTCTTGCCGCCATTGTTGCCAGCCTCTATTCCTGCGCCCCCTGGTGTTACCAACTCCCGAAGTTGGTTATGATTTCTTGAAAACGGACAGGAACATGTTAGTGTTCGTTGGCTTACAATCTTTGTTCATGAACAGAGGTATGAACCGGCACATGTTCATGTAACGAAAACACGCCTATAGTGCCACCAACAGGTCTCAGGTGAACCCAGCTGCGTTGTATTGAGACACATTTCAGTGGTGATGCGTCTCAGGAAGGATGCGGGAACGTCGTCAAAATACGCGTAGTCCAGATATTCATGCTCTGTATATTAAATGAGGTTTAATTAGCCATGGGCTTTTGTCCAGTATATGTAAAACAAAAAAAACATGGCGGCAAGTAGTAAAAATATGGTAAATTTATTTTTTTTAAACTATCATTAAATTAAACATGAATTTACATTTAAATTTGGCCTTTATTTTCTCGAGGTGCACGTGCGTTTGTTATCCAACGCTACATTATAAAATACACAACTGCTCCCCGACCTCTCAGCGAACATCAAGCCACCTGTCCCAACTGTTTAAAGTGAAATATGCATGTTTGACATGTACATGTGCAGCATTCCATCTCCCGGAGTGTGACTGAAATGTACAAACATCTCTGGCAAAAACGCGGCTACAGTCATCTGAATTTTACTGTAACAACCCTGTGACACGCTTTTCATATTGGGGTTTGAAAATAATTTAAAATAAATTAAATACCATGCGAACCTCACTAAACATTAAAAATGTTATACATGTTCATGCTGGCTGAAACCTGGCATGTTGCGCTGAATCAGGCTTTGTACCCGATACATGACCTGTCATTTCCGCCAAGGCACCTTGACCTATCGTATATATCAGTTGCGTTAGGTTCTACAAAGGTTCTCCAATTACAGGGACTGTAATGTCCAAACATTTTTTGTTATATTTGTTTTTTTTTGTCAGATTGTCTTTGAATTTAAAACTGCACAAATCCAGACTTACAACTGCACATTTCCATTTATAACAGCAGAAACCGGTGTAAACCACACGTTCAAATATACTCTCTCTCTCTCTCTAACATTATCAACAGAAGTTACATGGTTTTTCTGGGACACAGGCACTTGATACAAATAAAAGAAATGTGAACCAGTGTAGGGGAACTAGCGAAAGGGTAATAAAATATATGCTGATGAGACGGTTGGGGGAGGGGTCCATTTGTGCTTATAAAGCCCAAGTTCATTTGTGCATGAGTGACTTAACATTTATGAATATTCCTTGATAGCGATCCTGGATCTAGATAAGACCACGCCAAAATCTATTTGATTATTCAAGAAGCATCATCAAAATTTACGTTCATAATTCTACGTACATACATGTAGTACGAAGACAGGCAAATCGTAATAATCCGTGAATGAAGTGTATTTGTTTTGTGTCACAAGAAAATACCTGTGAACTAACAAATTAAAGTTCATGTATCTTGCTGTCAGAAAAGGGTTGCCTCAAAAACGTTTGGGAGCTGTCTTGATTTGGGAAAGCAACTTGTCTCCTTTTCCGCCTTTGAACCCATAGCAGACTGAATCAGGCCACGTGTCAAAGAAAATGAGAGAGTTATATCATTCGTCACTAGATGTCAGCACCTATCAAATCAATATTTTAAAACCGCATCAGGATACGCAATATGCGAATCCTCGTATGGCAAAATACCGATATATCGATAATAATGCGCAGACCTACTTTTAAATACCAGATGTGTTCAATATACACTAAATATAGTGTTGTATTTCGTTCTAAAACTGTTTGCTTACTCCTGTTCATCAGTGAAAAAAAAGAAGCTTGCACCGGGTGCGATGAGAGGTGCAAAATATAAACATAGCACACATGCTCCCAGTTGACCTCACTCCGCACCTATACAAATCATGATTTTTCAACTTTCAATCCGGTGTTTTTTTGTGTTTCTTCTCCCTAATGGACATGGGAGTTGTCGCGCATGCGCAAGATCGGACCTCTAGTGATGCAGTTTTGTTATGGGAAACAGACACTCATGGACTGTGTTTACTGACACACAGAATCACAATACGTAAAAAAAGAAGATAAATTGGAGGGATTAAGCCCATGTGCTGGGATTTTATTTCTAGTTAACTTTTGTATTACACAAAATTAACTAATGGCTCAAGATGATGCATAAATGATTGCGCATGTTTATTTACTTTAACAACATGATAGGATATGTTATGATTCTGAAGTTTTAAATAAGCATATACGCCTGAACTGTAATTAATTACAGTGTTTTACAATTCATTACTATTATGTTCTGTTTCCGTTTATTTACAGTAGTTTTTTTACACTGTAATATGACCGTATAAAACCACCCTGATTATGTTATATATAATATTATATTTTACTCTCATAATCAAATCTAACTTAATGGTATTTTAAATTGATTAAATTTTGTTTTATATATTTACATCATATATATTTAATCATTATGAGAGATATATACTACATTTTATTAATATACTATATAAATGTGTGGCAGGAGAAGTACTATAGTTATTCTACAACTTCTATTCCTGGTATTATTCAGCTGTTTCTTTAATTTATCAGATATATTTGTAAACCAGTATTCCAGTGCAATAGTAAGAACACTGGAAATTAATGAATCATTAAACATGGTAATAATGGTTTTGTCAATATTAAGCTTTCTCAGGTAGACCTTATATAATCTTTTGTTTGCTTTCTGGGATTGATTAAACACATGTTCCTTCCAATTCAGATTTGTGTCAAAAGCGCATCCCATGTATTTAAAATTATCTACAATATCTACGTTTTCATTTTTTTTAGCAATTGGGGAAATTACATAATTTAATTTACTGGAATCAAAGACTACTTCTTAAGTCTTCTTAACATTTAATTGAAAATAGTATTAATCACACCAAACATGTGAGTAAGAAATAATAACCATAAAAATTAACACTGAAAATATTCGATAACGGATAATATTCTGTCTATAAAAATTATATATACATTTAATTACATGTACTTTAAAATGTAACATTTTATAATTGTCATATTCAGTTTATTTTGTAACGTTAATTCATAAAATTTGATCTCTAAATGAAATAAAATACCTGAATGTTAAACAAAATTTGAAGAATATAGATTATTACTGACTAATATTGACAGATATATAAAAAATAATATAACATGCTTTAACATTAAATGAAATAGTATTATATGATATCAGAGAAAAGAAGACTTAACTCCTTTGTTTACACAGGACCACCTATAGCGCCACCTATTGGTCAAATGATAACATACCATATAGATGAGAAATATTAACCAACCTAGAAAACACTTAAAATATTCACCCAACAGAAATAATTATTTATATAAAAATTAAATTTACATTTATTTACTTAAATATTTATATAGTTTATAACATTTAAGACCAGGATATATTATCAAATCTTGGTTCTTCATAATTAGAGATACCTTTCAAAAACCATGACTTTGAATATAAGTAACCGGGAGGCCATTAGTGAGTTGACGGACGGACGTATAAATACGTCTGAATATGATTGGACATTTTTTAGAGGGAGACCCTAGTGGTACTCCTACAAATAATAAACAAAATCAGAGCGAAATTGTTGCAGGTATGTATCCCTAAGTCTTGCGGAATTGTGTTAGTTAAAACCTGGCATACACGTTGCGACGCGACCCAACTCAACTGGGCCCGACTGAACAGGTTTCCTCAATTTTCTACAGTTTCTTCCAGTTTTTGAACCGGCAGCCTGATGACTACTGGGGTGCATACACATGACGACCCAACTCAACTGGATCGACAGCAGAGGCTGTACATTCAAATAAACAAAAATGGTGACAAACTTGTGACATATGAAAGCAAAGTCATTAAAACCTGTCATTTTATTTATCAGTATAAATGTATGTATCTATATCTCGCCCTTTCAATTCTTCCCATTGCATGATTTTAGTTTATATAATTTAAGTCTATAAAAAAGTATTCGATGTCCTGTGATATACAGTATATATTCTATATCCGTGAACATGAAGCATATTGATATTATGCTGCCATTGTACCGGTGACATTGGCTATACAGATCTATTCATATATAATGCGCGCATAGTGCTCATGTAATGTAATGTTGTCTTTCTCTGCACCATACGAGTTTGGCCCAGAAGATCACATGAACGAGGAGGTCATATGATCAGAGACGTAGCTGTGATTGGTTGCTGACTGTGCTTAATTCTGAACGTCGCGACTCAACTGGACACGATTTTTTCTGACACTGCCAGAAACCAAAAACTGACGCCGACTGGTGCCGACTCTGGTTGAGTCGGGTCGTTTTCGCGCATATCAGTTTTTGACCTGTTGAGTTGAGTTGGGTCGTAACGTGTATGCCGGCCTTAACAGGCTGACCCTCGGACATTGCGACATTCGGGTTGCTTAATTGTTGGCCATATCACAGGCGGTTGTCACAGAAGACTGAAACAAAATAAAATGTCGGAATTTTAAACCACAAAACCCCAAGATTAGGCGATACAACCCATTTTGACATATACAGCTCCTTGAATACTTTATAACAAATATATTTATTTTTGAAAGGTGTTAATGAAAAAATGTTCCAAATTTGATAATCCTTCCACGCCTATTATTTTTCGTTGATAATGTTAGTATTGTTATTATTATTTTTGTTGATGTTGTTTTGATCTTTGCTTTTGTATTTTAATGTTTTGAATATTATGTTTCGTGACTATGTATTAATGCATTATGTGAATCATAATTGTGAAGCTAATTGCCTGAGGCCTGTATTTTTAGCGAACCTATGAGCTTATGCGATGTTGCGGCGTCGTCCGTCGTGCGTCGTGCATCCTCTGTACGTTAACCATAGCTATCTCAAAAACGGCAGAAGCTAGCATCACCAAATTCTTCGCAAATAATTAGTTATCTGAAAAACTCTATCGGACTTTGTTTATTTTTCTAACTGTATTATCTTAGATTTTATAGGGAAAAGGCTAAAAAAGCTTTAAAAATCTTCTTCTCCGAAACTGTCCAGCAAAATTGTCTAATATTTCAAAGAAATGATCCCTGGAACAATCTTTCTCAAGTTTGTTCGAATGGTTCCGGTTCGGAGATTTTTGGCCGAGTTACAGGAAGTTGAACTTAGTCATCTGTCCAAAAAAGCACACTAAAATTAAAATATCAGAAACGGGTAGGGCTATAGCACCAAATTTTATACCAATGTTTGTCACATATGTCATATCTGAAATTGAGGTATTGGTGGCGCCACCTACATTGATGTGTTTTTTACAAGCGAAAATGTAAATTTAACCTCTTTTAGCTTATACACTGATTTATGATGAAACTGTTAAGCAGATTGGTTTAAACTTTACAAGAATTATTCTATGGTAGGGTTCTGCCGGTTTTATAAGACTAGATTGGGTAAATACAGCTTTAAAAAAGCATTGTAGCCAATTGAAAAGGCTTTCTGTGTTTGAAAACAGATTTGACAACATGCTTAGTTTCAGCAGCCAAGTCAAGAGGTCACTCAGTACAAACAGGTGGGGTCCAGACATCACCATGGCAACTGACCTGGCTCTGGCGGGTGTCTAGACAATGTGTCTAGACGTCTAGACACAGCGTCTAGACGTCTAGACACAATGTCTAGATGCAGAATTCCCAGATAATTGGAACTATATCTTTCAACTGTTTGAAAAAACTTGGTTTGCATTTTAAGCGAATCGGGTTCATCATCAGGTCACATGTTAACTACTGCGCCCTCATTTTTGGTTGACCTCTGACCTTTCCTCGCTGCCCAGTGTCCATTTGTGCGTCTGTTTCCACACATAAACCCACATATCTCGGGAACCGTTTGACCGATCAGGCTAAAAATTTTGCACAAATGTAGCCCTTTGATAGCTTTATAACATACACTAAAAATGGTGGCGCCACCTGCAACCATTTTTGCACAGCGTCCATCTGTTCATCTGCCTTTGGATAAAATCACTCATATCTCAGCAGTGGTTTGACTTATCCACCTGAAATTTTGCAGGTTTATATATCCTGGACAGCTTTCTCGATTTTATGACAGGTGGCACCACCTACATTCACGTTTACGCTGCAGACATCCATGCTAATATGCAACACGCCTCACTCTATTCCCCTTGCCACTTAATCCATGCCTCACTTCACCCGTCCCACTCTGATTTCTGCGGATAGGGGGCCTACACATGGTCGCTTGTCGACTACCCATATTCCAGTTTTAAAATGTCCTAGTCTGAAACTTGCAGGTCCGAAACGTCCATTTTTGCTGAAATCATAATGACTAAGGTAGATATGCAGGACCTAAGAGGATCAATATTAAATTTTAAAAATAAACCTCCATTCATACTCCCAAACATTGCACAGGTTCGCATTAGGCCTGTAGGCCTTGTTTGAATAAAACTCATTCAGTCATTCAACCACTACCTTATTGACAAGATCATTGTTACTTTGTCGTTGGTAAATAATATATTTACTTAATATATTTTTTTATGTCAATGTACAAGACAATCGAATACTCACTGTCAATCGTCGCAGATATATGTAGGTAGTTTTGTAAGTTTGGAAGTTTCAATGAATGGAAAATGAAGGATCGTTTCACCTGAGGAGGCGTTGCAACACTATAAATTAACGATGCCATAACATGTGTTTTATATTGAACCCCAAAAAATTTGTTATTTTCTAATTGAACGAAATTCCTATAGTATGATTTCACAAATATTACATCATCCTCTAGTACGCTTCCTTGCACGTAAAATCTCACCGAAGTGTTCTTTCGTTATTTTTGTCGGTTTTACATTGGTAACGGCATTTTTCTGTATACATGTTTCTGTATCTCATACCTTTTCCACAAGCATGTGCATGACTCGTGCGTAATCGAAAATTGATTGATTAATTTTCTTTTATTTCTGTGGGAAAAGAGTACAATACAGTTATTTCGATATCACAATAATAGAGAACAACAATCACATTTCAAATAGACTTAAACATAACTAGCTTGAACACTACGTTTTGTACAGAATTTGTGCATGCTTTCAAGTTTGATTATATCGGGGTTTGACGGGCAACACGTACCATAACTCACAGGCACAGAGTGTCATAGATACAACGCATTTAAACATTTACATAATTTTACACTGGTCAAAGAGATTATTCCTCTAAGTCGCTCTCCGGCTCCGAGTAGGAATAAAAGGAGAATCTTTCCTTTCTTACATGCATCGCAGAAGAGGATCCCCCGGGGGGGGGGGGGGGGACAGGGGAAGCGGACACCCCCCCTCTTTTCCAGACCTAGGGTCCATATTTAGGCTTTGCCATTAGTCCTCCTGGGTTGGACTTCCCCCCCCCCCCCCCTTTTTCTCCATAAATCCTAGATCCGCCCATGCTGCGGAAGAACACTCTCTGGAAGGAGTGGGGGGGGGGGGGGGGTCCAGGGGAAGCGGACAACCCCCTCCCCCCTCCCTCTTTTCCAGACCTAGGGTGCATTTTTAGATTTTGTAATTAGTCCTCCTGGGTTGGACCCCCCCCCCCTTTTTTTTCCATAAATCCTAGATCCGCCCCTGCTGCGGAGGAACACTCTCTAGAAAATAAGGAAGTTTGCAGCAATACACCCAGGTATTTTACAGACCCCTTTTGATTTAACTTGAAACCATCTAAGTTTCATGATCACATAAATCGTGCCTTCAAATAGGCCCACAGACGTTCACCAATATCATCACCGCTGATTTGTCTGGGTAGTTGAAGCCCCTATGAGTATTTGGAGTATTTGAAACAATATAGATCGTAAACCGAAGGGCCCAGAGCGACAGCAGAAGCGGATCCAGCCGGGGGGGGGGTCCATGCAGGGGCCCGAACCCCCCCCCCCCCTCTTTATTTCAGCCGCCACAATTTTTTTAAGGATTTCAATGTTAGAGGCCTGGACCCCCCCCCCCCCCACCTTTTTCCATAAATCCTAGATCCGCCCCTGCTGCGGAGGGACACTCTCAAGAAAATAAGGAAGTTCGCAGCAATACATCCAGGAATTTTACAGACCCCTTTTGATTTAACTTGAAGCAATCTAAGTTTCATGATCACATAAATCGTGCCTTCAGATAGGCCCAAAGACGTTCACCAATATCATCACCGCTGATTTGTCTGGGTAGTTGAAGCCCCTATGAGTATTTGGAGTATTTGAAACAATATAGATCGTAAACCGAAGGGCCCAGAGCGACAGCAGAAGCGGATCCAGCCGGGGGGGGGGGGGGGGGTCCATGCAGGGGCCCGAACCCCCCCCCCCCCTCTTTATTTCAGCCGCCACAATTTTTTTAAGGATTTCAATGTTAGAGGCCTGGACCCCCCCCCCCCCCCACCTTTTTCCATAAATCCTAGATCCGCCCCTGCTGCGGAGGGACACTCTCAAGAAAATAAGGAAGTTCGCAGCAATACATCCAGGAATTTTACAGACCCCTTTTGATTTAACTTGAAGCAATCTAAGTTTCATGATCACATAAATCGTGCCTTCAGATAGGCCCAAAGACGTTCACCAATATCATCACCGCTGATTTGTCTGGGTAGTTGATGCCCCTATGAGTATTTGGAGTATTTGAATCAATATAGATCGTAAACCAAAGGGCCCCAAGCGACAGCAGAAGCGGATCCAGCCGGGGGGGGGGGGGGTCCATGCAGAGGCCCGAACCCCCCCCCCCCCCTCTTTATCTTTATCTCAGCCGCCACAATTTTTTAAGGATTTCAATGGTAGAGGCCTGGACCCCCCCTTCCGGATTTGAGGACCTTTTTAAAGCTTTGATTTTAGTCCTCCTGGGTTGGACCCCCCCCCCCCCCCCGTCTCCTAAATCCGCCTCAGGACAAGGAAAGTGAAGCTATATTGTCAGGTTGGGTTGGGAACCCGAAATGTATGTCATCTATCATCAATACTATGTTCTTGTTTTTATAATAAATCATTAATGACTACATTATACAACAAAGGGGATAACAGTCTACTTTGTCTAACGGACGGTGAAAGAGGGAAGAGCGACTTTCGAATCCATTGTGTCATACAGCACTTTCCATTCTGGAACATTCCTGTAATATAAACTGCTCGAATTTTCCACTTATTCCTTATTTTAAAAGCTTTACAAAGTGGCCAGAATGCCACACGCGGTCAAACGCCTTGCTTCTTTCTAAAAGCAAGCAAACCTTCGACTGTTGTTCAATTCAACGGAAAACCCATTCTGTTAAATAAAAGACGTTGATGGCACCAATTTCGGATCAGTGCATACTGGATATTATCGGGAAATGTGATATGTTCATTGAAATGTACTTACTCATTCTCTTCATTATCTAGGTTTCAAGTAATTTGTAAATACACGGAAGTAGTGTTACATCACGGTAATTATCGGGGTCAGATTTGCTTTTCATAAGATTTTTTTATAACCTCTGATAATAAGACCTCTTTTCAAATTAAGAGGTATTTCCTCAACACAAGGTAGCAAAGTGGAAAGAACGACAAGATAATCATAGAGCACGTGACCCCCGTAGCCTACAATATATGTTCATTGGTACTTTTATAAAAGTTACTGGCTTTACTTTTTTAATTTACGTGTAGCATTACTCGAACATTACTTATATTGTTGTAAGGCTACTAAATTTCTGTGGAATACATTTGAAAAAAAATTTGAATGTAGACCTGAATGGAGACTGATTTTGTTTGGATATCAATATGGGAATGGCTACACAGATTTTATAGAAATGAATATGTCTTTCTTGACATGTGCTCTATACAAATACAAAACAAGATGTAAAATGAAAGGAGAAAATATTGTGAACGGTTGCTGAGGAACTTTGTAGTGTTTGAACTTGAATGTTTACAAGAAACTAAGTATGTTAGAAAAAGTAATTATATCGAGAAATTAAAGTATTTCATTACAGCCATAAAAAGTTAGGAGAAGAAAATTAGGTTTTTGTCTATCTCTACCTGCCGGAGATTTAAAAGCTGGAAAATATAGTGATGTACATGTCACCAAAAACTTAATGTCTATTAACAAAGCCACCCTACTTACCCTGATCATGTGGTAACCCTGATGGGAGTCTCTGTAAAATCATGATCATATTTATGAGTATTCTGATGTTGAGGATGTTGATACATATTGCCATATGTTTTTTTTTAAATAAATGGTGTTTTGAAAAAACAAGTGACCCATGGGTCATGACGCTCAGCTGCAAAGCATGACCTGTGACATCATGGACTGAGATTCACAACTTCCAGTCAAATTTTGAAGAACCAATTTGCCAATTTGTTAAAAATTTTCTATGACAACAGAAATATATATCACCTATGTCTGGTTAAAACACAGTGAATTGATGGTCTGAGGAAAATGCATGATTGTTAAGCTATCAGGAACTATTCCAACAGCATGCTTGAAACCTGTCAGTCTCAAAAGGAACACCACAAAGGGCAAATATAAGATCAAAATATATAGCAAAAATCAAGGAAATACATGCAAGAATTATTGAGAAACAGGTGCTTCTGAGTGAATTTTTATTCAATACAAGCCAACTGTACTGCACTTTTATAAATGATGGTAATCTTTATTCAGAAATATTTGACCCAATCCTTTACCTGAGATAAAATGATCAAAAGGAATTAAAAGATGGTTGCCTGGTGTCCATATTGGACTTCTGACAAGTCTGAAATCAGACAACAAACATTCTCTAAATCGGACCAAACATTAAAGAAAAATTACTGAAACTGCACTGAGGAAAGAATTTCCAAGGTGGCTAACTGGCAGACATAATGGATTTCTGACAAGTATGACATTTGATATCCCACATTCTCCAATAAGAGACCAAACTTCGGGCAAATTATCCAGTAATGGATGCCCAAAATAATTCAAAAGGCATGTCCAGGCCCTCATATCAGATTTATAGATATACAATTGTAAAAAGTGTAAGTCCAATATTTTATATTATCACTCTGCTTTTCAATGGGGTCAGCAGGGTAGGTAAACTGCCAAACCTGAAAGAAAAGAAATGCAGAAAGCATGACTAAGAGTCTTAAAATAAAACAAAAAGCCATCCTAAATCAAGGTACACATCCACATATTATGAGAACAAACACTTTCTTTTATATGTGGTGATATATATTAAAATATTCAGATAGCTAGGAAACTAAGTTTATTGCTAGGATTCCATAAAATAAACTGCAAAATGTTCCCATCATCTCATAAATCAGTAGCTAAACCTTAATACTATACTCTCATAGTCTTAATGCCTGGCTGAAGCATTCTGACAACAGTGTTTTTGTTAAGAAGTAACGAGGTACTTGTCACTGAGCTTTATCACTTAATAGGCTGATAGGGAGTCATATGTCACCAGTGTCACTCACAATTACAGCCACACAGGGAGATGTACCAGCTGGAGTGGGATGGTTATATATACAAGAAAAATAGAGATGGTCTATAAAATAAGTAATTGTGAACATCCCTGACCTATGACCTTGGCCTTTTGCCCATATATCAACTGGATTTTTCTAAATGATGGGTAACTACTAACCACTTAAATCTGGTGTAATTACTTTGCAACCAATGGGTGAATAACTTTGACCTGCAACCTTTAACCTGCTGACCAGCTGACCCCAAAATCAATAAGTTATTTATTCAAGCAAAAAGACCCATAAATATGAAGTTTGAGTCAAACTGAGTGATGCATAGATGTGGCATATGTGAAAGACTGAAGGTTTGGGTTGAACAGTTACACTTGAAATATGCTCACAAGCATTTAGAACAATTAAATATTGTGACCTTGACCTCTGACTTTTTGACCTCAACATCAATAGGCTTCTTCCCTTATTGGTAGGTAAGCCATATATGACAGATTGAAGGTACTGATTGAAAAGTTTGCCTGAAAAAGACTCCACGCAAGAAGTGGGTGCTGTGAACTTGACCTTTGACCTCAAAATCAACAGGTCTTTTCCCCTGTTGGCAGAGAAGCGTTATATCAGTGATGGAAGGTTTGAAATGAAAAGTCTAGCTTGAAATGTGTCCACAACCTTTTCAAGTAGTGGATCCTGTGACCCTGACCTTTGACCTTGTGACCTCAAAATCTATAGGATTCTTCTCCAACTTAGTAGGTGTGCTATACGTGAAAGATCAAAGAATTGGGATGAAAGGGTTGGCTTAAAATGCATCCACAGGCTTTTCAAAGAAGAGGCCCCTGGGACCTTGACCTTTGACCTTTTGACCTAAAAAAAATTATGGTTCTTCCCCTGTTGGTAGGTGAGCTGTATGTGAAAGGTGGAAGGTTTGGGATGAAAATTTTGTCTCAAAGAGATATTTCTGGGGGGTGCAAACACACCCCATAACTTCGAAAATATAGGTCGCAGTGACCTAATTTCAGGTTTGCAAGGAGATCTTTTTATAACCTCTAAGATTGCATAGGGTTCATGGCCCTAGCCCCTACGGTTACGATTTGTGCCCTGCTAACGGACGGACGGCCGGCCAGACGGCCGGACGGACAGACGGAAGGACGCCGGACAAAGACCCATCGCTATAGCCCAGCATGACTGAAAGTCAGCTGAGCTAAAAATCACGTGTAGCCTGTGTAAGTTCAAGTGAGGTTATCGGATGATTTAAAATAATTTGCTAGTGGTAAAAAGAATTGATTACACATTGCTCTAGCACAGACTCAACAGACTCATCATGATGATACCTCTATTCAGCATATAAACTGGCTATATACGTATAGCTTACCCCTCCTTCACAAATGAAAGATGGATAATTTTTTTTTCTGTGTACGATTCACATCTTATTCCGGTAACTCCATCAGCTGCTTGTCTCTTGCGCTTACGAACTATATTTCGGAACCTGTCTTTGTCAAAGCCGGACGCATCTCAATCAGATGACCAATCCCAGAAGTGGATCCGGGAGGGGGGGGGGGTAGGGTCCAGACCCCCCTTGTTCACTGAAGCAACCTTATTTAAAGGGTTTTAGACGAATTTTTGCGACCTGGACCCCCCCCCTTTTGGACCCCATTTTCCTAAATCCTGGATCCGCCCCTGAATCCCCACAAGTATTGCAACCTGTAAACAAATGCTAACTAGAAATCTGTATTATAAGGAATGCGAGGCTCCGCGAGGGGTCCCTTTTGTGTGATACTTTCACAAACCGGGTTTGCATTCTCTCAATGGGCCCATATAACCAGGTTCATCCTCGCATAAGTGAAGCTACATTTGTGTATATTCCTTGATGGCGTTCCTGAATCCGGATCATGTACCGGCTCCGCACCAAAATTTAATCGAGGCTTCATTGGCCCATTCGAGAAATGCCTTGAAAGTATCACGAGATTCATGAATGTTTAAGTAGGCCTAATATTGTGAACAAACACACACAAGCACACGCACATTAACACATACACAAACACGCACACGAGCGGGAATAAACGCATACCTTTCTGGCCGAAGCAACCATTGGATCCAAAAGTAATAAAAGTGGAAAACAAGTATAGACTGTAGCCGCTTCTTAATTACGATGTAAATATGACTCGTCATACTTTGCTTTGTCGACACATCGGCCACATCTCTTAGTGTCTTGCATAACCAACAGATGTCACTTGTTGGTAAGAAAAGGCAGTTGTTGCATCTCCGCCGGGAGACGAAGACATTATGTTTTGCCGTCGGTTGGTTTGTCTGTTAGCACCTCCACTCGGATTTTGATAAAATTCTCATGAAATTTTGATGAGGGTTTGTGTGATACCCAAGTCTAATTCTAAGAATTATATACCATTGTGACATAGGGCGACTCCTTTGTTTCCGAATAGAAGCCGGCCATTCATAGGTTTTAGGGACAGCGTTTGTTCTATACCACTCACCAGGTTTAATTAAGCGTGAAAATGTGTAAAAAAATGAAAGTCTAAATAGGGGAATCAGGCGAAGGTTTGTAGGCTCCGACTACAGAATTTAGTATTGGATATTACACGAATAGGCTAATTCCATAGCGATAATGTTTTCCTTTTAGTGTTTTTCTGTTTGTATTTTTAAACCACAACCTGATAATTCCGTTAGAACAATTAGGCCACCAACACAAACACAAAACGTATTGTATCCTCAAGAACGGAGCAGAAATAACGAAGTATCATATTCATGAATAAACTATTATTATATTTTTGATATAGGTATTCTTTCTTTCATCTTTCACACACTCTCTAACCACGACAGACAGACATAGAAAATCACACATTTTAAGTAGTTCAAAAGGTGGATGGCCCTGTAATTGACGTTTGAAATGACTGATGAGTTGATATTCTAGGTTATGTCATGGGCTGACAGACCTCAATAACCACATGTCAATGATATCGTTTTCCCTGTCATCACTTAATATACACCCTTAATTCTGCCATTTCCATAAGATCAGTGTCACATGAACATAAAGTCCATTTCCTATTGGATGAACCCCATGACTCGACCCAGGGATTGTCGTAATGCCGTTTAGACTACAAGACCACTGATAATCGTAAGAAAAAAGTCTGACGGTTCCAAACTTTTTGTCGGCCAAAATTCAGCTGCGATTTGGGATTATCGCTAAAAATATACTGTTTACACTACACAACAATCGCTCAGAAATGTCGGACAATTGTGGGTCAAAAGCGATTTTCGTTTAATGTAACCCCGGCTTTACGTTGGCACAGTTCATCGCCATCTAACTGTGCTATTTCTTTGTTTTTAACACACACACAAAAGGAATTTTTCGGTATGAATATCTCCTATATATGAAATCTATTTATTTTCATTCATGAATTCATAATGGCGCTATAAGAAGCATAAACGTATGAGGCTGTTTCGTAGGATGAACTTTGATTAGTTTCCCTTTAATTAATCTCTCATTGAAGAGGGTGTAGGCCTAAATATGTAAATTTGTTTGCTCCAACAAGCATTTGTGGCACCAGAAAAAAATACAAATGCATTATTTATTTAAACAATTCACAGGAAACGGTATGTGGTAACTCTTCTCATTGCTTTCCGTGTTGACTATATTCTCGCATCAATACACTCGACGAAAGTCCGAAAACCCTTAGCCAGAGACGAACTACCAGAATTCGTGTACAAGCAAGGGTCTGTTGCAATATCTTAATCTTATGTCCAAGAGCAATTTAATGTAACAGACATACCTAGTGGCATATACTGCTTAACTGTAGTACTACATTAACCATGCAGTAGTCTCTTGTAGTAGTCTCTTGCAACCAGTAGCGTCTTGGCACTAATATTCCTGTTTCTTCGAACCAGATTGCCATGTGCAGTGGAAGCGGTGTAAGCATTAATAATCAACAAAATCTTTTTTTTATTAAATACCCATATTTCCAAGCCTGACGACAGAGTTACAGGAATTATAACAGGCTAAGGGCGTTTAAATCCGCTTCTACATAGACAGGGCGGGTTGAGTATGGAGGCATGCAGGTTGCGTGCCCATTTTTTATCTGTTAACTGGTTCAGTCGTCCAAACTAGTAAAACTTCATCTCGCTGATCAAGCTGTTATATATGATACTTGCTCTCGCAACATTGCGTTGTCTAGTACAGGTACTACAAAATTCAGGATTCAGTTAGGTCTATCGAGGCAAGGAATGTTTTATTTTTAATATTTTAATGTATAATTACTTGCGTCCTGGCAGGTTTATTTCGGCCGAAAATTCTGGAAACTATAAAAATACAAGTTTAATAACGAAAAGACGTGCTGGATTTTGTGTCTCGCGTATTGCGTCTTGCGTCTCTCGTATTGCGTCTTGCGTATGAAAACAGCTGAATAGATAATGTATAATTTTATTATAAAAACAAATCCTTATATACTTAGTAATAATATATGTCCCTGTCTAGATATCTTAGGTATTCCAAAATAAGTATATATTATACTTTGGTTAATAATTACGCAAAATCCATTAAACACATTTGGTACGACCACAAAGTAAATAATCGTTTTTTTTTGTTTTTCTTGAAAAATGGGGACAAATACTCGCTATTCTCAATAATTCTTGATTATTGTGAAGCCACATGAAGTGTTTATGTTGCTACATCCTTTGTTTTATATACAACAAATGTCTTGTAATGTTTTTTGTTACCGTAATGATGTCGATAATGAAAAAAAAAATAAATGCTAAAATTATAAGTCTGAGACATTATTACAGAGAGAAAAGAAAATAAAAGAAAAAAAAAAAACAAGTAAATAATCGTACTGGAATGTCGTCGTATTTAAATAGTGGTACTACGGATAAGTCACTGCATAACTATACTGTATCAATGCCTAGATTGGTACATACTCTGTTTACTTGAACAACAAGGTCGTTTGCGTAATGCAAAGCCGATGTGTCCGTTAAATTGCATGGTCTCCATCTGAATGCCCGATAGTGATGTAAGAGCGCACGAGAGGGCGCCACCTTCAAGTCTCGACGATATCCAAAAAGCGGTTTAACCACTGTGTGTACACCCATTTCTGAAACAAATCTTGGGTTAACAATCGATTTTACCCTCGCGTAAAACGGGTCTAGTGTATTTCTAGATAATTTAGAGGTTAACAGTAATTCCGGAGCGTTACTTTTCAGATCTTTCTCAGTCAAACAATGATGGGTATTTGCAAAAACGTAAGCGGCCACCTTTCCGTGGTTTGGATCGGAGCGCCGGATCATTTGGACAATCTGTTGGTACGTTCTTACCGATTTATCTCGAGAAATAATAAATTCATCAATATCTATAAATAGCATGTATTTATACCGGTTCATCCATCGGTACAGACCATCGTGTATCTGCGCATGCTGTGCATTAAATCCTAGAACTCCTCCTTTCTTATACCTCGGGTAAGATCTCACAGGTAATTTCCAAGGATAAACCTCAACAAAACCTGCGCTTTGGTAATATTCTATTGCTTCGGCAGCTTTTGGTGCCACATCGTCATAATCATATATCACAATTTTACTTGCCCCCATTATCCTCTGCATCTCAATAAACTCAATTAAACGATATGGTGACGTTAGATTGTATAAATATTTTACCACGATTAAAAAATTTTCATTGAGCTTTCTCTCTTCAACTGGTGGGCGATAATGGACCGGTAACGTCACTTCCGTTTTGGATGAAGTACACTTTTCAGAGGTGAGGGATACGAATTTGGGTATTGCTCCTAGTGGTTCATCACAGATATACATATATGAAAAATATTTAAATTTATCTTCCTTCTTGCCTAGTAATCGCGTTTTATTAGCAGAAACCACGATGCTAACCACTTTGCCATCGCTGTAGTACAACTGGCAATAAAATGATGGGTTAACTCCTGAAAACCCAAGCAAAACCACGTGTCTTTGAAGACGAGTATCGAGATAGGCGGAGTATATATACATGTTCTTTTTAACAAAATATTGAAACGTGGCATCTTTGGGTGGTGGCGGTTCCTTGCTGACACCGGTGCACAAATTAAAACTTTTTCCGTTTAAAGTTACCGTTCCTCCATCAAGATCGTGGTCTGAGAAACGAAAAACAGGCATCTTGAGAGGCCTTGCTGTCGGAGTATCTGACTGTGTCGGATCGATTTTAAAGAATTGCTCATCGAATGAAGACGTAAGAAAGTTTGTGCCAATTGTTTGGGTAAGAGCTTCTGATTTTGCAGCTATAATATGTTGTGCTATTGAATCTTGTCGGATGTTTAATAATATCCAAAGGGAACACAATATGCCGAGTCCCACAAGTGCCCCGCGACGCCAAGGGCCGCAAAACCAGTTGGTCAGCCGGCGTCTCATTCTGGTTGAATCTTCCAACGAAGACTATTTAATAACATATTTTAGTTTGTGTCAGGTAGAAACGTTACATCACTGAATATTATTACCATTGTTATGTGTCCATTTATTTTGTTATGTTTTCCTATGGCGACTACAGGCGTTGCAGGTAAATCCTTTGCATTGAGTTCCACCAATATAGAACCAAAGGCATTTCCTATGTGATTCTGCGCAAGTGCTGGTTTTTCATGTTCATGGATGACAGGAAGAGGTCCCTTGCCGTTTGACTCCTTGTATAATCCTTGTAGTATGTCCGATACATCCCAGTGAAAACATGCCTGCAAATAAGAAAATACACTAAAAACCAGTGCTATGAGTATTGAATATCGCTGGCAAAACAATAAACTGTCAATCTTACTGGACAATCCATTAAGTGGGAAGTTAGCACAGCTGGAGCTACCGTTATTGTGAGACGAGTCTACTAGAAATTTTTATTTTATAGTTATTATTTTTAAGACCAAAATAAAATAAAGGTATGGTTCTCAGGCACTTTTTTTTCAGAAATCAATGCGGGCGGGCGCTTTTTTTATTTTAAATTTTTTGGTATGTTTCGATAAAAATGTCAAATGATAAAGGAAAAGCATGAAAATAACAGTTTTATTTGCTAAATAAGTAAAAGCATTACAAAACAAAGGAAATTGTATGGTTTTATCATCTTGAAAAAAATGTCGGAGCGGCAGCAGCTCAAAATTGGAAAGTTTTTATTGCAAATCAAAATAAAATATGTTGATGCGGGGGTTTAAAATTGATGCGGTGCCTGAGAACCATACCTTTATTTTTTTTTTTGCCTAACAAAGGGTATATTTTTTACAAAAAGAGATTTGTTCGCCATATGAAAAGTGTTAATACGTCCATACTGCTTAAACAAGTCAGTTAACTCAGTTAACTAATTAGCGCGAAGGGATTTATTTTCATGTAAAGTTGATAAGAAGTCCTACATGTTTGTGTTTCAAGTTGACTTTCAGGACACACAACTTTCATTCTCATTTATTGATCATGTTACTTTTATGAAACATACTGGGAAAGAGCGATTAATGAGCCATGCTCGTGCTCAATCACAAACAGCTTGTACCAAGATGAATGTTTTTTCAGTCAGATGTCAATAAAAAATATACACAACCCATATAAAGTCATTGACGCTATTTTCCAATCACGTTCATACAGATACGTCTGCAGCAAGTGTTGAGGACGGTTTAGCTGATAAGAGATATGTTGACATATCTCATATATGCCCTTCATGCAAATTCTGTCTTTACGGGAGGCAAAGAATATATGTCTAGATAAAAGGACATTTCTTGAAGTTAAGGGCAAAATATGTGATTTTTGAGACAAAACTAGTTTTTTTTTGCTTTTTTAGCCCTCAGCCCTTAGGCTGATGGGCTATTGTCGTCATCCAAGCTGTCCGTCCGTCCGACCGTCCGTCCGGCGTCCGTTAACTTTTACCTTGTGAGCGGGATATCTTGAAAAGGATTCACCGTCAGAATTTTATTTCCTCGGTAAAGATGTATATCGACAAAATCTCGGTCAAGTTCGAAGATGGGTGACCTTGACCTATTTTTCTACATTTTAGAGCTGATTATAGAGAAACACTTAGATGCCAACTACAATTTCTGATTTTTAATGAATTTTTATCGGATTTTTCAACTTTGGGCTTGTGAGCGGGATATCTCTAAAAGGATTCACCGTAGGAATTTTATTTTTTCGGTGAAGATGTACATTGACAAAATCTCGGTCAAGTTCGAAGATGGGTGACCTTGACCTATTTTTCTACGTTTTAGAGCTGATTATAGAAAAAAACATTTAGAAGTTTATTTCTCAGGAACTATTGGGTGGATTTTCACAATACTTACTATGATCATAGGGACTGATGGTCTGTAACTGCTGCACAAGTTTGGGGGCGCCACCTGCAATTTCTGATTTTTAATGAATTTTTCTTGGATTTTTCAATTTTGGCCTTGTGAGCAGGATATCTCTAAAAGGATTCACAATAGGAATTTTTTTTCTTTGGTGAAGATGCATATCAACAAAATCTCAGTCAAGTTCGAAGATGGGTGACCTTGACCTGCTTTTCAAGGTCACAGAGCTTATAATAGAATAAAACTTATAAGCTTATTTTCAGGAAGCATTTGATGGATTGTTATGAGTCATGGTACATACCTCTCCATTTTAAATTGATAACTGAGACATGTTCAGATATACATCCATGTGAGAACAGATATTTAGTACTTGTCACTGTTACCACCTCCAAACACTGTTCTTTTGGCTGAGGGCTTTTGTCAGCTTCTGCTGATATTCTAGTTTATTTTTGTTTGATTGAGGTAACCGCCTCCCGGCATTTTTATGCTGTATTATCTAATTCCTAATCTAAGTATGTATATCCGCAGCCTTCCCATTTAACCTGCAGAGCGCTGACCCTTGGTAACGTTGGCCGTGTAAAACCCTCACCGCTTTGAACTCACGACCTCCCAGCTTTGAGTAGTGCGCTCTACCCCTAGACCACAGGGTTCGGACTGACAGTACTTTGTTATAACTGGTATTTGTTAGTCTCAAAATAGCCATGGTTTTTTTTTCAATGTCAACAAGACACTTCCTCTCTGGCGTGCCAATAATTATGTAAGATAAGAATGTGTTTTTGAAATGTTGTAAACGTTTGTGAGATTATTGGGGATTCAATTTCGTACTAGCGAGATACGTTTCGGAGCCAAGATCTATATTTAGTATATTTAAGAACGTTTGTGTATAAAATAGACAAAATACTATAATAAATAATGTAAACATTTCCAGAGTAATCTGAACACGTCGGAAAGCAATGTAATGAAGTGTATATACCTCGTAAAAAGAAGTCGGAGCAATATCCCAAAGAAAGTCCTGTCGGGTTTGCATATGATTCCCAGAAATTCATATTCTTGCGCTCCCTCTGTAGTTCCAATATTGACCCGCAACCCCAGGGTATATAGTACGTTAATAGGAACATTATCTTGCCTGTTACAATAAATCTTGTTTTAAGATTCTATAAGTTTAACTGCCTGGCTCCTATACATGATGACAGACAAGCATATGTTTGCAGTATATTTGTCTGGCTGTCACAGATATCTCTGGATATGCTTCTGTTGTATATTATTTCAGAGGTGAACCTTTGCCTCTAGCTGTGGCCTGCATATCTCAGCACAAACATTACTGAGGACACTGTGTATGTTAACTGATAAAAAGTAAATGAGTATAACTACCGGAGATCAGGCAGAAATTTGGTTAAACATACATGTTGGTTTTGTAACCATGTACGCAGTGAAATAATGCTTTTATAAAACAATGCGCAGCACTTGGTTCTAGGGATTGTTATGCCTTTAAAGGCATGGTACGAGATGTTTCAAATACGGTTATTGATACTGCACTTGGATTTTGTCGACTAAATGGTCGCAGTAAATTTTTATTATTTTTAAATTATCATTATTTTTGCATCTTTTTGATGGAGGCACAGGCCCTTGAAATCACTAATAAAACATGTCTAAATGGCCCCTCAATAGCGTTATATACTACCCATAGTAATATGAAGACACAAGATATGAAACGTCTGACGGAGGACCCCGAGCGACCTGCTGTATAAATTATCCATTTCCAAACTACCGACGGCGTGGCACGAACTTATCTTTTCCAAGCACATAAAATTGAACCAAATGGTTCCGTCTGACACAAAATTATTTCGCGTTACGGTTCCGTAGCCGGTTATAATCAGCTGTTTAATCAGACTCAGCGGACACTGTTTAGCGACATTCCTCTCAATGGCAGTCCTCTACTGACAACCCGACTCAGTAGGCAATGATAATTGGACTGGTAAGTCTACTTGAGTCGTGATACAAGCAATCTCGATGAATGCATCGCAGTGGTTTACCATCATGTTGCATTCATATTGTAATAAACACCCCATAATCTTAACATTATTCTACGAATGATGAATTAACACAAGAGAATACACATGAACTCACAACCCAAAGTGAAACTCCGTCTCTATCGTAACGAGTCATTTCCTGTACCGCGTACAAGTTGGCTGCATCAAGTAACCCTGCAAGCCATACTTGTATTCATGCGTTCAAAAATTCAACAAACATGCGGAGGGGTTTACCAATATGCCAAGTTAAAACGGATTTTTTTCTCGCTCATGATTGGTGTTGATAGAAAGTATACTAAAAATGTTGAAGATTAGTCTGGTTTATGTAAATGGACAGTGTACCTACAGGTAATGAGGCGTTGTCAAAAATGACGAAAATATTTGTATCCTCATGGGGCCTTATTATGCGTTCCTATGACCTAGAAGTAAAGGACTCTGACAGCCAGTAATCTGGTTGAAATGTCAGAGGACAGATATTGCGCTAGTTGTGGAATTGACCGCAAGTAATATTAGATAAGCTTTAAAAGATATATTTTTATTTTTAAATGAAGCTGTACTTAACAAATATTATATCAACATATCATTTTAACTCTTTTCAGCTGTCTGGGTTCACCGAGGTTATATGGAATGCATTTTGTAACTTATTCTTAGGCCCGTGTCGAATTTTTCTGACGGTGATATAAAACAGCTAAACCATTGGACGCTATAGAAGCTTTTGATAAGCCCACATAGTGTGCGATTCCTTCATTGGGAACCATTCATGCATTATGGAGCAAGGAGATGTATGCCATTTTACCTGTGACGATTCCCAAATATTTGATTTTTAAGATTAAACATTTACATTATGCTTTCACTACTAAAAAATCCTGCACCACAAATGTACTTTCATAGCAACAGTGTGAAAGACCTCTTTGTGATTTCTTCGTTTGTAAAGACGCTTGAACAACTGCTGGGCTACCGTGCGCACTTGTCATTGATAATAAGTACAAGACACCTACTATACCAACGTCGGTGAACGCTGTTATGATTTCTATGATTGTTGTTTACGGCATTCCGATCTTTTTCAATGTGAGTTGATTATAATATTTTAAACCTGTATATCCATCCATGCCAATTTCCCCATTTGTAAGAGGCATGAACACTATTTCATAGACTGCCCACATTATATTAAACAGAGACGCACCCTTATTGCTAGTTTGCAGAAATTTTGCTGTTTGATATTTCCACATATAATTCAAAATTACTCTAGGAAAACTAAGTTAGAAATAGTTAGAATTTTACTTTGTAGCAGCTGATCCCTGACTACTACTGATAATTTTAAACTCCGTAGTCACGTATACATGCAGATAAATAAGGGACACAAAAAGATTTGGAGTTTGATAGTAATAACATTGCAACTGTCTGATACTTTATGGATCTGATGTAACTATATCATAGGCACTTTTGTATGTGCAGTATGTGTGTGTTTTTTAACGTATATGTTTGTTCACACTATGTCAGTGTTATTAAGTTCACTTGTCATCTCCATATATTTGTATTGAATTTGTGTCTGTGATTCCCAGGAAAACATTTGCATTAGCCTAACTGCTATTTTGTAATCCAGGTTAAATAAATATGTTCACACCAAAGCCACATGCCACGAACTTTAGAGACCAAATATAGCGTGTGTCAAGGTCTTTGTTGAGTATATACGCGGAGCTCTACTAACAATTAGAAGACGCATGCCATATGCAAATAAGTAAAACCTTTTGTGATAGATATAGAATGAATGATTCAATTTTGAATAGCGAAGTGTGTCCGATCATTTCTCTACCTATCCCCGACATGTTCGTGTACTTCCTGAGAACAGTTTACTTCGCCAAAGAAGCACTCGCTCGCACATCACGTCGGTTGCACGGTATCCACCCGACATATGTACGAATGTCGCATTAATGTCGCACGGTCTTTGTTATTCGCTCCTCTTCAATATAAAAGCTGCTCTACATAACTCCTTATAGGCACAGAATTTCCTACGGATAGGTTTCCGGCGGTGCACACAAAGAAATGTCAATAATGAACGAATGACTGAAGTAGGTTTACATGGGCCCTCGAACGATTCTCGAAAAATGCGAATGACGAAAAAATAGCAAAGTCTAAAAGTTTTCTCCGAATGTGTTGCGACAATGGAACTGTAAACAATTCTTTCACAGTATGTGCGTAGTTCTCACAATGTGTGTGAACAAGTCACGTATATCGTTGCAAACACTGGCCAGTCCACATACACGAAATACAAGCGACTTCAATAAGAACGACATCAATGTCGCACATATCACGGGCAACATACGGCCTGACATTTCACGACACATGCGAACTTTCTACGCATATTTCGCGAATAACAAACCTCGTTCGACATTCATGCGACATTAGCGATTATCTTGCGACCGACTTGAAAAGCTCGCGTTTGCTTCTTTGGCGAAGTCACCTTTTCTCAAGATGTACACAAACAGTTCGTGAATAGGTCGAGATATCAAATGAAAGCTCGGTGCACCTGGTTACTTTTATATCTGTTAATGCAACTCATTACCGGAGCTGATATGTTTAAATAATGTCCAAACCATTCTTTGTATCTGTAGATGAAGAATTATGATATCAGAATTTGGACTGATAAGGTCAGCCATTCATGTTAATAACGTTATCATATTAACTGTACCAAACCAACAGGGTTTCTTTATGAATATCTGTGTAAATTTATTTTGGGGTATCTCCATTTTGACATACTTCAACGTACTCTTTTTTCAGCAAAACTATATTTTTTTCTCAGTGTTTTAAAACCCCCAAACTTTGAGAAAAATTCAACGCTGGTCAGTGAACTGGTCATTCTATGCATCAAAGCATACATAATTATCATAAATGTGAGAATATAGGGGAGGATCCAGGATTTTGGAAATTAGGGGGGGGGTTCCAACCAAGGAGGACTAAAGAAAACCTGGAAAAAGATCCCCGTGTCCGGAAAAAAAGGGGGGGGGGGGGATCTAGGCCAAAAAGTATTGTCCGAAACCCTTAAAAACGTTGCAGCGGATAAATTATATAATTATATAAATAGAGAAATCAAATTTTGTCAGACATTTTAACTACTATGTAGTTTCGTGCAACTTGCTGCACTCTTCAGGTAAGACTGTCTGAGTGAGATGATATGGTTCATAACGGTGCATATTTGAGAATTTTTATTTTGTGAGGGTAATCTTTTATTTCGTTATGGTCACAACCGCCAACGAAACCGAACAAAACCTACATAGGAATTAGAGAAAATTTATTCAAAACAAGCTAAGCCAACTACAAATCTTCCTTTAACAACAATTCAAAGCCTGAAATGAGAACCATAGATAAGATAACATTTAGATTTTGCAAAAAAAAAAACACAGGTTCCAGAAATGACACGTTTTGAGAACAGACTAGTAACAATTATTGAAAAAAATTTTATAGACACAGACTGCAGATTACAGAAACCATTATCCCCGCATTGTAAACAAATAAAGAGCTCCAGTACCTTATTGTACCAGCGGACAAAACTACCAACTTCTTCAAAATGGACCCAAACACATACATTGATCTGCTGCATAAAAACATCACCAAGGCATACAAAAAAGTGATCATAGAAGCAGTATCATCAAAAGAACGTGAGGCAAAATATATTGCAAAAAAAAAAACCCGACAGAATAAATACCACGGCTCACAGAGAAGCATTCGTCACCCTGTATACGCTAGACTAATTCCGCAGTGTGATTGCCGCTTTAATAATTTTTCTGGAAACTAAATTTTTGAATTTTAATATTTAGATTATCACATTTGTTATTTGTTTTTAGTTTTAATTCCAGATCCTACTCTTGTGAATAATATGTCTTATCAACAATACATTCAGTTGTCACGATACGGGTGCATGATCGCATAAAGCAGGTGGCTAGATCCCGGCCACAAAATTCTTATATATTCGCAGATTTGACCTAAAAGATCAAGCTTAAGATCACAAGTCTTGTTAAAAAAATCCGAGATATTGGTTGAAACATTTTCGTGTCAAATTTGGAAAAAGATATAGGAAACAGATATAGCACTTCGAAAATATTGAGTAAACGAGAATTCTATGGTTTCGCAGATTTGACCTTTAAAAGCACGGTCAAGGTCACCAAATAAAATTTAAAATAAAGAAAGAAAGAAAGAAAAAGTTAAAATCGCGAATTTTAACCCCGAGAATATGAAGTCAGCCACAGTATTAGTACAACCCATGTAAAATAAATAAAGTTTAACGTTTGAACTGTAGAGAATTGTGACATCCAAATGTATTAATAACAAAGACCTTTTCAGGTTTTATATTAGATCTCACTGATTGCTAAATTGGTGCGTTTTTAGTTACAGGTTACGGGAGCTTGATCAAGCACACTGATGGAAGACAAAACACTCGGTGCAACTCATACATTTTGATTCAGCTCAGCTAAAGCATAAACTGCTTCCGAAATGTCGAGTGGTCCAGACCGACAAGGTTGAAGACGCACCCATGTAGCTCTGTAAGATAATCAACAGGAAGGAAATTCTGTCAAGAAACATATAAATAACTAGATGAATACTGACAGGCCAGGAAGGGCCCCGATAAAGGCCCAAAGACGTCAAGCGTTGGCTGAGTGATGTTTGGAAAAATATAATAAAAGACCTGATTACATGACAGAGGAAACTAACCCAAAACAGAACTTAAACACTGAAGCAAGATGGAAAGACTGGCAAGAAAAGGTTAGCTTAAAAGGCATTCACGTTTAAGAAATATGAGTCCTGAGACCTTGACCTCTGACCTCACGACCTCAAAAGCAATTGGGTTCTTGCTTTTTTGGAGGGCCATATATATATAAAGTTTGAAAACTATAAGTGAATCGAAACCGGAG
Source organism: Sipunculus nudus (assembly GCA_026874595.1). Lineage (NCBI taxonomy): Eukaryota > Metazoa > Annelida > Sipuncula > Golfingiida > Sipunculidae > Sipunculus > Sipunculus nudus. The sequence goes on from CM049312.1 coordinate 60,921,170, forward strand.
TTAAAAAAGGTTTTGGAAATCAATGCGTGGACAGATGAATCCTGTGACCTTGACCTTTGCCTTGTGACCTTAATAGGGAAAGGGGTATTTGCCTATTGGCAGGTCAGCTGTATGTGTAAGACAGAACCTCTTGTGTGAACGGTTTTGCTTAAAATGCATCCACAAAGTTGAAAAAAATGTGAGTCCTGAGACCTTGACCTTTGACCATGACCCAAAAATCAATAGCTAGGGTTCTTGCTTTAGTAGTGGGACGTTTATATATTAAGTTTGAAATTTATTTGTGAGTCAAAACTGGAGTTATCATCCGGAAATGGATTTTTTGGACGGACAGATGGACAGACAGTCGGACGGGGAGATTACTATAGAGCACCCGCTTCTATTGAAGCGGGGTCCTAATTTATTAGTAAACATACACAAGTAAAACTATGTCTTGATCCATATGGTATATAACAGACACTAGCCAAAAGTGCTCTTGATTCACAGGATAAGTTATAAATTTTAACTCCCTCTAAGTCTTAATAGAGAGGTGGTCTTATTTAAGAGGCTGTCTTTCAGACAGGTTCCACTGTATGTACACGCTCTGCATGTAAGTATATATATAATTTGGTTAATTTATTGATGATAAAATTCTTTACGAGGAACACACAATATTAAAACAATTATATAATAATACAAACACATATATTTAGTAGTGTATATATATATTAAATATATATATAATTAATATATAACACTAATAATAACAATAACAATCCAATAATAATAATAATAATAATAATAATAATAATAATAATCATAATAATCATAAAAATCATAATAATTAATGGTATATGCGTGTTAGTCTGAAGTAGAAGTGTAGGTAAAAAGTAAGAGTGACTCCTTTTAGGTAGACTATCTCAAAGAGTCACGCTAACTTTTATATATATATATATATATACGCATCAACTGTTTTTATTATTAACATTAACCCTCCCGGTATCCTGTGTAATCGGCAGATTCAGTAGTTGGAACAGTGGAGGGTCTGTGTCAAGTACAAACACAGCAGGCTGGAGCCGGTCACGAAACTGTTAATGGGCTGTGAAGCTGGAGTCGCCAGAAGCAACAGAATGTCATTGTGGTAGACAGTAAAAAGTCTCACACTCCATTATTAAGTTCAACGCACTCCATTATAACGTTCAAAGGACTTGTCTTTTTATACATGTAGCATCGCATATAATTTACCGAGTGACACCAGATTTTACACTGGGGGCTTCAAAACAGGATGCCTGTCGGTCATGTAAACATGTATGTGGTCACATACTCCCTGGAGCGGATAACCTGGATAACATTAATGTATTTTATTAGATAAAGGCAAATTTGTAAGCCCTGACTGTGTATGCGTACCATAGTATAACGTTTCCTCGTGCGTGCCAGCTTGAGCCTATATATCTACGCGTTTGAAATCAGCTCAATTCAGTGAATCTTTTACTGGGATATCCAACAAAGCTTTCCGTGAAGTTCAGACTGTCTAGAAATGATACATTTTTATTGCCAATAAAAGTATACTATGAACACAATGTTCATGATTATACTATCTCACAATATTCCTGACTATGTAATATGAATTTATGTATATATTGTTTTTATAAATGTTATTGACACACTAATTATTATGTTCTATAATGTAGGCCTACAAACCAGTTTTCCTCTCGTACATAATTGTTAAAATTTTCCCGAGGCTGTATTCTTCTTTTCTTTCATTAAACTGAGTAACATCATATTTTTTGCGCTAGCATATACTCTATTCTCGCATATTTCCATATTAAACAAGTGACCCATGGGTCATGACGCTCAGCTGCAAAGCATGACCTGCGACATCATGGGCTGCGATTCACAACTTCTAGTAAAATTGTTGCAGAACCTATATGCCAATTTTGTTTAAACTTTCTACGTTGCCATAAATTCTTATCATATATGTCTGGTTAAAACATAGTGAATGATGGTCTGAGGCAAAATGTATGGTTGTTGAGCTGTCAGGAACTTATCCCACAGCTTGCTCGATACCTGTCAGTCTCAAAAGGAATACCACACAGGCCACATATAAGATCAAAATATAGCAAAAGATTTAGGAAATCCATGCAAGAATTATTGTGAAACGGGTGCTTCCATATTATTTTTTATTCAATACAAGCCAACTGTACTGAGCTTTCATAAATGATGGTTATATTTATTAAGAAATCTTTGACCCAATGCAAGATTACATTATTATACATCCCACTGCATTCACTTTAATAGTTCTTGAGATAATATGTTCTAAAGGAATTTAAAGATGGCTTCCTGGTGGCCATATTGGATTTCTGACAGGTCGAAAATTGAACAACAAACATCCTCTAAAAAGGACCAAACATCATACAAAAAATCACAGAAACTGCCCTGGCAAAAGGATTTTTAAAATGGCTACCTGGCAGACATAATGGTTTTCTGACAAGTCTGACATTTGATATCACACATCCTCCAATAAGACACTAAACTTGTAGCAATTGCTTCAAAGAATGTAACAGTTATGAATGTCCAAAACAATTCAAAAGGCATGATCAGGTTGGAGAGCTCTCATATCAGATTTATGAACATGCAAATGTAAAAAGTGCAAGTCCAATTTGTTTTAATTATCAGCTTGCTATTCAATGGGGTTAGCAGGGTAGGTAAACTGCAAAACCTAAAAGAAAAGAAATGCAGAAAGCATCACTAAGTCTTGTAATCAAATAAAGCCATCCTAAATCCAGGTAAAGACCAACATATTATCAGAACAAACACTTGCTGGTATATCTGATGATTTGTATAATAATATTCAGATATCTAGAAAACTAAGTTTATTGCTATGATTCCATGATATAAACTGCAAAATGTTCCCATCATTTTATAAATCAGTTGCTAAACCTTAACACTTAACTCTCATAGTCTTAATGTCTGGCCAAAGCATTCCGGCAACAGTGTTTTTGTTATGCACTAGTGACATATCCTTTTCACTCCATGAGCTGATACAAAAGGGAGTCATATATCACAAGTGTCACTGACAATTATGGGCACACAGTGAGATGTACCAGTTGTGAGCGCCATGGTTATATATACAAGAAAACAAGAAAAATAGAGATGGTCTACAAAATAAGTTATTGTGAACATCCCTGACCTATGACCTCGGCCTTTTGCCCACATATCAACTGGATTCTTTCTAAATGATGGGTAACTACTAACCACTTACATCTGGCCGGGTGTAATTACTTGGCAACCAATGAGTGAATAACTTAGACCTGCAACCTTTAACCTCCTGACCAGCTGACCTCAAAATCAATTAGTTATTTCTTCATGCAAAAAGACCCTTAAATATGAAGTTTGAATCACATTCAGTGATGCATAGATGTGGCATATGTGAAAGACAGAAGGTTTGGGTTGAACAGTTTCACTTGAAATATGTTCACAAGCATTTAGAACAATATTGTGACCTTGACCTTTAACCTTATGATCTCAACATCAATAGGCTTCTTCTCCTATTGGTAGGTAAGCCATATATGACAGATGGAAAGTATAGATTGAAAAAGTTTGCATGAAAATGACTCCACGCAAGAAGAGGGTGCTGTGAACTTGACCTTTGACCTCAAAATCAACAGGTCTTTTCCCCTGTTGGCAGAGAAGTGATATCAGTGCTGAAAGGTTTGGAATGAAAGGTCCAGCTTGAAATGTGTCCACAACCTTTTCAAAGAAGTGGATCCTTTGACCCTGACCTTTGACCTTGTGACCTCAAAATCTATAGGATTCCTCTCCCACTTTGTAGGTGAGCTATATGTGAAAGATCAAAGAATTGGGATGAAAGGTTTGGCTTTAAATGCATCCACAGGCTTTTCAAAGAAGTTGGTTCTGTGACCTTGATCTTTTTGACCTTGTGACCTCAAAATAATTATGTTTCTTCCCCTGTTGGTAGGTAAGCTGTATGTGAAAGATGGAAGGTTTGGGATAAAATTTTTGGCTAAAAGAATTATTTCTTGGGGGTGCAAAGACACCCAATAACTTCGAGAATATAGGTCGCAGAGACCTAATTTCAGGTTTGCAAGGAGATCTTTTTAGAACCTCTAAGACTGCAGAGGGTTCATGGCCCCAGCCCCTACGGTTACGATTTGTGCCCTGCTAACGGCCGGCCGGACGGACAGACGGAAGGACGACGGACAAAGACCCATCGCTATAGCCCAGCATGACTGAAAGTCAGCTGAGCTAAAAACAAGCTTTTCCGAAGAATGGTCATTCTCCTCTATTCCTAGCCCGATTTATATATTGTTTGTATCATATAATGATTAATTGGTGATATATATATTTATATGGCTTACAAATGGGCACCGGAATATTTACAGAATTATTATTAATGACAAGATATGTTATTTTTATGGAATACAATTGGCATATATGGCCTACAAATGGGCACTGGAATATTTACAGCATTATTATCAATTACAAGAATTATTCTTTTTTATCGAAAAGAATGGGCACCTTTTTTTGGGGGGGGGGGGGGGCCTGATGGCGTATGTTTATTCATAGATATACAGGAAACCGTTCAACAAGTACTCCGTATTCATCGACACTGCGCGGACAGGCTAAAAAGCTGATTCGTGACATTAGTCATATAGACAACTACACTGCAATAGCCATCCATCCTATTGCACCGAGCATCGATATCGCTTAAGAAAACAGTCGGTATTCTTACCTGTATGAAGTAAATCAAAGCCGAAATACACGTAAATGGAAAAACCAAGGGAAAAATCTCATATCTCTGGTAAACGCCGTCTATTCCTGGGTTCATGACTTTGATAAAAGTCACATATACCCTGTTACAGACATGCTTGAGGTCGGTCATATTATATGCTGCTTTTTAGGAGAATCTATTTTCACACATGGGTGGTGTTGCTAAAAAGTACACAATCACATCTTACGGGTGGTCTAGTAAATTTTAAGTAACAGCGTACTTGAAGGCCGTGAGGCGATGTAAAAGTGACGAAAATATTTGCATTCTCATCAAATCTTAGAGTGCAGTTCCCGCCACTCTGTTACTCGATGGACTCTCTAATGCCAAAAAGGTAAAACGTCTCTAGCTAAAGCCTAGGTCTCACACTCTACGCCCTATATGGTGTCTCACCAAGGCCAGAACGTGGCACTGCTGGGAATAAACGTAATGAAACTGAAGGCCGCGTTCTTGTGACGTTTTCCCCAAGGTATTTGACGTTCACCTACGGTGCCGCTACGAAATTGCGACGGTTATACCCGCGTTCTCCTACGGTGAAACGTGGCTTGCCGCGGGAGAACGTATAGATAGGCCGCGTTCTCCTCAGTACTCCCTACGTATAAGGTAAAGCTATTGTACCTTATTCTCGAAAGACATATATAAAAGGTTGATCGAATATGTTGAGATCCAAAATCTATTAACAGAAGCACAAGCTTGATAAAAACAGTTATAGCACAATAGATCATTCTGTTGTTTTGCAAGGTTTGGCTCATAAATATTTATGCAAAAGAAAGGAGAGGTTTTATTGAATATTTAGGGATTTTAGCAAAGCTTTTGATTCTGTACAACATGATGTATTGTGGCATTTATTGATGAAACAAAACATAAATGGTAAGATACTTAAAGCCATTAGATCAGTGTTCTCCAAAATGCAATCATGTGTCATTTTTTCCCCTTGTTTAGTTGGTACAAGACAGGGCTGCATGGTAATATTATGACTAGATGTATGGTGCTGAATAGTAAATTATGGAGATTCAGTTGGGAGACTGCAAAAACAACTTACCATCTGCAGGAATTTTGTATAAACATGGACAAAACAAAAAAAAAATAGTGTTCAGAAGAGGTGGTATAGTAAGGAGTAATGAAAAATGGTATCTGTTCAACCAAAAATTGGATGTAGTCTCTCACTATAAATATCTAGGGATCCCTTTCACTTCAAAATTATCATGGACTAGGACCCACCAACAGCAGGCAATGCAGGCTTATTTAAATAAAGCTGTAAGTATCTGTGAAACATTTTTTTAATTTATTTGACAGTATGGTAGCACCAATTTTAATATATGAATGTGAGATCTGGGGTCATTCTAAAATTGATATACTAGGGAGAGTACAGTATAATTATTAAGTTTTGTAAGTATGTTCGTGATGAAGGTGATAATACTCCAAATGCACCACTTTTTATTACATACATGTATGTGGTTCGTTGTATAAAATACTTGTTTAAAAGTATTCACATGGATGATTAGAGATACCCAAAGCAGTTATATATGTATTTAAGGAAGATGGACAACAATGGGAAAATTAATTGGGCCACCTTTATTTGAAAATTACTATTTCAGGCAGGATTTGGTTATTTATGGATGATAGAATATGTGGGAGATACGAACATTTCTATTGAAAAGTTTAAACAACGAGTAAAAGACATGGCAATACAAGATTGGTATAATGATATTGAATCAAGTATTAAATAAATCATATTTCTATAGAATTTTTAAATCACTGTTAACAGTTGAAAAGTGTAAATCACGTGTTCCTAATAAAAAAACATTAAGAGGCACTCGCCAAATTGAGATGTAGCAACCATAAATTAGCAGTAGAATCAGGTCGACACAAAGGAATTGATAAAGAAGGAAGAATATGCAAATACTGTTACCAACTTGGTTGTAATATGATAGAAGATGTGAGTCATTTAATGTTAGAATGCTCTTCGTATAATGATCTACGTGTAAAATATTTAAAAAAATGGAATACTACAGCCTTATGAATATAATTTAAAAGAATTTTCAATTCTGAAAATCTGTTAGAAATTTCAAATTTAGCAGCCTTTGTTCACTATTGTTTCATAATAAGACAAAAAATGTTAGATAATTGATATTTATAGCACCATTTTAACACACATTGGAGAATTAAGAGTTATGCGTTTTTTTTCTAGATATTGTTTTTTTCTGTCTTACAGAATCACAAGTACTCATTCGTGTTTGATATATACTTTGAATGCACATGTTTGTAAGCATTCGTTAGTTAATGCTATGGCATATTGAATGTTTATAGTTGGAACTTTGGGCGTGAGGCCTCAATTCCTGAATAAACTCTTTACTTACTAATTCTTCACTTACTGTTATCTACGTTCTCTCTCGGTACGGCAGTGTCACTGCAGCGTCCCGGTAACTACGTTCAGCCACGTTTTCCTAGGGTATATTACGCCATTGGTCCCAGGATTTATACCGTGACCCAGGTTCCAGGCTTTGACGAGCCAAAGCAGTTCCAACCAGGGTGCCACAAAGTGCGTAAATGTGTCAGGCGCCACGTTCTATCCCTTTCGTTTAAACATTTCAAAGATAACGTGGACCCTGTACGACCAATCACGCTCATTACCGTGTCCCTACCGTGTGCTACGGTGAAGGACACGCCCTACCAAGTCTTCCCACGACCTTCAAGAACGTGGTGCGTGGCCGAATTACTTGGCAAAGGTAAATATATATGAATGATAAGGAGTCACCTTATTAGTTCCATGAAGTAAGCACGAAACATGCGGGTGGTGACAAAAATGCATTGATGTTTTTGTAGCTCTACCTTTATGTATCGAGCGATTTGATCTTTGAATGGCAACCACACCCTTTCCGCAATATATATATATATATATATATATATATATATATATATATATATATATATATATATATATTAAACACCCTACATGTTTTAATGCCAATTAGAAATATCAGAAAACCAGTTGTACAAGATAAATAAATAAAACAAATATCATATTTGCAGGTTCAAAGGTAATGGAATGTAGGATTATCAATAAACAATACATAAATTACTGCATGTGCAATGCTTTATATTGAAATAAGTCCCAAATCTGACAGGAATTTCATGACTGTGTTTTAAGAAATTTAATCATTATTAGACTAAGTAAAATTCCGGGAGACTGGGAGTACTGGATGTACGCCCCCCGACTAAGTCTCTGAGTGAATGTTATACAGAACGTGGTGAAACCTAGGCGTACGTGGTCAGGATGCTGGACTTGTGACGTCAAGGTTATGGGTTTGCGTTCCGTTCCGATCGTCTTCCAGGCTAAGACTGTTGGTCAAAATCATCTCCAGAAAGGCACGCCCTCTTCATCCAGGAGTAAAAGGGTTTTAGTCAGTAACAGCAGGTAAAATGAGTAAACATAGAGACTCTATAACTTTATGCTCTTCAGGCCGTTTGGAAAAGTTACAAGAATGTACATACCCGAAGACCTTGAAGGCAAAGATTTAAGATATTTACATCGATCGTCGTTGATATGAAAACACTCCCTATACCACCACTAACCTTAACCTAATGCTAGATGAGATGTTAGCTTTTTTTGAAAGGGCTAAATAGGTTGATTTACACCAAATTTTACACAGATAAAACCATAAGTATGAAGATCAAATGAATCATACAGTGTCAGAGTGGACTATTAACGAAAACACAACATTAAAACCAATAATGCTGACTCAAGACCTGACTGAGTCCACCCCTAACAGGCACTGTACTCGGCCTCGAACTCGAAGGGCCTGGACTCGGACTTGTACTCGGGTTCGGAGTGAAGGACTCGGGTAATCAGGCAAGTCCACCTCAACTCCAGTAGGAAAATGATCTGTCACATACTATAAGGAATTGTACATGTATATGAGGCCTATAAAATGACCATAATAAACAAGGTTCAGTTCGCTATCGGGAGCTAAATGTAATTAGAGTAAAATGGATGTGTAAACTAACATAAAAATACACATCAAAATCTAAAAATTCCAATTAGAATTTCTTTTAAAAACGAAATTTGCATTTAACTCGGACTTGGTTTTCATGTGTCTTGGAGATGATCGTGGACTTTGATTCCAACTTCAATGTGTCGGACTTGGACTTGACTGGAGTCGGAAACTGGAGACTGGAATTGATTGATCACTGACTAAAACAATTGCATATTTGGTCTCGCAGAAAAATTTATAAATATTTGGTGAACATATTTTCATTTTGTACATGTTAGCATACGTGGTCAATTGTCTTCGGGCGATTCCTATATTCAAGAAACTATAATGGGGACAACATTTTGAAGGCTATTTATCACGTATTTAGAAGTTTTGTTATGAATTTGTTATTGTTTGATTTTTATATTTCTATTTTTTCTAATTATTTTTTCCTACTTAGCTAAATGCAACCCACCTATCCCTGACTTGTACGCGCGTCCATGGTTGCTAGAAAATATTATGAAATTAGGAACACGCATACATTTGCTGGAATAAATATAACCGTGGAAATATTGCGACTCAAAGTGCGGCTAATAGCGGTATCAGGGGTGCAGCGAAGAAAAGTGAAAGGTTGTAAGCTATAATCAAGCCAAAGCACTTTTGTGGAAAAGCGAGCCTTTCCATCCTATGTTAAAAGCAGGAGATACGAACGACAAATCGCACCTGTCGGTGAAGTGCACCAGTCACTCACAGTCGATATTTTCATGGCTGTAACCGTTTCCAGATAAGATTCAGAGGCGCAGCTTGTAGCCAGATAAACAAAAAGTCAACAGACATGGAACTTGAAGCACGCAGTGAGAATTCCTTCAAGATTCTCGGATTTAGGATTTAGGTATGGAAGACAAGGCTAAAAAAAACATACCCTCCACCAATGCAAGAATACAGGGTAAAACAAGTGGCCAACAAGTGCCATAGACAGGTTTAAATGTTTACTGCTTTCCGAGTAAATATTCCGACTCTTGCATATTCTACAAATGATGACATATATCCCACTATCTGTCGCCTGTAAACGACATATGGTGATAACAGCTGCGATGACGTTCATTATGTGACGTAAGAGTATCGATATGCCAGATTGGCATTATGTGCAATAGCGGAAAATGCACTGTCCTTCTCAATATGGAAACAGTAGTTTTCGTCATTTGTAAATTTGCAACGCCTCAAGGCTGTCCCTTGAAATAAACCAGACCAAATGTTAACATCCACCACGTGCGAACACGTTTCCGCGAAAAATCAGCATATTCTTGCATGCATGTTGCATTTCAGACCGCATAAAAGCAGGTCTTCTTTGGTGTATATGATTAGCAGCCAAGTGGTGTGAGGCGCAGAAAATTACGGTATTACCAGACAGATGGGATTTACGCTTCCGTTTCTACATATATACCTTCGTGGTAATTCTTAAGTCTTAGATAAATGTGAAGATTACGGTTTCTGTGTATAACCAAATCATTGGTATTAGACGGATGATCTCTACAGTGCAGTTTCCGGCATCAACAGCATCACTAATTACAGCAGGCCCCATCAGCCCAATGTAAATGTCTAAATGTAGTTGTGTTTCACGGCTACAGATTGTTCTAAGCAAAACAGAAGGGACACTATTTCCTAGGGACATACAACATACCGCCGTTGACAACATACGACCTACATATCTGACACAACTTTAAAAAAAATGCAGTATGCAGCCAATGTCACTTCGAACGTTGCATAATGGTCCGAAGTGATCAGGATAAGTTTTTATACTTGAAGCAGTCACTCAAAATCCCCCATTGTAATGGTCTTTGCTTTATATGCATGGGCTATTTCATCGCACTCACTTGCTCGCCCAATGTGATACAATCTCTCCCTTTCATCGTGGCGCCTAAAACTGCGATCAAAGAAGTGTTTTCTATACTGCCGGTCATAAAAACTGAGAAAAGTTTAAACAGCTGATCATGTTCTGGTTTTACTTTGTATCATTTCTTTCTGTTTTTAAACTTAGACCACCTAGACTCGCTGCTCCGCTTAACAAATATTGCTGAAATATTTACACTGAATTGTTGATTTATTATGTCTTTTTCCCCAACGAGATGACGCAGTAATACAAATATGATATATGAAATTGGGTACGATCAGTGCCAGTAGAAAAGGACTTGGCTTGGACAAACACTGCATAAGTTACCTTGGAAATGCCATTTTTCTTTTCTTTTTTAAACAAGAAACATAATAATCATTCATATAATAATAAAAGATACATAATAATACAGTGGAGCCTGTCTGAAAGGCCACCTATCTTATAAGTCCACCTGTCTATTAGGACCAACTCTGGCTGAACAAAAGCATTCACATTGGTTATAAATGACCTGTCTTATTTGACCACCAGTTAATTAAGACCAATTCAGCTAGTCCCACAGGTGTTCTTATTACACAGGTTTTACTGGATATAATATAATAATATTATAATTTTAAAGAAGGGTTATAGTGATTTCACAGTAAATTTTTTAAGTCTAAATCAAGTTCAACAGGCTGTGGTGCCATTTTTACAATTAACACGCTTGTTAAATATGTTAATTAATACGTTGTGACTCTTGGAATAAACTTCAACTAACCGAGCAGGAATTTTAATTTTACCTTGTGCTAAGGAGCTTTCGACTTGATTTCTTTAGAATCGTTTTCGTTCTGATTTAGGAATACAAATGTATAATAATGTACACCGGACCGCACAAGATGGTTTGTAAAAATGGGGATATAAAACCAAACAGTTTATTTTACGCTAGAGTTTAAATGTGAGCGGCTTCTGTGGCTCAGGGGTAGTGCACATGACTCAAAGCCAGGAGATGGTAAGTTCGAATCTCAGCCGAGGCCTAGAGACGTTTTACGGTCGGCGCCCACCCAGGGTGAGCGCTCTGTAGGCTTAATGGGAAGGCTTTGCCCCACAGCCGTGTATCACTCACATACGAGTGCGTCTTGGGGGGGGGGGGGGGTCCTCGGTGTTATGACTCAGCAATGGGGATGATTACACACCCAGGACCCGCAGGTGCAGTACACACCGGGCATGGGTGACACCAGGATACAAAATAAAACAAGGGACCCATAGGTAATGGCGCTCAGCTTAAGTTTGAAATTTTTACAAATGCAAAATATTCTATTTTAATGTTTTTCATTTATATAAGCATATGAGAAGCTAAGAAGAAAGAGGCTCTCCTACTTGGTTATAGTAAAGTTCTAAATTTATGATCGCAAACTAATACTCTGACAAGACTATTATGAAGAAAAACAGTAAAAATTCTGAGATACTGTGATGCATATGAAACATTTACAGAGGGACAGGCCAGTGGACAGAATGGACTAATACCTTTATTTCACTTTCAAGGGAATAATGCATATATATTTTATATATAAACCTATTATTTAAGCATATCCACTTGTTCCATTAAAATAGTTTTTATCTGTTTAATTTTTCATATTTACAAGTTTTATAAATTTGTATTAAAAACACTGAAAATATAAGTTAAAATATTAGAATTCTAAGTTGCAATCATTATATATCCTGAGTGTAGCTCATATTGGGTCATATTATGCATATACATATATTTTTATTATTTTTAAATCACAAATGTTTAAACTGATTTTAAAAGAAAATAATGCCACAACATGGCATCTACAAGATTATTCCTTGAATCACTATTTAAATGTTTTGCACATTGGAGTTTTCAGTACATGCTTAATCTTATTCACCGAAATAAAATAAAAGATTCAGTAAATTTGGTAAAACAAAAACATCTTTTCAAATAAAGTATACACACTGTTGGTTGAATGAGGGACAAACAATATCATTATGCTAATTACAATCTAAGCTATAATTTATTACTGGAATTAATAGTCAATTTCACACCTGGTGAAATTTTTACTCTTCTCAAGTAAGGAATTACTTATCTGATGAACATCCACACTTTCATAGCAATACTCCACTTTGTGAACAAAATTAAATGTGCACTTTAATCATAATGCACCATCGGGGGGGGGGGGGGTGCAGGGCAGAGGGGAAGCCTGCTAGTAGTGGCCAAGCTGAGCCAAGGCAAGCTGCCTCGGGTGGGTCACATAATGCAAGTGAAGGCTGCACTAGGTGGGCTAGATGTAAACAACACTTGACATGGTGTATGAAAACTTGAATAAAGCTACCCTTTTCGATCAATTCCTTTGAAATTTTCAGATTTTAAAAGATTAAATCCTTATGTATATATGCTGTGAAAATTAAATCAACAGTGCTTACAGGGAAAAAACGTGCCATTGCCAAAGTTGGACAAAATTTAAGGTATTGATTTTTTATTTATGCCAATAACTTGAAAAATTTGGAAAATTCAGATCTAATTTTGGGTAAACAATTGAACCTTGATTAAATAAAGTTATTTTTCTGAAAAAAAGTCTCCAGCTTCAGCCATTCTCATCTTAGGTGAGTAAATATATTTCTTGATTTTTTAAAAAGTGCATTATGTTTGGGCCCATAACTTAAAACAATTACGCAATACTGACATCATTTCTGGCCTGTGCATAGCGAATGTATAGAAAAACATGTATATTATATATGATTAAAGTCAGATCTGTGGGTTTTGATATTATGCAGTATTGAAGTGTAACAATGGGTTTTTAATTGAAAAATGAAGTTTTTCATTAATATCTCAAAGGTATTAAGTCCTAGTGACCAAATTCTTGGCATGGTAGGGAATTTTGGAGACATCTAATTGTATGCCAAATTTTAGGAACTGAGAGCTTAAGCTGGGGAGCTGAGCTCTTGCAAACTGCATAACACTAGCCTGATGTAAACAATATGTTACATGGTGCTTGAAAACTTGAATAAAATCTACAGTTAATATCAACTGGTTTCAAATTTTTGGTGTTAACAGACAAAATGCTAACAAAAACATGCTGAGAAAATTAAATCCACAGTACTTACAGGAAAAAAACGTGCCATGGTCAAAGTAAGGCAAAATTTAAGGTACCAATTTTTTATTTTTGTTAATATTTTAAAAAATTTAAAAGATTTTGATCTAATTTTGGGTATACAATTTAATTTTGATTAATTAAAGTTATATTACTTGAAAAAAAGTCCATAGCTTTAACAAGTTTTGTGTTAAGTGATCAAATATCTTTCCTGATTTTTACAAAATGCATTATATTCTGGCCCATAACTTTCTTAAATTATATAATACAGACATAATTTCAGGCATGTACATAGAAATAGAGGAATATTTATGGTAAATATGAGGAAAAACAGATGAGTAGTTTTGATAGTTGGCAGCCCTGAAGTGTGAAAATAGGTTTTTAATAAAAAATTGAGGTTTTTCCTTAATTTCTCAAAGGAACAAAGTCGCAAAGACCCAGTTTTCGGCTTGGTAGGAGATCTTGGGGACATCTAACACTATGCCGAATTTTGGATTCCTAGATCTTACGGTTTCAAAACGTGCCACATCTACGGACGGACGGACGGACGACGGACAATGGACCACGACTATAGCTCAGATGACTTATAGTCAGCTGAGCTAAAAATTGAGGTTTTTCCTTAATTTCTCAAGGGAACGAAGTCGCAAAGACCCAGTTTTCGGCTTGGTAGGAGATCTTGGGGATATCCAACATTATGCCGAATTTTGGATTCCTAGGTCATACGGTTTCAAAACGTGCCACATCTACGGACGGTCAGACGGACGGACGGACGGACAGACGGACGGACGACGGACAATGGACCACGACTATAGCTCAGATGACTTATAGTCAGCTGAGCTAAAAATGTTAGGAAGCGAGTGCTACTGCCCTGTCAAGTAGTCCCAAACAGAAATGGAAACTCTGCAAACGTACACATTAGGTTAAGAATATAAGATAAGTCAGCATTAAAAAATGGAGGCGGTTACCTCCACCCCGCCCCCCCCCCCCCCAAAAAAAAATGTGAGGAGACACCACCCTGGTAATGATAGTGCGAGATGTGCGGGTAATATTGAAAACAGAATATTTTTAGAATGTATCATGACAAAACACAGATAGTGTGTGACTACGAATGCCAACACACTAAAGTGAAATTCCCTCATGGTACGGACTTGTTCTCTTACTCTTGTTTTTTTAATTCTCTTATAAACTATGGTTCGCTTTATTATTCGCGAGGCTTATATTTCGCGATTTCTGAATTTTGACCGTTTCGCGACGTGTAAAATCTAAGTACAGCAGAACATGTATTCATATTAAAGTAAGAATAAATCTCACATGACCTCATTCAGTCACTTTTTTTTCAGTCATTATATTATGCCCTGGGTAGGCCATATATCCCTGGTGTTTAAGCATGGTTGACAATACCTAATGCTTTTTTTATATTGGCCCATCCCGATACCTTGCACAAATTAGGTTGCTGATTAACGAACAATGTTTTCAGATGTGTTATAACTAATCCTGTCGTGCAGATACATTATTACCTGATAATTACATAATTACCTAAAATATAGGAAAATATTTAAAAAGCTTTCAGGATTGATAGTAAATTTGGAAAAAAATTAAAGCAATGTGGATTTGGCCTTTAATAAATTAGAGGACCCAATAAGGCAAATAACTACTGGATTTTTAAATTTAAGCTGTATATTTAAATTTTTAAGAAAACCACAATGATAAAGCTATAGCAGAAAACAGAAAATTTAAGACAGGGCAAGGTCCGGAAAATAATATCAAATTTGTTTAGGCAAAAAAAAAATAATATTTGTTTCTCAAAATTGGTAAGTTACTATTGAAAATCAAAATTAAAAAAAAATGGATGCGGGGATTTAAAATTGATGCTGGTGGTGCCTGAGAACCATACCTTTTATTTTTTTTTTGCCTTACTTGATTTAGTGTGTATTTGCTTATACTGATACATTTAAAAATATGATATTTGACTTCCTATGGAATTTGAAATAGGTATATTTAATACAACTGACAGTTCAATCGGTAAAATTTGGGGTGTGCAATGTACATAATAAGTATGCAAACATAAACCATGATACTGATTGAGGGTACAATTGCTTGTTTCATTTTAAAACAATTTAAAAGTCATTGCACAAAATCTGGAATCTCTCAGTTTAAATCATTTCAAGATGATAGAGGAATGTTTTGTTTTCTGATTTTTTTGTACAAGACACAATGAAACATTCATCGAAAGATACAGACGACAATGGATAAAATTAAAAAGATGAAGCTATCAGCTAACATTTGGAAAACAAGAATTTTTACAATATATATACAGTGGAACCTAGTGGGCACCTCCATAAAGTGGGCACTTCTATCAGGTGGGCAGTTTTTAGGTCCCGATTTGTTTCCTCCTCACTATTTATCTTGTGGACATGACCTCCATATAGTGGGCACCTCTATAAAGTGGGCAGTTTGGCTGAGTCCCAAAGGTGGCCATAATAGAGAAGTTTCACTGAATATATATATATATATATATATATATATATATATTATATATATATATATATACTTGTATTAATAAACACATGTATATCTTAAAATATTAGTAAAACTCAATATTCCCTCCTGTTTAATTCTCAGATATATGGTTTGAATTCCCTTATATAGACACATTACAGTTCAAAAATGTTACTGTAAGGTATCATATCTCCATAAATACCTAAAAGATCAAATAATTAGTGGTATTAAATCTGGAAAAATAAATACATTTTGATTTGTTATTACTTTGTGAATCTGAAATGATTTATATCTAATCTGGAATACTGAATATATATTAAAAATATTATGTAATATAATTTTATATAATTTCACCGTTTCAAAGCGAATTATATGGTGAAATTGTACGAATGTATGAGACACCTGGACTACCGCTTTGTTGGCTCAGATTTAAGACATATTTAAGCACAAGGCAGTAACGGTCATTGAAATCTCATTTTTTATCTATTCTAACAAATATTACGGATACCTTGGCATTACTACATGCATGAGGCGTAAGTATCCGGTAAAAAGGAGAGAGAGAGCACGGGAGCTGATGTTATTTTATAAGCCTTAATGTCAGTTATCCAAATTTGAACTGCCCGAGCAAACATTTACAATCAAATATCTGCTATTGCCATATGCACATAATTTAAACATATTTATCTCCTGATTTCGACGAAATGGGTACATTATCTCAAACCTGTGTCAGACGTGTCGGTATATATTGTGAATAACACGGCTAAATAATAGAAACCCAATAGAAGTTATATACACTTTATATGACACAGTCGAACGTGTACTGAATGATAAAGCTTACATATTAATTGTCAGTTAACTGTTTACCAACAGACGTGCACCAACGCAATCCAGTGTATATAAACTTGTTATATAACAACAGCAAGCCCCACAACTCATACTAACCACCACTTCCATTAAACATCAGACTTTATCACACTGGAAAATATGATAAGTAGGATATATTTTTATTAATTAAGGAAGAAAAGCTTACAGTACCTGTATGGTCCAGTTGATGCAGTGCTGGCACTGCGCTAGCAGGGCTGTTTAGGTTGTCTTGTGGCTGTCGTGACCACAGGCTGTTGGGGTTATCACCAGCGACCGGTCTCTCGTCGCTCTATCAGTTCCTCCCAGCCGCTGAAGCTGGGTGAATGGGGTCATTTAACGTAAAGCCGGTTCTAACCGGTTCATCAGCAGGTGTAAACAATCGGGGGCAGTGCGGCACCAGCAAAGCTTTCGTTTGTCAACCTTGTCAGCGCGTTGTGTACAGTCTTCGTATTGTGTACAATCTGCATGCCGTTAGCGGAAGACCTGTTAGGAACAAAAAGCAGGGACATCCCTTGTTACTTGGTAATTTATGTATTGGTAAATATCATACTTCGAGGATATTCTGATTCTCAGCATGAGGCATACATTATTAATACACACGTGTCTCGATCTCATAATGTTATATAACTAAAGCAAGCTTATGGTTTTGTCCATGTGCGTCATGTGGAACAAGGTCTAGTATAGCCCATAAGAATGAACTCCTCAATTGCTTTTTTTCAGTGACTGACGCATTGTGGAGTCCATAGATTGCACTTGTAGTTAACTGTGATTATAACACTCCATACACAACTGTGAGATTTAACATATATCCATTGATTAATGTTCTGTACATCTATGTGTATTGTATATTTGACCACTAGAAAACATTACTGTTCTCTTCTCAGCCCTATTTTGCACCAAGGAAGTTAAAATATGAACATAATAGTACACAGGCCTAAAGCCTTATACAGGACTGCCACCAAATGCAAGATGTCTGCCGGGGCTGTTAATGCTTCAATTCTCTCTGGACAAATACTATCAGTTGTTGATGTTACAGGTGCTTCATGCTTTCCAGAATGGTAATTTTTTATTACAGGCCTTCGACATACAACATTATGTGAACATTGGTTTGCTAAAACCATAGGAAATATTTTTATTTAATTTTCTTTCTAAGAGTAACAGATCGTATCGTGCTATAACCCCAGTTAGCCCTTTGGTGGGCCGGCGACGCAACAGAAACCTGAAACCTGTTGCGTCGACGTCGGCGGCTAGGTCTAGTAGTGTAGACGGGGATGTATTTCTGTAGGAATTTGAAGCCCAAATTGCGAAAATGACTGATTTAGCATAAACAGGAAATGAACTAATGGGAAATGTTAGGTAACAAATTTTCATATCACTGTAACACCGAAAATCCAAGATGGCCGCCTTCACCCATTGGAATAATTGAGTGTTGGGAATATGATGTACTTGCATGTGAAACAGAACTACTTTTTCTTAGGAACTGAATACGATAGTGATTGCTTTCATTTTATTTTCACTTAAGCTGATGTATGAATGCAGGTTATAATCGTTTTATGAACCCTGTGACCCACAGGAATCCAAGATGGCCACCACTGCAGTCTTAACATAGAGATTATGCTATTATACTGTAATTGTCGCTTAAAACTTAATGATATTGGATCGATTTATACGTTTTTGAATGTGTTCTGTCGATTGCAACTAAAAAGAAATTTTATGAGCTCGGTGACCCCAGGGAATCCAAAACGGCCGCCATGGCAATCTTAACATAGAGATAATGATAAAACATAATGATATTAGATAATTGGATCGATTTATACTTTTTTAATGTGTTCTGTTAATTTTAGTTGTCGGAAGCTAACAGAGGGTACGAAAGGTCAAAGTCAAATGTATGTATACTAATATTTTAAAGCATTAACATCTCTCGGGCACTACACTGTCGTATGTTATGTGACATGGTGATCAAAAGGAGATAGACCTTATGAAATTGATGCTCGTGATCTCTTTTTTATATTGCTGATTCTCTAATAGTAATACTACATGGTCAAGGTGCCTACCGAATTACAACGAAACAACAATTTAGAATCAATTTGTGTGGTTATATGTAAGATTCCAAAATTGAAAAGCCTGTTGATGGTCTTAATACAGAAATATGCATGTCATATTTAACTATTCCAGGTACCTTGTAGAACAGGGGTATCGGTAGAAACCGTTGTCTGGATATTTTATATATCTATAAAGTTTATCTGAATATGAGCGGAAACAGGTCTATTTGTTACAAGTTGTAGATAAGGCTCTTCTTAAAGCTAAAAAGGAGACAAATAATGCACAAAAAACTAATAAGCCATATTTGATCAGCAGAAATGAAGGCACATGTATATATGTAAAATGGCATATATGAGTACGCATTATTCCTAAAGCAAAGTTTGCACATTACGGGAATACAAATATCTCTACGGTACACTTGTTGGATAAAACGGACCGTGTAGGTCCGTGCATAAAGGCCAACACCATGGATGGAATCTTTTTTATATTTTTTTTTGTTGGAGTAAGCCGCCTCCGTTTTTTAATGCAAACTTTACTTCATATATGTACATCTGCAGATTTCCTTTCCGGTTTCGGACTATTTGACAGGGCAGTATCACACGCTTCCCCCCATTTTATATCCTGGCGTTCAGTAAGCCCCAATGACTACTGCACCTGCGGTCCTGGGTGCGTAATCATCTCCATTGCTGGGTCATACCATAGAGGATCCCCCGAAAGGCGCACTCATTTGTGAGTGAAACACGGCCGTTGGGCACGACTTTTTCATTACGCCTGAATGGAATCACTGTCGAGTGTGCTACAACAAGGACATGCAAATGCCATAAAAATGTTTATCATCAGCTGTTAACGTCAGAGTATAGATATCCAAATTGCACTCATGTCTGAGTGAGGCACAGCCTTTCCGTTAGTCTGCAGGGCGCCCAGTCTTGTTTGGTGTGGGCTGTTACTCTTACATGTGCTTTGCCTAGCTAGACTGCGGAAGTAATTAAATTTGCAAAGTTAAACATAGACTTCCACATCAATTATTTTACCACGAAAATTAAATTTGTTGATATTTTATTAGTGGTTAACTTGGAAACACATGAATCAACATGTAACATACAATTGAATGTATGGACCAAGCAGTTTATATCCTAAGTTTTAACTTGTCAATAATATAAATATTAAAGCTAAGCCAAGCTAAAGTTTAACCACATTATCCAAAGACGTTTAATGGAATAATAGTTTTGGAGCAGAAAATCCTCATATTTCTTATGTGAATAATGCCTCCAAATATTCCTATTTAAATTGAATATTTCAAACTTTCTCCCTATACAGGAGGTATTATTTTTATCAAAGTTTTCATATAGTGTGCAAAGAGAAACGTTTGGGAGAAAATGTTGGAGGCTTTTATCATGCGATTATACTATCGTGTTATTACAGGTGTTTTGATTCATGAATTGACAATTGATTCAAACGATATTACCAACATATATAACAGGTATGTAATAAAGAGTATGATCATGCAGTAGAGTGTTTCCAAATTAAGGAGGGAACCTTCACCAGAGATCTTCCATTGTTTCAAGAAGAGAGGCGCAACTGAGATTGCCCAATTTAACAATAAATCTCTTACACGGCATCATCGGCCTCCGTAGTTGCAAGCTCAACGGTTTCACCAAATAATTTATATAATAGGACTGTGGCAGAAAAACAGGTATTTCCGATGTTCCCACTGACTGTCTTTCAGGCATTGATGTGCCTTAAGATTGACATATAATACATAATATTAACCATGTTCAGGATAAATCCATGTTGACTTTACCTACATACATATATCTGGTTATATGAAACAGTTATCTTTATATTATATATTCCACTGCACATCTCAATATTATTCGAATACGTTCTAAGCGTTTCTTATAACTAGCTGCTCTGGCATTCTGGTTTTCCTATGTACGCGCATCTTCTGGTTGATGCAGACCTGATAGTAATTCCTAATATTAACATCCGTGGTAGTGGTATCTAAATCTGGAGGTGCTTGGTCCCGATTATCCGACATTTACCTGCGGGGTTCTCAGAGGTACATGTATTTGAATTCGCCTTATGCTATTTACATGTACACACTTAACATTTTTCCCGACCGCACCAGTATGACCCTGTGCACGTGCAGATATGTTGTCTTCTTTTGTCAGGGCAGCATATTTTTTTCTGTTTTACTCTTTCAATCTTTTTGTGACAATTACAATAATAGCTGACCTATTTCCGCCCATATTCAGATAAACTCTAAAGATATTCAGACAAAGGTTTCTACTGAAGCTTCTCGAAGTGTACCAGGCGTCTGGAATAGTTAACACTCCATAGATTGTTATTGTATCAGGATCAACAAGGCTGTTTTAAATTTTTTTCCAACCACACAAATTGATTTCAAAATGGTTTATCGCATGAATATTGTTGACGATTTATACCAAGCAATAAATCAGCAGAGAATCAGCAATATGTGAAATATGTAACTCGTACATCAATTTCATGTTTAAAGGGGCCCAATCACCTATATAAACTAAAAGTAATCCCTTGGAGATTTTATTCAAAATAGGCCTGAAAACGTTGATATCATGCATACAGGCTGCTTGTTTTGTTTATATTGACGTGTTTATAATATGTGGGGGCCCCAAAAATAAAACAAATTCAACAATAGCATCGGACAGCAAGTCGGATAGCCAAGAGTTTTGCAAATGGCGTTTTGCAACAAATAACCTTTTGTGCCTCCGCATATATGCCACATACCATGTTAGGTTACATTTTCCCCCTTTTGTAAACATTGCTGTGTTTACAAACATGTTGTTGATCAACAAATTTATACATCCTTCACTGAGGCATTATAAGAACTTTCCAAAACAAAAATTACCTTTAGATAATTTATATATACACAGAGAAGCCAGAAATCACAAATTCTCTTAAAAAATTATTGAATGGGCACCTTTAAGGTTCATTTGAAAACCATATGAAAATATTTAGTGTAATGTATTTTAATATCGTCCCTATGATAAATTATTCTGCCAAAACAATTACTTATACTGTTGATTATTAAAAACCGTATTACATAATATATGACAGCGTAGTACCCAAGATGTCTAATGTTATTCTTAAGATCGAAGATTAATAAATAAGTTTGACCTTGACCTTGAATTCCCTCCAAAACCTTTGGACAGCTACTGGAGTTGGTATTACCAGTACACATTCAAAATCTTATAAATCAATCCAATATTATCCATTTTGATGCGATAGTAACAATATCAAAGCAATTTGTTACCTAACATTTTCCATCAGCTTACACCTAAATGAAGTGAAAACAAGTGCTATCTCAATTTGGGCATTCAATTCCTACGGGATTGGGATTTTGCTACATGAGCGACTACACTATAGTGGGACACGCATTTCACTGATGTCAGACGTTGCGGATCGAAGAATTTCGTTGGGGGAGCTAATATGTCAATATGAGTGTTAATGGCATCTAAAATGTGTGCAAACCTTGGTGGGGGAAGGCAGAGTGGAGTTAGTGGGAAGGACTTTGCAGCTTAGAAAAAATCCTTGCGTTGTAGTACAATAAGGCATTTATTAATGGAATGTATAACTATGTACAAGGGCGTGTGCAGGTTTTTAGCGGGGGGGGGGGGGGGGGGGGGGGTAGTCTTCATATAGGAATCTTTTGACGGGCCTGAGCCCCTTTAGTCACTCACTATTAGAAACTCTATATTTACCATTTTGAAAAACACGTGACTTCATCATTTTCGAGCTTTTGCTTATGCCTCATTGGAAATTCCTTGGCTAAAATAAAATCAAGTGAGACTTCTACATTTTACTATATTTTATTGGATCCTTTAGGAAATTCCTGGCCGGTACGGGTCCTTTAATTTAGACCCCTCAATTTGGATTAAACATTCCATATACATGTTTCTCAAATGACAAACAGGATGCGCATTTCTGTCGCCCTATGTCGGACCCTCGCGGGGTCTCCTTATAAAAATTCATTTCAGCTTACATAAAAACTTAATGAGACTTCTACATTTTCGTGTTATTCTACTGTTTATGAAATTCCTGGTCGATCGGGCACCCAATGAGCCCGTTGTGCCCCAGTTACGGCGAACCTGCTGAATTTTCCACTCATAGGGCCTGCTTAAAATTAGATAAATACCGGCGGGGATTGAACACCAGACACTGACGTTATCACGTACCAGTATTTAATGGCTAACCGCTAAAACTGTCGTGCTCCATGCATGACCAATGCAAGAGCAGCAGCTTCCAAGGAGGATTTTGTTTGGTCCATCAAGGTTACTAGATGTTTTATTAATAAGCTTTATCTTTACGCTTAACTATACACCAAGGAGCTTTTTTTTTGGGGGGGGGGGGCTTGAGCTCCCACAGCTACCCCTCTGGATCCGCCACTAGATGGAAGATAGTAAAGTGCTGTGAGAACTGAATTTCTAATTACACTGTGTACTTACTGTTGCGCTTCTTTTTTGTTTGTTATATATAAATAAATACATTAAGAGTAAATTATGCTTTCGCCAATGCTTATCTATTAATTCTGCTTGTTAAGAATTAGTCGCCTATTTATTTTGTATACTGGCCTCGATGAACTTGTTCGCTCTGTTAATAAGCGCTCAAGTCATGGATATTAAATTGTATACAGCAGTGAGCAGTGATGTTCTAGAAACCGTTCAAGCGGAGACAGAGACCGGGATCGAGGTTGCTCAGACTGTACAACCGGTTAATCGATACACTAACAAGTAATATATATGTTAAATAATGCGTGTTATCACCCTAACTGTGCAACACCCCCTTCTGAATTTTTTTATCTTATCTTATATATATATATATATATGTGTGTGTGTGTGTGTGTGTGTGTGTGTGTGTGTGTGTGTGGAAATGATCTGCGAGAATGCAGTCTTTCCTCCGCGGTCACATGGCGTTCGATGTTAAGTAACAGAGCATGGTATAATAAGGTATAAGTGATAGATCTTAGTCACTACCGACGGTAATGACTCACATGTATCTCTTGCCTTAATATATATATATATATATATATATATATATATATATATATATATATATATATACTTTTTATCTACTGCACACATTTATATATCAAAGTTGTACATATATCAATATATATAATATATATAACTTGCCTTTTATTATATTATGGGTTTTTATGATGATGTTTTTCCTTTTTACGAGGCGGATTAAGGGGGGGACCTTTTCATATTCTGCATCATGATACTTTTTAAACTACTCATGATCACGCCATGACAACCGAACTTTTCGAAATATATCTTCATTATGGGAGGTAGTTGCCCCAAGGAATTTATACAAATAGAGTCACAACTCCGAAGTCTGACTGTATCGAAAGCTGCTGACGAGGGTCATAGAATTCGCTGGTCAAAGGCACAATGAGATGTACTGTTATCAGATAATAGGCCATTCCACTTACGCTTTATTCCCGCTTCATCGACCTCTTATGACATTAAGACTATTTTATACAGCATGCCATGGGCCGCAGGCCAGGCTCAGAAAGACTGGGCAGTCATAAAGCAATGCAGGTGCCTTCACAGGCCTTTGTGCTGCTGGCTGTTTGGCCTGTTTGTCGGAGCCTGTGGTCTCAGCACGCGGGATGCGGGGCCAACGAACTGTCACTCAAAAATAACAACATTGGCTCTGTGCACTCCTCATTGGGCTGGTATCCGTTTTTCTGGCAACAGATGCAAAGCTACGATAAAAAAAGTCTGCAGTGCGAATACAGTGGGAGCAAAGTTCGACCTACTTTTCAATGAGAGAAAGATAGATGCCCGGTTAAACGTGATTTGTCAATTAAGTTAGATTCTCCTCTAATTTTTGTAATTATTTAGTGTAGCTGTTGAAACAATCGAAAGTTAACACACTATATTCTCATAAAATAACATCGTGTAGCTTGCGAATGTGTGTGAAGCCGTTGTTGCTAAAGATGCCTTAGCTAGACTTTATGTAATTGGCTGGCTTACTCTGTGTACATATACTCATGAACTGTAGGAAAATAATGCTAGGAAAAAATTATGATGCTTCAGTGACAGATGTATGATCTTATTTATCTACAAGCTGTTAGTAAAAAACAGTACATGTCGCCATACTGGCAAACAGCAAAACCATGTAACTGCTATTTGCTAAACCATACAACTGCCGATCATTGTGCTTCGACAGACGTCCGTGTTGAATGTATTTGGCACCCCAACCAATATATATTGTACACACATAGATAGTGGTTATTACGGTGGCTGATTTAGGACACAGAAAAAAATATTTATCTCGACATAAATTTCGCAAAAAAAAAATTAGGAAGCAAAACAAAAAAAATTTAGGAAGCAAAAAAAAAAATTTAAGAAGCAAAAAAAATTTTTTAGGAAGCAAAAAAAAAATTACGAAGCAAAAATAAAAATTTACGAAGCAACAAATAAAAATGTAAGAAACAAAAGAAAAATTTAGGAAGCAAAAAAAAAATTTTAGGAAGCAAAAAAAAATATATCGCGAGATCTCCAGATAAAATGTCACACTTGTACGAACCATGCATTCGAAGCTGAATTGACATAAAGCAAAGCAACGTTAAAGGGACAGTATACGTTAAGAGTGCTAACTATTGCAATTACAAAACAAACATGTAATTAATTTAAAATCAATCAAGTTTGTTTTCCCCTAAAATCAGGCGAGTTGAAGAAAAGTTCAATATAAATTCAATATTGAATTATTCATATCCGCAAGGAAGATGTCAAAGCCTAAAGAAACTGAAACATTCTACCTGAACGACGGATTCAGAGCCATGGCTGTTGGAAAGCACGTTCATTAGCACTTTGTGCTATTTGTATAATCCAATAAAATAAATATGTTTAAACTAAAAATCACTCAAATAGAAATGTTTAGGTCTGCATGCATGCATTGTGGGTACCTTATTATTTTAAAAATACAAACAAATATGACTTCTTATAGAAACACGCTTTTTGTACAATTTCTTTCAGCTTTTTTTTTTATTGAAATGGTGTGTTGTTTTATGGAACATGTATTAGACCATCATAAATGTAAATATGCTAAAAATGATGGGGGGGGGGGTGTGCTTCAGCCCAAGTCTTGATCCACTATAGCTATAACTATAGCTGAGATTGCCTTTAGTCAACCTATCTTCATAAATGTTTATATTCATAAATAAACGGTTTAAATATTTCGATCATCTCTCATCATGATTTTTCTTCAGCAAAATGCTCTGCTTTGGTTTTAAAGTCGCTATTCACCTGCCTTATTTATAGAATCTTTGTAATACCGGCTAACTCTGCATATACATATTAAAGAAGTGAAGGTAATCATAAACATAATCTAAGTAAACATAATCTATTAAACCTTTCATAAAAATGAGCCAATCCCATGGGTAAAGGCGGTGTCTTTGTTTATATCCACGTGTTTTTATAACATGGGTCGGGGGGGGGGGGGGGGGGCAAAAATTGCCACCGATCGTAATAGAAATAGAAAGACGTCTGGCAGAAACTTCTGGCCTCAATTCAGAGAGTACAGAGTTCTGTAAATGACAAATACTGCATTGCTTCACTTGCTCTAACGATTATCAACTAGTGATCTTTCAATAACTCGGTTACATGTTTTTATCTGTATGTTAACACTTGCTCAAGTGCCTTGTGTACAAGTAGCCTGTAGATAAAATGTTTATACGTCAAAGTGGCGTTATAATACCCATTCCCAGCTATGGTTACCTTCATTTATTTTTTTGCTTCCTAAATTTTTTTTGTTGATTTCTAATTTTTTTTTGCTTCCAAAAAATTTTTATTTTGGTTCCTAAATTTTTTTTGCTTCCTAAAATTTTTTTTTGCTTCCTAATTTTTTTTTGTTTCTTAAAATATTTTTTTGCTTCCTAAATAATTTTTTTTTGGCTTTCTAAATTTCTTTTTGCTTCCTAATTTTCTTTAGATATATTTTTTTTGTGTCCTAAATCAGCCACCGTAGGTTATAAACAAAACGGAGTCTTTTTCTTTACAGTGAGATCGGCTTTTTCTAGCCTATTTTTAATGAGTGCTCAAGTGATTATCTTTACCTAAAAACGTCAGGATGCCCCCTTATAAGAAGAAATAATAGATGAAATTTGGCTTGGGGACCGGGACCAAACCGAGGCTCTCCATAACCTGGTTTAAAGGCCAATGTGACACGTGTACCGATCAATTGATCATTCCCCTATGAATTAATAATAAACTAATCTAGCTATGCATGAATTTTATTCAACTGTTGCTTTGCAGCCGATATATAGGCTGTACAGCCTCGTTACAGTCATACAATGCCTATCGCGACGGTTTTAACCCTAATAAGGTTGAATTTACTGATATAGTCAATTTACCAGAGGATATATATATATATATATATATATATATATATATATATATATATATATATATAGTTAGCTAGTTAGTGTGTTAGTCAGATAATATTGAAAACGCATCTATCGGAGAAGGAATCATATATTCCTCTAATTATTTCGTACTACCTGAAAATTGTAATAAAACAATTGATTTCATATTTGAGAAAATACATGCTTTTATCATCACATCATGGCAGAACTGACTGGACCAAGGACTTCTTACGAGAGACGCATTGACAGCTTAATGATGCCAGACCACCTTGTCACTGCATGAAGAGAAATATCCAAAAGCTACACATTTTAGTATGTGTAAATATACATGTACATATTGTGTATATACGAGCGCCAGATTATCTAACCTTTTTAATCAAAGTTATCAATATCTACTTGGTATAAAACAGGTCATGGTAGATATTGTTAAAACAATGGTCTGTGTTTTGTCAAGTGATAGCGTAGGCAAGGAGGTGTTGTTAACAAGTGACCCATGGGTCATGACGCTCAGCTGCCAAGCATGACCTGTGACATCATGGACTGAGATTCACAACTTCCAGTCAAATTTTGAAGAACCAATTTGTTGAAAATTTTCTATGACAACAGAAATATATATCACCTATGTCTCGTTAAAACACAGTGAACTGATGGTCTGAGGAAAATGCATGATTGTTAAGCTATCAGGAACTATTCCAACAGCTTGCTTGAAACCTGTCAGTCTCAAAGGAACACCACAAAGGGCAAATATAAGATCAAACTAGAATACAGGTAGTCGACAAGCGACTACGTGTATCCGCTTAAATCAGAGTGGAACGAGTGAAGTGAGGCATGGATCGAGTGGCAAGGGGAAATAGAGTGAAGTGTTGCATATAAGCATGGATGTCTGCAGCCAAATTGTGTATGTAGGTTGCCCCCCCTACCACAAAATCCAGAAAGCCGTCCAAGTTGTATACATATGCAAAATTTAAGGCAGATAAGTCAAACCACTACATGTATATGAGTGATTTTAGCCCGTGGCAGACAAACAGATGGACGCTGAGCAAAAATGGTTGCAGGTGACGCCACCAGTTTTGCGTATGATAAAGAGCTATGTGCGAACTATACACATGCAAAACTTTGGCCCAATCGGTCAAACAGTTCCTAAGATATGAGCTTGGATGTCTGCTGCATAAACTAGAATGCAGGTGGCGCCACCTGTCATAAAATCAAAAGAGCTGTCGGGGATGTATAAACCTGCAAAATTTTAGGCAGATATGTCAAACCACTGCCGAGATATGAGTGATTTTATCCATGGCAGACAATCAATAGGAGCTGTGCAAAAATGGCTGCAGGTGGCGCCACCAGTTTTGTGTATGATAAAGAGCAATGTGAGATCTATACACATGCAAAATTTTGGCCCAATCGGTCAAATGGTTCCTGAGATATGAGCTTGGATGTCTGCAGCGTAAACGTGAATGTAGGTGGCGCCACCTGTCATAAAATAAGAAAAGCTATCCAGGATGTATACGCATGCCGAATTTCAGGTGAATTAAGTCAAGTCACTGCAGAGATATGAGTGATTTTTACCCAAGGCAGACAAACAGATGGACACTGTGCAAACATGGTTGCAGGAGGCGCCACCATTTTTTGTGTATGTTATAAAGCTCTCCAAGGGCTACATTTGTGCAAAAAAAATTTCCTGATCGGTCAAACGGTTCCCGAGATATGTGGGTTTATGTGTGGAAACAGCCGCACAAACGGACGCAGAGCGCAGAGGAAAGGTCAGAGGTCAAAACAAAATTGGGGCGCAGCAGTTCACATGTGACCCGAACATAATCCAGGGTTTCGTAAAATTCCGCCCAGCGGTTATGGAGGAGTTCTCCGGACACGTACGTGGCGGCGGCGGCGGCGGCGGCGTGCAGCTGAAAACATAGTATCCGCAAAACTCTGTTTTGGCGGATACAAATATATAGCAAAAATCAAGGAAATACATGCAAGAATTATTGAGAAACAGGTGCTTCTGTATGAATTTTTATTCATTACAAGCCAACTGTACTGTACTTTTATAAATGATGGTAATATTTATTCAGAAATATTTGACCCAATCCTTTACAAGATTACATAAATATACATCCAACTGCATTCACTTTAACTGTTCTTGAGATAATATGATCAAAAGGAATTAAAAGATGGTTGCCTGGTGGCCATATTGGACTTCTGACAAGTCTGAAATCAGACAACAAACATTCTCTAAATCGGACCAAACATTAAAGAAAAATTACTGAAACTGCACTGAAGAAAGAATTTCTAAGGTGGCTAACTGGCAGACATAATGGATTTCTGACAAGTATGACATTTGATATCCCACATTCTCCAATAAGAGACCAAACTTGGGGCAAATTATCCAGTAATGAATGCCCAAAATAATTCAAAAGGCATGTCCAGGCCCTCATATCAGATTTATAGATATGCAATTGTAAAAGTGTAAGTCCAATATTTTTTATTATCACTCTGCTTTTCAATGGGGTCAGCAGGGTAGGTAAACTGCCAAACTTAAAAGAAAAGAAATGCAGAAAGCATGACTAAGAGTCTTGAAATAAAACAAAAAGCCATCCTAAATCAAGGTACACATCCACATATTATGAGAACAAACACTTGCTTTTATATGTGGTGATATATATTAAAATATTCAGATATCTAGGAAACTAAGTTTATTGCTAGGATTCCATAAAATAAACTGCAAAATGTTCCCATCATCTTATAAATCAGTAGCTAAACCTTAATACTATACTCTCATAGTCTTAATGCCTGGCTGAAGCATTCTGACAACAGTGTTTTTGTTATGAAGTAACGAGGTACTTATCACTGAGCCTTATCACTTAATAGGCTGATACAAAAGGGAGTCATATGTCACCAGTGTCACTCACAATTACAGCCACACAGGGAGATGTACCAGCTGGAGTGGGATGGTTATATATACAAGAAAAATAGAGATGGTCTATAAAATAAGTAATTGTGAACATCCCTGACCTATGACCTTGGCCTTTTGCCCATATATCAACTGGATTCTTTCTAAATGATGGGTAACTACTAACCACTTAAATCGGGTGTAATTACTTGGCAACCAATGGGTGAATAACTTTGACCTGCAACCTTTAACCTGCTGACCAGCTGACCCCAAAATCAAAAAGTTATTTATTCAAGCAAAAAGACCCATAAATATGAAGTTTGAGTCAAACTGAGTGATGGATAGATGTGGCATATGTGAAAGACTGAAGGTTTGGGTTTAACAGTTACACTTGAAATATGCTCATAAGCATTTAGAACAATTAAATATTGTGACCTTGACCTTTGGCTTTTTGACCTCAACATCAATAGGCTTCTTCCCTTATTGGTAGGTAAGTCATATATGACAGATGGAAGGTACAGATTGAAAAGTTTGCCTGAAAATGACTCCACGCAAGAAGTGGGTGCTGTGAACTTGACCTTTGACCTCAAAATCAACAGGTCTTTTCCCCTGTTGGCAGAGAAGCGACATCAGTGCTGGAAGGTTTGGAATGAAAAGTCTAGCTTGAAATGTGTCCACAACCTTTTCAAAGAAGTGGATCCTGTGACCCTGACCTTTGACCTTGTGACCTCAAAATCTATAGGATTCTTCTCCAACTTAGTAGGTGAGCTATATGTGAAAAATCAAAGAATTGGGATGAAAGGGTTGGCTTAAAATGCATCCACAGGCTTTTCAAAGAAGAGGCTCCTGTGACCTTGACCTTTGACCTTTTGACCTAAAAAAATTTATGGTTCTTCCCCTGTTGGTAGGTGAGCTGTATGTGAAAAGTGGAAGGTTTGGGATGAAAATTTTGTCTCAAAGAGTTATTTCTGGTGGGTGCAAACACACCCCATAACTTCAAGAATATAGGTCGCAGTGACCTAATTTCAGGTTTGCAAGGAGATCTTTTTATAACCTCTAAGACTGCATAGGGTTCATGGCCCTAGCCCCTGCGGTTACGATTTGTGCCCTGCTAACGGACGGACGGCCGGCCGGACGGACAGACGGAAGGACGACGGACAAAGACCCATCGCTATAGCCCAGCATGACTGAAAGTCAGCTGAGCTAAAAATGAGAAAATATTTGTATCCCATAATATGTAGAGACACTTTGACGCCAGTACACTCGTCGCAGACACTAATGTCAATGGGCCGAAATATCGATAGGTCGAAAGGGGTGACAACACAATCGGCTTTATAGACATAAGGGATTTTGTTTAGTCTTTTCGATGACTGACAGTCCTATTCGGTATTATTTTTAGCAGGGGCCTATTTTCACGAACATTAAAGCCGGCAGCTAAGACTGTGCAAGGTACAAGAACGCTGGTTTTACACGGACTAGAACTTGAACGTGCCAACCCCGATATACACCAAACTAGATACACCAAAATCAGGGAGATGATGGGATAAATATAAACCAGGAACCAGCGCGCTGTCCTACTAACTAACGCACTGTTTCTTATCGTGAGTAGACAGACAAGCATAATAAAAACTATACTAGAGCCAGCTCTCTGTATACACAGCCAGTTGCATGAATGAGTACAGCATATGCCTGGCTTACAACGGGTTGATCTCCCAGGCACTCACCAATCAGCTCACCACCGAGAAGAAAGACAGGATTATTCAGACAGCTGAAAATACTTACTTGAAGTACTTACTTATTGGAATTATTGCCTCCTCCATCGCCAATGACTGTACATAACAGTGTCTTACTATGAATTTAGTATATCTTTATGCATATCCGTAAGCGAATTTGTCCGCATAAAAAGAAATTCACGTTGACATAGATTTATTGCTTGTAGGATAATGAGCTCCTTTTAAGCTTAATATATGTTCGTGTGTTCTTTTAAATACGTATAGTAGTCGTTTAAGTTTGTATGACGAATTCCTAATTAAAAAATTAATTATACGTATGCTAATTATTGCATCCAACACATTAATAAAAACACACATAAAATTTTACGGTCAGACAAACACATTTTACCTACCGTCTTCTTCTAATGATCAGAATAAGAAAACTTTGGATTCTTGTGTGGTTTGAGCGTAGATTTATCCCAGCTGCATACACAGTGAAGGCCTATAACCACCCAGTATTGTAGTAATATCGGCCGGCAACCGCCAGTGGCTTGATGCCTTCCGGAGCAGCACGTAACAGACTTCTGTGCTGAGCAGTGCCACACTACGAGTCTATTAACAGCCCAGCGAGTTGAGTCACTACTTAGCCAGAAAATAAAAGTTTACGGGAAACATACAAAAGGTGCAGTGCTGGAGCATGCCAGGTAACACGCCATTCTCTCATTAACATTAACTGATGCATTTAAACATTAGACATTAGGCATCGGAATGGATTCGACGCCCCACCAGGTTTACCATCATGACGCTGGTGACACGGTCATATATTTATCGTGAGAGATATTGGGGACACGGTGTTTATACACAAAGCAAGTACCACTGTTGTAACTAATCATACCGTTTGGTGTCAAGGAGTATTCTACAGGAAACATTGTCAGCTAAAAAAAGATTGTTTATAACTGGTTATTCATTAATCTGGCGATAGTGGATGTCATATGGGCCCACTGTTCCAAACAGAACAAACGGCAGATAAGACTTACACACAGGGTTCACACAGGAAAGAATGGTTATGATAAATCACTTTGGACCACAGGCACTCGTTTCCAGCACTAAAATGGCCTAGAAACCGAAAACACATTGAGTATGGGCGATATACCCATTATAAAAGAACAAGGTAATGAACTCCACCGCTACGCGGGCAAGACAACTTTTTTTCACAAGTCCGAATTCCGGAGAATTATCCGCTTCACAAGCATGATCGCGCGCCTTTTTGTTGAAAACATCTTTATTTACAAGATTAAACTTCCAAATATAAAAGTTCCCAACACTAACCGCGAATTCCAGAACGTTTATTCCAGCTGTGACACCGTCATTTGTCATGTATACATTTACTAGTTGCGGAAGTTGACGTCACCCCGGGCTGAATGGATTTCCCCCTGAGCTGGCGTCCGTGATTGGCTGCATGGTACCAGTCGTTTTCTACATCTCTTTTAGGCGCACAATTCAAACAGCTGTCAAGTTGTCAATGAAGTTGAAAATCAGTGGGCATGGTATGCAAACACAACCAGGACCATTAAATCTCTTGTTTTGTATACATTAACGTCTGTTCTATAACCATAACATGCATTAAGCCCTGGATGACGTCAACTTCCGCAACTAGTAAATGTATACATGCCAAATGACGGTGTCGCAGCTGAAATAAACGTGCTTGAATTCGCGATTAGTGTGGGGAACTTTTATATTTGGAAGTTTAATCTTGTAAATAAAGATGTTTTCAACAAAAAGGACCGCGATCATGCTTGTGAAGCGGATAATTCTCTGGAATTCGGACTTGTGAAAAAAAGTTGTCTTGCCCGCGTAGCGGTGGAGTTCATTACCTTGTTCTTTAATAATGGGTATATCGCCCATACTCAATGTGTTTTCGGTTTCTAGGCCATTTTAGTGCTTGAAACGAGTGCCTGTGCTTTGGACCAGTGGCCTCGTGCATACAGGAATTATCACTTACTTGGCGCCACAGGCACTCGTTTCAAGCACTAAAATGGCCTAGAAACCGAAAACACATTGAGTATGGGCGATATACCCATTATTAAAGAACAAGGTAATGAACTCCACCGCTACGCGGGCAAGACAACTTTTTTTCACAAGTCCGAATTCCAGAGAATTATCCGCTTCACAAGCATGATCGCGGTCCTTTTTGTTGAAAACATCTTTATTTACAAGATTAAACTTCCAAATATAAAAGTTCCCCACACTAATCGCGAATTCAAGCACGTTTATTTCAGCTGCGACACCGTCATTTGGCATGTATACATTTACTAGTTGCGGAAGTTGACGTCATCCAGGGCTTAATGCATGTTATGGTTATAGAACAGACGTTAATGTATACAAAACAAGAGATTTAATGGTCCTGGTTGTGTTTGCATACCATGCCCACTGATTTTCAACTTCATTGACAACTTGACAGCTGTTTGAATTGTGCGCCTAAAAGAGATGTAGAAAACGACTGGTACCATGCAGCCAATCACGGACGCCAGCTCAGGGGGAAATCCATTCAGCCCGGGGTGACGTCAACTTCCGCAACTAGTAAATGTATACATGACAAATGACGGTGTCACAGCTGGAATAAACGTTCTGGAATTCGCGGTTAGTGTTGGGAACTTTTATATTTGGAAGTTTAATCTTGTAAATAAAGATGTTTTCAACAAAAAGGCGCGCGATCATGCTTGTGAAGCGGATAATTCTCCGGAATTCGGACTTGTGAAAAAAAGTTGTCTTGCCCGCGTAGCGGTGGAGTTCATTACCTTGTTCTTTTATAATGGGTATATCGCCCATACTCAATGTGTTTTCGGTTTCTAGGCCATTTTAGTGCTGGAAACGAGTGCCTGTGCTTGGCGCCTTCATTACAAACAATTTAAAATTTCTTCCGTCTCAATGCATTACGTTTTTGCAGCAGGGTGACCATAATTTGATAATGTCGATAAGGTCTTTCCATATTAGCACGCCCGACTGAGTCTGAATTTAAAAAGAGACGACAGAGTGCTAACTTGAACAGTACGGGTAATTACCTTCACTCATTCATTGGTCGAGATTTAGGTTTCCCGGTCTTCTTTTTTATAATTATTATCTGAAACTTCTGAAACTTCTGGATCTTGTTATGATCCGATTACTTTGACACAGCTTCAGTGACCTGAACCATGTTTCCAAAGTCACAGATTTAACGCATGCCAATATAAAATTATGTTCCCTACATTTCTTTGCCAAAATTTTGTAATGCACTTATGCAAAAAAATATATATGATAATCGATACACCAATTTCTCAGTTAAAACTGGTTTCCACGTGAACCGTTGGACCTAGAAAGCTCAATCTTTGAAATTTAGGTGTGTAGTGGCAAGTTTGATAGAGATATTTGATATAGTTTTGTAATAATATCAGGGGGGGGGGGGGCAGGATTTAGGAAACCCATGGCGGGGGGTCCAATCTAGGAGGACTAATAAAAACCCTAAAAAAGGTCCCA
Organism: Sipunculus nudus; assembly: GCA_026874595.1. Classification (NCBI taxonomy): domain Eukaryota; kingdom Metazoa; phylum Annelida; class Sipuncula; order Golfingiida; family Sipunculidae; genus Sipunculus; species Sipunculus nudus. Next base: position 60,956,814 of record CM049312.1, read on the forward strand.
AGACTCAGAAAAGGGGGGGGGGGGGTCCAGGCCGCAAACTTTTGTCTGAAACCCTTAAAAAAGTTGCAGTGGATGAAAATTGGGGGGGGGGGGGGGTCTACCCCCCCCCCCCAGATCCGCTTCTGAATATGCAAATTATGAAAATGTGAGTCACCATTTTCACCTCAACTATCAAAAAAGAAGATTCAAATAATTTCAGTTCTGTTTTACAGAACTATAGTTCTAACTTACGTTTTACAAAATACAAACAACTTCATCAATGGGGTCAAAGGTCCCGATAAACATTAAAAGGTCAAAATGTAGAAAGCAATTCCTTTCAACTAGTTATAATATAAAATTAATACAACGATACAACGTTTATAACAAGGATACCCCAATTAACATATATATATATATATATAAATATATATATATATGTTAAAGACCGTTTTGAATTAGCATCTTCGCATTCTATGATACATAACTTACGTTTATTTCGTGTTGGCTAGCACCTTCTTCTAAGCTACTACACCCATAACTGCAGAGTATAACTTAATGAAAATGAAAAAGCGCACTTTTGGTTTTGATTTCATTTTTATAAATATTTTAACCATATGCGAAATACAGAAATTTTTTCCGTCAAAATTTTCATCTCATCTGTGAAAACTTAGAAAGAACTACCCAAATTTCAAATTCTGTTTTCCAGAACCTCAGAGACAGGTATAAATGATAGATCAATGTGAACACCCCCCTGCGGGGAACCATGGAGGGTTATAGGTGAAGATCCGTAGTTGTCATATGCCAGTTATAAGAAGTTTGAATTAAATGTGCTTCCCGTTTTAATTAAACTATTTGCCTGTTGTAACTCCTCGAAGGAGATAGTATCTAACTTCTGTCCGTCTGCTGATTGGTTTAATTCTTCGTATAATTCTTCGAAAACCCAACAGAACACATTTCCGAGTCACCTAGTCGAGAGATGGGACACTGAGTAGTGAAACAAATATATCGTGTCGTGAATCCATTTGGATTAAATCGCCTTCAGACAAGCTGTAGATTGTCAACTGCTGCCATCTGTCAAATATTTCTGACACTAAAATTTAAGATTCGAGACATTTTGATGCGAATTTGATGAGAAACTGGATCAAGAGAGAGAGAGAGAGGAGGGGAAGGGGGGGGGGGGGGTTTCCTGGAGGATTCTTTCCCTTGGTGGATGTGTGCGTTCCGCTTTTAGTTATTCTATTTGTGAATGTTTTCGTAGATTTGTGAGATTTCATTCATTTAAAATTTCCTGTGACAACGGGTGATTCATTAAAATGTGTTATCTATAACATTTGTCCTTTCAACGTCTAACATGCCCGACTAATAATACTACATAGTTTTGGGGGTGACTTATAGGGGTTGAGGAGTTTACTTCATTTATATTTGAGTCAATTTGTTTTACGGTTTGATTTTCCTCTTTTGCCCCAATAGCTAAACTATCGATTACAATTATGCTGCTCGTGTGAGCGGTTATATCTTAAATATGGTTCATTTTCCGAAAGTGAGCATTCGATCACAACATTGGTCAAAGGTGACAAATTAACACTTGATATTTATTTTTGACCTTGAACTTATTTCCAAGTTCGTTCACTCCATAGGCGGTTCACCCTTATCAGTGAGCTACGGACTCATTTTAATTTTCTTTTTTTTACCACTTATTTAAATTACGTATTAAAGGTCGTTCAACCTTTTGAGGCAAAAGGTAAGTGGCCAATGCGGTGGTCTTTAACTATATATACGTATTAAAGGTCGTTCACTTTCTGAGGCAAAAAGTAAGTGGCCCATGCGGTGGTCTTTAACTATATATACGTATTAAAGGTCGTTCAACCTTCTGAGGCAAAAAGTAAGTGGCCCATGCGGTGGTCTTTAAATATATATACGTATTAAAGGTCGTTCAACCTTCTGAGGCAAAAAGTAAGTGGCCCATGCGGTGGTCTTTAACTATTTAAAGGTCGTTCAACCTTCTGAGGCAAAAAGTAAGTGGCCCATGCGGTGGTCTTTAACTATATATACGTATTAAAGGTCGTTCAACCTTCTGAGGCAAAAAGTAAGTGGCCCATGCGGTGGTCTTTAACTATATATACGTATTAAAGGTCGTTCAACCTTCTAAGGCAAAAAGTAAGTGGCCCATGTGGTGGTCTTTAACTATATATACGCAATAAAGGTCGTTCAACCTTCTGAGGCAAAAAGTAAGTGGCCCATGCGGTGGTCTTTAACTATATATATATATGTATATTGTTGATTGTCCAGGCCTCAAAAATTGTTCCGAAACGATTGAAAAAAGGTTGCGGCGGCACGGACCCCCTGGACTCACTTGGGGTCCGCTTCTCCGACTAACGAAGTACATGTATATGCATACTTCCTTTTCTTTCTTCAGAAACAGCTTCCTTGCCTTAATCCAAACATTTAAATCATATTTCATGTCTTCTCACTTCAACGTATTTTTTTACGTCTAGCAATAATAGTCAGTCATAGATCATCGAAACTCGGAATGCCCCGCGTATATTACGCTATGCAAATGACCAAGCCTTCAAGATAAACATACCGGTGTATCAATTTCGTGCCACGAGCACAGCGCCACAAAATGAATGTAAACAATATTTGTACATATCTTATTGAGAAGGTATTAAACTGAAAATCAATATTTTTTTTTAACTTTTAGAATAACAAAATGAGCCAACATTGTCCTCATCTCAGTTAATACATCTCCCAAACCCCGGTTAAAAGCCCGGTATACCGGTATTATCAGCTAGTAATTATATATATATATATATATATATATATATATATATAGACTTCTGTATAGAGGTGAACAATATATGTGTTTGGGTTATATTTTATATTTTTAGAGAATTAAAAAGATATGATTTTAATGTTAAATGATCACTGAATTACCTTAACACATCTAGCAGTACGGTAGACCGTCCTACTTAACCTTCTGACGGACACTGGTCATATCGGCTCTGGTAGGTCTAGTCTGGACACAATATTTTTTGTCACAGTCATCGGAGTGGACAGCTTGTGTAGCGCCATGTTTGTTCACTGTGCGAATCAATTGTGGGTGTAACCAAGGAGTTTACAGGAAGGAGTATCAAGTGAGAGTCTGGCCGTGTCGTATGTTGCTGACGGGGGTCATAAAACTCGCTGCTCTAAGGCATAAAGAGATGCCGCTGATAAGCGCGAGAGACCCCCCTTCGGCGTGACTTCGGAACAGCTCGTTAGTTCCCGGAGACCCCCAATGTGAACTAACGCGAGACCCAGTATTTAATATAAATTTTTAAACAATCATAAGTTTGAACACCATATTTTCATATGTGTTGGAAACGTGTGTGAAGCTGTCGTTGCTAATGACGCCTAAGCTATAGCTTGGCTGCGGTAAATATGGGCGATAATACGAGATCAACGCCGTCATTGACAGAGCGGGCGATGGCTCACTGACACTGTTATCCATCAAAATGAAAGTCATCCGGTCATAAGCGTCAAATTTTTTTTTTATCGACGGAATACTATAATACATGGCTAATTATTAATATAAGTCAGAAGTGTGGGAACTGATGGATTTTTTTAATAAAAAATCATAAATTTCGTACGCAAAAAATCGGATCCCTCTTTTTAAGATGAACTGTTTTCTTATGTACGTTTTAACGTGCTCCGCAAACGTATCCGCAAAAACGGACAGCATCGAAACGGATCGGTGAGCGGACCGCAGAAGTAACATCTAGCAGGCTCGCTTTATCTAAGGCCGTGCCGCCGCTGCGCCTTACACCGCGGCACAATAGGCGCACAATAGAGTTAATGGGCCTTTCATGTCTTAATTGCAATTAGCGCACGACTGACACTCGCGACCTGACAGGGCTTCTGACAGTTGTTACTCCATCCCTGTAATCTCATTGGTGTAACTGATGAGACGACCCCGTCAGAATGAAGAGCTTAATTTGCACAGTACGTCTTGCCTTATGGTGGAGATTAAACCTGGATCACCCTCCATAACAAACTGCTTTTGATATATCAATAATAACGGCAAAATGTGCATTGTGTTGCCTGCATAACAGGGAAATGTTTAAAATTATATATGTATATATATACACATATATATGTATACACATATATTAGCAAATATATATATATATGGCACACCTTTTTTTCATTTTTGACTGTAAAGAATGTTATCTTGTAGGATAAATTATATATTATGTTTTGCATTTTTCTAAGGTCACTACAAAATGACTACATAATTATTATGTGTATTATATGTATGATTATTTCTCGCCGCTCTAGAATGAGCACATGGATTTAGACGGGACAGGATATTTTAGTATAACATTGTCTCCTATCTATGATTTTGTCAGATTTTGCTGTACATTTTCTTCAAGTTCTCCTTTTTATGTCAATATTAGTAGATTATGTTACAGATTAAAGTGTTCCTGGTCCTACATTAGTCTTTGGGAGTGTCTGTCACCCAAGCAGTTCCATGGTGGTCTTGAATAAGTTATATTTTTGATTAACAAAATGACAATAATATATAAAGCAACATGTAAAATAACATATATGCAATATTATAAATAAAATATACACAATTAATATGTAAAAATTTGCGATTTGATAATACAATTTGTTTGAGAAAAAGGAAAGGGCAAACATCATGTGTATGGAAGTGAAATATTGTATTTACCCATCCGCCAGTTTGCTGATTGATAAACAACCGTGTTAAGAGTAAAATAACTATTAATCCCATGCAGAATAAATTTTGCTTGGGTCGATTATGTCAAACGATTGAAAATGCGCTGAGATGGTCAAACACTGCCTGTCTCATATCAGTCCGACAAAACAAACGACATTATTTCGTACGTCATAATTGGCATAATATGCACCCGTTTTTTTTCAATACCTTATAGAAGTACTAGACTGGGTTTGGGTGTACATGTATACTTTATTGCGTTTACCTGTATATACACGTTTAACGTGCATCAAAGCGCTGTATGTTATTATAGATATATACATTGATGAATAGTACACATACCAATATAATATGATATGCAGATGTGTCTTCCTTATACATACCCCTTATCAAAACAAGCTATAATAAAACAATGTGACATCCACAATGATAATAAGGCCAAAACAAATGAAAGGTATAGTTCTCAAGGCACCGCCCGCGTCAAATTCAACCTCCCGCATAAAAAAATTTGATTTTGATTTTTATCTTTCAAGAAGATAAATAACAAAATTTATGTTGTGCTTTTACCTGTTAAGCAAACAAATTTGTTATTTTTATGCTTTCCCTGATCATATGACATTTTTATCGAAACATCCAAAAAAAAAAAGGTAAAAATAAATACCACCCGCCCGCACTGATTTAAGAAAAAAAGTGCCTGAGAACCATACCTATTTATTTTTTTTGGGCATAATATACATTCTTAATTAAACATGCTATCACATAAGCACTAACTATGCAACACAGCTAAACCTTACGACTCAACTAACTACTTAAACTAATCTTATAACACGAATATGATAAATAAATTGTGGTGGGAGGGAGGGTAAAGCTGGTGTATGTTAAAGCTGGTGTTACCCGTCGCGCCGCCGACAAATGTATCCCGGCAAGTGGCATTGTGATATTCAGATCAGTAGCAACCCCTACCGCCCGTATAATAAGCCCAGGGTGCTCTTTCCTGTATTAAATCCACATTAACCCATGTCAATATTACATAATTACATAAAAATTGTACGACTAAATCGGTAGAGGCTAAATATGAACTCCTAAAGACAATAATCGGATATGTCAGCCATCTTGCTGGCTCGTTTTGGTCACGTGACCGTAAGATGGTGAACGTAAACCTTATACCTTAAATTGTTCCGATTTGTTTTTTTGTGGACCGACTTATCGTTATCAATCTTATAAATTTTGGTCAGTAGTAACACGACATTCGTAGGGACGGTTCCTATACAAACAAATTAAAAGAGTCTGACACGGTCAGATTTTGCTTAATTAACTGTCTGAGGGCTTATTGAACCGAATTACATTACACCCAGCTTGTGCGTTGCCAGGCGTATATGTCAATTATATGAACATTGCATTTTTAAATTGTAAACACCTAATTGGAACTTAAGTATTTTCAATCCCGACCAGCCGAATTTTTTAAAATGGCGTCGAATCTCCGAATATCGGACTGTTAAGCCACGACATAATGATAGTTGCGCTGGGTCCGATTATCGCGGGGCCAACGATAAAAAAAAAAAAAAACAAGGGCGCCAGCATGTTATGTCTCTACAGGCAGACGCCGTAACCCGATTTATATGTCTCTATGCCGACAAACGTGGCATGACAAAGATCGCCCCAATATGATCCGGCCTTTAAAGGGAGCAATATTATGCCCACTCTTTCACACTATCAGTTCAGTTTTGCTTTTCACAAAATTTTATCAGCAAAACATTCCCACCACATAATCTCAGTACCTCGCATACGGTTGTTTAACCCCTTGTTAGGGCTCTGCATGTTCGTAAACACATTCCACGTATGACTGTTTACCATAACAAGGCCTCTTGACCCGAGGTCCGATTGTGAGTTGCAACACACGATGTTTCAGCCAGCGGCAACATGTATAAAATTTTTTTGACAAAGTCAGTCAGGGCATAAAGATGGACACATGTTCTGGCATGGCGATGCACGCGCTGCGTTTATGTTTACACCTGCAATCGCGCCCGATCCACTGTTTTAACAGTCCCTCACTACCGTAAGCAGACAGATTCAGGGATATATTTTGGCAGGTACATATTTATTTTAAAGGGATGAAAGTATTTTTGCGTGTTAATTCAACATGCTTTATAGTTGATTGGGTCCCTTTAAGATGTCATCGTTACAATAAGGGCAGTACAGGGGGGGGGGGGGGCCACAAAAGAGTCTTATCACTCAGAATCTTCTGAAAATATATTAACATTGGAATGCAAGCACTGAATATGTTAATCCGTGACCTTAATTACAGACATTTGCAACCATATAAATAATTTTGCCTTAATTTTTTTTTACAATTTTACACTGTTTTACACGTCTGTTTGTAACCTCTATTCTAAATTTGGCAATTTATTTGTTGTTGTCGTTGCTGTCGTTGTTCCAATATGCAAAACTGTACTATCTGTGGATTGTCGATTCGAATAATTTATGACCCGTATTATGGACACTAGGGTTGATCATATAAATAATATTTGAAAATAATAATTCATCTTAAGATTTGACCGGTCCATCAACTGCAGTGTTCATTACTATCGTGTAGTTGGTTCTTTTTCCAGGCAAAGCAGAAGTAGCCGATGCCTGCGCCCAGGGTGACAGCCAGACACAGCCAGACGTTATACGTCATAAAGATCAGCATCAGGCAGTAGCCGAACACTGTCTGCAGCATGTGCAGTCCAGTCTGAGCAAAATGCAGCTTGTTGAAGATGCTGGCCCTATAATAACATAATATACAGTATCTTTAAAATAATAACCCATGAAAGGTAGCACAAACATACGGACAGGTATGTTCTAATGCGACTTAACATAATTTTGATATTGACTACCATAATCGTTTTTGATTGTAAACATGCGACACTCGCTCTCCTTGGTCCGATTACACCGATTCTATATGGCAAGGGATTAGATCAACCGGAGCGGGTTTTTGTCAAAAGTTTAAAATTTAGAGCCGGATGCAAAATGCGATACCATACTCTCATTGGTTTGATTGCCATGTTTGTCATGTGAAAGCCCTGGTGATGAGACCCAGAGACATTTGCTATACAAAGCAGCGGTTACAACGAGGGAGATCTTGGATTTCAGTGTGTAACCGTTGCGTGAGATGAGCATACTATTTATTCACATAGCCCTTTGTCCACACGTCTAGTTTTTATGTTTCTGCAAGCGAGTTATGTGAGTTTAGAACTTGTCGTGCGTAGATCCTTCTGAACATTATGAACCTCCTGGTACATCACACGAGCGATAGGTGTCATGTTTTATAGGCAGTAAATGCGCCAAGGATACATTTTATCCACTTTCCTTTTCGGGAGTGGTAGGCCACAACAGGAGGTACAACGGACAAGAGAAGCTTAGCTAAGGAGTAAACACAAACGCTCACACATACCAAAATATGACAGGTATGCGATTCTCCGATTTTGAAAGTATTCTTAATATCAATCTTTTATTGATGGGAAACATTAAAGATCTATTCATCCATATTATAATTGACGTTGGTCATACTGAACTTTTGTCGGGCAACTCATCTGTGTTTATTCCTCGGATATGCACGTCTGTTGTCTTGACCTGTTGGGTATGATGCAAAACGTGTCCTAAAGAAAGTTATTTCCTTAATTTCTCCATAAATCCAGAGATATTTCAAATTATTTTTCTAAGGGATTAGACCAGCGCCATCTGTTGGCAGCTACAATTGTGTATGAAGGCAAAAAGCATTTACTCTGAATAAAAGCCTGATCTATTAGAAACTACGCCAGCCTATTTGGTGGGAGAACCCGCAGCGCCGTCTATCGTATGTGGAATGAAAGTAAATTCGAATTTAAGTTTAAAAATATTGATGGGTTATACCATTGTATATAATATTAGTCTTTTTCCTTTCGACTTCAGACACTGCCGACACGAAGACGGAATTTTGAACACCAATTATGCAATAATATCAATGCATTACTTTCCCTAGAGAAAATGGGGTATCTGATTCACGACAGTATTATTTTCGCGGTATTTTCCCTGAAAATCATGAATTCAAAAATCTTCATGAACATAAGGCTAATCCCTTTGGACTTGTCTTGTGGTAGAGGAAGGAAGCATTTAATTGACCTATCCATGAACTCTATGTGACCTTAATCGCATATTCATTCAATTAATAATCAGAAGCATTGAACTTACGAGCAACCAATCAGGTGTCCGTTAACATTGTAAAGTGTCAAACATCTGATAAAAACAAAATTTGCATAATTTGACAGAGCTCTGTCAAACAGATTACGTGTTGTCTGTACCAGTACCCATATCAGCATGTTTTCCGGGATATTTTCTTATACAAAGGAGACACTATCAGAAGCTCTAGGCTAAAGGTTGTAGGAGGCATTCCTACGACTACCGAGTGAATAATAATGTCTACCTGGCACATAATTCGTATAAGACAAATAATCCTAAATATTGCAAGACAGTTCACAATGACTGCGATACATTCAACAATGGAGAACAGCGATACCAGTTGATGACGTCAGTCAATGCGACGCCATATGTCATCGACCTTTGTGACGTCATTATTATGTTCTAAACAGCTCTCGCTACCATGGGCATGGAATGATTAGGTTAAAAGAGCGATGCATTTAGGCTTTGGTGGTTAGGTCAATTGCTTCACAGAATCTGATTCATTAGATTTACCTGACAGATACAGCTTCCACCGGCGGCAGGTCTTTCGATTCTGGGCTGATACACTGTTGACACGATTGTGGATTTCCAAATCTGCTCTGTATGACTTCCCGCAGAACTTTAAACCCTTCATAAAAAATGGCGAAAAGTCCTACAATAAAACACGACCCCACCAGCTCTACAAAATAAAAACCAAACCTGGTATTATCATAAAAATAACAAGGTTTACATGATCAGCACAACAAAGACAACTGGGTGTTTGCAGTGAAAGAATCCCTACCCCATGGACGTCCGCTAATGTGCGATAATGGGAAATCGGCCATAAGGTTCACGAACTTGGAAATATGTTCAAGGAAAAAAAAATATCATGTTCAAATCTCTCGACTGTGATTAATATTATAACCAAATGTCAGCAAAAAGCAGCCCATATATAAGCCTCCGTTCAGTACGGGGGAGTTGGGGATCGAGGTAATGATAATGATTAACATCAAACTATACAAAAATATCCTGTAACCTTATTTAAAGAAAGGGCAGAACTGTATCCCTGTCGTATACACGTATATTAAATGCACTGACATAGTAGCTTCATTCTACTGTTGGACCATATATATATAAGATTTTTATTTTTTTAGGAAAGCACACATAAAACAATCAAAGTTTATTTTTTTCACAGTGGTAACGTTGGTAATTGTCGGCTCATGTCAAAATATGATTTACTTTTTTTTCAACAAATACACCAAAACTCAACAGACCTTTATTAAAAAAACTTAATTGATATCTAGTGCATGGTTTGAAAATAACGAACATAACATTCGGATAAAATCAATATATATTCTTTATATAATAGGTAAACTGATATGGTTGCTTACGTCCCCATGTCATGGTGTGCCACTGTTGAAATAGGATGGTCGCATGGGAAGACGAGTGAAAATACATCTGTAAGTATAAAATACTTGTATATGCATCAGGTACACGACTTATACACTGCAGTCGTTCAAGACCTTCGTTTTAACTACTGCTTAGTATATATAGAAGATTACCCGGGTTACACCACTCGGGTAAACAACTGTAATTTATTTGTGCATCCAGCTCCAAGTTTTAAGTCCGCACCGCTCCACTCTCGTTGGTCTGATTCCTGGCCCTGTGTGCACCCTAGTGGTGAGACCCTGAAAACATTCTTAACAAAGCAGCGGTTTAAACGAAGGTCTTGAATGAATGCAGTGTATATGTGCTACGTGCAGACCAAGAAGGCTCAGACAAATGGGATTGATTTGTTACATTGTCGGTTTGTGCATTGAGGTTTGGAACCCCGATATCAAAGACTGACTGGTCTGAGAATTCTTAGCACTGTGCCAAGGGCATGATTAGTGAATCCCAGCAAACCCTGAAGTAGCAAGCAGTGGTTCACTGAATAGAGTTATAGAACGAATGTAGCTTATATCCCAGAGTGTACCAGGAATGTATATTTTATGTTAATTCACTATGGTGATACACTGGACAACATTTCATAATCATTTTATGTAAACCCCTGGCTGGCGTAGAAAGGTCAGACTTGTTGAACGAATCTCCCGGCAATGAAGGCGCTAAGCTTGCGTCATTAGTTTATAAATAACTTCCACTTCCTGCTACGGGCTGTACAAATATGTTTATCTGTATACTGATATAACGGATGACATATTGATGTTGCTGTATGATACGGTATATAAACAGATGGTCATCAATCAGATCTAGTGGTGGAGCTAAAACGTAGAGAGTAGTATTCCGGAAATAAATGGTTGTGACACAGATATCTAATTATAAATATTATATTTGTTCAAAAAACGTTTTTTTTTTAAATATCAGAACCAAAAAACGATTATATTAAGTTGGACCGTCTTCATTCAATTTACTTCTCACGTTTCTAACCAAGAAACCAGCTTAGACATTACATGCCACCAGAAAGCCGCCTACAGCGACAGAACGTCTTGTATAACTTTAAAGGACGACGGTCTCGTCGCCTCCTCATATATGATCGTATTTCCTCTAAAAGACAGCGTTATTATCAGTTTCACGGACGGGTAGAAATCAATACTGCTCAATACTTCATTCTTGCAAGAGAATTTTTTTAATACAACTGCTATATTTGGCAACTGGAATTGCATTTTACTTCAGTTATTGTGTATTTTGATTTAATAAAGACACGAGCCGTACTGCTCATAACCCCCATGGCATAAGCAGTAAGAACGTATTTGTAGTACACTTCTCGTATTATAAAGGATATAATGATATTTAAACTGAAAATTCATAGAATTAGCTTACCATAACAGATCTTTTTCTGAACTAAATGAGATAGGTTTTCTCCCTTTTACAGGCATATATCGTAAGGAGCTTAGAATGCCAACCAAGTGCATATATGGGGTTGTGACGGAAATGTACTCCAAGATATATTTAACATTTTATTTACCCTTGTGGCTAGCAGGCAGATAATATGAACCTCCGCTCTGCCCTGGGGACTGCAATTAAATGACAGTTAAATGTTTGTGAAAAAATATACCCTATGAATTATAGAATCCTAACCAAAGATCCACGCCATCTCTGAACAGTACCGAGTCAATGTACAACCCTACCTCGTTTAAATTGTTCAAGTGGAAACAAAAGTGTTATAATGTTTTGTTACAGGCCCAGAAAAACATACATACTCTCTCTCTCTCTCTCTCTCTCTCTCTCTCTCTCTCTCTCTCTATATATATATATATATATATATATATATATATATATATATATATACATGTAGGCTTCAGAAAGGCCCGATTGTAACACCCTTACCGTCGGATGGGATGGTAAAATTTATCATCTGTTTAATCAGATGGCAAAATCTTTCATGTGCATAGAATAGCAGACAGAAGTTCATCTTCCCGACGTCATTGGTCAGTGGATGGCTATCCACTCATTTTTTTTAAAAGTATAAGCGGTTCCAATGAACTATTTATATGTCGTCATATAACGACGGTATTATACAGTGTCATATATTATACGTTGTAATATAGTACAATTAACATTGTAGTATATTATACACTGATTGTCCTTGGAAGTTATTATACTATAACTTATGATCACGTGACCACTCGACCACGGAAGAAACGAGTAGAGCTTGGGGCGTATCGATTGAACTTGAGGGTTAATCAGAATGGAGAAGATGCATGCTCTATTTATCTCTTATTAATTGGGATTTCGTCTAATGGTATGTATATAATTGTATAATGGCATTATACATTGTTATATATTAAACTTTGATTGTCCATGGAAGGTAATATACTAATAACTGATTATCACGTGACCACTCGTCCTACCTGGTCCGGATGGTCCATCCTTTACTCCTACTAGTCCAAGTTATCCATATCCTGTACAACGGTAGCATTTACATGTGCAGCTAGTACAAAGTCTGAACGTGACCGCGCGAGACCGCTTATCATACGTCAAACATCTGGCAAGCCTCAGATGCAGGTTAGTTTTTGAACCTGCGAGTTGTAACAGCTGTTGTATAAAGGGCTACATGTACGTACTAGCGTTGGGTATTAAAAAGTGTTTTGTGCATTTCGATAATCGCTCGTGTACCTGCCATGGACTAACGCGATCATGGACCATATTACGGATTTCTGCTGGTATAAGACGTAAAAACAGCAATGGTGCGTGCTATGGCCTGGACCAGACGAATATTTATATGATCTCAAACAGATGTCAAATTTAATACACTGGCGCTGGATGAAAACTGAATTTACCTTCATATTGTGTCCCCCGCTGGAGGTATTCATGTTCATTCTCTGCTGCTGTTGTATTTCCATGGCCTGAAATAATTATATATATATATATATATATATATATATATATATATATATATATATATATATATATATATATATATATATATATATATATATATGAAAGGAGAAATCAATCAAAAAGAGAAAGCTTAACTATTGTTAGTACGACAAAAAGATTTTTTTTTGTCATTTACCGTATTCAAATAATCAATTAATTCTTCGTAAAATAATTTTATGGCACAAGTATTATCCGGGTTCGTTTCACAACAAGATTAATGGTCTGTCATGGAAATTATTTTTATAACTCTCCTACTTGAAGATGACTCATGCACCTGCAAAATGAAGCATTATACTAGCAGTGAAACGACATGTAATAACATACAAAAAGAGACAGGCGTTGGAAGCGCTACAAAATATAGTAGTCATACAATCAACGTAACCGACAACCCGTTGTCAATAACCCTTGGGATATTACTCTAACCCATTCCGAAAATTTACACACACATGCACCAGTGTTTTGGATACAGTGAATAATTATTGTACAAAATACAAAATCCTTATTTTGAAAGTTCAAATGTATTTTTTTAATTATTCCCAGAAGAACTCTGTAACTTCAACATATATATACTTATATATAGAATGAAATACACCAAATCGGAGAAAATATTGTAAAAAACGTGATGTCAGAAATGAAAAAATGTTTCTGCGAAAACATTCTCATTTTTAGTACTGTGGTTGCCTTATGTTTGCGAAGGTTTCAAATTCGCGATATTTACGAATGGGAAATTATCGCGAAAATAAAAAAGGACGCAACATCTGCACATTTGAACAGTAACTTAATTATTCCATAGGCTCAACTGGATCTCACGTAAATTATGCACGTAGCCTCGATGTAAGCATACTTTTATGTCACCAGTAATTCTAATATTGATGATTAAACTAATATGAATTCTTTTATACATATATAGTACATTATATAATAACGCTTAGGTACATTGAGTAAGTTATTGTATGGTAAATTGCGAAGATGAAACCCTCGCGAGGCACTGAAGATGTGAAAATTATTAATATTTAAACTCAAGAAAAAGAAGCTAACCACAGTATAGGCGTGTCAAAGGGACCCGGGACAGAAGTGTTGATTAATCTACACCACTGATGTCGAATGCAGCGTTAGTTTCATTCATTACAATATAAACCAGAAATCTGTCATTCACTTATTCGGCCCATAATCCCTGGTTATGAGTGACTTTACATTTGTGATTATACCTTGATGGCGTTCCTGGATCCGGATCATGTGGCAGATCAACACCAAAATCTAATCGGTTCTTCATTGGCCTGTTAACGATAAGGCCCGAAATTTCATGAGATTCAGTTCATGATTGCGTCAGATATACTGTAAACACAAACACACACAGAGACACAAAGACACGAACAGGAATGAACACATTCACTCCTGGAGGGGCAAAAAAAAAATCACACAGCCAAAATAAAGTAAGCTTATTTGCTCTTTATTTATACTTATTGCTGAGCAGGGATTATAGGCCAAGCAAACGTTTTCCAAATCTCATTGTATTATCATATATTAATATAGATTTTACATAAAATGTACCAAATTCCTGGAGGAAAAACATTTTTTATGTCTATTTATCCACAAAAAAAAACATAAGGTTGTTTGATTTGTTAATAAATTATTGGCACAACTTTGAGCACTGTCAACTCAGCAGTGACGTCACACACAGGGAAATTCACGTCACACACAGGGAAATCCACGTCATACACAGGGAAATCTCTAAAAATTCTAGATCTCATCATAAGGTTTGTATTTCTGACACTGTCAGCCCCAGATTTTCAGGGTGTTACAGGTGCTCTTTTTATTATGTGACACGGGTGTAACTCCTGTTGTGGCGCTCGTGTCTGGCCGCGTATTACATTCTATGTTTAATCCGTACTGCTTGAACTCTTGTTGTTATGCTGGCTTGGGGCGAGATCACGTGTACACCGTGGTGTGTAGAGGCACGGGGATGTCTTTCTAGAGAATTCCTGAAACGCGTGTTTTACTGTGTTGTGCAAGATCTTTTAGATTGTTCGAGAAGTGGAAAATTTTCGGCTTGAGGTGTGAAGGTATATAAAGGGACTGTGTTTTGAAACGGGAGGGCAGAGACAGCAGAGCAGATTCCAGCGGACGCAGGAGCGTGTGTCAGGACCTTATCAGACGAATGCGGCAATTATAGATCTTCAAAGACTTTCTCCTGGATTTTATGCATTTTGACTTCAGTTTACTTTCTGGGTTGTTGCAAGAACTTTCCCCTGGACTGTCATTCTCTGAGAGCTACAGGTACTGTGCACATACATTATTTTCTATGTGTTTGTATTGACTTGTTGCTATACCGCTGTTTTACTGTATAACTGTATTGATTTAATGTATTGTAATGTTAGGGTTGTTTTAAGAATAAATTATAGTTATTTGTTAACAAAAAACACTGACTTCTTTATTTATTCCCCTACACATTTCAGGCTGCCTAGTGTTACAGAATCTGATTTGTTTTTATCTCCATTACAAAATTTGTGTTCATCACGCATACGTGATCTGTTTATATTAGGTTCCGTAACATAAAATGTATAAAAACAACTTATTGCTAGCTTTAAGTCATTTCTAAATTTTGCCTGTGACGTCACACTTTGCACCTGCCAATCACATAACGAACCCACTTGCTATTACGTTTACCTACGCTCCCGAGGCAGCGGACATCTTGCGCTTCTAAAGAAGCTACTGTTTTTCCCGCTGCCTGCTTTGACCGTTTATGGGCATTTAAACACCAGGTGGTGCACATGGGCCTGTCTGCTTAAAAAACTGCTGATGTGACAATCAGCCAACCAAATGCAAGTCAACAAACACTCGACAGGCATCAAGCTCCGCCCAAAAACCACGTGTAGGGCAATTCTCTCTGAGCCTGTGGCCTGTTCAAACGGTCGCCGGGGCGATGAGCTGTCACTCAAAACGAAATGAACAACAGTGGCTTCGTGTATTGCTCGCTTGGCTGATAAACCGTTTTGCTTCCAGCACAGGGTCTCATCTGATTTGACCAAAATACAGTGCTTCCCTCTGGTGTAGAGATTCAGGATACAAGGTCATGACAAACAGCGCTTACGATATAGGTAGTTGGCCCTATTGGTAAAGCGCTGTGTAAAGAGCGGAACGTTTACATAGCCTTCAATGGTCACGAAAGTATTATTCATGGCTCTATACTTAAAATTCTGTTTGTTATAGTACTCTTAGTATTGTATATCCTAAAGCTTTAGCTAATTCTGTTACTATTACAAATTACATTTACGCAATGCCGGAAACTAGAAGTGTAAATTCGTCTCTGTGAGCGAATACAGTCATATTACTGTTGTTAGTTTCCTGGTACTCTGATAAAACAATGGACCATCAGGGGCGGGTCTAGGATTTAGAAAAAGGAGGGGTCCAACCCAGAAGGACAACTGATCCGGAGAAGGAGGGGGTGGGGGGTCCAGGCCGACAAATGTCTTCTGAAACTTTTAAAAAGATTGCTGCGGCTGAGTAGGGTGGGGTGGGGGTGGGGGGTCCAGGGTGTCCGGATCCCCCCTCCTTAATCCGCTTCTGGCATTTTTCACTTCCACTTTATTCAGCTTCATTCGTAGCCAAGTATCCGTTGCCAGCAAAACGGATACCGGCCCAGCCAGAAGTGCGCATAACAAATGTTGTTACATTTTGTTTTGATCAGCAACTCATCGACCCGGAATCTGTGTGCGTAGGGCCATTATGACCTATTATTTAATGTGAATACGAATTGGGAGAACTGTTGTGTTAATAATAATAATAATAATAATAATAATAATAATAATTTTGTATACCTTGAGAACTGGAAAAGCTTGTACCACATCAAGTAACCATAGCAGAACAAGCATCGTTGTACCGGGTTTTCTTCCAGCCATTGCAGACGTATTCACCTGATCAACCATATTAAACGGCAAAGAGTATAGATAACGGCAATTGCGCTTTGTCTAAATTCATGAGCGGACTGTGACTGTGTTAATACCATATTAAACGGCAAAGAGTATAGATAATGGCAATTGCGCTTTGTCCAGATTCATGAGCGGACTGTGACTGTGTTAATAAAGATATACACTTTGGTCAAATAAACATACACAAAGTACAAGATATGTCAGGCTCACCTTATGATCTTACGTCAAAATATATTATTTATCACAAGTCAATAGATAACGCTTATGTCATCCTTTCTTGAATGCGATTAACACTAATATGTGTGTTGTTCGCATGTATATAACCGCCAATTTCATATTGTCGTCATCACATGTAAATATACGATTATCAAATATATATATATATATATATATATAAATATATATATATTATATATATTGTTACGAAGAGATATTGCTCAAGGGAAAAGACTGGGCCGATCCCGGATTCGAACTCATGTCGGTGGCGCACAATTAAGTCCGGTGTACCAACCGCTTCGCTAGAAAAGCATGCTTCGCTAGCGAGACAGTTCGGTCCGCTTTTATGTCACCCCGTAACACACCCCCTCTTAAGAGCGTTCTGCTATCAGAACAAGACTAATTATCCCAGGAGTCACACTTTGGTGAGCTTTTTCCCTGGGCCACAAAGTTTTACCGTCATCCCGGACGAGCCCCCATTTTGTTACGAAGAGAAATTGCTCAGGGGAAAAGACTTGGCCGATCCCGGATTCGAACCCATGTCGGTGTTGTAGCGGCCTCGCCTGGCCGGATGTTGCAGGCTCGATTTAATCAGCATTGGTTGAACCCTGGTGTGTAGATACACAGCGTTCTTTGTTCTAGTATGTTCTTTGAGCGTGTTTATTATGTTAGGTTCTTTAGATTGTTCGAGAAATGGAAAGTTCTCGGCTTGAGGTGAAAAGTTATATAAAGAGGCTGTGTTTTAAAGCCGGGAGAGAGATGAGAGGATATTCCAGCGGACACAGAAGCGTGTTAGTCAGTTTGTAGGACCTATTTCGATAGGTGCGGCAATTATAGATTTTCTTCTGGATTTGTAACGGATCTTATATAGTCTTCAGTTTGCTTTCGGGATTATGACAGGAACTTCACTTTGGGATTACGGCGGATGGATTTTGTGAATGAACTGGACTGTTATTCTCTGAGAAGATTTGTGTGAACTGTTCATCTGAATTACATGCTTTAAAGGACTTGTCGCTGTGACAGTGGTGGTATCCAGGTACTGTGCACTTTGTTTATTAGGCTGTGTGATTATATGGATTTGTCCTTATACTGTTGTTGTACTGTGTAATTTTATTGATTTAGTGTATTGTAATGTTAGGTTTGTTTTAAGAATAAATTTTAGTTATTTGTTAACAAAAAACACTGAATTCTTTATTTATTCCCCTAGACATATCACGCTGCCCAGTGTTACAGAATCTGATTTTTTTACTCCATTACAAAATTTATGCTCATCACGCATACGTGATCTGTTGATATTAGGTTCCGTGACAATACATATATATATATATATATATATATATATATATATATATATATCGAATATAAGTATATATGCTATATCACAGTAACACAGGAAACATACAAAAGACAGGCAATCCTAAGGATTGTTATCTCTTATCTCAACCTCTATACCCAATTTGCTTAACCCATATTTAAGACGCCATGCTATTTGGGACACCTGTTCCCATGATGCCCTGGTCAACGTGCACACCTGAATAATGAGGTAATGACTAAAATGTAAGCTAACTACGCAGAAAGGTGTGAGCAAGATACTTTATCAAACCTGATGTTAAGACACTTAGACACTCTATGCCTGCAAATATGTTGCGTTCTGGAACGCGGGGATAAACGTTTATGACGCTTGAAATCTAACTCGGACGCTCGGTTCTGGGGGTCCAAGCGTCCGACCGAGAGCTGTACGACGGAGAAGATCAATGATTTCTCTGGTAGCATCGATAAACCATTGCCCATTACCTTAAAAAAATACCAGTCAATTATATAAACACTGTGCTTACAATTACATGTAACTCTATATTTCACTCTAATCAAATAATCACAAAATGACATTATATCTTATCATTTAGTAATACAACATTTACCAAGAAAAAATCAAATTTACTCAACCATTCAAATTTGACACAGATCACATCCCATTAGGACGCTCCTAATTCCTATTTGACGCACCACAATTTGTCCTAAGTGTCCCGAAATCTTTAAATTTTATTTCTGTTGACAACCCTGCATATCAATCTTTATTAAAAGAATCACCTAAAGTTTTAAGATTGACTGAAAGTGACATCATTTGCTATGTTTTTACTCTTTTTCAAGAAACATCATTTATTTCATTTTTTTTTCAGTTAAGGAGTTCTGATATGTAATATTACCAAATTGTGAAAGAATACATTAAGAACAAGGAAGAGAAATTTTACAATTTTTCTGTGTGCTAGCGTTCGGCATGTATTGCAGTATGTTCAAAGTGTCCATTATGTATTATAGTAGATATATATTCAGCCTGTAATCAAAACGAGGACATTAGTGGAGAATTGCCACTGATTTAAGTCCTTTTGGCTCTTCTTTTAGAAGCGGGTTACTTTTTTTACTGTCGCGCTGAACCGACGTCCATAAAACATCTGACATTCCACTCGATGAAATGAGAGCCGTGAATTTATAATTTGCCGCGAGGTGGCAGTACCTATTATATGCGTTGCTGAACGGGAAGAGAACACTGTCAACGGACGAATCGAGTTGGTCAGTCTAAGGCCTGCACTAATGCACGCAAAAACACGACTTGTAGCACCGCGTAAGGTGTATCCATTTTAATATGTAAGCCTGCTGAACAAAATTATGATGTTCTTTCTTTGAATAACACCGACTCATTAAACATCATATCCATATCAGAAAAGTTAAAAAATCGGCATGATGGATGGTTATTGTTGATTTTCCTCTAATTTCGCTACATTTTGTGTGCTTATTGACAACTTTGACTGAATCACTCAAGATGTGTTCAGGGGACGGGACACAAAACATCCGGTGCTGCCATTATACTAGTATTTGTTAATCTGCGATTGCTAAATCACTGTGTACCAGGTCAGAATGCCGTCAGCTGAGCGTCATGACCACTGTGTCACTGGTTACATTTACAATTACACTCTCTATTAGGCAAAAAAGTGTATGTTTCTCAGGCATTTTTTTCGAATATCAGTCTGGGTAAGCGATTTTTTTAACTTTTTTTTGTATATTTCGATAAAATGTCATATGATCTGGGAAAAGCATAATAATATTAGATTTTTTTTCTAAACCGGTAAAAGCACTACATAACAAAGGAAATCTTATTAAAATTATAATTATTTTATCTTCGTGAAAGATGAAAATCAAAATAAAATTTTTTGATGCGGGGGTTGAAATTTACGCGGCCGGTGCCTGAGAACCCTACCTTTTTTGGCCTAAGTGGTGACGTTTACAGTTCATAATATCCTTTAAGAATGACCTTGGAATTCTGGATGGTAATAGCACGCTGAGCAGAATCGGACCAATGAGGTTATGACTCTGCTGGTTTGGGTTTGTCGGCTTTAATATCTATGGCCCACAATGCACCGGAACTTCTACATACACAAATGGCTTAGGTATAGATGAATTGAAGAGAGTTATGTAGCCTGTTCAAACGCGTTTATGGTTGGATAAAAATTGTTTCGAGGCAATTTACATAAACATGGGTGCTTTTGTGGTAAT
This sequence comes from Sipunculus nudus, assembly GCA_026874595.1. Classification (NCBI taxonomy): domain Eukaryota; kingdom Metazoa; phylum Annelida; class Sipuncula; order Golfingiida; family Sipunculidae; genus Sipunculus; species Sipunculus nudus. The sequence continues at coordinate 60,977,760 of CM049312.1, forward strand.
GACTTCACGGAATATGTAGTATTTTGTAAGCATGCGCATGAAGGCAAGAGGTCCCACAGTGTTAAGTGGAAGAGGTTTGTTTTAAGTAGAAGGGGTGTGGAAATAGATGTATGAAACCTACACTTATCACGAAGTTTAGCTTAAGCGGAAAAAGAGTATAGCCACTGCGTAAGGACTGTATATGCAACCTTTCAAGGTCACGTGGTTCTATTTGTTTACATGACCTGGGGTCACCACCTGAAGGAGAGTAGTGAATGGTCTGGCTTTCTCTGGTTGGCTCTAGAGATCACCAAATAACCTCATCGTTTGATTTTTAATTATGCTAAGCATAATCCGCAATAAAATTGACAGTATTGGTCATTTTTTTTTAAATCTGTGGCCAATCAAAGACATGTGGTCCAAATGCTTGTTTTCGACTGCTTGGGGGATATTTTTGGTTTCACTGCATTCGGGCCAGGATGAGTAAAAAAGGAGATACACAAGCCCCCATTTTTCTTGGTCTAGTTTGACTGAAGAAACAACAAATTTTCAGGTAAAAAAAAGTTTGAAATCAGAATTTATTATAAAAATTATTTAAAAGAGGCCCAAACCTTAGGTATTTGATAGATGTTATATAGGGGAAATAAATACAGCCACACGTCCTCAACGTGATTGCACGGGTAGCTACACTCATGTCACACCAAACAAGAGAACGACTCTGTTGTTAGGGATTGATTGAGTCAAAATGTGACACCCACAATACACTGGCCCTTCTAAAAATACCTGCGGCGTAGGTATAAATGTAATAAAGAGGACAATGTATTCCGTTCAAGTGTATTGGATAAGATTTGTTTCAAGGCAAATAACATAATCGTGTTTTTGGAGGAAGTACTTTACGGAATCAGACTTTGTAAGCATGTAATGTGTAAACAGAAGGTGATGACAGTTGAGGCAAGTAGTGTAGTCAGGGCTGTCACACAGTGCAAAACCAGAAGAGGTCCATTTCGAGTTATACGACCTCTGGCGGGAGTGTTGGGTAGCTACACTTTAACACGTAGATCCCGTGACTGTGTAGTGAAAAAAAAACCTAACTGTGACGACATCATCCATAAGCTCGACGTTTTGCGGCTTGTACTTTAGTTATGTCATCTCAACTATCAATAAACAAATACACAAGGGTATCCTCTTTCCACCACAGCCAAGGCCTGTGTATCAAATATTGAAAAAATCTGCAACTTATCATGTGAAAATGTATTCTTAACCATTCAACCCGCTGCTATCTTTAACTTATATCATCGTAAAAATATTGTATTATTTACTACACAATTATTGACACGTATGCCTGCGGGTTCTCTTCCTTTTATTTATTTATTTATAATACATATTTAACCAGGATAGCCTATTCAGCAAAAGCTGTTTTTCAATAGGGTCCTGGTCTAGATGATATAGATAAGTACACAGATAAAAAAGCAAATATGAAAGAACTGAAACTAAAATACATGCATACATAAAAAACAGTTATACATACATGGTTTAAAATGATCATAGAAAAAAATTCTTAAATGATATACACGAATATTGAGTGAATAAATTTAAATAAGAGGCCTGACTAAAAATTAAAACATGTAAGATCGTGATTTCACAATAAATATATTACATAATGACACAGTAATATAGGTAATGAATACAAAGACGAAAAGGCACCTGTGAACAAGCTATGAAAAATAATATGGCATAAATTGCTTGTACAATGATTTAAACTGGCAGAGACTGGTTGCAGATTTGACACTAACAGGTAAAGAATTCCAGTGGATGGGACCAGCATATGCAAGACTTGCTTTGAAGGATTCTCTGTTTGGTTTAGGTAATGATAAATTGAAGCCCTGAGAAAAACGAGTATTATATGCACTATTAACACGGTTGAACGTATGCGTAAGAGAGGGAGGGACATTACCAGACAAACATTTAAAGACCATTAAAGAAACAAAATATTGGTATCTCTGTTTAACATTCATCAAACCCAATGTTGCAATCAATGATGTAGAGGATATATTGGTATCATAAGTTTTAGTAACGATTCTAGCAGCTCTATTTTGAAGTTTTTGGAGTTGTAATAAATACGTTTTGGAGGAATTTCCCCAGACAGATATACAATAATCAATGTGACTCTGAATTAAGGCATTGTAAAGTGTGTTTAAGCTAAAGACATCTAAGGTTTTACTTAATCTGAAAAGGAGACCTAGTTTTGATACTATTTTGTCGCACACCAGTTGAATATGTTTTTTCCATGTAAGACCAGCGTCGATGATAACACCTAAAAGCTTTGTGTGTTCAACCGGCATCACTGTAATGTTATCCATGGAAATGTTCAGTTGATTTCCATTGGTTTTAGACTTGGGGCCAAATAATATGAATGATGATTTTTGGGGATTTATACTCAGTCGATTCTCTCTAAACCATTTAAGTGCAATTTCGAGATTTACTTGTAATGACTCTATAGCTTTAGCGGCTGAATTCGCTGAAGAAAAAATTGAAATATCATCAGCATAAATGACGCATTTCTCACTGAGGAACATTGGAAGATCATTTAGATAAAAAAGGAAAAATATAGGTCCAAGGACAGTGCCCTGTGGGGTACCTATGTCCAAGGTGCGTGGTTCTGAAAGCAATCCATTAGAATAAACCACTTGCTTACGATTAGACAGGTAGTTTTCGAACCACATAAGCGGTATACCTTTTATGCCATAGTCGCTCATTTTTGTAAGTAAGACAGTATGATCAAGGCTATCAAAACCTTTTTTTACATCGAGGAAACATGCGGCGGTAACATTATTGTTATTAAGACTGATTAAGCATTCGTCAATTATGCTGTGCAAGGCAAATGAAGTTGAACGATTAGGAAGATAAGCGAATTGTTTATCCGAAAACAGATTATTACTTTCAAAAAACGTAATGAGGCGCGATTTAACGAATTGTTCTTTTATTTTTGGCACATGGCCTATAACTGAGATCGGTCGGTAGTTATTTGGATCATCCTTACATCCAGATCCTTTGTATATAGGAGTGATCCTAGCGGTCTTCCAATCTGCTGGAAACTCGCCGGTTTGAAGTGAGATGTTAAATATGTGGGCTAATGGAGCTGAAATATAAGGTGCGGCTATCTTAAGGGAAAATCCTGACATTCCCAGTATATCTTCTTTCATACTGGAGTTTACTTTCAACAACTGTGATAAAACAAATTGACTTGAAACTGAATTAAAATCAAAAGATTCCAAATTCGGGTTACCAATATGATCGCAGGTAAATATTGTTTTCGGGAATTTATCGTTAATATTTTTTCCAACAGAAGTAAAGTAATGGTTAAATTTATCAGGGTCAATCTTTCCGCTTTCTTTATTCGAGGAGGTTTTCGAAGGCAGTATGTGTTTTAAAGCTTTCCACACACAACCAGGGTTGGAGCCATTTTTTTGTATCAGCGTGGCATAGTACTGGCTACGAGTGGATCTGATAAGATTTGTAACATAATTTCGCCGATGTCGGTACGCAGACCAGTCATTACTGTGATTTGTTCTTAATGCGTTCCGATGTGCATAATCACGCAAGTGAATCTCATTAAGTAAATCATTATTGAACCATTTATTTTCGCGAGCTTTGGTGCGACGTCGAATAAAAGGCGCGTTGTTATTAGAAATTCTCAGAAATTCATAGCGCCACATTTCCCAGGCTAAGTTTACATCAGAAAGTTGCATAATTATTGAAAAAAAAATGGATTTCGATTATTCATCGATAAATTTGTATTCATTGAATTTACGAAGGGTACGGTAATATCCGGATTTTGTAACTGTGACCCTAGGTGGTCTATTCAAAACGGTAGTCACAAGAAAATGATCACTTATACATAAAGGATGAACTTTCACATTTGAATGCATGCTAGGATGTGAAGAAAATATCAAGTCGATCATTGTAGAGGTGAGCTGAGTAATACGAGTAGGCTCTGTTACAAGTTGTTTAAGACCTAAGATTTTTTCGAGCAAGTCCAGTTTACTAGCAATATAAGTTTCAGAGCGTAAGCAGTCTACATTGAAATCGCCAAGTAATACAACATGTTTGAATGAGTTAAGGGCAGAAGCAAGTAAATCGAGTAATTCATCAATGTAACTGGAACTGGAATTAGGCGGTCTATATATAGAACCGATTAAGACCGGTTTTCTCCCCAAAATTATTTTAACCCATACACATTCAACGACATTTGAGTTTAAAGTGACCAACTCCGGTTTTAACGACGATAACACATACGTGAGAACTCCTCCGCCATGCCGATTCCTGTCTGATCTAAAAATCGTATAATCATCAATTTGTATCTCTGAATCAAAAACGTGGTTATCTAACCATGATTCTGTTAATGATAAAACATGAGGGTTTAAACTAGAACACAAGAGGCGAATCTCCTCTATTTTGGGTAGCAAACTACGAACGTTAAGATGACCTAATATGGTACCCTGGTTAGCTCGTCGATATTGCTTAAAATCAGAATATATACTTGGATTTTGAGACAAAATAGAAGGAAGAGAGGATGGAATTTCATTATCGGGTGTAATTGGTTTGGTGCTAGGTAATGCTTGATAAATATCTGATAAGTGAGAGCTTGTTTGTTCTGTAAAACTAACGTTAGGACTTATAACCTGATCAGAGTACACATCCACTGAATTCCTTAGTAAATAATCATCTGTTATATGGATGTTTTTGTTTGATCTCCGTGAAAATTTTGAGATTCCATTAGGCTGTCTTCACTAGTGTACATCGATTTTTGAAAATATCGAACGCTAGAGGCAATTTGTCCGGTCATTGCAATTGTGCCGAATTTACTAAAATGTATACCATCATATCGATAGTAAGACCTTTTCAAAGGTGGTGAGCAGTCACAAAATATGATATTCTCAAGGGAATCACATCTCTTTCTCAGTTCATTGTTTATAATGGTGATTTTTCTATTTACAATGCTGTCATGTAAATATTTAGGGATTGCCAAACTGACAATTTTACAGTTGGTGCTGCTTCTAGTGTTTTGCAGCATGTCAGTGTATTTGTTTACAAAGGTTAGGGTGTCATCACGATAAACGTTGTTTGTGCCTACTTGAACCACTAAACAATCCTCATTTGACAAATCTTTTGCAGTTTTTGGTAGTTTGGACAAAGCATCATCAAGTGTGAGCCCACTAGTACTTAACACAGAAATTTTCTTGTCACATAAATGGTTAGCCACACTGGAATAGGAGTCTCTCACTAAGGAATCACCAAATATTAAGACACGACTTTTTGATTGAATATCAATAAGTCCATTTGTATTGACATAAGCGGAAGAACTTGACTCTGCTGAGCTTTGTAGACCAAGGTCTTTTGTAGGTGTTGCTTTGTTAGTGTCACCATTTTTTTGTTTCTCTGCGTGATAAGGTACAGGGAAGGTCTCGTTCAAAGATGGCCAGTCGTCACAAGAAGTGTTCGCTCTATTAGCAGAAGAATGATCACGTTTTCTGATAGTCCCAGTAGAGTGACGTCTTGAGTGGGATGATACAACTTCAGACCAGGCTTGTTTGTTTGATGAATCCTGCAGAGTTGTCGACATGTTAGGTCTCTCACTGGAGGTTTTGGATATACTATGGTTCAATTCTGCACATTTACAGGATTTGTCAGATAATTCTCGGAGGAGTTTTTCAGTAGTTGACTGTACTTTAAGACATTCTTGTAATTCTTCTTTCATTAATTTGTTTTCCTGTCTGAGGGACTGAAGTTCACAAAGAATATGTTTAAGTTGCGTTGGGATGTTTCGGCAGTTTTTACAATTCCATATCAGGCCTTCATCCCCAGGCTGTATGTTCATACATGTCAAGTGAAACCAGTTGTTACAAGATAAACACCTGATCATCTCTCCCTGTGAGATATTGTTGTATTTGCAGTTGCGAATATCACATATTAGATTGTTTTGTGAGTCATCTGTTGACGTATCAATGGTAATATCGCTGCTCTTGCACTGAGGAGAGGGGTTGTCAACATTTTGTGACGGAGCAGAGATTTGGTTATTTTTGTTGCCATAAACGTTTGGCCATTTTTTATTTGCACACTGTGAACAGTATAGATCATCATCGATTCTTATTCGAACACTAGCATTTTTCTTATTACAGTTCACACATTTGCTATGTTTGTTTGGCTTTGTCATGATTGAAGTCACGGGGAAGACGATTTGTTTATGTGAATGGTAATCAGAGTGTGACCAAGCGTACTCGAGCTGGCGTCACCGGTTACGCAAGACATAAGCTATCCCTTGTGAATGCAATGGAAGGGGATTCCCCAAGGCTCTTAGACACGTTGGCAACACAGCAGGTTGCTATAAACAGTTGATGAGCGATAAATGGTGAATCCTTGTTGCAAATTTTTAAAATGGTTTATATGTCTAAAGTCAATAAAAAGTTCGATAAAACGAGTCAACTAGAGTAAAACTTGTGACATAATCTCTTTGTTGACATAGACTTTTAAAACCATAAGTTCATAGAACTTACTTTGAAAGTAAATATCGCTCCGAAAGGCTTCAATGAAAAGTCCTCCGTCAACATAGATGCATCTTTTTAATGTAATACTACTTTGTTCTGCACAAGAAACACTGAAAGCAGGTTTTATTCAAATAAACCTTATATTCACAACATTATAAGTTTAGAGCTAATCTTTAATCTGCACGGACTACTTGATTTAAATAGATTACTCGAGTCACTTAACAAGGATCGTCACCGATGCGAGTGATCTTTGCGTCAATGGATTTCAATGTGCAGTCCGTACAAATGCTTGGCCAGCTGAAGAAGGGGTTCACGCTTTTGTCACCAGGCGGCGCCCATCTAGCCGTTGGAAGGGCATCGGCGCAGTTATTATACCACCATCCCCCACCATATACGTCCGCACAGTTATGTGTGTTATTTGAATCATTATCCACGTCAAACGTTGTGAAGGCTGAACCGTTAATATCTAGCCAAGGAGTAGCCTGCGGTGTCAGTGAATCATATGGTGTGTCTTCTGTTAGCGTGATCCTGTACCCCGATGCCTCGTCGCCAATTTTAAAGTACGAGTACCTAGGTTGCCTGGAGTGACCTTCATATGATCTCACGTGAAATGACAGTTTGTAGCAAGCGTTGGAGACAAGCTGGTAGATTTTATCCAAACCAAGCCAGTAATCCAGTCCTTTGCCTATAGTTCCGAATCCATGCTTATAGTCACTCCATGTTCGATGAAAGCTCTGTCGAGGGCTGTATTGGCTTCTGACTAGTATATATGTAGGTTTCGTAAGCAGGCTGTAGCATGTGACCTGGAACGGAACATGGTTGACTGACGGCTGGATCCAAGCAGATGAGAAGCCGATTTTCTGCGTAGTGTTTTTGGTATACACGTCATAGCAATCTGGAATAATGAATTCAACATTTAATTAAAAAAATAGAAAAAAATGGCACAAGAGATAATGCCAGGACTGCTTTTGTAAATAACAGTTAAAGGTCGTACTAAAGGTGGGATGTTTTTCTGAGTGAAACTCATCTTCACTTACCTCGAGAAACGTGCTGACATCGGTTGCCATAGAAACCAACTGCACACTTGCAAGACTCGACGAAAGCATTTCCCAGGCATACTGCACACCTTTCACCCTGAACATTAATACAAGAAAACAAAGATACAACAGTTTTACATTCAACATACATATACATATCAATTATACATTAATTAATTAATCAATTACACATTAATAACACAAGACAGACATGACAGACTGCATATAATAATCTTAAATACGCCCCATTTCTTTTTATTAGATTACCCTAGACATTTCAATTATTTTTTAGGATGACAACAAGTATGTCCAATATTTAATTTATAAAATTTAGAAAATACTTAAAACAAATGCAATAAAATAAATATCTGGTTGCATGGAAGTCAATGACGAGAGAGAGAGAGAGAGAGAGAGAGAGAGAGAGAGAGAGAGAGAGAAGGGAGAGAGAGAGAGAGAGAGGTAGAGAGAGAGGTGGGGGTGGGGACGCTTGCTCGCGGGGAGGGAATGTAAATTTTGTTATACCGTTTCCTGACTCCTGTAACGTTTTCCTTGGTCAGTTCTGTAGGTTGTCGTATTTCCGTAGAGTTGGCAGGTTCCGTCTGCGAATACAAACTGGGTACAGTTTTGATGACGTAGACAAAGGCGTGCACATTGTATTTCTGTTGCTGTTGAGGTCTCGTGTAATACGTCACTGTTTCCTGTCGTCGGCCGATCGTCATTGTCACTTATGAAGAAGCCTTTCTGACCACACGGGAGCCTGAAGATATCTCCTCTGACAGTCGACTCGCCGAGGAGCACTTTAAAGGAAAGAAAATGCGACCTTAGTGTTCATATATAAGAAAGATTGCTTTTTCGATAATCGTCACTAGATCTATAATATCATATGACCCCTTATTGTCATTTGTACGCTCATTACACAGCGCTTTACATATAGGCCTACTACCTATATCGTTAAATTATAGCAGCTGCTTTAGAAGCGTAAGATTACACACACATACACACACACACACATATATATATAGGAAGGTTTTGTATTCGCGATATATATATATTCGAGGGGGAAAGCGTTACACGACATCACTTCGGAAGCTCGGTTTTGGGGGTCTGATAGGACACGGGAATTTCTTAATGTAGGCCGGATAGCACTCTGTGGCACTCTGACACGAACCTTCACCGACTGGCTCAAATTAACCTGTCATTTTGTAAAAAATATCCGCAAACAACTGACGCTTCCAGTTCACATATATACGATAAGCATACAATGAACACAATATTAAATCGCATAGTGACACTTAATGAAGTAAAAACAAATAAAAATGATTCATCTTGAAATATAACCCTTTAAAAAAGTATACATATAAACTCTCCCCTTTGGACGCTCCACAGTTCAATTTATCCGTGTTGTTGTACATGTAATGAACTGTAATGAATGAATTCATGAACATTAGTATGGAGTATAGCTTCAGATGCATGCGAACTTTCCTGTTTCATTTATGTAACTGCTTATTGCTAAATGCCGCGGGCTGTTACCAGATTAATTTTATTTGCTTCTGGCTAAACGGTAACTAACTATTAAACTGAACTCTTCTACTGACATTTAACATACATTGATTCTGTCAAGTTCCCCCAATCAGCTAATGTGTATATGGTTCCAGAATGGCACCTGTCTGAAGTCAGCTAAATGTGGTATCGAACATTAAGGTTGATCTACCCATCATGACAGATAAAGTTGCCCGTATCCACGAGCATCTACTGATTTACTCCAATTTATTAGAGTACGGCATACAAAAACAGGCCAGGTAAGTAGCTGAAGTCTCCCTGATGTCTGTCACTTTATACAGCGGATAAAAATATTAAAATTACCGCAGCTTATATCTATAACAATTGATTTGTTTCAGGTTTGCGGTTACTAAATTAAGTAGATCCATTGATGCGATTAAAAAGGCATTACCGCAATATTTTAAAGACAGAGAATGTGTGTGTGTGTAAACTCATCATGTGTTCCAGAGAGAGAGAGAGAGAGAGAGAGAGAGAGAGAGAGAGAGAGAGAGAGAGAGAGAGAGGTATTTATAGGACTTTATGGAAGACCAGACGGGTTGATACATGGCAGCAGGCTTTTAATAAACAAATAGTTATACACATAAAACGAAAACAATTACCTACCTAAACACCCTTCTTGTTTAATAGGAGATAAATTTGAACATTAGGTTTGTCGAAATTAGTTTTGTCTAGACTTTGATAATTTTATCAACTTAGATCCATATACCTAAATGCATTTAATGGTATAATGGGACCAGCGAGGAGCTTTTAGTGTTAGGGCTGAATGAACAATCGTATCATTTTATTTATATTCTGAGTTAAAAGGTGATGTATTGCTTTTGTCTGTGTAATTTTACTGTGAAAAAATCATCGGTCGCCTGTCTGAATCGCGGGTGTTGAAACTTAGGTTTGTAATTCAAACTGTATCATCGATGCATTCCCGGTGAAAACCTTTTAAAATCGCAACTCTTAACAACAATATTTTGTTCCCAACTCATGCTAACCCCAATCATTTCTATACGAGCAATAAGTTAACAAGGTGAGCTCACTGAGCTGTGAACTAGTTCAATGTCTTAGAAGTACTCCAAGAGCGCATACCTCCACCAAAGCATGGATCAGCTTTCAGAACCGCCACAAAAATGTAACCGATCCTCCCTAATTTAAGTTAATTATTATTTTTTCAATTGGGCACTCTTTCACAAAATATAATTAAAATTCCTTGAAGCTTTTGAGGTTAGAGTCAAAGTATGCTGATTTCAGATCTAGGTCAGTATTTAAATTTGCATGATCCATCCCTATTTTTTCCTTATTATTCTTTGTCTCATGGTTCATGTATCGACAAAATTGGATAGGAATTCGTTGGGAACAGTTTGAGATAAATCCTGGCAAAGATGTGGTCCAACCCATTCTATCTGAGTCCATGAAATTCGAGTTAAGGTCAACCTCCTTCAAGTTCGAGTGATTCGGATCACCGGTCTTTTGAGTGGGAATCTAATACATTTCTATTTATTAGAATAAATTGAGGTCTAGGTTAATAGCTAAATCTTGGTATAGTATATATATACATGTATATACATACTGCGATCGTCAGGTAACCTATAACATAGGCACCCAGCTATTCCTGTTACTTCTTTTCAACACGGCTCGGTGGCTTTAAGGAGTGGCGGCATTTGAGGATTGTTCAGTCAAGAGTTTTTAGCGTATTTCAAAACGCCGCCACTCCTGTTTAGTGACTCAATGCAACTTGTTTGACTTGCATTAAATATGCTCTACCTAACTGTATTCTACATTTTCTACATCGACAGTAACTCATATACATGTATATATATATATTGTTACAGATGTTATTTTTTATTGTGTGACACGGGCGTAACTCGTGTTGTAGCGGCCTCGCCTGGCCGGGTATTGCATTCTCAGTTTAATCCGCACTGATTGAACTCTCGTTGTAATGCTAGCTTGGGGCTTTCTCGCCTGGCCGAGTCGGACAGGCTGACGTGTGAACCCTGATATGTAGAGACACGGCATTCGTTTTTTTTAGATGGTTCCTGTAATGCGTGTGTGTACTGTGTATTATGTTTAATTCTTTAGATTGTTCAAGAAATGGAAGGTTCTCGGCTTGGGATGAGAAGTTATATAAAGAGGCTGTGTTTTAGAGCCAAGAGAGATGTGAGGGAATATTCCAGCGGACACAGAAGCGTGTATGTCAGTTTGTGAGACCTATTCCGATAAGTGCGGAAATTATAGATTTTCTTCAAATTTTCTTCTCGATTTGTGACGAATCTTATTTGGTCTTCCGTTTACTTTCGGAATTGTGACAAGAGCTTTACATTGGGCTGTTATTGTCCGAGAGAATTTGTTTCAACTGTTCGTACGGTAGACACAAGTGTAGTGTAATGTTAGGGTTGTTTTAAGAATAAATTATAGTTATTTGTTAACAAAAAAATCACTGACTTCTTTATTCATTCCCCTAGACATTTCACGCTGCCTAGTGTTACAGAATCTGATTTTTTTATCTCCTTGACAAAATTTATGTTCAACATTCATATAGGTTCCGTAACAATATATATATATATAGTGAATTAATTTCGAGATGCCGACACCTGAAACCACCGAACCGTGAAAAGAGAAAGTAACAGTCATAGCTGGATCCCCAACAAGTGTCAGTTATCTGATGATCGCCCGGGTGCCGATACCGGCAACGGCGTGAAACTCCGAGTAATAACACGATGCTCCAGCGTGCTTAACGTTTAGTTAACCCGCTCTACCTTAGCTGTATCGAGCACTTTACTGCAAGCACTAAAGCCCACTTAGGATGATATATATATATATATATATATATATATATACATATATATATATATATGTTCTTATTATGTTATATTATGTTAGTAGCCGGCATATATATACACTAAAAATTGTTGGGTTAAAAATAACCCAACACATAAACCAACGCACGGTCACTATTGCACAAACTTAACATTGGGTTATTATAAACCAATGCTGTTGGGTAATGCCATTAACCCAACAAATGGTTTAAAAAATTAACCAATATTGGGTTGTATTTGATCCAGTGCTTAGGGTTAGGAGCAAGTTGGGTTAATGGGAATAAAGGGAAGTTGGGCTACTGATAACCCATCTAGTTGGGTAAAAATATTTTTTCTTAAAATGATGGTCATGTTTAAACTGTTGTTCTTTATGCTGAAGGAATGTAAATTAGCTGAAAACATCAAGGGTAAGTACAGAAACAATAGCACTGGTAAAGACTTATAGGTGGTTCATGGATAACCTGACACGTTTTGTTGCTTTTTTTTGTGCACGTGTAGACACACTCGTAACATCAAGGACTCTTTGTCTATCAGGAACATGCACCTTACACCTCAGCTTGTGCAGAAAAATAGAAAACGATTTGTTGGGGAGACCATACAACACTTTAATGTCAGTAAACATACAACTAGGAAATAACATACAAACAAAAACATGTGCAGGAATATATATATATATATATATATATTTATATATATTTATATATATATATATATATAATGCCATAAATGAGGTTCCAAATGTAACAATAGTTATGAAAGTCTTAACATCTATTGTTACTATAAATCAGTATTCAGTTAGTCACAAATTAAACTCTCCGAGTGTTTTACAGACATAAACTATTCAAATGTGCCATTTTTCAGCATCAAAATTTGTGTTAAACTCGTATAAAAAAAATAAATATAAGCAGAAGCTTACTTGGGCCTTCAGCCAAAGTAATGCATGAACATGAAAAAGTCCACTAATATATATATATATATATATATATATATATATATATATATATATTTTTATATATATATATATATTATATTATATTACTATATATTATATAAATATATATAATATATATTATTTATATAAAATATATATAATATATAATACATATATAATATAATATATATATAAAACATATATACTATATATATAAAATAATATATATATTATATAAAATATATATAATATTATTATAATGTCAAAAATATGGTTCCAAATGTAAAATATAGTTATGGAAGTCCTAACTGCTAACAGGGGGGGGGCTAACTTATTGTTACATCGTCTGAATCAGGTTTGTCTGCCATGATCTCCATATTTTAAACTAAGAAAGCTTAACAAAAACACCTGTGTGCTAATAAGATTGCAAAACATATAATTTTCAGGATTTGACCATAAAATATAATTAATGTGCCTCAGACATTCTACACTTTCATCATGCAAAGTTTGAACAAATAGATGCCACGTTGTTGAAATGTAGCATTTCAAAGTAATTAATTTCCTTTTAAATAATATTTGAGAATTAAAACCCATCAGTATGCTTAATTTTATAATATATGAGCCAAATAATGGATAAAGATCCATCTAACAAGATCCTTACTTCATCAGCAACTGCAAGTTAATTTCCTGTTACTCCTTAACTAACAAATTCCTTTTCTTTTAATTTTCTTAAATTTGTTATTAAAAACTAATAATTTTTAAAAAATTTATTGTTTATTGTTATGTTATGGTCAAAACAACTACTAGATGAGTTGGGTTGGACACCTGGATCAACTGTGGCTGGCCATAAGCTGCCTGGCTGCCCCAATGCCTCGCCTCAAGGGTGCATAATTTGCTGAAAGGTCAATAAGGTCAACATACAGGTGACTGAAGAGGGGCTGGGGAGAGCCTGCATGGGTCTGACATGGTCTCATAAAAACATTAATAAAAGCTACAATTTTTGGCCAATTTTTAATTTAAAAAGCTGAAATCCTTATGTGTGCATGATATGAAAATTATATCAACAGTGCTCCCAGGAAACAAACGTGCCATGGTCAAAGTTGGGCAAAATTTAAGGTACTAATTTTATATTTATACTAATATCTTATAAAATTTGAAAAATTCAGAACTAATTTTTGGCATTCAATTGAATCTTGATTAAATAATGTTACATCCCTGACAAAAAATCTCTAGCGTCAGCAATCCTCTTGTTAAGAGAGTAAATATATTTCGTGATTTTTTACAAAGTGCATTATGTTTGGGCCCATTACTTGAAACAATTACGCAATACTGACATCATTTCTGCCATGTGCATAGAGAATGTATAGAAAAATATGTATATTATATATGATCAAAGTAAGATCAGTGGTTTTGATATTAGGCAGTCTTGAAGTGTAACAATGGGTTTTTAATGGAAAAATGAAGTTTTTCATTAATATCTCGAAGGAATTAATTCCTAGTGACCAGATTCTTGGCATGGTAGGAGATTTTGGAGACATCTAACTGTATGCCAAATTTAAGGAACTGAGAGCTGAAGCTGGGGAGCTGAGCTCTAGCAAACTGCATAACACTAGCTTGATGTAAACAATATGTGACATGGTGCTTGAAAACTTGAATAAAATCTAGTTTTTAATCAACTGGTTAACAGATGAAATGCTAACAAAAACATGCTGTGAAAATTAAATCCACAGCAGTTACAGGAAAAAAACATGCCATGGTCGAAGTTGGGCAAAATGTAAGGTACCAATATTTTTATTTTTTGCTAATATTTTAAAAAAATTAAAAGAATTTGATCTCATTTTGGGTAAACAATTTAATTTTGATTAATTTAAGTTACATTACTGGAAAAAAGTCCTTAGCTTTAACATGTTTTGTGATGAGTGATCAAATATCTTACCTGATTTTTTACAAAATGCAAAATGTAAGGTACCAATATTTTTATTTTTTGCTAATATTTTAAAAAAATTAAAAGAATTTGATCTCATTTTGGGTAAACAATTTAATTTTGATTAATTTAAGTTACATTACTGGAAAAAAGTCCTTAGCTTTAACATGTTTTGTGATGAGTGATCAAATATCTTACCTGATTTTTTACAAAATGCATTATGTTTGGGCCCATAACTTTTTTAAATTATACAATACAGACCTAATTTCTGGCATGTACATAGGAACTATATAGAGGAATATTTATAAATATGAGGGAAAACAGATGAGTGGTTTTGATATTAGGCAGTCCTGAAGTGTGAATATAGGTTTTTAATAAAAAATTGAGGCTTTTCCTTAATTTCTCAAAGGAACGAAGCTGCAAAGACCCAGTTTTCGGCCTGGTAGGAGATCTTGTGGACATCAAACATTATGCCAAATTTAGGATTCCTAGGTCTTACGGTTTCAAAAAGTGCCGCATCTACAGACGGACCGACGGATTCACGACGGACAAGGGACCACGACTATAGCTCAGATGACTTATACACAGCTGAGCTAAAAATTTAACCAAGAGACCCATGGGTCTCGTCGCTCAGCTGAATTTTTGAAAATGATCGCATTGCAAAATATGCTTATTTCTTTTGGTTTTACATATATTTGATAAGCTAAGAGGAAAAACCATGTAAATCATAGAATAATTGACATGATCCAAAGTATAATAATGTTTATAATAATTAAATTATTAACTGATATAAAATGCTATATATATTCAAATGAGCATAAACAGGATTTCATCAGCATGTTAAAACATGCCGATCAGGTAAAACTTGCATTTACACTGTTTAATAAATTAAACTTTTGGCTTCAAACCATTTAATGATGCAATAAGGAAAAATAGACCTAAGTATTATATGAAATGACACATTTCATGAACAAACAAAAAGTGTGTGAATGTAATTAAGTTTTTGATATTTAAATATATGCTATATATGATAAAATTTAATCACACAAAAGACTGCCCAATATTCCTGATAAGACTAAGTTTAACAGTGTTATTCATATAAAGGCCCAGCCAACTTTGACGAAAACCAAACTTGACATGGTGCTTGAAAACTTGATTAAAATTATAGTTTTTTTTTATTTTTAATTTTTCAAATTTCAGTTGGAATGCTTATGTGTACATGTTGAAAATTAAATCCAAAGCATTAACAGGAAAAAATGTGCCATGGTCATATTTTGGCAAATTTAAGATACTGCTTTTATATTTATTCTAATCTCTTAAAAATTGGCAAAAAATCAGATCTAATTTTGGTTATAATATTGAATCTTTATTAAATAAATTATATCCCAGAAGAAAATCTCAAGCTCCAACAATTCTCATGTTGGAGTAAATATATTTCCTGTTTTTTTTACAAAGTGCATAATGTTCAGGCCCATAACTTTAAGAAATTACAATATACTGACATGATTTCTGGTATGTGCATAGGAAATATCTAGAGGAATATGTATATTAAACATGATAAAAAACAGAGCAGTGGTTTTATATTAGGCAATCTGAAGTGTAACAATTGGTTTTTCTGGGTAATTTGAAGTTTTTCCTTAATATCCTGAAGGTAGGAGATTTTGGGGACATCTTATTGTATGCCTTTTTTTTACTTGTATGTCTAATGGTATTAAAATGTGCCGGTTTAATAAACAAACAGATAGACGGACGGATGGCCAAAGGGCCATCACTATAGCTCAGCTAAATATCATTTCAAATTGGAACCAGTATCTCCGAGTATATTCATGGTACAAACCAGAACAAGCAACCACATATCCTCATTCTAGGGGAAGGAAGAAACCAGTCCAGACCCTCATAATCCTGGAAAAAATGCCATTCTTCAACCATCATTACTACATGCAGTGGATGCGTGTTTTAAAGGTTTTTGTGTCATGGACCTGAAATACCCAGACAATTATTCTGTGATTTGGGAATTCTTTTGAAAATATTGTATACAACATGAAAAGAAGTGGCAAGAAAGTTTCATCGCAAGTTAAAATACTATGAGTTTTATTTAATCTAAGTCCTCACAGGTACTCATCCGAATGAAGGTTGTTCAAATCCATCATGAATAAGTGCATAAATCTTGCAGGAGGCTGAATAAGTAAGATTCAATGAAAGTTTCAGATTTCACAAAATTTAACATAATAGATATATTTAGTTTACTCTACTTTGTTACACTCCTGAAAATCATATGTTTTGCAATCTTAGGCACCTAGTGGAGTCTGATATTCTAGTTGCTAAATTTCAGCTTGCATCTAACAGAATGTCAAAATGACCAAATTTGGTTTCTACACAGATTACACTTGGATCTGTCTGAAAGTCAAGCTATAAGTTTCAAGGCAGAAAATTATTACAAGGGTTTGGGTCAGGTACATGTGCCAATACATAGGTACAGGTACAAGTGAAACGGCCAGGTACAGGCCAGATACAGGATTTTTGTAAAGAAACTTCTATAAACTGGCAGGTTAATTACTTAAAAAATATAATGAGGGTCAATGTTTTAGGTCACAAGCTGTTGTTGGATGTCATTATTAAAAGTATATTCATCAAAGTGTGGTTGATGTATCGATCAGAGGCTTGTTAACCGAGTCTAGATTAATAGCCCCCCCCCCCCCCAATTCCCCTTCCCACACACCCCCTTAAATTCATTGAAGTGGAGTTGCTGAGGCTTGTTAACCCTGTCAAGATTGATACACCCCCCCCCCCCCGTGTATTCATCCCCAAGAAAAATATGACATTTTGGATGTCATAATTAAAAATTAATTTGTCAAAGTGGGGTTGCAGAAACTTGTTAACCCATTCTATATAAATACTCCCCTCCCCCCCCCAATATAACATATTGGATATCATAAGTAAAATTAAAATTCATCAAAGTGGGGTGCAGAGGCTTCTTGACCTGGTTTAAATTAATGATTTACCCCCCTCCCCCCCCGAAAAATATGACATTTTGGATGTTATGATTTCAATTAAATTCATCAGTGATTTTGCAGAGGCTTGTTAACCATGTTTAGATTAGACATTTTTTTGACATTTTGGATTTCATAATCAAAATGAAATTCATCAAAGTGGGGCTGCAGAGGCTTGTTAACCCTGTCTAGATTAGTTACCCCCCCCCCAAGAAATATGCCCTTTTTTATGTCATAATTAAAAATAAATTAGTCAAAGTGGGGTAGCAGAGGCTTGTTTACCCAGTCTATATTAAACCCTCCCCCCAAAAAATATATTTATATATATATATATATATATATATATATATATATATATATAACATTTTGGAGATCATAGTTAAAATTAAATTCATCAAAGTGGGATTACAGGGGCTACTTAACACGGTTTAGATTAATGATCCCCCCCCCCCAAAAAAAAAAAACAAATATGACATTTTGGAAGCTTTAATTAAAATCAAATTGAACAAAGTGGGGTTGCAGAGGCTTGTTAACCCAGTTTAGATTAATAGCCCCCCCCCCCCCTCCCCCCCGTGTATTTGCTAATGCCCTGGCCCAGCAATGTATGTTTTTTTTCTCAAATTCCAAACCAAAGCCAAAGGCTAAGCAAAGATTATTGTACGCATGAGCAATGTCTCATTTTGCCCTACTTCGTGGGCTACTAATACGCCCTACTTGTCAGAATGGGTGGCATTTTTTCAATTAAACGCCAGGAGCTTCAGAAACGGGAGTCCAAGACTAGTACCGCCATGATGCTAATCACGTGATGAGCAGTTTCGAAAAATTTTGGAATGGGGCATAGGTGATCTTCTTCCAAAGTATTATTGGGACATCAATACAGCACTAAATCATATATAGTGATGGTGTCTATGGGTCACAGATGCTCATAACTTAGCATTAAATACAGGTAATAAATGGGGCAGCCCCATCACATTCAAAGCTGAGGGACAAAGTCCTCCACGATCCTCGCACTGGCACTCTTCTGTCATGGCGGAAAAAGCGGTAAAAGACGTCACATCCTCACATGGGCCGGGCACGTGAATTTATAAGCGCGTACCGACAAAAAAGTTAATTCTTTCTTGTTTTTTTATGACTTGTGTCTTGTTTTTTTTTCATAATATAATATTTCCTATAGTAAAAAAGCATTAGAAAAAGAATATCGGAAAAAAAATTGAAAAAAATATTACCGTAGGGCCTACCTAACAACTGAGTTGAGACCCTTACCCAAGGTTATTGGGCTAAATCAACGTATCTGGTTGGGTAAATTGTTAGCTTTTAACCCATATTTCTTGCCCAACTGGCATGACACTACAGTTGAGTTAAGGAAATAACCCAACATTTTTTAGAGTGTTGATGTCTTTACATTACGTGACAGATATTTTATTCTACTAGACTCGAGACAGACTCCATAAAAAAATGTGTACCGGAGTCCGGACCCGACTCCAGTCCTTCATAACTGTTTCGTGGACAACAAACAAACAACGCTTTATCACATGAACTAATCCATCGCAGCCTGCTAGGGTTATGACGATACAATAAAGCTACACATTTACTCTTTCTGTGAACACTCAAACACACTAAGAGAGAACCCAGTCCACATTATTAGGAATAATCATTCGTAAAACTAATGCAGACAAATACACGTATCACAAGTTGCACGACCACTTGGTTTAAAAAAAAATATATGTTCTACTTGAAAATATATGTTACTATTATTATTATTATTATTATTATTATTATTATTATTATTTTTATTAATAGTATTAGTATTATTATCTATTGTGATGAGTTAAAAATTTTCCCACACAAAATTACCCATTAATACACATTGTTGCGATCACTCACTTGTTTTGCTTCTTCTGGTTGAGTGTAATTAGGCACACCGGGGCCGAGCGCTCGGGTCAATAAGTTCATAGTCACTAAGTAACGTAAATACGTAACTTAAATGTTCGACTTTATGGGTGTGTAACGGGCATATGCCCAGGGGTATTGTGTAACTGTCATAAGGCCAGGGGTATTATGTAACTGTCATAAGCCCAGGGGTATTATGTAACTGTCATAAGCCCAGGGGTATTATGTAACGGTCCCGATAGGAACCTTGCTAGAAAGTAGACCCTCATGGCATGCGTGCCGTGGTATTTGAAATGGACATAGAAGTTATGAGTATTCTGTGTATTTTTCTGATAGCTTTTTAACCCGGATGAGACACATACGGCGAGGCCGACAGCGGAGGGGGCGCACACCGGCTGACAGTCCAGCTGACGGACAAGCGGACATTCCGGAAGGTTTGAAGTCTGGTGAGGCGCAGAGTCGCAGACCAGCACCTGGAAGTCTGGTGAGACGCAGAGTCCTAGACCAGCACCGCACGGTCGACACAGGGGACGTCAACGAGGCCGAGAGAGGGCGCTCGAGTGTGGACAGCGGAGTGAGGTTCGTCCGAGACGTGACGGTAAGTATCGAGATACAGCTGGTGAGGACTGGGGCGCACGAGTCCAGCACAGAAGTGCTGGGTTCTGGGTAATGACGTCAAAGTGCAGCGGATCGTGTGGGTGTCCCAGGATTTCCAACAGATCTCGTATTTTTGTTTAGAGTAGATACCATTGATGTATTAGATAGGATAAGATACGTTTATCTTAAATGTTGGTCCCTGTTTTTTTTGTGAGCCTTAAGTGAGTGTGTGTGTACACGAGCGCGTGGTTCAAACAGACAGACAATGACGTCATATATAGTATACATATATATATATATATATATATATATATATATATATATATATATATATATATATATATAGAGAGAGAGAGAGAGAGAGAGAGAGAATTACGGATGAACCTGACAGGTTGTCACAGCAAACATTTGCTAACCCTTTTGCCAACCCTAGAGGGTTGTCAAATTGATATTTTGACAACCTGGGTTGTTGCTTTAGGTACACCCATTTGACAACACTAAAGTTGTCAATTTGACAACCCTATGTTTTCAGTATAATCACATGACCTTATCCATCGTAGCTTGCTATGATTCTGACGATCTATATCAAAACCAAATGGGTGACCTGTGGACTTTCAGCCAAAATCAATCCCTGAACGCTATATCTGTCCCGGTCAGTAAAATGCCAACTGACTTCATTAGAATATTTTTGCTGCACGGCTTCATATGCAAATTATATGTCCGATGGCATTTAAACTGTCAGAGGCCTCAAGGTTATGTAGTCAGAGCCTACAAACCTCAATGCTAGTTTGTAGGTGGGAATGAAAAGAATTGCCTTGTGAACAAGGGAAAAGACAGCTTTGAATGATGAAAATATGCTTGTGATTCAGATTGCTTAATAAAATAATGGAATATTCCTCGGGTGTTATTCTAACCTCCTTTTCTTCAAAATGTGTTTACTCTGTTTGCCTACAGTTGCTTACAGACAAACCAACTAACAAACAAAGGGGTAAACAGAATACATATAAATATAGTCGGTCCTCCCAGCTGACGCATAAAAGGAAATGGTAAATTCAGGTGAACTCAGTGTCGTGTTGCATGGTGCATTGCTGTCAGCACAGCAGACAGAAGCTTTTAAAGTGTGACCAGACTCTTTGTTTATCTCATCAATTATGACACACCTTGACTTACCTGAACTTGGCAGGTCATACACATATTGCTGTAAGATCATTAGTTATTCAGCTGACGACGAAAGCGATAATGTTTACAGTTATGTATGGATAGCCCAGCAGGAGGTAAAGACACTGGATACTGGCCGATTAATGCTGGGTCAGGGGCCGAGTAAGAATGTTGATAAAATACTACCCCTCGAAGTCCCAGATTTAGGTATTTTAAACATTGATCTCAGTCTTACCTCAGTCTTAGAACCACTGGGAACCACTCGGCTTGACTTTTGGCTTACATAACAATGGGGCGTCAATATATAAGGGCATGGGCGTATATATCCCCCCCACACGTTTTTGATTCAATGTAATCATTGCCTCTGCTATTCAGAAAATAATATTTACATATTGAAAATGGAAATTATTACAATATTTAGAATTATAGACTTTGGAACAATTTCTGAGTTTACATTGAAATATTATTTATCTAAACTTGGTTTTTATGAAAATGATTTTTAAAAATCATTTTTAGAGTTTATTTGGGTAAGGGGTTACAAGATATATACATAATGTTTGTACATGTGAACATATACGTGTTTAAATATATGAAATTTCATTCATGATGGAAATATGCAAACGTTATAGGAGTGTGTTGATCTGAGAATCAAGCTATCCCAAGAGGCACATGCCCTTCAGTGGTCTGACACTCGCAAAGGCCCGAGCGGCTTCAGGGCACAATTGTTGGATTGTTTTTCACAGCCGATCAACAAAAGCGCCCCTGATTGGTCGGCTATGGTAGAGTGTCCGCTGTACCCGATTAAAAAAGTTAATTATACGCGGCTAGGCACTGTAGCGCGAGTATGTTTTGTGTTAGACGGAACCATTTGGTTCAATTTTATGTGCATGCAAGAGATAAGTTCGTGCCATGCCGTCGGTAGGTTGGAAATGAAAAGTTTTTATAGCAGGTCGCTCGGGGTCCTCTGTCAGTCGTTTCATACATTGTGTCTTTATATTTCTATGGGTAATATGAGGCTATATAGGGGGCATTTAGACATGTTTTAATATATGATTCCAAGGACTTGTGCAAGAGGCTACCCTAATTGTGAAAAAAGGTTATTATGAAGTTGGTTGTGCAAAACACTTCATGAGTTGCTGTATCCGTGTATATGTCTTTGAACCCGTATTTGGATACAGCCTTACCGAAACAGTCATTTGACACACGCAATCTGGCAATACTGCGCAAGTTCGATGAATATTATATGTCAAATTTTAATGGACTGTCCATTAAGATCACAGACACGGCATAACCTTCTCTGTACTATTGGCATTGGTTGGTAACAAGGCAGTATTATGATAAACAGAAATAATAAATAAATATACGGATATATGCATATTCTGATAAGAATACCTGTTAATCCTAACCGTCATAAACTTGAAAGCATTTTTAAGCCTAGCGTACACGTTACAGAATTTGGATACATAATTTGGTATCGCAACGTCGTATCGTAAATACCCAAGATTCCTGTTGTATTACCATGTACATAATACTTTATGCGCTTGGTAGCCTAATTATAAGATGGTGAAGAAGAGGTGATTCTGGGTATAGGTTTGGCCTATGAGGCGGAATTACGATTGCCAGATACGATGCGAAAATTTTAAACAGGCTCGAAAAAAACGCTCCTTCCTGCGATCTCCATCACATTACCTGATATGCTTGAGTGTACATCTACCGGGTCGCAGGAATCGCACACGGTCGCATGAAGTCCAGGACCTTTCATGCGATAAAGGTCCTTGACAAATATTCACCAACACATGTAGGCCCACTGTGTAACAGATGCAAAGCCCCAGTCCCATATAGGTGCCGGATCAACACGGATCACATCCGGTACGATCCGGCGTTTGAACCGTGTAGCCGCCGTGTAGGGTCCGCGGCGATCCCTGTTGGTCCTGGAACGTCCGGAAAGGTCCTTTGGGCTCTGGGAGGCAAACACGGCAGTTTTGGGAAGTTCAAAACTGCCGTGTTCACGCGTGACGGTCCGGGGAGATGGCGACATCCGAGGTGGTCCGTGTAGCCGCCGTGTTGGGTACGGGGACAGTCGTAGCTCTGCCTTGATTGTCCGTGTGAGTCCTTGATAGTTCAGGGGGGGGGGGGGGGAATCGAAAATATTATAGTTTTGTCGTTATCTCATTCGTTAGGTGTACTTTAACGAGAAAACAACGAGAATAAAACGAGAAAACAACGAGCGAAACTCGAAACCCTTCGTTGTTGTCTCGTTATATGTATCCACATTTTAAGTAACGAAACAGCGTTAGCCTCTTTCGTTGCCGTTTCTAATAAGGCTCTTTGAAGCATGTAATGCCAATATTCTTATACTTTTCTGAATCCCGTACTAGTTGTGAGAGATTATAACCATTTCTTGGGCTTAGGATTAAGAGAGAGAGAGAGAGAGAGAGAGAGAGAGAGAGAGAACAAGAGAGAGAGAGTGCCTTTCCCCTAATAATCTCCATGATATGTAAGCTGGTTTTAATGTGCATACATAAAAGCTTCACTTGACGCCATACAAAGCGTTCCTCTATTTACAAGATGGAAGTCTTTGTTGGTGTCCTGCTACCAAATCATGTTTACAAACTATAAACATTGTTTTAAAAGTAACTTTATGATGACGATTGAGACCGAAAGCAAATTAAGGGAATACTTTTACATCAGTTTTGGAGGGACTGTATACGAGCTTATATTGTAAAGTGTCTGGATTATTCTTGTCAGTGTCAAAATGCCGAACTTCCAAAATTCCTCATCTATATTATCAGATGAATAATAATAAAAAAAAAACACGGCAAAGAAATAAAGCATGTTTGTTAATTTTTAAATATCCGCCAATCGTAATCCAAAAAGGCCATCTGTAGGCAAACAATACGGAACTATACGTGATTGCAAACGGCAGAAGAAGGGATTGCTGGATTTACTTGTGCAAACAGCTACTTCCGCTCATTCTCAACACGGGTTCGTGTCCGGCGTTAATGGTGATCAAAAGGATGGTTTCACTTAATGGCTAGCAGGTATTAAGCGAGATTTGTAAAGCTCTAACATTAACGATGTGTGGACTGCTACAGGATGTCTCAAAATGTCTGAAAGTTAGAAAAGCTCATAACAATAAATTGCATATTTAGAAAAAATAGGCATTCCATGATGGTAGACCAAAAGCGATTTGGTTAAACATTCTTTAAAGGGGCCCAATTACCTGTAAAGCATGTTGAATAAACACGAAAAATAGATTTTTCTCTTTAAAATAAATCTGTACTTGCCAAAATTTTCCCTTGAAATTATTCAAAACAGTGTACCAAAGGTGTTAACATAAACACAGCATATGCACCGCCGGGCCACAACATGTGTACACTAGGAGATGCCCTGCCTGACTTGGCCTAAAAATGTAATACATGTTCCCACTGGCTGAAACATCACGTTTGCGCCTCACATTCAGACTTCCGGTTAGACAGCCTTGTTATGGTAAACAGAAACACACGGACTGTGTTTACAAACACGCGGAGTCATATAAAGTTATCAAACAACCGTAGACTGAGACTGAGACTGAGTGCCGGGATGGTGTAGGCCCGAAAAGCAAAACTGAATTGACAGTGTGAAAGAACACTCATAATATAGCTTCTGATTATGTCCCTTAACTTCAACACCTTTAATGTGTGTTTTTAAATCATGATTATTTGTTTTATATTTATAATGAATAACATCAAAATGGTGTTGTATGGTGTTATTAATCCTGTTATATTTCTAATTGTGTAATTGTAAAGGTTGTTTCCATATGCGCGTGTATGCAGACTGGCAGACGTAAATTTGTGTACTACGGTATCGAGCAGGCCTTCTACAAAAAAAAGTGTGACGTGATTTTAGCCCGAATCCCTGAGTTCACGCAGATCCTATGCGTGAAAATCGCTCCTGTGACGATTTTCACGTATACACGCACATTCGCAAATTCGATGACGAATACATGGAAACACCCCAGTTGACAAATCATATATGAGCGATGTTTCACACATATACGCGCACATGGAAACACAACTATGCTTACGGTTGAAATGAACGCTTATTCTGAGATTATTATGTATGGGAGAAATAAAACACATACACATTTTCTACTTATATGTATACAAATTATCCGTTCTACGTTTCAAAACTGAGATGTGATATCAGTATTATAAAATTGGTTTAAAATATATTTAACTAGTTTTATATTGTTTCAGGAAAACTATCTTTATTATGATTACATTCCCCTCGGTCATTTAAGATTGGTTCTATCGATAATTATACGTGATGGAACGTTTTGCAGTAAATTATATTTTATACCGATATATTTATCGTGGATTTTACACACTCATTGTTCATTGCATAAGTTACAGAATTAAATATTACAACCAGGGACTAATTGCACAATGTCCATCTACAATAAGGGACTGAAGGGACATTCTCAGCTAGTCTTTTATTATATGGCTGGTTTTGCCTCTTATTTTCCATTCTCATGCAAGCAATATAGATAAATGCAACACAACAAAAATATCCTTATACCGGTATGCATTTAGAAAATATTTGCAACATAATCACGAGCAATTTTTCTCAGTTCATTTGTTTGTTAGGTGCTGTAAACCTTCATATGATTCGGAATGTGGTCCAGTTATGCGGTCGCGGATAAAATACATGTATGTGTAATAAATAAATAAATATATATATATATATATATATATATATATATATATTACGACTATTTTCCCTGTAATGTAAAAACATGACTGGATAAGATTAAGAAAACGGCAGCTTATGTGTAAACATGAATTGACAAATCGAGAGTGGATCATAAGGAAATGTTTTATATATATTTGCAATGATTTCGTTTTCAGGCGAGGACATTTTTCCTTATGGTTTATAACGATTAACACATTTAATTCTTGGATACCCCAACTAAAATGTACGTGGTTGCTCTCCAGACCCAATCCGCGTTTAAATTTTGTTATTTAGACGGGTCGATATATGATCCGACATTTTTTTGTCCCATGTCCGATGAGGCCGGATATGTTCCACAACCGAATAAAAAGAAAGGGTACCTCATAAAATCATAATTTTGACTCGATCCACAATCACGCCCGTACCGCATCCGCAACCCTTAAAGGATTAGTAGTTCTGGGTTTATATGTTAATATTTGAATGAGTTAAATGCTGTTAAATGTTATCTGCTTTCCCAACTTTGAACAAGAAGGGAGAAAAAAACCGATAGCCGCCATACATGTAATTAATATTTTACAATAAAATATTTTTCTTCCGTTGTCGCACTTTTTATTACGAATAATGGTATTTTCATTCGCTTGCAGCTCTAAAATGTGTATCACATAGAGACAAAGGTATATAAAATGTATATAAATTGTCATCACAACTATTGCAATAAACTTCCATGCATGGATGATTGCGTTCGGTTCTCTAGGAAAAGAGGGATATATCAGATCAATATCAATATATATATATATATATATATATATATATATATATATATATATATATATGTGTGTGTGTGTTTTTGTGTGAAAATGAAGTTAAAGGTTGTAATAATTTGTTATTATTTACACATGTCATTACATATGGTAGGCACGGTACAAGAAATGTATTAGGTTGACTAATCTCAGTCGAATAAGTAGAAAAATACCGTCTGACGACACTTGTACACGTTTTCGTTACCGTAATGGATGGTCCGGACCGTCCATTAAAATAACGAAAAAATTGAGGCATTTACGAACGAGAAGAATTTAAAGAAAGTTTCGAGTTACCCAAAAAATGTGTAACGATTAGGGCCCTGCGCGGGCTGAAAAATTGAACCCGCACCCGCCCCGCATCATACCCTGTCAGCCCGCAGCCCGCCCCGCAATCAAAAAAATATATTCAGCCCGCCCCCCCCCCCCCCCGCAGTTACTATGATTCTTTCAGCCCGCACCCGCCCCGCGAAATTTTCTTTCAGCCCGCACCCGCCCCGCCCCGCATTTTTTAAGTTTCTGGCCCGCAGTCCAGCCCGCAAAATAATTAAAAATGGTGTTCGGATCCAAAGGTTTACATATCAAGATGTTTGACAGCACATATAGGCCTATGAGACACACTTATAATTAATATATATAAAATGTTTGTTGATTGGAATGAAAAATTTATTTGAATACGGTTTACAATAATTCAAACCATAATTCATGAAATATTTTTCAAGACATGTTTGATTGGTTAGATGGATTTAATTTATAGATAATAATTAACACACCTTAAATATGTTTTCATATTTTACATACGAAATAAACAAACCTTTGGTTTATTGTGTCTGTTTCTACTTAAATATATAAGTAAAGAAAAAAAATTAGACTTCTTCAAAGTATTTGTACCCAAAGTGAATCTTTAGAATAGTATTGGCTAATCACAAGCCATCAAACTAACAAGATGTGTTGCTGGTTAAATTTTTTTCAGTCACAATCTGCTAATTAGCTGAAACTGAGACTAATCTGGTCAAGGGAGTAAAGGGGTAATCTGACCGATGTGGCTTTACGTTCAGGATAGACATGACCAGAGCGGTGTTTCTTATAGCAATCATTAACACATTATGCTGTGACCAGACAGGGATTTGACCCGCCAGTGGCCAGTGTCATTTACAATTAGCCAGCACATGGAGTTACAATTAGATAAGGAGTCCACCTTAGGCTTTGTGCAGTTCCAGGTCAATTGAGTCACCTACAGAGCCAGCTGTAGCCAGGCACTGTCTATTACAAGATCAAAGGTAATCAAGCCCTTGCTTCACTCCCAGCCATATTATGTAATATGTGAGACTTGACACAAGTACAGGGTAACAGTCCATATACAACATCAGGCCAGGTAACTTTATACAAAGTTATGACCAGCTCCCATTGCTAAGACAATTGTTTAAAGTCTAGATTTCAGATTAAGGATGCACCATCTATTTTGTATAACAAATTGATGTTATACCTAGAAAAGATACATTTGTATAGTGTTGTAACAACTGTCAGTCAGTGTAAGGGGTTAACAGGAATAATTTTTTTTTTTCAAATTAACGACACCTGAAAACATTTAATTCCAAAATACCAATTTCTTCAAATGATATTTTTTTTTAAGTATAATTTAATATTCATGTTTTACTGAACTGCCAGATCATCAACCCGCAGCCCGCCCCGCCCCGCAGAGACGTCATTTCGGCCCGCCCCGCCCCGCACTTTTCTCAGATGCAGCCCGCCCCGCCCCGCAAAGATTCCTATGCGGGGGCCCGCGGGGGACCGCGGGCTTGGGGCCCCCGCGGGCTGCGGGTCAAAACCCGCCCCGCGCCGGGCCCTAGTAACGATGGAGTAACGAGTTCGTTATGCATTCGTTCGGCTTACGAATGCTTCGAGTTCCCCCCCCCCCCCCCCCCCCCGGTTGGTCCGTGTTCATCCAGGGTGCCCGTGCCTCTGCCGGGTTGGTCCGTCGCTCTGCCGTAAATGTCCGGTCCTTGATCATCCGTGTTTGCCCGGGTTAGTCCATGCAGCTGCCGTGACGTTTGACAACCGTCGACGCTAGAAAACCCCAACATGAGCACGGATCATCCCGGATTTTGATCCAGAGGGTCCGGCACTTTCCGGGACTGCCGTGTTCATCCGTGTTTATATGGGACTGGGGCTTAAAGAAATGGCATCCAAATACAACTCGTGGATGGTAAAGTGTGATGTGCACGTACACGTGTGGCCTGGCACCACAAAATTTGTAAACACATAATATTGATTTATATGCTTTGAAAACCGAGATTTATTTTCTCATTACTGCAGTTACAAATGTTAATTCCTGTAAAAATGTAAATTTAATACGTTTGTACTGGTATTAGTTTCTTTTACATGCATGTGCCATTTCTTTTTCAATAATGTTTATGTAATACTCTTTGTTATTAAAGACTTTATATTCTTTCATTCAGTATTAATGCTTATTGCATGGCCATCATTGTTACTATTTTAACAAATAAAACTGGTATATATATATAGTTGCATTTTCTTCTAAGGTCTATTCTGTCTACGGTTTCTTTTGTATGTATATTCGATATTGTTGATGAGTTTCTCATGTCACATGGTACATGTGTAGGTGACTATTTGTCAAACACCCCGACCAAATGTTAGACACTGGCTTGGGCGACTGTATGCGACTGTACGTTGTTCCGAAACATGTTCTGAACGCTGTTCCGAAAGCCTTTTATCCACAACACCATACATATAATTGATATATATATATATTAATAGCGTAACGTGATTTGTTTGATTTTCCGTATCTCCGGGTTTCCGGTGGATTTCCGATACCATCGTACGGATTGTCGTAGTTGCCCCAAACCGTGCGTTGCACGGGTAATTTGCTAGTTTTGAAATAACAACTCTCATATTTGAATTTTATTCTGTACGCTTATTGGCGGCCCCATGGGTGTTTTCTAGAATGTATTCTCCGACGATAACGTCCAGGTGAGAATATCTATCCACAGAGATAGTTTGGTGGAAAGGGGATATAAATCTGCAGAGTATCGAACGGAATAACTTTTTTTTGCGCCACGCCCAAATCCTCGAATTAGTGCAGGATTTTCTGGATAAAAATGAACGTTTATGTCTGTCGCCAAGAAACGAGAGCGATGGAATAAAAAACAGCTATTGAAATATCACAACAACTATTTAAGCGTTCCTGTGATGACGTCACATATTCACTTAATTGTATTTAACCTTCATGTCAAACTTGTTCATCCAAAATATTTTTTCCAGGAAAAAGCGTATATAATGCGTATATAGTTGGTAAAAGGCAAACGACGAAAAAAAAAGAATATTTAGTATTACAATTTAAAAATTGAAAATTTGCTTTAAATATACAATTTTCTACTCACCAAGTAAAGTTATCGAAAACCACATGGCTGCAATGGGTCAGTTTGACGATGGAGCGAAGCCTTTTACCCGAATCTGTTTCTCTGGATGTTGCAATCAGTACAAAGCAGTATTGCAGTGTTAATGGAATGCCGTGAATTGTGCCATACCGTATTGATGTGTCCACTGAAATGTCAATACAACTCCTGTCTGTGCCTGTCAAATTGCATGTTGGAAACGGTAAAAAGTCCGTTTAACGTTTGCCTAATAATCATAAGCCACGCTTTGGCATAAAGGGAAACAAGGTCTCAAAGGGAGAAAAAGCAATCAGCAAAATGTCATTTATATAAGGGAATGGTTTAAACACTTATTGGAATTCTTTGTCATGCTTGTATTCTACACGTTGTACCATGCCATGCAAGCGTGTGGCGTTATGCTTTTGCGTTGTGGTTGTATTTTAGGCTTATTATAGAAAGCCTGTTGACATTAAGGCAGTCCGTTAGAAGTGCGGCTCAAACTTGTGGCGCGCTAACACAAACTAACGGACCGTTCAATCATATATACCCCGCTTAATTTATTTATTGCTTGTGCTACAGATGAATTGTTTTCACTTGAGAAATCCAACTGATAATCTAGCCCTTACTAAGGACCTTATTATATGTGTGTGTTTTGACGTTGGTCTTAAAAAAAAGACTTTTTAACCAAATAAATATCCTACAATAGGAAGATTTTTTTCCCAATCGACTACTTAGACTTTCCTGAGACCAAGTAAAATGGTTAGAAGGAGGAAGACACGTAGAATGTTTAAGCTATTATAGTGTGTAAAGGTATTAATCAGGAGTGCCACGGAAACCCTCAGAGTAAAACGGAGAGAATATATGCATGAGATAGTATAGGGTCTTAATGAATTTAATGTTTCATTTTTTTCTCAAAGTTAAACATAGTATGCATTTTATTATTTTCAGTTCATTAATCGGAATAAATAGGACTTAATTACTATCAAATGTTATTTTTTTCACATTCTCTGAAATCCTTACATATAATTAATAAATCGACCGGACAGATATCATGCTGGACCGGAAAATCATGGGGTGGTGCGGGTCGGTCCGCACCTTTAGACATAAAAGCAAATAAGGCTGCGGTTATTCTGCATAGTTAAGTATATTTCTGTGACGGGGGGGGGGGGATTTATGTAGCTAAGAGTTTTGTGTGATAGCCCACTCCCCCCCCCTCATTATTATTTTTTTTATTCATATATATATATATATATATATATATATATATATATATATATGTAGGTTACAATAGTCACATATTTCTATGACAACATTCCCATTCATACAAAAGTTCTAAATGTGTTCACTATTCAGCAACTGAAGTTTAGTTTCATCCAAAATACGACAGACGGCCCTTAATAGAATGCAGAGTTTTCAATATATTAATTATTAAAAGAAAACACAACAATGCTGCAAGTGACATTTGAAAGCTTGTTCCACAGGGTATAAGTTTATTCAAAATCCGGCTGATTACATATTTCATTAACAGAATCAAACTGTGTTTGTTGATCCTCTGGGAACCCTGTGGTGGGGCTAAGGCGCTGTTTTAGAGTACAAAAAGTGTACTGCTTTCTGTAGACAGATGTTCCTACAATAGCCCCTTTGAAAATAAATTCAAAGAAAAACATCGAATAAGATGTCAATTACAACTTAGATAACCTGACAGAAGTGGTAACAATCGACAACCTGATTCTCAGGTTTTTGGGAGAAGCCATGCATGCACGATATTGGACAACTTGTTCAGCTGGTTTAAGCGCGGATCCAGGATTTATTATCATTTATGGTTATCCGAATGCAGTTTTGCATTCCACTTTATTTGCCCATTGACGGAGAGATGCATTTGTTGATGTGACGGTTCCGCCAGTGTTGCTATAATGGTACAATCTTTGGGGTGCAGAGCGGAATGTTTATAGTACAAAAGGTACATTTAAGATGAAAATGCTGCTTTAAAGCCAATTAGACAAGCCCCTATTGTAAAGTTTGTTCAAAGAAGAATTTTGCATCTCACAAACAATATGATAGGGACTTGTAGTATGACAGTGTCGATTATTTTCATTCGATGACAGGAGACTTACTTATAGTAGCCCTCAAATCTGCTTAAACCACTCTCACCTTGGCACAGGAACAACGTCCTCAAGAACTACACACAACCCTGAGTGAGACCCGCTCACTTGATCGGACAAAAGGGACTGCGCTTGGTTCAGGGTACAAATTTACTTTGCAAGGGACGCCTGCAAAATAAGCCAGTTATGCTGGTGAGGTTGTTCCACCTTCAGCTCCCTGAACCCTTATCCGCCGTTCATCGTTTTTTTAAAGCTTCAAGGTCACCATGATCAGTGCAAACATACCAGCCATGATTCATACATATGAGACCAAAGAGCAGTTTATGCAGATCTTGACACTTATCAAAGCCACTCCTTATTCCGACAAAGTCGAGATCCATCGAGATTTCAACACCGCAGGTTTTTTTGACTGGGAATGAGTCTTGCCCATCATGGCTCCAGGAAGGATCAACGGCCTACCTGTTTGCCTACATGAGCTCAATGTGAATTTGTCATCACCGATACTCTGTTCATACAGAAAGAAAGGAAAACTTATTATCCGCGATATGGCCATTGTCACTAGATCGAATTCATCATTTTCAGGCAGCGGCACATCCGTGACGCTCACGAAACCAGGGAACCACCTGGATTTCGTATCCGCATTTACAGAAGTCCAGATATGCTTCACCTTCATACCTTCATAGACACAGAGTTGGCAGTCACAGGCTGTCTACCCAGGAGACCAGAATTTAGCTAAACATCATCTTAGTCAACTTCGACCTCAGCGAACAAGTGGCATTGTTATGCACAGGACAGAGAGAGTAGCCATCATATTGCAAAAGGGACATCCCGGAGTTCTCCGAGGCATCAGAGATGGGTCGATGAGAACGATACAACTGCACTGGAGTAACTAGATCGGCTTTACCCGGGGTCTAAGGTCCAACATCTACTTGAAGCACACCTGTATGTTATGCGGATGGACGGTCGTCCTTACTCATAGAACAAGATGGGTTGAACAACTCGAAGACATCCTGAACAGTGAATCCACGACTTCTCAAGATGTAATACCGGCACCCAAAAAAATCCAATCAAAGAGCTGAACAACCACGCCCCACCCGTTATCGAAATCACAAGAGAAATGTCAAGTGATAAGGCAGTTGGTGCAGGCAGCATATCTCCAGAGAGGTATAGGAATGGTGGGAACACCATCATTGCAAAGCTTGCACAAATGGATCCCACCATCTGGGACAGTGGAACAGTCCCAAGACTAGACCGGAGTTCATCTATACATGTATAGATTGAACTGGTTCTGTTGCGACAAACAACGGGGCATCTGGCTGTTGTTGAGCCTCGCGTTTCACACCTGCAATTATCTCAGACAGGTCAAAGTGTAGTGTAGGGAACAGAATCAGTACTTGTATATTGTGTTTGTGGACCGTTGTTAGGTACGGAGAAAGGGCCTCTGAACCCTGCTCGCCAAGGTTGGTTTTCCCACCGAGATCATTTATATCATCAGTTTTATTTCATGATGGAATAGTTAGCCATTTCATAGACAAGAGTTCGTCTCTGGCTTCATCTCCCAGTAACATGTACAATAAAAAGGCTGTGTACTTTGTTCAACACTGACCTTTCTTCAATGCTTTCAAGCACTGCGACGAAGAGTTAGGATTCTCTCCTGTACGCATGTGCAACCACAAGAGGTTAAGGCTCATAAAGGCTGTATATTGTTTTAAGACTATCTTTAGGCAGATTTGATCGTCCATTAACTGGATGATGCTTAGAGTATCGCCAGTGGCTTTGCCAGGGCCATTGTGCGATATGGACTGACCATCGGCATAAAATAACGGAGGTACCCCACCCTCTTCGTCCCCGGCACACTTCCCAACAATACTAAACAACTCTTTGCCATAGACAAGTTTTGACATCTCGTTGGAATCACTTTTCAGAATCGACGATGAAGTGACTATACGTATCAGCAAAACCAGTCTTTTAAACGCCTGCAGCAACATCTACGGTAAGAACAAGGTGAATCATTAGGCACCAAGATCCAAGTCAACCAGATCGTTGTTCAATAAAACCACCTATTTGGCTTTAACGAGCATATACTACCCCCTCCCCCTTCCCACGCACACACACAGACACACGCTTGAAGATACTTGAATTGTTCCACATGCACTGCCGTTGAAGATCCATAGCGTCGCCTGCATGGACAAAACCTTCGATCCTTCGAAAATGGAATAACACCAGCATGAAGCTGGTGGTCAATTAAGGTCATGCGAGGTCGCCTCCTCTGGGCGGGGCATGATACTTGTTTGGTTGTCGAGATGCAGGTCGAGGGCATCTCCAAGATCTCCTGTTAGGTCGACTGGACAAGGGACACCGATAATGGGTCGGGCAACATGTAGAATGGATGAAGGGACGTTGGAGATACCGGCAACCGAGCATAGTCAGGCGTTGTCACGGGGCACGGTACCATTCGAGAGTGATTACAGAGCCCATCTGGTCACTACCACAACCAGCATCCTGATACACATAGTATCATCAGTCTTTACAGACTGCAACAAATGCTGTGTGTCATACATCGGAATGATTTGAAACGCTGGTCACAAACAAACCTTATGGGCAGCATGAGGAGTGAGAATCATCGATGATGACGAATATTCCATCAGCAACCGTTCAGTACCAGAATGGATAATGACGATCTGTGAATGACCTACACACAAGAGGCATTACGATACGAAAGGCAGATGCTTCTTAACGGGTTTGTATTGGATGTATCAGAAAATTTCGACTAGGACATGTTGTCTTATGACACAAACAAGAATCAAGACGTATATAATAACTCGCCACCATTTTGGTGGCTAACAACAGTCAATCTGTTTTGATCGATGTGTGAAAGTAAAAGATTACGCCATCAAGGATATTGTGTTTTAATTTTATTTAAATGCAACAAAATTTCAATAAATTACTTGAAGTGTAATTCTAGTGACAATGTTTACGAAAATATACCGCTTTATCATGACGCGATTTAACACTTATACAGCCTTTAAATTGACATGGACATATAAATTACAGTTTTCGGATTTTAAAGTCTAGGGTGTAGTGTTGAACATTTGTAATCCCTAAAAAGTACCGTAATGACACTCTAAATGGCGCCAAATTCCATGTACCTGTAACAATGTTAAAGGGTTACTTTCGCTACAATCCTCTAAAAAGCATTACCATTAAGCTGCATATTGTATCTATCTCACTCCCTTGATAATCCCCCCCCCCCCCCCAAAAAAAATAGTAACTTTTTAATGTATTACATACACATTATATTAAAAAAGTGTTGTGTATAGAAAATAAATATGTTTAAAACTGTATTAAGGAAACCTATCTCTTAAGGACAGTAAAGATTCAATTAATATCAGTATAAGTGTACAATCAGTCCTCTCTATGTGTTCATCAAATGTGTGCAATGTCCTTTTTATTAACAAATATGATTAAAAAGACCATTCATAAGCAAACAGCTGAAAGTTACAAGCATGTATTTTAAAAAAATCTAATAAAAGGATATATATTTATATACCCAGAACTCTGTGTGATCTGTACAAATATCTATATACAACTATAATTGTCTTGTCTGTTTGTTTGTTTGTTCCAGACAACCCGCATAAACGAGCCTTGACAGTGGACCAGCGTTTTGGTATCAGCGTCAGTCAGAAGCCTTAACTTACAGAATGCTCACTAATTTGGTCCTACAACTGTCGCTACCTTACGGGTCTGGGGTGTTCGCTACCTTACGGGTATGGGAACACACTAAGAGCGGTATACCCTTCCTCTGTGAAAGGAACCCTACGGGTCCCCATTGTCTAGTAGGTTATATAACCCATCCTCACAGTCATAAGAACTATCTGCCTCATCTACTGCTAATCTAGGTAATAAATATGTGTTTAAACAATAACAGCCTACCCTTTCCTTTACAGGCTCACTGTGTTGCCAGTACAGCATGATCTTTGCGAAGCGTTAAAAGATTTCTCCATCAGTAGGTAAATCCGTGTTCACATGTTAATGCTTCATTTTCTCCTACAGAATAGTTACCTTGCAATTCCGACAAAGTTTAAAGCACGGGTAACCATATATTCTTGTCTATCGTTAACTTATCCCCGCTTAATAATATCTAACCAGTCCTCTGGTGCCTCACGAACTGCCTTAGCCTGTGATAGTAGCGGTTGTAATACCTAAGGTGTTTACAGATGATCGCGGAACTTAACAGATTTCAGATCTGATACCTTAACTGACGGAGGAAAAGATATTTGAGGACGTCAGGGACCCCTGCCTCAAGAGCTCCCCAAGCAACGATATGGATTATATCTAAGTGTTTAACTGTAAGGCCCAAACTTAATAGAGATGAAAAAGGTCTAAAACTATTTAATTGACGCAAGGCCAAATCCAGCTGACTATCTGACACCTTTCGTTTCACAGTTGGGCAAGAACAGCTTTTAGATAGTAATGGAATCCTCAGGTTTTATCACAAATAATCAGGTCATCAGGGCAACACAGTACCCCTTTCAGTCCACTCAGGATAATACGTAAGTGTTTTTAACTTGAGTCCATAAAAATCATAGTTTATGATTTCAGGTTCTTTGATCCAACCTTTGGTATATCTGAGGAACACTAAATAATTTGTCCTCCTGTCCCAATTATATTAATTAATATGGTATTCTTCCGGTCATGCTGGAATTCTGACGCGTCTCACGCGATCATACGTTTTCATTTATTTTCCAAACTTGCCTCCAGTCTCAGTCATACCAGCAGTTTAAAAAAAAAAATTTCTGGTAGACCTGAGTGCAATCATGGTATTTCAAAAGATGGAAGTGAATAAAAAACAGGTGGCACCCAGATCCCTGTCGAGACCAGGAGACAATATGACCAAAGGTAATTTTATTTGCACGTATTTCGGTGACAAAATTGTTGCACATTTTAATGCAAAGATTCACCTTAGATGGCGCCAAATGCCATAGATGTGCCATATATACATTATCGAGTTATCTTAACAAGGACTGTCGCCGACGCGAATAATCTTAACGTCAATATGTGTCAGGGTGCAGTTTGTACAAACGCTCGGCCAGGTGATGAAGGGTTTTCCGCCGCTTTCACCAGGTGGCGCGAATCTAGCTGTCGGAAGGGCATCGGCACAGTTATTATACCACCATCCGCCTCCAAACAGTTTCGCACAGTTATGTGTGTCGTTAGAATCATTGTCCACGTCAAACGTTGTGAAGGCTGACCCGTTTATGTTTAGCCAAGGAGCGTCCGGCGGTGTCAGGGAATCGAACGGTGTTTTTTGAGTTAGTGTGATTCTGTACCCCGAAGCCTCGTCGCCAATTTTAAAATACGTGTAAAAGGGGAAGCGTTGGTGCCCTTCTTTTGATCTAACGTCAAATCTCAGTGTGTAGCAAGCGTTGGAAACAAGCTGGTAGATTTTTTCCAAGCCAAGCCAGTAATCCCAAGCCTCGCCGACCGTGCCGAATCCATGCTTGTAATCACTCCATGTTCGGGTAAAGCTTTGTGAATGGCTATTCTGTTTTCTGATGAATATAAATGTAGATGTGGGATTCCAGCTGAAGCATGAGACCTGGAACGGAGCATGGTTGACTGAAGGTTGAATCCAAGCAGAAGTGAATCCGTTTTTATCGGAAGTGTTCATGGTATACACGTCATAGCAATCTGAAATAAAGAGGAACATTTTACAAAAACTATTCATTAGCAGAAAATAGAATTATATTAGGAATTGATTTTCTTCTGACATGTTCGGGTTGTATCATTTTCCTCTGAATCACAGGTGTAACTATTTACCTCTGGACACGTGTTGACATCGGTTACCATAGAAACCGGCTGCACACTCACAAGACTCGACGAAGGCTTTTCCAAGGCACACTGCACACCTTTCACCCTGAACATAAATACAAGAAAATAAAGATTATACAGATACGTTTTCAACCCAACCCACATATTCAACCCTACCCACATATAGACATGACTAAGTTTATGTGATATAATATTAACTAGTGAAAAAAACCCACCCACACTAATGTTCAAAATATGTCAGAGAATTGTCTTATTATTTCAGAAATGACAAGTACCGTGTCCCAACTTTGATCCCGAACAATGGAAATTCACAAATAAATTAATGGCATGCAGAAAGATGCGGATAAAACCTGCTCAAAGGAAGGAAATATTGATTTAAGCCGTACCGTTTCCTGACTCCTGTAACGTTTTCCTTTGTCAGTTCTGTAGGCTGTCGTTTTTCCGTAGAGTTGGCAGGTTCCGTCTGCGAATACAAACTGGGTACAGTTTTGATGACGTAGACAAAGGCGTGCACATTGTATTTCCGTTGCTGTCGAGGTCTCGTGTAATACGTCACTGTTTTCTGCTGTCGGCCGATCGTCATTGTCACTTATAAAGAAGCCTTTCTGACCACACGGGAGCCTGAAGATATCACTCCTGACAGCAAGACCGCCAAGGAGCACTTAAAAGGAAAGAAGGGACTGAATTTGCAGTGTGTACATGGTATACAGAATATTATGTCATATAAACCCTGTGGAAATTCGATTCTATATATAAGCAGTGGGTTATTGCATTTATTAATGATATAATATTATGGATTTAGAAAATATGAGTGCAGACTTTCCTTATTTATCTGTCATTATTGTTATATAAGTTCATATCTTCCAATAAAACTGTAATTAATACATGTCTAATGATATATAGATATTGGTTTCAAAAGTGACACATATTCATCCGTTTTTGTTTGTCCTGCACGAGTACAAGGTATATTAAATTTACATTTAGACTTGATCACGTTTGTACCCATATACTTAAATGCATATGAGTAAGTCTTTTGCATGTTTTAGATAATGAAGAGTATGAAAATGAAGTCATTTAAAATGCTGAAATTGTTGACATTACTTTTATGCCTGTTTCTAGTGGATGATCTGTTGTTTTTTAAGTTATCTGTGTTATTAATTTTTATTCATGTTATTCGTAAAGGGTAAACTTCTTTAATGAAATGTGCAGATGTCTAGCCTTTTAAAAATATATTAAATGACATTCCTTATTGGTCGCTTTTAACTATAAAAAAAAGTAAATAGGTATTTGATAAAGAATGTGTATATATAAATGTGTGTTTACATGAATAAATATTCCGTATTCAGCTATATTTACTTTATTCAACACAATCTTTACACGCATATTTCGAGTGCGCTTCACAAAGTCCTTTATAATTAAAACATTGTTGAAACTACACATAAATCACTCTATATCTAAAACGTCTCTTTAATAAAATAAGAAAGTGTATTTTATAAACAGATCAGATTTAATACCCGTTTAAATTGACCTATTGTGAGTTTCCATTTAGTTTATCCGGAACGCTGTTCAAAAGCTTTGGACCACAAACTGAAGAACCTTGTTTTCCGCTTTGTAAGAGGTAAAACAAGCCTTCTTGCACTGCTATCAGATATAGTCCTCCTTCTTCTTGTGTGTGCATGTATATTAATGGCAGCCATACACGCACGTTTGTGAATTATGTCTTACTCTGAGATCATATAAATGACTTCTAGGTAATTCCTTTGTCTTCTTACGCCTCCGTAAATGGTGAATGAGTTTGTCAATACAAGTTGTTGGTAAACAGAGTAATGTTGACATATGGAATTACCCAATGCGGGTGGTCGCATTGGTGTTGTAGTTCAAAGGTCACTACACTTATCATACACTTACCTTTTTTTACAGAATGTATGTGAATTCTGGCTTAATCTGAGCGCATTTCAATGACCTCTAGATAATTCTTGTTCTTCTAACGCCTTCGTGAAAGGTGAATGAGTATGTCTACATCTAACAGCTGTTAGTAAACTGGGTAAAGTTGACATTTGAAATAACCCAATGTGGCTGGTCGCATATGTGTTGAAAGGTCACTATTAGCAAAACGCTCTTTGCAAATCACTTCTCACTTGCCTCAAGATTTCCCTGGTAAATGTGTTTGAATTATTTTGCGGACGCGCCATGTTATTTATACATGGAGTAAAACAAACCTGTATGCGATGGGTTTGGCTTTTTCTGGTTAATTTTATAAAATATTGTAGGGATAATCCTTAATAAGCAGACGTCAGATACCAATATAGGCCCTTTAAAGTGCTTCGTGTAATCAAGTACAGTTCCACCTAAGTCCACAGACAACCTTATATTATATGGAAGCTATATAATGAAACCAATATAATGCCTTTCATATTTCTGTTGCAATGTTATTTTTTTCCTTTTTAGCACTTATTTTGCTGCAATATATTGTAGATTTTTATTTATCTTTCTAACAAGCCAGAAAAAAATTAATGGGAGTCCGGGAACTAATATGTGAGCTGCTTCTTTTATGAGTATGGATCTGACCTGCTAATTTTCCAGAAATATGTGCATAGTATTTCTGCATTTATAAATGCAGAAATAAGATTCTACTTTTAGCGCCACTTTATAATGTCTGACACTTGTTTTTTCTCCATTTTTTCATTTAATTGACGTGCAGTTTACAAGCGGTTCTTCATCATAAATTGATATAAAGAACTCTGTTTGGAACTATAACTACCTTTTTTGAAATATTTACGAGTCAATTCAAGATTTGATTTCTTTGATTTTTCTTAGTTTGTATCCTTCTGATAGTGTTTTTCCTATGTTCAACAAGTTTTTGTTTGCTCATTATGAATATTGTATTGCGTTGCCATCTGTGTATCAATAATGTCCCAGGAAAGTTTCCTCTATTGTGTACAACATATATGAGGAAGTAAAAAAATTAAGATATCCTAGAACACTTCTCACCAATGACTTTAAACCATTTCACACACCACACACGCACGTGTTTGTATAATTATACTCCGGTATTAATGTTTTGTTAATCGCAAAGAATTCTCCACCCATAACTTTCCCCATATATATATATATATATATATATATATATATATATATATATATATATATATACAATATTATATGTTTTCTTTGTATATATTATATGTATGTGAATGTGTGTTATATAGTGCAAGCTATAAAAATATGGTCACAATCATATAATGGCATTGTATACAAAAACAAGTTTTAAACACATAAAAGGACAAAAATATTTGTTATGTCTTACTACTCTTCAGTGACATGGCAGACTTTTATCCAAAAGGTAAATTTACCATAACACTTTTAAAACTAATTTGTCCAGAGTTTAACAAATGTATCGTTTGTTGTCTATTTGTGCTGCCAACTTAACAGGTAGGAATTACGAGGCGCTCTTAGCACTTAGGCTGATTAACCAACGAGATTGTTTAGAACTCTAAGCACA
Source organism: Sipunculus nudus (assembly GCA_026874595.1). Lineage (NCBI taxonomy): Eukaryota > Metazoa > Annelida > Sipuncula > Golfingiida > Sipunculidae > Sipunculus > Sipunculus nudus. The sequence continues at coordinate 61,019,516 of CM049312.1, forward strand.
AAGGCGGTTTATTGGTTATAAATGTACCTGTTTGTATATTCTACGTAATAGTGCGTGAGCAGCCTGTTAAAACATACATTTGTATGTCACCCGTGGGAACTGCTGGTATTGAACATTTCGGTCTGCAACTCATACTGCATAACGTTTGTTCTTGTTTAGTTTGCGAAACTTGGATGTACTCACAGAGTCAATAATAATAATAATAATATATATTTTTGATATAGCGCCTATTCTCTGATGGTCGGACTCACAGCGCTAATTACACACACACATACCCACATACAATTTCATGGAAATATATTCTCCAAGAAAAAATGAGGCATATTAATTACCAAAAGCTTGCCGAAAGGGATACGATTTTAAATTAGTTTTCAATGATACAAGAATTGGATTTATGCTAAGTGTTATTGGAAGCGAATTCCAGACTTTTGGGGCTATGATATTGTTGGAGATATGATATGACCAGAGATGACTGGTCATTACTAATGATGCAATAAAGAAGGATTCGTCTAGACGACATAGATTTATGTTCTAATAGAGATCTCGAGTTTGATCTCGCCAGACGAAATCGCATTCTCAATCAAGGCGGGATCAAAATGGATCATGGATAAGCTAAGGACTTTACTCTCGCCCAGACGAGTTTTAAATTTGACTAGAATCCCCCGGCCAACTTTAATTGGGTATATATTTTTTAAGTTTTAATCGAAAAATTTTGGAAAATAAACAGCACTTATTGTACACTTGTGAAAGTCCTGTTTTTGTGTATGTGTATATGATACATTCTGCAAATGTGAACAATGGAGGTTTTTGTATACGTTATTGATTACCTTTTACGGTGAGGAACGTTTATGTCATGAATTTGGTGGCAGACGGCAAATAAAAAGAAAGGTTGAAAGGAATTTCAGATAATACTAATTTTAATATATTAAGTTTTGCACTTACCAAATAAAGCTACCGAAAACCTCATGACTACCATCGGTTACCTGGATACAGCTCTGCTTCTGAACAGATGTGATCTGAACAAAACTGTATTGGCGTGGTTACTGGTACCGTATAGTAAACCTGTTTGCTTTTGTGATCGGGTGATTCGCGTGGTAGAACCATCTAAAAAACATTTTGTTGTTACATCCGCCTTATGTAAAAACCTCAGCGGGGCATAATGGAGAACTTAGTGTAAAGGAGATGAAAGCAATCAACAGAACTTTACGTTTCTGTAAATGGAAAAGGTTTTTATACATAACTGGCACGTTGCCATGTTCTGACACTTCTATTTCACTATAGTTTTTTACGACGTGGGATTTTTTCAAGAATAAAGAGCAAAACACCCTGATCATAGACTGGCTGTGTATTGTTCAGTAAGTTGAATATATGCAGAATGTTTTTTTTTTATAAAAGACACACCCAACCACACACCCGCACACACATGTATATATACACATGTTTCATTACAATATCATCAAATTTGGTCACCAGGTCAGATATGTAACTGTAACTTGCCGCTGCGGAACAACGTTTATATTGAGTTATACTGATGATACGTTCCTGTTTTGGTTATTGGACAAAAAAGAGTAATCATCAGAAGTGACAGATCTTCAAAAATCAGCCTGAGGATTTTCTTTTGGCAAAACGACAGACTATATAAAATCGTCTAACTAACACCATGCTATCAACACATCATGGTTTTGAACTCGGTAGTTTTTTTAGGTAACTTGACTGTAAGTCATCACACTTTGTCCGTCGTGCGTCCGCCCATTGACAGGGCATAAAATCGTAACCGTTTGACCAAGAAAATTATTATTGTACATTCAGGGAATTCCTGGGCTAATTTCCTTTCAATTTTAAAATGTTTAGAAATATCAGACGTGACACATTATGTACATCCAGTATAGGTCTATTATCCCGTAACGTTACAATAATATTGTGTGAGCTACAGGGGAAAACATTATTTGAGCACCCTGAATGTCAGATAGTACAATTTGACAAGCTGTATCCGTTAGGCCAAGAGTCTTCTAACGCATCATCCAGGAAAGTCCTCGTCACCTCTGCTTGGATACCTGAAACTATATGTCATGGTGAGCTGAACTCTGCCACCTTAGAGCTAAAAGCGTGATTTTGAACAGTCAGACTTGACACAAATTGTACCCATTTACCCTAGAATCTTTTAATATAATATACAGGGAGGTCCTTGGCAAGAATCCTTTGAATCCTGAAATAAATTCGCTGTGACCTATATTCCGTAAGTATATTAAAAACATGGAAGCGCCTAACTTAATATTCAAGGAGATCCTGGGCAATTCCCCTTCAGAACCTGAAATTAGGTCAAGAGCTATATATGCCAGCGGACATCCTGATTTTAAGCAGAAAGTCAGACAGGGTACAAATCTTAATTGTTGGATCTAGGAAGAAAAAGGGTACTCTGACGTATATTCGATCTAGGAAAAAAATGGTACTCTGACGTATATTCGATCTAGGGAAAAAAATGGTACTCTGACGTATATTCTGCAAGATATGTGAAAGAACATGATTTGAGCACCCTGTATCGGATAGGCACACATGGTAGAAGTTTAACCTAGAAATGTCTAATTCATTTAAGATCCAGGCAGGTCCCTATATAATCTTCTTGGAAATCATGAATAGGGTCACTGTGACTCAAATATTCTGAGAATTGTGTGAAGAACATAATTTAAGCATCCTGAATGTCAGATGGACACACATCATAGCAGCTGGACTTAAAAACTTCTATCTAAGAATTTTGGGAGTACCTGGTAAAATCTTCTTGGAAACCCTAAATAAGGTCAATATAGCCTACTTTCTAAAGGCTAAAGGACACAAGGCATGATAATGAGCATTCAGGAAGTCATTCCACCCATTGTTCCAGGTTATTTAACAAATATTTTTCACAAGACCAAAAGAATAATAATTTATACATGTATCGCCTGTATGTCAAATTCAGCTGAGCGTCATGCCCATGGGTTACTTGTTTTTATATAATTAGCAAGTGTGACCAACAGCCAGACCAGATCAAGTCAGCTCCTTCTAGAAGGGATCCATGATAAGTCAATCAGTCAAAGTTGCCCAGCCAACAATTAATGTATACAATTAAAAATGACAATAAAGGATGAAAGGAAAACTAGAAAATACAATATATTAACGATGTTGATTTGAATAATGTTTCCAAATGACACAAAAATGGCTTGAGCCCTTGTAGCTAAAAATAAACTCTGTTCTGCAACGATATAACGTTTGACATCATAATTTAATGACATCATAGTTTAAAGAAACATCCTCGATACAACGATTATTACCTACAAACTAAAACAGTGGTTACTATGTATATTGGTTGATACACAGTTAAAACGAATTTATCTTTTTCCACCGTATTTTCTCGGCTCAAATTTGGTCCCTTGGCCTGAGCTGCCCAGAATCTGTGTTCGTCTTATAGAACGTATGTCTACGGAGAAATAGTTTAATTTTACGTTTACATGCAGTGTTATATATTCTGGTTTGCTGAAATCAGTCTCTCATTTTACACTTATCTTGAAATTGAAAGGCTAAACATTAAACGTATCTGAACGATCCAAGAAGCACGTAATATAATAATATAGATATTACATAAAAAAATTGTGATATAAATAATATATTTAGCATTATTTTTAATAGAAACAAACTGTTATTACAGGAATTGTGTATTTTGCATTCAGTCAATCAGAAAAACTTCATCCTTCAAGTGCCATTTACAACCTCTTACTGGTAAAAGTACCCAGCAATCTGGTTCAAAACATAGTCGGAATGAAATTGAGCAATAACTCGTGACCTTCGACCTCGACACAACTCCATTGGGCACCGAGTGAATAACCGTGCACCACGCTGTCAGTCGATGCTCACTAATATCCAGAATCAGTTCTGCGGGATGCCATTTTTGTATGCAGGCCCGTATGTCATAAGCGATGAGCTCATAATTTTATCCTTGCCGTCTTCAGAGGAAGGTTTATCATCTACGCATGCGCATACGTTCTTCCAGAATTCATTTCTGAATCGTCTGATGGCGAAAAAGTATATGATTGGGTTATACACTGTTGAGGACTTAGCGAACAAAGGTGCCAGCACATGGAACAACATAGGTAAGCTTGTCTCCGACTTTGAAATGGCCTCCACTACTCCCAAGACGGAATATGGCGTCCACGCTATCATAAAACTCGTGCACATTAATATCGTCACCTGAAACATTGAAAGAAACATTATGTACATATCCAATGTACAAATTATTGTATGTTCTGAAATATTACCAAACTTTAATATTTATATGTATCTGAGGTAAACATTGACAGAAGGAATATAGAGATCCATTCATTTTTGTAGAAATCAAGAGATCAGTATCTGGTAATGGGTTTTAATTTCCATCAGAGATCTTCTGAGGGGATGTTGCGGAAAGTCAAAGCTTGACAAATGAATTGACTTATGGTATTCTTTGACACACTGGATGACGTTGTCTTACCTTGACAATACTGGATCCAGAACTCTTTGCCTGGAGATTCTTCCGCCTTCGGATGTGTAAGACTATTTTGAAGTAGCACGTGGTCATAATGAGGACCGGTACCACAAATATACCCACCATGATGCTAAAGACGACAAACAGATAATGTTAATTACTCCTTTCTAATAATTTAACAAATTCAGTATGTTTTTTTGTCATCTTTATAACTGATAAACTATTTGGAACATCATAAGAAGATAATGAATATTGCATCCAGGTAAACTATAAACTTCACATTAATTTTACAAATATTTATAACTGGTCTAAGCACTCTCCTTTGTTCAGGGGGTATCTTTTAGGAGTGTCTGGAGATGGTTGAACAGAGAAAGCGGACAAAAACACCTTCCTTTAATGGCCACCACAACCTATACATGCACTCTCATAGCCACGCCGGGGACTGAACCCGGTTATACCTCGACTGTGAATGTCTATGATATGTCTTGATTAAGAAGGCCATACTGGTTTTCAGATAAATGCAAAATGACTATTAATATTACTTTTTACTATTTTTGGTATGTTGCATCTACATATTCCCGCCATAATCGTTAATTTATACAATGATTTTGCTTTTTTATGTCAGTTTGCTAACATTTACCTATACCTCAGTAATATATGATCGATATACACACTGACAGGGAAAGTTTGCTTCACAGATTCAACCTTAAATATCTGGACAATAAATACATTCTTTCAAATGGCACCTGCGTGTTTCGTTTTCACACTAAAATTGTCATTCAACTCTGAGGCCAGAAAGTATATATAGTATGCAGCATTCATATTGTGCATTCATATATGCAATATACTAAAAGCTTTTGGGGCTGTGGTACTCCTTTCACAGTTATAAAGGAAAATTAACAATTACAGAACAAGGAATCTATAATGCATTACTATACTGCAGTTCAGTTACCTTAGCCATAAAACGGAAATCTATGAAACAATTTACAAACCTTCACCGCAAAAGTGCTTCACTAATAGAAGGTAAAAAATGTATACATTATGGTTACATGTATATTAATTAAGGAGAATTATAAGGAGATTTAACAGGTCTGAAAATTTTTAAAATGCCTTTAGTTATCATTTGCTAAGCTTTGAGATTAGCCACCAGATGGCAGTACCTACTTTTAACATGATAAGTTGACTCGGGGCTAAGCTGCAATGGGGCCTTGCTTTATACATTGTGCGTCTAGAATACATGTCTCTTCCAAGCCAATAACCGGATTTAAAGTGTGACACGAGAGTAGCCGTAATGTATAATCAGGGTCCCTGTTAATTGTGGCAGGTAGCTTATCAAAACGACTTCAGATATTTTTCCGAATCATTAAAGGGGCTCAATCACCTATCTGACCTTTATAAACCAAAGGTAATACCTTTGATCTTTCATCAAAATAGGCCAGAAAACATGGATATCACCGCAACAGGCGGTTTAACGTTTGTCAACATTGCTGTGTTTACGAAAATATTGTTGATAAACAAGTTTACCCATTCTTCACGAAGGCCTTTTAAGAACTTGTTACAGCCAAAATTACCCTTAGATCGTTAATACATACACAGAGGAAGCCATAAATCACATACATTCTTTTTTCAAAAGGTAGGTGATAGGACACCTTTAATGCCGTCAAGGAAATTGTATTTTCACTCGTTATGTTTTCCTGTTGATTAGTTTGTTTGTCTAAGAGTTAGGAGCATAACAGAACAGAGTTAGTTGAGACATCACATGGAAAATATTGGTGGCGGTACGTATAAAGCTCTGGATCCATAAAGATTGTTCCCTCTTGAAGGAGGTACGTTTGTAAATATTCGACTGAATAATATTCTGGACTTATTTCATACCAGACAAGATCCGTCTTTTGTTAGTTCTGTTTCATCTTTTAACCGCTGTCAATATACGGATCGAATAATTTTATTTCTTATTTCCATCTTAATTTTGAGGGGTAAACAAGCTGTTGTAACTATGTCTACTTTCGAGAGGTTTTCTTACCACAATATATAACTTGTTGGGGTATGCACCCAGTCTATGCTGCACTGTGTGTTGTTGCGCTCCACGCCGTAACATCCCCATCCGAGCAAAGGGCACACTGTCCAAAAACCGCCATAGATGTAGCAGACAACTACCAGGTAACGGACTGCTCGCTGACAGAACCATCGATCTGAATTAAGGTAAGACAAGGATTACACACGGAAGAAATACTAGCCTGGCCAGAGCCAACGGGATCAGCCCTTTGTTCCCCGGTTTCGATGTCCCACGGTACCGATGTCTCCCCGATCTGTATGTTTGTTTGCTGTTACAGAAAAGTATTTAAGTATATCAAAGCACAAGAAGATTAAAAATAAAAAAGATTGGTTGTGTTTGTGAAGTAGAATTAACACAAATGAGCCCTCATATGCTGATGCTTTTGAAAAAGGAGCAAATCAGGGAATAACGCCATTAAGACTGAGCGAATAACTGGTATGTTGCGGACTTCTGAAATTGAAAATGCATTTCTTAAAAAAAATTAAATGTCAACTTTTTTATTAATATATCGGCGGACACAAATATAGTCCCTTTTTCCACGAATGCCATATAGATAATAGTTAACTTTCTAAAGAACATAAGTCTGGGAATATAGGTACCGGGGAACACAGGTACCGGGGAAAAGATACCGGGAAACATAGTTATGCTCACGAGCAAATGTGTGAAGAGTCTCTGTGCGTTTATCTGTGTGTGTATGTGTGTAAGTCCTGATGCGGCGTACCTCCTCATGAGGCGTACTACACCGGAAAATTTTGACGATTTTTATTCCGCACATAGGATTTGTCCCTGATGTGGCTTACCTGATTGTTGGCCACATAAGGACAAATCTATACACAGACACAGATCATACATCTCAGTACATATAGCATTCAGTATACACTGACTGACATAACTGAACAATGGTTAAATAATTGTTCCGTCACGTAAGGAAATGACAGTAGTCATTAACAGGTGGATACCACTTGAGGACACGTGTTGTTTGTGTGTTTGCGTGTGTTTAAGTTTGTTACATAACGTGTGTGTATGTTTATTACAGCTCCATTTTCAACTGCATACAGAAGTCGTGTTGCTTTGAATGTATATAGTTCTACATTTTTAACTGCTGTCTGAAGTCGTGTTGCATTGTATATATGTGGTTCTACATTTTTAACTGCTGTCTGATGTCGTGTTGCATTGAAAGTATATAGATCTACATTTTTGAACTGCTGTCTCATGCCATCTTGAAAATTTTTCATTTAGCCTCTCATTCAACTTGTACAGCACATGGGTCTTGTGCTTGTGACTGTAGAAACGTACAACAGCCAGCGTTATGGGTAGGAAATAGTCCCTCTTGTTAACACTAGTCCAAGTCTATAAGACCCTTTATATAAGCGATGTTCCAAATAATTATCAGCTGTAAACTATGTAATGCAACGCAAACAACGCCCTCATTATATATGACACTGAAATTCCTGTAAAATTCAGCCAAATGACTCGGACGCGAGGAAGGTGGTCATGGACTGAACTAGGGCTCGGATGGCCTGGACTCGGGCTTGCACTCATAGTCCGATGGTATGAACTATATCACTGACAGATGTGCCTTTTTTTAATTAGATTTGATTTCACAGGTCTTGATGATACACATTTATTGAAAATGCTCAGGCCAATTGCACCATTTCTTCTCTTGGCATCATGATTACAGCTGCTCCGGAAAATTACTCGGGGTAGTGTTGTTTTGCTCATGCCAGAGCTGACGAGATAATGTCACCTGTTAAGGACAGACCATTGATGTGCTTCGCGTCCTTTCTGCACCGAATACTGTCCCCGATTCCAGGTTACAAAAACCCAGCATATAGGTGATTCCCTTGCGTCATCTTCACTTTTTCAGATTTACCAATAATATTTTATTCAGATTTACCAAGAATATTATAAAAAACCCTTAAATAAGCATACTTTCAACCTGTTAAACTTTTAACGATTTTTGTTTTAGCACTGCGGAAATAATTTAATGGACTAAATTATCGATATATTGAATGAAAGGAAACCTCATTTCATCAATTGGTGTCATGACTACACCCTGTATGGATAAATTTACTTAGAGCAGTAATGTTTTGCTCATTTTTACACGTAAGATCTTCATTTGAAATAATATTACAAAGACTAATACTATTATGGACACTGCCACCAGGATAATTTGTTTAATAAGACTTGTGACTTGAACAGATCTGTTCCGGAATGGCTGGTGATGGACAGGCTCTAGACATCCCTGCTTATATTTTATATAACACGTCGTGTCTTTGAAAAATTAACTTCTTTCTGTTAAATGGAACCTTGATATATATATATATATATATATATATATATATATATATATATACAGTGAAACCTCGTTGTGTCGAACTCACCTAAGTCGAATACCCCGTTTATGTCGAAGCTACAGACTCGATATTTATACTCTGGACAACTCTAGTTAAAATATAACCAAACAAAACCCGCTTGTGTCGAACCTTGGATGTGTCGAAGTTTTCTCAGGGTCCCACCAACTTCGACACAACGAGGTTTCACTATATATATATATATATATATATATATATATATATATATATATATATATACTGAAGATAAATCCAGTCCAGTTGCAATTATTATCACTTGCAGTTATGTGGGACTTCACTTTTTTTATAGAAAAGTTATTTATAATTTCATAATTTGTAATACGTGCCTTCAGCTTTTTCTGTTTTATTACACATTATTACGTTTCATGCCCTGGTGTTAATATCTTTCTATTACGCTTGGAGAGTTGCACACACGACTCCCAAATATCTTAATGTAAACAAATTAACCTTTTGGGTGAAGAAGAATATTTGAATAAAATGTCGTTAACTATTTTCGGTATTTCGTTTTCATCCGTTTTTTATTACAGAGACACCAACATAGTCAAATCCAACACTCTGTTTCCAAATGTGACCCCGATGCCAGTGTTTAATTTTTATTGCTTATGGTTATTGTCGAAACTATGTGAAAGAAAGCTGGGTTATACTTTATTTTAGCAGCTTTGTCCATTCTGCGAGACTACGGTAACTCTTGTCCAAGAGTCAGATCACAGGGAAATCCGTATAAACACTGAACTTAATAAATATGGATGTAATAATATATATATATATATGATAATAACTGGACTTTTAATGATTATGGATATAAATAATAAATACCGATCGTAATGTTAAATGGCTATTGATAATAAATATGGATAGTAATAATATGAATTAATATTTATAAAGAATATGAACATTAATGATATAAGTATAGATTAAATATGGATGTGTGTGTGTGTGTGTGACTTGAGCAGATCTGTTCCGGAATGTCTCGTAATGCGGGTGGTTCGGGGATCAAGATTACTGGTGGGACATGCTCCTTCCTGCATATATCATATATAAAATGTCTTTGACACTTAACTACGTTCTTTAAAATGGTTCCTTTAGTACTACTTCAATAAAATGGGAGAAGTTCCAGGATTTCCTAAAACGGATAGTCATGGACAGTTCAAGACAGCCAGAGATACAGAATCTGTGTTATACACTCCGGGGTGTCATAAGTTGAAACGACTTAAACCTAGAATTTAAAAATTACCTCACTTATGTTTATCATTAGATAGTTCCGTTGTAATTCCCTAAGTGGTTGGTGTTGTAGGATAAACATGCGCCGCTGGCGCAACAGAAACTGACATAAGACATCAGCTACAGGGGCGGATTAAGAGGGGTCACCTTGTTCATTTTCGGGGGAAATTCGGGGAAATAGAAATAAACGCATAATACAGAAAAGCAGCGCCGTTTTGCATGTGTAGTCGTTTTCTTCATTACAGTCACATAATCGAGAGTTTTAAAGTATAAAGTCTAATAAATCATTGCAATCACGGCACACCTGTTTACCTTGGCCGAGGTGGGAGTCAAGGTGATCTGCCCAACAAGTGCCATGGTAATGAATGAACTGATTACTGATGTATATGATGAATTTGTTTTTGTGAATATCAATAAGATGAGAGTGGATTTTTGGATGGGATGTTTTCAAATATTGTTCCAAAATGTATGAGAAAATAGTGCAAAATAATTCCATGCCAGGCTGCAATTATTATCACATGCAGCTATGTGTGATAATAACTGGATATTAATAATAAATATGGATATTGATAATATATATATGGATATAAATAATACCTGAACTTTGATAAAAACTATTGATGTTAATAATAATATGTATAATAATAACTGGACATTGATAATTAATATGGATATTAATAATAAATATTAATAATAAATATGGATAATTATAATATTAAAGGATATAAATAATACATATGGATCGTAATAATATGTATGGATATAGATATAAAAATGGATATTAATAATAAATATGGATATTAGTGGTAAGGAAACGTACCTAGTGCTGGATGACAGACCTTGATGTACCGGTGAACACTCATTAGTGTAAGCAGGGCTACTGCTGATGTAGCAAAGAAAAACACAATAACAGCGTAGGCCACACAACCTGAAATGAAAATGAAAAACATTCTGTAATGCTTACAACAATGTTTTAACGCCGTTCTCTTTGCCTAGAATCAGCTGGATATACAAATATTCAAAACAACATTTTTACTGCTTCCTCTAGAAACCTTTCAGTGAGTTTATATGAAGACTATTTAAGAAGTGTCTACATGTAAAATGTGATCTGAGTACTAAAATTGTCTAGGCAAAGCTGCATTTTCTCTTGTCCATACAAAATTATGTTTATGGATACGGAAAGGGATAGAAACAGTAGAATTATATGATAAACAGCAATATTCCCTAAGTTCCCCTATATCCTCAGTTGACTTCAGTTTTCGGACTTAAGTATTCTTCGTTTATATCAAATGTTGCATAATTTTACCAATATAAATTAAATTCAGGCACAAGGCCAAGGATAAGACCAATGAGAGCTTGGCTCCCGATGTGATCAAACCAACGAAAACGGGTGTGGCATGTTTAAAATTTGGGTTGGATGCACAATGCAATACAACGGTCTAATTGGTCTGATAACAATGCTGTGCTCTCGGTGCACCCTGGTGTTTCTGCCCAGAGAAGCTTGACATAGAAAGCAGCGGTTACATGAAAGGTTGTCTGGGTCGACTGCAGTGTATAATCGCTTCGTGAGTACATAAGTAGGATATATTGCCATACATGAATTAGAATACAATGATCTGCATAAACCTTAATTGTGTTATTTTATTTTATATATTATACATATTTATAATTTATTTTATGTAATATGATAAAATATATATAATATAATCTAGACAACCCACTAATTTCCTATAAATTTAATGCAATTAAAATATCACAATACGTATCGCAATACGCTACCACATGTCGCAATATATTGTAATATGATATATGTAGGCGTTACCCTGTCCTAGTAAAATTGATATTGGTGAACTATTTGATCCAGTCATACCATACAGATGTCCATTCATGACTATTCTTATGCATTCAGTTTTTTTTTAAAACCTGTAGGTGTATCGTTAATGAAAATATTGCCTAGCACAAGCCATATTAGAATATCTGTACAAATGGCCAAAAATGGCGATTTGAAGTAATTATACGTAAAGGGTTTAAGCCTATTTTTATTACAAACAGATGAAACACAGCTAAGACTGCAATAGTTAAACTGCCTATGCATATGTTGAACAGTATTGGTATGCGCAATATGACCACCAGTCGGTTTTATATAAAAGTAGTGCTACTTATTGTCAAGTTAAGGCAGTGGTTACCATTATTCTTTGAGATGTTATTAAGATTGAATCATTTTGATCCAAATTAAAATTGAAAGTTAGATCTGGGTCAAATAAAAATAAGAAACTTAACTAAAAAATACGGCACAAAGATAATAATAAAGCTTGAGAGAATCAGGTAAAGAGGACTTTAAATGCGACCATGAGAGAATTTGGGATGATTTGAAAAAAATTAAATGTGACGATAATTGACAACAAAATTACTGATGCATTCTCGCTGGCAGAGGTGAAAGCATCCAATATTGGCTGATGGATCTAAACACTGATAAAAAAAAGAATAAGGAAAAAGAAAATGGAAGAGAGCTCATTAACGCTCAGCAAAGAGATAAACAACAGGAGATTAAAAGATAAAAAAGCGAAAGTAACGAAAGTGCATTTCTGATAACCAGTTTTCTTTTTTTTGTTTGTTTTCAATTGCCATATTCTGTGCATGATACAGTCAGATAATTATATTTTTTTATAAAAGAAAATCACTGGGGGAAAAGCCTTGAGTTTACCTGGATGACGGAGTCATAGAGAATATGCTTTAATTTGAATCCTACTACTTTTTAACGCAAGGAATAATAAGGTTATAGGCGTAGTCGGTATTTAATTGTTATAGTTTTAATATATATATATATATATATATATATATATATATATATTTATATATATTTATATATATATATACGCTGTCAAGCTTTACCTGTATTATGAAACTTTAAGTATGGCAGTGTAATGTGATTTTTTCAAGTTTGCCTGTATTATGAAAATAAAATATGGCAGCATAATGTGATGTTGTTAAACATAATTGACCTGTATTATGAAGCTTAAAATATGGCAGCATTATGTGATGATGTGAAGTTTTACCTGTATTAAGAAACTTAAATATGGCAGCATAATATTATTTTGTCAAGTTTTACCTGTAAAATGAAAGTACCAGCCATGAGTAAAGCTTGAAATTGTTGACATGGGCGAAGAAAGTCCGGCTTGAAACATATCGACAAACGACAGGTTCAGGATGTACAATTCAATGCTGGCGGAGGGTGAGTCGTTTTTCTTGAAAAAGATGGTAACTATCACGGCCGCATTAAGGACCACACTGCTGCAGGCTGAAACACAGGTAAAATCATTAATTAGTCTATTATCTATTAATCAATTTATCTATTGTGGTTCCCTTGACATGGGCAGAAACAATAGCTCCAAGAGCATTCACAAGTGATGCAACAGCTGTTTGAAATAATTTCCCGAATATGTAACAAGAGAACAATTTACGTACATTTAACCCCATCGAATTAAAACCGCTCAGAGCAGATGATATATATATATATATATATATATATATATATATATATATATGATATATATATATATATATATATATATATATAAATTATCAATGTTTCTTTTCATATTTTATGGATTCTATAGCTCAAGTCTCTCTCTTTTGCTCTTCAGTCAGAATCTCGATGCATTTTATTTGCATTTTATCTAGTTTTTACATGACATTCTTTTATCCCATAGTGTCTACATATAATAATTGAATATAATAATACACAGCACAACTGAGTATAATACGCTTTTAACATTTTATTGTGCCGTTTCAAATATTCAAATAAACTTTTAATTTTTTAAAAGACTTACACACGTTCTTTTCTAATGACCTGCGGCTGATGCCCTTTTTCATGTACCTTATGCAAGGCGAAACTCCCTATAGATCTATGCTGCGTCGGTGTTATCCTTCATAAGGTGAATTTCAAAAGTTAAATAAAAGTCCTAACGCAATTTTCCGTGCTTTAAGAGAACAAAACTTTCCTGTAATCCGGTTATGTAATGACCGTTTAAGATTATGGCCACAAATGCCCATAGGCCCCTCCCTTAGACGGACGTTTAGTCTCCCTTGATCGAATAAAACTTCGTACGACTCTTTGCACAAAAAGCCGGAATTCCTTTGATCAAAGCGAAAAATACCAAGACCTTTGATTAGATAAAACAAACTATTAACCACGAGAACACTTCTGTTCCATTAGAAATAAGTATTAATGAACACGAGGAGTAGTCCTCTTCCATTAGAAATAAGTATTAATGAACACCAAAAATAGCTGACCTAAGTAGGAAGCCTCGGAGCGAGCAAATGGGAAAGCGACTGCCCGCCACGTGATAGCTTTCGCTTCCTTCCGGTCACTCCCGGGTAAATTTGTGGGACCATCAAGAACTTCCCTTTCGATCATTAACGGGAATGTTTCACAACCTCGCCCCCCCCCCCCCCCCCCCCAACACCACAAGCAGTCAGTTTGGTATCAGGAATAGCTAGCGTATACATAAGTTTTTACTTCAAAATTTTATTACACACTATATTTTACACAAAGATGTATACTTTGCATTTTGCATAATAATAGATGGCTTGTACTTGGTTGTAATAGTGACGTTATTCTTCCTATTCTTACTCTTCGCTGATTATGTCAGCGATTGGGCTACTTTCACTTATTACATCATAATAAAGATGGTCTTCTACATTATGAACAAGTTGAATAAAGGCAGCAACTGGGAGGCAAATATTGCCCACAAGCCAGAATTCTCTGTTAACCTGCCTGAAGTTTGTCTGGGCACAGAGAAAAAAATTTTATTAAGACCAATGACACCCGCTGTCGTTGGTCTGATTCACGGTGGTAGCACCGGGCCAAGAGCGGATGTCACATGTATAAAATTATGAGCTGGATGCATAATGCGATAGCACGGTCTCATTGGTCTGATTATCATTCTTTGTACCGTGCCAACCCTGGTGGTTTTACCCAAAGAACCTTATTGTAAAAGCAGCGGATAAACACAAAAGGCGATCCGGGACGACTGTTGTGTATAACCGCGCGCAGGGAGCGAAATGACACCTAAACAAACTACGTTCATGAAAAACCTATTATAACTTTTTATGGTTCGTATAAGACACTTTCAATACAAACGCTCCCGGAGTTATTTAATGGTTTGCCATGTGTCATTATGGTTAATTTACTCGAAAACAGAAACCGAATAGGTAATGAAACTAACATTTTTATAGTGATTATTTAGGGACTTTTAATACGTAAAACAGAAAAATCACGTAAAACAGAACAACCGGTATGAATGGGAAATAATGTTATTGATTACGCCTTTATGTAATGCATAAGGCAATCGGGGGGAAATCCGTAGATTTTTGCTTATTAAGCAGGTTAAAAATAAAAAATGATTAAATATTCATAAAAGATACGCAGCGGAGCCGAAGAAGAATTATTAATTCGACAAGTAAAAACGTGTATACCAAGGCAAACAATAGACAAGTGTATAAAAGATAAAGATTGTTTCCTGTCCTAGTTGAAGAGAACTAACAATATACGCACGAAAACCACTTTTAATTTACTTTTCATCAAAGGTAGGCGGTGGCAGAATAGAAGATAATTCATAGTATAGAAATAATTCCAAAGAGATAATCAGCCAGATGAGTCAAAGGTACCCGGAAAATACTTAACCAGGTAAGTTCGAGGCAGCACGGCTGATTATCCGCTTTATATGTGAACATAAGGCGCTATGCCTCTGAATCAGATTGCTTTCAAAATCACTATGTCGGAAAGAGGGGTCTGAGCCAAGGTTATATGCAGGAGGCTTCATGACATTAGCTGATGATGAGAGATTATATATTTATATATATACGTACATATATATATATATATATATATATATATATATATATATATATATATATATATATATATACATTAGCTGGTAAACCCGGTAACCGGGTTTTTATGCGGTTGGGGTGAGCATTAACTGAGTTGAGGAATATTGGCTCCGTTTTTTTCTCTAAAAGTTAAATAAAATATAGATTTTCAGTGGGAAACTGTCTCAATAAAATATGTGCAAATATGTCTACATTTATTTTGTGGTAGGAAATTTATACTTGGGTTATTTATCTTGAAGACCTGGTCAGCGATGATGTTTACATTTGCAAACCGGGATGGGATGCGGAGATCTTTCATTGGTTACATATATTATTATTGTTATACTTTTAGAGGATAAATGTATTTTATCTAGCCCGTTTTAATCGGACTCAAAAGTATTAAGCCCTGTCATATAGGCCTATGACAAGTCCTAATTATATTGAGTCCGATTAAATTGAAATATAAGAAATGAGTGGTAGAGGAATCGAGAGTCCTATGTTTTTCACATTTACTGACCAAACAAGTTGGTCAGTGATTGGGTCAAATGTCAGGCCGATCATACATTAATCTGCCACTGGCAGCTGGGGTTATTCATATGCACAATGGTCCTTAATCCTGCGCTGTGAACAACCAGAACAGCAAGCCACGACACAGGCATTTCGGTCTTTGCCGAAGGCAGTTCGGCTGCTGTTGGTGTTTTTTCCCTATATCTCATAACCTTCAAAGTGATGTATAGCACGGTTCATGCGCATCGCCGATTCAGAGAACATTGAGGACGAAAGTGGACAATATATATATATATATATATATATATATATATATATATATATATATGTATATATATATATGATATATATAAACTTATTTAATTTACATGGATTGTACAAATAGTAATTATAACGATTATATATATATATATATATATATATATATATCGTTACGGAACCTAATAAAAACAGATCACGTATGCGTGATGAACACAAATTCTGTAACTGAGATAAAAAAAATTAGATTCTGTAACACTAGGCAGCGTGAAATGTCTAGGGGAATGAATAAAGAAGTCAGTGTTTTTTTGTTAACAAATAACTATAATTTATTCTTAAAACAACCCTAACATTACAATTTACTAAATCAATACAATTATACAGTAAAACAGCGGTACAGCAACAAGTCAATACAATCACATAGAAAATAATGTGCACAGTACCTGGATACCAACACCGTCACTATGATAAGTTCCCTAAATGTATACTCTCGGAGAAAGACAGACCAGTGGAAAGTTCTTGCAATAACCCAGAAGGTACTGAAGTCCAAATGCATAAAATCCAGGGGAAAGTCTTTGAAAATCTATAATTGCCGCATTAGTCGGATAAGGTCCTAGAATCTGACACACGCTTCTGCGTCCGCTGGAATCGTCTCTACTCTCTGCCATGTCCTCCGTTCTAAAACACAGCCCCTTTATATACCTCAAGCCGAGAATTTTCCACTTCTCGAACAGTCTATAAGATCTTGCACAACACAGTAAAAAACGCGTTTCAGGAATTCTCTAGAAAGACATCGCCGTGCCTCTACACACAATGGTGTAAACGTGATCTGGCCCCAAGCCAGCATAACAACAAAAGTTAAACCAGTACGGATTAAACATAAAATGTAATACGCGGCCATACACGAGTGCCACAACAGGAGTTACGCCTGTGTCACATAATAAAAAGAGCACCTGTAACAAAAAATATTGGGCCCCCGCGTATTTTAACACCGATTAACGTGTGTGATGTATTTTCAATTTAATAAGGCACTGGATTTGTATGCGGAATTCTAATAAAATCTAGGGGAAGATCATATTGTATATTCCCTTCCAAACTCTAATGCCATTTCACACGTAGCCTTTTCATACCATATAACAGATGTATGATCATATATGTTGGTGTACAGAATATGTACAGTTTTCAAATAACGTATTGGGTACACATTCAGGTTTTTATTAGAATAAAGAGATCAGTTATTGACACGCTACTCTTCATGAATATCTCAGCTTTTTTAAAAATATAGTGGGTGTGGGATGTATAATAATTTATTATTTATACCGACACTATCCAAGTGGTGTGAACGAGGCTCACTCACTTAGCAGCTGCGTTTGATACAGCAGTCCAGAGGCCTTGGTAATGACGTGTATATAAAACTTACAAACACATGGAGCCACCGACATTTTTATGGTTGATATACAATGAAGAACAAAGACAAATCCATCGAAATATAATATCTCACATACAGACACAACCTGAATTTTACTCAGTGTCGTGACAATCTGATCTGCTTATATACAGACATATGCCATCTCGCCAAGACCTATCTCCTCGGTGAGTTGGTCCTACGTTAGTAGCTTTGCACTACCACAACATGTGCCTTCAGGAGTTCCCCGTTGAGCAAACATGATTCTACAACGGATGGCCTATAAGCAACAGAGAAAAGTATTTACTGATCATAAAATTTCTTGTACATTTTTTATGCTTGAAATATGCAAGTAATCTTTCTGAATATTTCTTCCCTTCAATCGATAGTGCGAAGAATATGTCATCAAATGTATTAATCTGCCTTAAGGGACCTTGTAAATTTCTTTAATTAACAATTATATAACCTAGTTATTAAACTAGATTTTCATCATACTACCTTCTGCTTGAAAGAATCCATGGAAGCTATAATCGTGAAGAGATGTTCATTTTAGATAAAAGCACGTCCAGGCAAAGTGTACATTTTTAACTTTGTCGCAGGACAGATTTCGTCTTATTTAGTTCAGTAGATTTTCCTATGCTATTGCAATTATGCTTGGTATATGTTCTCCGGAACTTAGGTGCGGAATTCACAGACTTGTGCAAAGATAGTATTTTTTTTATATAACAAAGCAAATGAAGAGAACGACGACGATGTGTATATTGATATGAAATGTCCGCTCATTTGTCAATATGAAAACAACTTAGTTATAAAAGTAAAATTATAATAAAAAAAGTGACATAATTTGTTCGCCAACGTGCGCACTGAAAAGAAGATTTCTTCTCTGTGTGTAGGCCTATAGGTATTTTGCCAGTACGAAAAATCGTGTACAAAGCAAGCTCAATAAACACTAAATTTCATCTTCTCTCTGAAAAAAAGGTACTTCCTTCATAAGTCCTGCACACGAGTGTTAAAAATAGGCCCGGCGCGATCACTGTCGCCAACCATATCACACCATGAACGCCACCTGCGTTGTCCATATACAGGCTAACAATCGACTTTGCACAACCGTGATTATTCATGTTTGGGTCACCAAAACTGCTAATCAGGAGATGCCTTGACTGATTTTATCCAAAAATGTTATAAATGTTCCCGCCGGCTGAAACATCGCGTGTTGCGGTGACTCAAGGACCCGATACACCTCGGTGAGCCTCATCGTTATTTCCATCCAGCAGAGATATATCAGAGGACATGACGGTCCAAGAATGAACTAGGTTGAACTATGAACTTTTTTGGGATCTGTCGCGCATGCGCAAAATCGGACCTCCGTTCACGCGGCCTTGAAACACATGGACCGTGTTTTTTTTCCACGCCCAGAACCATACCAAGGTGAACGGAAGGTACTGAGACTGTTAGCTGTAATGCTTTTGCTGGGAAACTTTTGTATAAAGCAATCAGAAATGATATTGTGAAAGAATAGACATAATAGTGTTCCTGATTATGTTCCTTTAACCTCATACTGTAGAAAGCAGCCATATAACACAAGCCTCGATATGAACACTAGCCAGTTTCCAGAGGCTTATAAAAACTTTACGTATGAATAATTGTGTCCAATTTTGTCTTGCGGTGAATAAAATAATAGTGACAAAAAATGTTATGCTGATAAATTAATGTTAACCTGATTCATTTGTTTTGATTCAATTGCTTTGTTAAAACTTTATTGTTAGAATATTATTATATAAAATACTTTATAGAAGGACCACAACCTTAGGTTTAATTCTTGCAGACTTCTTGACGTAATCCAACAAATCCTGAAACAGCTTATCGAAAACAGCCCCAATCTTCTTATAATGCATAAAATAAACCCTTGTTATTAAATGATGTCACATGAATCAACATGCCAGGTTAGATAGTATTCAAGCGGTGCTTTGGAATTGATAGTATGCAAATGAATAAATAAAACATATTTTTAACGAGATATTGGATTTTATATTGAGGATCATTTTTTTCTGCTCAACTAGTCCTCTTGGCGAGTGGTACTTTACCTGCTGATGTCGACGCCTGTCGTGTATATATGTTTGGTCTGGTAATGAATGTTGAACCGACGGATCCTGGCTGGTAGCATCAATCTATAACATCCGAACAGAAATCATTAGGGCATGAGCCAGACTACTGATAACTCCAGTCTGGCATTTCCCTCGCCGACTAAAATGTCGGAGTGATTTTCAGCATGCTTGTCATTTTATCTCTTATTTACCTCACCCACAGAACGTGATATATCATAAAGTGGCTTGTCAAGCCGCTGATTACTTTAGGAAATGCTGCCACTCAGGGGAATATTAAACTCCGTATTCGGGAATTACTCTGACATCTCTTATGCACTCTGCGCAAAATCGTGCTCAGTTAAAGGGCACCACACTGCTGTTTCTAGAAGTTCGATAAAGAAGCATTTGTCACAAAACACTGGAGATTCTAGATACGTGTACCTACACCCATGATCTAGGTAGAAATGCCATGAAGAGGGTGGGCTATTAAAATATGGTTTATATAAGTTGTTTGCGAGGCAAATTAATATTTTTGCGAATGATACGGACTAAATGAAAAAATTAATATTATTTCGGCAAACATGCGTAAAAAGCAGACCTTTGCTTCAAACAAATATCCTTAAAAAAGAAATTAAAATGGAAATTTTAAATTATCATGTACATTTTTAAGTTGGTTCACTCATGCTTATACTATTACGTTGATTACATTTATAGCTCCCGATACTAAGCAAAACTTGGTATGTAGTGCTATATTTTGTATTATTCTGTTTTATAGTTAGCACATGTGCATAAGTCTTTATAATACATTTTTATTTTTTTTCTGTTGGACTCCAGATGGGCTCCGCCTGATTTCTCGAGTCCTTACCTCCGAATTCAAGTATATGTCCGAGTCCAGGACTCTAGAGTCCAAGTCCGAGCCTCTAAAAAGTGGACTCGAGTCCGGTCTCGATTTCAAATCCGGACACGAGTTCTACATCACTGTAGCCCTCAGATATGTATTGCCATATAGCATTGCGGACGTTGCTGTGGTGTTTATTATTTATTCTATCACAAATGGCCTGACAGTCCGATCTAGGAGTTGTTTTGACAACGTTACAGCTATGTGAATGTTTTTTTTTTAGAGAGATATGCCAGTGTGGCTAGATCACCTGCGATTTCCCCAAAACACAACAAAAACACGATGAATTCAGGCATGGCCCGATTGGTTATATATGTCAAAAGAATGATAAAAGTAAACAAGAAAATATAAATGTAATTATGTATGTAAACACATGTCCCATTGCTTCTCAGTGTCCTATTGCTCCTTGGTATTTACGCTTTTTATATCTGTATATAAGTCAATCTGAAGATATAAGGTATCCATATATACAGTGACGTCGTATATGAGAAATGTAGGGCTTCGTGGATTGGTATGACCCCAGCGTCGACCTGATACAAGACCCCAATTTACGAAAGCCAACAGCGCAACCAGAATTTTTGTTTATTATGTCATGCTATACATTCAGGCACTAAAGAGTACAAGGAATGGTCAGTGAACACCGTTTGATGGTCCGGTTAAGTTTCTTCCGCAATAACCTTCCTATTACCCCTCTAAATGATTAGCCCGCACGTGGATGGGATAGATCATACCCTTTAAATGCATATACGACCGTTGCTGAATAGAATATATTATAAACCAACAATACACGTCATGTTGCCTCAACGGTCGTGCGTTTAATTTTCATTTATTAGGTGCCGTGAACACTGCAAATCGCATGGCTGTTCTTTTGGCATTTGTTGTGACATTTGATCACATATGTGGCATATTATATGATTCATAATGAAACGGTAGTCCAGGGGTGAACCCTTTTCAAGATATCCAGAACGCTTATAATGTTAAGGGTTAAAGTGGTTCTAATGATATACACTCTTAAAAAAGGGTTCTAGGTAGAACCCAAAAGGGTTCTTCGCAGTGGACTGAGTGGGAATCCTTTAAGGGTTCTAACTGGAACTTTAAACACTTGGTTCTTTTTGGAACCTCCCGAGGCTTGACATCCTTCGTTCTGCATATTTCAACATTTCATCCTCATAGAATACCGCGATCAACAGCTTTATGTATAAATTAGATGATTTCAACAGTTTATTTGTATGGACGATTCAGACTTCGTTGTGAAATCTATTTCTAAAGTTGGAGAAAAAAAAACAAACGTTATATCATGACTTTAGAATATATAATTGCCAATATTACTGAATCGTGTGTCTAATATAAGGAATATACATTATCGGCAAAACGTCGCATCCTCTAATGGCTCTCGTAAATGGTTTCATAATCTACACCAAAGGAATGCGTAAAAATGTGCACTTTCGTGATTGTATAGGGTGTAAATTTGGGTAATATCAAATATACTATCTCGCGGCTTGGTTTATGACTGCTCCTTTGGCCAAACTGTGCAGGAAAATATTTATGTTCCTCTTTATCTGCCCGCAGGAACTGATCTAACCAACGCAAAAACGCAAAAATAGATATGCTCGACCGATTACTGACTGTATTACTTTGGGTCTACTTCTGCGTGCAAGACAATGAACATTGGCGAAGCCAAAGGGGGGAGGGGGGGGGGGGGGCACAGGGGGCTGTGGTATCCGCGGATTTGGACTTCTTTCAATATAAAGCACTGCACATACGGCAATTAATATATTGTTTATTGATAATTCTACATTTCAATAGGTTTAAACCTGCAAATATATATATATTTTTTTTATTTTTTTTCATCTTGTACAAATGATATTTCTAATTGGAATTAAAACATATGAGGTGTTTAATATATATATATATATATATATATATATATATATATATGTATAACAGGTATAAAACTTTTCATCCATAAACTACAGTTTACATATAAGACAGCATCTAACCATTAACATTCACGCCAACAATATAAGAAATAAATTCTAGGTCAAATAAGGGACGACTTACTTATTTTTGTTTATAACTTTTTTATTTGTTTTATTATTACGGGGGTTGGGGATACAAAGTAAATACCTCAGTCGAACCAACCAAGTTGTATAGGTTTATATACTGGTAGATCAGGGAATCAGTTATATGTACAATCGGTATGATACCGGTATCATAGAGCTATGATCATTCATATCATTTTTTACTTTATTTATTTAATTCAAAACGGTATGCATGCTTCTTTAGATAATTATCGGAAATTGGGTATGACCCGTCTTAAGATCGAAGATGGTGTGCAACACAAACACACACCCTCACACACACACACATATATGCTTCAATTGCCTTTGCCAAATATATTTATATATTTCGGCTGCTTCCCCTCCCTCAGTCTTGGCTACGCCCCTGATGAAAACCAAGAGAACTGACAAAACCTTATTCCTGTGGAATATTGCTTTTTGAAAAAAAAATATTTTGTTTGTAGTCGGGGATCGTTTTTCCGAATGTCGTGTTTTTTCCTTAATCGGGAATAGTTTTCCGAGCAAATGATTATCACAGGTATGTAATCATATCCAGGAATGTGGAAAAATACTGAGTTTTTTCCTTTACCATTATACCAAGACCACCATTGTGAAAGAGGCAATTACATTTTCCTTCTTTCTGTCAAATCCAGGTAAAAAATTTATCTCACGACATGTGAAACGAATATCTTTCTTGATGAACTGATATTTTTTGCAAAGTTTGAACATCGCATATGTCATTACCTATTGATACTCCAGGTTTCAAAAGCTGTATTGTTGAGGGATGTCTTAAATTTGTAATCAAGAAAGTATCTACAAACTGTCAAATTTATCTGGGGCTGCAGAATTTAGAGCAGTTGTAATGGGGGGGGGGGGGGGGGGGTTATCTGTATACACGGACATACATAAAATAAATGATTTTTCATAATATGTTGCGTATTTGCGAGCAATAAACGGACAAATGCCACGTATTTGCAAATATACATGGAGTAGACAATTCAAAGTTCTTGAATGTCATTTGTGTATTGAACGGCATGAAAGACCTATCATAACAAGAACACTGGATACACCACGACTGGTATTGGAATCGTACGAATTTGTGTATTCTAATAAGAGAAATTCTACCAGCGTCGTGCACTGTATAGAAGCCCTACAACTATTCATTTGTGAATAATCTTTTATGAAGCTCCTAAATTCGGATCATGTACCACATTCACAGCAAATCTAATCAATTCTTCATTGGCCCATTCCCGAAATGCCCTGAATATAGACCCAGTTGTGGCTCTAAAACACCGTTTACAACAGAGCCAAATCTGGGTCTACTCTGAATATACAATGAGATCCCGTTCATGAATGCGTGAAATACACAACCATACACACTTACACACACATGAACCTGGATATACGCATAACCTCCTGGCGGAGGCAATAGATTAGGCTGCTTATGTCATGACCTAATATTTAGATAATCTTAAGAACGTGAACCAAACTGTTTGGAACAGTCAGTGCTGCGATATTTATCAAAGTTGCCTCAAAGGTTTAGCTTTGTGAGCACGATGCTATGCCGGCTGGGATGAATCATGAGCATTAGATTTATGGGTCACTAAAGATAAATACAAGGTACAATGACCCGACCAAATTGCACCCTAATTTTCGCCCCTGTAATAAAACCTTTGAGATCATATCAAAGCCGATGTCTGACGTAAGATTACAGCTTCGATTAAGCCGATAGGCATGAATTCAGACTAGTCGGCCTCCTATCTCACGATTTTGTTTTGCCGGCCGATTTCCTTTTAAGCGGCCGGAAGCGTCTGCAAGTTTCGCCGCCAACCAAGTCCCTGCACACCTAACGAGAGTGGCGTCCCCAATTGATCTCCAAGAGGTGGGTGGGGGTATGAATCGCGGGCGTTGAAGGATAATCAAAGTTGTGAATTTATTTTATAAACACACACACATATATATATATACCTTTAATTGTCTTTGTGACACATTTCAAATATAAGGGGGGGGGGGTTGATGTCTCGCATGCGAGTGAGGGTAATCAAAGTTGTGACTGTTTTATAAACGCACACACACACACACACACACACACATGTCTTTGTGATACATCTCAAATATAAAGTTTAAAAAAATAAGACATGTTTCCAGTATATGTAACTTTTTGGTTTTAAACCAGGTTTAGAAATATACTAATATTTCTTAAGAAACTCAGAAATAGACCCAAAGTCTATTATTCTAATTATTTATATTATTTCATTTTACGATAAATAAATATTATTCTTAGAAAATCAGGGGGGTGATTACATTGACCATACCCCATTGCTAAAAAGTATATGTGTGGCGGGGGGGGGGGGAGGATATATACCCCCACCCCCTATATTGACGCCCCTGCCTGCAGATTTTGCGTGCACATCACCAGATTTTCCGGACAATTTGGTCACTTTTGCTTCGTGCTCTGGATTGCTATTGAAAGAAAGCTAAAAAAAATCGACCGAATTTTTTGGTTCTGTCATCACATATTCCAAATTTTCCCGCCGAATAAATATGGTCCGGAAAATTCCTGACATCTTCCGATTTTTCCTGTTTTTTTTAATCCGACCGGCAGCACCCTCTTATCTACCGATCCAACTGAAATCGAAATTACCTGATGAATATTTAGAGCATACATATGCCCGGTAAGTTACAACTATAAGCGGGCTCATTATTCCCAATTGTTATACAAACATTAACTATCAAGATTGATACGAGTGTTTTAGGGCAAATACGAGAATATAACCATAAAATAATATATGACTAGCATATTCAATAGATATAAGCAAAATGAAGAGATTACTGTTTAACATATTATGTTTTCTTTGAGTCTATCATTATGTTATATTTAAAATCAAAAGAAGTGCAGACAAGGTTACTTTGCAAAGGAAAATGTAAATCCTGCATCAGACAAACAAAATCTGCAAACATGCATGTGCAGTGCAATAGGATCATTAGCGAAAGGGATGGGGGTATATAACCCAAAGAGCAAGGGGGTGGGGGGGGGGGGGGGTCAATGTAATCATCACCCACTCTTCAGAGAATTAAATTTACAATTGCAAATGAAATATATTAAAACAGTATTATAGACTTTAGTACCATTTATGAGTTTTCTATGAAACCTGGTTTAGAATTATCTTATATTACTGGAAAATACCTTACCTTTCCCGATTGTTGAATACATGTGCTTACTTACGTGACAATGGTCTAGTTGCATATTAAGCAAAAAGTGAAACTGAAAAAAACTTCTTTTAATAGTAATCGATTACTAACCTCTGAATTAATATTTTTGTACATGTTCCACCCCAAAGTCCTCATTGAGTTCTCAAATTTAAGTGTAGTTTGCGATGTCGAGTCTTCTTAATTGCGAATGTGCCCTAAATCTACTGTAAACGTGCGCTGGTGGACCATTCTACACACATAGAAATATACATGGCGCTGACAAACAGGGGGAGGGCTGTATTTTTCTTATATTTGTTCAATTTACTAAGATCTATTTTTAAACAAATTCTTTTATTTAAAAAATTCTGTTATTTACTTATTAAGTAGGAACTGAATCAAGAGTTGAATCGAAGGTAAAGAATCGATAATTGAACCGATTCTCAGGACCTTCACAATTCACAGACCTTTTACATTTAATAAACACGATAAGGTTAACCGATACTTAAGCCTTTAGGGCATTTATAAGGATCAAATAACAGAACTTTGGTAGATGTCCCATAACCCTGAGCCATGCCGCCTTTGGATGCCCAGCACGGCATTGGTAAATCGTTCATTGTGATAGCCATCATGGTTCAAGTACAGCAGGAGCGTCATTTATTGAGCTGAGGGAAGTATTAAAGGATGCTACATCGGTTTAAATTTATATTCTAACTGGAAGGGTCTATGTTTCATGAGCTGCGTGTCCCCCAGCGCAACCAAGGTTTCCAACTTCTCATAAAGCTGCTTAGTAACCACTGCGGCAGTACAGACAGGTCCTGCAAACAACCAGCTTAATCTGCTGAGAGATGATTCGGACAAATCCATCGTAATTACACAGCAGGAAAACACCGGAGCCGCCCCAGGGCCTCTGGAAACAAAGGACAGATCAGCTCCAAGCTCTGGAAACGGAAAGATCATTTTGTTCAGAGCATACATCGAGACCACTAAATATGCCTAATGGAAAAATATATAAACCTATTAGAAAAGATTAAACGGTGTTTTACAGAATATGATATTTCAAATCGAAAGACATATTCCTTTAATCTGTGGAAAGTCGACTATTTCAGGTAAAGATGTGTCATGGTATTTCGTATCATTCCTATATCTTAAAATAAATACTTGTTTCTTTGTAATCACATATGAGTGTACTAAAATAAATTTCTTAAACGCTTTACCTTTCTGAAAAGTAAATCATCTGTATGAGGTATTTGGAAAATATTTTATTTCCATGTTTTTCCTAAAAAAAATATGGACACATGTTCTTCTACCATAGTGCGTTTACTTACTCACCAGTAATAACGTATAATCTTCATCACACACATATAGATAAATGTTTTCCGGTGCCACTTTTTTTTATATTATTATGTAATTACATGAAAAGTTAAGAGGGTTGCTTCTATTTACATATTTCTAAAAGGTATTGCCAGCGTGATCAAGTCCTGCAACAGGGCCGGGCGATCCTCCAGTAACGTGCACTTTGACCTGACGTTTGTCATCCAACTGACAATGGCTCATTAAGGTTCATGAAGATGCAGACCTGTGACAGTCACAGGTGTGCGAGCAAGCTTTAGGCATGTATACTATCAATCTTGTTTATGATTTTTTTATTCTCCTCAGATAAAGATATTGCTTAGAAACCCTATTAACTTAAGCCTTGTGGTTTTTAACACCTGTCTTTATTACCTTCTCATGAATTTTGAAGCTTCACTTAATTTTGCGTCTAGAAAGTTTATACTTGTTGTACGTTCCTCGCACAGCGGTTTTACACTGCGGTCTTTCAGAAATTTTGTATTTAATCGCTGCTTTTTATAGAAAGGTTTTCTGGGTCTGCCCACCAGGGTGGGCACAGAGCAAAGAATTATAATCAGACCAAGAGAACATGAGGTCGCATTGTGTATCTAGTTCCAAATTTTAAATATGCCACTATTTGGCCGTATTACACCTGTTCAACCAAGGCGGGTAAACAAAAGGAAATGTAGGAGGATTGCAGTGTATAACGGCTGAGTGTCGTAAAGTATGGTTATATTGTCATTAAGCTAAAAGTACTCATGAGGTAAACATACCTCATATGTCGACAATAACTTAAACATGTATTTAAGATAAATAATGTAACATATTAAAGGCTGTCCGTGCAAATACGTCAATAGAAATACCATAACTGTGGTTTTGCAGGCAAAAATACCCGATATTAAATAAACTTCTGTTAATTTATGGAATGCAAAACTAATATTCCAGCTTTTACATGATGAGAGACACACATCTATCTGGTGTTTGGTGTATTCACAACAAAATATCGGTGCAGACTTGATTTCTCACAAATTTGAAAATTCCGTATTTGGACGGGTCACTTGGGATATTGGTAGATGTATTGGCTGTCTTGGTGCTTTCTACTCCTAATTCGTAAATACCGGGAAAGTAAAGCGTGCAAGTCTATCTCCTCCCATCGGCTTTATAGTGGGATAGACGTAATCCCTGAACATTCTCTCCTCACGTGTATAAAAGTATTATAATGAAGCCAATGAAGCCAAGGTTCGGAGTCTTTCCTATCAATGTCTGCCTGATTATATTGATTATACACAGTTTTGTTCCTGATTTGTTGCTCTGAGCGAATGCTTTTGCTTTTCGTGCACGCATACACGTCATGTGTAGCATCTACCGACTAGAAAATAATGGCGGCACAATCATTGCTTAACCTGCGTGGGCTATGACTTACAAGTTTAGTAAACCTATTCCATTCAGGAATTCATCAAGTTCCCAAACTTTGCCCTGATTTGTTTGGCTTGTACACATATGACTTCATGGACTGAATTGTATCAACAACTCCGATCTAGTAATGCATGTTGTTTTTATTCTCTGTTGAAAATTTGGGACTGACAGTGGCAGAAATACTGTGCATTTACTGAGGTCTAGAATTTTTAGTCACAGGGGATTTCCCAGTGTATGACGTCACTGCCGAGTTGACAGTGCTCATAGATGTTCAAATAGTTTTTAAACAAATCACACAACCTCATGTTTTAGTGGAAAAATAGATAGAAATTTTTTTCCGCCAGGAATTGGGCTCATTTTATGTAAAATCTATATTAATATTTATTTTTTTCAAAACCAATTATGTTATATGACAATAAAATGAGATTTGGAATACGTTTGCTTGACCTGACAGGGTAGTTCCAGTAATGGAAGCACATACATTTAGATAATTGCATGTATTAAGAGAGAATCTGTCCTTTTTCCGACACGTATAATGAGAACTATGGAATGAAACTCGGAGAGTTATAATGACTAGTGTGCCTTAACGGAAGTTCAACCCTTATCCAATAAGCCAAACGGCTGCACGTCTTGGACACCGGGAAATGAACATTTACATAATTAATTTCATTTACTCTTAACCACACCTTCTTGCATAATATTTTGTCATGAATCATGCCGAGGAAATATTAGGTAAAAATGAACACGCGTCTATGCATATATATATCTTAAGGTTACTCTTTTTTTCATAGCTTAAAATCTGCGGTACTAATATTTCGGTACCTTTATCGATTTCGTATTTTTTTAGTCCTATATGGCATTGAGTGGGACCTCACGTCCGCTGGAATTTGGCTGTGAGCGGAAGCTTTAATTTGCACTAGCCTTCAGTAATGGTAAATCCTATTTTTCCGGAATCGCTGAAAATATTCTCTATAAAAATGTATTTACTCATGATTCCTATAATTATTTGCATTTCTTCGTTTTCATTTTAAAGAAATGTACCGCTGTACTAACGTTTCAGCTCAAGATGTATGTACATAAAGTATCTCTTGAGGTTATTAATAGATCGAGGGCTGTGTGTGATTATTTATTATACCTCCGCAAAACGGCAAGGTACTATGTTTCCCATGGTTGGATGCCTTTTCAAGCATCTTTACTCAGGAATATTTACGAGATTTTGATGAAAGTTTAGGTAGTGTTAGGATAAATGCTGGAGGTAACCTGGATAAAGGAAATGTTAATAATTTAGAAAATTATTTAACATTATGGAAATTTCTTTATCCTTCTCGAGGGTCAGACCCATTCATTGGTAGATGGGGCCATCTTTGTTCAAGAGCAGCCTATAGCTGCGATTTAAAAAAGAAACTGGTGAACATGATATGTATTTTTGTGTGTTGATCACATAAAAAGATTTATTAAGATCTTGGCGGGGGCATGTATGAAGTCTCAGGCTATTCATCTAGTTTATATAGTACCACTGATACAAGTATGGGAACGTGTCGGCCTAATCCAGACGCTCATTCTCCTGAAAGCTCAAAGAAGGAGTCAATGATTCCTCATGTGTCTGTGATCAAATAATACAGGATTGTTCTCTTATTACAGCTTGACTACAGGATGAGTGTAGCCTCACGTGCTCAAACCTCAGACCAGCGGCGCCTGCAGCCTACTGATTTTATGTTCCCATTGTTATGTATGTGTAGATTGTTGATGTGGCTGGCGCCCAGTTCTTCTAAACAATAGGCTGCGGAACCAATAGCCTTGGGATGTTTGACCAACAGGTGGTGTAAAAATATTTGCAGTTCCAAGCCTTCTATTAGTGGTGTCAGCTCAAATACACGTTTAATTATGTAGACTTTTATATGTTACGCATACATTTTCTAACATGGTATATATATACATACATACACATATATATATATATATATATATATATATATATATATATATATATATATATATACTATCATTGCTTTGTCTTCCAACTGTATGCAAATTTTGTTTTTCATTGGAACATTCCCCAAATGGCATAAAGTGTTCATGAGAATCCATTCATGATTGCGTGAATTACGTTGTGCACAAACACACACACGAACGGGGATGAACGCATACCCTTCTTGTGGAGGCAAACTTAAGTAAATAGTACTTCGCCCTTCCATTAAATATTAACACCCACAGTGAACATTGTTTAATATACTATTTTTTTCAGGCTACATGGCTTAAATCTGGTCAAACTGGTACAAGAAGCCATGTTACAGACTACCGCTTAACAGCGTCAACATTTTATTTTTGTACACTTTAAAATCTGCATTCTGTGGAATGTAAGCCTCCGCATATGGGAATCCCATTATCGAATGTATTATAAAACTTAATGGATATAGCCATAAATTTATAGAAGATATATTGAAGCCACATATTTTCATCAACTGTTAAGCATTATATGCATGATCTAATATGTTCTTTTAGAATAGGTTTATTAACAACAACAATTATTTAAGTATCCTGATACACTAAAGAGGTCAGGTCACAGGTCAGGTCAGAGTTTATGCCTTTGCCAAATGGCTCTGACAGTGACGGCCTTCTGCTCTTCTCTTCATGATAATATGCTGTTATATCATATTTTACATAACCAGGACACCCCACGTGTATGACAGTTGAGAAATAAAGGATAGATAAAGGATAGAGTGAACATATTCAAGCAGCATCTTATCCTTAACGACTCTTTTATTCGTTTCTTCCGGCCGCTATACGCAGATTCAAAAGAAGGCGGAGTATGGAGCCCGTGTTGCTCGGTGTGAAATTCTCAGGCTTGCACCGAGTCAAGAATATTACTTGATGATGTTTCTGAATCCGGATCATGTGCAGGATCCACACCAAAATCTGATCAAATCTTCCTTGGCTCATTCCCAAAATGCCCTGAAAATTTCATAAGATTCCGTTCATGATTGCCCGAGTTATGTCGTGAACACACACACAAACACACATATGGCCGAAAACCCTCCTGGCGAAGGCATTTAAAAGCTCAGTTGACATATGCTCATCCTTTTGCCTTTTATGTCCCTTCCCTGGCCAGGTGTCAATGACCTGACCTTAATGATGGCACAAAAACACCTGTAGACGGATCATGTGGACCATCTCAGCAAGTTCCTATAATAACAGACTTAATGAGGACTTTCATTTAAACATTCCAAATGTTCCCGCGGGCCTATTTTTCAGGCTTCAGTTAATGACCGACAAACGGCTCGCGCTGTTAAATCTCTATATTTGATGAATCATGCACTTTTTACTTAAGGATGCCTGGATATCGTTCATTGAGATATTACGGAAGCCTGCGTTTCTGCAACGCAATATCGAAAGGAAGGGATTAGTGTGCTTGCGGATGTCTCAAAGACTGAGATTTATATAAAAAAGGACTGGTTCATTTATTATAAACATTTCCTGGACACGAGCTTCGTCTTCAATCACATTCAGATGGGCTGTCGAGAGAGTTGGCTGTTGATTAATCCTTGGATTTAAGGATTTTACCATCCTTGAGCAAATTCCCCCGACTAAGGCTCATCGTAAATCAAGGCCTTTTTAAAAGCATGCCTTTCTTTAAAAAAAATCATGGAAGTGTGAAGTGAAAGAAGCGTGGTTACTATTTATAGGCAAGGTTTGATTCCAGTGCTGTACGTATTTCACGACAGCTCTGAATATTTATTGGACCAGAGAAATAAGTGGTATGAAATGAGATCGTAGAAAGCCAGTTACTTGCTACAGCAGCTGATTTAAAAACGGACATTTTAAAGCAGGAACAGATATATATTTCCGTAAAGTTTAGTTTGTGTAGTTTTTAGACTGCCCTATGACGTTGTCCCACTCTCCGATTTTCCAAGCGGAAGCCTATCACCTTAACGTCGATTTTAAATTACCTGAAAACGTTGAGGTGGTAATGCAAGCTATAGGGTTCGGATCGATTCTAGCATTAGTAGAGGTGCACAACATTTCTAACAGTAGCTTATTAGCTACATAGATCCGTCGTCCGTCGACCAGTCTGTCCGGCCGTTTGTCTGCCTGTCCGCTGTATGTAGAAACTTCCTACTGAAAACCCATGGAGGTCCATAACAGTTCTCCTTGGAAACCTAAAATTAGGTCACTGTGATCTATATCCTCCGAGCTATGGGGCGCGAAATTACCCCCAGAATAATTAAAATTTTGATACAAAATTTTAATATATGAATAACTAATGCATTGATTGCCATTATCCTTTCCATACATATTGATCGAATTTTGTTTTATCATTTTATGAAGAAAGGTGACGGCACCTGTATTTTATACTAATTAATACGCATTTTTGTCTGTTTTTTTAGACCTTCAAATAAAGCAGTCTGGTAGTTAATAGTGCACACACCGTAACTGTCAGGCCTAGAAATTTCTGACTCTACATTCAGGGAGGTTCCAGGCAAATCTGCATGGAAACTTCAAATTAGGTAATGGCGATCTATATTTTGCGAACTACGAGCCAAAAAGATTATTTTTAGCACCCAGTGAGTAAGACGGTGCACGAATTCTAACTGCTGGACCTAGAAGTCTCTCTCTGAACACTATATAGCGGTCCATAAAACATCTCCAACGAAACCTCAAATGACCTCACTGCAAACTAAATCTTTTGAGCCATGAGGTTCAAAAGTCCATCCCACTGAATAATAAAAAAATTTAATACAAAATCTTCTATGTCTGAAGAACTGATTAATTGTTTGCCATTATTATTTCCATTCATGTTGATCGAATAATGTTTCATCAATTCCTGAAGACCGGTGGCGCCACTTGTATTTTTTCTTATTTTTACGCATTTTTTCCTCTTTTTTGAGACCTTCAAAGGAAGCAGTCCGGGCGATAACAGGACACAACCGTAACTATTGGATTTAGATACTTTTTATTGTAAATCGAGGGAGACCCTAGGCAAATTTTTTCGGAAACCTGGAATTATGTCATAGTGCACGATATTTTGCGAGCTTATGGCCTGACACGTTTTCGAGCATCCAGAGAGCAAGACAGGGCACAATTTGATCCATTTGGCCTAGAATCTTTTAATGTGACATTCAGGGAGGTCGTGGATAAATATCTTTGAAACATGAAATTAGGTCAAAGTGACCTATATTCTGCGAGCTATAAAAAAAACATGATTTGAGCACCCTGAAAGTTAGATAGGCTCAAATTGTGAATGTTAGGCCTAGGCTGGTTCAGTCCAAATCTCGGTCAACTTTAATTAGGAAAATGCTGCCGACTGAACGAACATCGAAAAGTGGGACCAGGGCATCAATAGATCTGTCAATGTCAATAGTGAAGCAGATTTCTGCTGCCCTCTCATGTTCCGTGATAAGGAGAGGTATACTCTGCAGTGGTCCACCTTAATATCCGGACGTCTACCTGGAGTCAATGGTAATTAGTCACCGTAGACTAGATCAAAATACATTTGTGGGTCTCAGTAATGGTGATTTCTAGACAATCGGATATTACTTTTCGTGTTATATTTGTCTTAAAGTGTGACAATGTCAAATTAGTGCAACTTTGTGAATTTAGTGACCATAATAAAATCATTAAAACTCAAGTAAAAGATTTAGTCCAAAATATTCTGGTATCTATTATTACGATAAAAATATTACCTAATAATAATATCGGGTGTAACGGGTCAGCTAAAGCAGAGACATCAAACCTTACTAGGTCTCAGATGACTACGTAGGGTCCAGTTTGGCGAAATTTACCCTTAATGGTTTTTATTTTACAAAGCCCGGCATATATGACAAAACTAAAGCGATGAAATATTTAAATAAATTGATAAAATCGATTCTGTGTGATAAAGTTTTACACCCGAAATATTAGCTTTCATTTGTAACATAATCTTATGTTTGATGGTGAATTGCAGAACGGGCATGTGTCCAGCCTAATAAGGCACCAAGTGAACCTATTTAAATAGCACATAAATGCATTTTTATTCTAATTATGGAACGTGCGTTATGACCAAGTTTATTCTACATCAATAGTGCTGTCACTTATAGTCAAGTTTTCAAGTTTTTTGTCTGCAGATCAAATTTTCTCGAAATTATGAGTTCCAACGATTCGATGGGCACAGACAAAAAGAGTTCAACAAAAGCGGTCACTGGGACCTGGGCAACTCCTACCGAGGGATTGAAACAAGTTCATGTGAAAACAGTGTATCAAGGGCAAGCCATATTCAGACACAGGGACGGATTTAGAGGATCTTCAACAAAAAATCGAAAATAAAATCATTTACGCTTGATACCGAGAAGCAGCGCTGTTTTCCTCTGTTTCTGCGTATGAGAGTGATGTAAAGTCTACAAGCACACTCGGCACTCCTTATTCACCTGTGCCAGGCTGTTGAGCCCCTCCCCCCTTTTTATGACCCAGTATCCATCCCCTAAGATAAGGTTGAGGAAAAGAAAGTCTTTCATGAAACACGTAATGTGATTTGTCGAAAGGCGGGGATGTAACAATTCAGTTTCCGCCGGACGTCTAATCCTGCTTCTATATGTAATAACCTCCTGTTGTTTAATGAATACAAAGGAGTCATTGTTCAGCTTGGTGACTGAACTTTCTGGACCGGCAAGTAACCTAAGGAAACAAATCAGGTTTCTCTTCAAGAGCCATTTGAGAATGTGGCTTTAGAATGCAAGAGCTACTACATCGTTATGCGGTGCAAGAGCGTTTTCCGGCCCTCGAGGCATCGCTGACCCCCCCATGCTGTTGTCGAGCTGTGTTCAAGGGCGGATCCAGGATTGAGGAAAAGGAGTGGTCCATCCTAGGACCAATGACTAAACCTAAATGGGTCCTCTAGTTCAGAAGGGGGGGGGGTGTTCCAGGCCCGCTCTGAAACCCTTAAAAAAACCCACTGGGCCACCCCTCCCCCCTCTGAATCCACTTCTGGTTATACTATTTAAGCTCAGCGCTATGCAGAATAGACTGGTAACCAAAAATTGAACGTATTATATATATATATATATATATATATATATATATATATATATATATATATATATATATATATATATATATACATATATATGAGAGTGATGCACTGGAATGTTTCTGCATTTTTTTCTGCAAATCTTAAGCTAAAAGATATCAGCTTATGTTCTGTCAAATAGATCGAGCCAACTTGTAAACATTTATGTATGAACATATACGAATTATATGGATCGTAAAAGACTGGCAAATCCTCCTTTGTATACAGAATGTATTCATAATGTGCTCATAAATCTAATATTAGAAGAAGAAAAAACAGTCCATAAATTGCCTGGCATGTGAGAAGAAATAAATGTATTTCGACCAAAGTGAAAGTGAAGCAACCCCCCCCCCCCCAAAAAAAAAAACACACACACACACACACAGAAACACAAACTTCGCTGAATCGGACTGAAAAGTAAACAACTTTTTTGGTAAGTTTTTTGCGGGCATTGAAACCGATGCCCCACGATGCACGAGTATTTACAGATACCGCTTTCTATTTTGATGGTACAATTTAATAGTGAACCAATGGCTTCCTGAAGTAAAGGTAATAGAATTGACGATGTTTTCAACATCATGTCCAGCGAACGAATAGCCAGAAAAGTCTAGCGAGACCAACTGACGGAATCCAAATGTTCGTGCTGAATATATGAAACAGACAGACTGGCAAAATAGCTTCGTGATATTAACAACCTCTGACAGGCTAGGTCGAATGAAACTAACAAGCTGACGCTGACATTGTGAAAGTAACAAAGCTGGCTCCCTCGACCATCTGTGACAGTGAAATCAACATAACAACGTGCCAGAGGTGATGTAAGTTTCATATTCCGCGATGCTCAGCTGTTCGGGAGGTTGAAAGTTTGGCTGTTTCAGTATGCGAGAATTCAGAATATTCATTCAGAATGAAATTAGCAAACATATAATAAAATATTTAATATCAAAATCGAATATGATCTTTTGGCTTTATAGTGGGAATCCTTTTGTATTGGTATACAGCAGTGAGGTATAGGTATATAGCAGTGTCTGTCACAAATGAAATTCCCAATTAAACGCCTATATAAAGAATATATTCTGTTAAACCACATTTATAATAGGATAAATGGGTATGAGGAAAGTGAATTTGTGGCATTCATTTTCAATTAAATAACACATTAATTATCTTATTTGGTTTTGATATAACACGTCACCGACGGTAAAACCTTATTTTCACATGACAAACTGGCATGTGTTGTCTAGGGGTAGAGCAGATGACTCAAAACCGGGAGGTCGTGAGTTAAAATCTCAGTCGACGAGCGGTGCTCTCATTCAACCGCGGTCAATAAAATCCTTATTGCTGGGCGTTCTTCTGGCCTAAAACAGGCTAAAACCGCCAACCTATACTGATTCCAAAATGAGACCCGAAATGGACTTCGTTGGTTCTCTGTTTACATCTGAATTAACCTAGTATTGGGCCAAATATCAGTAACAAATAAGGATTCAAGCGACTGTGGTTCCACAGAGTATATCATCGATGCAACAGTCACTTAACCGAGACATGTAACCGTCCATGTCTTCCAGAGTTAAAGTACAATTCATGTGGGGGAAATGAACTTTAACAGCCACCCATCCTGTTGCATTTATTTCGTGGTAAACCGCCGATATTCTCAACATTATGCTACGAGTGATGAATTAACAAAAAAGAATTCATGTGCACTCGCAGACTAAAAATCCCGCGTCTATGGTAACGAGTCATTTCCTGTATCGGGTACAAGTTGGCTGCCGTCGAGAAACCCGTGCAAGCAATGCTTGCATTCATGCGGTCAGAAAATTGAACAAACATGCAACAAACATGCAAAGAGATTTACCAATATGCTAAGTTTAAACGGAATTTGAATCTCCCACATGGTAAGTGTTGTTAGAAAGTATACAAAAAACCGCTAAGGTTTGGTCTAGTTTACGTCAAGTAACAGCGTACGTGTAGGGCATGAGGGGTCGTCAAAAATTATGAAATAATTATCATCCTCATAGAACCTTATAGTGCAATCCTCGTGAAGCCTCGGTCACAACCCGCTACGATCACTGCACGCCGCAGATCACCGTTCGGTTTTTAAAACTGCAGGAATACTTATGCGGCCGGCGTGCAAGAACCGCAAGGTGTGTACCTCATTCTCATGGCCTTCGCATGGTAAAGTAAGCTAACCCTGCGGCCGGCGCAAGCTAAGCCAAAAAGGCCCCTTACGACAGCCTAAAGCCTCGGTCACAACCGGGGACTCCGCAACAACCGTTACTGATAGTAGCGCAAGCGCTTAAGTTGATGCGGCGGCCGCTCGTCAGGCAACCACCTACGGGCTCCATACGGGCACCGTACAGTAGACGTACGGATGTCGTAGGATGCCCGTGCGATTTTTAATGCCTACTCGGCTACCCGAGAGACGTACCGTGTACCTGCGGCTGTCGTAAGGGGTTAGCAAGGTTAGCTTGCGGCGTCCGCAAGGTACGCTTACTTTACCGTGCGAAACCCGTGAGAATGAGGAAGACACCTTGCCGTTCCCGCGCATCGGCCGCATAAGTATTCCTGCGGTTTAAAAAAGCTAACGGTGATCTACGGTGTGCGGTGACCGCAGCGGGTTGTGACCGAGTCTTAAGTATTCCTGTGGTCCCAAAAAAACGTACGGTACTCTACGGTGTGCGGTGACCGCAGCGGGTTGTGACTGAGGCTTAAGGTACACCGTGCGTCTCTCGGGTAGCCGAGTAGGCGTTAAAAATCGCACGGGCATCCTACGATATCGGTACGTCCACTGCTTGGTCCCGAACGGAGCCCGTATATGTCTTCCTGACGCGCCGCCGCCGCATCCACTTAAGCGCTTGCGCTGAAGTCTGTAACGGTCGTTGCGGAGCCCCCTCGACCCTTGAAAAGCGCACGGTTGCTATACGTCAACCGTACCGAATAGCCAAAAACACCGCCGTACGGGGACCGTATCCCGATTGTGACCGAGGCTTAAGATCTTGAGCAATTTGATTAATACTCTGACTAATACGCTGGTCGTAGACTTTTCACGTCCGATATACATTACTAACACGCCTCCATGGCAATTAAGTCTGCTTAAATGTCAGAAATATTATACCTTTATAGCTTTTAGTCAGTCGCTTGTTAGAAAATATTTATAATGGCGTCATTGTAATATCTGAACTTTGGTTCTCTGAGGATAATTATTTTTTTCTAAAATGCGTCCACTCGTCGTGTGCATCATTTACTGTGTGTTGCGGTGTATTGGATCGTTACAGACGACATAGAGACGAGTCTTTTTTTGTGTGTGTTTCTTAAGGCTATTGGGAGGCTTGGTTAGTCTTATCTCATATCCAGATTTGGTTGTGTATTGAAACGTCTACAGGATAATGTATTCATTGCCTCCCCAAGGAGGGTATGCATTCACCCGTTTGTGTATATGTTTGCTTGTTTGTGGATGTGTTTTTTTTTTTCACAGAAAAAATCACGCAATCATGCACCTAATCTCATGAACAAAAATTAAGGTGGGAAATTAGCCTGAGGCCCTATGAAAAAACTTCACAAACTTAATTATTATCTTTTCCTGTAGCCCCTGGTCTAATTTTTACGTTCTATATATCAGCTGACGTAGTCACTTTCTAGCCTGCTACGATTTCTTTTCCTACCACTTATCTGTGGTCCCATAAATATTGTCATGGACAACAAATTTTGAGAACGGTTATAAAACGGATAAAATCTCTCGTCTTTACAGAAACCAAGCTTATTTCAACTCACACCTGTCTGATAAAATGTGATAATCTGACATCCGTGCTCTGTTTGAAAAAAAATCATTCCCCAATAAGTTCCAATTCACGATGAGCAGAAATTTGGGGCATTTTGCTCAAGGATGATAAAATCGTTAAATTAAAGGACTAGACAAAAGCTCACTCTCCCAACAGCCCACATAGATGTGATTGAACATGAACCTCATGTCGAGGAAGGGTATATAAAGAATGCACCCATTCGTTCTTTTTTAATAAATCAGCAGTCCATGGGACATCCGCATGTACACTAATCCCTTTCTCCTGGCTTCATAAATATCAAAGCGTTGCGATGCGGCAAAACAGGCTGCCGTAATGTCTAAATGATAGAAATCCAGGCATCCTTTGGTAAAAAGTGCATGATTCGTTAAAACTGATGTAGAAATTTGACGGCGTTTGTCAATCATTAACAAAAGCTTGATAAAGGCCCGCGGGAACATTTGGCCTGTTTACATGGAAGTCTTCATTAGCTAGTCTGATATCATAAAAACTCGAATGTCGAGATGATCCACGTGATCCGTCATCACGTCTTTTTGTGTCATGATCATTCACACCTGCATGCAGAAAGGGGACATAAACGCAGAAGGATGAGAAAATGTCCACTGAGCTCTTTCATTCAAAATGTATTAATATAAAACTTTAATGCTGTTAAG
The DNA here is from genome assembly GCA_026874595.1 of Sipunculus nudus. NCBI lineage: Eukaryota > Metazoa > Annelida > Sipuncula > Golfingiida > Sipunculidae > Sipunculus > Sipunculus nudus. The sequence continues at coordinate 61,060,160 of CM049312.1, forward strand.
AGTTATGATGTAACATGTCTTGCTATGAAAATAGCTCAAGCAATTCTGAAAGGAATCTAATGAAATTGCCCCGTTGTTAATGGTTCTTGTATGCTGTATTCATGAAATTTGAATTATATGTCTTCTTTCAGATGTTGTGTTGCACAAAGACCTATTTACGAAGTTTCTTAAATTCGACATGGCAGGAATCTACTGCTTGACCACATGCACTAATATACAGAGTGCCGTCTTGATCATGTCTCATATAAACAGACAGTTCATTGTGAGACAACCTGTGTGGCAAAAAGGGCTTCTCGCTGCTTCAATTGAATCATTTCCCAACGACTTTTCTGTGTAGTATTCATGTTCCATCGCCCACAAAGAACCAGTATGGCTTTTCATACATATGCACATCCCCCCCCCCCCGAATTTTCTATATTTTCATATTGCATCTGTCCATCAATAATATCGTAACGTAAGTGTCTGCAATTGCCCTGTGACCACATAGAGCTTAAAACCGTTCTCCCCAACAGAGCGATAATAGGGAAATCATGAGAACTAGAATACTATAGGCCAAGGTAAAATATAAATATTATATATTGATCTGGCACCTTTTACTATTACTCTGACAAAAGGTCCAATTTGCTTAACTCGTCTTTTTATTCAGCATGGTTTTCGACTCCGGGGGAACCCCCTACACCCCCCCCCCCCCACAAAAAATGAACCACAAACCAGTCTTGTAATAATCTCATTAACCCCTACAAGCCTCCATTATTCCATCTAAATCATAACCTTCAAGAAACTAAAAAAATGTACCAATGTGGAACACATAAATATAATGTTTGCGTGTGTGTTGCTTCGTTTTCTAATCAACTTTAGCCATATAGTTATCAAAAGTATGATTTCGGCCTCAACATCCTGGAAAAGATAACTAGATTATATTGATAATTAAATTGTCATGGCGAAATCAACCTGTTCTTAATCCAGGAGAGTTACTGAACTCGTCTGTATGATATGTCGGCTTGCAACGTTATTAAAACAGAAACCTTGCATGGAAGTAAATTTATTAAATGGAATTTCCTCTGCGAATAACGCATGACACTAGGGAAATCAAACAGTGGGTGTCCATAGCGGACATATCATCTATCTAATTTGTCCTCACCCAAGATCACAGAGTGAATGTACATTTATTTCTATATTTACAGGTCCGAAGCGTCTAGACAATATTCAACGAAACCACAGTGTACTTACTTTAATGTTTATCTATAAATCTGTTTCACACAGTATATACGAATCAGTAAAATAAACGGATAATAATCGGATTTATAAACTTTGTATGAAGTAACAGTCAATAGGGGTTCTTTAATTATATATTTAACAGTGAAATTTCCATGGCAGTCTGGTTTATAATCAGTGGCCACCGGTATTTTCTGTCAAAACAAACAGCGCATTGTTCCATTTTCTCATTTAAATTTTTTTTTAACAGATGCCTGAGGAAAGCCCTACTTCATATGGTTAAATGATGTTATATTGAAATGTATCATAATTCAATGTTAATTTATGAAAATAATTAGCATAAAATAAATTACTACACTTTTTGGTCAAAGTGTCATTTTTATCAAATTCACATTTCTTTCACCTATTTCACCATTTCTCTTCTGAAGACAAATCTATCCCCCTCCATCATCACCAGTGGGAGCCAATAGAGGGAAAAAGGTCACAAGATCTCGTACAAAGGAATCAATATTTATTGTGGGCAGATATCCGGACGCCAAGAACAGATATGATTCGGGAAAATAGGAAATCTGCCACGAACTAGATAATAGGCTTTTTTTCGTTTGGATGTCACAACTTTAGTTTATTTTAAGCCTTTCTAATGCTGCCTGTAAAAATGCTACGTTTTCATGGGAACGGATGCGATGGTCAATATGGTAAAGTAACTGACAGGTCTGAATACATATGCGAGGGCGCGTTCTAGACACGAATTATGCCCAAGTTGAAGTGGGCTTACTTAAAATAACTCGCCAGTTGTTACATTGCATGACAAAGAGTGAGTTTTGTATTAATACTTTTTTATGCAACCTCCTCCACTTTTTAAGGCTAGCTTAAATCTTAAGTATATGAAATTCTGCAGTATTCCATTCTGGACTACACGACAGGGCAGTATCACATGCTTCCTCTCATTTGATATCCTGGTTTTAACAAGGCCCGGTGACTACTGCACCTGCTGCCCCTGGGTGTGTTATCGTCCCCATTGCTTTGTCATTCCACCGAAGAATCCCAGAGAGGCGCACCCGTTTGTGAGTGAATCACGGGCGTAGGGTACGGCCTTCCCATTAAGCCTGCAGATATCCCACCCTGGATGGGGGCTGACCATGAAAAATCTCACTTGCTCGGCTGAGATTCGAACTCATAACCAACCGGCTTTTATACCTGTGCTCTACCCCTTGGCCACAGAAGCCAGGACAATGAGTGGATTCCCGTTACCTTTAGCGAGTGTTGATGAAAAGTGCACAGTAAAGTATTTTCAGTAAATTCCTTTTTTGTACGTTGGCAGCGGCCCTGAGCCCAAATTTCTAAAATATCGAGGAATGCCTGGCAGGGAATGTTGCAAACATTATTTTCAAAGAGAAAGAAATTATATTTGTTGAACATTCTTCATTTTATTTAAAAAAAGCACTTGGTAAGAACAACATGTTAAGTACACTTCGTCACTTTTATGAAAACTTATGCCACCTGCATGGTTGCTCCACAGAAATAACTTAGTTACCACGTCCGCCTCAAGTGAACGTACCCATGCTTATGATAAGTAGCATAACTGGGTGGAAGAAACCAGGGTCTCCTGTCAAGTCAATCTTTATACGAACAAGTCATCTACCGCGAAACGTATAGACTTTCTTTACCAGCAAATGACCAAATATAAATATGGCTTATATGTAATAAAGATGACATTGTTGATAGATGCTAATATTGTCTGTGAAGAAGTTAGGAATTGTAGCAACTTGTATCATTCAAAGCACCCAACTGTTTAATAGGAAACTGTTTGTAAAATTAACCAGCTGTCTTTTAAAAGGGAAAGATCTGTTTTTGGCAATTTTTCATTTTGCAGAGTTTCCAGATAGGATGAGACATCGGACCAATGAGCGTTGATCCACAACTCATATATTTTGACAGAACATATTTGTCTTCCACAACCAAGAAAATTGCATGTTATGATGTACCTTTGAACAATCTTTTTTACGGTAACGTTTGCTTCTCAGCGCCATCTAAATGTTGAGCAATTTAGAAGTATAAATACGATATTTTTCTTTTAAACGTTAGCATGAATCATATTTAGCTGAATATAGTGAAAAATTATGTATTCACCATGGCAATCAACTCAAATGTATAAGAATTTAAGGAATTTTCCAGTTCTAATGCTTTACTAAAACGTGATGTGTTTCACTAAATGAACACATGATGGCGCTGAGAAGCAATAGCGCTTTTACCGTAACTGATAATGAAGACCTATTTTGAGGTACCCTATGTTACGTTCGTTTGACTTGACCTATCTGACATGTTAATTTTTTTTCTTATATTGAAACTCCTTCAATCCCTCACTAGGTTATTTAATACAAGCATTCAGGTATCATTCATGTTTCCAAGATTTCAGTAATCCCTCCATGCTTCAAACCATGGACAAGATGGGCGTATAATTATCGGTACGGTTGCATGACCGGGGGTGGCGTATGAATCACTCATACTGACAATTAAGGAGAGGGCATTAAATAAATTTCTGCATGAAAGAACTGTCTTTGTGAGCCGCTATTTTGTTACGAGAGTAAGTCGTAGAAAGATGTACCCAGGAGACGAACCGCACACGGTCTGCCAAAATGAATCTATATCATATCCGTACCCTTGAGCAAGCCGTCAGTTTATACTTTTTTAGCCATTTTGTTCATTAAACGTGCATGTTCCTGCCGATCATATTTTACAGTGACTTTGTAATATGGACACTCCGCCGATATGGGATGAAACATTAAATAACAATGCTAACGTTATACTTCCCGGCTTTCGAGACTTTCCTTTTTCCGTTTTAAATTTAACAACGCTTAAGTACTTCGTTCTTTTTTTTTACATGCACTTTTTTCAGTATACCTCTCCTATTACGGCCGGTCAGTCAGTGACAAACCTAAATACAAGGAATCTTATATTTTAAAATTAAGTGACAGATACAAGATAACCCCGTATATACACGGTTTAAGACAGAGATGCGCTGTCGAAATAGTTAGAAAGCCAAAACTCAGGGAGTAACGCCATTTCCGTACTCTGACATGAAATAAGCGTCAGAGTGCCTTTACATCTTGTATCGAGGACCGCACTGTAACTTCATGAGGATGCAAATAGTTTGGTCATTTTTTACACTGCCGGATGGCCTACAAGTACGCAGTCACTTGAAGTTAACCAGACCAATCGTTCCCTTTTAGTAGACCTTTTAACAACACCTACCATATTGCGAGAAAAATTCCATTTGAAGTCAGCATATTTGAACATCTATACAAGTTTGTTGAATTTCTGACCGTTTGAACACAAGCATGGCTCGTATGAGTTCTGGACGATAGCCAACTTGTATCCGATACAGGAAATGACTCGTCATCATAGAGACGGATATAACATTGGTGTGTGAATTTACATGTATTCTTTTGTGATAATTCATCAGTAGTAATAATTATGATTATCAGCTTATTACCACAATATCGATTCAACAGGATGGGCGACTCTGCCGTAAATTAAGCCGTATGGTTTGTATCACGACTCAAGTTAGGCTTACTAGTCAAATATAAATTCCCATCGAGTCTTGTATTCACGGCTATAAAGATAACGCAGCTGTCGTTCTCAAGCATCCATGACAATGACTCGGTCTAGGATACAGAACTGATATACAGGGCAGGGTTGCTATACAGACGAGATACACACTCTGTAACAATTTAAACTCATTTAGTGAAGTTAGATATGTATAGTTAAGAAGCGAACTCGTTTTTCATTCGGAAAGAGTCTTTTGTATGATGATTACATGATAATTTTGTTATTACAGGTATCTCAAAGCTGAAAGTTTAAATCGTCTTTGTGTTTATGGCTGTTGTTTTTTTCGCATCCGATCATATAATGTAATGTACCCCATTAAAACACGTATTCATGTGGTCAGGCAAAGCGGTAACATTTTTTTTATTTAGATATTGTTAAATGTCACTGAAATATGTTACTAGAGGTTCCTTCATTTAACCTAAAATTGAAAGTAATTTATAAATATTTATTATGTGACAACTGTTAGCACAGCAATATGTAATTTGTATTGGACAAGAATGGAGAATAAATATATTTAACTGAGACATATGTACCTTCAATTAAGGACATGAACAAAGACAGATCTTCGAAGTGTCACAAACATGTATATGAATGGTGAAAATAGATGAATTAGAGAAATACTCACACAAACGCATGGTCTTAAAATCTGCACTGTCATAAATTTTGATTTGAGAAAGATACATACCTTATAAAAAACTGGTTTTGCTACTTACATTTCCTCAATTTATGAAGTCTAATTGTAATTTAAACACCGCTTAATAACAGTTATGTGAAAGTTGTGGTTCATGAAACCATATATATTCTGTGTTAGCTCATAAATAATTCAGTTAGACAGATATTCTACCTGTGTTTCCTTGTACTAAGATCTGCCATTCTAATCTGATATTTGGCCATAATTTCCCAATAATTATTTTTAAACCGTAAATCTGCCCAACCAGCTGAATGTACAAAGTGCAGGTGCTGAACTATACGGCTTATGCAAGTGTAGCAATAATTTTACCACCATCTATTGTTTATTGGTAGTATGCCACCCAAAACTCGATATGCATGTTCTGAGGACGATTGTGATAGATTAACTCATTGATTTGCGATCAATTTGGACCTGTGCGGATAGTCACATTGTCTTTGACAGTACTGTGTCATGTTCATCTGTCAAACTGACATGTTATCAATTTTGGGACAAAAATTACGTTCCCTTGTGTCAAGAAGTGAGAAATATTGCATCTAAAGTTAACTTGTATGTCTTCACGGCACTCTTATGGAAAAAGATAGGGCTTTTAGGCCAAAATAAAAAAAAGGTATGGTTCTCAGGCACTTTTTTCAGAAATCAATGCGGGCGGCTTTTTTTATTTTAATTTTTTTTGGTATGTTTCGATAAAAATGTCAAATGATAAGGGAAAAGCATGAAAATAACAGTTTTATTTTGCTAAATAAGTAAAAGCACTACAAAACAAAGGAAATTGTATGCTTTAACCTTCTTGAAAGAAATGTCGGAGCGGCAGCAGCTCAAAATTGGAAAGCTTTTTTATTGAAAATCAAAATAAAAAGTTTTGATGCGGGGGTTTAAAATTGATGCGGGCGGTGCCTGAGAACCATACCTTTAATTTTTTTTAGGCCTTAATAGAAAGTAGTTGGAATATTTCTCAGAGGAAAGGGTATTCCTAGAAAGTGTACTATGGGCTACCATTGTAAGTATGAAGTAAAAGAGGTCAAATTAGCGCTCAATACCTGTCCAGCCTGATAAAAAAAGTCCTGCTGAGAAACAACGATGTAGATAAGATACAACATCTTTAGAGAAAAGCTATATTTAATCTCTTTCGTTTAGTGATGAGATAACATGGTGCTCAAATGTAATAAAAAGTTAGGCTCACCGGCTGTCCTTTAGTCAAATAATATAACTGATATTCTGTTCGGAATAGGACGCCGATTAAGGTATGGAAACAACAGAGACGAATGTGCCATTTAACAACTGATACGTCCCCCCTTTTTTCCTTCTTTTAGAAAGTCTCGGTTATCTCGGCCTCAGGCGCTCTCCGCCAGAGGTGATTATTACTAAAATTTACTTGTAAACGACCAGACTAAATATAAAATTTTATCAGAATCCAAGAAAAAAGCCTCGATACAACATATGTCACTTATTTGACAGAAAAACATTCATGGTTCAATGGCCTACATCTCCACCTGTTACTTCATGTATACCAACGTCAAGGTGTAAATAGATGCCCTTGTGCATTATGGAGAAACGATTTCTTAACCGCACTCTTGTGAGTGAGTGACGACATTTTTATAAAACATAATGTCGTGTAAAAAGAAATGAGGTATTTTACACCATCTTACTCCGTAAATTTTTATTGTAGAGCAAGCTATAGATATTTCATGTTTAAGGGTGAAAAATGACCTCCAAGCCGAAATTATTAAGCAACATTCATCCCAGACCGTCACCTATGGCTGATGACAAGACTTGCAGGTCTCATAAGTTCATTAGAAATCCCACCAGTCATGTATTCTTGGCCAGCTATTGTTGTGTACACGTATTCTGAAGCTCCGCTAAGCTATTGAGTGGTATGCGGAGTCCAACCAGGAAGAAAATGGAATTCCCAGTAGAGAATTCGATCTGATCACCCACGCGTTGTTTAGGAACCTCATGTCCTGGTTACCATGTGAATGACCTTCGGATGCAGCGTGGAATAAGGGGAAATACCCAGGGGGTCAATACAGGGGGTATGGGGGTATATATTCCTCCACTTTTCAGCAAGTTTCTACGAGGTCTGCATAATATTACGATTAGGTGAATTTAAGTGATTACAAGTACAAATTTGTAGTCACTGTTATCGAAAACTTTTGTCTGGTCAAGTATAATGTATACCTGAATTAGCTTTCAACATTTTTTAGCTTGTAACATGTTATGGTAGTATAGTAGTAGAGTAGAATGAGCTTGTAACATGTTATGGTAGTAAATATACACTCTAAGAAATAAAAGGGTTCTTGATGGTTCTTTTAAGAACCCATATGGTTCTAAATAGAACCATGGTTCCATCTAGAACTCTTTTCTCCGTAAAGAGGTTCCATCTGGCACTCGGAGGTTCGTGTCCTGACGATAACTTGATACAAGGTTCCAGATGGAACCTGTCTGTTGACTGGATATCTCGGTGATTAGGCATGCGCAAGCTATTTGAACTAATGAGGTCAACTGTTCACGGTCGGATGTTTTGGTCTATTGGAAGAGGGAATAATTATGAGGTAAGACCTATGTTTTATATATATTTTCATGTAAAGAATGTTGAACTTATGGCTAGAGATTGAATGTCCTGTGACTTAATGTATCCAGTTAGTCTCCCCGTCTGTAAAAGAAGTTACCGGTACATTCATTTAATCTAAACGTTGATCAAGGCCGTAGATAAACATGCTGTGCGTGCACGAATGGTTGTAGTCTATACCAGTTCATAGTATTACCAGTCATGTAGAATTTTAAACATTTCTAGCAGTGTAAAAGGAAAATGCCCGCTTTTTTTAAACATTTACCAAACAAAATTATAAGTCGGCTTCAGTGACTGAAACTAAACAAACCAGGCAACTGTACATGGAATACGCTCAAAACATATTGTATAGTGTTTACAGTATTACTCTATCCTTAGTCGTTTCTTTAAATTGTCCTATAGATCATTTATCATACCAAGGGTGTAAGAACGCATCGCCAAACGAATTTTGAGCATAACCAGTATATGGGACTGAATGGAGCGCTGTTTTGAAAACTGTTTAATCAGGGTGTTCAACAAAGGGGCCCAGGGGACCAAACGGACTTTCCAAATGTTTGGTCACGCTTAATTACACATTCAATGAAGGTGTTCTCTAATTAATGTGGTGTTATATTGACTAATTGTTAACAAGAGTATACTTAACAAAGGTCGCCTATACATTCTTTCTCTTTGCAGTGACCAGATACATCTGCCTGGATAGCAATAGTGCGATTGAAAGAGAAGAAAGGATTTTCATTTGAAAAGGCTGATGATTATAACATGGTAAGTTATTTCAGAGTTATTCCTAAATTGTTACGTGTCACGTGTTAATTATGTACATGGAGTTGTATATCACAAAGTAGAAAATCTAAGTTTGTTATGTCTGTATTTACATCTGATTATAAGGGACCTACAGATACGTTTAAGTGAATTAGATAAGGTTACTTATTCTATATGTTGAAATATCGTTTTAAACAAATGTACATATATACACTATATTTGTAATATGTTTATATTATGTTTTGGAAACTTTCACCTGAGTCTCTTTAGGTGTGGTCACGCTTTATTACACATTCGCTGAAGACGTTCTGTAATTAATTTTACAAAGTGTAGAATATACGAAAGTCACCATCCAATGTTTCTTTTTGTAGGAACCAGATACATCTGCCTGGCTTGCAAGAAAGCTAATGAAAAAGAACAGAGGATTGTTGTAACGAGTGCTGGCGATTAAAACATGGTAGGTTATCCCAGAGAGTTTTTTAAATCATAACACGTGCTAATAATGCACTTGGAATTGTTTATCACAAGTAGAAAAAAACGATATTTTGTTGTGTTAACCATGTCTATGTTAACCACATAATTACATGAAGGCTACAAATAATTCGAAACAAAGTTAATAAATATTATGAGGTAAATCAGGAAAATTATGTTTTTTTATATGTCGATACACCGTTGTAAAAATACACGTATATTATGTTTATAATATTTAACGCGGTAATGCTGTTTCGGAAAACATCACAAAATGTAGAAGGTTTTCGACATTAATATTCCCAATATAATTCCTCTGAGAGAGAGAGAGAGGTTGGAATTACCGAATTCACAAACGAGAAACGTATTTTAAAGGACTCTCAACAACAAGTGGTAAGATACCCAGACTGTTTGGATACCCTAAAGATTGCATAATTTCCTCCAGTGTGTTTAGGTGAGAGCAATTGTGTGACAGGAATTAATGGTATATATATATATATATATATATATATATATATATATATATATATATATACGTGTGAATATTTATTAATCTTTTTTTACTTGTGTATCTCAAATCTTATTTTTCCAAACTGAGTCTACGTACCGTACCGCTCCATACCCAGGACGCATCACGCAGTCAACGGATATGTTGACACGGAACACTGATTATTTCGACCATCGCGATGTTTTGGAGTTTATCGTTAATCATGCAGGGCATCGATTGTATCCAATAAAATCGTTTTAGTTGGAACATTTGTATACATAAACACATTTGCCCAAGGGACCCATGTACGTTTGAAACACACACTAAAGTGTATCAGCTGTACTGGCCATACAAGCATTGTATAAGACACTTAGCATCACCAGTTGTCTGTCGCTCATATGCTGCCTCGACTTTATATATTTTGCTTTGTAAAACAGAGAAGTATTAAATTTGCGACACAAGAGGACCCTTAGCCACAAGAGGTAAACAATCAGAAATGTACTCTTGATGAATACCAGCTATAAGATCCACACCTAGGGTCAGCATGGATGTTCATTCTTGTCGCCAATTGTGTGTGTGTGTGTGTGTGTGTGCGGGTAGGACAGACAGTGCGAAGTATGCAGTTTCCGTGTCAGTATATAACAAGGAAACTGAAATTTATTCAGTCAAAAACATAACATCTGTCTGCAGAATCAAAGACTCCACATAGAATGATTCCAAGGGGATCTGAATGAATAAGTATTAATTATGAGAAAATGACTCGGAACTGTGTTGGGTGTTCGCGAACTCTGTATCGCAAATGCAAAATTATTTATATATATATATATATTTATTTAGGTGCACACATAGGCTAATGCTTTTTGGCCGTTGCACTTTTTCACAAATGGAGTTTTTACAACTACATACAAGATGTATTTCTAAAAAAAACGTGTTTTTTCAACTAGAAGGATTTATCATATTTTCAGGACACGTATATCTTTTCAGCTATGATCCTTGCAGTTACCCACTTTCTATGAGATACATTTTCATATCATCTATAATAAATGTTTCCTTTAAATAATGACATATGACGTGTGATTAATTTATCGTAAACGTATGATATGACATTCCAGACTGTTTATTAAAATAAACCCTCATTGAAGGTTCTATAAAGAACCCTACACATGGGGTTCCACCCAGAACCTTTTAAGGTTCCCCACTCAGTCCATCGTGAAGATCATTGGAGGGTTCCTCTCAGATTCTCTGAAGAGGTTCTAGATGGAACCTGTAAGGTTCCAGAAGAAGAACCTTCGGGAGGTTCTAAAAAGAACCCCGCCATTAAGGTTCCAGCTGGAACCTTAAAAAGTTCCCCACTCAGTTCACTCTGAAGAATCCATTTGGGTTTTACCTGGAACCCTTTTTTCTTAGAGTGTATATATATATATATATATATATATATATATATATATATATATTTGTATGTGTTTGTGTATGCTCATTTTATTATAATTTACAGAAATTTATTTGGGGCTCTCATGTATTCTTGTTGATAATGAATTATGAATGAAAATATATCAAATTATATTTAACTATCACATAACAGACTCATAAAAAGCCACATATATGGAGATTTACCTTGATATGAATGGTCGGTAAAATCAATTCTTTTCTTTGGTTACGGGCATAAAAAATTCATTAAAATATCCAAATGTTTACACTGCACAAATCAAGAAATACAACTAACTGCTTGGACATTCGTGGGTTAAGACGCTCGGCTCTCTTTGCTAGATCGATCCACGCCGTGGCTTTGAGAATGCATTGGTTATAGTTGACTGTCCAAATCCTTTGGAATTCTCCGCCCCCCTACAGCCTACCATACCCAACCACCTGAGCCATGGATATTGCCGCAGTTATTTATTATAACTATTTGTATAATCCGTGTCAAATAAATAAGTTAATCAATAAACAGCTTCACAAAATAATTGTCAAAAGCACGCTAAGAAACCTTTCCTGTAACACATGCTCGAAAGACTCGCACACCTACACTACGATTCTCATTACATAATGCCCAATGGCGTCAATTTATCTTGTTCGGGAAGGGGTGGCTCATAGGCGTTGGAGGTTAATCAAAGTTGGGACAATTTTTTTATAATTATATTAATATTATTTATAAATATATAACTTTAATTGTCTCAGTTCCATATATACATTACATGTACGCATACCGTTTTAAAATGAAAGAAATAATATTTCCAGTATATGTATATAATTCTAAACCAGGTTGAGACAGAACTCAGAAATGGAGCCTAAGTCTTTAATTCTGATTATTAATATATTTCTTTTCCAATAAATAGATAACTATATTTATTTATTTTTATAACGATATTTATTTCATATAGCGCAAATTTTACACAAATGTTTCAAATGCGCTTTACAACTAAAACATCATATTTAAAAATAGAACCACATATTTACTAAATTATCAATGGCACTTAAAAGTTAAAATAGTTATATCGGTGAAAATATTATAAAAATATTTAGGTATAGTATTTTCTAAAAAGGTAAGTTTTAATGTCCTTCTTAAATTGTTCAAAACGTGATATTGCTTTCAGTTCATCTGGAATGCCATTTTATAGTTCTGGACCACAAACACTGAAAGATCGCGAAGCAAATGTTTTCCGTTTTGTGGAGGGTACTACATGCTACAGATCTAAGCCCTTATCTGCCTGGTTTCTGTACCTCTATCAAATTCTTCTGGTGCAGTTCCTTCTAAGCATTTAAAGACAACGGTCAAGACTTTATGTACGAATAGGTAACCAGTGTAATGCCTTACGAGCTTCAGTTGCACTTTCGTATTTTTCCTTGTTTGATACTAATTTTGCTGCAATGTTTTGGACACTTTGTATTTTTTAATTGATCTTTTTGGTAGACCAAATAAAATTCCATTGCAATAGTCAAGGTGAGACAGGACTAGTCCACGAACTAATGTGTGAGTTGCTTCCATCGTGAGTTTGGATCTGCTTTATTCTATGAATATTGTGCATTGCAGTTCTACATTTCAATGAAATGTGATGTTTGAATTTTAGCCGCTTGTCCAGCCAAGCTCCCAAGTATTTAATAGTATCTGAAAGTTCAACGGGTTCTCCGTTTACATTTAACTGAGATGATGTGCATTTTGATTACTGTCCATTGTTACCAAACATAATGAATTCTGTCTTGGAATTATACATTTTTACTCTGTTTGAGTCCATCCACCTTTTAATGTCTTTCGCACAAGTTTCAAATTTTCGGATGGTGGCGTTCTCTGCTTGACGATCGTTAGCACGCACTGAATGAACACTTAATGGCATGGTCATCTGCATATCCATGAAGTTGGATGTCTCCTGGTATAACATCCCGAATTGTACTGGCATACACCAGGTAAAGGATTGGCCCCGCACAACTTCCTTGAGGAACCGAAAAAGTTAGGTCCATGTTCCTTCAAAACTTCTCACCTATTTTCACATTACATGAACTGGGTCTTAGGTAACTGCCAAACCATTCCAGAACTTTTCCATTTATACCGAATTTATGGTATAGCACTTCTAATAAAATTGAGTGATCAACCGTGTCAAAAGCGGCTGACGAATCTATTGCCATCATTGCTGTAATTTCCTGACGTTTCACCGCCCATAATATGTCGTTAGTCAGTTTGATAAGTGCAGTTTAACACGAGTAATTAGCTCTGTATGCTGATTGATAATCTGGCATTAAATTTTGGCTCTTAGTATGTTGATTACATTCAGACAAGGCTGCTTTCTCGAGTACCTTTGATAAAAATGGTAAATTACTCACAGGTCTGTAATTTGAAGATAATAATTCAAGACCGGTTTGTTTTCGGAAGGGGACGTACTATAGCCTCCTTCCAACTTCTGGAAAATCTCCCTTCAACCAGTGAAATGTTAATAATGTCTGGAAAATTGGAATAATTCATTTCCAATAAATAGGATTCTCTTATTATCAGGGGGATGATTACATTGACCATCCCTCCTTGCTAAAATGTGAGAGGAGGATATATACCCCCATCCCCCCTGTATTGATTATTGTAATTATCCCTCATTTCTATTTTGTATTAAAGTGATGGACACCTGTTACTTGCAGTTTTGATTAATGTCTTCCGCTCGGCGACAGGTATCCTGCACAGTATTATTAATGAATCAATATAGACATCATGTGACCCCTTGCCGAGTCATAATAATGTCTTCAGTTTCTTCTCTGTAGCCAGGCAACGGATCCTGCATCAAACATGAACTATTCCATTCAAAGACAAATCGATACACCACCCTAATAATCAGAATCGGCACTGAAAGCAGTGATATAATTACATATGCATTCTAGCAAAGGTTTCAAGGAAACAGATTGGTCATGTTCAGTTATGAAAACTTATTAAATATATATATGGTTTTTGTCTTAATATTTACAGGTGAACAATAATTATATGTGCCTTGTAAAGTATACGTAAATGTTGAAATCAATGACCGATGCTTGTCTTAGCAATATGATCATGAAGCGTAGATGGTGGCAAAATATACCAGAAATTTGCATTCTAAAGCATGCAAGCCTCCGCCATGAGTTTGCCTTCAAGTATTCGGCCAATATTCCCAGTTTCCTTTATCTGTCTCTACATTTGAGTATTTTCCGTGATGACGTTCCTGAACCTGGATCATTTTCCGGATCCACACCAAAATCTAATCGCTTCTTCAAATTCCCTGAATTTCTTGAGATCTGCTCATGATTGCGGAATAATGTTGTGAACAAACACACACAGAAATACACACGAACGGGATGAACGCATACCCCCCTGACGGAGGCAATAAGCCCTGTAATTCCCTCTCATATGTGTGCATTCAGCAGACGCAGGAGTCGGTTGTGATTACTATTTAAAACGAAATGAAATCCATGTTCTCAACCTTTATGTCTAGAAGTCTTTCACCGCAAATTTTATATGGTCACCAATCTACTATAAGTTCATGCATGGGTAGGCATTACCCTCTTTTCGCGTGACCAATATATAATTGCTAGACACCAGCCTTATTAATCCTTGGCGTGAGTCAAAATCCTTAACAACGATAATCACAGCTGCGTTAATGGTTTTTTTAAACAGGTTACATAAAAATAGCCAAGGGAACCAGAGTAGTGGATCCTCTCGCGCCTTGATTATTTGAATAAGCTATTGAAATATTGTCAATAATAGTACGCCAAACTGTTGATATAAAAGGGATTAATATTTACGGATATGAAATTAAACAATGCATAATTGCGGATGATACAACATAGTTTTAAAAGATATATTTTATATGAATGCATTTGCTAGACTGTCATGAGTTCAAGTAATTCAGGCTTGAAGCCGCGTGGATGGCAAAGTATTAAGTAAATGAAACCTTATTCGGTTTCAGATGGGTTGACCTGACAACGAAGAAATTCCTTGGAATCTGTATAAATACATAAATAATTTGTCAAACACATTGATTTCCATAGGGTGCTTCGAAAAATAAAAAAAAACACTTCCAAGTATGTGGAAACAACGTTCTCTATACATATTCGGTAGAAATACGTGATAAAAGTCTTAGGGAAGTTCATAACTGACATATGCTACTAATGTTTTAGAACCACCGAAAGAATTCACTAAAACAGTTAAAATATGATGACAGACTTTATATGGCATGGCAGAAAACAAAAATCAAATTTAATGTCATGAAAATGGGGTTATCAGGATGTCTGATCTTGAGACGATCATAGAAACACAAAGATTTATGTCGATCAAGAAAATTATAACTCAGGACACCGAGAAATACTCCATAATACCCAATCTATATTTAAATCAGTTTATGGAATCAGAAATATTCGAGGCAATGTTGATCCTGTACTATTTAAAGGAGAACCATCTGGCTTTTATATGCTTTCAAATATGGTGGTCATTTACCTCAGGAGAACCTGTGCTTGTAGAATTCGAAAGCTTAACATTTTCGTTGGAAATGCATTAACGACTGGAGACTGCCCATGTAAACACAACTCTCTAAATGGTCAAATAGAAATACAAAAATGGTTCTCGTAGTGTATCGTTGTATGAATAATCATAATTTCAATGAAATAATACTAGAAAGATTATGCTTAATTAGACTCGTCATGGTTGACTTTTTCGAGAATCCGTTGAGTAATTTTTTTTCGGTAATCGTTCTCATAAAAGAAAAACGACAAAATCTAAATATAGAAAAGGGTGAAACAGAGCCCATGAAAGTAACAAAGATAACTAGACGTGAGTAGTAGTGCGGCTACCTGGATACTCCCGCCAGGCTTCAATAATAAAGCTTTCATGTATTTTAAAAAACACCCGGTCAGTTGCTGAGCATTTGCTGCCCTTATACCTATGAACTGGACGGCCGCATACATGGGAGAGTGGAATTGCCCTTTTTCACAATGGTATACAATACTTTGAATAAAAAATACATCATGGTGATCAGGAGTGCTTCCAAAATTTTACCGATTGTTTCTTGGATGATAGGCTAACCCCTCACAAAATGTCATCAAATTCTGTTCATAACTTTTTCTCGTAAAGTAAATAATCTTCTTAGTTTTTAAAGAAGATAAAATAATACAATTTTAATAAGATTTCCTTTGTTATTTAGTACTTTTAACTATTTTAGCAAACATATTGTTATTTTCATGCTTTTCCTTGATAATATGATATATTTATGGAAATTTATAAAAATAGGTAAAAAATGAAAAAAAAGTGCCTGAGAACCAAACTTTTTTTTTTGCTTGATAGATTAACCGCTTACCTAGCAGAAGAAGGTAGGTCCCCACCACATAGTCGGCACCTGGGGAGAGTTGTGACTGAAATATTCTGACCGGTTCAGAGTTGTTGGGTTGAGGCATGGCGGTCTGATTGTCAAGAACGTAAGAGATCATGATGCGCTTAACCTGACGTCCTGTCACGCCTGCGGTTGGTTATATACAAATAATGAAAGGAACGATTGTCTGGTGAATATGCACTCATGCGCTTAATCACCGGGTTCTTTTGTCAGCATCGCCAACACAAAACTTTTGTTATATACCTTATTTAATTAAAACCGATTGCTTCCGAAGCAATCTATACACTCTGGTAATAGACAAGCCAATCATTAATTCGTCTTGTGCCGCCCACTTCACTTAAACGAGGCGGCCTGTTAATTCATATTCCTGTATTCAATGCTTTTCATAAATATACTTTTCACGTCTCTCAAGATCCAATAATGCATGGCCTGGCTTCTTTGTATTTAAATTATTGTTACATTCTTTCAGCATCTTCGCTTTTATTTATATTTTCCAGATTAAAGAGTTTCCATGATACATGTATGTTTGTGAAAGCATCTTTTTCCATCCCCTCTGATCTGGAGCAAGAAAACCACATTTGCCATTACGCCAAAAGTTTTCATAATAGCCATCAGAATGATTAACCGAATGTAACGGAAAGAATGCTCTTTGCTATATATCATCCTATCTCTTTTGGACCATGACGTCTGTCCTAGGTTCCGAAATCGATGTAAAATACTTTGACATAAAGAACGCTCTTTTCCTTATGGTAGTTTCATCTTGGTGAACCGAGTAAGCTTCCCTCGATCTCTGATACCCAAGACAAATGGCTAACAGAATATGAAGAAAAGATTGCCTTTTGCAATTTGCCAGTTCGGATTTAAAAACTGTGTAAATTTCTCGAAGACCTGTTTCCAGTCTCACTTTCTGTCTATGATCCCTTCAGTAGTTAACCTGCAGCTGGATGGTACACGATAACTTATGCCAGAGCTTCATTGAGTTGAGGCATCCTGTCGGTTCAGTTGATCGACCGGTGCGGCCCATGTGACTCGACAGACATGTGCTTGTGTTCTGCCACCTGCTAGACAATCTTCATGCCCAGTATTTACGAGGGAAAATTATCTGTCGCAGCGGCCCTGCTTCTGGTTGAAGCACTACGCCGTGCGAGAGCTCATAGCCCTGCCCAAGTGCACAGAACAATCACTGTGGTAAGGCGCATTCTTAAGCAGAAGCTTGAACACGGTGAATCAATGGAAAATAAAATATATAGAGTTTTTGTGTAGATATTGCTTAAAAATCTAATGGTGCAATAGTTAATTCTGTTAATGGAAAGAGACGCCAAATCCAGCGCTGTTCCTTTTTGTCGGTATTTAACGTGCCGATTCTATGATTATTTCATGTCGAAAAAGGATAGGCTAGCGCCCTCTGCCCCTCCTCGCCAATCCATCTCTGGTAATAACTGACAACAAGTGAAACAAGTGTGGAACAGGTAAGTAATTATTTTTACGCACAAGAACATTTCACTATTTATAAAATATAAGTTAAAGTCAAACCTTTAACACTTTTTAGCGTAGAGTGTTTTAGATATGTTAGCCAGTCTAATTTGCCTTTTTAATAGAATATCAAAGAGGTTTTGGTAATAAATTCACGTTCCAGGGGAAAACATGATAGTCGGTACTTTATGTACTTGGAGCCTGTATTATTTTTTCCCCACCAAATTTACTCTTCGGTTTTTTTCTTGTTTACCTCTCATATACAATACTTTCGGTTTCGAGGTTTTTTATAACAAAAATATCTACAAGAAATATGCTTGCAAAAGAAATACATATGCACGGCAATAATAATGGTTGTCTTAATAGAAAAATCAAATTAATTTTTTTTTTTCCAATTAGTTTCTCTAGAAATGTAATGTTATTTAACATTTTCCGTATGTAAACCGAATCACACATTTACTAATAGTAATCAGTATAATGATATAATGCTTATGTATGTCGGCAAAGCTGGTCTCTAATACCACATGTGGCAGGAAATAATGGCAAACGAAAACAGAAACTTACAGTGATAAGATGGTAAAACGAGGATAACATGATGAACGCTGACTAGGTAAAAGATGGTAAAGTGAGGGTAACGTGATGAACCCTGACGGTAATAAGATGGTAAAACTAGGATAACATGATGAACGCTGACTAGTTAAAAAATGGGAAAGTGAGGGTAACATGATGAACACTGACGGTAAAAAGATGGTAAAACGAGGATAACATGATGAACACTGACGGTAATAAGTTGGTGAAATCAGGGTAGCATAATGAACACTGACGGTAAAAAGATGGTAACATGAGGGTAAAAATTAGGGTAACGAAAGGAACACTGACGGTAATAAGATGGTAACACGAGGGTAACATGATGAACACTGACGGTAATAAATTTGTAAAATCAGGGTAACATAATGAACACTGACGATAAAAGATGGTAAAAATTAGGGTAACGAAAGGAACACTGACGGTTATAAGATGGTACAATGAGAGTAACATACAATGAACCCTGACGGCGATACGATGGTACAATTAGTGTAACATAATGAACACTGACGGTAATAAGATGGTAACATGTGGGTAACGTGATCAAAAGGGACAATAATAAGGTAAAATTGATGAAAACTAACGGTAATGGATGGTGAAATGATGGTTAAGTTACTGTAAAATTGACGGGAAAATGAGGATGTCAGGACGACACCTTAAAAGTAAGATAAGAGAATAAATGATAAATGTAGTGACGAATTGGTAACATGAAATTACATAATGGGAATCTAATGGTGGCACATTGTTTCGGGGTAACATAAAAGCGGACCGAACTGTCTCGCTATTAAAGCTTGCTGCTATTAAAGCTTGCTTTGCTAGCGAAGCGGTTGGTACGCCGGACTTGTGCGCCACCGTTATGGGTTCGAATCCCGGTACGGCCCAGAATTTTCCCCTGAACAATTTGTCTTCGTAACAACGTGATAGCGTAATTAAAATGATGATGATGATGGTTTAACAATGATAACAAAATGCTGATTATCAAATGGCTCCATAACTAGTATAACTAATGGGAAAATATATCGAGTGCAGGGGACCTTGTAATTTGTCGTGAGAGCACAGTGGAATCCTCTACAAGCTGTTCTACAATTAATGTTGAAGTTTAATGTGCTTGTAAGGATGCACGTAAATCCTGTGGTCAATGACGTCAATGCTGTGTTAACTGATACAGTTTATTGTAAAAAGCTTTGGTTTCATTGGTTTCATCCTGAGTCATTAATTGAAAAAATGCACGCTCCTGTTTTTAAAACATAAATAATGAAAGAACGAGCGCTCTTTGTTATTAACAACTTATATCAAATTGTGTTTTCAATGTAATTACTTACCAGTACTTGGAAGAGATAATGGTAGTATAAATCTAATATGAATAAGAGTTATACGTCAAAGGAGGGCGTGCCACGGTGATATAATGATGTATTATATATATGGTTTGTATATCTCATTAAAACCAAAATACGTAGGTGTGCACACCCACCCATATACCTGACAGAGACTTCCCTCTGCTATTTTCATTAGGGTAGGCAGCTCACGTGTGATACACGTGCGTGAGCAGATAATAGTTTAATTAACACCCCCCTCACAGCAGATAGGGAAGGCTCTCTTGTAAATATATATTGTGTATGTTGAAAATCTAGTTAAATGCACTGATTTTACACCTCATTTATATGTCTACTTCAATATATAGTAAAATATATAAGTAAATATTATATATATATAACAAGTATACTGTTACAGGTGCTTTTTTTATTGTGTGACACGGCCTAGCTCCTGTTGTGGCGCTCGTGTCTGGCCGCGTATTACATTCTATGTTTAATCCGTGCTGGTTGGACGCTCGTTGTCATGTGAGCCTTTGGCTTTCACGCCTGGTCACGGGTCACGTGATGAGCCTGGTGTGTAGAAACACACGGCTATGTCTTTCTAGAGAATTCCTGAAACGCGTGTTGTGCAGGACCTTATAGACTGTTCGAGAAGTCGAAAATCCCGGCTTGGGGTGTGAAGGTATATAAAGGGGCTGTTTTTTTAGAACGGGAGGGCAGACAGCAGAGCAGATTCCAGCGGACGTAGAAGCGTGTGTCAGATTCTAAGACCTTATCCGACGAATGCGGCAATTATACCTTTTTAAAGACTTTCTCCTGGATTTTATACATTTGGACTTCAGTTTACTTTCTGGGTTGTTGCAAGAACTTTCCACAGGACTGTCATTCTCCGAGAGTTTACATTTAAAGGACTTATCGTGGTGACGATATTGGTATCCAGGTACTGTACCATTATATTTCTGTGTGATTGTATTGACTTGTTGCTATAACGCTGTTTTACTGTATAATTGTATTGATTTAGTGTATTGTATTGTTAGGGTTGTTTTAAGAAAAAATTATAGTTATTTGTTAACAAAAAACCACTGACTTCTTTGTTCATTCCCCTAGACATTTCACGCTGCCTAGTGTACAGAATCTGATTTTTTTTATCCCCATTACAAAATTTGTTTTCATCGCGCATACGTGATCAGTTTATGTTAGGTTCCGTAACAATACATAGGCATATGCATGTTCATATATAATTCGTTGATATGTAAATTATTTAAAACGTACTTACATTCATATACGGACATATTGTTTATATATATATATATATATATATATATATATATATATATATTAAATCATAATTATTGTTCACCGAGTAATATCATGACAATTTCATGAAATTTACGCTATACAGGGTGATATTTCTTACACTACCATATAAGATACCACAACAAGTTTCGAAATACCTCAGCTATATCACAAAAGTTTGCAAGTTTTGAAAATGCCGTTTACCTGCCGCGTGAACGCTTGCCGCCCGCGCCAGTGTGTTTCGATCTTACAAGGATTGTAATTTCTTTATCGTTATTTGAGTCCAAAATTTTGGATGATATTTTTTTGTTTCTTTCTCTTTTCTTCTGTATAGTTGACTGTCCAAAACCGACATAGGCCAGTGTAATATTTGAAGATTTGCATCTGAAATTTTTATTTGACCTTTTCCTTTATCAAGGTCAGAGCCAAGAGGAGGTTTCTTGTAATGGATGTTTACGTAAATATTGCAATTTATAGGCTAATCAAATGCCTGTGGCTATAAAGGTATTAACTCACGCCAGCTTGATCAGGCTACACGTGATGGGAATTATGACATAAATCCGGCTTATCCTGACTGGATGAGCACATGGATCACTGCTCCAGGCCACACAAATATTAAAAATTGTTTACAGACTCTGGAAAACAAAATAATGAGCGTTAGGGCGATAGTTTTTTTATTTCCAAGACGAGACATAACAAATGGTATATCGACGGATAAAATACGTGTAATTTCTCAAAATGTTATACATGAACAACACAAGTTTTTTTTGTTAACCTTTATGAATTCTTTGAAGAGATCAAGACAGAACCAATCAGCTCGATTCCAGCAGTGCTCTGACACAAAAATAAGTTTTTTTTTTCATGTTACCCTTATTTTATCATCTGATCAACGTCAGAGTTCACTATGTTACTCTAATTGTACCATGGTATTACCGTTTGTGTTCACTATGTTACTCTCATTGAACAATTTTATTACCGTCAGTGTTCATCACGTTAACTTCATGTAACCATCTTATTACAGTCAGTGTTCATCGCGTTATCCTCATTTTACCATCTTATTAACGGCATTATAGTGTTCATTTTGTTACCCTCAATATACCATTTTATTCCCGTTATTGTTCATTATGCTTCCCTTATTATAACATTTTATTTCAGTCAGTGTTCATTACATTCCCTTGACTTTACTATCCTATTACCAGTGTTCATCGTGTTATCCTAATTTCCCCATATTATTACCGTTAGTATTCCTCTTGTTACCCTAAATATACCATTTTATTTGTGTTTTTGTCATTATGTTTCCCTCATTATAACATTTTATTACAGTCAGTGTTCATCACGTTACCCTCATTTTACCATCTTATTAATGGCGTTAGTGTTCATTTTGCTACCCTCAATATACCATTTTATTTCTGTTATTGTCATTATGTTTCCCTCATTATAACATTTTATTTGTCAGCGTTCATCACGTTATCCTCATTTTACCATCTTATTAACGGCTTTAGTATTCATTTTGTTACCCTCAATACCATTTTATTCCCAGTATTGTTCATTATGCTTCCCTTATTATAACATTTTATTACTCTCATTGTTCATCACGTTCCCTTGAATTTACAATCTTATTTCTAAACAGTGTTCCTTAGATAACCCTCAGTATACCATTTTATTTCTGTACTGTCATTATGTTTCCCTCATTATATCATTTTATTACAGTCAGTGTTCATCACGTTACCCTCATTTTACCATCTTATTAATGGCGTTAGTGTTCATTTTGTTACCCTCAATATACCATTTTACTCCCATTCTTGTTCATTATGCTTCCCTCATTATAATATTTTATTACAGTCAGTGTTCATCACGTTATCCTCGTTTTACCATCTTTTACCCGTTATTGTTCATTATATTTCCCTCATTATAACATTTTATTACAACCAGTGTTCACCACGTTACCCTCTTTTTACCATTTTATTATCGTCAGTGTACCATTTTTTAATACAAGTTTTTTCAAGTTGTTACCATCAGTATTCATTATGTTATCCTCATTGTATCATCTTGTTACCATCAGTTTGCTCGATGTTCCCTCTAATAAGCCATCTTCAAACCATGCCACATAGATTTCATTAGAGAGTGATTCCTTGCCCGTGTGGTTTGCGGCAAACCTTGTGAAAAAAATAGTATCACAGCAAGTCTTCTTTCATTTCATGACTAGCAGTCACGGCGTCAAACAAATGCAAACAAATCCTTTTACAGAAAAGAAAACATTAAATTTACCGCTATGGACAGCGATGTTCAGAGTCCGGTGAACTGTCACTTCCGTGAGCAGTACTCAACTTTATATTCAAATCCAACTCGTTTACGAAACATTTGCGTGCTCGTTGGTACCATATAAGCTACAGGAAATCCCGTCCCTAAAGAAATTTGCATTTTGTACGGACAGCTTCTAATTAACCCATTCAAAGTAATTTTTATTGTTACTTTCTATCATTGGCGCAGTTGGTGGAAGGGGGGGGGGGGGGTTGGAGACATGTCTTTTTATATTCAGGGGGGACGTTCAATTTTATATATCCCCCACATTTTGCTAATTGAATGAGCTTTAACTGTAATTTGGAAATGTTGTGAACAAAAATGTATCACGCTGTTGCATAATTCTTCAAATATGAATGAACTGTTTCAGAAATGAATAAAATAACAAAATGACGTGTAATATAACAGGATTCACAAGTACATGGATCAACGACATTGTTGTAATCAGTCATTAAACGCTCAGATGAAAAAAAAATTCATGAACCTTTTTATAGACTAGAATTTGTAGATTTTTCTCTTTCGTTTTGTTCCTAAAGCGATATTATTTCTTTTTATTTTATTCCCGAATTGCTTCAAATTGGATTAATTTTATAAAAACTTAAACAATTTCCCAAACCGCAGTGGAAGAACAGACTGCCCTCACACGCCCATTCAATACGTCAGACAGTCGCGATTCCCTATAAATATTTGTCTACCCCCCCCCCCCCCCCATCGACTGAGTCCTGAATCCACCACTAATAATACTTATAATAATGAAATTATTATTTTATATTTTAATAATAATAATAATAATAATAATAATAAAAATAATAATAATAATAATTATTATTATTATTATTAGAACTTAATAATAATAATGATAATAATAATAATCTATATTATAATTATTGTTATTATTATTATTATTATTATTATTATTATTATTATTATTATTATTATCATTGTTAATATTATTAACACACAATGTAAAATAAATCTGGTATACCTCATTACAAGGGCCACATTGAAATGAAAATTGCGCCCCTGCTCGCTCAAGGCCATCTGGGCGTGCACGTTGCTTAGTCTAGTCATTAAACATATTGCATCACGTTTACAGGTTAGGTAAACGTAATAGCACGTAGCATTGTTTCATGCAAGCACGTGGCATTGTTATGTGCATGGTAGATTTCATCCAGAACAGAGACTGGGCCCTGATGTGATTGGCTGGTGCAAAGCGTGACGTCACAGGCCAAATTTAGAAATGACTTAAATCTAGCAATACATCATATTTTTATTCTTCCCTGAAAATTTAGGGCTGACAGTGCCAAAAATACTAAGCTTTTGATGAGACCTTCATTTTTAGTCATAGGGGATTTCCCTGTGTGTGACGTCACTGCCGAGTTGATAGTGCTCGTAGATGTGTCAATAGTTTTATGAACGAAGCAAACAACCTCATGTTTTTTCGTTGAAAAATCCAGGAATTTAGTTCATTTTATGTAAAATCTATATTAATTTGTTTTTAATAGGCAATTGTGATATATGATGATATAATAAGATTTGGAATACGTTTGCTTGACCTATAACTCATCAATAAACTTTCCCACCCGGAGGCTACATGTGCCGATAATTTATGCTACAGACGTATACAAGCAGCGGGCGTTGACCTTTATTTACATAACTGTCGGAATACAGAAATGAACGACTCAGAACGGTATAATTTCTCTTAAAGGTAGCAATTTTAATCAAGAGTTTGTTTTGCATGTCTTCTCAGAAGGTGTTTTAATTAAAGAACTGACTTTATCCAATTTGTTAATAGGCCATGATTATTGAAGTCGTCGTATCAGACATCTCAGGAGGGAGGTAACCAAGAGACTTGCCTGAGCTTGTAATTAAATTAGAACGGCCCCTGTTCTGCCTAACCGTGACAACCCGAATCATTTGGCAATGATAATTGGGCTGGTAAGCCTACATGAATAGAGAGTCCGCTATCCAGGAGATTTGTCCCAACTCTCTCACTCCCGAAATGGCAACTGGAGTCTCTCCTAAGGTTTGCTAACAGCATAAATAAACAACCTGGCATGCCTTGACAGAGTCAGAACACTGGCATTCAAGCTTTGGTTAGACCTTATTCAACTGAGGACTAAAGACTCGCATATTTCCGAGACTTTATGAACAGGTTCACAGTAACGTACATAGTATTTATGCTTTATTAATTAACTCCTATCTTATCAATCATGTGTCATCCGTATAACATCTACACACTGACAATTAATGGACAAATATTCACAAAGGAGTTAAAATTAGTA
The DNA here is from genome assembly GCA_026874595.1 of Sipunculus nudus. Taxonomy (NCBI): domain Eukaryota; kingdom Metazoa; phylum Annelida; class Sipuncula; order Golfingiida; family Sipunculidae; genus Sipunculus; species Sipunculus nudus. Next base: position 61,086,038 of record CM049312.1, read on the forward strand.
TACTCACGATAACAAAAACATAATCTAGATTTTTAAATGTTCTGAAGTTGTTAATTCATATAACAAACGTAGAGGGTAAATTTTAATGTGCTGTGACCCCTATTTGTGCTGTTATAATTGGAAATGTGCAGTTGTGAATTGCATGGATTTGTACAGTTCCCGCCACAGACCGAAACATTTTTATTCTCATGAGTAAATAATAGAATTTCATCGATCTCCCATATAAAGGCTATATACACTATATAATGGGTTATTCATATAATATGTATAAGTTAACTGGTATATATTCAGTCTTAAAATTTAAGGGCCTCAATCTGTCCTTGGTGCATACACACTTAAAGGGACATAATCAGGAGCAAAACTTTGCCCATTCTTTCACACTATCAGTTCAATTTTGCTGAATACAAAAGTTTCCCAGCAAAACCATCCCAGCACACAGTCTCAGTATCTCGCACACAGCTATTTAAAAACTTGTTATGGTTCCGCGTGTTGGTAAACACTGTCCACTTGCGTATGTTTACCATAACAAGGTCACGTGACCGGAGTTCCCAATATGAACCTCAACACGTGATGTTTCAGCCAGCGGGAACATGTATTACATTTTTTTTTGGCCAAGTTAGTAGATGCATCTCCTGATTGACACGAGTTATGGCTCCGCCATGCACTCAGTCCCACATGTTGTGTTTATGTTGACACCTGTGATCGCTCCCGATACACTGTTTTTAAACACTCGTTTACAGGAGAAAGCAAACGGTTTAAAGGCAATATTTTTGCAGGGACAGGTTAATTTTAAAGGGAAGAAGCTATTTTTCCTGTTAATTCTGCATGCTTTATAGGTGATTGGGCCCCTTGAAACTTCGATGTCGCATGTCGTTATAATTGGTGTACCGCTTGTGTATATGATTACGCCGACTAAAATGTTTGAACACTGGTAATAAAGGAAACATTTAGCCCCGTGAGCTGTCAGCCTAAAAAGGCAGCCTAACGTTTATTAACACTGTTTAAGTCTGCAATTTATAGTTTCATTGTTAATTTATGTTTAATTGCAAAAGGTCGAATCATGTACAATTCTTAAGATAAATGTAATTTGGTGAGAATAGAAAGAAAAAAAATAGAGAAAGGAAGAAAATACATGTACCGATGCAATGTAAATACTGGCCCCCAGGTGGCCTGATAAATAATTTTTTTCTTAACGGACTCACTTCTTAATTATATTTATCATTGTTATTATTATTAATTATTATTATTATTATTATTATTATTATTATTATTATTATTATTATTACTATTTGATCATCTCACTTTAATTAATGTTTGAACACTTTTAAATGGCCATTTAATTAATATTTTGACACTGCAAATTCTCTTTTACCACAGAGGGATAACATACAGAGTATTAAATGCCCTGAATTTTATTCTGAGGATAATAACCACAGGAGATACCAATTCCAACTGGGGATAGAGAACATTGCTCTTAATCGCTATACAGTCTGAGCACACACCAGGGCGGGTCAGTCACCGATATAATGTATTCGAGTCCTTATGGCTGATGCCAGGTCCTGCATGTTAAAGTGACTTTCATCCACACCATAACGCTTGGGCAAATTGAATTATTGTGACTGGACAAAAAATTACGATAGCTATTGTAGTGTATAAAATAACCCAATAACGTGTCAGCTGTTAACTTAAAAACACTTTACGCACATTTTTATTGCTACCTCTTGGTTCACTCTCAGTTGGTCAACGGCCGCTGCCGCTCATGGTCACTTGTTTAATGTTTGCATCGCGGCCTTGAAGCGGGGAGGATTCATGGAAGACTTGGTTGTAATAATGGTTAATGATCTTGGCGAGCAATGCTCGCTTCCAGGGGACCGGTCAGAGTGAAAGTCATCTAAGAAGGTGAAAAGGGAGGGATTTACAGGATTTATATTGTTTCCCTGGCCATATAACAAATAAATATGGTTATAAATATAAATCTTCTATAATCAAACTCACAAGGATGACACATATACACCAAACTCCACTCATCAAACCACCAAACCACCATTCCGTCTCTTTCCAAGAACTCTCTCTCTCTCTCTCTCTGTCTCTCTGTCTCTCTCTCTCTCTCTCTCTCTCTCTCGTAAAAACATAATACATTGAGTGACAGATAGAAAATGGAGATGCACGTCCCTTACCTCCTTAAGGCCAAAAACGTCTGGTTCTCAGGACCGCCCGCGTCAATTGTAACCCCCATATAAATATATTTTAATTTTATTTTCATCTTTCAAGAAGAAAAAAAATGTTACAATTTTTGATCAGATTTCCTTTCTCATGTAGTGTTTTTACCTGTTTAGCAAAAAAATTCTGTTATTATCATGCTTTCCCCTGATCCAATGACATTTCTATCGAAACATACAAAAAAAGATGTCTTTCCCGAGGCATGTCAGTTGCTAATTTCAAACCAAACATCAACAACAGCATTGCAAAAAGAGCATCGAGAATCTGACCAATCAAATAAAGCTTTGTAAACCCATTCCGTTTCTAGGTATGTGTACTTGTACAGACGGCATGTTAACAGTGTATTTTTTACATTTATTTCATCGGATTTGATTAGCGTTAGTCATTTCGGCCTGAACGCGTACAGCTTGCTCATTGCGGAAAAATCCAAGCTGGTATCAAGATGGCCCTATTAGTTCCATGTGATTGTAAATCTCTGCTCAGAGCTTCCGGTTTTGTATGGATGCCTTCTCTACTTCAATGTTCTTGTAGGCTTATTTTCGTAGTCTGCTTAAGAATTTCCCATTCTCCATGTTGGATGAACAGGAACTGTATGCAGCATTAATTCTATCAACGAGGGAAGGGCTGTAATGATGTTTTGGGGGATATGGGGGTGCTTTTAAGACATTTTTATTAATGATAGTAGTGGTCTGTAAAATTCGAATTTGGAGGTTCCAATGTTCCACTGGTTTGTGAGCTGAACAAATATATAAACTCAAAGAAAAAAAAGGTGCAAGAAAATTTAGGTGCACGTATCAGTTTCTTTTTATGTATATGATGTTGACACCATCACGTAAATGGTTAATCTTAACCCTCGAACCCTGACGGCTATATTTATTTCCGGAAATCAGATCCGTAAATCATATTACAGAAGACACAGAGTAAAAAGGAAATATGAAACTGTAGTTAACTCTTCTCTTCCTAGGGGGCGGCAGAAACAGGTTTTGCAGACTTCACATTTTAGCGGACACCGGTGTCGCGCCAAGAAGCATCCATCCCATTTTGTATGCAACATTGATGATAAAGCATTATCGAATTCCAAACACTTTCCATCTTCTGGTGAAACTATAAGAGTGAAAATATTTGTCAATGGGTCCATGTTTTCATTATATTTTTTTTTTTTCTTTTTCCAGTAAGTTATAAACACAAATAGATTGATCCTCAGGGCAATATTTTTTTTTTAATTTTAATGAGAAAACTAAGAAATTGGGTTAAATGAATCACGCCTTTCACGTCAAAAAAAAAATAAATAAAAGGTATGGTTCTTTGACAAAGGAACCGTTATTTGTGTAGATTCCGGGGTCTCTTAGAATGATCTTAACATACTGAAGATAAATTTAAATTCTCAATTAATACTTTACTGCACTGTTTCTGAGACTGCCTTCGTAAATAGCACATCTGACTGACATAACAAGAGACATTTTCTTCCTAGGATATTAATAACCATTATTAATGTACCAGCACAATAGCGCCTAAGTTTTTATATGTTTTGTAGTTCTAAACAATTGATGATTATACGACCTCAATTTGAAGTCAGTCAGCCTTTTCCTTAACGGGATTACAAGACCGATTCCAGGTTGTCAGGCTCAACATTTCAAACTGTTATACTCGCATATATATATATATATATATATATATATATATATATATATATATATATATATATTGTTACATGTATCTGTTTGTTATGCGCGAGATTTTACATAACTTGGCATGTGCTAGGCATTCTGAATCGTGTTAAGCGCAAACCCTGTGCGCTGATATGGGTACCACACTTGCTGAACTCTCGCGGAGTGCAAAGACAGCGTACTCATTGTAGTCTAGAAATTTCGAGTCTGTTCATATTGTTGTTGTCTAGAGGGTTCCAGAATGGAAGGTTCTGGGCTTCGGGTGAAAAGCTAGCAGGGGCTGTGTTTAGAGCCGGCAGAGAGAAAAATACAAGCGGACACGGAAGAGTGTGACTCTCTCGTCAGTTTTTGGGACCTACACCGATAATTGCGGAAATTACAGATATTCTACGGACTTTACAGACTAAATACGGATTGTCTTCAGTTTTCCTTTGGGATTATTACCAGAACTTCACTTTTGGATTACAACAGATTTTTTTTCTAGATTTAATCGGACTATTCTCCGAGTAGATTTACAGGAACAGTTCATCTGGATTAGAACTCTGGTTAAAAGACTCTTGTGAATTTATATATATATATATATATATATATATATATATATATATATATATGAATATATATGTGTGTGTGTGTGTGTGTGATATGGTTCGATGATTTTATTTTTCTTTTTTTTTTTAGATTATTTTTCCTACCGTGAAGGTGCGTCGGTCGCGATCTTCTGTAGAATCGTTGTGTCTTCTCCGTCCTCCATTTGGACGAATCAGATCCAATCCCACTTTCTGACACCAAATTTGTGATGGGGTTCGATGACAACACCTTCATTGGTTTGACTCAGTTTATTACGACAACTTGCGTATGAACAAAAAAAAAACCCACTTTCATGGGTTCTTCCCTGCGATAATAATCACAGAGGATCGCCGCTTGTTCCTATATGAACCTGGCTTTACTGTTCCGGTGGTACATAGTTTGCAGCTCACAAGTCTGTGTCGTTGCTCTCAATCGAAAGTATTAGTATTTGTTTGCTTGCTTGTTTGTCACTCTTCCTTCCTTCCGTTGACATAATTATTACGTAAACTTAGAGAAGCGGCTTGAATGCCGAAGTGTGAAACTTGAATTAAATTATAACTTAGCTGTCGCGGAGCGACTGAAAATGACTAACTATTTGTAACTACTGAAACGACGACACATTTATGAAATTAGCATCACTACAGCCTGAAGATTCGCGCTCTGACAGGGGGTGCATTCTCCTTATATACTGGGTAAAAGGAATTAATTAACGGAACAACCAATAGAAAACCGAATTTTTGTGGAAGAAAGTACCCCTAACTATCCCTGACTATATATGAATAAATTAATATTTAGCATCTCGGTCCAGGGTATTTCGACCTGTTGTTTCTCATAACCTTGCAACATCTGGTAGAGTAATAGTTTTGTCTGAACCATTTAAGATTACAGTGCAAGTGGACACTGGCCAACGACAAACTAATAAGCTTAAAGCTCGACCAGATGTTTCTGCAATAAAACTCTCATTTATCATACGTGGTCAGCACGCTGGATGTGACAAGCTGACCTTGGTCGGGTCATGTGCAACATATTACCAGATGTCGTCTGGGTTTGTTTACAATAAGGACATGGGGAAAAGAGTGACCTTGTCACACCTTTATATATATATATATATATATATATATATATATATATATATATATATATATATATATATATATATATATATAACTTTAATAACGACACTTTCGATATTTGATTGTTATAATGTTTAAAACGTTTCCCCTTTTATTTAATCCGTTAATAATGGTACGATTTCGAACACCGGGGGCAGATCATAAAACAGAATTAATTATCTTATGGGCCACATGCGATGATTCCTTCACCAAGTTAGTTAAGGCTTCTTGCTCTTGCTGTTACAGAGATACGGTCTACATGAAGAGGAAATAAGACTCAGAAGCCTCAAGCAAATTCATGAAACGTGATCTCATCATCCACATTCCACTCCATTGCATTTAATCTTATATATAGGTCCATCTAATCATAAAGGTCTTCACCAGCGGAAAACGCACAGAAGGTGTCCCGTTTCCGAAAGACACCGGTGCCTCCGCCGCTACTTGTAAGCTACCCCCTGAATCACTATCACTTTATATATATATATCATCTTGAACCTTTTACGTGCAGAGTGTCATTCGTGCGCCATGCACTGTAAAAATAACTTAGTAGATATGTCTACACACACACACACACACACACACACATATATATATATATATGTATATATATATATATGTTTATATATAATGCATGGCTCTCTGCTCGTAACCAGGTAGATGCAACGTATCTTTTTTGGCCACATTGACCTGCAACCATACGTCTGCATGTATTAAAGAAGCCATATTCTATATATTATTAAGGTTAATCCGCTCTACTAATCCCACACACACTGAATCAACTGGGTTATCATTGGTGCCTGGTCCTGTTAATGATTCATTAGATCTTATAATACAACAATGATTACCATTGCCATTATCGGGCGGGACTCATACCTGCTTGGCACATAGTCCTCACGCCTATGTATGTATGTATGTATGTATGCACTTAATTTTAGAATTTCAGTTTGTGCGAGGCAATCAAGATTGAAATTCAAGAAAATGTAAGATTTTGACGAAAATCGGCCTAGAAACTTTAATATTTTTGTCATATTCTTTGTATTCTTAATATTCTTTAATACTGAAAACAAGAGAAGCCTTTGCCACACCTTTAAGGAAAATTGAGAGTGTGTAAGAAAAGAGTCTCTTATTACAAAGTTTGAAGACATTTTCTTGAGATATATGATTCATTATCTATATTTACTCAGTTATCTCATGAGAGTGCATGAAATGGAGTCCCCGCTAAAATCTCTTTCTCTGTATAAACGTTGCAGTTATAACTGTTGAGTAAAGAACCTTGCTGTTTACATATTCGTTGGTTTCATAACTTTGTTTAAGTGTCTGGGAAATTTGTCTTGAATGTTTCAGGTTAAGTCTGGTATGGCGGATTCGGTCCCCCCTGTGGCTATCCCTTGATTTTGCCCCTTGGACCACGTGTAAGTTAAGCCCTTTGTTACACACGGACAAACTTCGTTGTTTTTGTTCTTTATACCATGTAAACGACTTCTAGACAGAATCGGACGAAATATTGGATTCGACATATAGTGTAAACACAATGAAGAATCTATTTATCGGATATTATTATCACTTTATATTATACTGTTTCGTGTCATATGCATGAAACATGGAATCAACATGAGATCTCGTTTCTGACTGACGACATTTCCCGGTATTTATGTCCGACACCACCTGACTGACATTGGCGTGAGCTGCTCCCTGCATTGCCCGCCCTGATTTGTTCATTCAACGTTATTTGCACAATGTGCCCTTATCATATCAATAACGGCACAAAGCTTCAAGGCTGGGGTGCTTGTTTAAAGCCGTGGTCCCAACCAGCCGTACTTGCAAGTGCGTGCTGTCTACTTGCATAAACGTGGGCGAAACTTGGGGATTCGCACGTGGCGAGTACCGCCTCAGTACGGATTTGGGAGCACGCAGACACGCCGTAGCACTTTTAGTGCAGGAGGATTTTTCGCTGCGTTCGGGCTGCGTTCGGGCTACGTGTTCACCCCCGACAACGGGCGGAAAAACTCACGTTCCTCGCACTTGCACCCATTTACAACATGCGAGTGAGTAAGGACACCGTACGTGAGCAGCACGTGTATGTACTGCCTCCGTACGACAACGTGGCATTCGCAGAGAGATCGTATACGTTACAAGCACGTTGTAAGCACGTACAACTCACTTACCATGTGCGCATCGTACGATGCACGCAAGCGCTCACGGGCCACGTACTTACACCTTGCGCAACCGTGCGTTGACGCACTCCCTCTCTTCACTTGCCACTCCCTCCCCACGTTTTCAGAAAAACGTGGCGGCCGTTGCCTCCCCAAAAAACGTCAGGACATAAAACATGCACGATGGGTTTTGACCGCGGCTTAAACGACTGATCATTGATTTACAGCTCGCACTGACAAGCAATGAAGCGAAGATATCCGCCTGCTACATATTATGGCCGATCTTGTTTATCGGCGTCGGCACCCTTCCACCAGAGGTCGTTTCTACGCGAAACGAATCTCATCCTGGGAGGCAATGTGGGACTGCCGGGACTACGACCTCTGGCGGAAGGGTGCGATATAGTTTCCTCTGTTCATACGATACAATCGCCGATTTTGTCGAAAATTGCTGACATGACAAAATATTGCCAGACTCAGATTCTAACACCCCGCCAACTAAATCCCACGATTTTGATCGTGCGATAGAATCAGCGGAATTACACCCGGCTTATAACAAAGGTGACCAACACAGAAGTGTGGAAAGTCTCTTCCGGTTATTAATATATAACATACGTGATATTAGAGGATCATGGTATTATCCCATTAGAATAGTCGTCGTATTTGTAATACATGTACAATCAAGGAAGTTACTTAAAAGGTCATGACCCAAGCTATTATGACTCAAGTCATTACACCTATCACTCATCTGCTCAGCAGGACACATGGAGGACACTCTTACTCCCGAAATGGCAAATGATGTCTTATTAAGCTCACTATCAACTAAATAAGGAACCTTCGAGAATAGCGATTCTTAAAAGATTTCATTTGACATTTTGGCAGTGAGAACTTTACTCTCGTTTCCGGAAAAGGGGTCACGCCAGGGCAGATCATTGACAAATGTTATGATTATAATTAGTACTATTATTATTGTTATTATTTTTATTATTATTATTAGCATTATTATTATTATTATTTTAATTTTATTTTTTATTATAATTATTATTTACTTATATAACCATTTTTCTTATAATTTTAATATCAAGAATTATTGTCAACTGCCATATATGTTAGAATGTATTTGCGTTCTATGGAGTGAACCCCTAAATAAGGTATACATAACAATAATGTTGATTACATTTCCTGTTATTGAATGTTCTTGTTCATGTAAGTTTACATATCTTTTTAAAATATTTTATGATTCTTAATTTAACCATGATTTAATTATATCTTTAAAACTGCTTTAGCATTTGCAAACTGATAAGTTTTTTTACTTGTACACTTAAATGCAAAGTCAATTGCAAGATTACCATATACAAGTAAAGATCTCTATTTAAATATGAAAATGTGACATTTTCAAATGTAAAGGATATTGCATTCTAACCCAAGCCTGATAGATTCTTGATCTATTATAATTCGGCGTCTAGCAATTCACATTCGTATCAAATGCCATACTTCGATTGTTTCCCAGAATGGTGCTTTCCAGTCGCTGAACTTCTGAAGTGTTGCTCTATATGCTTTCGGTATTTGGCATTTGGCATCTTGTGTTATCGAACGCTAAAGAGCCCTGGTCCGGTTACGGGACAATATTATTTACACCCTACCGGGGACGGGTGCACAAGTATAGACCGTGAGAAGATATGGGAATCAATTTGGAAGGCCGTGCCAGAAGCGGATCTAGGGGGAGGGGCCAGGGAGTCCTGACCCCCCCCCCCCCCCCCCCTTTTCAGCCGACGCAGTCTTTTTTTTGAGGGTTTCGGACCGATTTTTGCGGGCAGGGCCCCCTTTTATTTGACCCGGGAACCTCTCTTTTTAGGTTTGCCATTAGTCCTCCTGTGTTGGACCCCTCCTTTTCTTAACTCCTGGATCCGCCCCTGTGTTGCGCTGTACGACTTGATTAAAGTTTACTCTATTTACTGTTAATAAACGGTTGAACACGAGAACCTGCGTGTGGATATTTAAAAACATATATATATTCTGTGTACATATATTTATTAGCACAACTGATTAGGTCAAGCAAAAGTATTCTAAATCTTATTATATTGCCATATAACACACTTGCCTTAAAAAAATATTATACATATATTAATATAGATTTTACATTTACTGAACCAAATTCCTGGAAGAAACACATTTCCCCATAAAAAACTTGATGTTGAGTGATTTGTTAAAAAGCGATATGCATATCTATGAGTACTGTCAACTCGGCATTAACTTCAGCCATAGAAAAAAAAACCCTGTGACTAAAGATTCTAGTTCTCATCGAAAGCTTATTTTTCCTGACACAGTCAGCCCCAAATGTTCAATTTTGGGCTTTGATAGAGGCTCCATCCGGTCCCATGTGGATTCTTAATTAAAAGTTGTTACAAGTGAAAGGAAACACTTTGTTATCTGTCTGACACTCAGACTACTGTCATGATCCGTTATGCGCAGAATATATGTCGCAGTGACCTTATTTGAGGTTATTAATACAATTTCTCAAGGCCCTCCTTTAATATTGCACTATTTGGACATCATACTTTCAAGGTGCTCAAATCATGTTTTTCCCTTAACTTGCAGAATATAGCTATTTTCAGGTTTCATAGGAGATTTTTCATCCCCTCTCTGATGCAAAGTTAAATGTTTCTAGTACTAAACATTAGGGTGTAAACATTAGTGAAGAAAAACAACTGAAATAGTGCAGTTTTGTTTGACGGTGCCGATCATAAGTGTCTGGAAATAAATACACATGGAAATCATGTTTAATTTATTTCCTTACGCAGGGGAAGCAGTAGAATGTAAAATCCAACTTTGATGGGTCAAAATCGTTGTCTTTCGGATAATCATTGCTGCCATATATGAACTAGCGCAAAAAATACCATAATATAATATTGCTTACATGGAAGTGAAAGAGCATTTTGCCTTTCATAAGAAGAAAGACAATATAAAGGCTTCGAAAAGAAAACCAATTGGTTATGACATGAAAATTATGTATCTTGGCTGGTAGACTAAATGTTGAAACTTTGAATTGAAAGTGAATTCATGATTATATACATTATGGTACATATTATTTTTATTTCTGCATTATTCTTGTCTTTCTACTTTGTTGCAGGAGTTAGTGTGTCCTAGCTGCAGAGTGGTATCGAGGTTCCAGTGCCCCGTCTTGTGCATTGATAAATATATAAAGGGACATAATCAGGAGCAATATTATGCCTATTGTTTTACGCTATATGGTCATTTTTTTTTTAAACAAAAATTTCCCATCAAAACCATTCAAGCACATACAATCAGTACATCCTATACAGCTGTTTAACACCTTGTCATGGTTCCACGGGTGAGTAAACACAGTCCACGTGTTTTTGTCTACCATCACGACTGGAGGTCCGATTTTGCGCATGCGCTACATATCCAAAACAAGAACTGTCAAACGCATTATTTTAACATTCGTGTACAGGAGTAAAATTTTCAGGGCAAAATTTTGGCAGGTACTAATATTTAAAAGAGAAAACGCTGTTTTTCGTTAAAAGTCAATCTGCTTTATACTTAATTAGGCCCCTTAAACAGTGACAGTTTAAATATAAGTTTAAGTATGTGGTTTTTTATTAATGTATGGGTTGCCGCTGTAAAAAAAATATATATATAACAGTTTTCTTACATGGCTTTGTTCACAGGGGTGCCCATACAGTAAAAATGAAGGTTTTTTTTGTTGTGTCTATACATACACACGAATTATTTGATCTACTGTATAAAATGTTTCTTGTCTCATGCGTCTAAGGTTTCCTTACACAGGCAATATATAATGATATTTGATTGTCAAAAAAACAGTCCTAGTGACACCATAAACACAGATAATCAAGTTACAGTGAGGAAACAATCATTGTCCAAAAATTCCTTTCTGCAATACATCAGCCAGTGCATTTAAAACAAACCGTTAAGGCTACCTATCACCCGGCTGGTATTGGTATACTGTGGTTGTCTTCTTATTTGCGGTGGTTTCAAATTCGCGATATTCGCGGTCGCTCCCTGACCGCGAAAATGAAACCACGCAGTTTTGAATGCACATACCAGACCATAATCATTAATTTCAGAAGCTGCCGATAGTTTGCGACAGTTGATATTTATCTTCAGCCACGTAGTAATGTCCATCGAGCCTGGTGCATATACGTTAAATAATTCAGGGAGAATGCTGGGCCCTTTTTAAATATCGGTTGGCTTAGATGCAAAAACAGGGACCCTTTGCAGGTGCGTGCTAACTCCGGCGGACGCGCCCGGCAGTTATTCCTTTCCCCCGGCACATGACTGGAAAGTGTCAATGCCCGCTGGGCAGTAATAAAAAACAAGAGACAAATATTTGGCTTTGAACATTCATCGTTTCTTAATTTTTTCATGTCCTGTTGAATGTTCGAACATGCGATATCCGTACAGAGAAATAGGAGACCTAGATAATAGTGAAATCACCGGTAAATGAAATTATTTTTGATAATAAAATATACTACTATACCAATGATAGAGCGCGAAAAAGGAACCCCGTGAAACTTTTAAAAATATGAAAACCGCGAAAATTCAGCCCCGACAATATAAAGGCAACCAGAGTATATCTTTAATCAGATATATTGTCCTGTGTGCCTGCATGTGGAATAAAAAACAAACAATTGGCCGTTTGAGTTGAATGTGTTTGTATATGTGTGCATTTATTAAAGATCTCAGCCTTGTTTTTTGTTACGCCTTCATTATTGGACTAAAAAATATTTCCACCATGATGTACTCTTTATACATTTTATTCAAGTTAAACATGTTATAATACAATAGCAAACATAAATATAACATTGTAAATGAAAAGGTCAGTCACAAAAACATATAATGACAGTAATCTTCTTCATCTTCTAAGTGTTGCCAAAGTTTAATTATTATAAATATAATGTAACGTAAATGTAATATAACTTAATAGGAATTCACGTTTGCACTGGCACAAATCCTTTCCATTTTAATATTATGATTACTTCCGGAAAGTGGAACCGATAAAAATAGGTACCCATACAAGTACAGAAAGACCACGCTAGGGCAGAAAATATGAGCTTATCATATTTAATGATGTTAGAACCTGGTATCCTGTATGTCAATTTATTGACATTTTTCCTTTGTTTTTAATAGAATGCACCAGATCTGTTAATTCCAGCCGATGAAATCTTCCATGCGGTATAGATTTTTGCTGACAGATGTTAAGACAGATGAAACTGCACAGTCAAATAGATAGCATTACAATGACATCTATTAGAGGGTATGGTCAATGGCCCGGTGACGCCATGTCAACTACATTGACTCAGTAACACCATGTCAACTAAAATGACACAGTGACGCCATTTAAGCTATAAAGATTCAGTGACGCCATATGAACTACAGTGACACAGCAATGCCATGTCTACTACAATGACTCAGCGACCCAATGTCAAATATAAAGACCCAGTGACGCCATGAGAACGTACTTCGAGACACAGAGACGCCGTGTCAACTACAGTTATTCGGTGAGGCCTCGTCAACTACAATGACCCAGTGACGCCATGACAACTACAATGACTCAGTGACGCCATGTCAAGTACAATGACTCAGTTACGCCATGTCAATTATAATGGCTCGGTGACCAATGATAGAAGATTAATATCGAAGAGCAGAGGGAGGGCGAGGAGGTTCGGAGGATATTTTAAGCGGGTATGCGATTTGTTTTTGTTTTTTTTTTTTTGGGGGGGGGGGGGAGCTCTTGTCGGTTTGAAATGTCTTGTTTTCTTAAAATACAAGACCCCTGGTTCAGTGTTAAAATAGCTTTTAGTCACGTGTATAATAGTCTCTATTCAGCGGGCAAAAGCAAACCTCTAATATAGATAATGACTATGTACACTTTAAGTCCAGGGGAAGTTATGCAACAATAATACTAATAATAAAAATGATAATAATAATCATTATTACTATATGTAGTAGTAATAGTAGTATTATAATTATAATAATATCAATGATAATAATAATAATAATAATAATAATAATAATAATAATAGTAAAATAATAATTATATATTTCATAAATAAAATAATTAAATTTATTTTAAAAAGCGTAACATTCACGTAATGCATGCTTTAAAGGCTGATATATAAAGAAAAGATGATACATTGATAACGAAGTATAAATTTAAAAGAACATCAGACAATTAATTAAATTTTGAATAAAAACTAAAATTTAGAAAAAGGCCAAGTTCCATATAGTATGAATAACGATTGAATAATGTAACTCAAGAAAAAGGCGTGTTTTTAATTTGCTAATATAGTACAAGCAAAGCTGAATGCCGTTTTGTATAATTAACGATTTGGTAAATGGCTTATAAAAAATTTTGGCCATTTCAACGTAATACTCTGACTGAACAACAACAACAACAAAGTTTTTATTTGAAAGGCTTCATGACCCAAAGTACAAATAACTTAAGTAACATATAAATATACACAAGTTTGCCATCGCTTTCTGCAAATATGTGTTAAATCATGTTAAAAGATATATATGTCGTAGAAAAGAATAGCACTAATATACACAAATGTGAATATATATATTTACAATTTTCAATTATACATAAATTACAGTACCCAGTGAATTTATTAATTCAAGTACTACTTTATGGAATATTATTTTCTGAAATGTTTTCCTGTCTCACTCTGTTTACCTGAAATAAATATACACCTAAATCATATTGTATCCTATGATTCTGTGTTCTCAAAATCTGGATAAGCCCATATTTATTTTGTGGAAAATTCTGTATAAATGATAAAAATTTCTTTCTTAAATCTTTATGTCCGGAACACTTGAAAAGAATGTGGGCCTCATCTTCAATTTTACCATTCTCACAAAATTTACATAGTCTCATATTTAGTGTAATATTACTTCTTCTGCCTACTTCAATCTCAAAATCATGGTCACTTAGTCGAAATTTTGCTAAAACCTGTCTATAGATGTATGGGATATTATTTAAGTATCGCACTGGTTCAATGCCCTATTTTATTTCACTATATATACTGAGCTTGGATGTTTCCTTTATTTCAGATAACATCTCTTGCTGTCGATATCCTTGACTCTTTGTAGAAACATATCAATGAACATTTTTTCATCACCAACTCCCTGTTCTAACCATGCATTACCAAATTCTTCTGCCTGAAACAAGTTGAATGAGAAGTGTTTGCAGATATACTGGAGCAATGTTATTCATGGCTTCAATCACAATAATATATTTTTTGTTTATTTTACTCTTTATATAAGCATCGGAAACCACTGCCAATTCTGCGCCAGCACAGTTGTTCTGTGACAATAGTCTTGTACATCAGGAGGATGGTTGTTCAATAAAGGTAATAATATAAACCCTTTTTTTTAGTATTTAGTTCACATCGTGATGCATCGTAATATTACTAGAATGACACATGAGTACCTTATAGTTGTATAACAAAGCTTAATTGTAAAGACATTATTTTCATTGTTACGGTCAGCTTCATGTAAGTTGGAAAAAGAACCACTCCCTCAATGTACTTGAAACATGATGACTATAGTTAAGATAATTCAGGTTATTTCGCAATCACGTCTCCATACTATATACTGATTATACAACTGTAGGAGTGATAATTGATATACCTGGGACTGCTATTAGAAGAGTTTATACTTATTAATATGTATTATGACTGAAATGAATATGATTGCCGGGCGTGTCACATCCGGCAGTTTCTTTCTTTCTTACTATAGAAAGCACCCACTTTAGGGTTACTTGCATAAACCTGTAAATTCATTTAATATTTCGTTGATTTGTATTAATTCGGTGTTGAGTTTCATATAAATGAAGAGGTCGACCACACTATGTGATCGTGATTACGAATACATCATTACATATTCATATGACACATTTTGAAATAATAAAACATGTGGGGAGATAAACGCCTTCATTTACTAAGTATATGCACAGCTACAGAGTTCATCCTGGTTTCGGACAACGTGATAGGGCATTAGCACACGATTTCTGTCATTTTATATCCTGGCGTTATCCGGGCCCGGTCACTACTGCCACTGCGAGCATTGGGTGTGTAATCGTCCACATTGCTAGGGTCTCCGAAAGGCGCGCTCATTTGTAAATGAAACACACCCGCGGGCACCGCCTTCCCATTAAGGGTCAACCGTGAAAATCTAACCGCCTCTGCTGAGATTAGAACTCACGTTCTTCTGGCTTTGAGTCATGTGCTTTGCCTCTAGAAGCGGGACACTTTTTCATTCTTTATCATAATTACAATAAAGGGATTGGATAAAAATTGAAGATGTTATAAAAGTGTGCAGAAGTAAAATGGCAAAGGTAAAATAGCAAATGCTAATATACATGGGCATTAATGAGAAAAGTATTTACTCTGTCAAGCTAAAATATTTCCAGTGTGACGTATTTTTACCATAATTGATTGTCTTCTCATTTAATATAACCCTTTCCTGCACATTTGCCCAGTTCAAAGTGAAAAGATGGAACTCGGAGACTATGACACTTAAAAACATACATCGGTTTGGATGGCTAGTAATAACGTTGCCTGCATGGAAGCTACAAGAAAATGCAAAACAATTTTTAATTTTTTTCCCGTGACGAATTGCCTTTTGGCGTCTTCAGCATATCTAGATCTCTGTACTCAAGAAGAAACAACGAAATCAGTAATCAAGCTTAGCGATTATTAGACTCAGTCAATACAGGGGGGGGGGGGAGATATCTAAATTCTCAGATCTGAATATTTGTGCGACGGTGTTGAGAAACAAATACAGACAACGTTAAATCATTGAAAGACTCGGTGTCAGGCTGTGCTTGGTAACGTGGGTGGTCAGAGCCGGTATCGTCACTCTGGGACGACTGTTCAGACGGCTATACAGACTGTTTCAGGGACAAAGTCTGAGCACTTTGCACGATTAAGGGTGAAATAATGGCCCGTCTGGCCTTACGATAGCGCGTGTTTGAGTACGATTACTTGGTGACATTGTTAAGGACAGGTGCGTCAGCAACTATTTAGTCTAGACCTCATGCAAAGTCTAGTGCTAGGAGGGCAGTAGCCAGACTTTTAGCCTCCGTTCATGAATGAGTCCGAACATCTCTTGGGGGGGAGACCTCTTCTGATTCGACACAATCTCAAGCATATTAAAAGGGAATTTATGCAAATTAGCTAAGAGAGTAAGTGCAAATATTTTCATACAAACTGAACTCTACGTTACAATATATGTCTTAACTCTGTCAAAACAACTGTATTATGCATCATATGTTGGGGTTGTTGCATGTCCTCAGGCTGAACATAAAAATCATGAACTGAACCACTTTTGTCAGATCTATCCAAATTAACAGGGTTAACTCTCCACCATATGGGTTGCAGAGCGAAAACCATGTGTCTGTGTAAGAGACTACTACCTTATGAGCGCAAACGCATACAAAGCCAAAGAAGATTGGTTTGCGTTACAGGCCTATAGCAACGAACGCATGGCATGCCAGCGCTCGAAGGTTACTCAAAATGGCGCAGGAAAATGATGTTTTAAGGATTTCGCCTGACATAATTTTATGTCCTCATGGTTTTCCTCAGGTTTCATCTTCTGAATTAATTCATGATGAGTCATGGTGCCCGCCTTTTCTTCTATAATAAAATAAATATCTGAAAAAAGCAATGTTCGGCAGATGAAAAGGTAGCAGAAACCAACATCACGAGGATACCCGAATAAAAAAAATATTCTCTGTGATCCCCGATTCTTTAAATTTCTCATTTGCTGAGTGTTAGGGTTAAAATGAATCTGCATGTCACGTTATGTGAAAAAAATATAAAAAAATAGAGATCTGCATTCTAAGACATACAATTCTCGGCCACAAAATGATGTGCCTATGGTGGGATGATCCCAAAAGAGTGTTTGCTTTCGCTTATTTGGCCTATATTCCAAGGGTCATTCGTTCATAAGTGACAATACAATCGTGAGTATTCCTTAATGGCGTTCCTAAATCCGGATCATGTACCGGATTCACAAAAAAAATCTAATCGAACCTTCATTTGCCGATTCCCGAAATGCCCTGCAAATTTCAGGAGATTCCGTTCATTGTGTGAGTTATGTTGTGAACAAACAAACACACAAACACGAACCAGGTCAAAGCATATAACCTCCTGGCGGAGGCAATTAAAACGACACGAAATCCATGCCCTCAACCAGTTACCTACTTGTATAATAGTCTTTCACCGCTGAATTTGTAGTCATTGATCTGCTGTAAGTTTATGTAAGGTTCACAGCAACGCCTTTTCGTTTTACCATTATATAAATTGCTAGACACCAGCCATACTAGTTCTTGGCTTCGGGTCGGACCTTCAGTTTAAAGTCCCAGAAGTTAATAGACAATTTGGCCCATATCTGTTCCTCACAGAGAAATAACGGTCTAGATTCAATTTCAGCAAAACACTTATTTTTAATTTAATTACTTGAGAGAGTGTTATTTGTAAAATGCCATTAGGTATCGAATATTGGTCAAATAACAAATGATTGTTGATCCTTTCATCATTGAGTTCATTCGCTATATAATTCTTCAAGGGCTGTAATCTTAGATTGTAAGACTAGGGTTGGCTGACACAAACAGATCTCACTATGAATTATGGACAGTGGGTCTATGATTTCATTATCGCGGATGAAGTTGTCAAGATATTACGGTTGTCCTGTACTGGCAGGAAACTTATCATCGTATCTCTCAAAATGTTTTTTAGAGGGGGAAATGCACAGGAAGCAAAGCCTGAAGATATAAGAAATTAAAGACCATTTTTTTCATGAAAATATAGGAAATATATGGAGTCGATAGAAGATCACCTGTAATATATTTCGTCCTGTGTCATGTTTGTTAGCTGACACCTCTCAAACGGATTGGTAAAAAAATATATAAAAAATGCCTTTCCTTCCGAGAATCGTCTTTATGACCCATAACCCAAATCAGTTAAGTACTTGTACATCTTTAACGGGTTGAGTGACCAAAAAACAGGGGAATGCAATATTCATCTAAGCTACACAGGTATAGCATACGCGTCTTCCATTCTTGTCTAAAATGTGTATAAATGCTTCAGTTCTAAGTAATTTATTCCATCAGACGTCTGTGAATCACAGTGACTTTTTTTGTCCATATGAAACATTGATCAAGATATGGGATCATGACGACATTAAGGGAAATGTCATCCTTATTTGCCCAGTACTAGTAGTCCTCGCACCAGTGACATAGTCCTGTTCACACCATCCAAGTCCGAGTCCAAGTCCGAGTCCATGAGGTTCGACTCCAAGCCCATCTTCTTCGAGTCTGAGTCATTTGGAACCCGAGTCAAAGTCCGAGTCAAAGCCCAATACAAATCTTGTCATTAAAAGAAATTTAAAAAGTATATTTGACACAATTATGTTAGTTCACAAGTGTCCTTTAGTAAGCAGAGCTAAAACTAGGTATGTAAGGTCTTATTTTTGTAAAATTCTATTACTATTAGTAGTTCAGCCATGTGCACAGACGTTTTGTAATGTGTGAGAGAGTATACTCTCCCACTGGACTTGAGAAGAATTCCGCCCGATTTCTCGAGTCCTCACCCCCGAGTCCGCGTACGAGTCCGAGTCCTGGACGCTCGAGTCCAAGTCCGAGTAATTAAAAAAGGGGAATTGATACCGGAGTCCAACTGCGGGCTCGGAGTCCTTTATCATTGCTTCGCAATAAAACCGGTCATGACAATTAATACACCTTCTGAACAAGTATTATACGCTTTGTCTCAGTTAAAATCCTCGACCACGACAATGACTGTCAAGCTAGAGACATCCCTTTCGCAGGATGAAAGGGTTAATTGCTTGGTCAGGAAGAAATCGAAGAGCTGATGTAACAATCTGATTGGACATGCACGGGAGCAACAATGTGATCACATGGAAATTGGACCTGTCTTAAATTGCTTCATACATCCGATAGGGCTTCTCACTATATATGGAACAGAAGTGGTGTGTCCCCGGGTAGTGGTACATTAAATGTGTTCTAATCTTATCTTTGTTCATGTGTCTTACTTGAAATGTTTTTATTATTGTAAATTCCCGTGACATGACGTAAACCACATCATACACATCATTGCACCAGTGACATGAAAATATCAGTCAATTTTCATTACTGTAAACTTTTATCTGCGAAATTGTATACACAGAGAAGATTTATCCCTTGGCCATTATATCTGAATCTGTCATGAGATAACTAAGAATATGAAAATAAGAAATTATATATACCAAACTAATAATTAATGAGATTGTAATAATTCACTCTTTTCGTCCATTATCCGATTTCATTAATGCTCCGGGTGTTGTTTCTCTTGTTTTGTGTATTAATGTTATTTGAATATTGAAATTTTGAGTTTATTTTTCGCAGTATATAACTTTTTTTTCATTTAATTTTTTTGCACACACATTATATATATATATAATGAACTATTTGCCAAGTAGGTATTCCTGCAGCCGATCCACCACTCCCCCACGATACTCCTTTTTCGGTAAATATTTTCTACGCCCCTTGTATTAAACTTAACCTAATTTTCCGCAAAGTTGAAGGACTTCGCCCTCACGTTGTGGGGCACATGGATCAAGTGTAAGTATAATCATTCCATGAGATAATTTTAGAATATTAATATAAGCCATCAGAAGAGAAAAACCCCAAGGACTTCAGATCAAATGTCGAACACAAACTGATTTTATTCCGAAATAAACCACATAATATAATTTGTTTGTTCTTTTTTTTTTGCTTACCAATAAATTGTCTAATAGCAAAATAATCAAGCATCTAAGAGTTTGCCAGAAGCATCAAGCGGAAGCATTCATAAGTAAAAAGTAAAATTAGAAACAAGACGACCAGAGGTCGAGCGCTTGCCGGAAGTTGTAATGAAAGACAGACGGACGGATGATACAAATTGTCGGTTTTCCATCAATTGAGTGACCCTCAGAGCGATTGCCGAGGAATTGGTGCCTGTAGAATGACATATATCACACAAAAGAACATGAAAGCAGACAAACGGACAGATATAGTGACACATCTGAGATAACATATTACTAGATAATCATACTGAGACGGTATTTAGAAACGAAATGAGTTATACTTTGTGCAGAAAAAAGGTCACAGTTATGGAGGTATGGCCAAAAAACAACCATATCCCGAAAATGAAAAAAAAAACACTTTCGGGATATTAGTGTATGACATCAGCTGTACCAGTTTCAAAAGGATTCCTGCAAAACTGTGGTCTGTACGATGGTATATGTGACACGCAAAAACCTGCAAGCAGGCAAATTTGAAGACAACTGACAAACAAATAGACATGCTAACAAAGTGACACAAGATTGAGACCAGAAGACTTAACCAGGTTATGAAAAAGACTCAGATGAAGAAAATAAGCCAAAGTTTCTGTAATTGCTGTTTATAATTTTAGAGATATGGCCAAAACATAATATGTTTGGAGGTTTGCATCCAGCGCCCCCTAGTGGCCATATCCGAAAAATGAAAAATTCATTTGGAGATATTAGTGTAAAACATAAGATGTACCAGTTTCAAAAGGATTTCCCATAAACTTGTCCGTAGAATGCTAAATGTATTCTATATAACAATTGGCTCCAGTCATTTTAAATTTCCCATCAACTTTGTAAGTTTGAAAGCGATTGCTGAAAAATTGCGACCTGTAGGGATGGAACAGACAGACAAACAGACAGACATCCGAGACTGACCAACTAGCCTGCCGAAATCGGAGATTTCCGGCAAGCAAATGATCACTTTGTCGCCCCCTTTTCCTACATCATAAGAAAACAGGATATGAGAGCTGCAAAGAGAACAATCGCTGCGAGAGCCCAAGAGAGTTAAGCCTCCGTCCCTCGCCCGCTAATTTAGCTAAATCCTGTGATTATTTAAGTCTATTCTGACAAAGAGAGTTTTCAAAAACCAGCCGCATGAACGTGGGAAAATCATTAACATGGGCGGGGGGGGGGGGGGATCCAATTACATTTCCATGGCGATGGTTGGATTGAATGAGGGTCTCGAAATGATAAACTAGATGACCAGAGGTCACGCGCTTGCCGGAAAGGACGTAATGTTAGTCAGATGAATAAGCAATGTCAAAGTAAAAGAAAATAAGCCATAGTTTGTAAAGGTAGGACCAATATAAACAAAGTTTTGAAGATAATAAGATTTTGAAATGTTTTGATCACCTTGACCTTTGACTTATTTGAATAATAAACATAGGCTTTCCAGATATCGTTACGAAATATGACAAGTGTAAGTTACAAAGCGATTCCTGCAAAACTGTGGCCAGCAGAATGCTATATGTGAGACGCAAGAACAAGGAAGCAGACGAAATTAAGGACAACTGGAAAACAGACAGACATACTGACAAACTGACCCGAGACTGAGACCAGATGACTTGATAATGTTATGGAGAAACCTCAGAGGAAAACAATAAGCTATAGTTTATGTAATTGAGGTTTATAATTTTGGAGATATGGGCAAAAAATGATATGTTGTGGAAGTTTGAGTGCACAACCCACGGGCGGCTATATCTGGAAAATGAAAAATCCATTTCGAGATATTAGTGTAAGACATAAGATGTTATAGTTTTAAAAGGATTCTTTGAAATCTGTTGCCTGTAGAATGCTATATGTGAGACGTAAGAACCGGTAAGCAGGCGAATTTGAGGAAAACTGAGAAACAGACGGACATACTGACAAAGTGGCTCAAGATTGAGTCAAAATGACTACACCAGGATTTAGAAAAGACTAAGAGGATGAAAATAAGCTATAGTTTATGTAATTGAGGCTTACCGTTTTCGGAGATATGGCCAAAACATGATATGTTGGGGAGGTTTGCATACAGCGCCACCTAGCGGCTGCATTCAAAAAATGAAAAAAAAACAGTTTCGAGATAATATTGTAGGACTTAAGATATGTCAGTTTCAAAAAGATTCCAGCAAAACTGTGACCTCCAGGGCAAGATTACTAAAATCTCGAAATATCTTTGACGAGATGTTATACGAGATATCGCGAGACTTGTAATAAGATCTTGCAATACTTGTTAAATGCTAATTGTTAACTAGACCTCTCTAGCTTTAAAAATGACAAAGTTAGAAAAATAAGACCCCTTATTTTCTAATATCATGAATTCTTTCCAAAAAATTCGCAACCATGGATACGGCAAATGTGAGTAAGCTACACATCAGAAGAATGGCCTTGGAATGACAGAAACATGAGCTATGGTAGAAGTAGATACGACTAATAGTAACAAAGATATGTAGAAAAAACCGTTTTGTGAAGTTTTGATGACCTTAACCTTGACCTTTGACCTATCTTGCCCAAAAACAATAGGCCTACAGGACTTTTGCTTGTCTACCAGCTGTGTAAATTTGAAAGCAATCGCCGCAAAATCGTGGCCTGTAGAGAGTACACGGACAGACAAACTAGACAACTAGGTCGAGCGCTTGCCGGAAGTTGAAATGACAGACAGACGGACAAACGATACAAAGTGTCGTTTTTCCATCAATTTAGTGACCTTCAGAGTGAATGCCGAGGTATAAGGGCCTGTAGAATGATATATATCACACAAACTAACATGAAAGCATACAAAGCTGACAACAACTGACAAACGTATAAACATCCTGAAACACTGACACTTTTTAGATAACATATGATTAGATAAACATATGGAGAAGAAACAAAATGAGTTATAGTTTGTGCAGATAAAGTTCACAGTTTTGGAGGAAAGGCCAAGCACTCATATGTTGCAGTGGTTCGAGTGCAGCGCCCCTAGCAACCATATCTCGAAAAAAACTCTTTCGAGATATAAGTGTATGACATCAGCTGTACCAGTTTCAAAAGGATTCCTGCAAAACTATGGTCTGTACAATGGTATAAATGACGCGCAAAACCAGCAAGCAGACGATTTTGAGGACAACTGACAAACAGACGGACACACTGACAAAGTGACTAAAGATTGTGTTCAAATGACTACACCAGGTTATGGAGAAGAATCAGAGAAAGAAAATAAGCTATAGTTTATGTAATTGAGGCTTTGAGTTTTGGAGATAAGGCCAATATAATGATATAAATGGGAGGGTCGTGTTCATGGCCCCCTAGCGGCCACATCGGGAAAATGAAAAATACGTTTCGAGATATTAGTGTAAGACATAATATGTACTAGTTTCAAAAGGATTCTTTCAAAACTGTGGCCTGTAGAATGCTCTTTGTGAGACGCAAGAACACGTTTACGTCCTCACCACTTGGAACGCGTGCACTTGGAATTGTACTCAATACGCGTCAAGGTTCACGATGGGCTAATAAATAACCTGAACCACTATGGACAAACCAGACTCAATAACCCTTTTGCGTTATTAGTGGCTTTACTGGTATAGCATGCAACTTTGCTAGACCATGGTTGGTGGGTTTAGAATAAAATAAAGACTGACAAACTAGAGATATTCCGCGCGCATAATAAAAAAAAGTAGCTGCCTAGTCGTAAATAAAAGATGAGGGATATCGACCGAAATTGCTGCAATTATCTGGGTAAACTAGCACCAGTGCTGCTAGGTAGTCATATGCTAATGGGACCTGTCTTAAAGAGCCCCCCACGAGTGTGTTGCCCTCGCGACACTAATATAACCTAGTGTTTTGCACTCACGTTACCTGAAAGTCCATTGGGACATCATGTCTACCTAACCTAATTGAATGGAAGTTGTAAACAGGCCGCTTAATGCTGGGTCTGAAATGTCTGCTTTTATTTGTCCTACACGACTTGTTGTTAGATTTCCCCAAGCACATGTTAACCCTGCTTGAAATTGTCGAAATAGCTTTTCAAAATGGCAAAGTTTATGGTAAATGCTGATAATCCTGTCTTACACCCGGTTTCTTTTTTAGGAAATCAGTTTCAAAATCACGACAAACTTGTCTGATACATGGTTTTCTAACGGAGAAAGACACCTTTGATAGGTATGTTTGATTTTCACTACTAGTTGAGAATGATCATTTAACATGTCTCAGGTACTGTGGCTTGCTATAATTCGCGAGGCTAATTTGTCGCGATTTTTATTTTCTATTGATTCGCGAAGGTTCATTTCATGATATAAACATGCAGTAACCGGCACATGGTATATCAATTATGACTGACCGAAAGTGAAGTCGACGTTCGAGCCAGTCACAGGTCTCCGGCAAATCCGGCCCGCACTGGCTCCCTCAGCAAAGAAAAAGGTCCACAGATTGAGTCGGTTTACAGTTAGATATTGAAGGCGAAAACAGAAGATAACGATAGAGTCGTTTAGAAAGATGGAGGAAGCCGGCGAACCCGGAGAGAACCACCGACCTTTGAAGGGCCACTACAACCCACCCTCATGGCAGCACCTGGGATCGAACCCGGGTCAGGAGCGGAAAAGCGTTAAACCGCTCAGCTGTCCAGGCCCCCAGCTGTGTAAGCCCTGTATATCATTTATCTCACTGATTAGTTCATATGCACCCTAATTCTTTACATTCTGGCGAGGACCCAAGAGAACGAGAATAAATTCTCGTCCCCTATAAACAGATAATAAGGATAATTTCACATAATTCATATATGCATATATTTTTTAATCGATTTTTTTGTGGAGGTAACCGCCTTCATTTTTAAATGCTTGCTTAATTAAGTATTATGTACATCTGCAGAATTGCATCCCGGTTTTGGACTTCGTGACAGGGGCTTACACACGATAATTCTGGCGTCAACCAGGCCCGGTGTATCACTCCTGCGGGTCCTGGGTGCGTGTCATCCCCATTGCTGGGTCATAACACCGAGGAACCCCCGAACGGCGCACTCGTATGTGAGTGAAACACGACTGTTGGGCACAGTCACCCCATCAAGCCTGCAGACCGCTCAACCTGGTTGGGGGCCGACCGTGAAAAATCTCACCGTCTCGGCTGAGATTTGAACTCACGATCCCTGTGCTCTACCCCTGCCGGTATAATTTATATTGTTACTCTTTGACTTACAGGTAACATAAAAGATATATTATTGTTTAATATAATATCTTTCTTTGCCTTTCAAAATTTACACCTGCAGGCTATATTTTCGCTAATTTAGGAAATTTGAAACCCTCCCGAACAAAAAGCCATTCAAAGCGTTCTCATACATTATGTATATGAACTTTGAAGTTACCGGTTTTCTTTTCAAAGCTATCTAGCCTTGTTAAATTTTGCTTTCAGTTTTTTTTTTGTTTTGTCCCTTTGTTCATTTTGTGAGTGAGCGTTCCTGTTGATACCTTATAGCAACTCTTTAAAAAACGACGCTCAAACCCTAATTGATTAGTGGTTCAATATCAGCGTTTGGTTTACGGTGTAATTCGACTTACGAGTTGAATTTAAAGTTCCCATAGATACAAGGTATGACCGATCCCACATTGATTGTGTAAAAATTATTAACATTGATCTAATTCCAAAAGGACCGACAGGCTTTTAGGATTTTTGTTTTGCTAGATTTCCTATATACATATCGTAAACAAATCTTTCATGGCGCTTTCTGTAAGTATAGTATGGTCCGCAGTGGGCGCTTTTTTTCAATATTTTGCAATATTTTCATAACATTTGGCAGATCAATAAATAAAAAAGTTAAGCTGCAATATAGGAATGAGGCATAGATATGGTTAACCCGAATGGAACCAAAATCAAACTTTGCAATATATGTTAGTATAAAACATCAATATATGAGGAAACAGACTTCTTTTATTTTACAACATATCAACCCATTTATAAAGCTCAGATTGGTTGCTTTAAGTTATAAATATTCTAAAATATGTCACTTTTACAGTGAGGCTGGCAACCTATGACAAACGCCATGTGGTCAAAATTTTCAGAAGAACCAGGAAGTTGTAATTTATAAATTTGTTTGGTTTTTTTTAGTGACGAGGTTTGTAGTCCATCATCAGCCACAACGTCAAACTTTGTGCTTATCATAACAATCACCAAAATGCAGTG
The DNA here is from genome assembly GCA_026874595.1 of Sipunculus nudus. Taxonomy (NCBI): domain Eukaryota; kingdom Metazoa; phylum Annelida; class Sipuncula; order Golfingiida; family Sipunculidae; genus Sipunculus; species Sipunculus nudus. Next base: position 61,112,795 of record CM049312.1, read on the forward strand.
GTGTCAATTTATCTTCAAGGGTGGAGATAGGGGAGACTGGAGCAACTTTTTTTCTAAACCTGTATAATGAAATATCTCAGTGTTTATATATATAAAACATGTGGTCGGGGTCTTTGACAAATAGTCACCTACACATGTACCATGTGGCATGAGAAAATGATCAACAGGATTACATATTGTTACAGGTGCTCTTTTTATTGTGTGACACGGGCATAACTCGTGTTGTTGTTACATTTTATGTTTAATCCGTACTGGTTGAACTCTCGTTGTCATGTGAGCCCTGGGTTTTCACGCCTGGTCGTGGGTCACGTGATGAGCCTGGTATGTGTAGAGACACACGGCTATGTCTTTCTAGATAATTCCTGAAACGCGTGTTGTGCAAGAACTTATAGACTGTTCGAGAAGTGGAAAATTCCCGGCTTGGGGTGTGAAGGTATATAAAGGGGCTGTTTTTTTTAGAACCAGAGGGCAGACAGCATAGCAGATTCCAACGGACGTAGAAGCGTGTGTCAGATTCTAAGACTTTATCCGACGAATGCTGCAATTATACATTTTCAAAGACTTTCTCCTGCATTTTATGTTTTTGGACTTCAGTTTACTTTCTCGGTTGTTGAAAGAACTTTCCACAGGACTGTCATTCTCCGAGAGTTTACATTTAATGGACTTATCATGGTGACGGTATTGGTATCCAGGTATTGTACCATTATCTTTCTGTGTGATTGCATTGACTTGTTGCTATAACGCTGTTTTACTATATAATTGTACTGATTTAGTGTATTGTATTGTTAGGGTTGTTTTAAGAATAAATTATAGTTATTTGTTAACTAAAAACCACTGACTTCTTTATTTATTCCCCTAGACATTTCACGCTGCCTAGTGTTACAGAATCTGATTTTTTTTATGTCCATTACAAAATTTGTGTTCTTCACGCATACGTGATCTTTTTATATTAGGTTCCGTAACAATATAAATACGAAAGAAACCGTCCACGGAATGGACCTAAGAAGAAAAAGCAAAAATACCAGTTTTATTTGTGAAAATAGTAACAATGATGGCCATGACTTATACGCAATAAGCATACATACTGAATGAAAGAATTAAAAGTCTTTAAAAACAAAGAGCATTACATAAACATTATTAAAATTTAGATGGCACATGCATGTAAAAGAAACAAATATCAGTATAAACGTATCAAATATACATTTTTATAGGAATTATACATTTTTTAACTGCAGTAATGAGAAAATATCTCAATTTTTTAAATATTTTAAGTCAATATTATGTGTTTACAACTTTGATGGTGCCAATCCACACATGTACACATCACACCGAACCAGCCACGACGCAAATTTGGTTAACATTTTCTTTTCATCTGTTACATAGTAGGCCTACATGTGTTGGTGAATATTTGTCAAGGACCTCTATCCATGCAAGGCCCTGGACTTCGTGCGACTGTATAATACAAAAAAAGGTATAGTTCTCAGGCACCGCCCGCGTCAATTGTACTCCCCCTCCCGCATAAAAAAAAATTATTTTGATTTTCATCTTTCAAAAAGATAAAATGATACAATTTTGATCAAATTTCCTTTGTTATGTAGTGCTTTTGCGTGTATAACAAAACAATTCTGTTAATTTCATGCTTTCCCTGATCATATGAAATGTTTATCGAAACAAACAAAACAAAGGTAAAATATCGCCAGGCCTCACAGGTTTCTAAAATAAGTGCCTGAGAACCATACCTTTTTTTTGGCTATTCATCACGATTTCCTGAGACCCGGTAGATGTGCACTCAAGCATATCAAGTCACGAAGAGGGCTCCTGCAAAACAATTCAGTCAAAGTCCCCCTTTTGAGAAGGGATCGCCGATTTGGATTATTTCGGGCCGGTCACCGTGAAATGTAAGAAAACCCCAGATAGGGCCCCCGGAGTAAAACTCTGTCCCGCCATCACACACTCTATGGCCATTGTTTTACCGGCCCCGCAGGAAAGAGGCGCGGGCGGGGGAGCAAATATTAAAGTTATCAATTATGCACGTAAAACGCAAATATTGCAAATAAAAGTGAGTGGAATCTCTTCGGACAAACCCGGAGCATATGTGTGTCGAAAATCACGGCAATCCGTACGGTGGTAGCAGAGGAGATACAGAAAATGACAAAAATCGCCTTACGCTTTAAATATATAGACTAGCAAATACCCGTGCTACGCACGGTCTTGGGCGAACAAAACAATCCCTACGGTGGTATCAGAAATCCACCGGAAATCTGGAGATACACACAAATCGCGATACGCTATTAATATATGAATCCATTATATGCATGGTGTTATGCATAAACATCGTATTGAAGCCAAGAGTTTGGACGGAGAATATTTCGGAGAAGTTGATATGATAAATAAAATAATTTATATATGAAAATAGATTATGTTGAACATCGCTATTCAAAGTTGCCCTCCGATTTTTCTTGCGACATAATCGCACAATGTAAAAAGCTGGTGACACATTCCAACGTTTATTTGCATCCGATCATCGCATCCGTTCATCGCATCCATGTAAAAATTTTGGACACTATATTTTAAAAAACACATGACACATACCTCGGGCAAAGATTATCAGCTGCGATCAACGCATGCAAAGTTTTATCGCAGACCTTGAGTCCTGCTCGATTTTTGGGATGAACACATCCGTAAAACGCACAGGGAATTCCACATCATGACGTAAAATTGGGGAAGCCCTCACTTCCATCACCAAAATATGAGTATTAAAGTTCATTAAAGGGGAATAACTGGAGGGGAGCATCATGTCTATAACAAATAACATGCATCTTACTGTGTATCACTGAAAAATTGCAACAATGAATTTGATGCAATAAAAAGTGACATTTAAAGTGGAAGCGAAACAATTATTTGTGTGTGTGTGTGTGGGGGGGTCCAATCCCACATTAATTTAATAAAAACATAATTATTTGTTTAATTTTACTGAAATATAATTTAGGTTTACAGGCATAAATCTTGATTTGAAAGGACAAAACGTCTTATCGTCAACTGTCGACGCTTGTATGTGCCATGTGTTGCCTCATGGTTGCCTACCTTTGATCGCACATGAAAGACTGCTGCGACAAACTAAATGCGATAAACACTGGTTTGTGTGACCGTTGGACATGATTTTAGACACATGCGACTCGCTCATTTGTTAATCGCTCTAGACGCGGTACATGTGCATTCAAGCATATCAGGCCATGTAAGGGGGGGGGGGAGCCCTCTTCTTGCAATCCCAACCTGCCCAACAATTCTTTCAAAGATCTCCCTTTTGAGAAGGGGATTATTTCGGGCCGGTGACCGTGAAATGTACAAATAACCCAGATAGAGCCCCCTGAGTAAAACTCTGTTCTGCCATCACACACTCTATGCCCATTGTGTTACCGGACCCGAAGACACAAAGAAAAGAGACGCCCGGGGGAGCAAATATTAAAATTAATATTTATGCACGTAATACGCAAATATTACAAATAAAAGTTGGTGGAATCTCTTCGGACACACCCGGAGCAAATATATTCCGAAAATCACGGCCACACGTACGGTGGTATCAGAGGAGATACGGAAAATTGCAAAAATCGCCTTACGCTATTAATATATATCACATTTGCATCGTGTGATTTTCAACGGACGGGGGGGGGGGGGGGGGTCTGTGCTACCAAGCGCTTTCCCCCGCAGCGCAAAGTGACCGATACCTCGAAGAACATCCGATTATGCTGGTGATATCTGCAATGTGTGGTTAAATATTACGCAGAGGAAGCACCGTCTGGTGGCCAAACCTGACCGGCAACCGCGATTTACTGCAGAGGTAAGTGTAGCAAATAGTTGAGCATAACGTAACTGCTTATGGAGCGTACTGTGACCTATATTCTCTCAGTTTTTGAAAGAAACCTAAGAAGCCAGTGGTCGCATGTCTGCTAACAGAGGAAAAATCGTCTCCCAGGGAGATCAGACTGCAGATGAGCTAACTGGTCCTCAAAGTTCCTATGCGGAAACCAAAAAAATATGTCACTCTGACCCATATACACCGAGTTATGGGGAAAAAAAACTTCAGAAACTAAAATTCCTCTCTGTTAAAAGAAAACCCCTGCAAAATGCAAGATTTTCAGGAACACCTGAATGGATTTTCCTGATATTTGGAATGCTAATTGACTTAATATGCTGCAATTTGCAATATCTCTATGTTTACGCATTTAATAAGGATAACGCCACCAAGGCCACATCTCTAAACTTTAAGGACCATAGCTTCCAGAATCCATATACTGACATGTCCTGAAATTCATAATGAAATCACTTTATCCTTTGTTATCCTATCGGAGTTACGGAACAAAAACACGTTGATGGGCAATGTCATTTAAGCACACAAAAGGCTGAATGGATTCCTATGAAGTGGAATAAAAAGAATTTAACCGCAGATGCACAGTTTTGAGAATGACAAAATAGCCACTGGTCTTACCTTTAGCAGGACACAAATTAAAGCGCATTGGCCATGTAATTCAAACTTGAGGTAAATCATGAAGTTCAAACTTAATATTCTGGCAGGACCTGAGCTGAAATTCCCAACCAGGTCCCTCGGACCTATAATTTCCCATTTCAGGAAAAAAAACTCAACTTCAGTACCCCAGAGGTCATGATTAGTAAAAATATTAAATAGTAAATAGATGTCAAAGGCCAAATTTCTCAGGAACCGCCCGATATATTGTCATGTTAGTTGGTTTCCTAAACGATTTATAGAAAAAAAATATTAATAGCTGAGGATAACTGTACGAAACACCTACATTTTCTTATTGTATACGCATTTTATTTGTATTTTTGGGAAATAGCATTGGTTTATCCTGTAGTATGATACATTATTAAGTATTACGTAACAATGGGAATATGTATCCGGCATAACCATTGGCTACATGTAGCAATTTTTATTTCCGGTACCGCACGGTAATCCGGAGCGACACAAAATAAATATGCATGTTTCCCTGCCGTTAAATATGAAATCTCTCAACAAGCATTCCGAATTCCACATATCGCAGTCCATACAAAAGGAAAATTAGTCTTTAAGCTCATAAGTCGGGCTTTCAGCAGGGCATAAATTGTTATCATTACACGTGGGACGTTCACACTTAACATGCAGACTCGGTATGGTTAATTTTCGGCGAAATATACTGTATGCTATGGCCTCTAGTAATATGGATTCGGCCAATGTGCCACCTTTTATATACATCCCATTCTTAAGGCGGGGTATTAGTTTATCTGCGTTTGGTCATCAGAAAAGAAGGCATGTGAAGATTTCGAAGTGCACGCTTTATATTTCAATGGCACAAAGCTTTAACGCCACCTGGTGGTGGACACGCACGTGGATGGCGGTGGTCACGTGATCATCAGCTTCCGGGTTAAAGAAGCAGGAGTAGCCGCAAAGAGTACACTCGTCTTCAGCGAGGAGTGTGCCAGGGCAGAGTTTATGAAGTTTTTCTTGTTGGTCGGCCCAGACAGTTCCAAAAACCAAAACCGCGTCGCATGAACCTGTCTTCAGTGTGATGTTGACCGCTGCATTGATAACAGGAGCGCCGCAGTCCAAGTGGTAACTGACCATTCCAGGCGGGCTGGATGGAACGCCAGAGCAGATCGGAGGATTGGTTTTGTCAAATGACATCGTCGGGCCAGAGCCAGCCATCCTCATGACAGGTTCTGGAATTGCAATTTAGAAAAGGCATGCACATATTTTAATAACTGAAAACAAACCAGTTAATTGAATTAAATTTTCATTCATGAAACAAATTGAAATATACAACTAGAAGTTATTTTTTGTCCATTTCTTGCAAAGCAATAGAAATAAATAGTATTCTAACTTATGAACAACTAGCAAAATCTTGTGTCCAGAAATACAATATTGGTAATTAATGATCATGGTGGACGGATCCCAAAGTGATCAGTATATGCATGTGCATGGGGTTTGTTTTTAAACTTTTGAAAGAAATAAAACTGTTGCCGCTGATTTAGGTTACATTGGAGTGAGCTTTGCGAAAATTGACATTTCAGCTGATTTAAATTGAAATCATTGCATGATTGGTGCATCCCTAAGGCTTAACTGATGAATATTTATGATATGCAAATACTGTACTACAATTTTGAGATGAGGAAATGCATGGTGCCTATTCACATACCCTTTCTCTAAGAGAAAATTTTATAAAAGAATTTAGTCGTTAAGTAATCCCCGCCCCCACCCCCACCCCTAAAATATTATTTTGATTTTCATCTTTCAAGAAGATAAAATGATACAAATAAGTTAAGATTTCCTTTGTTATTTAGTGCTTTTACCTGTTTAGCAAAAAAAAAAAATTTCTTATTATCATGCTTTTCCCTGATCATGTGATATATTTATCGAAACATATTAAAAAAAAAAAAAAAAAAATTCACCCGCCCGCACTGATTTTTGAAAAAAAGTGCTTGAGAATCATACCTTTATTTTTTGGCCATACAGTTAGTATTTAGTGAGCAGGACGCCTGTATCTTTTCAGGTTTTGCCGATGTCATTAGTCATTCATCTACATCTTTTTGGTTTATATCAGTAGTGAATTATATGCAATATTCATGAATATATAGCCATACTAATTAAACCATTAGTCGTGCCGAAAACTGGCTATCTGCATGCCCTGACTGGCAAAGCTCTCCGACCGGGAAGCCTTGAGAGATATGCTTTTCTCTTGATAGACACTCCATGAATATTCACTAGTGTACCGAGAAATCGCGGATATATTTTTAAACATGGTAGGTCACAGGGTGGCTATAAAACAAGTGTCTAATCGGTGAAGCGCTGTCGTAAAGGGGGAATCTTTGTATTTCCTCGTCGATATTTCTTCCGCATTCTTCCACATGATTCTTACATGACACATCTAAATCAACACTAATAAAACCTATACTAATAATAATGATTAGTCTGCTACTTATAATATAATAATAAGAATAACAATAATAATAATAATAATAAATATTACCAATGCTCTTCTCGATATGAACCAGGATTGCAACAGATCTCCTTATATTTGGACTTACACCTTGCTCAATTTTACCTAGAGGCAAATCTGCATCGAAAACGTATCCTTTGTGTATAGGTTTTGTATGCAGATCACAACAGTCAATCCTGGGTATGATCCCCCCGCCAGTGATGTTCACGTGATGAACACCGACAACTTGGTTTGTATAAGCCTGATACCTGTCCTGTTCAGGGAGGGTGAACACCTGCCAAATATATTATACGAAATGATTTAACTGAAATGACCAACTAGATCGATACTTGCAATGGGTGAACCATCACTTGAAACGGCTACAAGGTGTTCGACCTAGGAAAATACGTCAAGGTAATAAAAACTATCAGATGCAAATCTGTCTAATATTGTACCCAAAGGTCAATTTTTAAAAATCAGCCATATTGGAGATCTAGCGTTAACACGGGCAGAAGAATGAAAAGAAGAAAATAATTAAAATTAAAATCCATGGTATTGCACTCGAATGAAACAAGAAAGATCGTCCAGAAGAAAATTTGAGCGAATAAAAATAAGCCATCAGGTCAAAGATATAATGTAGGAATAATATTGTGTCGAAGGGTCAGAGTTTAAATCAGCCATAATTTATCTTTAGAGTGAACATGAATAGAACAAAGAAAAAGGAGGAAAAGGTAAAAAAAAGAAGAAATAAAATTGTAATTGAGATTTCTTTTACTCATTCCGTCCAAATCTTTAGATGGAAAGAAAACGAGAATGCATTAAACGGTGTTAGAGGGGTTTGAATGGCCAGGGCTGGATAACCTGAAAGAGAAGGAAACAGCAATTAAGCAATGAATCATTTTCAGTGACATCGTTGTTTGGTATTGTTTTGATGAACACTTAAGTCTTAACATTTGAACTTCCTGGTATTTTGGAGCTAAGGTGACATTTGCGGAGTTAGATGGTAGAAATAAATGGAATGCAATCATTATATGTCTGATTTAGCACGGGATGTTTCATATATTATTGACGAAAAGTACGTAGAAAAACAGCCTTCAACCATCACACATTTGTAAAGTATTTAAGCCTACGGTACGACCTGATTAGTCCAAACACAAATCAAATAAATTGTTCATCGGACTCTTAGAACAAATGTATTGTGCGCGCGGGCGTATAAAATGCCTTGAACATTTAATCGGAAAAGAATCGCATAAATTAGAAATCTAGCCAAGGGCACAATTAAGCAATATCGCCCAGAACCAGGTCCTCATTTGCAGCACATTTATATATTAATAAAATTTGAGCTGTAAGTCCGTGGAAAAATATTATTTTGCAAACTAATAGAGAAACTAGGCCTAACAGATATCTTCAAATATTTTACAAACATGCCGTCGAAGTTCTGACACGACGATTTTCTAACATGTATCATTTTAATATCTTACAAACCTGCCGTCAAAGTTTTGACACGACAATTTTCAAACAGATATCATTAAATATCTTACATACCTCCCGTCGAAGTTCTGACACGAGAGTTTTCTAACAGAATAAAAAATCTTTACATATCTTTCAAACCTGCCGCCAAAGTTGTGATACGACGATCTTCTAACAGATATCGTCAAATATCTTACAAACCTGCCGTCCAAGTTCTGACACGACGATTTTCGTTTTGTTGCGAAGACGAAATGTGTTCTCACTTATCACGTCCCAAAGACCAAGAAAAACAACGCCGGTGTTTTTTGCATGGAACTCCCATGCGAGAACGCGGCCTGTCATGTTGATAACAATCGCAGGGTAAATGTTTAGGTAATAACCTTGACCATCTGGGAGGTCAGCGGCATAGGTCCCACTTGTGACACGTACTGTAAAACAAATTTTATTATTTCATGACAGATTTATCATTGTCAGGCAACCAGTGCACATTATATAAAGAAAACATTAAATGATAGGAAACATCATTGGGAAATTTGTAAGTGAACAGACTTCAGCAGCCACTGAATCCACCAGTGTTTTTTTAGCATGATTCTATGCTAGTTTATGCCCAGTAAGGTTTCAGGCTCGAAAGGAGAGTGGTAAGTAGCCTTAACTCGAATATGGAATATATGAGAAAAACAAGAGGGGAAATCCAAGGGTCTGATTAACATTATTACTCTGTTGGGGTGTGTTTTCAACAGTTCAATTTTATAAATACAGATGCGCTTTTTGTCGGCAAACCTGAAAGAAACACACAGGCATGTACACCCATAAATAAATACTTTACCATTTACGTTAGCGGAAACAAGAGCACTTGCAGCAATAACCAGAAGAGTCAGTGTCTTCAGAGCAGCCATTTTGGTGATCTGATAGTTCCCAGACTTTCAACCCTTCAAATTATCCCTAAACGTGGGTTTTCCTTAGATTCAAATCTCTTCATTGCAGTCGCATCTGCCAAGGGAGTAAGCCGCCCCTATCGCATAAACAATTCTTTTGTAGCTTGTTACAGTTTCGTATTGTTGACCAGGCAACAATGCATTTATTGGTTTTAAATGTTTTCGGAGCTTTCACATACTAAAACGTTAAGTAGGGAAATTTCCAACATAGAGAAGCATTGATTCCTCTTTCAGGGTTTTTTTTTTTTTTTTTTTTTGGCTTTTGAGCTAAATGAACATTCCCAAAGTTAATCTTTTCACGTTACGTCCATAGACAGTATCTCACGCTATCGTTCATTTTAGTAGAATACAAATGTTTTCCAAGCCAAACAATCCGCACACGTACTTAGTACCTCACATTCACCTTTTACATGTTGCTATGGACCTGAGTGTGAATAAATATATATTTTATGAGGGGTTGACAGAATATTTTCCTTGTAATGTTGGCACCAGGCACGTTTGCATGATAAGCCTACTGCTTTTCACTTTTTTATGAATGAACAATATTTTATTTTGAAACCATTTAATTAGGATATATATTTAGAACCAGAAGCAAATTCTTTTTCTAATGTTAATGTTCGCAGATGATGTTGTATGTTTTAGGAAACAGTGAGAGCACTACAAGGACATATTGATAAAGCTGAACATTTTTGTAACCAATAAGCTAAGAAATTAAATGTTGATAAAACAAAAATATTGGTTTACAGAAAGGGTGGAATTACTTAAAGGTGTGAAAAATGTTGATAAATGTAAAACACTTGAAGTTGTTTAATGGCCCTTTCACTTCACATCTAAAATGGTCTAAAACGGAAAAGTTTCAAGTATGCCGGCAAATAAAGTAGCATTAATGAAAAAAAGGTTAATCTTAAACTATAAATATCTGACAGTAAATTGTGTTTTTTTCTATTTGACAAATGGTTTTGCCAATACTTCGTTATGATGGTGAGTTAATGGGTCATGACAGAAGAGATATTATTCAAAATGTTCATATAAACTTTTGGGAGTATGTGTTAAAATTCTGTTCATTTCAACCAAATTCTGCTGTTCTTGGTGAATGTGTTTGTTTACCACTGAAAATGAATTACATGTCAAAATCTTACTGGGTTATAATACATAAAATGCAAGAGGATAGGTATCCAGAATAAATATATCACAGGATATACCAAGCAGATGAACTAGGAAACATTAATTTGGCAACAAAGGTGAAGTTTGCTTTCTCTTGGCTTTGGTTATTCTTGGATTTTGAAAGATGTTGCAGATGAAAATCTATTTCTATTTACATTTAAACAAAGGTTACATGATATTTTATCACAGGATTTGTTGTGTAATATTAATAGTAATGGCAGATTAAAAACTGTTGCCACATTTAAATCAATGTTATGTGAAGAAAAATATTTAACACTGATTAATAGTGAAAGACAGAGAATTAGTCTGTCCAGATTTAGAACTTCTGCTCACCAGTTAGAGGCAGAAATAGGAAAACATAATCAAATACCCTGCTAAAATAAAGCTATTGTTAATGTTGTTTAAGACATGGAGAAGCATATATTGAAGACGAAAATCACTTCCTATTAATTTGTCCATTATATGTTGAGCTTAGACAAGAACATATTTTAAGGTTTGGTGAATAATCATTTGTTAAACTTATGTCCAGTGTTAACCAAACTATAATCAACCATGTTGCATCATTTTTATACTATGCTTTTAATAAAAGAAACCACTATTTAGAAACATGTGCATAAGAAATATATTTTAAAATTAACTTTCTCCTTTGCTCAAATTACACAGGAAATAAATCAACCTGAGACATTTCCAGTCAAGTAAGTATATTTTATTTCATAGCTTATATAATGTTTACATTGTTACTTAATGTTTGCATATAAAATTTAAAGAGTTATAGATAAAGGGCATTGATTCATTCACAGAAAAAATATGAGTACTAGAAACAGTAAAACTCTGTAATATTATTACTATATTAAAGTATTTTATATTATGTAATAAATTCAGCAATAAGTACTTATTTTGTGACCAAGATTGTTTAAGATTGTTTATTTTTGAAAAATGTGAAATGCATATATTTGTTAAAAAACTGTATTATTATGTATGCTGTAAAATGTTCACATTGATGGAACTTTTGGCCTAAGGCCTCATTTCCAGAATAAAATTTCATTCATTCATAAATATTCCATCTGTGTCTGTTTACCAAAACAAAACCGCTCCTAAACAAGAAGAAAAAATAACCTGTGCAATATTGTGAGAAACGGGCCGGGACCTAAAAATCTTAATTTGTTAAGTTTCGTGATACGGCTACCAGGTTTTGTCCCACCTCTCGCGTCTGGTGCAAGTTTTATATACTCATGTAGAAAAGTGAGCATAGCGCTTCAGAACAGAATGTTTACAGGTACCATAAAAGAGAAAATACCATATTTCATGTTTATTTGAAATACCTGGTGTATGTTTTACTTTTGTAAAACACTCTGTTAATAGCCTTATCCTTTGTCAATAAATACTTCATGGAGCTTTTGAAACTTTGAGTCTAATGGAACTACCCATGATTGACAGTGTCACCATTTCCTTCCTTTTAAAATTATCCTTATTTTTTATACCTTTCATTGAGGTGTTTGGCCGATGAATGGCAAACCGTGAGTGGTTTTAGCTTTTACTGCAGGAATGCAAAATTATCCGGCTCTGTGGCCAGTCTGCAGAGTGATATCTGCTTTTTAAAATGCGCCATGGTGGACACTTTTAGGTTCTTCAGGTACATCCGTACGATGGAAAGCCATTGTTGCCTCACCCAGGAGGGTATGCGTTCATCCCCGTTCGTGCATGAGGATTTCTTTGTGCTGTTCACAACTTTGCACATGCAATGATGAACGAATTTTCATGAACTTCTCATGGAATTTTGGAAATTGGCCAATGTAGGAACGATTAGATTTTGGTGTGTATCCGGTACATGATCCGGATTCTGGAATAATCACAAATGAACAGTCACTTATCCACCTATGAACCTTGGGATATGGGCCGAATAAGTGAGTGCAAACATGGTGGATGTTTGCATTTACTGGAATGCAGATTTCTAGTTTCCCACTTGGAGTTAACGGTACAGCATAACATTTTATGCCTTTGGAACAAAGATAGCCAGCCTTGTTGAAAACCGTCGAAAGTTTTCGGACGTTTTAGCCGTTAATCCTCGCAGGTGGACTCCACGCAACTGGCCAACACCCGTCCAGAGCCTGCCCAATCACATTTGTACAATAACATTCTTTTAATTATACCTTGAAACCCTTTCATGTTATCAATGACTGCACTTGAATCGATCTTATTAAGTGATACCTGGAAACCCTTTCAAGTTATCAATGTTATCGTTCTTTTAGTCATACCTGGAAATCCTTTCATGTTATCAATGGCTGCACTTGCATGTTATCAATGACAGCATTTGAATCGGTCTTTTAGTCATACCTGGAAACCCTTTCATGTTATCAATGACTGCACTTCAATCGGTCTTTTAGTCATATCTATAAAAACCCTTTTATGCTATCAATGACTGCACTTGAATCGTTCTTTTAGTCATACCTGGAAACCCTTTCATGTTATCAATGACTGCATTTGAATCGGTCTTTTAGTCATACCTATAAAAACCCTTTCATGTTATCAATGACTGCATTTGAATCGGTCTTTTAGTCATACCTGGAAACCCTTTCATGTTATCATTGGCTTGTTAAAGGAGCTCTGTTATTTGACAGGGGCATAACTTGTGTTGTTGTTACATTCCGTACTGGTTGAACTCTCGTTGTCATGTGGGCCTTTAGTTTTCATGCTTGGTCGTGGGTCACGTGATGAGCCTGGTATGTGTAGATACACAGCGATGTCTTTCTAGAGAATTCCTGAAACGTGTGTTTACTGTTGTGTAGGGTCCTTATAGACTGTTCGAGAAGTGGAAGATTCCCGGCTTAGGGTCTGAAGGTATATAAAGGGCTGTTTTTTAGAACCAGAAGGAGACAGCAGAGCAGATTCCAGCGGAATCAGGAGCGTGTCTCAGGACCTTATCCGATGAATGCGACAATTATAGATTTTTCATGAACTTTCCTGGATTTTCTACATTTAGACTTCAGTATACTTTCTGTGTTGTTGCAAGAACTTTCCACTGGACTGTCATTCTCCGAGAGTTTACATTCAAAGGACTTATCTTAGTGACGGTGTTGGTATCCAGGTATTATACTATTATCTTTCTGTGTGATTGTATTGACTTGTTGCTACACCGCTGTTTTACAGTATAATTGTATTGATTTGGTGTATTGTATTGTTAGGGTTGTTTTAAGAATAAATTATAGTTATTTGTTAACAAAAAACCACTTACTTCTTTATTCATTCCCATAGACATTTCCCGCTGCCTAGTGTTACAGAATCTGATTTTTTTTATCTCCATTACAAAATTTGTGTTCATCACGCATACGTGATCTATATTAGGTTCCGTAACAGGCTGCACTTGAATCGGTCTTTTAGTCATACCCATAAAACCCTTTCATGTTATCAATGACTGCACTTGAAACGGTCTTTTAGTCATACCTGGAAACCCTTTTATGTTATCAATGACTGCACTTGAATCGGTCTTTTAGTCATACCTGGAAACCCTTTAATGTTATCAATTACTGCACTTGAATCGTTCTTTTAGTCATACCTATAAAAACCCTTTTCATGTTATCAATGACTGCATTTGAATCGGTCTTTTAGTCATACCTGGAAACCCTTCCATGTTATCAATGACTGCATTTGAATCGGTCTTTTAGTCATACCTGGAAATCCTTTCATGTTATCAATGTTATCGTTCTTTTAGTCATACCTGGAAATCCTTTCATGTTATCAGTGACTGCACCTGAATCGGTCTTTTAGTCATACCTATAAAAACCCTTTCATGTAATCAATGACTGCACTCGAATCGTTCTTTTAGTCATACCTGGAAACCCTTTCAAGTTATCAATGACTGCACTTGAATCGTTCTTTTAGTCATACCTATAAAAACCCTTTCATGTTATCAATGACTGCATTTGAATCGGTCTTTTAGTCATACCTGGAAACCCTTCCATGTTATCAATGACTGCATTTGAATCGGTCTTTTAGTCATACCTGGAAACCCTTCCATGTTATCAATGACTGCACTTGAATTGGTCTTTTAGTCATACCTAGAAAAACCCTTTCATGTTATCAATGACTGCACTTGAATCGGTCTTTTAGTCATACCTATAAAAACCCTTTCATGTTATCAATGACTGCATTTGAATCGGTCTTTTAGTCATACCTGGAAACCCTTCCATGTTATCAATGACTGCACTTGAATCGGTCTTTTAGTCATACCTATAAAAACCCTTTCATGTTATCAATGACTGCACTTAAATCGGTCTTTTAGTCATACCTGGAAACCCTTCCATGTTATCAATGACTGCACTTGCATGTTATCAATGACTGCACTTGGATTGGTATTTTAGTAATACCTTATAGACTATTCTTGAGCAAACCATGGTTGAAAAAAATAAAGTGTACTGCTGACTGATCTGACAATTTCTATAGCATTCAAATATCATCATTTATCATAAATATTTTATTATTATTTAGTATACTATTTGTATAAATAGTATTAGTTTACATTTTGTATAAATGTCATGTATTAGCAACAGTAATAATTTTTGGAATATGTACTAAAAATTCTCACATCGCAGTATTAAAAACTATAGTGAATGCATTTCCAGGGGCGGATCTAGGATTTTGGAAATGGGAGGGTCACGCACAGAAAGACTGAAAGAAAACTTTAAAGAAAAGATCCTCTGGTACAGAAGCAGGGGGCCACGATCGCAAAATTGGGTTTGAAACCCTTAAAAAGATAGTTAAGGCTCCAAGGGGGGGGGGGGGGGGGTCAGGACCCCTTTTGGATGAAAATTACTCATATCTGAGGAGTGGTTCAAGATATTGGTTTAAAATTTGGCTATCCTTCCATCGTTTTTTTGGGGGGAAAACCAGACAGGTTGCGCCACCTATCCTACCGGTTTTGAAGAACAAATTAATGGCCTTTTCTCAAGAGTGATCTGGCGTATTGGCCTGAAATTGTGCATGTCCATATATCTTAGACTCCTCAATCTTGTACTCAAGACTGGTGGCGCCATCTGCAATCGTTTTCCCGCGGCGTCCATCCGTACATGTTCTTTGGGTAAAATTGCTCATATCTCTATAGTGGTTCAAAGTATTGGTCTGAAATTTGGCATGTCCGTCCATCCATCTTGGAAAATTTTCTCGTAAACCAGACAGGTGGCGCCACCTACCTTCCAGTTTCCGTAGAAAAATATATGCTATTTTCTTAGGAGTGATCTGGCGTATTGGCCTGAAAATGTGCATGTCCATATATCTTGGACTCCTCAATCTTGTACTCAAGACTGGTGGCACCATCTGCAATCGTTTTCCCGTGGCGTCCATCCGTACATGTTCTTTGGATGAAAATTACTCATATCTAAGGAGTGGTTCAATATATTTGTCTGAAATTTGGCTATCCTTCCAT
This sequence comes from Sipunculus nudus, assembly GCA_026874595.1. Taxonomy (NCBI): domain Eukaryota; kingdom Metazoa; phylum Annelida; class Sipuncula; order Golfingiida; family Sipunculidae; genus Sipunculus; species Sipunculus nudus. The sequence goes on from CM049312.1 coordinate 61,128,751, forward strand.
CTTGGATTTCTTTTTTTTTTAACCAGACAGGTGGCGCTACCTATCTTTCCGGTTTTGTAGAACAAATTAATGCCCTTTTCTCAGGAGTAATTTGCCGTATTGGCTTGTAATTATGCATATCACTTTATATCTTGGACTTCTCCATCATGTACTCAAGACTGGTGGCGCCATCTGCAATTGTTTTCCTGTGGTGTCCATCTGTACATTTGCTTTGGGTGAAAATTGCTCATATCTTAGGAATGGTTCAAGGTATTGGTATGAAATTTGGCATGTCAATCTGTCTTGGAGAGATTTATTCAACAAAATCACCAGCCTGGTGGCGCCAGGTGTTTTTGATGAAAAAATGTATGCCCTTTTCTCAGAGTTTATTTTGGTCTATATTCAGGAGTAGTGTGACAAACCACTCAATCCATCCCTCACTCATCAATACCACTCTGACTACGGCGGATACACGTTGTCGCTTGTCGACTGTTTTCTATGATACAAAGACTCCAGTATCTGAATAACTAATGCGCTGATGGCCCTGATACTTTGCATGCAAATTTATCAAGGAGTGTTTCATCAGTTCCTGTAGACTGGTGGCCACCTGTATTTTTTTTTCATTTTTTTTTGCATTTTTTTTTTCTCTATTTATGAAACCTTCAAATGAATTGGTCATCTGTAAACATGGCACAAACTGTAACCGCTGAACCTAGAATCTTCTTCCTTGACACCTAGGCAAACTAATAACAAATCTCCTTGGAAACCTAAAATAAGATCTCTATTACATATTTTTACCGAGCTGTAAGGCTCGTAAGTACCACAGAGAATGATTAAAAATTTGATACAAAAGCTCCAGTATCTGAATAACTAATGCCTTGATAGCCATGACTCTTTCGATACTTATTGAATATCGAGTGTTTCATCCGTTGGCACTACCTCTATTTTTTCAATTTTTTACGCATTTTTTTCTATATATGAGACTTCAAATGAAGTGGTCATATGTCCAAAAGCCAACTGTAACCCAATTCTAAGGTACTGAGCGTCATGGCCCATGGGCCACTAGTTATTTCTTACGCTCATGGTTTGGGTTGGATCTCCAGATCAGACCTTCAGTGAGAATAATAGTCAAATATGTTAGATTTTGGGGGTACCAGTCTATCATCACCACACCGCAAGCACGCGAAGGTTAAATTGTCTCAGAAGGAAAATGGAACAAGAATGATATTGGAATTGGTTTAACATTCGTGTTTATTTTTAAAATACAAGTCATGGCTTGAAGCAGAGAAGCTGTGCTGGCTGTGTACCGTACATTGCTGCGAAAAGGCAGGACACTGCAGTTCACTGATAAAGATTTCTATCAGCGTAGAATACAACAAGAATTCAAGCAGAACAAGCATGTGACAGATAAAGAACAGAAAGTCCATCAGCTTAAGAAAGCAGAGGTCTTCTTGAAGAGAGATGCACTGGAATGAAGTGTTGGTTTGGAGTCAGAAATAAAAGAAGAAGATGTTGTTTTAAAGTGCAAAATCTGGGAGATGCATATGTGATACATAACTGAATGCATGTGTGTGTACAGGCAACAAATGATCAAGGACCAATGCATAGTAATGTATTAATATACATAATTAATTACGCTATCAATTTACAAAATTACATTGTATGTCTCAGTTTCGGATCTTCTATGTTGTTCAGAACATTTTTCCTGGGAACCATATTTTGGTCAGTAATAGTAACTTGTTAATAACGAGTCTGCCAAGTTGTCAGTTTCGACCCACACCAAAGATAGAACAAGAATGATCAGCAATTTGAATGTTGAAATAAAGTTATGGATTTAAAAAAAAAAAATAGAAAAAAAAATATAAAAAATATAAAATATGTTAGATTTGCACCCGACTTTTTTTATACCTCGACCCAATTTCCAAGGTCGTTAGGGGGATACATCCTTGTGATAACTTGGCAACTGAAGACCTCTAGTGGACAATGACTCTGATATAACCGCTCCTTTATAAAAATAGGGGGAGGGGTGTGCTATTTAAAACAGCTGGGGTTATGTCTGTTTCTGAATTGTATACAATACTCTTTGAATCTATTTAACCATGGCAAATTAGGCGTCATGCCACAAAATAAAGCGCAAATTAATTTTGTGATTTAAAATAATGAACTTGTGAGATGTAATTGACGTAAATGCGCTCGCATACCACTTTGGGGAAGGGGTAACCTTAAAAGCGGTCATATCTCTATGCAGAAAAATATTATTTCGTCAAAGTTTGTTTTAAAACACAGCTTAGAAATTATTAAATGTATCTCAGTATAACAAACAACAATATGTGCATGGAAGTAAGGGATGAGAACAAAGTATGTGAAATGACACCATTAATGCGCTATTTTTTATGCAGAAAAATCACCATAATTTATCAGAAATAAATTCAATATGACACTATTTAGTATCTAATGTTATCATATCGTTAGTTTTGCTTACTAAAGAACCGTGGTTGGAACTGGCGTGACTGGGATGAAAAGTTGTAATGTAATTTATGTCAAAATCTAATATTGATTAAAAATTAAGACTCCGGAAATAAGAAAAACGTAAAATATTCATATTTGTCATCGGTGATTTTATTACTTTAAGTATGTCAAACTGCGTGCCTTATGAAAATGCATTGTTCAAACACAAATTCTGTTGATTTTTTTATCCTGGCTAAAATTATTTGCCTATTCCTCTAGCAATTGAGGGAACAATCATTGCTGAGCGTCATGATCCATGGGCCACTAATTATATTCGGCAAAACTCCTTCTTGTTCTCTGTGAATAGCTTTTCAGTCAAACAACTGCTCCGTTGGATCATCCGAAAATACAAATTGAGGATGAAGAGTTCGAAGTGCACGCTTCATATATCAATGGAGCAAAGCTTTAACGCCACCTGGTGGTGGACACGCACGTGGATGGCGGTGGTCACGTGATCATCAGCTTCCGGGTCAAAGAAGCAGGAGTAGCCGCAAAGAGTAAACTCGTCTTCAGCGAGGGGTGTGCCAGGGCAGAGTTTATGAAGTTTTTCTTGTTGGTCGGCCCAGACAGTTCCAAAAACCAAAACCGCGTCGCATGAACCTGTCTTCAGTGTGATGTTGACCGCTGCAATGATAACAGGAGCGCCGCAGTCCAAGTGGTAACTGACCATTCCAGGCGGGCTGGATGGAACGCCAGAGCAGATCGGAGGATTGGTTTTGTCAAATAACAACGTTGGGCCAGTGCCAGCCATCCTCATAACAGGATCTGGAAATACAATTTAGAAGAGGCATGCAAATATTTTTATAACTGAATACAAACCAGTAAGTTGAATTTGATTTTCATTCATAAAACAAATTCTAATATAGACCTAGAAGTTTTTTTTTTGTCCATTTCTTGCAAAGCAATAGAAATAAATGGTATTCTAACTTATGAACAACTAGCAAAACCTTGTGTCCAGAAATACAATATTGGTAATTAATGACATGGTTGACGGATCCTAAAGTGGTCGGTATATGCATGTGGGTTTTGTGTTCAAACTTTTGAAAGAAAACAAAAATGTTGCCGGTGATTAAGGTTACATTGCTGCGAGCTTTGCGAAAATTGACATTTCAGCTGATTTCAATTGAAATCATTGCATGATTGGTGCATTCCTAAGGCTTAACTGATAAATATTCATGATATAAAAATACTGTACTACAATTTTGAGATGAGGAAATGCATGGTGCCTGTTCACATACCCTTACTCTCTCTAAGAGAAAATTTTATACAAGAATTTAGTCGTAAAGTAATCCCCCCCCCCCCCATCAAAACAATTATTTTGATTTTCATCTTTCAAGAAGATAAAATAATACAAATTACCTAAGATTTCCTTTGTTATTTAGTGCTTTTACCTGTTTAGCAAAAAAAATCCCTTATTATCATGCTTTTCCCTGATCTTACGATATATTTATCGAAACATTAAAAAAGGAAAAAAAAAAAAAAATTCGCCCGTCCGCACTGATTTTTAAAAAAAAAAGTGCCTGAGAAACATACCTTAATTTTTTGGCCTTACATTTAGTATTTTGTGAGCAGGACGCCTGTATCTTTTCAGGTTTTGCCGATGGCATTAGTCATTCATCTACATCTTGTTGGTTTATATCAGTAGTGAATATGCAATATTCATGAATATATAGCCATACTAATTAAACCATTAGTCGTACCGAAAACTGGCTATCTGCATGCCCTGACTGGCAAAGCTCTCCGACCGGGAAGCCTTGAGAGATATGCTTTTCTCTTGATAGACATTCAATGAATATTCACTAGTGTACCGAGAAATCACGGATATTTTTTTAAACATGGTAGGTCACAGGGTGGCTATAAAACAAATTTCTAAGCGGTGAAGCGCTGTCGTAAAGGGGGAATCTTTGTATTTCCTCGTCGATATTTCTTCCGCATTTTTCCACATGATTCTCACATGACTAGTCTAAAATAACACTTTTAATACCTATACTGATATTTAAAAATGATATAATGGTACTTCTACTACTAATAATATAATAATAATAACAATAATAATAATAATAATAAATATTACCGATGCTCTTCTCGATATGAACCAGGACGGCAACAGATCTCTTTATATTTGGACTTACACCTTGCTCAATTTTACCTAGAGGCAAATCTGCATCGAACACGTATCCTTTGTGTATAGGTTTTGTATGCAGATCACAGCAGTCAATCCTGGGTATGATGCCCCCGCCATTGATGCTCAGGTGATGAACACCGACAACTTGGTTTGTGTAAGCCTGATACCTGTCCTGTTCAGGGACGGTGAACACCTGCCAAATATATTATACGAAATGATTTAACTGAAATGACCAACTAGGTCGATACTTGCAATGGGTGAACCATCACTTGAAACGGCTACAAGGTGTTCGACCTAGGAAAATACGCCAAGGTAATAAAAATTATCAGATGCAAATCTGTCACCTATGACTAATATTGTACCCAAAGGTCAATTTTTAAAAATCAGCCATATTGGAGATCTAGCGTTAACACGGGCAGAAGAATGAAAAGAAGAAAATAATTAAATTAAAATCCATGGTATTGCACTCGAATGAAACAAGAAAGATCGTCCACAAGAAAATTTGAGCCAATAAAATAAGCTATCAGGTCAAAGCTATAATGTAGGAATAATATTGTGTCGAAGGGTCAGAGTTTTTTTTAAAATCAGCCATAATTTATCTTTAGAGTAAACATGAATAGAACTAAGAAAAAGGAGGAAAAGGTAAAAAAAGAAGAAATAAAATTGTAATCGAGATTTCTTTTACTCATTCCGTCCAAATCTTTAGATGGAAAGAAATGATTAAGAACGAGAATGCATTAAACAGTGTTAGAGGGGTTTGAATGGCAAGGGCTGGATAACCTGAAAGAGAAGGAAACAGCAATTTAGCAATGTATCATTTTTCAGTGCCGTCGTTATTTGGTATTGTTTTGATGAACACTTAAGTCTTAACATTTGAACTTCCTGGTATTTTGGAGCTAAGGTGTTATTTGCGGAGTTAGATGGTAGAAATTCATGGAATGCAATCGTTATATGTCTAATTAAGGATGTTGTTGTTCAATATGTGATTTTCCATATATTCCTGACGAAAAGTACGTAGAAAAACAGCCTTCAACCATCTCAAATTTGTAAAGTTTTTAAGCCTTAGGTACGACCTGATAAATCCAAACACAAACCAAATAAACTGTTCAACGGACTCTAAGAATAAATGTATTGTGCGCGCGGGCGTATAAAATGCCTGTAACATTTATACGGAAAAGAATCGCATAAATTAGAAATCTAGCCAAGGGCACAATTAAGCAACATAGCAGAGAACCAGGTCCTCATTTGCAGCACATTGATATATTAATAAAATTTGAGCTATAATTCCGTGGAAAAACAATTTTTTTTTTACAAACTAATAGAGAAACTAGGCCTAACAGATATCTTCAAATATCTTACAAACATGCCGTCGAAGTTCTGACACGACGATTTTCTAACATGTATCATTTATATATCTTACAAACCTGCCGTCCAAGTTCTGACACGACGATTTTCGTTTTGTTGCGAAGACGAAATGTGTTCTCACTTATCACGTCCCAAAGACCAAGAAAAAACAACGCCGGTGTTTTTTGCGTGGAACTCCCATGCGAGAACGCGACCTGTCACGTTGATGACAATCGCAGGGTAAATGTTTAGGTAATAACCTTGACCATCTGGGAGGTCAGCGGCATAGGTCCCACTTGTGACACGTACTGTAAAAACAAATTTTATTATTTCATGACAGATTTATCATTGTCAGGCAACCAGTGCACATTATATAAAGAAAACATTAAATAATAGCGAAACATCATTTGGAAAATTGTAAGTGAACAGACTTCAGCAGCCACCGAATCCACCAGTGTTTTTTTAGCATGATTATATGCTAGTTTATGCCCAGTAAGGTTTAAGGCTCGAAAGGAGAGTGGTAAGTAGCCTTAACTCGAATATGGAATATATGAGTAAAACAAGAGGGGAAATCCAAGGGTCTGATTATCATTATTACTCTGTTGGGGTGTGTTTTCACCAGTTCAATTTTATAAATACAGATGCGCTTTTTGTCGGCAAACCTGAAAGAAACACACAGGCATGTACACCCATAAATAAATACTTTACCATTTACGTCAGCGGAAACAAGAGCACTTGCAGCAATAACCAGAAGAGTCAGTGTCTTCAGAGCAGCCGTTTTGGTGATCTGACAGTTCCCAGACTTTCAACCCTTCAGATTATCCCTAAACGTGGGTTTTTCTTAGATTCAAATTTCTTCATTGCAGTCGCATCTGTCAAGAGAGTAGGCCACCCCTATCGCATAAACAATTCTTTTGTAGCTTGTAACAGTTTCGTATTGTTGACCAGGCAACAATGCCTTTATTGGTTTAAATGTTTTCGGAGCTTTCACATACTAAAACGTTAAGTAGGGAAATTTCCAACATAGAGAAGCATTGATTCCTCTTTCAGGGTTTTTTTTATTGCTTTTGAGCTAAATGAACAGTCCTAAAGTTAATCTTTTCACGTTACGTCCATAGACAGTATCTCACGCTATCGTTCATTTTAGTAGAATACAAATGTTTTCCAAGCCAAACAATCCGCACACGTACTTAGTACTTCAGATTCACCTTTTACATGTTGCTATGGGTCTGAGTGTGAATAAATATATATTCCATGAGGGGTTGACAGAATATTTTCCTTGTAATGTTGGCACCAGGCAAGTTTGCATGATAAGCCCACTGCTTTTCATTTTTTTATGAATGAACTATATTTTATTATGAAACCATTTAATTAGGATATATATTTAGAACCAGGAGCAAATTCTTTATCTATGTTAATGTTCGCAGATGATGTTGTATGTTTTAAGGATACAGGGAGAGCACAACAAAGACAAATTGATAAAGCTTAACATTTTTTGTAACCAATAAGGTAAGAAATTAAATGTTGATAAAACCAAAGTAATGGTTTTCAGAAAGGGTGGAATTACTTAAAGATGTGAAAAAGGTTTGATAACGGTAAAACACTTGAAGTTGTTAATAGTTATAGGTAATGGGATGGACATTTGAATTCATATCTAAATAGGTCTAAAATGGAAAAGTTTCAAGTATGCCGGCAAATAAAGTGGCATTTATGAAAAAAAGGTTAATCTTAAACTATAAATATCTGACAGTAAATTATTATTTTTTTCTATTTGACAAAATGATTATGCCAATACTTCGCTATGATGGTGAGTTAATGGGTCATGACAGAATAGATATTATTCAAAATGTTCATATAAACTTTGGGAGTATGTGTTAAAATTCTGTTCATTTACACCAAATGCTGTTGTTCTTGGTGAATGTGTTTGTTTACCACTGAAAATGAATAACATGTCAAAATCTTACTGGGTAAAAATACATAAAATGCAAGAGGATAGGTATCCAGAATAAATATATCACAGGATATACCATACAGATGAACTAGAAAACATTAATTTGGCAACAAAGGTAAAGTTTGCTTTCTCTTGGCTTTGGTTATTCTTGGATTTTAAAAGAAGTTGTAGATGAAAATCTATTTCTATTTACATTTAAACAAAGGTAACATGATATTTTATCACAGGATTTGTTGTGTAATATTAATAGTAATGGCAGATTAAAAACTGTTGCCACATTTAAAATAATGTTATGTGAAGAAAAATATTGAACACTGATTAATAGTGAAAGACAGCGAATTAGTCTGTCCAGATTTAGAACTTCTGTTCACCAGTTAGAGGCAGAAATAGGAAAACATAATCAAATATCCTGCTAATATAAATCTATTGTAAATTTTGTTTAAGTCATGGAGAAGCATATATTGAAGACGAAAATCACTTCCTATTAATTTGTCCTTTATATGATGAGCTTAGACAAGAAAATATTTTAAGGTTTGGTAAATAATAATTTGTTAAACTTATGTCCAGTGTAAACCCAACTGTAATCAACCATGTTGCATCATTTATATACTATGCTTTTGATAGATTTTTTTTTTAAATAAAAGAGTTATAGATAAAGGGCATTGATTCATTCACAAAACAAATATGAGTACTAGAAACAGTAAAACTATGTATTATTATTACTATATTAAAGTATTTTATATTGTGTAATATATTCAGCAATGAGTACATACTTTGTGACCAAGATTGTTTAAGATTGTTTATTTTTGAAAAATGTGAAATGCATATATTTGTTAAAAAAACTGTATTATTATGTATGCTGTAAAATGTTCACATTGATAGAACTTTTGGCCAAAGGCCTCATTTCCAGAATACAATTTCATTCATTCATACATATTCCATCTGTGTCTGTTTACCAAAACAAAACCGCTCCTAAACAAGAAGAAAAAATAACCTGTGCAATATTGTGAGAAACCGGCCGGAACCTAAAAATCTTAATTTGTTAAGTTTCGTGATACGGCTACCAGGTTTTGCCCCACTTCTCGCGTCCGGTGCAAGTTTTATCCACTCATGTACAAGAGTCAGCATAGCGCTTCAGAACAGAATGTTTACAGGTACCATAAAAGAGAAAATACCATATTTCATGTTTATTTAAAATACCTGGTGTATGTTTTACTTTTGTAAAACACTGTTAATAACCTTATCCTTTGTCACAAAATACTTCATGGAGCTTTTGAAACTTTGAAGTCTAATGGAACTACCGACGATTAACAGTGTCACCATTTGCTTCCTTTTAAAATTATCCTTATTTTTTATTCCTTTCATTAAGGTGTTTGGCCGATGAATGGCAAGCCGTGAGTGGTTATAGCTTTTACTGCAGGAATGCAAAATTATCCGGCTCTATGACCAGTCTGCAGAGTGATATCTGGTATTTAAAATGCTCCATGGTGGACACTTTTAGTTTCTTCAGGTACATCCGTACGATGGAAAGCCATTGTTGCCTCACCCAGGAGGGAATGCGTTCATCCCCGTTCGTGCATGAGGACTTCTTTGTGCTGTTCACAACTTTGCACATGCAATGATGAACGAATTTTCATGAACTTCTCATGGGATCTTGGAAATTGGCCAATGAAGGAACGATTAGATTTCGGTGTGTATCCGGTACATGATCCGGATTCTGGAATAATCACAAATGAACAGTCACTTATCTACGTATGAACCTGGGGATAAGGGCCGAATAAGTGAGTGGAAACATGGTGGAGGCTTGAATTCATTGGAATGCAGATTTCTAGTTTCCCCACTTGGCGTTAACGGTACAGCATATCATTTTATGCCTTTGGAACAAAGATAGCCAGCCTTGTTGAAAACCGTCGAAAGTTTTCGGACGTTTTAGCCGTTAATCCTCGCAGATGGACTCCACGCAACTGGCCAACACCCGTCCAGAGCCTGCCCAATCACATTTGTACAATAACATTCTTTTAATTATACCTTGAAACCCCTTCATGTTATAAATGACTGCACTTTCATGATGTCAATGACTGCACTTGAATCGATCTTTTCAAGTGATACCTGGAAACCCTTTCAAGTTATCAATGTTATCGTTCTTTTAGTCATACCTGGAAATCCTTTCATGTTATCAATGACTGCACTTGCATGTTATCAATGACAGCATTTGAATATGTGTTTTAGTCATACCTGGAAACCCTTTCATGTTATCAATGACAGCATTTGAATCGTTCTTTCAGTCATACCTGGAAACCCTTTCATGTTATCAATGACTGCACTTGAATCGGTCTTTTAGTCATACCTTTAAAAACCCTTTTATGTTATCAATGACTGCACTTGAATCTTTCTTTTAGTCATACCTGGAAACCCTTTCATGTTATCAATGACTGCATTTGAATCGGTCTTTTAGTCATACCTATAAAAACCCTTTCATGTTATCAATGACTGCATTTGAATCGGTCTCTTAGTCATACCTGGAAACCCTTTCATGTTATCATTGGCTTGTTAAAGGAGCTCTGTTATTTGACAGGGGCATAACTTGTGTTGTTGTTACATTCCGTACTGGTTGAACTCTCGTTGTCATGTGGGCCTTTAGTTTTCATGCTTGGTCGTGGGTCACGTGATGAGCCTGGTATGTGTAGATACACAGCGATGTCTTTCTAGAGAATTCCTGAAACGTGTGTTTACTGTTGTGTAGGGTCCTTATAGACTGTTCGAGAAGTGGAAGATTCCCGGCTTAGGGTCTGAAGGTATATAAAGGGCTGTTTTTTATAACCAGAAGGAGACAGCAGAGCAGATTCCAGCGGAATCAGGAGCGTGTGTCAGGACCTTATCCGATGAATGCGACAATTATAGATTTTTCATGAACTTTCCTGGATTTTCTACATTTAGACTTCAGTATACTTTCTGTGTTGTTGCAAGAACTTTCCACTGGACTGTCATTCTCCGAGAGTTTACATTCAAAGGACTTATCTTAGTGACGGTGTTGGTATCCAGGTATTGTACTATTATCTTTCTGTGTGATTGTATTGACTTGTTGCTATACCGCCGTTTTACTGTATAATTCGTATTGATTTGGTGTATTGTATTGTTAGGGTTGTTTTAAGAATAAATTATAGTTATTTGTTAACAAAAAACCACTAACTTCTTTATTCATTCCCATAGACATTTCCCGCTGCCTAGTGTTACAGAATCTGATTTTTTTTTATCTCCATTACAAAAAAACCCTTCCATGTTATCAATGACTGCACTTGCATGTTATCAATGACTGCACTTGGATTGGTCTTTTAGTAATACCTTATAAACTATTCTTGAGCAAACCATGGTTGAAAAAAATAAAGTGTACTGCTGACTGATCTGACAATTTCTATAGCATTCAAATATCATCATTTATCATAAATATTTTATTATTATTTAGTATACTATTTGTATAAATAGTATTAGTTTACATTTTGTATAAATGTCATGTATTAGCAACAGTTATAATTTTTGGAATATGTACTAAAAATTCTCACATCGCAGTATTAAAAACTATAGTGAATGCATTTCCAGGGGCGGATCTAGGATATTGGAAATGGGAGGGTCACGCACAGAAAGACTGAAAGAAAACTTTAAAGAAAAAATCCTCTGGTACAGAAGCAGGGGGTCAGGATCGCAAAATTGGGTTTGAAACCCTTAAAAAGATAGTTTAGGCTCCAAGGGGGGGGGGGGGGGGGTCAGGACCCCTTTTGGGTGAAAATTACTCATATCTGAGGAGTGGTTCAAGATATTGGTTTAAAATTTGGCTATCCTTCCATCTTTGAATTTTTTTGGGGGAAAACCAGACAGGTGGCGCCACCTATCTTACCGGTTTCGTAGAACAAATTAATGGCCTTTTCTCAAGAGTAATTTGCCGTATTGGCCTAAAATTGTGCATGTCCATATATCTTGGACTCCTCAATCTTGTACTCAAGACTGGTGGCGCCATCTGCAATCGTTTTCCCGTGGCGTCCATCCGTACATGTTCTTTGGGTAAAATTGCTCATATCTCTATAGTGGTTCAAAGTATTGGTCTGAAATTTGGTTTGTCCGTCCATCCATCTTGGAAAATTTTCTCGTAAACCAGACAGATGGCGCCACCTACCTTCCAGTTTCCGTAGAAAAATATATGCTATTTTCTTAGGAGTGATCTGGCGTATTGGCCTGAAAATGTGCATGTCCATATATCTTGGACTCCTCAATCTTGTACTCAAGACTGGTGGCACCATCTGCAATCGTTTTCCCGTGGCGTCCATCCGTACATGTTCTTTGGGTGAAAATTACTCATATCTAAGGAGTGGTTCAATATATTTGTCTGAAATTTGGCTATCCTTCCATCTTGGATTTCTTTTTTTTTTAACCAGACAGGTGGCGCTACCTATCTTCCCGGTTTCGTAGAACAAATTAATGCCCTTTTCTCAGGAGTAATTTGCCGTATTGGCTTGTAATTATGCATATCACTTTATGTCTTGGACTTCTCCATCATGTACTCAAGACTGGTGGCGCCATCTGCAATTGTTTTCCTGTGGTGTCCATCTGTACATTTGCTTTGGGTGAAAATTGCTCATATCTTAGGAATGGTTCAAGGTATTGGTATGAAATTTGGCATGTCAATCTGTCTTGGAGAGATTTATTCAACAAAATCACCTGCCTGGTGGCGCCAGGTGTTTTTTTTTAAATGTATGCCCTTTTCTCAGAGTTTTAGTGGACTATATTCAGAAGTAGTGTGACATACCACTCAATCCATCCCTCACTCATCAATACTACTCTGACTACGGCGGATACACGCTTGTCGACTGTTTTCTAGTTAAAATATGATACAAGGACTCCAGTATCTGAATAACTAATGCACTGATGGCCTTGATACTTTGTATGAGTGTTTCATCAGTTCCAGCAGACTGATGGCCACCTGTATTTTTTTCAATTTTTTTGGCATTTTTCCTCTATTCATGAGACCTTCAAATGAATTGGTCATCTGTAAAAATGGGACAAACTGTAACCGCTGAACCTAGAATCTTCTTCCTTGACATCCAGGCAAACTAATAACAAATCTCCTTGGAAACCTGAAATTAGATCTCTGTTACATATTTTTACCGAGCTGTAAGGCTCGTAAGTACCACAGAGATTAATTAAAATTTGATACAAAAGCTTCAGTATCTGAATAACTATGCCTTGATAGCCATGACTCTTTCGATACTTATTGATCATCGAGTGTTTCATCTGTTGGCACTACCTGTATTTTTTTACGCATTTTTTTCTATATATGAGACTTCAAATGGTGGTCATATGTCCAAAAGCCCACTGTAACCCATTTCTAAGGTACTGAGCGTCATGGCCCATGGGCCACTAGTTATTTCTTACGCTCATGGTTTGGGTTGGATCTTCAGATCAGACCTTCGGTGAGAATAATAGTCAAATATGTTAGATTTGCACCCGATATTTTTTTTATATCTCGACCCAATTTCCAAGGTCGTTAGGGGAATACACCCTTGTGATAACTTGGCGACTGAAGACCTCTAGTGGACAATGACTCTGACATAACCGCTCCTTTATAAAAGAAATAGGGGGAGGGGTGTGCTATTTAAAAACAGCTGGGGTTATGTCTGTTTCTGAATTGTATACAATACTCTTTGAATCTATTTTACTTCATGGCAAATCAGGCGTCATGCCACAAAATAAAGCGCAAATTCATTTTGTAATTTAAAATTATGAACTTGTGAAATGCAATAGACGTAAATGCGCTCGTATACCACTTTGGGGAAGGGGTAACCTGAAAAGCGGTCATATCTCTATGCAGAAAAAAAATTATTTCGTCAAAGTTTGTTTGAAAACACAGCTTAAAAATTATTAAATGTATCTCAGTATAACAAACAACAATATGTGCATGGAAGTAAGGGATGAGAACAAAGTATGTGAAATAACACCATTAATGAGCTATTTTTTGTGCAGAAAATCACCATATTTTTATCAGATATAAATTTAATATGACACTATTTAATATCTAATGTAATCATATCGTTAGTTTTGCTTAATAAAAAACCGTGGTTGGAACTGGCGTGACTGGGATGAAAAGTTGTAATGTAATTTATGTCAGAATCTAATATTGATTAAAAATTGAGACTCCGGTAATAAGAAAAACGTAAAATATTCATATTTGTCATCGGTGATTTTATTACTTTAAGTATGTCAAACTGCGTGACTTATGAAAATGCATTGTTCAAACACAAATTCTGTTGATTTTTTATCCTGGCTAAAACTATTGGCCTATTCCTCTAGCAATTGAGGGACCATCATTACTGAGCGTCATGATCCATGGGCCACTAATTATACTCGGCAAACCCTTTTCTTGTTCACTGTGAATAACTTTTCAGTCAAACAACTGCTCCGTTGTATCATCCGAAAGTACAAATTGAGGATGAAGAGTCCGAAGTGCACGCTTCATATTTCAATGGAGCAAAGCTTTAACGCCACCTGGTGGTGGACACGTACGTTGATAGCGGTGGTCACGTGATCATCAGCTTCCGGGTCAAAAAAGCAGGAGTAACCGCAAAGAGTAAACTCGTCTTCAGCGAGGAGTGTGCCAGGGCAGAGTCGATGAAGTTTTTCTTGTTGGTCGGCCCAGACAGTTCCAAAAACCAAAACCGCGTCGCATGAACCTGTCTTCAGTGTGATGTTGACCGCTGCAATGATAACAGGAGCGCCGCAGTCCAAGTGGTAACTGACCATTCCAGGCGGGCTGGATGGAACGCCAGAGCAGATCGGAGGATTGGTTTTGTCAAATGACATCGTCGGGCCAGAGCCAGCCATCCTCATGACAGGTTCTGGAAATGCAATTTAGAATGGGCATGCAATTATTTTAAATAACTGAATACAAATCAATGGCAAATTTGCAAATTAATGGCATTCATAAAACAAATGGGAATATTAACCTGAAAGTTATTTTTGTCCATTTTTTTCGAAGAAATAAATAGTGGTTTACCTTAAGTACAACTTGCAAAACATTTCTGTTTACAAATATACAATGAACACAGTTGATGGACCCAAAGTGCTTTGTATATGCATGTGGTTTGTTTTTTTTCCCGCTTTTGAAAGAAATAATAATGTTAAATGTGATTTAGATTACATTGTTTGCAAAAAAAAACTCTCCATTCGTAGTCCTACGTTTATCTTAATGGGATGGGCTTTCCGAAAAATGACATTCTAGCTGATTGACATTGACAACCATTGCCTGATTGGAGCATCCTTAGGGCTTAACTGATGAATATTCATGATATTAAAATATTATAAGGGGTAAGAATTGGTAGATCCGATTCGGGATAAGGAAATGCAAATGCCTGTTCCAATGCCCTTTATTATTTATAAAACTCTATGAGAAAATATGTTTTTATTGGAATTTAATAGTAAAGTATGCCTTCATTAGACCGAACTTGACGCTATTATTTGTGAACATGAAAGCCTTTATCTTTTTCAGGTTTTGCCGCGGGCATCTCTGTGTCATTCAAATACATGTCGTTGGTTTAATCAGTTGTAAATATACAATATACATGAATATATAGCTATTCTGAATAAACCGATAGGGCCTGCATGCTTTGAATCGACATTAGTCATGCCGAAAGCTGCTGCGCAATGGCTATCTACATGTCCTGCCTGGCAAAGTTGTCAGTCAGGGAACCCTTGAGCGATACGCTTGTCTGTGGAAAGGCATTCAATGGATATGCACCAGTGTACCGAGACAAAATTGACATTTTTTAACTTGGTAGGTCACTGGCAAGCAAACAAATTTGTTGGTTGGTCAGGTTGTAAAAATTACGTGAAATTTCTAAGCGGCCAGGCCAGGCCCCTTCGATATTTCTACCTCATTTTTTCATATGATTCGCTCTGTCATTCAGATATCTAATTATAATAATAATAATAATAATAATAATAATAATAATAATAATAATGATAATAATAATGATAATAATAATAATAATAATAATGGCAATAATAATGATAATAATAATAAATACCAATGCTCTTCTCGATATGAACCAGGACGGCAACAGATCTAATTCGACCTGAATTGACCCCTTCCTGAATTTGACCAAGAGGCAAACCTGCATCGTAAACTTGACTGCTGTGTACAGGTTTTGTTTGCAGATCACAGCAGTTGTCCTCAGCCGTTGGTATGATCCCCCCGCCAGTGATGTTCACGTGATGAACACCGACAACTTGGTTTGTGTAAGCCTGATACCTGTCCTGTTCAGGGAGAGTGAACACCTGCCAAATATATTATACGAAACAATTTAAGTGAAAAATCCTACTAGATGTTTGCATTCGGTGAACGATCACTGGACGCCTCCCATCAGGAAATCAGGTTAAAGTAAACATAAATACCAGATGCAATAATACATATGAATAATAATGTCAGATTTGGAAATCGGCGATAATCAATATTAAGCGCAAACACGGACAGAACAAAGAATAAAAAAAAGGGGGGGGGGAGAAAAAATGTAATCGAGTCTTTTTGACTCATTCCGGCCAAATGTTTGGATGGAAAGGAGTGATTAAGCAGGAAGATGCCGGAGACTGGTCGAGGGGTTTTTATAGACGGGACTGGATAATATGAAAGAGAGGACAATAGCAGTTAAGATATTTTAAGCCTTCCCCTTTGGACGGAGGCTTATAGAAGTTCATGAGTGTATTTCTGTATTCATATTTGGGTTAAACATTTTTCATTAAAATTTCATTAAACCATCAATATATTTTGCCCTTTTGTGTTTTTCCATTGTTATTTTCCTGTTTGCGCTCAAAAGCAGATATTTTGGCACAATATAGGTCTCAGATTTGCTTCCGTGGAACGGGGGACATTGATTGGGTTTGCTGTCTGTCCGTCTGTCTGTCCGTCCGAAGGGTTTTCGTTTCCGTGCGAGAACTTTCCTTAATATCATCCCATTTAATTCAAATTTGGATCAGTGGTTGCTCTCATGCATACCTTGGTTGGAATTGTTTTTTGGAGTGTCTGTTTGAGATTTTATTATCACCAGCTCTAAAAAAAAATCCCCCTTTTTTCCCAATGATATCTTAAACATAGCCACTTTGACAAGTGGAGACATCTTCAGGGGAAAATAAAAATTAAAACATATTGAGAAGACAAGCAGTGGACAACAAGAGGCGGAAGCGAGGGACATAACTTCCAAGAATTTGCTTGTTATTTTTAATCTTGAACTTATTGCCAAGGTGGTTCACTCCAAAGCCGATGATCGCTCAGTTGTGGTAGGGGATGTTGTGAGGATTCCAGTTACCATGTCTTATATGCTAATTTCAATATTTATGCACGTATTCTGGTATCCCAATGTTAGAACCACGTCTTCATTTGCAACACAATGATCTATCTAAAAATTGGAGCGGCGAAAACTTATTTTTATGTGAAACCTAACAGAGAAACCCAGTCCTTACAGATATCGTCAAATATCTTACAAACCTGCAATCCAAGTTTTGATACGACGATCTTCGTTTTATTGCAAAGACGGAATGTGTTGTCACTTATCACGTCCCAAAGACCAAGAAAAATAACGCCGGTTCTTTTGGCGTAGAACTCCCATGCGAGAACGCGACCTGTCACGTTGATGACCACCACAGGATAAATATTTAGGTAATGACCTTGAGTAGTTTGGAGGTTAGCTGCAGTAGTCCCAGTTTTGACAAGTACTGTAAAAATATATATGTATTCGCAACATATCAGATAAAGCAAATGACCTATGGGTCAAGACGCTCACCTGACAGGCCTGTCCTTTGACATTATGGGCTAACATTCACAACTTTTTGTATAATCTTTGAATAAAATACATGTCTGATCAAAGCACAGTCTCGGGCAAAATGTATGATTGCTGAGATAATATGAGCTAATACAGTGGCATCCTCGGTGGTCTTAAGTCTTAAAAACGACGATTATAACCACGCCATAATTAAGTTTAAATCCATATGAACTTGTAATCAAATACACATAAATGAAGTACCCCGTGTAGCTTATCATTAAGGAAAATTACCTCACCATGAACTCTACGTGACCTTAATAACATATTAATTTAATGAATAATCATGAGCAACACTGTTCCGTGCAGCCAATCAGGTCACCGATATATCTGTAAACCGTCAGTCACCTGACAATAATAAAATTTGCATAATTTTAGAGAGCTCCCCAAAATAGAACACGTTTAGTCTGTACCAGTAACCATGTCGGCATGTTTTCCGGGATATTTTTTTATACAAAGGAGATGGTATAAAAAGTTCCAGGCCAAAGGTTGTAGGAGTCATTCCTCCTACTACCGAGTGAAGAAATAATGTCTTACCTGCATGGCACGTGATTCGTATGAGACAAATAATCCAAA
Source organism: Sipunculus nudus (assembly GCA_026874595.1). Classification (NCBI taxonomy): domain Eukaryota; kingdom Metazoa; phylum Annelida; class Sipuncula; order Golfingiida; family Sipunculidae; genus Sipunculus; species Sipunculus nudus. Next base: position 61,147,091 of record CM049312.1, read on the forward strand.
ATATTGCAGAAAGTTTACAATGACTACGATATATTCATCAGTGCAGCAATTCCAGTTGATGACGTCAGTCAATGCGACGTCTACATCATCGACCTTCGTAATGTAATTTTTGTTTTTTAAACAGCTCTCGCAAGGAAGACCCTCTGTGTTGGGGGCGTTCTGATTGCTCATTATAATAATTAGGTCAAAAGGGCGGGGCATAAGGGCTCTGGTGGTGAGGTCAATTTCACATGTATTAGCAATAAGGATTAAGTTAAAGCTAACGGTGAAGGTGACATCAAAAGTTGTTAATGGCATACAAATATAATGAAGACAGTTTGATGAAGACTGACCAGTTTATGTGATTCAAGACAATTCATGTGATTGAAAAAAATCAAGACAACATGAATGACAAAGATAGACTGACCAAGTTTCACTGCTGCACGGGTTGCTGTTTATATGTGATATTTGGTTTTGTTAAATATTTGAACAAATATATGTAATGAAAATATTACGTAGAATAAACACTACAATTTTAATTTAATTTTAATATTTTATTTATAGAGACCGGACCACCCGACCGGTCCACTTACTAGACCGGACCGCGTACAGCTGAACCGGACCAGGACCGGACCGCTTATGTTATGGTCCGGACCACCAGGCATTGGCCCGGTCCGTTTAGCACCTCCACTCTCCCGTAACTTTAGGTTATAGCCAGTGAGTAAGGCAAAATACCCGAAATCCAAAGGTCTGAATAATAAAATTACCCCGTTGTGGTATACATGTTTTGCTCCATTCCCATTCAATAATACTGATATGATATGTGTAGACCAAGCTACAAGAAACAAATCCACACGCATGCACACCCACAGATAAAAATACTTTACCATTTACGTCAGCGGAAACAAAGGCACTTGCAGCAAAAAACAGCAAGGTCGTCTGAAGAGCAGCCATTTTGTGCCGGGACGGGTCTGAGGCTTTCAAAACTCTAGATTATCCCTAAACGTGTGTATTCTTCTATTCAACTCAATTCAACGCAGTCGTTTCTTACATAGGAACATAGCGCTCCTAACACATAAACATTTCCTATATAGCTTGTTACATTTGTCGTGTGTTTGGCTTTATAGGCAACAAACCGTTCAACTGTTTAACTTTTCACGGAACTCTCACATTCTAAAAGTAAATTACTTAAAATTCCCATCGTAAAGAGACATCGATTCCTCTTTCAGTGAGAGTGTATTGCCTTTGAACTAAATGGACATTCCTAACAGGATGTCAACATTTAAACGTTATGTACATAGGCACTTGCCATATGACGCTATCGTCCATTTTAGCTGAAAACAGATATTTTCCGAGCAAAATCATCCTGCCACACGTAGTTTACATATAAAATTCACCTTTTACACGTTGCTAGGTTTCTGAGTGTTACTAAATATTCAGTCCATGTGTGTCTGTTTATCTACACAAACTGCTTCAACGGAGGTTCGATCTTCCACATGAGCGACAACTCCGAAACAAGGAGAAAAAAACTGTGCAATATTGTGAGAAATCGGTTGGACTTAAAATCTTAATTTGTCAAGTTGCGTGATTCGGCTACCAGGTTTCGCACCACTACTCGCGCCTGGTGCAAGTTTTTATCCACTTATGTACAGGATAAAAGTTACAATAGAAGGGAAAATATTATACTTCATGTTTATTTAACATACCTTGTGTATGTTTAACTTTTGTAAAACACTCTGTTTATAGCCTTATCCTTTGTCATAAAATGCTTTAAATAGCTTTTGAAACTTTGAAGTCTAACGGAACTGCCGATGATAAACAGCGTCACCGTTTGCTTCCTTTAAACATTATTATAAGTTTTTATTCATTTTTTTCGGTGTTTCCGGTGAATCACAAGTCGTTCTAGTGGCGTATCCAGGATTTGAAAAAAAGAGGGGGCGCAGCCCTTTAGTCGGATAGGGGGCTGTTCTGCGTCTTTTAGACATGTCATATATATATACACACACACTCATATATATATATATATATATATATATATATATACTAATAAATCATTTTTTTTCAGATTATATTGATGTTCCACAAAGTCCTATTTGAAGGAAGCAAGCATATTTAAACTTGTTTGAACAAACTGCGTGGCTGTAAAATTGTCTCCTACTACACATATCAAATATTGTTAGTTCGTGCATTATTTTTATTATTATTATTAGCAATTTTGTAAGGTATCCAATTCAAGTTGTAAATTATGTTAACCGTGGGACCCGAATCTATATATAATGCATTATTTGAACAACAGAAAAATACATGCATCAATAAGTGTAGTATGGTAACGTAATTGTAATTTTTAAGTAGAAGATGGTCAGCACACATGTAAAAGAACTTAAATGGATTAACTATTATATGTCACTGAATCTGTCAAAGATAACTGCATTCATGTGAAGCTTCTGATAGTGAATTCCATAATATAGGTCTTTCGTAGATAAATTATTTTTGCAGCAGTTGGAGTTATAAAGTAATAAAGAAAGTCTGACCTGAGGTAATTAAAGTACATAAACACAAAAAAAATAAAAGAAGTGAAAAATACTCATTGACTGTTATTTTCTTGCCATTTTCAGCTTTTTATAATTTTTGAAATTGCAGCTTTCAAACATCAAGCCTGGCCGTCCAGCTCCAGTGAGAGTTGCTGGGTATTTAGAGGTGATTTTAATTACCTCAGAATCAAGAAACCGGAAGCTTTTCTATAGTCTCTTGGTGAATTCCAGGGTAAATTAAAAAAATGAGGCATAGCAAGCATCTAGTGAAAGTATAAATAGCTTGCATGGATTGTTACACAGTTTTTGGCTATCCACCATGATGTTTGGAGACTTCACTTCTGCACACAAACAAAATAGAAAAGAGAGACAGTAAAAATCATGAAAGAAATGTGTAATTATATAATCCCTTTACTGTATAGAATAATTTTAGAAATTTTCAAAGTCTGACACTCTCTACAATTAAATTACAGACAATATCTTGCCAAGCTTTTGTTCTTTCTTCACAAAATTACAACAAAAAACAACAAAAATGGTTTCTGTTTATAGGTCGATGGGAACCTTTAGAACTGATAATAAATGTACAGTATTATATCAGATATATATCAATATTTACATTACAGACAACAGCTAAGCTTTTGTTCTTTCTTTTTCATATGGGACTAACATTTCCATGCACACTTGTGCATAGAGAAACATGAAAATATTTATTTATTCATTTTATCTAAGTGTCTGTATACTTAAATAATCGGACATAGAATAAATGTGAGCTAACAAACATAACACTTGCTAGTAGTTGACTGACATGTGTGTTAGCAGAATTAAAGGGGGGGGGGGACACCGGCGCCACCCTATGAATACGCCCCAGCGTGTTAACTTTTTTTTTGTTTTTTTTTTACGGCATTAGTGCAAAATTTTGTAAGTTAGTATTGAAGTCCGTTAGATAGTATTAAATATAATTTTTGTATTATTGAAGCGTTTTGTGTTAGATTTGATCGATGCTATTTATATTAATATTTCACTACAACTTAAATGGACCTATTCACATAAATTTTTGTTAGTAATACTTGAGATAGTGTTTTCCCCTTATGTTTTATTATGTTTTCTTCTAATATTGTGTTAAAAACCGTTTCCTTCTCACTGTACACAAGCGAAAATAAGCTTGCACCGGGTGTGATTAGTGGTACAAAACAGATGTATTGTAAGCTATCCACGCGGATTTCTGCCAACTTCGCAAATTAAGATATTCCAAAGCGGATAAAACGATTCGCATTCAAAACGGTTTGAAACCACCTCCTGAAAACGCTTTGGATTTCCGTGTTAACGCTCCTATGCGCATTCAAAACCGTGTGAAACCGGTGTGCATTTGCCGTGTTAAAGGGGTATAACTTGTGCCGTGAATCACACTTAAAATTGTGGAGATTTGGATATACAGGATAATTACTAATTCGTTCACTAGATGGCAGCACGAACTGATCTTTGTCTGCCAGAATACAAAACATATGTAGGTCCTATGTGCAAAAAACTTGCACTCTTGACAAGCCAATTTTAATGTGTCCATTCTGCAAGGTTACATGTAGTAATTTTGGATTGCCCGGCTTTCTTTGTCATAACAAAAATATATATTTTATAATAAAAAGAAAATGTTCTCAAGTACAAGACTAGTGGGCCTAAAATGTCTATAATCATATTTCAGTCTAAAGCCGTGTTCACACCGAATACCGTTTGATTGCCTCAAAATCTACGTTCTGTTCATACTCCACCCGTATCCATTTGCGGTGAAACCAAACTGCGGAGGCAGTTTCAATACCAAGTCCATTAACAGTGAAGACACATTAAACGTTTGGGTGTCAAATACCGTTTCCGCAAGGAATGCATACAACAGGAAGAATACTTACGCGCATGCGCTGTAGGCCTAACTGGAAACAGACACTATAAAGAGAAGTGTTCAAATTCAAATACTTTTTGGAATATGCTGCTGAATACAACTGTTTACCCTCTATAAACATGAAGTGTGTTGAAACGGTATATTCGACCAGCTTGTAGTGTGAAAACGGTTTTAAATTTAAGAATGAATTCAAGATGTCGAAAAAGTCAGTTAACTTTTAAAGGCCATCAGCTGTTATGCGAGCAACCATTGAATATTCCCCGTTTTATGAGCAAAAAACAAACGACAACTTACTTACAAATTAACGACAGTTTAAGCGGTAGTCCTGTTTTCAACTTTAGCCACGACGGTAATAATCTGTAATACAAATAAACAGGTAACCTCTACCCCATCCGAGCCGAACCTATGAAAAGATATTTCGGGAAGGGAATATTTTTTTTCAGCCGCGCATGCACATTAACAGCCTAACGGGCTTACTATACCAGCGTTTGATTTTATCTAAGTGAGGACCGCGCCGCTTAGTGGTAAAAGGGCTGTTTCAGTCACACAAGCATACCATTGACGCCTGTCACACAAAAATAGATCTGTATGAGTCTTTAGCGATCATTTTATTGATAATACATATCAACATACAGTTTGCATCTGTACGATGTATAAGAATGCGCTAAATCGTGAACCCAACGTAAAGGATTTGCCTATTATAAGGGCCTATTTCTTTTGTATGCTAACCAGTAATAAGAGTTAAAAGTGATATTTTGTCCATTAGATTTATTTCGTGTTTCTAATGAAGCATTTTATTTTCTTATGAAAACAATTGAAGTTTAACATGTTTTTCCTATACCTGGATATATTTTTCCCTATTTACTAGTCCGTAACTGCATGAGCAAAAATGGTAGCCGCCGACAACGACGCAACAGGTTTCAGGTTTCTGTTGCGTCGCCAGCCCACCAAAGGGCTAACTGGGGTTATAGCACGATACGATCTGTTACTCTTAAAAAGGAAATTGAATAAAAAATATTTCTTATGGTTTTAGCATACCAATGTTCCCATTAGGTTGTATGTCGAAAGGCCTGTAATAAAAAAAAAAAACATTCTGGAAAGCATGAAGCATTTTAACATCAACAACTGACTTATTTGTCCAAAGAGAATTGAAGCATTAACAGCCCGGCAGATACTAGTATCTTGCACTCAGTGGCAGTCCTGTATAATGCTTTAGGCCTGTGTACTATTATGTTCATATTTTCACTTCCTTGGCGCATACTTGTCCTGAGAAAAGAACAATTATGTTATCCAGTGGTCAAATAAACAATACACATAGATGATTTAACATTAATGAATGGATATATGTTAAATCTCACAGTTTTGTATATAGAGTATTATAACCACAGTTAAATGCAATGGCAGTCTATGGACTTCACATTTCGTCAGTCACTGAAAAAAAGTAATTGAGGAGTCCATTCTTATGAACTAAGCAAATGGTCAATTTGACATTTAAACATTGTTTTTGCGAATGAATTTGAACAGCATAATTAAACAACATAACTTGTCCGAATATGGGTCAAATTGTACTTTTATTTTGTTACAATGGAAAAAAAAATTAAAATGTGGCTGTGTTAGTTTATCCGTGAGGAGAGTGAATTACGGACATCGTACCTGGCATTGTTGTGATATCACATATATAGTAAATGTCTTCATATTATAAATTTAAATTTAATATACCCAATGTCATGTGTTAAGTGTTTTGCAAATTACAGTCGCTTGAGTCATAGGCCCCACATACTTTCACAACAAAACACCAAAGTGGCCTTACTGTGTGGTGCTGGCACCTACCGGCTATTAAAAGAACAGTGCAGATACAATAAATGGGAGTAAAGTTCGACATTACACAAATTAATACCTACCAACTTAAATGTATCCTCGTATTCCATTATTTATGACATATAATGTATTATGAAAGTATTATGATTGGGATATAAATATTTAACCTTTCTTTTTAAGTATATAACAATCAACTGAACGTTTCATATGTTAGATAATTTCAATGTTAAAATATTCAGTTGCGTACAGGCGGCTAACTTCATACAATGAATTACCTCTGGTGTAATTGTGATAAGAGTGTCCATATTTTTACAAGTCAATATCAAAGATAGCTCAAATTTATTAACCTCAAAAACCTATCGGTTCTTATAGGATCATAATGAATGTATACATACATACATAAAATTGTAATAGGCCTATATTTGACGGCTACACTTTCACAAACCTTGATTCTGGGACCCGATCTGGTGTCCGTTTTATGAATAATAATCAAGACTGCAAGTGTTCGGAATAAAAAATTATACAGATGTCCATCAAATCCAACGAATAGAAAGTAAACTTTATATACTGTTCACACACCGTCTAAACAAGATCACATGTACCAGAAACGAGACAACCGTATTTGGCTGGTAAGATTTTCGATGTCTCCACAGCCCGGCTAAACGTTTGATCAAAACATCGCACCAGAAATACTTGTAAACAAGTGTTCACGAACAATTTAATTGGTTCAATTGTCTTATTCATTATTCATTAGATAGACGCCACATCGGGTCGCGGAATCAAGGTCTGTGAAAGCGTAGCTGCAGACTCGGTAGTATGAAAATGGGAAAAGCAGTAACCACTCCTTTCTTAGACTTTAAGGGCTAACGTCATCCGGCTTCGTCATTTACTTGGAATCATTAAGAGATTTTGATCGGACCAGTGCCTTGATGAGTGTAACAACATGTTGTTATCAACGGGTCTGTTGACATAAAAGAGTTGGCCAAACCACAATCGCACACTTTACAACAGTTTCATCGTTATAATGCGAATTTTTGCATTGATCCGAATAACATTTTTTTTTAATGTGTGAAAATCAAAACGATTGAAAGGGAAAATAAATGGTGTTACTTGAAAACTAGCATGGACCCAGAGGTAGTACATATTGGCAGAAGCTATGGTCGCACTGGACTTAACTGTAAACATATTCCAGATGTAGAGTTAAAAGTGTTTTTGTAGACTGTAACAGAGTGGGTGCAATCTAGCTTAATGCTATGATATTTATTTTTAATAAAGCTGACTTGTATTTTCGCAAAAAGAGAATGAGAAGATGGTCAAAGGTAAAAGAGTCACAGACTTTTGCATAATCTCAATTGAAAATTTACATTGTCACTTTAAGGAGAAATTCCGTGTGACCACCGTTCCGAGACAGCACGGATAGTCATGAAAAAGTTACTACTAAACTGAATAGTTTGCAAGGCGAAATGTCAGCCTTTGTCTTTCCCGGGTATCTTATGAAACGATTTATTCGTAAACTCAGATCGGGGTGGCCACCTGGAACAGACGGTATCAATGTTCACTTGGAAGTAGTATGCTTCAGGAACCAGACTTATACTTCTTTTGTGTGAGCTCATCACAGTTTTCAGTTCAGAGTTGTTCCAATGGCCTCCCGATACCACTATTGAAAAAGCCTAACCTTGATCCAAGTATACCAAAGAATTATAGACAGATAATTGATTCAAATGGATTTTCAAAGTTAGCTGAAATATTAATTTTACATGAATGTGATAGAAATATTATATACAATGAATTCCAGTTTGGATTTGTACCAGGTCGGGGAACATCGACAGCTATACCCCTCACATAAAATATTGCCTCTTACTGTGTAGCACGTGGGACCCAAACGTATTTGTGTAGTCTTGATGCGGAGGAGGCTTTTGATGGAATATACCCACCCAGTCTTATTTGCCTGTTCATTAGATATCATATCGGACTGAAGCTGGCGTTTGCTTTATAACTGGGATAGGCAAATTAAATTTACATTAAATGGAAAACAATGAGCGAACCCATAGATATATGTAAGGGTACCAGACAGGGGGGACTGACGTCTCCACATCTATTTAATATTGTCTATAAAGAGCTTATTGGTATTTTGGGTAAACAGAATGGTGGGGTGACTATAGATGGTCACAAATTCAATATCTCTTCATATGCTGATGATATAATTTTGATGAGTACAACAGTGACTGGTCTGCAAGGGTTGCAGTAATTCTGCAGTGTATTTTGCTACATTAAACGGTTTACGATTTAACCAAGAAAAAAACTGTTTGTACGATTAGAGGGCAGAACCAGGTCTGTGAGGAGCCCAGATGGTATATTCAGAAGAAGCTGCTGAAGATGGTGGATAAAACCTCGTTACTCCGAACAAAATTGTTGTCCCCTTCGGATATACGAAGTTTTTCTTTATATATATATATATATATATATATATATATATATATATATATATATATATATCGAAACCTCGTTGTGTCGAAGTCGAAGGGACCCCTCAGAAAACTTCGACACATCCAAGGTTCGACACAAGCGGTTTATATTTGGTTATAATAAAACAAGAATTGTCCGGAATATCGAGTCTGTAACTTCGACATACGCGGGTTATTCGACTTAAGACAGTTCTATATATATATATATATATATATATATATATATATATATATATATATATATATTTATATCTTGATGATATGTAATGTCATTGCTGAGAAATGCTCCAAGTGTTAACAAACAGACAATGCAGACGCGCCGCACCATGGCTATATATATATATATAGCTCACTGCTGAGCTATACAAAAATACGAAAAGGGAATCGATGGTTTTGCACTCTGATGACCCAAGAAGGTCCAACCACAAAACAGAAATAAATTCATCAACGCGAATAAGCCGCACATCCTATGGCCATTTAGGTCTAGTTGTTCCGTGATCCCGGGTAACCACGTCAGGTCTCAACACCCAATGGGGCGCATAGCACACGCACTAGATATCCAAAAACACGTGACATTTTGGTCTGTAATTCTCTTTAACTGTAGGTACTCCGAAAAGTCCTTTAAATGTAGGAATTGTTTAAACATGCAAAAACTCGTTCACATATATTAAAATACAAAACAACACTCTTGTGACTAACTGCATTTTATTTGTTTCTAAATATTATGTGATGTACAGTGTGAGTAACATATCTGGTCAAGACTGACTATCGACACTGATCCTTGTAAAATCCTGGCACGCTCGCCATGGAGGATCTTTTGGACAGGATGGGGAGGTGATGAGGGGATGTAAAAGCAATCATCTATCTATAATCTATATAAAAACGTGAATGGACTACATCATATGTGTATAATAATTCTTGCATTAAAATGACATTTATATTTTAACGACACACAACAGTTAAATCTATTCACACCAGTATGAGTATATTCAAAAGGAAATTCTAAGAGCGTACACATGTAGACAATATTGCTGTATATTACTTCTTCACTATGAGAGACTGAAAGCGTATTATATAGACTTTGTCTACAAAATCAATGTCTACCATCCTCTATAAGAGAAGAAAGATTGTGACCCATTTACATATAAATGGCATTTGTATCATTACGCACACTGGATCGAGGGTTAAAAGCACAAACATATTTTTCAATGTATACAATTCTCAAACATAAAGATTTATTTTTTAGATAGAGTATCATCATCAGCTCCAATCTCCGGGAATCTGCTTGTCCTTTTTACATATACTTTTTCCGAATATCGCTCCATCTTAATTTAATTATGCTTTATGCGGTATTTGAACAACCGTGCATTTTGCACAAGATTCATTTCTTTGCTGCAGTATGATCGTAACTCATGCTTATGCATTAATATAAAGCTAGCAACCGCCACAATCCGATATTTATTTATAATGTTAAGGCCCGTTTAAATAAAGTTGCCTTGCATTGCTTGGATAGTAACCAGTGGCGGATCTGCAGGGGGTGATGGGGTTTCATCTTTCTGGATGGACCCCCCCCCCAAAAAAAAAAAAAAATCCGCTCCTGGCAGTTTGGTGGTAGATCGCCTTGGGCTCGACCAAAAGCGTCGTTCATAATAGCTCCATATCATTATCCAGACCGTTGTGTTTCATACATTCCAGTTCAAAACATCTTTTCTGTAGATTCACACATCCACTTTCAAAGCGCACTTAATTAGGTCTACACGATAAGTGTATTTATGTGTATATATCAACAATTTAATGGTTGCCATTTGTCAGCCTCCGTAAATTTAGAGGTAGAAGATAAGAATATCTACAATGTTTATTAAACACACAAATTAATCCTATAACGTATAATTAATCACAATTTGCAGTACATCAAAGAAATGGCTTTATTGCCGCAATACCAAGCGCCATTCCAACACTCAGTCCCACAATTCCTTTTGTCTTTCCGGTCCCGTTGCATTCATCATCGACACAGTTGCAGTAGATTACCTTGCCTTGCGAACCGAGTTTCTTTTCACATTTAATCTTTCTATCGTTCACGCTGCACATTCTTCTTGTCATTTTGCTGACTGCAAAACGTATAATAATCATAATCATTTACTAGTAGTATTCAAAAATAAAACCCAGAGTGGCTACAGAGTGTCTTCAACAATGCGACACTCTCTCCCGGAATGTGCCAACAAAATTGAGCGACGCATTCCCTAGTCCATATCACAATCCCCCACGAAATTTTGAATATTTTGATTATTGTTTTTTTGTTGTGTAGTTCTTCTAAGAGACAAACAAACCAACCAACTGCAGACATGAATAAAAAGATAACATAATTGGCGGGAGATAATACCCAGGGTTGTGGTCAAATACAGTATGCCAAATACAAATATAAATACGGAAGCTGTTCTCCTCCAAATACAAATACAAATACAGGTGGGTGAAGTTAAAAACAAATACAAATACAGAATATTAAATACAAATACAAATAACAAATGTAGGTTATACAGAATATTTATTAATTTCGAGCACCATAAATATTCATAATGTCTACTCGTACCGATACTACTTGTGTACTATCGAGATCAGAGTCCTTTTATATTTCTACAAAATCCTGTTGTAATACAGGAACATAAATTCCTAAAACCTACTGTCTGAAAGACATATTTATTATAGAAAGTCTTAATAAATTCCCTGTTGCAACGCAGGAACATAAGTTCCTCAAACCTGATGTCTGAAAGACAGCAGCACACCGGACGGAACACTTTCCCAGTTCTGACCCTTGCCACTGAACAACCTGGTGAGGCAGAGGCCATGAGCAGTTATGGACCATGAGCACAGTGAAAAAGCAGTTAATTATCCAGGCACATTTGTGATCGCAAACATCAGAAAGAAGTGAAACACTTGACCTGATGTAGCCTTTTGGGTTATTCAAAAGTTAGGTAATATTTTTTTTCAAAATTATGGCAGATATAAATAATTATTTATACATATGTATTTGTACAGTATTTGATCAAATACAGCAAATATTGAGATTAAATACAAATGCAAATACAAATATTATAATTTTGCAAATCACAAATACAAATACACATTTTGACTGTATTTAAGTACAGAAACAAATAAATATACGTATTTGACCCCAACCCTGACAATAACTTAACCCTTTACAGTAGTTTGTTACTTCACATTTCTTTCAGTTTTTATAATTTTGATACATGAATCAAAAATACTTTTTTTCATATTTCAACACTTTCATTCATCAGTCATTTTGTTAACCTGAATGTCTCACTACGTATTATTGCCTCCGTCAGGATGGCATGTTTTTATCCCTGTTTGTGTGTATATTGACAACAGCTCACCCAGTCATGAAAGGAATATCATGAACTTTTCAGGGCATTGCAAGAAAGGGCCAATGAAGCCGCCGTTATTGTTTGTGTAGATCCAGCACATGATACGGATTCATGAACGACATCAAGAAAAAAAAATCTACGGTCGCTTATAAGTGTGCACGTATGAACCTATGAATATCGGCCGAATAAATGACTGCAAACACGGTTTTGGGACAACCCGCAATAGGGACATTTCTGTTTACTCAAGTTAAGATATTTATAAAACACTGAAAAAGATAAGTCAATGATAAATCTTTGCCAGGTTATGGTAGAAGATGAATACAAGAGAAGAGAAGACCGTCAACTGAATTTTAGAACTGTGGCATCAATCTTACCTTGTTCCAAATTACCTTCCTTCATCACATGTACGACTGTGATAAATTTGTGGCAGGCGTCAAACTTATACATGGATTTAGTGTCAACATCATCGCAATCCCTCAGGGTAATGTTATAGTCTTTAGCCGTCTCGGGGTCAAAGGGATCATGACACGCCTCCCCGTGGTTTACAGAATCACACTCATAGCAGCGGATGGCGGCTGCAACAGGATACAAACTATGATAAAGTAGATGCATAATAAGAAAAAGCAAAAATAGAATTAATCTGAAATTAAATTGGCTATATTCTGTTTTGATATAACACAAAATATTAAAATAAGCTACACCTGCTAGCCAAGATACAGGGCCCAAAAGCTTGAAATAACGTTAGTAAAAACACTACTGAGGCCTATTCAATAATCACGAAAGCAAGGTGATTCAAACACAAGTGGACACGAGAACAGGTACACGGGATATCAGATGGACACGATAACAGACACCATGAGAACCGGAAGACACGAGAATTAGAAGACATAGGAACAGGACACGACAACAGAGACGTAATAGCAGTTATACAAGAAAACGGTTAGCTATGAGGGAAAAAACAGATACTAGTACAAGCTGACACGGGATTACATGAAAAAGACAAAAGGATGATACGAGAACAGGTAGACCCGAGTAAAGTAGACATGAGAATCAACAGACACAACAACAGGCAGACACGAGGAAATGTAGACAGGAAAACAGCATGAAACGAGAACAGGCACACACGAGGAAATGTAGACAGGAAAACAGCAAGACAAGAGAACAGGCAGACACGAGGAAATGTAGACAGGAGAACAGCATGAAACGAGAACAGAGAGACACGAGGAAATGTAGACAGGAGAACAGCATGAAACGAGAACAGGCAGACACGAGGAAATGTAGACAGGAGAACAGCATGAAACGAGAACAGGCAGACACGAGGAAATGTAGACAGGAGAACAGCATGAAACGAGAACAGGCACACACGAGGAAATGTAGACAGGAGAACAGCTTGAAACGAGAACAGGCAGACACGAGGAAATGTAGACAGGAGAACAGCATGAAACGAGAACAGGCACACACGAGGAAATGTAGACAGGAGAACAGCATGAAACGAGAACAGGCAGACACGAGGAAATGTAGACAGGAGAACAGGCAGACACGAGGAAACGTATAGACAAGTGATCAACAAGACACGAGAACAGGCAGACACGAGAAAATGTAGACTTGAGAACAGCGAGAGATGAGAACAGCAAGACACAAGAACGCAAGACACGAAAATAAGACAGGAGAACAGCTTGACACGATTACAGGAAGACACGAAGAAATCAGACAGTAGAACAGCATGACACGAGGACAGGCAGACACGAGGAAACGTATAGACAGATGAACAACAGGACACGAGAAGAGGCAGACACGAGAGAATGTAGACATGAGAACAGCAAGAGACGAGAACAGCAAGAGACAAGAACAGCAAGACACAAGAACAGGCTGACACAAAGAAATGTAGACACGAGAACAGCGCAAGACGCGAGAACAGGAAGACACAAGGAAACGAAGTCATGACAAAAGCGTGACACGAGGACAGGCAGACACGAAGAAACGTATAGACAGGAGAACAGCATGAAACGAGAACAGGCAGACACGAGGAAATGTAGACAGGAGAACAGCATGAAACGAGAACAGGCAGACACGAGGAAATGTAGACAGGAGAACAGCATGAAACGAGAACAGGCAGACACGAGGAAATGTAGACAGGAGAACAGCATGAAACGAGAACAGGCACACACGAGGAAATGTAGACAGGAGAACAGCATGAAACGAGAACAGGCAGACACGAGGAAATGTAGACAGGAGAACAGGCAGACACGAGGAAACGTATAGACAAGTGATCAACAAGACACGAGAACAGGCAGACACGAGAAAATGTATACATGAGAACAGCGAGAGATGAGAACAGCAAGACACAAGAACGCAAGACACGAAAATAAGACAGGAGAACAGCTTGACACGATTACAGGAAGACACGAAGAAATCAGACAGTAGAACATCATGACACGAGGACAGGCAGACACGAGGAAACGTATAGACAGATGAACAACAGGACACAAGAAGAGTCAGACACGAGAGAATGTAGACATGAGAACAGCAAGAGACGAGAACAGCAAGAGACAAGAACAGCAAGACACAAGAACAGGCTGACACAAAGAAATGTAGACACGAGAACAGCGCAAGACGCGAGAACAGGAAGACACAAGGAAACGTAGTCATGACAAAAGCGTGACACGAGGACAGGCAGACACGAAGAAACGTAAAGACAGGAGAACAACAAGACACGAGAACAGGCAGACACGAGAAAATGTAGACATGAGAAAAGCAAGAGACGAGAACAGCAAGACACAAGAACAGGATGACGAGAAGTAAGTAGACACGAGAACAGCAAGAAACGAGAAGAGAAGACACGAGGAAACGTAGAAAGGAGAACAAGAAAACACGGGACAAGACAATAGCAAAACACGAAATCGATTTATTGTCTGTAAAATGGGGTTTACTGTTAACAATGAAACTGGGTTTAATGCAGATTATTAAATTTCATTATTTTTTTAATGAAACGAATAATCCTCTGATAAAAAATTATCACATAGACAAACACTTCTATGAACCCTATTTTATATTTATAAGACCTTTAGAAAGATACCACATAATGTAGAGAGGAAAATCAAAATGGTTTGATAAGCAAGAATTTGGGAAAATAAATTCAAATATACTTCATCTGTGCAATGAGAAATGTTAGTATTATTAAATAATTCAGCTGATCGTGGCCACTTCCCGGGGTATCCTGTCTGACCTTATCTCACACACGATCCAACGATTAGCTGAGCCGGAGCAGACGCTACCGGAAAGATCGATAAATGTGGCCAGCCCAGCCTCAAACTGTTACCATGGCAACTGCGCCCGTCAGAATTATCCAGGGCTCAACATTCAAGTTCTCCAATATTCCACTTATGTTTCGGACCACACATTAAATTATTGTCAGCCTTTATGGAATGTTGTATTTTGTTTCTCACCTACCAGGTAGGATTATTTGTAGATAGGTCACGGTACTATCCCTATATAAATAAATATATAAGACAGATGGTCTTTCAGACATTTTCCACTGTATATAACACTGTGTGAAAATGCAGACTGTCAGCATTATCAGGTAATGAAACCCCATCAGGTTCAGCCAAAGTTAGTATATCATTTTAACGAACTGGGTTATTGCTAACTGTAGGAAAACCAAAAATACAAAGAAGAAAAGGTGTACAAACCACGTATATACTCGTTTAGTTTAGTAAAAAGTACGATCGACATACGTGTAGTGCGCATGTATCCCAATACCTGTTGGTATGTAATTATATATATATATATATATATATATACATATATATATATATATATATATATATATATATATATATATATATATGGGATTTATATATATGGGACAAAAAAAATATACATGGAACCAATAAAAAATATTTTGGTTGCCAATGAAAACCCTGTGTGACAAACGGATGAATGATTTAGAGCAAATTTGCCCATACAGAGCTTTTCAGATCGATAAACACAAAGAGGTCTCTTTTTTATCGTGACGTCACAACCTGGAGGTTTGCGTTAACGCTCGTAAACACGGCACTGTGAGAAAATGATTCTCGGCCAGGGCTTGGCTAATAACGATCAATATTAACAGTTTCTGCCGCTAGTCATTGAAATCATACGCCACACCTATATATAGCCAGCCTCTCTCTCTCTCTCTCTCTCTCTCTCCCTGTATGTGTACAAGTTTTGTGTTGCGACGATGAGTGTGTATATATTAATAAAACCGTTGCTTCATAAATAAAACTTGTGCCCTACAAAGATGTAATTTTTACAACAAAACCTCTGCTTGAACATTGAAGATTTTCTTTTAAATTTACTTCCGTAAATGGCTTTTAACAGGAAGGTTTTGGGGAAACCCCTCAAATTGAAAATCTAGAGCTACCCAGATCTCGATTGCAGCTTTACCATTAGGTGCAATATGAGTGTTACATTTTAACGGTGGGTCCACCCCGTTGCAGTTGGAAGACTATTGATACTATTAGTAGAAATGATGAAAATGATGTTAATAAAATAATGTTACTAGAAAGATGAAAATAATATAATTCTTCGAGGTATGGCTTCATTTTTCGGTATGATGAAAATGTGGACTAAACCTATGGAGTGTTGGATACTAAATATATTTAATTCATGACCACGAGTACAAGAGAAATCGAATATTTAACTTAGGACAAGCTTAAATGATGAAATTGCTGGCGAGGCCGGGCTGGTCATGCGTGTCACACCAAAATTAGAACTCCATACTCTCAAGGTTCAATGAAGGGCATCTCATCATTAAAGGGGCATCGTGTTACAGAATAAACATCATAGGCCGGGCAATTTGGGGTCTATGGCTTCCCGCTCGTTTAACCGAGTCCTACTGGAATATTTCCATACGGCGTCAAGAAAACCATTAACGTTAGAGAAATTACACCGAAGCGTGGGGTCGCATCCATTGCTGTACTTAGACAAGGACAGCCAGGCCATGCAGTCGCTCAATACCAGTAACAGAAGCAGCAGTATCCGTTTAGCTTGTGAAAATTTTACGTCAGCCATTTCACGTGCTGGAAATGCCAGAGACTGGCACGGCCGTATGGACAGGCACAATAGAAAATTAATTACCTGTTTTTGTGATGAATGAAAGAAGCTGGAAAGATACCAGTAGAGCAACCGTGTCCCTGAATGTGAAATCCATGGTACCGCCACCTTGGATAAAATGCTGTAGCCCTAAATCTATTGGGTCCGCAGAGAAAATGAAAATCAGCTAGCGACGCCTACCGGATCTATGTTTAACATAAACAATACGCAAACATGCCAACATATCATCAGGGTGATTCAACAAATGTTTAACATAATATTTTTATCATTTTTTTTCTATGGACAGTCTGGTGCTCTTCCTTTGCTTTTTATTTGTATTTTCATTTAAAATAAATATATGTGTGCCACCGACTGTGTGTTTACGCAAATGGGATTTTAATTATAATTGTCAATATTGTTTTTAAGTTACCCCCGAACTCACATCATCATTCAACATACCTAAAGATGATTTTTCAGGCTTGTTTAAACTCGAAAGTTTAGGCCAAACAAAATAAAAGGTACGGTTCTCATGCACCGCCCGCATCAATTTTAAACCCCCGCATAAATTTTTGTTATTTTGAATTTCAATAGAAACTTACCAATTTTGAGCTCCAGCCGTTCGGGCATTTCTTTAAAGAAGATAAAATAATACAATTTTGATAAAATTTCCAGTGTTTTGTATTGCTTTTACTTGTTTAGCAAAAAAAAATCTGTTATTATCATGCTTTTCCCTGATCATATAACATTTCTTTTTAAACATACAAAAAAAAGGTAAAAAAATCGTCCGCCCGCATTGATTTCTGAAAAAAAAATGCCTGAGAACCAAACCTTAATTTTATTTGGCCTAATGATTGAACGACATTGTATTTTAAATAACTGATGAAAGTGATGTAAAAGCTAGAGTACGTTTTAAGGTTTATCTTCACCAAGGAACTTTACTAACGTTTCTTATATATGATGATAATAATCGTTATATTTACTTTTTTTAATTTTACTTTATTTTGAGCTGATCAAGAACATCGTCTTCACGACATGGACCTCTGAAGTCTTTTATCAAACTCTGACAGAAACGTGCTGACACCATTATAAAAGAAAAGTCTCGACGGGAACGGCTCTTGGGCAATATGATTGGATGAACGTTTTATTTTAACTATATTTAATTTCCATTTTCAAAGCAAAGCATTGTACGTATAGTTTAGTGGCTGTACGCTATAGAAGACACATGCAGTTTAGTTTGTGTACGATATAGAAGGCACGTGCAGTTTAATATTTGAACGCTAATTAAGACCAACGCAGTTTAGTATTTGTATTCCAATTAAAACCCATGGAGTTAGTATTTTTACGCTGTAGAAGACACGGGCAGATTGGTATTTGGACGCCATATAAGACATGGGCAGTTAAGTATTTGTATGCTTTAGAAGACTTGCAGTTTACAATTAGCATGCTATAGAAAACCATGCAGTTAATTAAATACATGTATACCTCTTGAAGACATACTTATCAGTTTTTAACTAAGGATGTTACTGCAGATTAGTGTGTATACACCATATTGCTGGAGCTGCAATATAGTGACTGTACTCCTACTAGAAGACACCTGCAGATTAGTGGTTGTTCCATAGAAGACACTTCCAGTTAAAGGCGTATACACTGTAAAGAAGACCTCTGTAGTTTAGCATCTGTAAACTGTATAGAGGACACCTGCAGTTTAGTATCTACAGGTACACTGTATAGAATACACGTGCAGTTTAGTATATGTGCAGAGTATATAACACACCAACAGTTTACTCAACTGAACAGAAGATATCAACCGTTTTCTATCTGTTACCTGTATAAGACACACACAATTTAGTTTCCGTGCAATATACAGAAGCTTATTTATGGTTGTACACCAGATATCATCTTTGCTTCAGTGTCTATATATAGTCAATAGGGGACACGCGTAAAGACCGATACTGATTATTTATTATTTACTATATAAAAGAGAGCTGTAGTCTAGACTTGGTGCATTAAACAGACGGACACTATGACTTGCAGCTTACCCTTTGTATGCGGTATAAAATACCCTATTTTCAGGGCATCACAGGAATTATTACTGGTTAGATATTGGTCCCTCTTATAGACTGATGATAATATCCTGACACCTTCAGTTACAGGTGCTTCAACTGATCTGATATTTTCATTCGCCATTTGGGAATTAACTTTACATTGTAGATGAGAAATATACTTAGCCTACCTGCCTGCCAACCCCTCGATCCATTCCAATATAATCTTCTATATTTTTTTTCATATTCACATGGGCAGAGAGAGGAATAAACCACTTTCTTCCTCTAATTAAGCAACTTAACAAAATCTATATTAAATTGTTTTACACATTGGAAAAGTACAAAGAGTTACGCGTTGAATAAATAAATCTTAAAATGCCTATAGGATTAGTCATTATACATGAGTGTTACACTTGTGGTCTGTTCCTCTAAATGAAACCATAATCAGGTCATAAAATAATTATGAAAGATCTATTAAAACTTTAAGTAATGTCTAACGTTTTAGATATTGGCCTCCGGTGAACAGCAAACATGGCTGCAAACAACTGTATGAGTAAATATAAAATACTGCTACGACTTCTACTACTACTATTTTTACTATTAATACTTATATTAATAATAATAATAATAATAAAAATAATCATAATAATAATAATATTATTAAAATATTAAGTCTAATCCATGCGGATCGCTCAAGGTGATATCACTATCCAACTGGCCCAACAAAAGAAACCGTTTCAAGGAACTTTTTAATTACATGCATATAATGTCAGTGGAACTTTTAGTAGTTGGTGGGAATTTATTCCAAAGTTTAGGGGCGCCTATCGAAAAATCTCTGCCGTGTCAATAGATACATGAACACGCAGTACTTTATCGAAGATGCCGAGGAAAAGCGCAGGGTAAGTTGGCAGTGTATAATAAAAGGAGCCCCGGGAGGTAAGATGGAGCCAGACTATGTAGATATCCGATGGGGAGGAGATGTGCTTGTTACAGTATTATTGCTCTAGTTACTTGCTTTAGTAAGATTGTATAAAACAAAGGTATTATTTCCAGGGATTACACGAAATCCCTAAAATTTTTAGTGATTTCATGAAATCCCTAAGTGAAACAGTGATTTCACAAATTCCCTGAAAGTTTCAGGGATTTCGTGAAATCCCATGTTACACACTTTTACTGTAACATATATACGATATACTGTAAGTATTGCTGAAAGTAATAAGGTTGAATTGCATACACCAAATTAATACTCTGTTCAGTTTAAGAAAATTCCTTTTCTTTGTATATTAAAGCCATCCTCAGGAGGGAGGCATATTGGGATTGACATTTGGGCAATTTATTAAGTGGGTGGACCTATTTAGGTCTCGTTGGGTGCAAAACAATCG
This sequence comes from Sipunculus nudus, assembly GCA_026874595.1. Lineage (NCBI taxonomy): Eukaryota > Metazoa > Annelida > Sipuncula > Golfingiida > Sipunculidae > Sipunculus > Sipunculus nudus. The sequence goes on from CM049312.1 coordinate 61,167,649, forward strand.
ATTTCATTTTTTGTTTTGTCTTTTTTCCCCCTTTCTTCAGGCACTTTCCGTTTTCGCAATATTTCCAGTATGGCTGAAAATTGGGCACCATATTAGCCCTAGGTCACCGATTAACTTCTGATATCTATTTTGACCTTGACCTTATTCCAAAGTTCGTACACACTATAGTCCATCCCCCATTTTCGCTCAGTGAGGGTGACGGGAGGATTGAGGCTTAATTCCAATGATGGTTTGCGATTGCATACAACTAGTTCTGTATATTGGCAATCCTCGGTTATAATTCTTGTTTTAGTATGACGTACAACAATCAGTTTTAATGTGCAACATTACTTGTCCTTAATCTTATTGTTTATTATTGCAAAACTTAACTTGAAAAAGGCATGGATCTTTAGAATGATTACACAATTCAAGAACTCGCATGCAGTTTAGTTTCAATATCAGTACTATACTCATGAATGGGTCCATTTGTACAGGATGTATGTCCTTTTTCTGATTAAGGTGTATGTAAATATGAAATAAAGATATCAGATAATAGGCCTATGTCTGTTTAAGAATTCCTAAATACCAATTATACATGTATTTATTTTTTAATAGCTCTTTTAATAGCTTTTGCTTAAAACAAAATGTTTGCAAGAGCTTTCGACAATAAGAGAATATGAAGTGTTCAAGACTCAAACCAAAATATTGGCGCGGCATATGGAACAGTGGAGAGTACAAATGGATGGTTTCCTGTGTCACATTTTGTAGGATTAACTTCATTTTCGTATCATTGAATGATTAGATATTGTGTCATTATATGATTATTCGGCTAGTGTTAAATTTAAGGTAAGTTATATCAGCCCAGTGCTTACACAATTGACTGGTTTTGTGAAGTAGTCGGTTATGGTCCATTGATTCTATTGTTCAATCAGCCAGGAATTTCCAGCGTCCCGTTGGATGCCTGGGGCCTATGAATCGAGAGTCAGAGTTGACGTACACCCGTTGCCCCCCCCCCCCCCCTCACACACACACACAAATCCTGGATCCGCGCCTGCTAATACATGAAAGACGGTGGAAAAAGAGAAAAATATTTTTGGACTTCCAACGATGGATGACGCTGATTATAAGTCTTATATTTACAGGCTGACTGACTGAAGATTTTTGCATAATTCTTTCATACAAAAAAAAACTGTCCGTGGAGAAACATACACCATCCTTGGCGGAGTTATACAAACACGTGTATAATCTTATTTCCCGCATGTGACGTGTTCTGGCAGTTAACACATCATTGGTTCAAATTACAAAAATAAATGTTCTGCCACAAATTACTATCCTTAACGATCATAGGCCTAATGGGATCTTAACTACAGTTAGGCCTATCTGACAATATCACACACACAAATAATGATGTGACGCACATCATAACAAATATTTTTTTTAGTTTTTAAACCGAAGCCATTCCTAATGTTCTTTTTTGTAGATATGAATAAAAGCCCAGGCCTGAACATTAAACGACTTGGCAAAGTCCGCAACATGCAGTGCCTGTGAGTCAATCGTGCGCAAGGTTAGTGCGATCACAGGCGCTTGAATCGCTATTTGTGTTGATATTGGCTTAAATAGTGTTCAATTTACCTTAACAACAATCCCCTACCGTTTTATGAGCTGTAAACTATGATATATCGCTTGCCGGTACTTGTTCATTTAATAAATACACAAGGCCGGCATCCAAGTCTGCGGACGGGTAGGCAATAATACAAGAAATCAATTAAAATTCCCAAGTATTTCAAAGATTTTCGAGGGAAGAAACTTACAGTCGTTAAATTGCCAGTTCTTCTTTCTATAAAAGCATCAACAATTCCAATACACAACGTGTACCACTTGTAATGAGCTCTAATTATTTGTAACTAGTCTGCATCCATCAAGCAGCTGTTACCCCAAACAAGGAAATCCCTAAGTATCTTGGTCAGCAGTAAGGATTCCCCCCCTGGAACCTAACACCTGATTGGTTGATAATTATGGAAATAGTAATCTGGGATAAATATGTCTGTTTGTTGCTTAATGGATACAGACTCGTCCGCAGATTTGGATGCCGGCCTTGTGCATGTATCTATTATATAAACAAGTACCGGCAAGCGATATAACATGGTTTACAGCTCATTAAACGGTAGGGGATTGTTGTTAAGGTAAATTGAACACTATTTAAGCCAATATCAACATATATAGCGATTCAAGCGCCTGTGGTGCGATGAGATGGGACTACCAGTCCCAGTCCCAAGGGGCTACCTGTTCTCTTTGGTTATACGTCCTTGATTTTGAAATTGGTGCATATAGGCTTACCTAGAATTTTTCAAAATATGCATGTTAAAATCGGTAGTTCTGTGGTCCTTACGTAAAAATACAAATGTATTATTTAAACAGAAATCTGCATTCGAATGAATGCAAGCCTCCGTCATTCACTTATTCGATCGGCCCATATCGCCATGCAGGTTCTTCGTGCATATAAGTGACTGTACATTTGTGAATATTCCGCATTGACGTTCCAGAGTCCGGATCATGTGCCGGATCATCACCAAAATCTAATCGATTCCTCAGTGGCCCATTCGCAAAATGCTCTGTAAATGTCATCGGATTCCGTTCCTGATTGCGTTCACGGGTTATGTTGTCAACTAACAAACACACGCGAATGCGTGGGAATGAACGCACACGCATCTGGTTGAGGCAACAATGCACAGGAAACGGTATGTAATAATTACACCAATGGATGTGTTTGATATATATGTTCAAATACAATAAACTCAAGTCTTGAACTACTATATAGCATACAGAGAGGATTTTTTTCATGTATTTTTACATGAGCTTACTGCAGCTTTTATACTGATTTGGGGAATCACTCCTTTGTTTAAAACATCGAACCTCATTGATGAGATAGATTATTTTAAAGGTGTTAAATGATATATATTTTATGGGGGTTTGTATGAGAATAAAACGACTAAATTATTTGCATTTTATTGAGTGAGACAAGAATGCAAAATGAATACAGACGACGGTGCTATACCTTAACCTAGCAGCAAAGGTAGCATATGCTATGGCCCCATTCATGTCTCTGAGCTTTCCGCGCCAAAGGCTTGCAAGTTCAGCTCAGCTGATAGATTTTCTTGGTAGGAATCGATTTAAAATCATATTCGATGATTGAAAGATAAAAACGACCGATGATCGATTATTTATCGATTACCTTATGGACCTTTTACATATTACTGTGGCTCCTGTTGTATAGAATAACACCTTATATATTAAACCTTATATTTTGTAATAAAGGCTGATCTATTAACCACGCTGGTAAGTCAAAGTAATAGCAGGGATATTAACCCTTATTCACCGCACTAGGTTCAGTTTTAACTTTCTTTCCTATTTTGTAGCCGGTCTTTCTTATGACTCTTTTAGAATTGGAATAATTTCTATATAACTTCTTTGGATGTGCAAACATAATTGTTGTTGATCGATTATGCAAAAAAAATATCATACAAATCAATCGATTATGAAAGAAAAAGGCCAATCATCGATATAATCAATTGCACACCACAATATTTCCTTTAATAGTTTTCGACTGTCAAAATAGATACTCAGCATTGGTGTTGAATGATAAATCTCTCTCTCTCTCTCTCTCTCTCTCTCTCTCTCTCTCTCTCTCTCTCTCGTTGCATATTTAAAAAATTTATATAGGCCTAATGTTGAAACTATGATTTCAGATTTCAAGCATATGGAACAGCTCGAAAGGAATGACTGAAGGACTTTTGTTATTTTTTTTTAAAACTTAATTCATATGTTTATATATGATTAATAATATTAAGGTCCACATGAACTATATATATATTTACGGATTATGATTTGTTCTAAAGTCTAATAGGCTAAGTCTAATTTGATTTCTTATAAATATGCACTTAGATGCTAAGATAGTACCTTAATAAAATAGCATATATTACGGTATATATGTTTATATATGTTTATGTATGTGTGTATAATATATATATATACATATATATATATATATATATATATATGTATATATATATATAATTTTTAAAACATGTAAAAATTAAACAGATCTGATGCAGTTTTGCAGTGTGAAAGTACAGTGGTTCAAAGTTCCTCTGATGAAAAGGATTTTTTTTTACCCAATTTTCATCAAGCTATGAATTTAAACAGTTAAGAGTGTAGAACTAGCCTGTAAGAGTGTCATGCTTCAGCATTTAGAGAATCAGATAGTTATGACTTATGGAACCAGGGGCGGATCCAAGATTTAGGAAAAGGGAGGATCCAACCCAGGAGCCCAGGAGGACTAATGAAAGCCATACAAAAAGGGTCCCCATGCAGTTCTCAGGCTGGAAAATGGGGGGGGGGGGGGGGTCCAGGCCGCAAAATTTTGCCTGAAACCCTTAAAAAACGTTGTTTCTGGTGAAAAAAAGGGGGGGGGGGGGTCCGGACCCCCTGGACCTTAACTGATTCCGTTGTAATATATTTAGCTATATTTTTGGAGGTAAAATATATTAGGGCCACGCCCACTTGTTAAAAAATCCATATTTTATATATATGTCAAGGCCCAGATCGCGATCTGGACGGATCTTAGATCTGTCCAACCCAAATTGCGATCGCAGTTCAGGCCGGTCCAAACTGCGATCGCAATCCAGGCTGGCCAGATCTTAGATCCGTCCAGCCTAGATTGCGATCGCAGTTTAGTCCGGCCCAGACTGCGATCCTGTCTTTCTTGCTTCAGGATTGCAATCTGGTCTGGACAGATCTAAGATCAGTCCAGCCGAGATTGTGATCCTAAACTTGACCAGCCCATATTGCGATCCATGCTTTTACGATCACAGGAGTGAAACATTGGTTGTTTTACCAACTCATTTGGTATTGCATTGTACCATTTTCCCATAATAAATACAATTATAATACAGAAAGGCAATTTCACTCCTTCATATCACAGGAGTGAAACATGGGATGTTTCACCAACTCATTTAGTATTGCATGGTTGTTGAAAAAGGTAACAAGGAACCCATCGGTTTTATATGCTCACAAAATATGATTTGGAAGAGGAGGTAGGCAAGTGCAGGTTTTGTGTGGTAATATAAGCTGCATTATGGGCTGATGGTGATTACTCAAGTTATGTAAGATTATGATAATATCCTTGGAGACAGGGAAGAGGATTGACGTCATTTTTATTATATACAGTTGGAAATGGTGTGCTGTTTTCACATAGGTTTTGAATTGGCCATATAACTTTATCTACATTGCAGTAGAATTATTTGAAAAAAAAACCTGTCCATTATCAGTCATGGTAATTCTGATTTTTACAAATGAGAACTTTTATTTAATAATTACTGGTTATTCCTATCCAAGAATAAAACTTAAATAATATAACTATTTATTATAAATTAATAACAAATATTGTGTCCAATATAATTTAAATTAAAAATAATAACAGCATCATATGAAAAGACCTTTTAATAATTTATAACCGAAATAAATGATTATTGAAATAATATTATAGAATATATTCATGAATACATTCATGATTACATTTTGAAAGTATTTGTATTTGTATTCAAATATTTTCATTTATACCTGTATTCCTATTTTAATGCATGAAATTATGGAGTACATATATTCATATTCGCATTCAAATATATTTGCAAAGTATTCTTATCATGTCTGGTATTTATTCAGTTTCAGCAAAACAAAGTTCTTGAGAATCCAGAATTTACAAATTTCACAACTTGATCATAAGTATGATCATAATGATCATAAGTACCTGGTTTTATGGCTTTAATTTATATTTAAACATAAAACTATTATATTCACTTTGGACTACTTTGACATCAATCTAAGCACTAGACATAGCAAAAGTCTTATGACAATTATCAACATTACAGAAATCATAACGAGAACTTGTCTTAGATCTGATTTTTTTCATATTTAAATATTTTTATTTTAAAAAATGTGAAAAAAAAAATTAAAAGCAATCTCAGCTATGACACCATTATAAGAATAAAAAATAACTCAAGCATAAGAACGCCCTATAAATTGTACAAGAAGAAAACTAGAGATGGGCAAGTTTAATTTTATTAACATAAATTGAGGAACCAGCAATACAGATTTTGATTATTTACATAGTCTTGTGACAGCTGATACAGCCACGAGTCTTAATATTATTAGTGAAACATATTGACATATTTAATCAGTACTTGTCTGAGTAAAATTTTAAAATTTTGACATATTTTTTTTTTAAATTTTAAAATAACTATAAATTAACAAGCTGAAACACTTGGATCGCATGGATCGCAATATGGGCTGGTCAAGTTTAGGATCACAATCTTGACTGGACAGATCTTAGATCTGTCCAGTCCAGATTGCGATCCTGAAGCAAGAAAGACAAGATCGCAATCTGGGCCGGACTAAACTGCGATCGCAATATAGGCTGGACGGATCTAAGATCTGGCCAGCCTGGATTGCGATCGCAGTTTGGGCCGGCCTGAACTGCGATCGCAGTTTGGGCTGGACAGATCTAAGATCCGTCCAGATCGCAATCTGGGCCTTGACATATATATACATATATACATGTATATCTTATTTAAAAAAGGGAAGCTTATAAATTTTACACATTTTTTGAGTACCCGGACATTATTTACATGTAGTACGTAATAGGACTAGGATGCAAATTCAAGATGTTCAGACGGTACACATCTGCATGTTGGTTTGACCTGGAGGTTGACCCCTTGGGACTAGTAGTCTCCCTGCAGGTGGATCATTCTGTCGTGTGCATCAAGCGTTGTTAGACTGGTACCCCGCTCTATTATGGCACCCCTTGGGACTAGTATCTATGCTAGGCTGAGGGCCGTAATAGAGTAGGGGACCATTCTACAAGCTCTTCTACCTCTGGAGGAGAAAAATATTCGCCATGGCCGCCAGAGAGACGAAACCTGGGGATTACAAGAAACCCCCAAATCACCTTCGATCACTGCATGAGAGACAGCAACAGAAGCGACTGATCGTTATTCTTGAAAAGGCTTCCCTGGAGACAGTGAAGGTAAATTCTGACGACCGATCATGTGATTTCCATACGTTAAATTTCTTACATTCCCTTATTATCGCTCATAACCATGCATGGGGATTGCTGCAGTCTTGCAGCGCTGACATATATAGTAAACAATACAAGCGCTGCAGCCTCTGGCGGGGAGAGTCTATACTATCTAAGTTTGTACGGATCCGTACAGACCCACAGACACGTGTATGCCTTGTGAAGCGTGAGGACACCAAACAAACCCCACATATTATAATTTTTACAGATGCTTAGACTCCGTTGGGACCAAAACTTTTGCTGGATGATCAGCATTAATAAAGTATGGGCACTTACTCTGGATCAAGTCAGATATTACATCGTCGCCATCTGGCCGATGGCCCTTTCGGTTGGAACAACCAATAGGAATTTAGCATCATTGACAACAAGCGATGTATGATGGGAAGGATGCTTATGAAAATATTAATAATATATAAATTTGATACATATAAAGTTTATTTCTATATATAAATACAAGAATGTTTCTCTATCGCACAACAAGCAGTGGTAATTCATGTTACAGGTCCTTCCGTGAACGGCAGGGTGAACTCTCACCGCCAGACGGTCGGACTCCGTATCACAGATAAATGGAGTCCGTACGTGGCGGACTAGCATGGGGACAGTGAGGTGGCTCAGGGTGTTTGACTAGACCTTGTTGCGGAATCCACAACTGTGATACGATCACAGTTGTGGGAATGACCTGTACAGTTAGGCCTCGTAATGGTGAAATGGTAGACACTGGTAGAAGACACCCAAAAAAAACCTCTAAAAACTGCTAAATATACACGCCAAAATACATCCGTTCGTGTCTTTGGTATTAAATGGGCGGAGTGCTTCTTGACACACGGTCCGAAAGTCTCGGTTACCTCGATTTAGAAGTCTCGGTTACCGCGTTTTGCAGTCTCGGGTACTGAGAATTGGGAGTCTCGGTTACCGTGTGTCACCAGTGGTCAGTCAAGCGTATGGCAATTAAGCTGGCGCACCGTTGCCCCAATTAATCACTTTGATCACTGGTGTCCTAGATCAAAGGGCCAGGTAACTTCAAAGGCTCTCAGGAAAATTGGGCGTCATGAAATACGGTGTTTTTTTAGCTCAACTGATTTTCAGTCATGCTGGGCTATAGCGATGGGTCTTTGTCCGTTGTCCTTCCGTCTGTCCGGCCGGCCGGCCGTCCCTCCGTTAGCAGGGCACAAATCGTAACCGTAGGGGCTAGGGCCATGAACCCTATGCAGTCTTAGAGGTTATAAAAAGATCTCCTTGCAAACCTGAAATTAGGTCACTGTGACCTATATTCTCGAAGTAATGGGGTGTGTTTGCACCCCCCAGAAATAACTCTTTGAGACAAAATTTTCATCCCAAACCTTCCATCTTTCACATACAGTTCACCTACCAACAGGGGAAGAACCATAATTTTTTTTAGGTCAAAAGGTCAAAGGTCAAGGTCACAGGAGCCTCTTCTTTGAAAAGCCTGTGGATGCATTTTAAGCCAACCCTTTCATCCCAATTCTTTGATTTTTCACATATAGCTCACCTACTAAGTTGGAGAAGAATCCTATAGATTTTGAGGTCCCAAGGTCAAAGGTCAGGGTCACAGGATCCACTTCTTTGAAAAGGTTGTGGACACATTTCAAGCTAGACTTTTCATTCCAAACCTTCCAGCACTGATATCGCTTCTCTGCCAACAGGGGAAAAGACCTGTTGATTTTGAGGTCAAAGGTCAAGTTCACAGCACCCACTTCTTGCGTGGAGTCATTTTCAGGCAAACTTTTCAATCTGTACCTTCCATCTGTCATATATGGCTTACCTACCAATAAGGGAAGAAGCCTATTGATGTTGAGGTCAAAAAGTCAAAGGTCAAGGTCACAATTTTTAATTGTTCTAAATGCTTGTGAGCATATTTCAAGTGTAACTGTTCAACCCAAACCTTCAGTCTTTCACATATGCCACATCTATGCATCACTCAGTTTGACTCAAACTTCATATTTATGGATCTTTTTGCTTGAATAAATAACTTATTGATTTTGGGGTCAGCTGGTCAGCAGGTTAAAGTTGCAGGTCAAAGTTATTCACCCATTGGTTGCCAAGTAATTACACCAGATTTAAGTGGTTAGTAGTTACCCATCATTTAGAAAGAATCCAGTTGATATATGGGCAAAAGGCCAAGGTCATAGGTCAGGGATGTTCACAATTACTTATTTTATAGACCATCTCTATTTTTCTTGTATATATAACCATCCCACTCCAGCTGGTACATCTCCCTGTGTGGCTGTAATTGTGAGTGACACTGGTGACATATGACTCCCTTTTGTATCAGCCTATTAAGTGATAAGGCTCAGTGATAAGTACCTCGTTACTTCATAACAAAAACACTGTTGTCAGAATGCTTCAGCCAGGCATTAAGACTATGAGAGTATAGTATTAAGGTTTAGCTACTGATTTATAAGATGATGGGAACATTTTGCAGTTTATTTTATGGAATCCTAGCAATAAACTTAGTTTCCTAGATATCTGAATATTTTAATATATATCACCACATATAAAAGCAAGTGTTTGTTCTCATAATATGTGGATGTGTACGTTGATTTAGGATGGCTTTTTGTTTTATTTCAAGACTCTTAGTCATGCTTTCTGCATTTCTTTTCTTTCAGGTTTGGCAGTTTACCTACCCTGCTGACCCCATTGAAAAGCAGAGTGATAATAAAAAATATTGGACTTACACTTTTTACAATTGCATATCTATAAATCTAATATGAGGGCCTGGACATGCCTTTTGAATTATTTTGGGCATTCATTACTGGATAATTTGCCCAAGTTTGGTCTCTTATTGGAGAATGTGGGATATCAAATGTCATACTTGTCAGAAATCCATAATGTCTGCCAGTTAGCCACCTTAGAAATTCTTTCTTCAGTGCAGTTTCAGTAATTTTTCTTTAATGTTTGGTCCGATTTAGAGAATGTTTGTTGTCTGATTTCAGACTTGTCAGAAGTCCAATATGGCCACCAGGCAACCATCTTTTAATTCCTTTTGATCATATTATCTCAAGAACAGTTAAAGTGAATGCAGTTGGATGTATATTTATGTAATCTTGTAAAGGAATGGGTCAAATATTTCTGAAAAAATATTACCATCATTTATAAAAGTGCAGTACAGTTGGCTTGCATTGAATAAAAATTCATAGAGAAGCACCTGTTTCTCAATAATTCTTGCATGTATTTCCTTGATTTTTGCTATATATTTTGATCTTATATTTTCCCTTTGTAGTGTTCCTTTGAGACTGACAGGTTTCAAGCAAGCTGTTGGAATAGTTCCTGATAGCTTAACAATCATGCATTTTCCTCAGACCATCAATTCACTGTGTGTTAACCAGACATAGGTGATATATATTTCTGTTGTCATAGAAAATTTTCAACAAATTGGCAAATTGGTTCTTCAAAATTTGACTGGAAGTTGTGAATCTCAGTCCATGATGTCACAGGTCATGCTTGGCAGCTGAGCATCATGACCCATGGGTCACTTGTTTATAATTGCGAAGACGTTTCTTTTGCCTTATTGTAACAGGGGTTTTTCAGGGTAATTGTGTATTTAAATTTTTTTCAATGGCCTTTTTTCCCTCTTTAACGCAACTTATAAACAAAAGTAATATTCTGAAATATACAGGAAATGTATAATTTTACAAAAAATAAGCATTTTATGAAAGGTGGTGTTGTTTGAGAGTCATTGTGTATCCTAAGTCAAATTTATCGGCTCAAACTTTTATCTACCACCATAGCATCATACACGACGTTGATTTTTATAAAGTCGCTAAGAAAACTTTGCATTGCATTGTACAAGCTATATTTGACTAATTTGAGCACATTTAGTCATTTCATATCAAATATGGTAGTTATTCTTATATAGATATCCATTTCTTCTTATTATAGAATTTGAAAATAATGCGTCAAAGATAATAAATGAAACAATAAAGCCTTTAAAATTTCTCTAGTTGCATATTAACCTCATCCAGGTGGCATGGCAGGGCATGCAGACGATTAGGAAACACTGTTCAGAGGTCGAGAAGGATGATACTGAAGAAGACTGTTTTGGAATATTTATTTTTATGTGGAACTTGCTTGAATATTTATGTACGGTTTATTTTGTATATTATAAAATGTGTGTGCATGCTTGTGTCCATATCTTAACATGTTTATGTTATGTATATTAATTGTGTATATTTTATATAGCATGATGAATCGTTTGGATTTTCTTTTTTTATTATTACACAAACGTAGTACATGAATAACGGAACAGTACATACATACAAAAATACATATAGAAATTAATATTTCAGTAACAATTTACATTGAATCGTGAAGATTATTCATGTAGAGGAGAGAAGGTATGTAAGGTTTCCCCATTTTGAATAATGTTGAGTTAATTCACCTCCTTTCTTAGCGATTACATCTTCTGTTGAATAAAACTGCTTAAATATTGAACATCATAAACATTATTAGAGTGTACGGGTTTTGCTTTTTCTAACGGCATAAAAGTAAATTTTTACACTTGTTCCAACAGCGGACCAAGTATTCTACCAAAATCTTGCCGTCATAATTTATGAATTAAACCAATTGAATTGTTCAAGTAAAGGAAACTGCGTAATTGTGTAAGATCGTTAGGGGTTCGTAATATAGGCGAAAATTTAAAACCATTGTGCTTCTCATCTTTGACGTCACCGTTTTTACATATGGGTCAGCCCCTTGCTTCAATTTTTAGATTCATGTATTTATTTGGTGGTATCAGCCTATATATGGTGTCTGAAATCTGTCAGTTTCACTTCTCGGCGCAAGTATCCCACACCAAAGCCGAGCAAGTATACTGAACTTTGCTGTCGTAAATCGGGCCATATACTTTTTAACGAATATACTTAATTATGTGCCGTGCACTGAGTGCTAATAAAACTGATAAAAAAATCTTAATTTCGGAACTGATCGGCATTGTTCAAGCCATTTATGTTGATTATCAGAACGTAACTTTCAGATTACGTTGGCAATGCGGCGCTGTATTTCATTATATGTGTGTATTAATATACATCAATGGATTCGAGTATCTTACTTCTTTGCATCTGAGCACTGCAGTTATCCGCGACTTGCAAGGTTATAATCCAATATAAACGCTTTCTTGGTTAGACTTGTGTAATCCATAGTGATTCCAAAACTGTAACATCTCGATCAAATGATATCTACATGTTAAACAACCGATGTCTCTTTTAGAGCAGCAATTACACAAGCAGAACCTGTGAACACTAAAAAAGGTAACGGAGAGCTCTGTTTTGAATTTTATCACATGACGGCCGGGGTTTATGCATAACTCAGACGCATATCTATAGGACTGTTACAACCATCATAGTATATGAGTTTGTAAAGGAGTCATATAAGTATTGTATCCTTAAAATTCTTAAACTTGCTCAATTCTAGACCAAGTGCTCAAAATACATCAGGCGCTAGGAAATCAGAACTTTTAGGCCATAAAAAAGGATTTTATACCAACATAAGGCTTTTTATTTTTTTTCTGCTAAGCCGTTAATACATATATATTAAACAGCGTGACGGATTATATCGCCTTGTACATCACATAGTACCCCAAACCAATTTGTGAAAATATTATTACTTAATCATATATAAGCTGAATAACTGCCATATAATCTTTTTATGGTGTTATAGATTTTGTAATCAATTTTAAGTCCAAACACCCGCAAGTGAAGAGTAGTTTCCTATATTTACCCATAAACAGCTTTTTTCCTGCATGCATGCCCACTTACTAGGCCTAAGGGCGACGTGTTTCTATATTCCTTGAGGCAAACGATTACTTAATAATGAAGTAACTAAAAAATATGATCAGTACAGGAGCGTCCTTTTAGAACCCCATTCTGACCTTTGGCTATAAGGTTAAGTTTGTTAAAGTAAGACACGTTATTCTATAATTGTTCAGGCCACGATGATGAGTTGTTGATAAAGATATGACCATTCCATGGCTCGTAGTAACTTAGCCAATTTCATTTCGGTTTGTTCCTCTGATTTTGAACATGTCCACTTTACATCATGAAAATCTGGAAAAGTATACATTTCATAAAGAAGAATGTGACAAAATTCCCAGTAATCACGTCTGTATTATAATTGGAGTAATAAAGTATCCACTTCTTCAGGTAAATAGCAATTATTTAATTATTCAGTATTGATGTGCTTATAAAGTTTGTATATTTAGTCATAAGAAACTATGATTAACTCACTATATTTTGTATTAATAATAATTTCAATAAAGCTTATGTGTTCCTATTATCCTTGTTTATTATTTTCTGATTAGAAAAATGATATTGAATTAAACAAGAGATATATGTATGTAAATTATATTTTATTTTTAAACTGTTGAATATATTTAAAATTTTTAAAATGAGATAAATAATTTTCATCAGGGATGTAATTTTCATCCCCAAAATAAGTACTACCCCGCCTGATAAAAATAGGTTTTAAACTAATTAATATACCTAGGCGATGAAAGTAATAAACTATTATAAATGTTAAACATATGTGTCAGAGATCAAAGGAACTGATTAGTCCAAAGCTACCACTTCTCCTAGACGGCCCGGTAATTAAGACCTGCTATAGTAACAACAACTCGCGTTATTGACACACGGTTTCGGGTATCACGACAGGGGTGTTAGTGACACACAGTGAACGCCCTGCCATCAAGCGGGAGTGAGACAGATTTGACGCATGCGCAGTTAAACCGTGTGTCAATAAGCTCGACCTTATTGACACACCCCGTGTGTCAATAAGGCCGGCCTTAAATGGGTCTTTCTGGCAACTTTACCACGTTCTTACCTTAATATATTTATAAAATGCATTATCCATAATGATCCTTGTTAGCCCGTGGTGACTTAAACATAACAAACTACAGGAATTTGTAATGAGCGGACGTTAATCGACTGGTACCCTGCACCGACATCTATTAATTATCACCCGTTTTTTTCAGTTCAAACAGCGATAAGATCAGAGTGGGTTCCCCGTCTAAATCCCATTGCAAAAGACTCTGGGAGACTCATGTAATCATGGCGGCTTGTTCTCTATATAAACACAACAGCTCTTGGCAAAATTATTGATAAGTAGGGCAATTGAGCATTATTTGGTGCCACAATTTTGCAGAAGTTTCATAAATCATCCAAAGACAACAAAAGGGTATTTATTTTTCGCTGACACCGCTTTAAATGTCACTTGTACGATTCCAAAGGGGTCTCCTATTTGAAACCTTACGAGGCGTTTTCCTAGGGGTCGATCCCAAGATGTTGTTGACGGAGAGGAGCAGAGTGGATAGGAATCACACATCTTGGTACGAGACAAGGCTAGACCCAGTTGTGCCTTTGTTGTAAACACAGAGCCACAGGTCCCTGCCTTCATTTATCTAGCGGACAGGAGCGCATGCAGGGGACAAAAGTTGTACCCACTTTCAGGACATTTAGCCTTTGGTTAAGCCTCATCTGATTGGCTGGTGATTGTTTCAAGCTAGCCGTGTGAACTGCACGTGTTACATCATCACTGCCAACTTACTGGCGCACCCAGCTGAAATGTGATACATGTGCCTGACAAGCTGAAACAATCCAGTGTGTTACCTTGGTTACTACGCTGCCTGAAACCAGTGGTCGTGTGTAACCAGTGGTCCAGTCACAGGACTCTCACACTATCTGACAAGAATGGGTTTAATCTGGCTGAAACTGTCTGATTATCGCCAGAAGCCATCAAGGACTATTCAGTAACTTAAACCTAAGAGTTAAGTGTAATCGGTCCTGTCCTTTATATGTGAACTTCATATACTTGCTCTTTTTTGTCATCTCAACTTCAACTAACGTATCCATCTTGTACTATTGTCGTAGTGCACTGGACAAGGAAAGTACGCAGTTTTTATGCAAGTCTACCAAACACTTTGCTACTGTACACAGTGCCTACACAAGAGTATGCTACCCTACACCAGTCCAAAGAAAATATGTAATCGCATGCCAGTCTAAGCATAACAGACGTAGGGACTACACCGATACTGCACGTAGCAACTTTTTTTTCATGAGTAAGCAGCCTAATTTTGGCATACTCCGTATGCGGCAATACACAACTCTACAAAGGCTAAGTGTAAAACCCTCTTAGTCTAAGTCCTAGAAGACCCATTTATATTCTTTAATCCTCGGTCTTCTCTAACATTTGAGCAGTTATGGTATCGTGCCTAAATCATTCACAACCGTTGTCTTGGGCCCTCCAGGCAATTGTGTACACATCCCTCTCCCCTATTCCAGGTATTCCATGTATATTTGGTATATTTCAAGGGTTAATTAAGGTTTACAAAAAAAACAGTGAATTCCATCTTGTCCATTCAAAGGGCGAGACCAAGAATATTTCAGTGGCAGGCAGTTAACAATGACTGAGATTTAATTTCGCGCTCAAACATTGCATATGCTTAACAAATATTAACCCTTATTTTAACAACTACAAACATTTCTCACAAAAACAATTATCACGTCAGGTTATTTTAGTATTATGATAATAACAATTTTTTTTTTGCAAAGGAGATCTTATTGAAATTGTATTATTTTATCTTCTTGAAAGAAATATCTGAGAAGCTGGAGCTCTAAATTGATAAGTTTCAATTGAAAATCAAAATAAACTTTATGATGGGGTGGGGGGGGGGGGGTTAAAATTAATGCACATGGTGCCTGTGAACCATACCTTTTATTTATTTTGCCTTATAAATGCCTTTTACTTTTGTTTTAGTTAAAGGGAGACTTTTCATGCAGAAATTAGTTCACTTTTCAAATATGGAAAATCTATAGCCTTTGTGTATTTTAATATATTAGCAATGAATGTGGTGCTACCTAATTTCTTTCATATAAAAATCAAATGAAACTTAAAAACATGGACATTAAAAGCAGTTTTTTTTCTGACAGGTTGGTAAAGCCTATGAGCTGCTGAACTGTGATAAACACAAGCATCTGATGAAGAAGTACAAGAGAGAACCATCAGAGTGCCGTCCTGATATCACGCATCAGGTAAACGCTGTAAAAGAGAATGAAAAAACACATGCAATTGATTTTGTTTTGTATAAGGCAAAGGGGAAGTACTGAGTGTGCTAAGATGGTTTTGCCTAGATTATGCAGGAAAGTTTTGTATAAGGGAAAACTAAACTGATAGTGTGAAAGAAAAGGCATGATATATTAACTGAGCTTGCATCTATTTCTTGAACTGATGCTATGAGCTTTAGGCCTTTAGCCTTATATATAATTAGCACTGTTAACTTTAGGACAGTAAATGTTTTTAACACTGAAATTCTAATTGCAACTGTTTTGGAGCCAAGCTTTGGGAGTAATTTTCAGCAATGGGTTGACTACACTTTCTATTAGACTTGGTTTTTTTTTTAATTGTCAATGGAAAGACATAAAAGAGCTCCCAATTGCTACCAATTTAGTATTTGTGGTGAAGGCATTAATTTTATCAGCCAAATTTATTTGTTTGTAAATTCAAAATATACATGGAACTAGAAATCTGCATTCTAAGGAATGAAACTTCCGCCATGTGGGGGGGGGTCCTTGTTGTGGGATGTTCCCAAACTCATGTTTGCATTCACTTATTCAGCCCATATCTGAGGTTTATTCATGCATATGTAACTATACATTTGTGAAAATACTTGACTCTGAATCTAGATCATATGTTGGATCCACTCTTAAAACTATTGGATTCTTCAATGGTCCATTCCCATAATCCTCTGAATATTTCATGAGATTCTGTTCTTGATTGTTTATGTTGTGAACCAAACACATACAAATGGGGATGAATACATACCCTCCAGGAAGAGGCAACAAATAGAAAGCAGATTAAATCTCTTGCAGTTCACAATCCTATGTTATAGTTTGAGAATGGATGAACAGTCTGGTTTTTGGTTTCAGTGCCTCTTGATGTTGATGGACAGTCCTCTGAACAGAGCTGGTTTACTACAGGTGTATGTACACACGCAGAAAAACGTCCTGATAGAAATCAATCCACAAACCAGAATTCCTCGCACATTCGACAGATTCTGTGGACTCATGGGTAATATTTTTTTCACAAATCACACTCAGTATTGTAAAACTATTTAAGGACAATGGACAAAAATAAGCTCAAATTGGGATATTTAATTGGAACAAAAGTGATTCTTTGCTCAGTTTGCTTTAAACATTTCATCGTGAAAGATTATTCATGGGTACTGTGACCTGTGAACATTGATAAAGTCATCTGCAAGGGAGCCAATTATTTAATTTACTAAAAATGTCTGAAATATCGAGTAATAAGTCAGCACTGAGAATTTAACTTCTTGCACCCAGCTAGAAAACTAGACTTTCTGTAATGTTGAATTGTGCACAGTTCTCTGGACAGTGAACAGCAAGTAAAAGCTGTTACTTCATAATAAAATAGAAAATTAAAATAAGTAAAATTGTTGATATTTTAGGTTAGGAAATGTTAAAAATCTGGCTAGTTTCTAATAGTAGTAGGAAATAGGTAAGTATGTGGCCAACAATGATCCAAAAACCTGATTATATAAACCAAGGCTGATTATATACATGCACCATATAATGTCTTCAGAAACAGTTTGAAAATATTATCCATCAGTATCAGTTAGTCCTGTGACAGTGTATATATATTTTTACAGTTCAGTTGTTACACAAGTTGAGCATCCATGCTGCAGATGGCAACCAAAAATTATTGAAGGTAAGAAACTTTGAACAGACATTTAATTCTTCATTTACTTTACCGTACTTCCATGTGGAAATTGAAGACCTCCCAGAGAAAGGATAAATAACAAAATCTCAAAAAGTTTTGACACAGAGAATCAGCAGACTCGCACAGAGAAAAATGCATATTTTATTATATGATTTTGGATTGACATGGGATGCATAAGTGCCTAACTGGATATTGTCTTTTGAGCCTGTCATAGTATAACTGGGCCCTTTGTTTCTGTAGTATGAAGTATTTGTGGTATTGCAGAAGGTACATAAAATACTTGCTCAGTGTTAGTCTTTGATTTTTTATAGAACATGGGTTGAAAATTTGCAGTGCAGACCTTTTAATCATTTCTGCTAGGGGGAAAGGATTATAAATTAATATTTATTAAAGAAAAATTCAATTTTCTAATGTCCAGGAAAGGGGGTGTAAGTCTTTGACACATTCTTGTGTATTATTCTGGCTTTTTGTCCCCTGCTTCTGTGGAACGGGGGACATTGATTTGGGTCTGTTTGTCCATCAGGTTTTTGTTTCCGTGGGATAACTTTTCTAAATATTATCCAATTTCTTTCAAATTTTGGTCAGTGATTGCTCTCATGCATGTTTACCTTGGTTGGGATTGGTTTTAGTGTCTCTGTCTGAAAATTTATTATTACCAGCTCCAAATCAAACAAAAATTTCCCCTTTTCTTTCAAATTCACAACTAAAGTTATGACATGTGGAGACATCTTCAGGGGACAATGAAAACTAAAACACAGCCGCTATGACATGTAGAGACATTTCAGGGGAAATTAAAAACTAAAACATACATGAGAAGGCAAGCAGGGGACGACAAAATGCAAAAGTGGGGGACATAAATTCAAAGAATTTGCTTGTTTTGTCAATTTAAACAATTCTCCTGAGCTTAGACTCTTGCTAAGGCCTTCACCCCTCCAATCTCATGGTTATTCCATGATTATTTTTACTTCAGCATAACTTAATTAATATATAAGTGGTTTGTCAGTAATCTGTTAAATTAATAAATCATTTAACATGTTAGTCAGCTGAACAGTTACAGAATAATGACAACAAAATCAGCTGACTGCAGGATTATATCCCTGCCGATGAAGAAAAAACTTGCTAAAACTTGCATAACTGGGAAACCCCGGTTAATACGGTCCAAATGGCCAATACTGCAAGTACAATGGCGATGGGTCTCGAAAAAGTGTTGTTCACAAGATTGAGTTCGGCCCTCGAATGGCATGGCCGGGTCTGCGCTGCTGGGATCGGTAGAGGGAATGTGGGTTGCTTCTGGCTTTGTGGCTGTGGATGCTGTAGCTTTCTAAAAAGGTCACCGGCTCGGGATGGACGATGGCGGCCTTGTGGCTCCCTGCTTGGCTTGGCGTGGCACTGTGACTGTTGGCTCAGAGAAAATGCTTAAGGAGCGCACAGGGCTGAGGTCTTGACCACAGCAACCTGTAGCTGCTCAATGAGCGTATACCTTCTTTTGGTTGGTTTGGTAGGATTATATCCAATATCAGTAGTAGAAATCCTAGGAAGCTCTCTTTAATAGATGCATCCTTTCCATTTTTAACTGACTAACAAAGGCACCTCATGGTAGTATGCCAATTAATGGATTATATTGATGTTTGGTTGTTTTCTTTCATAATCAGTTAAATTGGTCATGCCATTGCATAATTGATTACAAATGATTATGTATGCACATACAGGTCATATTATGATGTTGATGAAGAAAAAATCTAACCCTGTGAAACAAATAAAACATACAGGACAAAGAGTAGCAGACAACATTATTTAAAAGTGAAACACTTACCCTGACCTTTCAGCATGATATGTACAAGTCAGACTGAATTTACTCAGTCAATAATTAAGGTGTAATTCTATACAGCAGATTTCATGGTAATGTCTAAGGTACAAAAAATAAATGATTTATAATCAAACATCAATCTTTTTTCTTTTAGTCCTCGAACTAATTCCTGTCAGTAGCAGCTAGTGTACTAGTTCCTGATAAAAATGAAGGTCACCAGTTTGTTGGTTTTATTCCAGGTGATAAAGAACCCAGTAACAGATCATCTCCCCACAGGGTGTTTAAAGTATGGCACCTCCTTCAAAGCTGAACAACTGGTCAACCCCAGAGAACTGGTGCCAGAAGATAAACCTATAGTGTTTGTTATAGGAGCCATGGCGCACGGAAGTGTAAGTTTAATGTTGGTTACATAATTATACATAGATTGTAATCTAATATTCCAAATCAGGAGAGAAAAAAAAATGTTTTCCAGGCACTTAAAACACAAAGCAGACTTGAAATTATTAGCAGATTAAATAAACTGGTTCGAAGAATTGTCTTATGACCATCAAAATACAATAAGGTTTTCAGGTTTTTATGCTCTTCCTAGGGTTATTGCAAAAAAAAGTATAAAATAAATAGTTATAGTTATTTGTTAATGGATAATTAGGAATATTATAGGTATCTACAGGTATTAGGCAAAAAAAATGTGTTTCGAAAAAAAATGTCATATGGTCAGGGAAAAGCATGAAAATAACAGAAAATAAGTTAAAGCACTACAAAACAAAGGAAATTTTATGAAAATAGTATTATTTTATCTTTTTAAAAGAAATGTCTGAGTGGCTGGAGCTCAAAGTTGGTAAGTTTCTATTAAAATCAAAATAAAAAATTTTGATGCAGGTAGTGCCTGAGAACCATACCTTTTATTTTTTTTTTTTGGCCTTATATTTTCTTTGGACTGTGAAAGACACAGAGAGTGCAGACGTTATTCCATGCTATCATGCATAGCCTGTATTCTTATGGTAAAAAGTTTGTGAACTTTGTATATATATTTATAGATATATCTGTATATTAAAAGTAGCTACCTGTTAATTGAATCATGTCATTTTTTGTATGTGAATGACTAATTGTTAGTTTCTGTTTTTAGGTTGATGCGGATTATGTAGAGAAGTCCTATTCATTCAGCAATTATCCACTTTCTGCTGCTCTTACTTGTGCAAAACTGTGTTCAGCTTTTGAAGAAGTCTGGGACGCTGCGTGATCAAAACATATTTTACAATAAAATATTAAAGAAGAAACGTCTGTGTTGAGATACCTTTTTTCTGGATATGGAATGTACTTTATGTATTATCACTGGGTTTCTGCAGGTTTATGGAAACCTGGACGATGGTGGACTTTTTAATACAAGCCCTAGGGCTTATGAATCATGTAACATAAACCATGTAACAAGTGTTGAATTGATTAATAAATCATGTTCAGGGATCAGATATTGATAGATTCAGGGATGGATATCAGGAGATATGCTAATATTATTTGTTGGCATTGGATTATCAATAAAATATTAATATTTTCCTATCAAAAGTATCAGTAACATTTATTAAGATAACCACTCCTAGGACCAATATGGCAGAAGTAGGAAAAGTACTGTATTGTTTTGATGGAAACCAAATAGACCACATTTCAACTTGCACATCTTTCATGGTAATTGGACCAATGGGAGCATGGTATTACATTGTTCACACAGTTCCAAATTTTAAACATGACACCCGTTGGTCTTATTCCACTAGGACACTTGCTGTCGATGGTCTGATGTGTCAGTAACGGTGTTGCCACGCTTTCATTGGTCTGATTATGATTCTTTGATATATGTGCTCCCTGGTGTTCGCACCTTGAATATCATGCTTTACAAAGCAGCGGTTACACAGGAGATTGGGACGACTGCAGTGCATGACCGCCACATGCGGAGATTAATTTTAACTCTCCTTAATTTTGCCCGGAAATATCTTAATTGACTTTCACCTTACAATACAATTTTCTGTATGACACAAATTAAGGTCACTATACAATTTTGTATGGTTTGCTACACACCCTTATGCCAGCAAAGGTTCCTGTTAGCATTTCTGTCTTAACATCAGGGTTGGGTTTTAGGCTGCCCAAAACCTGCTTTCGGCAGGGCAGAGCCTAAAACCTGCCTTTAACTGCCTAAAATAGGTTATAACCTGCCTGAAACTGCCTTTAACTGCCTAAAACCTTATTTACCCTTACCTATGACTTTTAGTTTAACTATATTTTATTGTTAAACATCTAAATGCATAAAAGAAATATGCTCAACAAATTAAAATTGAGGATCACTTTATTCAAACTAAACAAATTAAACTATGACACAAAAAAGCAACAAATGAATTCAACACTACTTCAGGGATTTCCTTATGAACACAGTTCTCCGAATCTCCTACCTCCATTACTGCCAATTTATAAAAGAATACTCTTACTTTAAGCTTATAACCAGATACTTTTATTGGCTTTTTGATCACAAGGGATTAAATTTTGTGATAAATGGAAAAGAAGTTTTCCTGGATTTAAAATGTTCCATTTACACTGATGAATAGTTCTTCATACTGTAGTTTCACTAACATAACATGTATATTTTGTATGCCTGTAGCTTCAATGGCAAAAAGCATTGGATTGGTTTTATAAATTATTACATATCTGTTATGCTAGCCATAAACTAAAAATTTGATAATATCCTTTACATTATCTGATAATGAACAAGAATTTCCACTATTTGTTATCCCCTTAGCTAGGTCATCCCTTGTCAAATTTTAAGATTTTGTGCACATACTTATCTTCTATATAATGATGGATATACTCTGTTAATTGTATGATGAGATTGTGAAAATGGAACCCTCATTAAACACTATAATAAGTATAAAACTGAAAATGTGAAAATATTTTGCAATGAATATGTTGTAAGCCACAGAATATTCATAATTACTTAGGGGCTGTGTTAAACCTGAAGGCCTGAGGGGCACTGACTGCATCACTCAGTAAAAAGTTTGCTCAAGAGCAGTCTTCAGGGCAAGGGCTTTGATTGCATCCTAGTCATGTATGAAAGTTGACATGAACATCTACTAGGACACAGCAGTAGGACTTATGACCATTGGGTCTTATGACCCCATCACCCTGATAAATTGTAATTAACTTGTCTAATCAAGCATGTCCTCCCCTCTGATAGTGATACCCTGTCTTACAAGGGCAAACAGGAGGCTGTATTACATCATCACAGGCAGCTGGGCACTCATCAGGAAACCCAAAAGGTCCTGGTAATGTCATTACCTTGGCCAATAAAACTGTGCCACACAAACATGGTCTCATGCTCCAAACACCTATACAGGCTCTTTGAAGACTGCATGGTGCAAGCCATCAGGAAATCATGCATTACTAATACTTGATAGCTTCCAGAAGCCCAGCAAAGCCTTGTGACTGCATCACCCCAGCCAGTATCGTAGTTTTACAGATCTTTAAGTAAAAAATGTAAACAAATATAGGGTTTTGGGCACTTTTGGTGCCTAAAACCTGTTTTAGGCGGGGCAGTTTTAACCAGGTGATAACCTATGGTTAAAACCTTCATGCCTAAAACTAGCCAACCCTGCTTAACATCCTGAGAAAAATGCTGAAATTCGGGTCTCAGTTTAACAATGTACAGCTGAAGTCACACGTTGAAGTGGGGGATTGAATTATGTGTCGCAATACCCAGCGATTTAAACTTACATTTACATATACATGTAAAGGTTGATAGTCCATGCGTTAAAAAGATGGGAATATGGCAAAGTATGAAATTCAAACGAGCGTATTTTCCTTTATGGTAACTTAGGTGGCTCCACATGGTTAACTGGTGCTCACGTATTTTTGCATTCAGTATATCTGTCATGGATGTCACTTTCAGTCAGATTTAAAAGGAAAGAAAAACTGGATTCGTTTTAGTTTTACATTTTGGGTCAGTCAAGATCGTGTTGATCCCGTGGTGACGCAATCTGTGATTCTTTTTTGGCGGGATCACGTGTGGGTTCATATTTGATTCAGTAGTATCAAAGAGTACGGTATTATCAAAGCCGTAAATAATTGGTCAGGGCACCCCCCCCCCCCCCCTTTTCGACCTTACCACAAGAAACCTGGGGGAAAAAAACTCATAGTACACTGTCACGCTTCCGGTCAAATAAGGTCCACCAATTCAGTCAGTACATAATGTAAATTAAAGACCAAGTGTATAGAACAGTTACAATGTTTGTCTTGCTTAATAATACATTTAAGCTACCTCAGATTGCACGATTACAACATAAATTTTAAAAACATTTCTACACCTGGGAGGTGGGGGGTACCACCCTTCCAATCTCTCCCCCCACCCCCTCGGCGCTCCGGGGCCTTGCAATTTGACCCCCCCCCCCCCCCCCCCCCCAATTCTAAATTCCTGTATCCGCTCCTATTTGTATCGAAATTATGGGCGGGTTACTCATATTTCATAGTACTCTGAATAAAAAGATCATGCCAGATTTTAATTTTGAATGTGTTACATATCACAGTTTTTTACTGCATTTATTAACACCACCAAAACAATTCAATATATATATGATAAGACATTAACAGATAAGACAACAAATGAAATTCAAAATTTAACACTAAAGTCATACACATATACATAGAAATGTAAAGAAAACATATCCATATTCTATGTTTATAAGTTTGAATGATGCAGTTTCTTTAAACTGTAAATTACAACTTAAGTATTTCACTTTCTTTAACTTTTGGATCCAAATCATTGATAATTTACTTGTCTTATATGTTTTTAATCTAAAATCCATTTCCAAAGTGATATCCATTTAAACAAATTTCCTTCTTTACCTCCACATTCAATTCTGTTCTGGTATTTAAAGAATATTCGAGGTACATATCACCTTAACATGTAGCTTGTGATCACACTTTGTCACAGAAAAATTGTGCCTGTTACAGATTCATGGGTACTAACCCTAACCCTTGGAAAGACATCAAGTCATCACATTTTATCAATGTAAGGCAAGATTCAAATGGTCAAAACCGACGGTTCCCCACCTATATGGAGGTCGATTACTTCGAAAATCTAAAATACAATGAAGGTATATCAGACTCCGTCAGGTTGTGTCGCGTTTAAGGTCCTATAATCGTAAAAAAAATCGTAAAAATTCACATTTTTGTTACACATCGTGGATCGATTTTTGTCCGTCTCCTGTGACCGCACGTGGCCATCCCTCAAAGTATTTCGAGTTGTCGGTTATATGCGTAATACTGTTGATATAAAAAAAGTTTTGTTTACCAAGTTTTATTATATACAGGTATATGACTTATACTACAGGAGGGTACTTCCGACAGCACCACAGTCATACTTTGATATAGTAAATGTCATGAAAAAAAAACATATTTGCATTGCATTTGTTTGTTTCAATCAATTGTCATAGCCCTATATACATATATGTATATATATATATATATATATATATATATATATATATATATATATATATATATACCTGTATTTACAGGTCCCACTATGGTCCATCTACTTTGCCCCTAACGCCTCTGGTTCATCTATTGTATACTGATATGTCAGTCCTCTTGACGTCAGTTGTTTCTCTATGAATTCTTCCATCTCACGGTTCATGTCGTCGTTAAAGTGATTTTTCCAGTCCCCAACCTTCCCTGAAAAAAAACATATAAGGCATATTCTTTTTAAAATATAAACGTCTAATATGTTATTTGCTATTATTTTGAAGCCCCTTCTCTGAAATGGAAGTACAACCATTGTCTAAATTTCTCGGGCTCATTAGAAAACCAACAGAATTCAATAGAAATTTTTATCCACTTACCCTGTGTTAATTTAACTTATAACATTTGGACGAAATTCAAGAGGTCTAAGTTCAAAAGCCCTTATCTGGAGGCATTTTAAGGAAACGTATAAGTTCTTAATTCAAAAACAGAGATCCTAATTATATAAAAGACAAATTTTAAATTTGGAAACCCCTATTTGAAAAAAAACAGAACAAAACTTGAACGAATTTATAAATTTAACCCCTATATTGGAGGCGTGTTAATGAGCAGTTCTAATAGTTTCTTAGATCTATTAAGACCATATTGGAAGATAATTCAAATAAATACATTCAAACAAATTAGTTATGAATCCCTCTCTTGTAGAAATTTCAGCGAAATATAAAGAAATCCTTAATTTAAATGCACTGTATGGAGACCAAAAGAAACTTTAACTAATATGTCTAATTTTGGTGTTTTTTTTAAGTTAAAGATTCGACACCTCTAAATCTTATGAATTCTTATTAATCCACCTTTTAAAAGCTTATTCAACGAGAAAATCATCTAAACCCTTTCAAAAGACATTCTACCAAACAAGATCATTTAAAAGGCTAATCAATGCACTCTCCATTGCGGTTGTGTGCGGTAGTGTGTAGAGGCGAAGGACACCGGAGACAACCTGCATCGGTCTTGGAAGAGCTATTAAAAACCGGCCATTCTGATAAAACCACGCCTGAGATCGGACAAAGGTCGCCAGCGAAGAGAGCCCTCGATTGTTCAGGTGCAGCGCATCTTTTTTTTTTTTTGTCCTGTACCATGACTGGACTCAGTCAAGTGCATACTTGAGTAGCGTGCGTCATGATATTGAATAAAACCTTATTTGACCTATTGCGTGCACCAAATAAAACTTGTTTTTGGTCATTCCGTTCCTAGTTTGAGCGGGCTCCTGCAGATAAATCTTTGGTTCCCTCATCCACGACGTTGTATGAAAGAAACGTCTGTATGGAATATCAACTCGTGACCACGACAAATCTTTTAAAGGTCTGTATTGGCAAGCAGGAGAGATGATTAAAGATTTTACTTCTTGTCGCTGGTTTTGTTCAGAGTAATATATCTTTATCTGGAGCTTTTCTGTGGGGTCATTTTCAATTAGCAGGCCTTTGGTTTAATACTCACCTTTCCTCATGAATGTGCCCTGTCCCTTATTTGTGACATTCCACTTGTCGAGCCAATGATAATTCGTGCTCTTGTCTTTTTTCATGTGGTCGAAGGAACACTTCTGAGTCATGCGTTCCAGTTTATCATCGGACAGTTCCACGCCTAGGAATTCGCTTATACGTCGAACGGTGCCCTTAAAATCCTGGAAGACATTTCGTATGAAGTGTCTTAACGACGAAACATATTCACGTAATTCATTTTTAGCGAACCTGTGAGCTTATGTGATGGTGTGGCGTTGTCCGGCGTCCGTCGTCTGTACGTTAACCCATACTATCTTGAAAACGGCAAGAGTTAGCATCACAAAATTTTATGCAATAAATTAGTCCTCTAAAAAATTCTATCGGATTTTGCTTATTTTTTGGCTAACTGCATTTTCTTAGATTTTATTGGGAAAAAGCTAAAAAAAAAGCTTTAAAAATCTTCATCTCCGAAACTGTTCAACCAAATTGCCCAATATTTCACAGAAATGATTCTTGGAACAATCTTTCTCAAGTTGGTTCGAATGGTTTAAGTTTTGTGATTTTTGGCCGAGTTACAGGAAATTGAACTTAGTCATCTGTCAAAAAAAGCACAGTAAAATTACAATCTCAGAAACGGCTGGAGCTATCATCACCAAATCTTATGCCAATGTTGGTCACATGAGTCATATCTGAAATTGAGGTACTGGTGGCGCCACCTGCATCGGCCTTTTTTGTACGGGGGTCATCAGTGCCTGTATCACACTGACGGCTACAAAAAAACTTCTTCTCTGAAACCATATGGCCAAATTGTTTAATATCGCACAGAAATGATCCTAGGGTAGTGCTTTCTGAAGTTTGTTCAAATGGTCTCAGTTCAGTGACTTTTGGCTGAGTTATGGAAAGCTGAATTTAGTCATATGCCATAACATCCCATTTAAGCTAAGTGGCTACAAAGATCTTCTTCTCAAAAACCACTGGGCCAAATTCTTAAATCTCACAAATTAATTATCCTTAGATGTTGATAATTCAAGTTTGTTCAAATGGTTTTGGTTCAGTGATTTTTGGCTGAGTTATGAGAAGCTTAACTTAACCATTTTGCTGTATTTTCCCATATGAGTTATAAACCTGTAAAACGCTTTTTGACTGAGGCCGATGAGGCAAATTTGTTTAATATTTTACAAGAATAATCCCCTGAATAATTCTTATAATAATTGTCTTTTATGGTTCCAAAGAATGAATTTTGGCTGAATTATAAAGGTTGAATTGAGTCATTTTACCATATACGTAAGCTGTGTGAAGCAGATACATCTAGCCTGGCACCTGTTTATCAGCATCCATTGCATCATGCCTCTAGACGTTTAGATTTCAGGTTATCTATGGTTAATATTGACAAGAATGTTTTTTTAAAGCTTTAAAAAAATGTAGATTTATGATTTTAGATATTCCTCATGCCAAGCAATGTTTACAATCACAGGTATACAGCTCTCTGTGGGTATATAAAGACGGCTGTACATGGATCATAAATAATAAGTATCCATACTCAATCCATACTTAATTCAAGATTTTGCCATCAGTGAGATGTATCGGTATTATAATTTGGCATTCAATATGCATCTGTAGTAATTTTTTAGCGAATCTGAGGGCTAAGTTGCAGATTTTGTGGTGTCATCTACATTGACCGTTTTTTGTGGGCAAAAACCTCATAATTTTAGCCTCTTTCAGCTTAAAATGTTTATGATGAAACTGTCAAGTTGAATCGTTCAATTTTTCAAAAGAAGTATCCTAAGACATGGTTCTTTCAATCATATCAGAAAAGCTTTTGTTGGTCTTATGGCCATTATTATGTCTATTTCAAACTGAGGACTGCAAATTATTGTTTCAAGTATAACTTCTGTAACATTGCACAAAAATTATTCTTAGGTGGCCTTTGTTCAAGTTTACTTGAATGATTTTAGCAGAATTATTGGACCTTTAACAATGAAAGCACTGCACCTTTTATTATTCTAGATATTTTGATAAGTTTATGAATATGTCAGCTTAAAAAAAGCATTTTAGCCAAAGTCTTTCAGTATGTGTAAACAGATTCACCAAAACTCCAAGATTGTGTCTTTATCTTTAAATAGGTTGAGAAACTGCCAGCTGTTTTAGATTTGGCAACAGAGTTCATTCAGTGCAGCCAGATATGGGTCAAGAGTTCAATCAGTGCAGCCAAGCACAAGGCATGTGATCACCTCATGGGTGACATGTGATCACCTCATGCGCGACATGTGAACACCTCATGGGCACCATGTGATCATCTCATGGGTGTCATGCCCCTCAGGGCAGGGCCCCTGCATGAGCTTATGCGATGGTGTGGCTACTATTTCAGACTTGGCAACAGGCTAGAGGTCAGTCTTGATCTATTTATAGCTTTGGCAGACTGCCATCTGTATTAGATTAGGCAACAGGTCAAGAGTTCACTCAGTGCAGCCAGGCATGGGTCAGGAGTTCATTCAGTGCAGTAGCTGCATTCTATTTATAGTGTTAGCAGACTGCTCACTGCATCAGATTGGGCACCAAAGTTCAGCCTGGATCTATTTATAGCTTTGGCAGACTGCCAACTGTGTCAGATTATGCAACAGGTCAAGAATATACTCAGTCTAGCCAGGTGCAGGTCATGAGTTCACTAAGTGCAGTAGCCTGAGCCATCAAATTTGTCACAGTTCACTCTGGGCAACTGCCTTTCTCACCTAAGCCTGGTCAGCCCCATGCATCAGACTCAAGGTAATTTTGATGTATTGGCCTGATATTTTGACCTGTCTGTGTCTTTGATGGCTTTCTCGTTCACAAGACAGGTGTCGCCACCTACAATGACTTTTGCCCAGTGTTTGTGCCTGCTTATTTCTACAGAGGAATTTGATATATCAGCCTGAAATTGGGCATATATATACATATCGAATAGCTTTGTTGTATACAAGACTGGTGGTGCCAGCTACAATCATTTGTGCATTGTGTGCACCCATGCCAGAATTTCAGCAGTGATGTTTGTGTAATTGTTTCTTATTCAAAATGTTTAGTACGTGCATTGTTCATATACATGAGAAGAAATGAACCAGCATTGAAGCATTATACCTGGTGGATTTCCCAATGCACAGGTTTGCCTTATGCCTGTAGGCCTTGTTTAAGTATATATCAGGTCAAAATCTAATACAGATAGAAATGCTTGAAACCAAGAGATAACATATATAATTGTAATAAATAGATTATAAAATCAGCTAAAATGGTATGCAAATCAAAATGAAGCACTGTCATGATATGGTTAAGGTGTCGGCATTATATGGTTATGTTGTTGATTGGTTCCGATCGTTCTCCGCGCGAAGGCATATTGCGGGGTCTTTTGGCAGGAACGAACAATATGGAAAGGTCATAGCATTCTCATGCACACAGAAGATCTATCTATGAATATCATGTGCTCCAATAGATCTTGCCCCAGCCTTAAGGTTGGGCTGTTAGGACTGAATGCATGTCACAAATACAGCACTAAAACACTGTACACCTCCGCTTTAAACGGCATATAGTTAGTTTATGAATAAATACAGCTGTATATATATGTCACACGATAAGATCTGTGTTTAGTGAGCATTTTTTAAGCAAAAATGGTTATATACCAATTTCCATTGGCCATACAGGAGAGGGAAAAAATGCTCCTGTATCATTGAATAATTTAATGATATTCACCTGGACAAGTTCTTCGTAAGTGACGTGAAATATGTTCTCCTCGTCTCTATGTGCCCAATAGCTTTGGGTGTGCTTCCACCACGGCCCATAATATACTACACAAATAACAATACATATACTATAACAAAAACAATACAATACTGAAATGGTGTTCCAAAGTCGATATTGAAACGTATACCATGTACACCCAAAATACGGTGTTTTAATCAATTGTCGGCAAAAGTGACACGCATAATAGGATTTCAAACTTTGAATATGACTTGATTTCATTAAAAACAATTTGGTTTAATACAAGGGATACTGCATGCATACTGCTCATTAGATACTGCATTTGTATTGTTAATTCAGTTAACTTATGTTCATATTTAAATCCCTGATAAGTCTGTAATGCTTTAAAATTAAATTCATACTGTTCAACATTTTATTAAATGTAAGTGCTTTGCACGATTATCCAACAATTGTACACAACATCTGCTATCTTTAAGAGGTACAGTGTAATAATGTGAACATTATATACGTAATAAAATTTCTATGACCGTTCGAAAAAACCTCGGTATTTCAGATAAAAATGTTACAGTTGACCATCTAGGTACTTGAATTTGTCAGAAAAGCTCTAGGTATTTGAATTTTTCAGGGAATCCGAAGACCGTTTTTGAATCCGCCAAAACAATATTTTGCAAATATTATGTTTTGTACCGGGCTCCGCGGCCGCGTTCATTTCCGGAGAACTCTTTTGTGACCCTTGGACCGATCTTTCTGAAACCCTGCATAGCTTATCGCTCATCTATGATGTTGTGTCTAAAACAGACTGGTGGCGCCTCCTGCAGTCCTTATGATGCAGAATGATTCTGGGTGTCTTTTTGAAAACATCCCATACCATACAATTGGTTCAATGTATTGTATGTATTTTGCGAGGCGTCCATTCATGCGTTTTTCCATCTGTTCGTCTAAGTGTTTGGTTCAACATATTGGGCTGAAATTGCACATGTCCATAGATCTTAGATACTTCCATATTTAAGACTGGTGGTGCCATCTACAATCGTTTTCTTTTGGCGTCCATCCGTACGTTTGCTTTAGGTGAAAAGTACTCATATCTAAGGAGTGGTTCAATGAATTGGTCTGAAATTTGGCATGTCCATTCATCTTGGAGATTTTGTTTAGACCAGATAGGTGGCGCCATCTTCTACCCGTTTTCGTAGAATACATTCAAGCCCTTTTCACAGGAGTGATTTGCCGTATAGGCCTGAAATTGTGCATGTCCATAGACCTTGGATACTTCTATTCAAGACTGGTGCATGGCGCCATCTGCAATCGTTATCGCGTGGCGTCCATCCGTCTGTTTGCCGTCTGTTTGGGTAAAAATCGCTCACATATGAGAAGTGGATGGATGTATCAGCCTGAAATTTTTGCATGTTTATCCGATTTTGGATAACTTGGTTGTAGACCAGACAGATGGCGCCACCTGCTGTACTGTTTTTATAGAATAGATTGATGCACCTTTTTAGTGGTGTCAAGGTGTATCAATCTGTAGATCTGTTTTTGGTGAAAACTGCACATATATGAGCAGTTTCATTGGCATCAATGATGCAACATTGTTTTCATGGCATGTCAGGAACATTCCATGCTTCACTTTACCATGCCTCTTTGATATATATGGCTTGGCGATCGCTTGTCGACTGCCCGCGTATTCTAGTTATATGTTGGCATTATGGCAACCCGGGCATATATAAAGTCGTTTAGTTTAAATGTTTCGTAAAACCTCATGTGGAGAATTCTTTTGAATTAAACGCCGGAATTCGGGATTATTTTCAAAACATTTCTGTAATATCTTAACTTCAAGTACTTATATAAAGTTTGAAATGGTTCAACCAGAAAATGATAAACCACAAACCTTCTCCGGTCATGAAATATTTGAAGAACTGCTCAAAAGTTCCCTTTACTCTGAAAAACTTGACCATTTTTCCAAAGTGGTACAGCGAGACGCATACGTCCTTGGGATTTCGTCTGACATGAATAATCTGTTGAAAGAATTTATATATGAAGCTGATATTGTGTGTGTGTGACATTATACATACATAAACTTACTTTTTACCTTATTCCCACGCGATAGAATCTCGTGGCCACGTGAATAATCTCGTTCCAAGAGATACTATTGCGTGGGAACAAGATAAAGATAGATTAACAATACAGTGAAACATACATCTTAAATTCTTAAATCATGTTTCTCTACACTGGATGAAGACTATAGCCAATTATTTGCATGTGTATGGAGCGTATTTGATTGGCTGAGACAGGAAATGATGCAACAGCGACTCTTACAATACTCATGGGCCATTTTGTTAAGAGAATGTGTGAGCGAGGAAAGGGAGGGGGTGAGTGTTAGTTCGGGTAAAATATGTGCCATTCTAAATTTTCATTATATGAAATACATTAAAAATTTGTTGTGGAAAGATATGAGGGAGGAAGATTGAGCATTTTTCTCGAAAAAAAGGTCTCCTTAAAAATGAGGGGGACATGTCTCCCTGACTCCCCTCCCCAGCCTATAATGAAGTGTCATGGTTGACACCTTTAGTTGTAAGCTTTTCCCTTGAGACATAACACAAACTGACATGTTGCTTTCCCTGTTCGGTTTACCGGAGATTATATAACCTTGACCCTTATCCTAAAAAAATAAGATTTTCTTTGAAGATAAAGTACAAACAAGTGTTTAAGTTTATATCATATGTTTATTTCACAAGGGTTTATATCCCCCTTACCCTAACCTTATAAACAGTAATGCTAAACAAACTCAATAAAGTTTCCCTTGAAAACATAAACATGGGCGAGTTAAACCAACGCTATAAAATCTTGAAACAGCGCAATGAAAAACGCTGTAAAATTTACCTGAAAACTTTACGGCGTAAACGCACACACAACAAAATACAAACAAACAAATTAAGTTGCATTAACGCTCTCATCATCAGACAACAGTCCACAGACATTCTTGTTCAAATGAAGGTTTTATCTAGCATGTTATACTAACGCCTGGGAACGAGATAATAATCTCGAGGCCACGAGATACTATCGCTTTGGAACAAGATAATT
Source organism: Sipunculus nudus (assembly GCA_026874595.1). Lineage (NCBI taxonomy): Eukaryota > Metazoa > Annelida > Sipuncula > Golfingiida > Sipunculidae > Sipunculus > Sipunculus nudus. Next base: position 61,201,106 of record CM049312.1, read on the forward strand.
ATCGCGTGGCCACATGGGTGTCCTATACGAGCGTCCGTAAGTATGTATTATCAGGGTTGTGTTTGACTTATTAAACCAAAATGTAGAAAAGTCATAATTTTACCATCCTCATATTTTGCTTACGCTTCATAAAAAATTAAATTTCTTACTCTTGGCCTGACAGCCGCATACGACTTTGGCAGGTTGTTATGGAAAAGATGCGTGCGCATGACTCGTATATTCGGTTTGTCTTCCAGGATCACCGCTGCACTCAGATGACTGCCCTCTATCAATGGAACTCGCTTCTCAAGAATGTCTCGGTCTTCGTTGTTCTCATCTTGATCTTCGGTACACAGAATGTACAAGATCTCACAGAGCCATGATGTACCTGGAAAAGAGGCACACACATCATCTAATAGTATGGAAATTTCCATTTATCTGCTTTCACCTTTATCAGGATGACCACAGCTTGCATCGATTTCTGTCAAATGTTCCACTGTCTCCTCCAGGGAGATAAGCGTTCATCCGTGTTCGTGTTTTTGTGTTTTTGTTCACGATATCATTCATGCAATCATGAACAGAATCTCTAAAAATTTTAAGGTTTTCGGGAGTTTTTATTTAAATTGAAAAGGGAGAGAAAATAAATAATAAGATTTTAAACAAGGAATGTTGTATCTTATAACTTAGAAAATTATGGAACAAGAAGAAATGAAATAAATAACGAATTCATGGTAATAAATCAATACACACTCTTAACATTGATTGTACATGCTGCTGTGATGTAATTATGCAAATATGTCACCTGTGAATATTATTTTTTATGAAAGATCAGTTTTGGAAGATCAGCCGCATTGATGACAAACACGAACAGAAGACAAAAATAAAAGAGAAATAATTGCACCTTGTTACAGGTGCCCCTTTTATTGTGTGCGGCGGTCTTGCAGATGATTGTTGTATTGAGCACGCGGATGTTCCATGTGTTGTTGGCGTTTGGTTTGTGTGCCACGCGTTGTTGCGGCCTCGCCTGGCCGGATGTTGCAGGCTCGGATTAATCCGCATTGGTTGAACTCTAGATACACAGCGTTCTTTGTTCTGGTATGTTCTTTGAACGTGTGTACTGTGTTAGATTCTTTAGAATGTTCGAGCAATGGAAGGTTCTTGGCTGGAGGTGAAAAGTTATAAATATGGGGCTGTGTTTTAGAGCCGAGAGAGAGAGGTGAGATAATATTCCAGCGGACACGGAAGCGTGTTAGTCAGTGTGTGGGACCTATATCCGTTATTCAGTAATTTCAGGGAGTCTACTATTACTAACACTTTACAATTAAGTGCTGCCTGTCTCAAGTTTACTTTCGGGATTGTTTCAAGAGCTTTACATTGGACTGTTATTCTCTGAGAAGATTTGTGTGAGCTGTTCATCTGAGTTGTATGCTTTAAAGCACTTGTCGTTGTGGCAGTGGTGTTATCCAGGTACTGTGCACTTTGTGTATTAGGCTGTGTGATTATATTGATTTTCTGTTATACTGTTGTTGTACTGTGTAATTGTATTGATTAAGTGTACTGTAATGTTAGGGTTGTTTTAAGAATAAACTGTAGTTATTTGTTAACAAAAAATTCATTCCCCCAGACATTTCACGCTGCCTAGTGTTACAGAATCTGATTTTTTTCCAATACAAAATTTATGTCCATCACGCATACGTGATCTGTTGATATTAGGTTCCGTAACATAAAATTGGCGGCTCGCCCGGGATGCTTAATAGTTTTGAAACTTTATTAGGCCTTGACCTAGACACATAGTTTTATCATACATTGTTTACAAGATAACATACTGTTTACAATACATTGTTTACAGGAATTATCTCAGTGTTTTTTTGTTATTGTTTTAACATCTTAACATGGTAGATTTCAAACCTGAGACATTATTTGACGAACTTGAAAAGTTGACAAAGGAGTAGTTGTTGCGTTTGGGACAACACTTAGGGCTAAGTGTAAAAAAAGCGTTGAGAAAGCCTGATATCATTGCTAAAATCATGCAAGATCTAGTAAGCAAAGGTTAATTGAAGAGAGTGAAGTTGGAACATCAAAAAATGACAGCCTTGCTATGCAATTAGAATTTAAAAGTTAGAAATGCAACAAGAGTTAGCATTAAAACAGTTAGAATTAAAAAAAGAAAAACAGAGAGAAGAGAGGGAAGAACATGAAAGGTTAGAAAGAGAAAGACTAGAAAAAGAAAAAGAAATTGAGTTAAAACGACTGGACTTAGAAAGACTTAAACTAGAACATAGTCTAAGTGCTGCCCCAACTCACAGTTTTGATGTCACTAGGCACATTAGACTTGTCCCACCTTTTCAAGAAAAAGAGGTTGATAAATATTTCTTACACTTTGAGAAGGTAGCTGAAAATTTAAAATTGCCTAAGGAAAATTGGACTATGCTGTTACAAAGTGTATGACTGGCAAGGCCAGAGAAATTTATACAGAGCTTTCAGTAAAAGCTGCTCTGACTATGACCTTGTTAAACGCTTAATCCTAAAACTGTATGAGTTAGTTCCGAAGGCTTACCGCCATAAATTCAGAAATTGGGAAAAGCGCAAAAATCAGACCTAGTAGAATTTGCTAGGAGTAAAGAGCAGTGTTTTGATCGCTGGTGTAGTTCTAAAAATGTAATGAAAGATTTTGACAATTTGCGCCAGTTGATTTTGCTTGAACCATTTAAGCGCTGCATTAACGCAGATGTTAAAACTTTTCTTGATGAGAAAAGTCCTGAAACACTTGACATTGCTGCTCAATAAGCTGATGATTATCCATTAATACACAAAATGTCCTTTACTAGCTAATCAAACAGTCATTCAAAAACAAGAATGTAAATCAGTATGGTCAAAAAAAGTTTAAAGCGCAGTCACCAAGTACTAGTAGTCCTGATAGTTCAGCAAAGTCCATTGCTACACCTCAATCCACGGCCACTGTGTCTAAGTCCAACAATTATTTGTGAAGAAAATATGTAATTACTGCTAGAAGGGAGGTCATCTAATATCTGACTGTTTCATAAGTTCCTGCAGACTGGTGGCGCCACCTAGATTTATTTTCTCTATTTTTTAGTACTTCAAAGAGGCGGTCGTCCGTAAACAGGGCACAAATCGTAACCATTGGACTACTCTGTGGCGTCGCATTATATACGAATACCAACTCTGGTAAATATCCTGGCAAACGCTTTTTAAAGTCTCTCTGTCTGTCAATTTGACTTTGGATGGTAACATGTTCCTGACTTCTTAATTCCATACATGCTACGAAGTTGACGAATGACTCGACACTCGCAGTCTTTACCTTTGTTGGAATGAAGTCTTAATAGAAACTGGAAAACCACTCTGGCCACGGTTTCAGCCTTTGATCTTTAATGGGAACAGCTATCGCCCACTTCATAAACACATCCGTTAATACGAAAACATTTTCTCTACCATCTGTAGCTCTTTCGAGTATGGTGAAGTCCATAGCTACGACTTCCAGTATTCGTGTAGCTTGTATTGTACCTATGGGTTAATGAACAACACACAGAGTTCGCAGCAACTAATATAGTCTCTGATCTCCTTCTTCATATGAAACCGATAATATTTCGCTCGCAAAAGTGCTACAGTTCTGTCAACATCCTGATAACCTCTCTCTCTTCATGTGATAGAATAGGCATGGAAGTGGCACCACCTTGGATTGCATAAAGTCCAACAATAAAACTAGCATTATCACCTTGCTCGGTACAGCCCTCACTTTCAATTTCTACTTGATGCTCACCTGGTAAAGCTGATGAATTACTTGCTCTGCACATACCTGTAATGAGGATTCTTCTGTCTCCATCTCTTCTCAGGGTCGCTCAGTTTATCGTAAAGGTCATCGGCACTCAGATTATGAATCCCTGCTCTGTCTTGGAATTTGAAGTTAAAACTTGCTAAGGCTGCGGCCCATCTCTGCTGTACAGCATTTATCTTAGACTTGGTCATGAAATAAGTAAGTGGGTTGTTATCATTTACCACAGTGAAGACTGCACCCTGTAGATATTCTCTATATTTATCTGCCACTGCCCATTTGGCAGCTAGAAGCTCTAGTTTCATTGAACTATAATTGCTGTGATTGCGTTTCGACTTCCGCACATCTTGACTTGCGTAGGCGATTACTCTCACTTTTCCTTCTTCTTCTTGCTACAATACAGCTCCGAGACCCATATGCGACGCATCGGTCTCAAGAATAAATGGCTTATCAAAATCTCGTTCTCCTAATACTGGTGCATGAGAAAACACGCGTTTCAATTTTGTAAATAGGACTCATTCCACAAATCTTTTATTTGCAGCGACTTTCCTTGTTTCAATACAGCTAACTCGCCAACAAGCTGATGTAATGGAGCTGTAATCTGCGCATTGCTTTGATAAATTGTTTATAGTAGGGGGGAAACCTGTATAGCTACGGAGTTGTTTCAACATTCGTGTTCTAGGCCATTAATGTACAGCTTCATTTTTCTTTGGATCGGTCTTTATCCCTTCTTTGGTGATAACATGCCCCAGAAAATTGATTTGTTCTCTGAACAATTTACATTTTTCTGCTTTCAGTTGCAAGTTGTGTTCTGCCAACTTTTAGAAAACTAAATTTAGTCTTTTGATATGTTCTTCGACCGTCTAATTATAGATGATGATATCATCTATATAAACAATCATGTGTTGGTTATTATCACCTTTAAAAACACGGTTAATTAATCTTTGAAAAGTAGCCGGCGCATTCGCCAGTCGAAACGGCATACGTACCGCCTCAAACAATCGGAGTGTTTAATGCAGTCTTTCCAGCATCATCTGGAGTACTTCAATTTGAATGTAGGCTTCACATTAGTCTAGAAAACTAAACATCTTTGTTCCTGCTAAATCCTCCAAGGCCTTATCGATTCGAGGTAATGGGTACATGTCTCGTCATATTTACTGGTTCAGTTTTCTGTAGTCGATACAGATACGTAAGGCTACTGATTTTTTAGCTCAGCTGACTGTAAGTCATCTGAGCTATAGCGATCACTCTTTGTCCGTCGTCCGTCCGGCCATCCGGCCGTCTGTCCGTTAACAAGGCACAAATCGTAACCGCTGGACCTGGAATCTTCTAACTTTACATCCAAAGAGGTCCATGACCTTAAAATATGTGGTCATCTGTTAACAGGGCACAGAATCGTAACCGATGGACTTACAATTTTCTGTCTTGACAAGCAGGAAGGCCCATGAAAAGTCCCCTTTGAAACATGGAATTAGGTCTCTGGTACCCATATTCTTCAAGCTATGGGGTTCCGAAGTACCCCCCAGAAAAATGAAAAATTTGATACAAAAGCTCAAGTATCTGAAAACTAATGCATTGATCGCATGATTCTTTGCATGGATATTGATCATGGAGTGTTGCATCAGTTTCTGCAGACTGGTGGCGCCACCTATATTTTTTCGATTCTTTACGATTTTTTTCTCTATTTTTGAGACCTTAAAAGATGCTGTCATCTATAAACTGCGCACAAATCGTAACCGCTGGACCTGGAATCTTCACACTTTACATCCAGAGAGGTACATGAAAAGTCTCCCTAGAAACCTGGAATTAAGTCTCTGTTACCCATATTCTTCAAGCTATGGGGCTCCGAATTACCCTACAGATTAATGAAAAATTTGATACAAAAGCTCAAGTATCTAAATAACTAAAGCATTGATCACCATGATTCTTTGCATGGATATTGATCATGGGGTGTTACATCAGTTTTTGCAGAATGGTGGCCCCATCTTTATTTTCGATTTTTTACAGGTTTTTTTTCCTCTATTTTTGAGACCTTAAAAGATGTGGTCATCTGTTAACAGGGCATAAATTGTAACCGCGGGACTTAGAATTTTTTGTCTCGACATGCAGGGAGGCCCATGAAAAGTCTCCTTGGAAACCTGGAATTAAGTCTCTGGTACCCATATTCTTTGAGCTATGGGGCTTCAAAGTACCCCCCAGAATAATGAAAAATTTGATACAAAAGCTCAAGTATCTGAACAACTAATGCATTGATCTCTATGATGCTTTGCATGGATATTCATCATGGAGTTTTTCATCAGTTTCTGCAGACTGGTGGTGCCACCTATATTTTTTCGATTTTTTTACTATTTTTTCTCTTTTTTTGAGACCTTTAAAGATGTGGTCATCTGTTAACAGGGCTCAAATCGTTACAACTAGACCTAGAATCTTTTCACTTTACATCCAGAGAGGAGACATAAAAGGTCTCCATGGAAACCTGAGATTATGTCTCTGTTACCAATATTCTCTGGGCCCAGAATCTTCTAACTTGATATTAATGTTAAAGGAACAACATAACCGACTGAAATATTGAATGTCACGCTAGAACTGCATCATACGTAAACAGCACTACATGATCCGATTGCAGACTGAACAACTGTCATCACGGTCCAATCAAAGTCTGTGACACCAGACGTCAACATCATTCAGGAAAATGCAACATCACTCCAAGGCTCCAACCAGGTGTATCACTCAATGAATGTCAAACAACCCTTTTGACAAAGACTCAGTTAAATATAGGTCCAACCCTATTCTCATCTGTCCTCCTTTATATGTCTGCTTTTTATCAATTTCTATTTTTTTATCATCTCTCCTTTTTATCTGACACCAAAATATGTAAGGGATGCAGAATCGAGCAGGGAGCCATTCGTTAAGAATATCAGTTTATTAGCAGAGAATCTAATGGAAATTACAGTAACAGATTCTCAAAGCAATACTGGTACATTAAATAAGAATAGAAAACAAAAGAAAAGAACAGAAAAGAAAAGAAAAAAAAAGGGTTGGCCCAGGCCCTTACCTTTGTAAAGGTTTACTATGGATTCTTGGCCCACTTTCGTACGACCCAGTTTTTACCACTGATTCACGTCAGCCAGCCTTATGCGTTCTTATAACGCATGCCGGAAAGTATGCGCACACACACACACACACACACACACAGATATATGTTAAAACACTGACACTAGGTGGCGCTCTAAGAAAGTGTGTCAACACTATCACATATGTCTTTTCTAATATAGGCACACTGTAGAGAAGTTCATTATCTAATATAATATTTCTTCTAACTAAGGATACAAAATTACAGTATTTTCTAATTGTAACGTCAAGGGTGAAAAGGTGAAATTACTGCCAGGGAGTTAGTATTTTCGTTTGATACTAAAATGCGTTTATAATACGTGATCCCATGCACCAATACACGTAGCTCCGTGTTGGCCACGGTGGTAAATAGTTATATAATTTGCGGCAAGGTGGCAGTACGGACACTCAGCATTACAAGACCGTGAGAGAACGTTTGATTTCTCTGTTAGAGGCAACAAATAAGTCTTAACCATTTCATGGACTGGGCCAGTCTCGTAAAATAACTGATATGTTGAAGTCTTATGTTAAAACCTACATGTCAGCCGAGGAGCCGTGAGATCGTTCATAGTAGTCGCCAACCAAGGCCTGGCGCTCTGCAACTGTTCCTAAATATCCTCAACTGATGAATTTTAATGCAATAAAATATGGATAACTTAATTAAAATCGAATTGCTTATTAATTAAACATGAAATCTGAAAAATGAAAATGAATCACCAAAATTTGGAATATAAATAGGTAAAACAGGCGGGGGGAGCGCCACCGGTAATATATAGCAAAGGCAATTTGATGTGTGTGTGTGTGTGTGTGTGTGAGAGAGAGAGAGAGAGAGAGTGCGTGTGTGTAAATACCTCACAATTATTCCACACAAAATAATACCTCTCTCGTTAGGAGTCCCTTACGCCTCCCTTTTCTTTTACATTCATGTGTGTGTTGCGCCTATCAGGACTTATCAGAAAACTGGACACGAAACGACCCCTTGCTGGGCCTCCTCCTGCCTATATTTTATGTTTGCCTGCCGATTTCTTTTTAAGCTGCCGGAAAAATCTAAAAGCCTCCCCGGCCGGCGAGTGCACCGCACGCTAGACAATTATGCGTGCACATCACAAGATATTCCCGACTATTTTAGTCACTTTTGTTTCGTCTTCTTGATTGCTACTGTCGTCATAAATGATGGAGGAAAGCTTAAAAAAAACAGCCGATCTGTTTCGGTTCCGTCATCACATCGAAGGAATTTTCTTGCTGGATAAAAAAAACGGCAAAAAAAAATCCTTGACAATGTCTATTTTTTTTATAATATGTGTATTTTTCTACCGAAAAAAAAGGGACCCATGGGTCACGGCGCTCGGCTGTTATTTATGATAATAAAATATGATTTGGAAGAAAGGGTAGAAAAACGTTGGTTTTGTGTGGTAATATAAGCTAATTTATGAGGATGATGGCGTTTAACTCAAGTTGTGTAAAGATTTTGATAAAATCCTCGGTGAGGGAAGAGGGCTGAAGTCATTTAAAATATCTACTTTTGGAAAAGGAGTGCTATTGTCACAAAGGTTTTGACTTGGCCTTATAACGTTATCTACATTCAGCAGTTTTGAAAAAAATATCCACTAGTCATATTAATTATCATGCTTCTTACAAAGGATTTAACTGTTATTCAATAATTAGAGGTTACCTATACCCAAGAGTAGCACTAGCACATATAATATGAATGTTTTACTATTTATTAAAATTTAATGCAATAATTTGACCAAATAAAATTTTAATTAAAAAATACTAATAGTATCATCTGAAAGGATTTTTTTAATTGATATAATTGAAATAAATGATTTTTTAAAATAAAATTATAAATGTATTCATAAATACATTTAAAAGTTTCTACTTTCATTCAAATACTTTCTTTTTACCTGTATAAGTATTTGTATTCATTTTCATGATGAAACTATTGAATATTCGTATTCAAATTCAAATAAAATTATAAAGTTTTTACTCAATGTTTCGTATTTATTAAGTTTCAGTCAAACAAAACTGTTGAAAATCCAGGATATACAAATTTCACATATTTAAATAACGACCATAAGTTCCTGGTTTTATGGCTTTAATTTATAAAAAAAAAAAACTATTACATTCACCTTTGATTACTGTCACATCACTGTCTACGCAGTAAACATAGCAAGACACTTATGGCAATTATCAACATTACAGATATCATAATGAGAACTTGTCTAAGATCTGATTTTTTTATCACATTTGAATATTTTATTTTTTTAACATGTATACAGGCATTTTTTTGGAATCGGAGGTCCAACGAGCCCTGTTAACGGCCAAACGACGGTCAAAGGACCATGACTGTAGCTCAGATGACTAATAGTCAGCTGAGCTAAAATCAGTTGATGGGAGGCCGGCTTAAAGAATTTAATGAACTTGCACTTTTGATGAACCTGAATGTGGTCGTGTGTTACTATTTTCAAATCACATGTACATTCACGCTACATGAACTATGTCTCACCAGTTTTCATGTATCCTGTGATCACTACGTCTTGTGGCCTGAAGACAAACCCCTCTGCCGACTGCAGACCTGCTTCGTTCCCTAACGCTAGCACCTGATCATTGTACCAGCCCAGCTTCTGGTATTCCTCTGTGACGTCACTTAGTCCCTCCACAGAGCACTCGATCGGAATCAACTTTACAGTAATGTTCTCTTGTGGCGGGAGGATAAATTCATCTGGCATCTCCATCGTTCAGAGCCTGTAATACTTGTTTAAATTAAATATTTAACATTTTATTAATATTATGGCAGATACAAAAAAAACCCAGAAAAGTAAAAGGTGTAATTTCAGAATAAAGCATGCATGGAGTTATTCAATAAACCCTGTATAATGCTGTTCTTTTTGCTTTATTCAAGTAGACCATTGATTTTCTACCTCCCTATCGCCACCAGCCGGCGAAGGCTGACACTGAGTGTTAGGGTCCGTTATATTCACACTGCGCATATTCACATGAGAATTCGACCCTGCTTAATTGGTAAGAGTATGTGGGCTTTCACATTTACAGGCAACGATGCACCAAGCTTCTACATACACAGATGGCGAAGACATAAGTAGTGAAGAGGGTAATGTATAGTCCGTTCAAATACGTTTGATAAGAATTGTTTCAAGACAAATTACATAAACATGAGTGTTTTTTGTGATAAGGACTTCACGGAATAAATAATGTTATTGAGCATGCGCATGTGAATGTAAACAAAAGGCTTTCCTTGAAATATAACAAATTTTTATATGAAGTTTTTCAGTTGAAACACGTAGTCCCCGCCATACGTCCCACAGTGCCCAACTGGAAGACATTTGTTTAGAGTACAACAGGATTTTTTGCCGGGGGAGGGGGGGGGGGGGGGGAGGCAACCCGGGGCATACGGGATCAATTGAAAGGGTCTGAATAAGGCGCCCGCTCGGACATGATAGGTGTTCTGAGATTCCAATAAATAGAATATAGGTCTAAGAAGACACTGGTGGTTGAGAGCGGGGGGGGGGGGGGGGGGCTGTACAAACAACCTCTGACGGAGGGTTGCTATACTACTATTTGATCTCAAATGACGAAAGCACATGTGGACCCTAATAGTCCTGGGGCCAATCATTATTAGGTTTGATGCATTTTTTTGTTAAAGGGATTCATGGAGATCATATTTCAAAAACATTTAATCCTTCAAATTATAAAATTAAAAGTTTAAAATATAAAAGGCATATAATGTTAAAACGAATTGTTATTTGGGATATAAAGAGGCAAGATTAAGTCTTATTATCATTTGATGAACCAAATGGTTTTAGAGTGTTACTTTTGTTATTCATTGTATTTCAAGGCTTAAAATTTTCAATTTTTAGTTTCTTAAAGTAATTAAATAAGTGATTTTTTGTTTCTATTATGGTATACACCAGCTTTTTGGGTAGAGTAAAACTTTGATGTTTACATTTCATTTAAAATGTAAACGAAAAGGGGCAATTCATTGTGTACTCTTTTTTCGACTAAAATGAAGAAACAAAAGTAAATTTGAAGTTTAAAACATGAACTTTTAAATTCAAAACAAAAAAAAAAAAACACAGAATTTTAAAGTCTTAATGGCATTTGCAGATGCAGTTAAAAATATAAATTTCATGAACAAATCCAGGGATATAATTGCTTTCAACACATTTCTTCTTTGCACCCTGAAACTTATAGCATTTAGAATTATAACTATGCATACATTTAAGATGTATATATGTTTTTTATTGATTTTATCAGTTTTGTGACACAGGCATATACCTGAGAAAAATAACACTAACTTTAATTATATGAAGTGGTGCGTCAAAAGTAATCGCTTCAATTATACGTCCCCAAAGTTTGAAAAATAGATTAAAAAAAAAAATAAAAAACCAAAATGGGGATACCCTTCTTTGGCTGAAACCACTGGAAGGCGCAGTCATTTTTAGTTTCATAAAAAATCTGAATATGAGCATTTGCATGCAGTGTTGTAAGTTAATAAATAATGACATTATAAAATAGATTTTATTTTCGTTAGAGAGTGTGGCATTTTTAGCTAAATCATTCACATTTGAATATAAAAAACACTGTCTGTTTTATATTTGATTGAAACCTCTGATTGAAACCTAGAGTTTCTATATTTATACCGTGTATTTCGCGAGACATGGACAGAATACATTTGGTTCTATTTACCATTTCTTTTACATTATGGAATAAAATAAAATATTCAAAGTTAAATATTTATTCTCATCATATAATTTTTAAAAGTCCAGAATTCATCAGAATACCAGCCCAAATCCTGATTAGGATTGTTAACATACAAAATAACAAAGAATAGGCAGCCCATTCATTTGATTAATGATTGATTAACAAAGTCTTTAGCTTAGTCAGGGGGTCTGGATGGCTGAAAATTTGATTTGACAGGAGAGGTAGTCATTGATATTAGGAAATCGGGTCTTTGACTGACATGATTGGGGACAGGTAAAATAATCCAAAAACACTGAAAATGGAAACACGTAATAAACTTCCCTAATGGTTATCTTGTTATCAATTTAGTTTTGCTGTACTTTTCAGGATCATATTGAGCCGTGGATGGTATTGTCAGAAATTTCAAAACATTGCCAAGTTTGTATGACTGTTCTAAAGTACTGGTCAGTATGAACGACGATTAATTGAGACAGACGCAGGTGAACGAAATCCTGTTGTATTTCCAATTTAATGACATATTCACTTTGCTAAATATTTGAGAGAGAATACCTCTTTACAGATACGCCTTATGTGTGATACTGAACCAATTGATTATCCTTTATTGTTTTCGGGTATCCACATACATCTTATAATTATACACGCGTTAATTCCTCGAAACGATAACTGTCAATAATAGACTACTCATAAAAGACGTTTGACCTTAAACATGTGGAACCTATTGTTGTGAATCTTTGTACACTGCCAGCTCTACTGTCTCCCCCCCCCCCCCCCCTCCCCCCTCCCCCCCCAATCGTGAATGGAAATGATATGTAACAGATAATTAAAAAAAGAGTCCAAGTATAAAGAACATTTGAACTCAAAGTTATTCATGACAAGGGACTTTTTTGTGGTATATGTGGTTGTTAATAATTCCTTTATATTTCTGATCCTTTGGTTTGCCGAACAAAGACTATTTATTACCCCTCCCCCTTTTTTTATTGTGAAACAACAAAACCCCATCATCCTTGGTATCTGCCCAGGATATCTGAGAACTTGCGACCCTCCAAATTGTGAGATAATTGGTGAAGCCATCGCTTTGGAGCTGATCTCCTGTATCCACTTAATCAAACGAATCACTAAGTAAACTTTAGTGAAATTCTTAAGGATTGATTGGGCCATATATTTGCATTTTTTTCGTGACTCGGATATTTGTTTCCTTGCAAAGTATGTAAGTATGTCCTAGATGAAATATCTCCATTAGCACATTCAAACGGCTGGAAGGATTTTATAAAAGGACCAGCCACGAAACAAAGTCCGAGTCAAAGTTATCGGAGCTAAAAAAATTATTAAAACAAGTTCATATCATAAGAATCATTCACTGGTTGCCTTTCATTTAATCTTATAAATAATTTTACCTGAGACGCTTTATGGAACAAATGACAGGTTGTTATGTAAATTAACAGAAGAAAGTTGTATAACATTAATCCATATTATTATTTTTTTTATGATTGTTTTTGGTGGAGGTAACCGCCTCCATTTTTTATGCTCTCTAATCTAATAAGTACGTACATCTGCAGATTTCCATTTCGGTTCGGGACTACGTGACAGGGCGAAAGCAATCGCTATTTCAAATTATTTTTGTATCCTGTTGTCACCCAGGCCCGGTTTCTACCACACCTGCGGGTCTTGGATGCGTAATTATCCCAAAGCTGGGTTATAAAGCCGAGAAGGCAACAGGACAACTACCCCACGGACATTTACCCCCAGACAATTACCTCCCGGACAATTACCCCCCAGGATAATTACCCCCTGGGACAACTACCCCCCCCCCCCCCCGACAGCTACCCCTCGGTACAATTACCCCCTGGACAACTACCCCCTGGACAATTACCCCCATGGTATAAATTACACATATAAAGTACATGTTATACATTTAAATATATTATGTGTTGCTAATGAGTACCACAGAATGCCAAAGAATAAAATAAAGTTAATTGCAAACATTAAATAAACAGAAAATCACTTTGGATAATAATATCATAATTGGATAATAATATAATTCGAGGCATTGCTTACAACTTGCATATGTAATGAACGTTTCATATAATTGACTTTTTGATCATATGTTTACAAAGCTTTTGTTCTACAACTTGCCAATGTAAAGCATATTTCATATAATGGACATTTTACCATATATTTACAATGGTTTTTTTTTACAATACACAATACAATCATCTGAGAGGCATTGCCTAGAACTAGTTATCAGCTACTGAAAACTTGATTAATGGATTTTTTATATTTTTACAATACACATGATGTATGTACCTATGCTTGGTTTGAAATATATTATCACAGGTATTTGTTTTACTTACTTTCGGAATATTTAACTTTTAGTTTGTACAATGTGTACTTTAAAAGTGATATTATGGGGGTATTTGTCCGGGGGTAGTTGTACCAGGTGGTAATTGTCTGGAGGGTAGTTGTTTGGGGGTAGTTGTCCCAGAGGGTAATTGTCCTGGGGTGTAATTGTCCAGGGGGTAATTGTCGGGGGTTTAAATTTCGGGGGGGGGGGGGGTAATTGTCCGGGGGGTAGTGGTCCTAGAGCCCACCGAGAACCCCCCCCCCCGTTTTTGGTGGAGGTAACCGCCTCCGTTTTTGATGCTGTCTTAACTAATAAATATGTACATCTGCAGAGTGTCCTTTCGGTTTGGGACTACGTGACAGGGCGTAAGCACTCGCTTCCTTTCAGATTATTTTGGTATCCTGGTGTCACTCAGGCCCGGTGTCTACCGCACCTGCGGGTCCTGGGTGCGTAATCATCCTAATGCTTGGTCAAAACACCGAGGAATCCCCCAATGACGCACATGACTGTGAGAGATACACAGTTTTGGGACACAGCCTTCCCATTAAGCATGCAGGGCACTCAACCTGCGCGAGGGCCGACCGTGAAAATCTCACCGCCTCACGGCCCTGAGTCATGTGCTCTACCTCTGAGCCACGGAAGCCGGTTTAATCAATATTATTAACTGACTGTTTCTCTCTTCAATTAGTCTTAACCTTTCACCTTGTATAAAAAGTGATTTTAATACCAGCTATCCATTCTGTGTCTAACTCTGAAGTTTGCGGAACTGTGAATAAATGTCAGTAAACAGGTCCATTAGAACTCAGGTCACCTGGGTACCATGGTTAAAGGCTTTTACACAAATTACTATAAATTCAAGAAAACATTTGATAATTTAAAATTAGGATTTAATGGTTTAAGCTTAACGTAAAGATAAACTTTGCTCTACTCTTGGTTCTGCAGCCTATGGCCTGAAATTTGTCCAAAATAAGGTTCTCTTCTGAATGCTTACCAACACTTTTATTTATAGATTGGAAATTAAAGATTTTAAAATTTGATAAACTAAGACTAACGGAAGTAAAACATACAAATAAGATTTTTTCCAATGGAATAATTACACTGACATATTGCTCTCCCATCGGACATGATACAAAATTAAAACAAAATGTTAAGGTGTACATTAAATATAAACATCTTTTATAACATTTAAACACAATTTCGAGATTAAAATGATGTAACGGTTTAATTTTGCCAGACATTGAACTAGAATTTCATTGAAAAGGGATTAAAAACACTAAAACAAGAATGATAAGCTATAAATTATTTTTAAAAATGCCCTTGCTGTCCTGTCAGCTTTAATAAAAAGGTGTACATCCAACATGTGCATATTCTAAGTTCAAATGGACTATGTTGTAAGTTATAGATCGGAAATGTTATGACACCATTTCATTGATTTCTGTCCAATTATATTAATTATGTAATATTATTTTTCTCATTATGAAAGTAAAACATGTCCTTGCCCTTGCGTGGAAACGTATTGCTATGCTGCCGGCTTCAATAATTCAGCTAATATATATACACGTTCTAAAAGTTTTTAAATTAAATTAAGAGAAGCTTAAATGCACCATATTTTTGGCTATAAACGGGAAATATGATTGTCCAGCAATATATATTAAGGACTTACCTCATCAAAATACAAATCACATGCAAAATGTCATGACAACTGTAAATTTCGATTCTAATTTTCATTTTCTATATTTCAAATTAAAATTTTAAAAAATCAGGGTTTAAGTAAAATATTTAAATTAATCTAGATTTAAATCAAATTTAAAAATATAAAAAATGAATTGTCCATGCTGTATCAGTGGAATAGACCCACCATAATTCTGATGTGCTTCAGCTCAAAATGCTCAAAATATAAACGTTATTTGATATCAATTTTATCAAATAAACCGTCTTAAAATAGTGAATTTTAAATTTAAAACGATACAAGGGAATGAATTGACAAAATTATTCGATCAAATTAATGATCAGAACTAAATATGCCCGTTTATATCCAAAGAAATGGTATAGTTTTTAAAATATATGCCTTTTGATATAAATATTATGTTAATATTTATATTCATTTTAAAATTCAAATTAAAAGTAAAAATTCGATTGTAATTTCATTCCCGTCGAATCAAAGAAAACACAAAGAAATTGCCCCATGCCGTTCATATGAAATGTGCATATTTAAAATTTTACCTGCCTGCAGAAGATGATGAATACTCAATGAACAAATAATCACTTATTTTATTACTTTAAATAGTTTAAATTGTAAACTTTCAAGCTTGAAATACGCTGAATAACAATAAAATAATATTTTAATTCCATTTGGCTAATCAAATTGCTGATTAGGACTAATCTTGCCTGTCTATTTCCTAATTAACAGGGAGGTTAACAAAAATCATTTTAACAAAAATGGCATCAAACTTATAATGACTTGGGGTGCAGCAAACTCGAAATTTAGGGCTTGTTTGCGAATTGGCCCCAGGACTGTAAAGAGAACGAACATTCAATGGTCCACTACCTGGGAAATATCTAACACGCTGACACAATGAAACGTACCTCAGGTGAAGTCAACCTACATATAGAGTTGAAAATACAACATATTACTTCACCAAAGCATCAAGTTAATAATCCTATTAAACAAGCGTACCGAATTAGTTTCAAAATGTCGACCCTTGAAGCTCTCGAACCGTGCAAAGAAAAAGTTACAGTATCAGTTATCTGATGATCGCCCGTATGTTGATACCATCCACGGGAGTAATAACAAGATGCTCCAACGTGTTTTACATATATATATATATGTGTGTGTGTGTGTGTGTGTGTATGCCTGTGACGGGGCTAAACAGGCACATACATGGAGAAAAGAGATGACCCGGGACAGTACGTGACCATGACACATGGCTTTAATCTGAAAGAAGCGACAAGAGCATAATCGAGGGACATGTTGTCCTCAAGTTCGAATGCCAGAGTCTTGGTTCAATATTATGGACTTATACATACAATAAAACAACTATTAGGTCCATGCGACAAGGCAAAAATATACAGCAATATACACAAGAGTTACGTGAGATTATATTATATTTATTAATATCGTGGCCCCATGACTTAACTGGGCATTAACACCAACAACATGGCGCCATGGCCGAACTGGTCATTAAATATTACCAATTACGTGGCCTTATTATTACTCATAACATGGCGCCACGGCCGAACTGGTAGATAGAACGTACCTCGCGTTCAAAGAAATTATAATCAATTCACATACAGAGTTATTCACACAAAAGTACTATATAGTATTAAACTAGGTATGAATAAACTACACGCTCACCTGAAAGAAGTGTCAAAAGCATACTGAGGGACATGTTGTCCTCAAGTTCGAATGCCATAATGGCGTCACTAGCTAGATCGTGCTTTTAAAGTCACTAGAATGACACGGTTCAGGTGATCTGGGATCACCGACCCGGTTGTCTCTTTAGACTATTAAATTTTGCTGAGCCTATAGACGAGACGCCACAGACAAGCCAAGCCCCCCGGAGCCAGGAGAGGCCGCCACCTACCCGCACCGGGGACCAGGGAGACATGGAGGAGTCGAAGAGGAGAGAGACACTTTCAGCGCCCCACCCTCACAAAGTGATTTCATCAGCATATAATGGCGTCACCTGATATTCGAACGCTTAAATACCCAACTACAGGTTGCGCTGTAACAACTTAAAGAAAAATGACCAATAAAGAGGTCACAGTTCATAGAAAATCCTGGGACATTATGTACCAACTAGATGTGGTCGGACAATGTTCCACAGAGGGCCCCGCATATCTGGTACTGGGTGAAAATTTTAGGTTAAAGTTGAAAAATATGACAAACAGAATTAGGTTTTTATCCATATAAATGAGGGATTTATATTAAAGAAGAAAGAAAGAAAATCAATGATTTGGCTGTGGCGGCCATATTAGAATTCCGACAGCTGTGTGTAATTCAATAGGTCTGGAGCCCTTGTTTGTACCAATCAAGCCTGTGAATTTGGGAAAGCTGAAGTATGTTGTTGTTCAGTTATCGCTCGCGAAAGAAAATTAGCGACTGGGCTGTGGCGGCCATACTGGAATTCCAACAGGGCTGTAAATCGATAGGTCCGGAGCCCTTGTATGTACCAATCACCCCAGTGAATTTTGGAAAGCTGAAGTTTGTTGATGTTGAGTGTGAAAGAAAATCACCGATTGGGCTGTGGTGGCCATACCGGAATTCCGACTGGTCTGTAAATCAATAAGTCTGGAGCGCACATATGTACCAATCATCCCTGTGAATTTGGGAAAGCTGCATTATGTTGTTGTTTAGTTATTGCTCGTGAAAGAAAATCAGCGATTTGGCTGTGGAATTTGGCCATAGTGGAATTCCGAAAAATCTGTAATTCGATAGGTCTGTCCAGAGCCCTCATAGGTACCAATCATCCCTGTGAATTGCGGAAAGCTGCAGTATGTTTTTGTTGAGTTATCCCGCGCGAAAGAAAAACAGCGATTGGGCTGTGGTGGCCATATTGGAATTCCGACAAGTCTGTAATTCGATAGGTCTGGAGCCCTCATAGTTACCAATCATCCCTGTGAATTTGGGAAAGCTGCAGTATGGGGGTGTTGCGTTATCGCGCGGGAAAGAAAATCACCGATTTGGCTGTGGCGGCCATATTGAAATTCCGACAAGTCTGTAATTCGAGAGGTCTGGAGCCCTCATAGGTACCAATCATCCCTATGAATTTCGGAAAGCTGCAGTATGTTTTTGTTGAGTTATCCCGCGCGAAAGAAAATCAGCGATTGGGCTGTGGTGGCCATATTGGAATTCCGACAAGTCTGTAATTCGATAGGTCTGGAGCCCTCATAGTTACCAATCATCCCTGTGAATTTGGGAAAGCTGCAGTATGGTGGTGTTGCGTTATCGCGCGGGAAAGAAAATCACCGATTTGGCTGTGGCGGCCATATTGAAATTCCGACAAGTCTGTAATTCGAGAGGTCTGGAGCCCTCATAGGTACCAATCATCCCTGTGAATTTCGGAAAGCTGCAGTATGTTTTTGTTGAGTTATCCCGCGCGAAAGAAAATCAGCGATTGGGCTGTGGTGGCCATATTGGAATTCCGACAAGTCTGTAATTCGATAGGTCTGGAGCCCTCATAGTTACCAATCATCCCTGTGAATTTGGGAAAGCTGCAGTATGGTGGTGTTGCGTTATCGCGCGGGAAAGAAAATCACCGATTGGGCTGTGGCGGCCATATTAGAATTCCGACAAGTCTGTAATTCGAGAGGTCTGGAGCCCTCATAGGTACCAATCATCCCTGTGAATTTCGGAAAGATGCAGTATGTTGTTGTTGAGTTATCCCGCGCGAAAGAAAATCAGCGATTGGGCTGTGGTGGCCATATTGGAATTCCGACAAGTCTGTAATTCGATAGGTATGGAGCCCTCATAGGTACCAATCATCCCTGTGAATTTGGGAGAGCTGCAGTATGGTGGTGTTGAGTTATCGCGCGGGAAAGAAAATCACCGATTGGGCTGCGGCGGCCATATTGGAATTCCGACAAGTCTGTAATTCGAGAGGTCTGGAGCCCTCATAGGGACCAATCATCCCTGTGAATTTGGAAAAGCTGCAGTATATATGTTGTTGTAGAGCTATCGCGCGCGAAAGAAAGTGTCACTGACGGAAGGACGGAAGGACGGATGGACGGAAGGACGGACTGACACGGTGATCAAGCGGGGCCCTAATTAAATGAAGAGTTACAACGAGGCTCCCGTTAAATCTCTCTCTCTCTCTCTCTCTCTCTATATATATATATATATATATATATATATATATATATATATATATATATATATAACTGAAGAAAAACAACACTGGTAATTCACAACAGTCTGTTTCACGAGATGCGACCCGATCATCAGGTGAATGTGGTAGAATGAAGCTAACGGCGTGGTTTGAAAAGCCGAGACTTTACCAGATTACGAGATTATGCTTTGTGCGATTATATATACATGCGGATGGGCTCTCTTCAACGTTATGGAAGAGCTACAAATCTTCAGAAAGATCAGTTTCGAAAGACAAGCAAGTACAAGAAAATATATAATCCTTGTACATTATACTCAGTTTTCACAAATATGCAAACACATTACTCCTTAAAATACTTATCTAACAGTTTATGTAAATAAGGACTCCCCACTGTATCGGAGAGTAAACGTGCATACCCACCTTACGTTCGTACGTCCAGGTGTCCTCTAGTGAATTGAGGTCTGTTTCGTTTAGGTGAACAGGCTTTTTCTGTATAGATATACTCTAGATATATGTCAAGTATCTGGATTCCAATAATATAAAACCTCTTGGAACGTGACCGCTATAATGAATCAACACTGTGTAAATCTTGAATACTAGTATTCTTCTGTAGTACTATACTTCGAGTGACGAAATCTGCTGCGTGTGTACGTTGGGGTTTAGGTGTTTAAATCGTGAAACTATACATTAATTGCCACAATTTATCATTAATGTATATATTGAAATAATATTTATATTAAAGGATATACATATTTGGAATCGTTAGAATATACTTTATTATATAGATTTATCAGATATAACTGAAGATTAACTGTGATATATCTAAACAGGTATCCATATATCGAGCAGCGTGTATATGATAATAAAATTCATACACATATACCGGACTTTATATTGTACATTCTTCCGCTAAATTCAAATTTAAAACATTTTTGATGATTTCATAAATGAGCATAAAAAATATGGTCTGTATCTGCTGAAAAACCAAAATCATATTGAAAAAAAGAGGGCCGTTTCATATTTCAACTTCATCTTGATGAAAATTTCGGCCAGGGGCCGCATGCAATCCTGATTGGGAATCAATTCTTTTTCCGAGTCTCTGCTTAAAAACGTGTATATATATATATATATATATATATATATATATATATATATATATATATATATATATATATATATATATACAGGGGTCGAAATAACGCGAAGTGTGACTGAAAGTTTGATATGATGGGACGCATCTTTAGCGGAAAGGCAAATATTTCTGCGGAAAGCACACCTGTATTAATGCAGGTGAGAATTTCAAAATATTACGATCCCGGATATATATATATATATATATATATATATATATATATATATATATATATATAGTCACGACAGCCTGGGGCTCGTACAATTTTGTCTAGGGGAAATCAAAACACAACCAGAAAAAGTTTACAGAAAAGTTTACTTCAAATCTAAACGTGACCAGATACATTTGCATACGATTATATTTAAATTGATACAAATTAATATACAGATATATTTACTGACTGAACAGTGCAGACATTCCTGAGAAGGTGCTGCTTAAAAGGTAATTAAATTACAAAACACACATGACACAGTTAAAAATGAGAGGGACTAAACCCTAGCTACACTAATATTATACATGATTATATGAATCTTAAGGCTGGCTCTTACAAGTATATTCCTATCTGGACCTGATTTGAGCTCTGAATACCGGCTCCCTTTGGAGTCCTAGTCCAGATAAGAACAACTACAGACCTTTCTGTACACTTGGCCAAAGTGTAACTGATAGAACGAAGTATATGGCTTAGAGCTGCTTTTCGAAGTATTTATGGTTTTAACAGTATGAAGAAACAGACATAACGGCAGTTATAACAATCTTGGCCTTGTGGAACATTGAAATTATATTTTCACACAAAGATATAAATAGTCTTAGGCTTAAGACCCAATATAAACAGAATAGAAGTTACATAACAGAATTTTGTGAAGAGTCCTTAGAAATGGGTTTCACTGGGCTTTTCGACAGATGACCCCACCATTTGAAGGTCTCATAAATAGAAAGAAAATATGTAAAAAAAATTGAAAAAAAGATACAGGTAGTGTCACCAGTCTGCAGGAACTGATGAACACTCCATGATCAATATATATCCAAAGAAACATGGTTATCAATGCATTATTTATTCATAAACTAGAGCTTTTGTATTACATTTTTGATTATCCCGGGGGGGGGACCTCCCTAGATGTCAAGTATGAAGATTCTAGGTCAAGGGGTTACGATTTGTGCCCTGTTACAAGATGAGGCTTAATTTGAAGGTCTCAAAAATAGAGAAAAAATTCGTAAAAATTGGAAAAAATACAGGTGGCGCCACTAGGTCACATTCAGCTGAGCTAAAACCTATTTTAGCCGGTCATATAACGATGACCTCCCTAGATGTCAAGTATGAAGATTCTAGGTCAAGGGGTAACGATTTGTGCCCTGTTACAAGATGAGGCTTAATTTGAAGGTCTCAAAAATAGAGAAAAAAATTCGTAAAAATTGGAAAAAATACAGGTGGCGCCACTAGGTCACATTCAGCTGAGCTAAAACCTATTTTAGCCGGTCATATAACGAAGCGTTAGAAAGGCCTAATATCGTTACAGATGTTACGTAATATAATGATTACCATGGTGAATCAATCTTAGGTCACACCATAACGTGCATTATTTTGCTGCAATTGTCACAGCACTGGGTATGTGAACTTCGGGTTCTTTTCAGTCAGTCAAAATAACAGGCAACCTAGACATTAACACACCCAAAGAAAAACTCTAAGACAGCCGTAAGATAAAAAAAAACATAATAACAAATAAATCGGTTACTTACAGATCTCGGGGGGGGGGGGGGGGTGCCGTCTACAAAAATAAAGCAGTAAACACAGTTGGTGTGCCGCACACCGAATGTTCCTGTGGAACCCTGAATCAACGGCTCTCTCAGTCTACTGTAGCCCTCTAGTTACCGGATACCGAACATATACGCACTGTCGAGCGAAAATCAGCACCAGCACTGTTTCGCAAAGTCCCTTTGCCTGTTCCTGGGAGGGCACACCATCACAAGAATGCCCGTTCTTCGGTAAACAATATCACTGTCTCTGAAGTACTTTTCAAATCGAATATCCACAAGGTGGTATCCCTCAGACATAGACTGTCAATAACTACTGACGCGATCGCCCATCTCGACACACAGAAGTTACAACAGACCAGCCGGTTGGACTGCTGAAATACGTTCAGGTGACGCTACATTCACGAAGCGCTCCGATTATTCTCAAGATTACTTGCATTCACGCCTTATATGAGACTCCTGACGTTACAACTTCCGCTAGACTTCTCCGCTAATCAGTACTTCCATCCATGATTTCCGTTGTCAACATACATGAAACTAAACGCAGACACAACCCCGGAGACGATATCGTGGGGAAAGCTACCCCTAAGCAAGTTCGCAGTTAAGATGCCGTGTACCAGACACAGTTACTATAGAGACCGTCATACAAGATCGGTTCTCACGAGTCATCTAATACTTATAAAGGAATTCAGTTGACGTTTGTTCGCAGTGTTCTCTAAAACCGCGTTGTGTACAATATTGTGCCATACATCATTTTAAAGGTTATTATCCCCGCAGTGACATAGGCGATATGAAAATAAATAATTTTTAATAAACATATAATTTTGAGTGATTTTTCCGTTTTTCTACCGAGCACAGCCGAACTGCCTTCGGCAATCACCGGAATGCGTGCATCGTGGTCACTTAACCTCTAACACTAAGGACTATTGTTCATATGAATAACGCTTGCTTTCAGTGAGGGATTTGACCCACGTGCGTGGTCAGTAAAAGGGTAAAACACATGTTTCTCGCTTTATGAAAAGGAGAGTTCAACCCAGGAGGATTAATGACAAAACCTAATTCAAGGTCCCAATTTCAGGAACAGGGCTGGGGTGGTGTCGGGGGTTTCAGGCCTCAAAATTTGTCTGATACGATAAAAAAAAGTTTGCGGCGGTTGAAAATGAATACGGGCCCTCTGCATGCAGTCCCGTTGGGTCCGCTTCTGCTGCTTATACGAGGTATGCATATTTCTGTTTCTTTCTTCAGGAACAGTTTCCTTGCAACGTACATTTAATAAATCTTTCATGTGTTCCTCACATCAACCTAATCTTTATATACGTCCAATGATAGAATCCAGTCAAATATCATTGAAAACCTGAATGCCCCCGCGTCTCATTCCGGTTCGCAATGTAAACACCATCACTGTCCAGGTTTTCAAGGTAAATATACCGGGGTATAAATTTCATGCCACGAGGAGAGCCCCACAAAATAAATGTTAAAAATATTGGAGCGACTGCAGGATCTCTCACGAATTGTCTCCACCAGGGTATGAGTTTATACGGACGGGCGGTATGATGTTTAGGATTCATGTAATTTAAAAGTAGGAGGCAGATAAAAATAAGTGGCAAAATTAAAATACAGGCAGCTGGACATAGAAACGTTTTTTGTTCATAGAACTGTTGTGCCTCATAGAGGCAAAATTAAGATACAGGCAGCTGGACATAGAAACGTTTTTTGTTCATAGAACTGTTGTGCCTCATAGAGGTTCGTGAGTTATTCTGAAGTCGTGCCAAAATGTTTATACATATCTTATGGAGACAGTTTCCCACTGAAAACCTATATTTTTTGTTAACTTTTAGAATAAAAAAATGAGCATACATTTCACATCTCAGATTATAAATCTCCCCAACCCCGGTAATAAGCTCGGTATACCGGGTCTGTCAGCTAGTTGCTACATAAAAAGGAACATCAAAGGATGCAGGTGGCACATACTGATTACTAAAATGTTTTGTAATTAACATTAAATGAAACAAGTGTTCTTCCCGAGTTTCTCATGCTTATGGCTAGATATAATACTGTAAACAATTAACAAAACTTGCAAAATAAATTAACTGGTTATACTCCCTATACCTAAATATACTGTCATAGATAAAATTAGCAATTACCACTGGAAATGAAAGAATTTGTAGTGGATTGACTTTTCCAGAAAATTATTAAGGGCATTATATGCCATCCTATGATTACAAACCCATTAAGCAGCTGACCCCCGACCTCAAACCCGTAGCATTTATTGTTTAATTGACCCAGCACATTGTTTGTTTTATTATGCTATTTTCTTAAGGTATGGGCCAATGTCTTGATATAGATGACGATCATAAGTGACCCTTTTTCCATTTTGGTTGAACATGGAGATAATAATAATAATAATAATAATATCTAGATTTCTTGTAACTTTCATACGAAAGTCACGGATCTCCATCTGTCTCCCACCCACATCCACCTTCGGATTATCCACAGTTGGATATTCCTACTGATCAAACATTTTATATCTAGCAGAACCAGTCTGTTAAGCATGAATGAAATCTGGTCGTTCCTTCTCAAGTTTTATATTATAGACGAGATGAAAATGCTTGATATTTTCGTAATTTGCATTTCATTCAAAAACTATTAAAGATAACACTACCAACTTTCTAGGTCAAACGGTTTATCTGAAAACGTACCAGTAGCCCAACTGGAAAGTGCTGAGTCACCGATCTCATAAGGTTCTGCATGACTGAATTAAAACATTTTGCCACAGAAATTTCGGCAACAATATTTGGTAAAGGAATTTTTATCCATTTGTCTGCACCCCTTAAAGATAAGAAGAAAATAGACATTGAAAATCTGAAATATATCGCACTTTTTGACCCATGTGACCTTGAAAAATAGGCCCAGGTCACTGAATCTGGGTCAAAGTAATTGGCCCAAAGAATGGTAAATCTTGGGGAAGTACCAATGAAATCTGATAAAAAAAAAGTGGCAGAATAATAAAAAAGAAGAAGAAACGCCAAAAAAACACAAGAGTTGAGTAGAACGACATCTGGCCTAAGAGTGGTTCGTTTTGAGTTGAAACCATGAAAAAAACCCACGTGCAAAGCCTCGGACCCCACAGATGCCGGACTCCTGATCCCAAAAACCAATTTATATAATTACCATTATTTATACCGATAAAAACACCATGGTTTCAGGTATAAAAACAGAGCAAAGTCCCTTAATATTGCAGCTTTGTAATTGATTCAATAAAAGATTTAAGTATACAAAAATATTTTTGTTAAGACGGACCCCAAGTTCACTGCTTGAATTTGATGACTGTTCCGTTTTGACGGACCCCCGTAACCACCGCTCATATTTCTTTTTATGACTGAAAGAGAAGAGAATTAGGACTCTTGGCAGGGGCGTCAATATAGGAGGGGGGGGGGATGGGGGGATATATATCCCCTCCCCACTTTTTGACAAGGGGGGGGATGGTCAATGTAATCATCCCCCCCCCCACTTTTCAGAGAATAATATTTATATATTTCAAATGAAATATATAATAAACAGAATTATAGACTTTTGTTCCAAGTTTTCTATGAAATATTAATATCTAAATGGTTTAGAATTAAAATATACTTTATTTTTTAAAACCTTATACTTAATTGATATATATATATATTCGATATGTCACACGGATAATAAAAGGCATATATATATATATATATATATATATATATATATATATATATAAACATGTTTTTTATCCAAATTTTGACTTCCCTCCATATATATATATATATACAAGAGCTGAACCATACATCTTAGACCATGCAGTCATGAAAGAGAAGTACCAAAAGTGTTTTAAAATGCAAAATACTTATTTCCATAGTGGATCCATTAGCTAGCACAATCAAGATGAATCTGGATAAGTTAAACAACAATACTACTAGCAGAAATTTACTAGTTATGAAACAATCCTGTTACATCAATATGCTAACTTTGAATGAAAGTTAATATGGAAAAAAATGATGAAATGCCTTTTAAGTGCACATGCATACAGTAAAAAGAGATTCTATTTAGTAAGTAAAGTCCATGCAGTGTGATATACCACGCAGTGTAGACATTATTTTCCTGGTTGTACATCTCTGAAAATAAGTATTGTGGACAATTGTTTTTAAGAACACCTTTACTTTGTGACACTTTTAACTCATTAGGAAAATTATTCCATAGTTTGATACCACTGTTGGTGAAACTATGATAACCATGTGATATTACAACTGGTAATACAAAAACCCTATTGCTCCGTCTGATATTGTACCTTCTGTTTGCATCACTCCAAATCCATCTGTATATCAAGCCAATTTAGCTATTTAAAGCCATTTTACCCTATGTGATCAGTATTTTGCATATTTGATATGTACCTGATAGCCTAATTTTGTGCTGTTTGAAGTTTTTTTCTTAATACATTTTTCAAAGTCTCTGTACCATGTATGACATGCATAGGCATAATGTGACTTTTTTTCTCTCTAAACTTTAAAATGTAACCCTTCATGTACATAAATTTGATACCAGCATTTACTTTCTTTATAACCTTGTTGACAATAATTCTACCAGACAAATTCTGTTCAATATTAGAATCTAGGTATTTTACATTGTCATTCCTTTAAATATGTACACCTCTACATGTAATGTTGAGCCTTAATACTTTCTTGA
Organism: Sipunculus nudus; assembly: GCA_026874595.1. Classification (NCBI taxonomy): domain Eukaryota; kingdom Metazoa; phylum Annelida; class Sipuncula; order Golfingiida; family Sipunculidae; genus Sipunculus; species Sipunculus nudus. The sequence goes on from CM049312.1 coordinate 61,228,462, forward strand.
GGTGATGTTTTGATGTAAATAAAATGCTTTCAGTCTTTTCCCAATGCAATGAGAGCTTGTTCATTACTAGCCATTTAATTACAGCCTGAAACACATTACTTAGAAAATTTTCTATTTCTACCACAGTTCGACCTGTTCTTACCAAAGCCAAGTCATCTGCATACAGAAAAACATTGTATCTAGTGGCGATTTGAATGTCATTGACATGAATTTAAAAAAGCAGCGGCCCAAATATGGAGCCCTGCGGTACCCAACAGTCAAGGTTTAGTTTTTGTGACAATTTGCTATCGATGTCTACACACTAGATCCTACTTGTCAAATATGACCTGAACCAGGGTACCGCTTCGGAATCAAGTCCTACGGCCTTCAATTTACATAAAATTATTTCGTGGTTGACCGTGTCAAAGACCTTTGAAGGTCTAATAGTACTAGTACTACACCCGTAAAAAGCCTTTATTCATGTTGAAGTTTATTGTATATCAACTAAGTAAGTCAGGTGGAAAAAGATTCCCGAAAGCCAGACTGAAATTTTTACAATACTTTTTGATCATTGAGGGACTTAACCCTATTATATGTAATGCGCTCTAGAATTTTCGATACCATATGCAGGCAAAATGGATACGTACAGGCCTGTAATTACCCTCGTTATCTTAAGCCTACAAACGCCTTTCTTATAAGGAGGTACGTACAACTCTTGCCTTGTTGAAGTCCTCTGGGACTTCTGCCGTTCTAAGTGACAAATTGATGATATAAGTTAGTGGTGTGATAATATTGTCAGCTCCATCTTTTAAAAATTCAGCACTTGTTGATCCTTATTTTTATCATATATAATACACATACTGAAGTTGGAACCAGTCTGCCGGGAGTACAAAAGATTTACGTTGATTATCCGTGAAGATTTCTTATCAAATAACTTTCTTTAGTTATTTCTAGTTTTCAAATATTGAAGAATGAGTTGTTGCACAAAAATTATACGCCCGTCTTTATGATTGGCCTAGAGCAGCGGTGCCATAATAGAGCGGGGTACCAGTCTAACTTACTATAGTTGATTTGCTTTTTGTTTAAACCCAGACTTTTGAGAGTTTGCCACAGTTTTCTAGGAGACTGTTTATTCTGTTCAGTCTGATTATTGATGTAATTCCTTTATTATGGTTCTTTCACCTCACACGCCGGGAGCGATTTAGTCTCAAACACACATGTTAAATTTCGTGTTCTATTCCTGAATAGCCATGCGATTTAAATTTGGTAATAATATAATTGCCAAGTGTATTGATTACATGCATTTCAAGCAATTCCAGTTAAAACATTATTTTTTTTTAATTTTCTTATCATACTTTTTTAAAACGATTGACAAAATAATGGAATAAAAAGCAAATGAAAAAAATTAATAAATAATTATAAGAAGACATGTAAAAATGTAAAAATACAGATAAGAAAACACAATAACCAAATCACATGGGTTATATTCCTAAAATGTGTACTTAAGAAATGGTAAAAAAGAGTAAAAGGGGTCTGTGGGATCCACGAGGTCCGTGCACCAGCCCGGGGTCTGTAAGTGTTAATTATCAAAATTTGATGCAAAACAGACTTATTTTTATAATTATGTTTAAACAAAACATAATATGAAAACGTCTATAGAAACTTTTTGCTAAAATGTCTTGACAAAATATCATAAGATTTTTAAGAATTGTAGATATTTCTTGGAGTCCGGCCCCGGGATCCGTGGTCCGTGGAGTCCGGGTTTTACACACGCCGGGTGAAACCCACGCACGTGTAAAATATTTGTTGTTGACCGAAAAAGTGAATGCAAGAGGTCATAAGAGGTCATGACCTCATAATTCTTATCTCTGTTACTCATTCTTGTCTCATTTTTATGTGCCTCTTCCACTATTTTACGGAAAATACTTTAAAGAAATATTCAGATTTAATCATTCCCCCTTTGAATGTTTTGGGATGAACATTGGGACCGAATGATTTGTCATAATACCACGTCAAAAGCCCTCCCCTCCCGCTGTGGGTAACCAAGATCAACCCCGCCAAATTTGACTGACAGGCAAGGCACTGCTCCTAGTTGCAAACAGCTGTAATATATTACTAATAGCAGTTTGCATGTCATTTGAATCGTAGATCTGCCATGTTTCTACAATAATATTACCTATGAACATATTTAGAATCATTTTACTTTAACATGCCTCAAATCAAATTGAAATACGTGATATCAGCAAGTTCACAAGTGAGTACTTTTTCATTCTTCCACTTGTGTTGTAATCCTGTACTGTAGGCGTGTAGGCTGTAGGGTGTAGTGTGTACAGGCTTTACTGAGTACTGAGTGTACTGTGTCTGTAGTTCGTGGAGCACGCGTACCAGCAGTACACTGTATACACTATAGTACTTTAGTTTGTGTAGGGTTAATGATTTAATCGTTATTGTCAATATTATATATATATACTAAAATTGTTATATTTTGTCTTTTTGATATATGAAAATATTAATTATTATTTTTTATATTAAGAAATAATATTACATTTAAAATGATGAAATGTTCAGGTTTTTTATTTTAGCTCTACATTATAAATCTCATATCAGACATACCTTGGCCTTTGGTCCCATCGATAACATTAAGTGATTAACTTCAGTTGATGATCAAGATTTAAGCTGTTTACATTCTGTAGATCAGTATAGGTCAATTTCAGCCAAAGATATCTACCATATTGGCCACCAGCACCCAGCGGGCAACCATTTAGGCCGCAATGATGCCACTGCTTTGCTCGGACTCTGGCCAGTCAACCATATTGGCCGCGACTTGGGCGGCGGGGCTACCTCATTACTAGCTGCCTTTCTTCTGGGCTACTTAATTACAACATACACGGCTGCATATGAAGTCCTAGCTGATTAAACCTTAAATTAAATGTAATCATTGGAAGAACTCAAGCGCACACATTTCAGTACACTCATTTACACAAACACCTTTTAACAAAAACATCTACGCAAGCAACCTCAAGCAGCAAAGTAAACAAATAACACTTTATACACCTTTTTAACACACACTTTACTTATATGATAATTTAAGAAATCACATGTTTTTATTTGATTCAAACAAAATCTAAATTACTGCCAGAAATCTAACTGTAAATCATAACTATATTTACAGAGGTCATAAAAAAAAACTTTCTATCCCGAAATATATAAATCTGTCTTAAAACTATAAACATCTTGGGAGCAGTTCTTGTTTCATGGTAAAAATTAAGACTATAGTATATGTGTAAATTTGTATATTTATATATCATGTATATATGCATGCGTGTATAATGTGTATATGTTTATATTTTTATGCGCATGTATGTGTATATCTGGACACGTATATATATATGTGTGTGTGTGTGTGTATGAATATGTAGGTATATTCTACTCCATATATGTATATTTAAAAAGTCAGGTTACCATTTTGCAGATTTCCATACCATGTATAACATAACCTGTATAAAAAATTACTGCATGTATAACAATGTATTGAAGAATCAAAGCACTGAATCGCAAGTTCTCTTTTGAATTGGTATCAATTTTTAACCTCTGAATGGATTCATTTCAATTATCATTAATTTTGCATATATAATTTCAAAGTCCAATGAGAGCTCTTAAATCTAACGGAGCAGTTTGTGACATCCAAGCTCTTTGTTACATATGTTGCCTAAATCTCCTTTAAATGTTTGCTGTTGGACCATGCCGCTCACATTGAAACATATATGGCAGTGATAAACAGAGGGAAAGCTACATTTTCTTTTATTTGCTGAAATTTACTTACATCCATTTTGGTAAAATTGATTTTAATTTTTAAAGTCTGAAAAGTAAGAATTGGATGAAGAATTGAATTGAAGGTAAAGAATCAATAATTGGATCAATTCTAAGGCCCCTCACAGTTCACAGGCCAAAAAAAATTACCAGTCCTAAGGCTGAAAAGAATAGATTTATTTAGGAGCAGGGTTTTCTTTAAATATGCAGGCACAAGGGTGGCCCTGGTGGCAGTTGTCATGCAGGTACCCATATTAGCTGTTTACATATCAGACAACAGCCCCCAGGTGACTTCAAATAAAAAAAAATCAAAAGTATATAATTTTTTTTAACTAATATTTATATAACCATGCTAGGTATCATATACCAGGCTAACACATTTATTCGATTTTTAATGCAGATATCTTTCAGAAAAAAAGTGAAAAGCTGTCAGTTTAAAAGCTAGAACTAATTTTTCTCTTTGGATGTACTGAAGTGGAGGTATTAGACTACCACTTAAAACAATGAAGCTACCGGTACATCAGGGGGTGCCAAATGAGATTTGGCATTTTTTCTCACAAAGTTTATCACAAAATAACCTTAAAGCCTACAATGAGAAGAAAAATGTGATAATAAAAACCAACTTGCAGTTTCTTGGTTCTGTTGGATCTTGTAGGCAAGTGATAATTTGTTATTATTTTATATACCGGTATATATAATTATATACGTATATATGTGTGTCTATACTTTTTTATGCATAAAATGTGTTTACTGACCTTTGCATGTATGTATATGGACCAAGAGTCTGTAATAAAGCATCATCTTTCTATCCATATTGCTAACAAATAAAAAGTAAACTCTCAAAAAAATCAAAAACTTATCTACAAAAAAATATTGATCAAACATTTATTATAAAACAAGTATATACATAGAACTAAATATATAAAAACAAGGGAAAAAATAACATAAGAGATTAATATTTATTTTTATGATAGTGGCTGTTTATAAAAAATGAGATGATTTGCTTACAATAGTCACGACTGTTGAAACTTGGTTTGATATCCATTCATATACATTTGTTAACAAAGTTACAGGACAAATTAATGTTCTATATCATTCAATGCATGTATGTGTTGAATTTGAGATTTTAACTTGCGCACATTTCTTATAAATATGACTAATCATATTTTGAATAAATATATATTTTTATAAAGTCCATCATAATTCTGGTTGAATAAGCTAGTTCTAATTATGACGTAACTGTGTTTGTGGTAATGAGGTAGCCGAAATGGTGCCCAGCCGCCCAAGTCGAGGCCGATATGGTTGACTGGCCTCAGCATTAGCATTGTCGGGATTGAGGCCGAAATGGTTGCCTGCTGAGTGCTGGCGGCAGAAATGGTCAATTTGTGGCCGTTGGCTGATATCATCGGCGGCTGAAATTGACCTAATTCATGTAGATCGATAGTTGTGTCTTTCATCCCATGGCTGGTTGGACATTATGTATATTGCCAAAAAGAAAGGAGAATTCCACTAGTTTATTTATCTGAGTAAATGCACAATAGTCCTAGAGTATCAGGTTGTATTAATATATGGTAAAGTGCAGTACAGGTAACTTGCCTGAAACTGCTTACTACTGATGCAGTGACAGTTTTTCCTTATTTTCCTTTGCTCCCATATACTGTGGTAGGCTTTATTTTCGAGAGGCTGAAATTTCATGATTCTTCATTTATAATGTTTCGCGAGGGTTTCATTTCTCGGATTGTGCCAGAACCTGTAAAATCTTAGTATAGCAGGATCTGTATTGATTTAAAGTTTAAAAAAAAAAAATCCTACAAAAACTATCTAGTTTCTGGTTCATTCATTAAAACAGGACTTGTTATCACAGTCAGTGTGTATTGATAAAAGTCTGTGTGTACAGCATGCATGGGCCAGTTTTGAAATTAGATACAAATTATGTTGCTGAAGAGGTTGTTTTCAGAGGTCATTGTAGTTGATGGGCCATCATATTCCCGAGGGTTTCATATTTGCGATTATTTCACATTCGCGAATATTGCAAAATTAAAACCCTCATGAATAAAGAAGTAACCATAGTATTACCTATTTGATAATTCAATGAAACTGCACAAATTTTATATAAGTTTCAAATAAAAATAAGACAATTTGAAACTCGATTCAAAGGAAAAATTAAGTATGAGTAATGCAAGTTTATGGCAGGTCACTTATATTTCACTTTTACCATGAATATTAAAAGTGGCTATTTGTGATTCATACAGAACTGTATATTTGTGTGTGACATATATGTTGTATATATAATTTTATCTCCATGGCAATAAAAATGTATATGGATTTGCAATGCTATGGATAACAAAATATTCTATTCCATAAGTTAAAAAGGTGGACACATATCACTCCTCTTCATGAGCTGCCTTGTCAGTCGTGATATTTCATTGTGTCATGGCAGTTTCTGAATATATCCAATGTTTGATACTGATATCTGGGCAAGTGAAAGTTCCAGAAACTAGTCGGAGGGCAAATGAAAGTCACCTCCTACTTGTCCAACTGGGCAAATAGGTCCAACATAACACTTTATCCAAAGGCCTGAAAAAGGATGTTTGTGTTCCTTAATACACTCAGTGATTTTTGTAGGGCAAGTAAATATTCATGTAGGGCAAGTAAAAGCTAGATGTTACTTGCCCAATCAGGCAAGTACTTTAAAAGGTTAATGTCAAGCCCTGGTCATGGTAGTTTTTGAATATCTCCAATGTTTGATACTGATACTTGGTTGGGAAGGCTGACTCATATCACACTGACACATGGGCAGTCTCTCCCTCCAAGAGCACACTACAGATAGTTTTGTTCAACATGCAGACATGACCTCCTGTCACCTCATAGATACATATATATTCATAAAATGACCTTACTATTATGTCACAAGGCATATTCTTGATTGGGTGACAGAAATAAATGTACTCCTGAATTGAGACCCTGTTATAATTGTCTCAATGACTTCAGCATAAATCATCCCCAGATGGTACAGTTATTGCTAAAGAGGATAATCTAGTGTTAGTCCCATTTTGAGGACAGTGCTTACATATGTACACATGGAGTCTCATAAAATGATGTTTTAATTGTGACTTACCATTTTTCCAACAAGGAAAACACATAATTCAATCTGTGACACTATTTCTGTTTACACAGACTTGGTTTGGTGACCTGTTCTGTAATTAAATTTGGAGAGGAGCCTATATGTGTGTGACCGGATGACTGGTTGTCCGTGTCGTCAATTAAATGAGAAGTCATTAATTGTTCAGCCTGACATTCCTGAAACCAAGCTTGTTTAAATAGAACAGGAAATGTGAACATTCCTTTAAACATATCTTAAGTCCCAAATATGCTTTCTCCTACTTAATAGTAATACCATCATTACCATGTAGTTTATGCTGATTAGATCACTCAGTAAGATTTATATTGAGTACATACAAAGACTTATCATTTGTCATTAAAAGTGTTCATTAGCATAATTCACTTTTGAAAACTTTTGTACCTTACAGACTGGTGAATATGGGAAGAAAAGGCTTGTGATCTAAATCTTCATTATAGTTTATACTAAATTACTGGACAGTTGTGTATCCGTAATGTCCTGGTAACAAGAATTAACCCTCTTTGCTTTGTGTACTACAAACACCTCTACCTCTACAGGCCTGCTGAAGTATTATATGCTTGAATTTCAGAACTTTTGCTTTATTTTAGGACCCTAAACAGCCTGCAGAGAATCTGTTGATCAGCGAAGGAAACAAAAAATGGTTATGTGGTCGAGAAGAAAGAAAGGGTTATCTGGAGGGAGTTTTCCAGCTTGAACGATCATGTATCATCTCACATTTAGATATAGGTAAGGCCTACATTTCAGAAGTTGTACATTTTTAGGTAAGGTGACTTTTTATATTTTTTCTGTGCTTAAAATGCATTTGTGCACTCTTTTGCCAAGTTACCTTAAAGTACACCTTACATGTTATATGTTTATGTGTGATGTTATAAATTTTTCAGAAAGCTTGGCTCAAGTAATCATGAATTTTAATGTTAAGATTCAACTAAATGTAATAAGGAAAATATTTATGACCTTGGTGTTAAAATCTTGGATAAAGATATGTGCCAGTATTATCACAGTTTAGTTAGGCCGAAAAAAAGGTATGGTTCTCATTCACTGCCTGCGTCAATTTTAACCCCCCACATCCAAAATTTTGATTGTAATTTTCATCTTTCAAGAATATGAAATAATACAGTTTTGATAAGATTTCCTCTGTTAAGTAATGCTTTTACCTGTTAAACAAAATATTTCTGTTATTATCATGCTTTTTGCCTGATCATATGACATTTTTATTGAAACATACAAAAAAAAGGGTAAAAAAAATGCCTGCCTGTACTGACTTTTTAAAATGAAGTGCCTGAGAACTTAAATTTTATATTTAAGGTTCCCTCATACCAAAGATAAGAACTTAAAGATTTATTTTGGTTAATTTGTAAATGTATCAATATTTGCTTACTTTCTGTTTTCCTTGTATTTCTGCTATAGTTGTCTTTTTCCCTTGCTGTTCTGGACTCCAGCTAAAATATATGTCTCCTAGCTCCTGGCAACTGTACTTTTGTCACACGGACTCTCACTTCCTAACCCTGTCTGTGACTGCTGATTAACTGTTTCTGCTCTGTTTATACCATTTCCTCAGATTGAAAATGGGCTCAGTTTTACCATTCATCAACCTGAACTACTAACTTGTCACTTCTTACCTTAAGAAAGCTTCACATTTCAGTGGACATGGTGCACTTGGTACACTAAAACATCAATTTAATACAGACATGTGCAGTAAGTGTGTATTTAAGACTATAATTTTTGGGGTTGTGGCTCCATACTTTTTAGCTCAGTTGACTTAAAGTTATCTGAGTTTTAGCGATCACTCTTTGTCCATCGTCTGTCCATCTGTCTGTCTAAGTGTTTGTGTGTCTAAGCATCTGTCTGTCTGAATGTTAACAGGGCACAAATCATTACCACTGGACCTAGGAACTTCTTACTGAAAACCTAAAGAGGTCCATAAAAAATCTCCTTGGAAACCTGAAATAAAGTCACTTATATAGTGACCTATATCCTCCAAGCTTTCAGGCTCGTAAGTAACCCCCAGAATAATTAAAAATTTGATACAAAAGCTCCCAATATCTGAATAACTAATGTATTGATTGCCATGATTCTTTCCATTCATATTGATCAAATTTTTCAATTTCAATTCACCAGGATGGTGCCACCTGTATTTTTTTCTTTATATTTGAGACCTTCAAATGAAGGAGCCTTCATTTTAATAGGACACAAACCATAATCGTTATACCTAGAAACTTCTTACTGTATATTCAAGGAGGCCCTAGGCTAATCTCTTTGGAAACTTGAAATTATGGTGCCAATGATGATTTTGAGCACCCAGTGAGTCAGATGGTGCACAGATTTTAACTGCTAGACTAGAAGCTTCATTCTGGAAACCCATGGAGGTCCATACAAAATCTCCCTGAAAACCTCAAACAGGTCACTGCCACATAAACCTTCTTACTGAAAACCTATAGAGGTCCATAAAAAATCTCCTTGGACACCTGAAATAAAGTCACTTATATAGTGACCTATATCCTCCAAGCTTTCAGCCTCATAAGTACCCCCCAGAATAATTAAAAATTTGATTCAACATCTCCAGTATCAGAATAAATAATGCATTGATTGCCATGATTATTTCCAAACATATTGATCATGGACTGCTTCCCAAAGACTGGTGGTGCTATCTGTACATTTTCTAATTTTTACGCTTTTTTTCTCTTTTTTTGAGACCTTCAGCCGTCCAAGACGATAAACGGGAAAAAGCATAACCATTGGACCTAGACATTTTTAATTGGACATCCTGGGAAGGCTTAGGCAAATCCTTGAATACCTGAAATTAGGTCATGGTGACCTATATAATGCAAGCTTCTAGCCAAAAACATGATTTTGAGCACCCTGATAGTCAGCAGGGCAAAAATTGTATCCATTTGGCCTAGGGTCTTCTAATGTGACTTTCAGAGAAGTCCTGGATAAATGTCCTTGGAAACTTGAAAGTAGGATGGGCTCAAATTGTATTCTTAAGGCCTAGAATCTTCTTACAAAATATACAGGGAATTTCTGGGCAATTTTTCTCAGAAACCTTAAACTTAGGTCATGAAGACTGCAAGTAACTAGCCAAAAACATGACTTTGAGCACCCTGACATTTAAAAATGGCACAACTTGTTTCTTGGATCTAGAAACTTCTAGCCGGATATCCAGGGCAGTCCTGGGTAAATGTCCCTGGAAATATGAAATTAGGTCACTGACCTATATTCTTTGAGCTTTAGGGGAAAAAAATGATTTGAGCACCCTGGATGTCAAATGTGCACAAACTGAATATATATCCATTGACCCTAGGATCTTCTTACGTAATGTCCAGGGAAGTCTTTGGAAAATTTTCTTGGAAACCTGAAATTAGGTCAGATTGAACTAAATTCTCCAAGCACTGGCCAGAAATATGATTTTGAACAACCAGGCAGTCAGACAGGACACAGATTTTAACTATAAGGCCTAGAATCTTATACACAACATCCAAGAAGGTTCTGGCCAAATCTCCTTTGAAACCTGAAAATAGGTCATGGTGACTTATATTCTGCAAGCAACTGGCCAAAAATATGCTTATGAGCACCTAGACAGGCATGGCACTAAACTTTACTGTATGACCTAGAACCTTCTAATATGACATCAATAGAGGTCCTTGGCAATTCTCCCTTAAATCCTGAAATTGGGGTCACTGTGACCTATATCTTTGTGAAACAACAAGATATGAGTACCCTGTAAGTCAGATGGACACAAGTCACAAGCAGTTTGACAAAAAACTTCTAAGAATCTGGGGAGTTCCTAGTAAAATCTTCATCCCATTACTTATTTTATAAGGACAAAAAAAAACCATGTTTTGAGCACTCTGGGAGTCATTGATGCTATTGTTCAAGGTTTCTTAATAAATATTTGAATAATTGAATTGCAAGGCAAATTTCAATTATCATTATTTTTGCACATATAATCTCAAAGTCCTCTGTGAGCTCTCAAATCTAAAGGGTTTTTTTTGACATCCAAACTCTTTATTGCTTCTGTGCCCTAAATCTGAAAGGAAAGAATTGGATGGAGAATCAAATAGTTGAATTGATTCTAAGGGCCCTCACAACTCACAGGCCTAAAAATTACCAATCCTAAGGCTGGAAAGAAGAAATTTAAGAGCAGAGTTACATTAAATATGCAAAGCACAAGGGTGCCTCCCGGTGGTAGTCATCATGCAGGCAGTCATATTAGCTGTTTACAGCCCCCCTTCAAATAAAAAAAACAGAAGTATATAAGGTTACTGTGTGGTGTCGCTGCGAAAACTTATCAGATTATATGACAAATTTTATGAAACTCAAGAGAAATAAAAACCAATATAATATCTTGCCTAAGTTTGATTCCCAGCATAATTAACGTTAATTTAATTTGGGCAGAGGTCGCAAAACATTAGACAGGCATATTATGCTTGTTTTAGGTGCTCTTGTTTATAATATGATATAATAATATAATATCCAACAACCAACCATATTTGGTATATTTCGAATGTGAACAGTGACCTTGACCATAAAAGTCAGTTATAATAAAGTATTGTGAAATGAGACTATTCCAAATATTGATTTATTTTTTTCATTTTTAAAATATTAAAATGTGTTCAAGATATGTTTTTATTTTCTCTCTGGGCAATTACATTTATGCTATATCCTTCATTGAAGCTTACTTTGTGGAATTATATGTCAATATATGTAAGATATGTTGCTACATTTCAGTGGGCACCCTTTGTTGGAACAGAGTATTAGTGTTAATTATTTCACTTACAGGGTAAGATTTATAATCATTTCAAATTTACTCAAGCACATTGTACTTGTACTTGTGTACATTTGAAGTTTGAGTGCTTATCTTTTACTCAGCTCAAAACAAAGTTGAGTACACCTCTAAGTACTCATCCCCGGTCTGATTTCAATAATCATGAAATTATCACATGATGATACTTGAAAGTATAAAAATAGTCACATTTATTACCCAGTACAATGTATTAAGAGAGTGACATATATTAGGCTTATTTACATTGCATCTTCTATTTAGGAGCCTACTGGGCCATGACGGTACAAGTCCAGGTCGGAAGGTCCACCTGGCCTCCAGGTAACGAGTACAAGACCCTTCTGCCAGCTCATACTTTTATGTCACCAGCAGAGTGCAAGACTGGTCAAAATGTCACCAAGCTAAGGATGTTCAAAGCAGGTCAGTGGGTTTAAATCAATATTGTATGCTTTTTACACTTTTGTTATCTGATGCCCTTATGAGAAGTTTGAAGTATAGATTTCTTATGATCATTGATTGCATTTATGTATTTTTTACTTAGCTGACTGAAAGTCACCTGAGCTATAGCAATCACTCCTTGTCCAATGTCAGCCCATCTGTCTGTCTGCCTCTCCGTTCGTCTGTTAACAGGGCTCACATCGTAACCAATGTTATTCTTTACTTGTTATCGTGCCGTTTAATACCCCCAAAATTGCTACTTGACAGTACTGTGAGCATTATAAGTGTAAAACTATCAGACAGATTTTTTCATATTATGCATATACAAAGACATGGGTTATAGGATGATGTATATATAAATTGGGGTCATGACCTTTCCTATTAGAGTGGACTTGACCTTGAATATTGCCATATATGGTGAAAATTACACAAAATCAATAATATATTAATAAGGGATGCATGGATTGGTAAAAAAATCAACTTGATCAAAGATTTTGGATAGTATTGTCATGTACCAGAAACAGGTGCCGCCACCTGTTATTCTTTGACTTGTTTTTGTGACGTTTAGTCCCCATCATTGCCACTTAACAGTATGTAGTGAGCATTATAAGTCAAAAATTAATGGACAGTTTTATTACGTAAAACATAATTGTGAGCTGTTCCTGTATTAATGAGAATTTTCTCTGTTAAAGTTTATACGCCAGAGTAAGCCAACCGAAAATTTTCCCTAATTGGGCCTGTTATCACCCATCCGCCTCGTTCCCGTGTATCTAGGTCACACTTCCGTTTCCTGTAATCACATTTTTCTTCTGGCGTCAGCCATGATGGACGTGTGATCACGCACGCGCGATTTGTCCACTGTTTTGGTATGTACAGTCGGGTTTGCCAACTGAATTGTAAGTAGTGTTTCTTTTTCCCTTCCCGCCATGGAGACCTCTTTCCTGTTCTTCTTGTGGTTAATTAATCCCCACTTGGGATTCTCACCCCACTTGTTTCACCTGCCGTTCCCACAATGACTTCTGCCGGGGCCCTGCAGATCCCTGCTTCTATTGTCAGCCTTGGTCGTCTGACAATTGGGCCTTGTTCCATGCCTGGTCCCATTCCCCGGTTGTAGTGGTTCCCCGTACACGGTGACCTTATCTGGTCCCATTGTTCCCCGGGGGGGGGGGGGGGGGATCCTACCATGGGTGGACGCAACACGTTCGTGTTACATTCCCCATCCATTTCAACCTGTGAAATTACTTCCCCGGACGTTCTACCGCTAAAAATCTTTCCTGTTATTTTCATCACATTCGGACCCCTGTCTGCTTATCCCATTTGAGTAAACTCTCAAGTTTTTGCTCTTCCCTGATGTCGGATCTAGACGATTCGTCTAGACTCGCGTCCGTTCGCCCGGTTGCCTCTCCAACTCGGTTCTCGGACTTCGCCCGCTGCCCTCCCCGCCGGCCCCCCGCCGGCTTCCTTCCTTGTTTACGGAGCCGGCTGTTGCTGTCCCGCTGGATTCCTCGGGACTTCATTGAGCTGAGGTAGGTACTTCCGGCCCTCCTGCTTCCCCTTTATTTCAGCCGCCCTCGCTTCCTGTGATTCCTGCTGCTCCGGCGGGCTGTTCTGCGATCCTTGGCCGGCCGTCCACCTCTTTGCTTCAGACTCCGACTGCTGTTCCGTGTGCAGGCCCGGTTCCTGTGGCTTCTCGGCTGGATCCTGCTGCTGGCCGACTGCGGCTTCTTTTATTTTCCCAGCCTCCGGTCGTTCCGGCTCCACGGGTTTCCCTGGATCCCCCTTCCCGGGGTTCTCCAGCGTCCCCGTCCTCTCATACTGCCAATCCCGCCCTGGCGTAAGATCAGTGGTTGGAGATCATGCTGCAACGCCAGGCTTGGCGTACGCGCATACCTGCGCTGCTGGACCTCGTTGCTACCTCCACACCGGAGACGCAACCTGATGGTCTGAAGTTCCGTTGTTTCCCGCCTTGGACTTCCACGGCGTCGGCGGCCGGTTCTTATTTGAATCCGGCCACCCTTCATTCGCCTTCCTCAGAGACCCGCCGGTGTGTATGGCATTCACCGTTAATACGGTTGAACTTTAAGGGGAACACCATGCCGCCGTCTCGGGGTCGCTCTCGACCACTCCTGGGGCCCCGGTACCGCCTTGGTCTAATACGGCATGGTCCCCCGGCACCCTCTGGACCTCCCAGGGGTACCGGGAGTCATGTTTTGATCCTTTGATCCCTTTTCCAGATCATCTGGCCGTTCCTTAGGCGCCCATACTTCTAGAGCCCGGGCTGGTACATCCGTTCGCGGTTGGGAACTCCTTATTTCTTCATCCGCCCAGATAACCGACCGTCAACTGCCGGTTTTGGAGGGGCTCTGCCGTCCGGCAGCAGGGATGGTTACTGATTTACACTAACCTCCTCGCCGTCTCCCCGGATCTGCCACACTCAGTGCTATCTGTCATGCGTCAGCCCATGACTGTGCTGAACACCAGCAGGTTACTTGGCGTATTGTAGATCTTGTCTTTTACTGCGCCTCTCGGCCTGTCTCCACTCACTACGTATCTTGAAACCCGAACTCCGGCTGATTTGGCTGAGCTTTACGCTGTCTGTTTGGCGGCCACCTTAGGCCCCTCTTAGCCCATGCATTGGATCGTTCGGACTGGCCCGCCAGCTCCCGTTCGGCCACTCCTCCTCCACGCCTGTCTTACCACATTCTGCGGTCGCAGCCTTCCTGTACGACCCTCTTATGGGCTCGTCGGGCCCTGGCTCCGTCGTCCCGTCCTTCAGGCCGTACCAGTCGTGCACAACCTTTCCTGGTCATTCCTCGCGCCGAGGTTCGACCCAGGTATGACTCATTCGGTCCGGTTGGCGCACGTCTAAGCGGCCTATTTTCCCGCTTGGGCGAGCATAATGTCACAACGTTTAATTCTCAGCTCAATCACATTCGGTTCCATTTTACGTTTTTGCACAATCCTCCAGTCACCCTGCAACTGTTCTCCCCTCAGCCTTACACCGATCTGGTCAAACATCTCGCGTTGGCGGAGGCCATTCAGTCTCTGCTCGACATGAGGGCCCTTTCCTAGATGATTGGCTTATCCATGCAGCCGATCGCTCTCTCTTACTGGCACACCGCTCCCCAGTTCTTGATTACTCAGGAACCTTGGCTTCTTGTCTATACAGTGAGGTCCCAGCTCCCTCCCACCCCGTCCTTACAGTTCCGACTCTCGATTTTGCGTCAGGGACTGCGTCTCTCCGCGCGCATTTGCTCTCAAGCTCAGGACGCAGATTCGTTCCTTTCTTGCGTCTAGCCGTATCGATTCTTGTGCGGCTGCTTCTCTTCATGGCACTCTCAACTGGGCCGCCTCTTCGTTCTGTTCGGTCAGTTATATCTCCGTCCGGTTCAGTCTCTCCTGCACGCTCCCGGCCTTCTCCCTTTCCGTTCGGTTCGTCCTGCGGTCCTCCCGTAACCACGTTCGTGGACCCTTCGCCCCTGCCTGGACCTTCCATTTCTCCTTCAGGAAGTTCCTTTCTCTCAGGAGATCAATTGTCCAGAATTTCCCGACACATCTCTCCTCTGTGGGGGTGCCCATATGGCCGCTCTCTGCGCCTCGGGGATATGGTCCCCGTCGGAACGTCTGCTGCTTATCACTCTCCTAGAACTGCGTGCCATCCGTCGCGTGATCTCCCGCTGGTCCCCCCGCTTGGTCATGCAGTCACATTCTGGTCCGGTCCAACAACACCACGGTCGTGGCGTATATCCACCGACAGGGAGGTCCTCCGTTTCCCTCACTGATGCAGGAGACCTACCTTTTGTTTGATCTATGCCTCTCTCTCCGGGCCTCGATTCGTGTGTCGCATCTTCCGGGCGTGTCGAACATTCTTGCCGACGCCCTTTCCCGTTGCCCTGCGTCTCCTCCTCCACCAGTGCTCCTTCCGCCCCCGGTTGTTCGGAGTATTTTCGCTCGCCTGGGGCGTCCGGAATTCGATCTGTTCGATTTTCCGTCCCCCCCCCTTCTCCAGCCTACTGCGACGCGTCTCCGTCACCCTCCGGACCATCTCCCAGACACCCCGCCGTCCGTGTGGTCTCACCGGTTTCTCTTTGCGTTTCCGGTGCCTCCACTCATCCGCCGTGTCCTTCTCTGCTTGTCCCGCGCGGACCAGACGGCTCTACTTCTCTTCCTTCTGTTTCATCCTGCGGCTCCCTGGTTTCCTCTGTGGCGCTCGCTTCTCTCTCGGTCCCCGCTTCTTCTACCGCTCCATATCAATCTCCCATAGTTCCCTCGAGCCCGTCGCACCTTTCTGTCGTACCCTCTGTGCGCATGCGTACTCTCCTCGGACACCTCATGGTTCAGGGCATTTAGAGTCCGGCTGCTCTCCTTGCCTCGGCTCCCCGTCGCAGTGCTTAGGATCGCATCTATGACTCCCGGTGGCGTCTCTTCACCAGTTGGGCATCTGCCCGCGGAATCTCTCCTTTCGATCCGTCGCTTGTGGCGGTTTTTGGATTTTTCATGTTTTTACTGCAGGATATTCATTTATCCTATCAATCTCGTTCCGGCCCGCCCTCACAGCCAGTACCGTTCCGGGGCTCACTTTTGCCCTGTTCGTGCTTTCCGTTAGTTACTCTCTTCAAGCTACTCATTCTCCCAGGACAGGGGGGGCGCAAGAAGTTGTTTATTTCACCGGAAGAAATTAACACTATCTCCATTAGTGCCTGGCTAAAAGCTACCATTGTCTCAGCATATGAATCTGCTTCTCAGTCATCTTTGGAGCAGCTTCACGTCAAGGCTCATGACGTCAGGGCCATTTCTACGTCTTTGGCCCCTTTATCAGGGATTTCCCCGAACCAACTGGTCAAGATAGGCTCTTGGATGTCGCCTTCTACCTTCCCCGCTTCTATCTGTCGGATGTCAAGTTCCATGCTTCGGGCATGGGCCCTGTGATTTTTGGCGGGTGAGGTCCTACTGTTCTCCCGACCGTCCTCGACTCCTACTTCTGTTCTGGCGACGACGTCTTCGTCTGCTTCATCGCTGCTGTGCTGTTCTCCTCTTTCCGTCGTTCCCGGTAGGTATCCCCTCCCCAAGGTTTATCTGTTATATTCTCATTAATACAGAAACAGCTCACAATTATGTTTACGTAATAAAACCCCTCCCTTCCCTCCCTGTGAATGGTGGTTTTGTTATAAAACTGTTGTGAGCTTTTCTGTATTACAAACAACGCTCCCTCCGAGTCCACTTCCTTCCGCCTTCCAAAAATGTGATTACAGGAAACGGAAGTGTGACCTAGATACATGGGAATGAGGCGGGATGGGCGATAATAGGCCAAATAAGGGAAAATTTTCGGTTGGCTTACTCTGGCGTATAAACTTTAACAGAGAAAATTCTCATTAATACAGAAAAGCTCACAACAGTTTACTAACAAAACCACCATTCACAGGGAGGGAAAGGGGGGGATTTCTTACATATCATGCATATACATAGATATGGGTTATGGGATGAAATTTATTTTAATTGGGGTCATGACCTTTCCTATGAGAGTGGCCTTGACCTTGAATATTGCCATATATGGTGAAAATCACACAAAATCATTAATATCTCAATAGGGGATGCATAGATTGGTCCAAAAATCAATTTGACCGAAGGTCTTGGATAGTGTTGTCATGTACAGGAAACTGGTAGCGCCATCTGTTATTCTTTTACATGTTTTCGTGACGTTTAATACCCCATCATTGCCACTTAACAGTACTGTGAGCATTATAAGTCAAAAACTTATGGAAAGATTTCTTTCATATTATGCGTATACATAGACATGGGTTAGGAGATGATGTATATTGATATTGGGGTCATGACCTTTTCTATGAGAATGACCTTTTTCTATAAGTGTGGTCTGATATTAATTGTTGCTAAAGATGGGGGGGGGCCTATTCTTAAAGGGGGGGGGGGGGGGTTAATTGTCTGGGGATACTATGGCACCTGCGGTGCCAAGAAATATCTAGTTAAATATATATTAATTATGAAATTTTTCCTAAGCACTGTTGAAATAACTTTCATATGCTGTATGTGTATGGATTTAAGTGAATAAGGTCTGAAATTTGAAAGCAACTTATATAATCAGTTGTGTAATATTTCAGATGTTTAATGTTAATCCCATCATTCCAACTGCTCACATGCTTCAACTTTAACATTAGGAAATGCATGGTTTGGTCACAAAATATTATTTGCAACAATTTCTTACTCATCAATACAAACCAAACATGTCAACCAGCCTTTTCCTCTTAGGCTTTATCTCCATTTGATAATATTTTAGATTTTTACCTTCAAGGTCAGCTTCAGCTGAGCACAGTTACCCAAAGTACCCCCAGATAGTAAAAAATTTCATACAAAAACTTCAATATCTCATTTACTACATCACTGGATGGTCATGATTTTTGGCATACATATTGATCATGAGATGTTCCATCAGTTCCTGTAGACTGGTGGCACCACCTGTATTTTTTGTTTTTTTTACAATTTTTTTTTCTCTATTTTTGAGACCTTTAAAAATGTGAACATCTGTTTACAGAACACAAATCGTAAAGACTGGACCTAGAATCTTCATTCCTGACACACAGAGAGACCTATGAAAAGTCTCTGTGGAAACCAGAAATTAGGTCTCTGTCACCCATATCCTCCAAGCTATGGGGCCCCAAATTACCCCCCAGAATAGTCAAAAATTTCATAAAAAAACTTCAATATCTCATTAACTACATCACTGATGGTCATGATTTTTGGCATACATATTGATCATGAGATGTTTCATCAGTTTCTGCAGACTGGTGGCGCCACCTGTATTTTTCAATTTTTTATGAATTTTTTTCTCTATTTCTGAGACCTTAAAAAATATGAACATCTGTTGATAGGGCACAAATCGTAAAGACTGGACTAAGAATCTTCATTCTTGACACAGTGAGAGACCTATGAAAAGTCTCCTTGGAAACCAGAAATAAGGTCTCTGTTACCCATATCCTTTGAGCTGTGGGGCTCCCAATTACCCCCAGAATAATGGAAAATTTGATAAAAAAAACTGCAACATCTCAATAACTACAACACTGATGGTCATGATATTTGGCATACATATTGATCAAGAGGTGTTCCATCCGTTTCTGCAGACTGGGTGTGCCACCTCTATTTTTTTTTCAAATTTCAGGGCACAAATCATAACAACTGGACCAAGAATCTTCATTCTTGACACACAGGGAGACCCATGAAAAGACCCATGGAAACCCGAATTTAGGTCTCTGTTACCCATATCCTTTAAGCTGTATGGCTCCAAAATACCCTTCTGAATAATGTAAAATTTGATACAAAAGCTGAAGTATCTAAACAACTAATGCAGAGAACACCATGATTCTTTGCATGGATATTGACCATGTGTTTTTATTAGTTTCTGCAGACTGGTGGAGCCATTTTTACACGTTTTCTCTATTTTTGAGATATAAATACAGACACAATCTTGGCCTGTTGATTAATCTGTTTGATGCTTCAGTTGAATGGGTATATACTACCATTCAGATGATAAAATTTCCTTTTGGGAATCTCTTCCCAGCCAGCTGAGCGTCATGACCCATGGGTCACTTGTTGTATATTGCAACTATCCCAAGTGTCACCCTAGGCCATCCAACAATGGTTTAAACACACTGGCAGGCCACCAGTTTAGGGTGTTGGCATAATGGTTAGGGTGCTGAACATTTGACAGCCAGGTTGTGGGTTCACATCCCGTTCTGACCTCCATCTGCGCTTAGACTCAAAGGCAAATCCTTTACCACAAGGGTATGCTCACTCTACCCTAGCCGTGACAAACATGACTCAGTTAGGACCCCCTACTGAGTCGTGACACCAGCCAAGTTTAGAACCGCCCTGCAAGTCCGCGCCATGCTTTAAAACCGTATCTCCACATACAGTCAGCAGGCAGACCGCGGGCAGAAATCTCCCGTACATGCAGAAAGATATACGAAAATATTGGGTTATAACGGAATATATTTCACACACATGGTAGGTGTCGTTGGAGAGATAAGAAACTTATTAAAAGGTCTAGTGGGTTTATTTGAAGTGACACGATACTTGTAAGCAATGAGGCGTTGTCAAAAATGACGAAAATATTTGCATCCTCATGGGGCCTTATAATGCGATCCTCAGAGCTAGATGTCCAGGCACTCTGGCAAGCCAGTTATCTGGCCATAATCTCAGAGGGCCTATCTTGGGCTAACTCTACCCAGGAGTGGATGGGTACTGGCGGCAGGCAAATGTTGATTTGATAACCTTCTAGGGCCTTTAATGGATGCTTGGAATGTATGCTCCCCAGGGAGCTGAGAAAAGCTACTGAAATGAACAGGCCCGATAGACCAGGAAAGTAAAGATGGATGAGACTGACATCAACTTTGCTATCAGACTCTGACTATAAAGCCCCACCTTTCTTTTCCACATTTTTACACCTGGAATAGCAAATTCCCAAGCAGTGTTACCATCCATGTCCCTGATTAGGCTTGGGAAAGTTAGATACAAATAAACCAAGATAACTAAAAATAATCCCATTTGTTTTTAAGACTCGGCCAGAAGTAGGGGGGGGGGATCTTGACATATTGCATGGACTGACACCTACCATTGTCAGATTCAAACCCAAACCACTAGCTCACTGGACTGACCACCTTCCACTTGCCTACTAGAAAATGATGTAAGCATCGCATTGGAAAGGCAGTGTATGCTGATTATAACCTGCTAATCTGACTTCAGTCAGTGTTAACAGCCTTGTTTTGCCTAAATTTAATTTTATTATTCATGGTTTGCAGTTGATTACCTATAAAATACTAAATTAACTACTTTTTAGATAAGGTGTTTGTAGATTTTTTATTTGATTCACCAAATAAAGTATAAAATAGCATTGATTGATAAAAAAAAATTTCAGTCATAATGCAATAATGTTTCAGTTCATTGCAGACAATTTACCAGTGTCTTATTTATATTAATAGTCATATATTGCAGAAAGGTGATCTTTATTCATCATTAAGGCCATGCTTGAAAAGTGATTACCCTATAGTAATCACCGTGTCCGTCTGTCTGTCCTCCAGACTGTCTGTCCATCCAAGCCTTCAGCAATCTTGTCATCATATAAAATAAGTTTCTGTACTTATGATTTATTGAGTAAAATTCTGCATTTTTTAGCATGTATTTTATCACATGGCTAAATTCCCAATTACTCCATCATGCAGGTACCAGTACGATTATAGAATAACCCTGAAATATTCAAACTCTGTATAACTAATATAATAATATAATTCTTATATTTAAAGTAAATTACCTTTTGTAAGTCTATATAATTAAAGTAACAGAAACATTGGCAATAATGTGTGTTTTATCCCATGCTATCTGTTCATCTTGGCTGATTAAAAAGCAACACCATCCTAACTGTATATGGACTTACGAATTACCAGTATTAAAATAAGGGTAATCATGACCTATATATCAACCAGTGACCCCCCAAAACTGAGTTCATTGTGATTATTAAAGGGGCTTCCTCTGTGTATATATTAATGATCTAAAGGTAATTTTTGTTGTGAAAAGTTCTTGAAAGGCCTTCACAAAGGATATGTGAACTTGTTTATCAACAACATGTTTGTAAACACAGCAGTGTTGACCAACAGGAAATGCATGTAACCTAAGGTGGTAGGTTGAATATATGCGGAGGTAGAAAGATCATTTGTTGCAAAATGTCATTTGCAAAGCTCTGGTTTATCTAATTAGCTGCCAGATGCCTTTGTTTTGAATATTTTAGCGGGCCCCCACATATTATAAACATGTTGATATAAGCAAAGCATGCAGCTTGTGTGCAGTGATATGCACCTTTTCTGGTCTATTTTTGTGAAAGCTCCAAGGGATTACCTTTAGTTTATAATGATAAGATAGGTGAGTAGGCCCCTTTAAAAAATAGACCAGGCGCAATCACAAGCATCAACATAAACACAGGGCATGGGACTCAATCGGTGCATTGTCCAGGCCACAAAACCTGTCAATCAGCAGATACTTTGACTGACTTGGTCCAAAAAATGTAATACATGTTTCCTCTGGCTGAAACATTGTAAATTGCAGAAACAGATACACAGGCTCACTCTGTGCTGCGTGTGTCATTTCAGTTTAGGCCTCTGGACTGATAGTACAGATCTGTTGCAACATGTTCTACAATAAATTTACATTCTTCCCAAGAACTGTTATAGCCATTCAGCAGAGATATATCAAAGGATTTGAAGATCCATATGTGGACTAGTTTGGACCAGTCCTTGTTTCGGATTTGTCATGCATGGGCACAAACAGAACTCCAGTGACTCAGTGCTGCCTTGTTATGTACTGTTTACTCACACGCAGAACATAACAAGGGGTTAAACAGTGGTATGTAAGGCACTGAGACTGAGTGCTGGGATGGTTTTGCTGGGAAACATTTGTATAAAGCAAAACTGAACTGAAGTGCAAAAGAATAGGCATAATATTGCTCCGTCCTGATTATGTCCCTTTCAGTACTTAAACAACAACACTTCTGAATAGGCCAGGAGATCAACCAGTGACTCCAAAGAAAAACTCAAATTGCAGGTAGTACTCGTGATTATGAAACAAAAAACTGGCTCTGTATATAGGCCATTATCAAGGACATTGCGATTTTGGCAAGTTGGCCAAGTCTGTACCGAGTTCACCTGAAGCATTGGACTTGAACATGTGTAGGTTAAATATATGATATATATGGTATGTGGTACTTATGACTCTTTATGGTACATTAACCCTTTGTATAAGACTTCTTCAGGCGGTGTAGATAGGTCAGCATTTTATGTCTTCAGTACATGTATATTAACTGTCTGTATTTAGAAGTTGTTATCTATAGCATTCAGGAGGTTGACCTGTTTCACTTTGTTTGCTTGATGATACACTGATCTGATTATCCTTATTTGCAGACTAAACAAGTAGATTTACTGGTAAACTCTATGGTCCAGGGTTAGAGCACAAAGCAGGGAGGCAGAGGGGATTGTAAGTTTGAATCGAATGTTGGCCAAGGCCGACCCAGGCTGAATACTCTGCAGGCTTAATGGGGAGACTGTGCCCAACAGTTGTGTTTAACTCACAAACGATAGTGCCTTTTAGGGGTTCCAGCAATTGGGATGACACCACCCAGGACCTGCAGAGGTCATGACCTTTTCTATGAGAGTGGCCTTGACCTTGAATATTCCCATATTTGGTGAAATTCACACAAAATCTTTAATATCTCAGTAAGGGATACATGGAATGATCCAAAAATCAAATTGACCGAAGACTTTGGATAGCTTTGTCGTTTGCAGAAGACAGGCGGCACCACCTTGTGTCGTTTTCTTGTTAAAATGATGTTAACGCAATAACTTTGTAAGAATTTGAGGTACAGTCACCAAACCCACAGGTTTGATGCATCTTATCAACGGCTAGGTCAAGTTCAAACATGGATGACCTTGATGTATTTTTTCAAGGTCACAGCAGAGGTTATGCTAAAATGATATTAGGGCAATAACTCAAAAAGAATTTGTGGTACAGTCACCAAACCTACAGTTTGGATGCATCTTATCAAGGGCTAGGCCAAGTTTGAATATGGATGACCTTGATGCATTGAAGGTCACAGAGGCGATAACACTGAAATGATGTTAACTTTAATATCTCACTGAGGGAAGCATGGATTGGTCCAAAAATCAAATTGACAAAAAATCTTTGATAGCATTGTTTTCTGCAGAAGACAGGTGGCATCACCTTTTGTTGTTTTCTTGCTAAATTGACGTTTAAACGGAATAACTTTGTAAGAATTTGAGGTACAGTCACCAAACCCACAAGTTTGATGCAGCGTATCAATGGCTAGGTCAAATTTGAACATGGATGACCTTGATACATCTTTTCAAGGTCACAGAAGCGATAATGTTCAAATGATATACGGCAATAACTAAAAAAAATTGTTAATACAGTCACCAAACTTACAGGTTAGATGCATCTTATCTGGGGGGGGGGGGGGTGGGGGGAGGGTTAATTGTCTGGGGATACTATGGCACCTGTGGTGCCAAGAAATATCTAGTTGAATATGTGTAAAGTTGAATTTTAAACAATCTGGAGCAATTTCTGTATGGCTGCTGTTAACATTTATACATACTTTTTCCACAGTTAATTACTCTTTGCATACATTTATCTCCAACCATCTTTTAAAAGATGGAAATGTGGTCTCTTTTTACATAAACTTACTCATACTGAGAACTTTTCCCAATAATGACATGAATGTTGTTGAGAAAAGTTGTCCCATGATATCTTACTATAATTTGAGGATTTGGACATGGCCCAAAAAAGCGTTATTCCACCATACTTTAATTTTTGCCAGTGTACTTTCCCTGGCCAACGAAATCTCTGTGTATATAGATTCTCACATGGACAGTTTCCTCAGTGTACTTGCATATGGCATGTCCCTGCCCTTATTGAACCCTGACAAGTGTATTTCTCCAGGTTTGTCAAAAACCCTCATGGGGGCTCTCATTGTCCACAAACACTAAACCATGGATGTCACAGGTCTCAAGTTGAAATTCTGAGAATACAACTCGTCACAAATAAGTTACAAAATAACAAGAACAAGCAGTACTATGAAAGAGCTACAGTTCCTCACATCTATATGCAGATTTCACTCCATAAGAGTGTTCAATAAGCATCCTTTTCAGTGTCATTTCCTGAAAACTTTGTACATTTTGGCATTGATTAACTTCTTTTCAGATTTTTCCTATGATTTTCATTGACCTACTTTTTTCCAATAAGATGACTTTTTTCCCCATAAAATCCAGCTTTGGTGCACTTTGTAGAGCAGATTTTCTAATGTCATAATTGGTCTGAGTTGTATTTTTGTTTTTATTTTTCAGAGGACTTCAGTGAGGCTGTGTGTTCTGAGTCATGGGATCGGTTGAAAATTGTCTGCTCACAGCCCTTCAGGAAGGATGTTCAGCTGGGACTGTGCTTAGTAAGAGTGATAGCAGAGGATACACCAGATGATAAGGTAAAATACATGTACATTGACCTAATTGTGCAAATGAGCCCTAAAATGCTCCAGCACAAGGGACTCTCAATGTCTCTGGTTGGGAGAGCTGTTTATAAGATAATAGTGATTTTATAAAAATGTCACAAAGGTTGGTCACGTATGACATCACATTGATTGATGTCATCATCTGGAATGGCACTGTATATCTCTTGTTCTCTGTCCATGCATATATCACGGTCCTTTGTGAAGATTTTTGTCATATTTTGGATTATTTGTCTCAATCAAATTCAGTGCATTATTTTTCACCTAGGCAGAATATCTCCTGTAACCTGTGGTTGAGAACTCTTTGTACTCACTCCTTTGGTACTGAAACAGATTATCGGTGTTCCTTTTGATTTTGATGGTGTTGAACCACAACAGTGGTTTTGCAAATGGAATTAGTAATGTGGATGCCTGAAGCCTCCGCTTATAAAGAATATCAGATCGACACAGATGTCAGAATAACGGTGTTCCAATGGTTTAGTTTTTGACTTGACTCACTACTTCTGTTTTCTGTTCTTGAAAGTCCCCCAAATTATGCAAATTTTGCACTAGTCAAATCGAATGTCAGTGATAAACTGATTGGTTGCTGGCAACTGCTTTGCTCATTATTATTCATGTAATGAATATACCAGTAAGTTCACACATATATGGTTCATGTTTAGGTCAGTTGACTCCATCATACACCATAGTTAATTAAATTATTGTATTTTATATGTTCACTTTCAGAAAGAAGATAAACAGAATCAATTGAAAGATGCACCTGATAAAATAGAAGCAATTAAAGAACACTTCTTTGGGAAAAACACATCAGGAAGAAGGTAACAAACTTTTTTTTCTCTCACTTTCATCTGAAAGTACTACAGGTAATTTTGACCATCCAACCTCTTCACTAGTTTGAACATCCTGATGGGCTTCGTGGTTGAAGAGTTTAAAATCTGACTATAACATTTTATTTAGCTTTTATCTTCCATGATTTTGGAATAAAAAGTGTTTTATGTTTATGCAGAGTCAGCAGGTTGGATGTATTTATATAGACCTGCACCTATGTGTAGTTAATACTCAACAGTAAAATCATGCAACTCCCTGTGTAATAAATGATGTTTAGCTTTGACCTAGAAAAATTTACATAATGTTAAATTTAATATAAACATTTGTCAAACAGATGGTTTCCTATTTATTAATTATTCAGGATTGTTTTCTCCTGAAGTTTAAACTGTAATTAATGTGTTCCCTCCTTTCATTGTAGATCACATTAACAGTTGGTTGGTTTAAGGTACTTTTTAAAATGCTCCCCTGTATTTTATTTCTCTTGTTAAATAAGTTATGGTATGTGGGAAAGAGAAGAGGTGGAGAAATAAGATCACACTAGGATGAAATCAAGTGCACATAGATCAACTTAACCATTATACAAGAAATACCTTTCTGTCACACATTCAACGCATTGCCACTCTTGCAGAGCACTGATAGGAAGTCTGGCTTGTATTTATCCATGTCTTTTTATTTCTTCTAATTTTCACAAATTGTCACCTAAATATTGCAATTCATGGTCGGGTGAAACCCTCAGAAAGATTATTTTATAATGCTAATTTAGTGCTCTGTGTAAAAATCTTTTACCTAATGTGAAATTCCAGCATCCTCAAGTTTATCAGGTAATAGTGACTAAACATGGATGCTTATAATTAATTCAGCCACATACCAATAAATGAAATCACGTTTGACATAGGACTCAACATTTTAATTAAATGGCCATATTTGATTGTTTTTGTCAGCTACTAAGCAAGGCTTCGGGGTTCAGTAAATTATCACATCATATGAAAAATGAAAGCAAGAGGACATTTATTTTTTATACAAGTTTAAACTATATGGTTACATTTATAAGTTAATTTGTGTGTATGTTACAAAAATATCAGAAAACATGAATATTGGTTTGAAAGATTAACACTGAATAAGTGCTTTCTGTGTGGACATCTTGGTCACTGGATTTTAGAATCAGACTGCATGAAGAAAGCACCAGCCGTACATCTCTTTGCAACACTTTTACCTACAGCTTAACATCAGCAATTCAGCACCTGACACAAATTTATCATGGTCTCTGTATGACTGTACTCTATATAATCATAATGTATATTGCACAGATATGCCACACTCTGCTGAACAACTGATTCTGTCATAAATCTCTGGAACAGAGCACCAGCAAGAAGTATATTTAATACATAGGTCTCAGCATCAAACTCTTGTTTTGGTGCAAATTTATATAAAAAAATGTAATATTACTTAAGTTTTTTTAATATCTAAAAGGTCCATTATGTTATTCAAATGCTTCTCCTTAAGTATGCTATAAGACAGGTCTGAATACATAATCTGAGTGTTAGTAAAAGTCATTTTGCACCCCAGTTTCACTTCTTCATTTCTTTTGAATTTTTTAAAGTTTTAATAGAAACTGTCCTTATTAAAATTATAATCTTTTTTTGGCATTAGACTTGATATTGCTATTTGCTCTCCATATCTCTCTGCTATTGATATATCTGTTGATAATTTCAATGCCGTGAAAGTCAGTTAGCCAGATAATTTTGTAATTAATTCATTTCCATGCTTGACTCTGCTTTACTCCAGTCCTTCAAGTTCAGCACATCAGTTCAAGATGAAGCTGAACAAGATAGGACTAACAGGTGATACCCAGTGTGGGGAGTCCCTGGAGCTGTCAAGGACAGCTAAGATGGTGCTGGCTGGGATGAACACCAACCCTCGATACAGAGTTACAGCCGGGAGTACCGCAGCTCGTACAACACAGGAGATCCACAACTCAGGCAGAACTGTAAGTAGATTAAGTCAGCTTGCAGGGTTAACCAGGTCTTGCATGGTGGGATTTCTTACAAACTTGTCCAAAAAATCATACAGAAAACTGCATTAGATTGCTAGTGACCTTAACTTAGTTGTAGCATATTGGTGGAAAGTTAGGATAAGTACAAGTAACACTCAAGTTGTGATGTCTGCTTGCTACAACTTCACATAGTTTGGCATGACTTCAGCATTTATGTTGAATCATAACTGAAATACAGAAAGTTGGACTATTCATATTTAAATAACTTTGCTGCCATCTTGTAAGTAATATTTTAAGGAAAGACTGTTTATACCTATTTCATCTGTCTAGTTTTGTGGTGATTTCATATATTACTGAAGAAATGGCAGAAATAGGCAATACTGAGAACTCATGGACTATATCTCTTCACATAACAGTAGATGCCATTAATGTAATTTGTTTAAAAATATCACTTACATTTTGCCAAGTTGCACTTTTTTCATACTTTTTTTCTGGATAATTTTACTTTCATTCTTGAAAGACTTTTGCTCTTTTCATTGTGATGATTTGAGTAAAGCATTTGATCGTGCAGGATTGAGTGTAATCATGGATTTCTGTGAATTTTTGCAGTTTGAAGTAGAGGTGTCCGAGTTTCTTGAACAGTTGGACCTTAGCAAGATCGACCTAGATGAGATTACCTATGCTGGTAAGCTGATATTTATTTATATTCAATGACAAAGCATCAGAAGCAATCACTGTGATCTTATCACAGAATACAACCCTGAGAAGAGCAACGGTTTAGAATTCCTTCCACCAAGAAATATGAATTTAAAGTCCACTGGTACCAAAATGATAAACAAGGGACCCATGGGTCATGGCGCTCAGCTGTTATAAAAAATTTGATTTGGGAAACAGGCACATGCTGGTTTTGTGTGGTAAAAAATATAAGCTTTATTATGAGTTGTTGGTGTTTAGCTTATGTATGATTTTGATAGTATCTTTGGAGACAGGGAAGAGGATGCATTTCATTTATTTTATTAACAAATGGAGTGCTATTGTCACACAGATTTTGACTTGGCCATATAACTTATTAGCAGCACATATAATAAAAGAGTTTAACTATTTAATAAAATTTAATAACAAATAGTGCCAATATAATTTTTATTTTATAAAAATAATAAGAAAATCATATGATTTTTTTTATATAAAATATAACTGAAATGATTATTGAAATAATATTATAGAATATATTCATGAATGCATTCATGAATACATTTTGAAAGTATCTGCACTGGTATTCAAGTACTTTCATTTTTACCTGAATTCCCATTCTTATGCAATAAAATTTTTTAATGCAGTATATATTCATATTCTTATTCAAATACATTTGCAAAGCATTCGCACCATGTCTATTATTTATTCAGTTTAAGCCAAACAATAATGTTGAGAATCCAGAATATACAAAATTCACAAATTTAAATAATGATCATAAGTACCTGGTTTTATGGCTTTTATTTATATTAAAAAAAAATAAATGTTATATATTCACTTTGGACTACTTTCACATCAATCTACACACACACAGTAGGAATCTAGATTAATATTATCAACTGCATCTTTGTCTATCATTAATTTCCTTCATATGATCCCTAATGATTAGAAATGAATAATATGATTTATTTTTTTTTCATTAAAATTTAACTGAAATATACCATAGGTGACTGCATGGTGTTATTTGGAATAACATTGACATTGACATTCTATCCATCCTTACAAGATTCTTACATCATCAGTAACAGTAATTTTCTGTTACTCATCAACTAACAAATTCCTTTTCTATTAATTTCGTTAATTTGCTATTAAAAACCAATAAAAAATTATTAATTTATTGTTTATTGTTATGTTGTTTTTAAAAACAATTACTAGATGAGTTGGGTTGGACACCTGGATCAACTGTGGCTGGGCATTAGCTGCCTGGCTGCCCCAGTGTATGCTTCGCTCAAGCGTGCATAATCTGATGAAAGGTCAACAAGGTCAACATACATTTGACTGAAGAGGGGCTTGATTGAGCCTTGGTCTGACATGGTCTCATAAAAACATTAATAAAAGCTACAATATTTGGCCAATTTCTTTCAGCTTTCTAAACTACAAAGATGAAATCCTTATGTGTGCATGATATGAAAATTATATCAACAGTGCTCTCAGGTAACAAACGTGCCATGGTCAAAGTTGGGCAAAATTTAAGGTACTAATTTTATATTTATACTAAGAAACTTATAAAATTTGAAAAAATTCAGAACTAATTTTTGGTATTCAATTGAATCTTGAATAATATTACATCCCTGACAAAAAATCTTTAGCTTCAGTAATCCTCTTGTTAAGGGAGTAAATATATTTCTTAATTTTTTAAAAAGTGCATCATGTTTGGGCCCATAACTTAAAACAATTACGCAATACTGACATCATTTCTGGCATGTGCATAGCGAATGTATAGAAAAATATGTATATTATATATGATCAAAGTCAGATCAGTGGTTTTGATATTAGGCAGTCTTTCAGTGTAACAATGGGTTTTTAATGGAAAAATGAATTTTTCATTAATATTTTGAAGGAATTAAGTCCTAGTGATCAAATTCTTGGCATGGTAGGGGATTTTGGAGACATCTAACTGTATGCCAAATTTAAGGAACCTGGAGCTGAAGCTGGGGAGCTGAGCTCTAGCAAACTGCATAACACTAGCTTGATGTAAACAATACGTGACATGGTGCTTGAAAACTTGAATAAAATCTACAGTTTTTGATCAACTGGTTTAAAATGTTTGGTGTTAACAGTTGAAATGGTAACAGAAACATGCTTTGAAAATTAAATCCTCAGCAGTTACAGAGAAAAAACGTGCCATGGTCAAACTTGGGCAAAATTTAATGTATCAATTTTATATTTTTGCCAATATTTAAAAAAAATTAACAGATTTTGATCTAATTTTTGGCATACAATTAAATTTTGATCAATTAAAGTTGTATTACTGATAAAAAGTCCTACCTTGAACACTTTTTGTCCTAAGTGACCAAATATCTTTCCTGATTTTTTTACAAAGTCCATAATGTTTGGGCCAATAACTTTTTAAATTAAATAATACTGACTTAATTTCTGGCATGTACATAGGAACTATATAGAGGAATATTTATGGTAAATATGAAGAAAACCAGATGAGTGGTTTTGATATTAGGCAGTCCTTAAGTGTGAAAATAGATTTCTAATAAAAAATTGAGGTTTTTCCTTAAAATCTCGAAGGAACAAAGTCTTTTTGACCCAATTTTCGGCATGGTAGGAGATTTTGGGGACATCTGACTGTATGCCGAATTTCAGATTCGTAGGTCCAATGGTGTCGAAACATGCCAGTCTTAAGGACGGACAGACGGATGGACAGACAGATGGATGGACGACGGACAATGGACCACGACTATAGCTCAGATGACTTATAGTCAGCTGAGCTAAAAATGCTGTCCAATTCAGAATGATTATTATTAATATAGAGCCAAATCAAGGTATACTGCCAGTGCTTTGGTAAGTACTTATGTAAGGAGATGGAGTGTTGCTAAGGCTACTGTAAGCTTCGCGGTGCTAAACCGCACCTTTCCCCTCAGCATGCTCCAGACCAATCTGCCCCTTTGCTCCTTTGTCCCCTGATAGGGTGTCCTGTTTGAAGAGTTCATTGTATATGTTGAGGTGTATAGGTGTAAGGGCAGATTGAATATCCTACAAGGGCATGGCTTTGCTTTGACACTAAGTCTATGCTGTGTATATCATTTGCGGTATAATGTTATCACAGCCACACTAAATGAAGTTATTTGAAAAAAAATATGTCTAATCTACTTTTGTATCATATGATTAAATTACTTGCTTACTAATAACCAGTAATTAAAATGTATTGAGTGAGTCAATATTAGAAAAATACATGTACAAGAATCTTATTGACACAGAAGACTTGTGGTTGACAACTACATTTGATTTCTCTAGTTTCTCTGTTTGTTTCTGATCATAAACTAAAAAAATAAACAAATCACGTTGCAAAAAATACCCAAAATGAGAAGGATATTTTCATATGAGGTGAAAATGTTAAAGCAAATAGTCATCACTTATGCATTAACCAACATGTGAGTCTTTTTCCTCAGTTCACTTTTTATTTCAGATCTCAGGCATAAGCTGGAAAAAGAAAAATGTCGAAAATTATCTAAAGATGAGAAGAAAATATTCATAAATTTAACCAGCAAGTTTATTGATACGTTTTCTGAGGGACAAGAGTCTGAAGATTTGAACAAGCATTACAAGCTCAAAACGGGCACACCAAAGAAAACAAGCACAACACAGACAAAAGTTGATTCCTGTGATAAATCTGCACATGACAAAGTGGCATCTTGTACCCCACCTAGAACTCCAAAAGGTGTAATGAATGAGAAATACAAATTAGCCTCACCAACCAAATTAAAACCTGATTTAAATAAGAGATCTAAAATTATTCAACAAAACTCAACTAGATCTAGTCCAGTCAATAAACTGAAAGAACATAATGAAAAATTTACTAAAAGGAAGTCCATATTGTGTGATGATGAAAACTCAGAGGTGCTTGGAGGAGAGCTTAGTGCTAATGCAAAAAGTGTGAAAGAAAGGAAGAAAAGTGGAGAAACAGGAGTAAAAAGTAATAGGAAAATTCTCAAGGTCAGGAGAAAAACAGGAGAACTGAATTTAGGTGAAACATTGCCAGATATTGTTGCAAGAGGGAAAGCAGATTTATTAAAGATCAAAGAGCAAATGTCAGAGGCTATAACTTTCACTGGGGCAGCCAGGAAAAATACCCGGAAAAGACGGAAAACAGAGCCTCAGCAGCCTGCCGTTTCTACAAATGATGTGTGGTTGAATGCCAAGACTCCGCCTCCAAGTCAGCCAAAACCAAGAGCCAGAAATAAAACCACTCCTGCCAGGAACAAAAGGTCAGTTCATGGATATAAAAATTTTCATTACAGTACACCTTGTTCCTCATTATTGTAACAGTCCTTCTCCACACTAGGGACATCTATGGATAACAAGTGATACCAAGTGTTTTTGTCTCTTATAATGACAAGAAAAACAGTTTTTGTTTCAATCTCAAATACTGCAGTTCCCTAATATTGTTCCGCTTGTCCTAAGGATTTTCATGAAACTCATTATACATATTTACCAATAGACTTTCTCACCTGAATTACATGCTCATCATAATTCATGCATATTTAATGAGATCAGAAGTCACCGCAGTTTGGAGGTACCTTGGTGACTTACAAAAATCCTGTGGATTTTACATGAAACTCATTGTACATATTTTCTCACCTGAATTACTTTCTCATCAAACTTCATGCATATTTAATGAGGTCAGAGGTCACCAGAGGTTATGCACGTTTGTGGTGCTCTTTTTGTCATGAGGGTTTCAAATTTGTGATTTTCAGGAAAGGGAAATTATCATCAAAATAAAGCCATCATGAAGAAGAGGTCCCATTGTTGAAGGCAAAATGAAAGCCAAAAGATTGATATAATGAATAATAATATATCTTGTATGTTCACAGATTTCTATTATAAATGATATCAAATCTTTCACACTATCTGCCATTAATGAATATTAATTTCCACTCAGTCAATGTTCCCTTGGGTCTCTGTGTAATTATTTAGAGTTTGCACTGTTTATTTGATATAAGTAATATAATACCTCCAACAAAAAATAAATATAAAAAGGCCCAAAAAAATGGTTCTCAGGCACCGCCCGTGTCAATTTTAGCCCCCCCCCTAAAAATTTCTATTTTGATTTTCTTCTTTCAAACAATACAATTTTGATCAGATTTCTTTTGTAATGTAATGCTTTTACCTGTTTAGCAAAAAGATTTCTGTTATTATCATGCTTTTCCCTGATCATACAATATTTTTATCAACATTTTTTTCTGATTTCATGTAACAAAACCCACACTTCCTACAGCATACTCCTGGAAAAGTGCATTTTAACAATGTTTTATATTTAACATCAAATACCTTTTGATAAGTTAAAGTGGCTGGATGGTTTTCCTTAAATTCATACACATACATTGGTGCAGTGAATATATATAAAGTCATGTTGTATTGGGGGAGGGGGTTTCCTTGTTTAGTCATGTGCTGAATATGTTGTGAACTATAGGCAACTTCTGCTGGCTGTCTTTGCTTCAGTCTGTATTCATTGTTGGTGTTCATGTGTTGTGAGAGTCAGCACCCCTATTTGACACAGCAAACCATAGTTTCTGTTCCATTTAATTAAAACATGAGATCTGGGGATGGAACACTATATTCATCATGTACCTGAATAAGTAAAGGTTTTCTACTCTGTTACCATCAACTATCCTTATTTACAGTACTTCCTTGTTTTGTCAAATTAAACATTCTATTTCGAGTCAAATCCACATCATAAGATGAGTGCTGGTCCTCTATAAAATATACAATATAATTTCTTGTGCTTTAAGCTGTGCTTCACCTGTGCTTGATGAAGTCAAAAGCTCCACAAGCCCAGGGATTAGTGCACCCTCTACGGACATGCCAGTGTGCCCTGTATGTGAAAGTAAGTTTTCCTCTTTGTGTCTAATTAGAATTATTCCTGTGTGTATCTTACTAGAAATATTCCTCTATGCATTCAACTGGAAATATTCCTCTAAGTCATTTAACTGGAATATTCTTCTGTTCAACCAACATGAAATATTCCTCTGTGCATCCAACTGGAAATATTCCTGTGCGTCATTTAACTGGAATATTCTTCTGTTCAACTAACATGGAATATTCCTCTGTGCATCCAACTGGAAATATTCCTACGAGTCATTTAACTGGAATATTCTTCTGTTCAACTAACATGGAATATTCCTCTGTGCATCCAACTGGAAATATTCCTACGAGTCATTTTACTGGAATATTCTTCTGTTCAACCAACATGAAATATTCCTCTGTGCATCCAACTGGAAATATTCCTGTGAGTCATTTAACTAGAATATTCTTCTGTTCAACTAACATGGAATATTCCTCTGTGCATCCAACTGGAAATGTTCCTACGAGTCATTTAACTGGAATATTCATCTGTTCAACTAACATGAAATATTCCTCTGTGCAACTAACAGGAAATATTCCTCTGTGCATCTAACTGGAATATTCCTCTGTGCATCTAACTGAAATATTCCTCTGTGCATCCAACTGGAAATATTCCTTAGTATATCTTACCAGAAACATTCCTCTGTGCATCTAACTGGAAATATTCTTCTGTGCATCTAACTAAATATTCCTCTGTGCATCTTACTGGAAATATTCCTCTGTGCATCTAACTAAATTTTCCTCAGATGCATAATCAATAATTCGAATTTGATGCACAAACTGGAAATATTCCTTTGTGCATCAAATTGGAATTATTGATTATGCAAGAATAACCATATAATCATCAATTCAGTATCATCTTTGATCTAACCTTAAAATGGGACCAGTTATAAATCATTAGAGAGCTGTGAAGATTTGATATGTTAATGCGTTCAAAATATGTGTCATATTCATAACAACAGAAAAGTATTCTGCATTACTTAGCCTAAGTGAAGAATGTCTTGCTTGGTTTCCTAATTACTAATACTTAAACCATGGATAAAAATCAGTGAAATGTGTATTAATAAGGGCTTGGATAAAACTTTTTTATTAATATACAAATATAACAGAAATGAATTTTGTGTTGTTTAGGACAAGTACCTCTGTTTGATCTGGAGGAACATGCAGCAGAGTGTGCCAGCAGAGCCTTTGATGTCAGAGCAGACCTGACCCCAGGTGATGGGCCTTGGAACCAGGCTAGCACTACAGTGCCCTCTTTTAACAATTTCATTGAACCAGACCTTTACATGGAGTGTCCTGTGTGTGGGCGATTGTTTCCAGGTTCGGCCATAGAAGTTCATGCCAACCAGTGTGCTGACAGAAGCCAGTCTATACTGGTGTAGCTGGCTTCATTTTGAGAATTTGTTACTTGACTATTACTCTACAAATCTATTTATGTTATTACTTAGGTGCTCATATGTTATTAGAAATTATATACCAGGTAGGTCCGTTAGCTCATGAAATGGGAATAACTAACATCTATTTCTAGTCATGAACCAAGTGGTGAATATGCATAACTATTTGCCAAATTCCTTCAAAAGAATTGAGCAGCTGGCATGCATGCTGTGTCAATACCAGATTTCTTGTCCTTGCTTATACAATTAATACAACATTATAAGACTAATTGTCAAGGTAGCAGTTGACACCTATCACAATGTTATCCCTGATTCATCAGATTCCATATCAGGATAGCTGCTAGCATGCGTAACATTATTAGATTCCACGTCAAAAAGCAATCGCGTCAAAACCCC
This sequence comes from Sipunculus nudus, assembly GCA_026874595.1. Classification (NCBI taxonomy): domain Eukaryota; kingdom Metazoa; phylum Annelida; class Sipuncula; order Golfingiida; family Sipunculidae; genus Sipunculus; species Sipunculus nudus. The sequence goes on from CM049312.1 coordinate 61,264,897, forward strand.
CGATCAAAAAAATTTTATTTTGATTTTCATCTTTCAAGAAGATGACATATAACAATTTTGATGAGATTTCCTTTGTTATGTAGTGCTTTTACCTGCTAGGCAAAAAAAAATCTGTTATTTTCAAGCTTTTTCACTGATCATATGACATTTGTATCAAAACACAAAAAAGGGTAAAAAAAATAAAATACCACCTGCCTGCACTGATTTCTGAAAAAAAAGTGCTCGAGAACAATACCTTTTTTTTGGCCTAAGGACACCTACAAATAGGAAACTCTATTACAATTGTGTATAAATTATCAAACAGATATTTGTGTATCAATATATTTTTTTTACACCTTATCATACAAATTATTACTTATTTTCTCTATGTGCATTAACTCAGGGACAAATATGTAAATTTGGTGAAGATGACATCATCTAAATGAAACATGTTTTAGTAATTATTGAGACCTCAATTTGCCTGCGTGCCTGGATGATGTAACACTTACTTTGTACTCTTTGCATATCTAAGTGTACATATTATCACAATCAAATGCTTTATTATTTAAATCGTTAAAAATATTATTGCTTTTTTTTGTTTTAAGTGTCTGATGTTTGAGTTTGTAGTTTGAGAACTGCTGTGTGGTGTTTTCAGGTTGTTGCTCTCATTGTGTTGAAACAATGTATGTTGTGGCAAATGTTAATTGCCTGCACAGATGCTTGATAAAACGCCCAGAAACATGGGGACCAGCCAAAGCCAAACAAGAAAGGCAAAGTGTAAAGAAAAGCCCTGATGGAATTTTCAATTATTTGTAAGGATTGAGGAGGATGCGTGTATCATTTTTAGTTCAGCTGACTATATCTCATCTTAGCTATAGGCATAGTCCATTGTCAGTCTGTTAGACTGCCAGGTTTTGAAACCTTTAGACCTACAAAACCAAAATTTGGCATTCTGTGAGATGTCCCCAAGATCTTTTACCAAACCAAAAACTGGGCCATTGTAACTTTCTATCTTCAAGAAATTTAGGAAAAAACTCAATTTTACATTAAAAACCTATTATTACACTTAAGGACTGCCTAATATGAAAACCTTCATATTTCTTTATATTTACCATAAATATTCCCCTAAGACCCCGATATAGCAAAAATTTCTTCAATCATTTCAACCTACAATGGCCTATATTACCTTTTCTTCTCGCACTTTATTTCCCTTTGATATTATTTTAGATTTTTACCTTCAAGGTCAACTTCAGCTGAGCACAGTGACCCATTGGTCCCTTGTTTATTATAGAACCAAACAAATCCACAAGCAATCAGCTTTATCTTCATTTTATTAACAAATAAGCAGCATTGTCAAAGACATGCAAATTACATGCAGGTATGGCCAGTCAGTGCTTCACTAATCAGCACCATGTTCCAATGGTTTACAGATCAGCACAATTGTACTGCAGCCCTTATCATAGCCAGCACTGAGAGCAAAACCATCAATATCATTATCCCACATGGATAACATCCTACACTGATGTTATCCCACATAGATAACATCCTGTAGTGGTAACGTCTTATCTCAATAACATTATCCTTTCATGATAACATTATCCTATAGTGATAAAATTATCTTATATTGATAACATACTATTGTGATAACATCTTCCCACTCTGATAACACTATCCTATAAGGTGGTCACTCTCTCTTGTGTCCCTAATCCTGTTATTTCTGTTCTCGCTCCACAGTCTTTGGTCCTTCAATTACCGTCCCCTCGCTGCGACTTCTTTCACTGTAGGTGATGCACATTTTCGTATTCTAGAACACTTGTGTTAGTTTTATTCATGTCCACTTTGAGCTGATGACCTTCCTGACCATACTTAAAAGGCTGTCTGTTTATGGTTGTCCCAAAGGATTGTCGTAGAGCATCTCTTGCCGCCATTTCTTCAGCTATGTTTACAGTCTCACCTGGTGCTGAAAGCATAAAGGACATTTGGATTTATTCAGTTCTCTTGGATTTTGTACCTCTGCATCCTTTAAGCATGATTAGAACTCACCTGTGTTAAACTGTAATCCATTTCCATGGTATGTCATTTGGACACTTTATATGATTTAGGTTAGGTGAATGGGGAGCTCCCACTTCATATAAGTCAGAAACATAAAACAGTCTTTCCACAGTTAACTTTGGTTGCACATTTTTACCTGTATCAATACACTACAATATAAGTTTGCGCCATAATGGAATTAGCATAATATGTTTGCAACAATAACTTTCACCTTCACAATAACAAATGTGCAATGAAAATTTAAAGAAAAAGTGACCCATGGGTCATGACGCTCAGCTGCCAAGCATGACCTGTGACATCATGGACTGAGATTCACAACTTCCAGTCAAATTTTGAAGAACCAATTTGCCAATTTGTTGAACATTTTCTATGACAACAGAAATATATATATCACCTATGTCTGGTTAAAACACAGTGAATTGATGGTCTGAGGAAAATGCATGATTGTTTAGCTATCAGGAACTATTCCAACAGCTTGCTTGAAACCTGTCAGTCTCAAAGGAACACCACAAAGGGCAAATATAAGATCAAAATATATAGCAAAAATCAAGGAAATACATGCAAGAATTATTGAGAAACAGGTGCTTCTGTATGAATTTTTATTCAATACAAGCCAACTGTACTGCACTTTTATAAATGATGGTAATATTTATTCAGAAATATTTGACCCAATCCTTTACAAGATTACATAAATATACATCCAACTGCATTCACTTTAACTGTTCTTGAGATAATATGATCAAAAGGAATTAAAAGATGGTTGCCTGGTGGCCATATTGGACTTCTGACAAGTCTGAAATCAGACAACAAACATTCTCTAAATCGGACCAAACATTAAAGAAAAATTACTGAAACTGCACTGAAGAAAGAATTTCTAAGGTGGCTAACTGGCAGACATAATGGATTTCTGACAAGTATGACATTTGATATCCCACATTCTCCAATAAGAGACCAAACTTGGGGCAAATTATCCAGTAATGAATGCCCAAAATAATTCAAAAGGCATGTCCAGGCCCTCATATCAGATTTATAGATATGCAATTGTAAAAAGTGTAAGTCCAATATTTTTTATTATCACTCTGCTTTCAATGGGGTCAGCAGGGTAGGTAAACTGCCAAACCTGAAAGAAAAGAAATGCAGAAAGCATGACTAAGAGTCTTGAAATAAAACAAAAAGCCATCCTAAATCAAGGTACACATCCACATATTATGAGAACAAACACTTGCTTTTATATGTGGTGATATATATTAAAATATTCAGATATCTAGGAAACTAAGTTTATTGCTAGGATTCCATAAAATAAACTGCAAAATGTTCCCATCATCTTATAAATCAGTAGCTAAACCTTAATACTATACTCTCATAGTCTTAATGCCTGGCTGAAGCATTCTGACAACAGTGTTTTTGTTATGAAGTAACGAGGTACTTATCACTGAGCCTTATCACTTAATAGGCTGATACAAAAGGGAGTCATATGTCACCAGTGTCACTCACAATTACAGCCACACAGGGAGATGTACCAGCTGGAGTGGGATGGTTATATATACAAGAAAAATAGAGATGGTCTATAAAATAAGTAATTGTGAACATCCCTGACCTATGACCTTGGCCTTTTGCCCATATATCAACTGGATTCTTTCTAAATGATGGGTAACTACTAACCACTTAAATCTGTTGTAATTACTTGGCAACCAATGGGTGAATAACTTTGACCTGCAACCTTTAACCTGCTGACCACCTTTGACCTCAAAATCAACAGGTCTTTTCCCCTGTTGGCAGAGAAGCGATATCAGTGCTGGAAGGTTTGGAATGAAAAGTCTAGCTTGAAATGTGTCCACAACCTTTTCAAAGAAGTGGATCCTGTGACCCTGACCTTTGACCTTGTGACCTCAAAATCTATAGGATTCTTCTCCAACTTAGTAGGTGAGCTATATGTGAAAAATCAAAGAATTGGGATGAAAGGGTTGGCTTAAAATGCATCCACAGGCTTTTCAAAGAAGAGGCTCCTGTGACCTTGACCTTTGACCTTTTGACCCTTAAAAAAAATTATGGTTCTTCCCCTGTTGGTAGGTGAGCTGTATGTGAAAGATGGAAGGTTTGGGATGAAAATTTTGTCACAAAGAGTTATTTCTGGGGGGTGCAAACACACCCCATAACTTCGAGAATATAGGTCGCAGTGACCTAATTTCAGGTTTGCAAGGAGATCTTTTTATAACCTCTAAGACTGCATAGGGTTCATGGCCCTAGCCCCTACGGTTACGATTTGTGCCATGCTAACGGACGGACGGCCGGCCGGACGGACAGACGGAAGGACGACGGACAAAGACCCATCGCTATAGCCCAGCATGACTGAAAGTCAGCTGAGCTAAAAAAAGAAATGGACCCAGGCCTATGACAAGAAAACATTACAGAATAAATCATTAATGTGTTGTCATGGTGCATATGGGTATCCCAAACAAATATAATATTGTTACCATTATTTACTACAGAATTTTCAACCTACTGGATACTGACCTTTTCCTATGAGTTGTTTATCACTGTAGATCCCGACCATGTATACACCAACAATTGTCTCACAGCCAGACTGCCATAGTAACCTGGAAAATTAGGAAATGCATAATCACATTATTTGTTTTCTATTTCTGAGTAACTGTTCTTCCCCTGATCAAGGGTGTATTTAAAAGTGCAGTTAACCCCCATTATGCACTTGAAAATGGAAATGCTGGATTTGTTCTAATCACAGAGTGCAAAACCATGCCAATCAGTAAATAACTGGACTTTACAGATCACTCATACAAAGGCTATACACCAAATATTATCCCTTTACAAATAGTCTCATGTTTACAGAAATTCTTAATTTTGAAATATCTTGTGAGCATCTTATATGATCATCTTATAAACTAACCACTAAAAGGCCTCCACTGTGGAATTTCCTTGATTATCAACTGCTTCATAGCAGCCCTTTAGGTTTCATTTTTGCTGTTTTAGTGCAGTGTATCTTTAAAGAAAATATCAGAACTTCACAAACTTGTAAATACTGAAAGCATTCCTTGGAAAGCTGATACACACAGAAAATGTGCTGACCGCCCAGTTTAATTATTTCTATCACGTGGGCATCAAAGGAATTATATCAAGCAGACCACTGTTTAGACTTGCCCATTTTAAAAATATGCTTTAAAATATTCTCAGCCAGTGAATTAGTTATATGTGTAATAATGCATACAAATGCTGCCATCTAGTGGTGAACTATACAACTAATCCACTTTTTTTTTTGCAAACTGACTGGACAACCAATATCCAAGTGGTTGTTCAGCACCACTGGACAGTCTAGTTGAACTAAAGGTATCCCCAAAGACATCAACCATGATAGCTATCCTTGATCCAATGTATGATGTATAATGAATATAATGAATAATAAGGAAAAATCTGGAAAGGGCTGTGATAGCTCCTTGAAATGGACTTGCAACACATAAAAATGCAATAATTGATTTAGACACTGAGCCAACAGAGAAGCCTCTGACTCTGCAACATGTATTCAAGCACTGAAGTTTACTATATTTTAAAGTTTAGAAAAAAATGGAGAAAATACAGTTACTTATTATTAATAAATTACTCTGTTATCAGATTTCTGAAACAGTACCTTGGCTCTGGTGGACCCATGCCTTGTTTTTGTAGTACTCCAGCCAGTATTGACATGGGGTTGTGTACATCCCATAGTTCATGGATGTCCTTGCCGATTAGCTGAGTCAGCACAAAATCCTGTACAAACAGCTGACTCCGCTCTGTCCCCTGTAAAACCAGCACAAGGTCACATTATAAAGCACACATATTTATACAGTGTGTGTGAGAAAGAGAGACACCTGGTATGTTTTAATGCATAACAATTAATCATCACTAACTGCAGTTACTGCCATAGGTCTATATCTTCTACCTAAAACAAATTTCAAAATTATACTTCTTATAACAGCAACTTTAATAGTACAAATTTTCACCAATGGTCACTAATTATTACTACCGGTATGTACAGTTTCTCTGTGTGTGTGTGTGTGTGTGCATGTTGGTATACTTGTCAATGGGTAGTCAGTGGTGGATACTGTATCTTTGAAGGGGGGGAGGGGGCTCAGCAGCCTGACACCAGTAAAAATGTATGTTAGGTGTGTTAGCAGACTTCATACATAATGCAGCAGAAGAAAACTGCACCAGACACAAAATCTGACACATTTTTTCCTGTCAAGTATGTATTATTTTTCTTGACAAATTTTTAAAGTTTTTGACTCCTACTAAATCAGCTTTTGATAGTTTTATATGTGAAATTATATTTTTTCATAGCAAGCTTAAACTTCAATGGAAAACACAATGTCTGTGTAATATGGACCCACAACTAGGATAAGAGTTGCATGGAAATGCATTAAACATACATATATAAATTGTCATCTACGCTTATAAATTATATACAGTGATTTGCTTCAAGAGGAAAAGCCCTGACCTGGTCTCTTGCCAATCCACCAACAACTGCCAGGAAAGTTCTTGCTATTGTGGAAGAAGATACAGGAAATTCCTGGAATAATAAAAATAATATGATAAACAATTACCTGTAGCTGTTATAAGGTAGATAAAGTAGTATTATATAATACATCAAAGCTACAATATCAAAACTGCTTTAGATGCTCCATTTATCTTATTAAATATCTGTGAACCAGAGATACCTGCCTATCAACACAAATGCCTGTCAAAAAATGTATACTTCACCCCACCTATTTATATTCAACATATTTCATTTAGATTATGAATGTCATTAAAATTGTACAAATAGTTATTATTTGACTTTATGCCATTCCCTAGTATAACCCTAGATAAAATGAAAGTTTTTTTTTTTCAAGTAAAATTATTGGAAAAACTGACTTGCTGCAAACTGTTTCAATGTATATTATTTGATGAGAAATGACAAACTTACTGCAGAAAGTATTAGATCTGTTACCCCTAGTTTGCTTCCAATGTCACTCAGTGAGTCTGTTGACATCAAGTATCTAGATACAGCACTGAAATCATACAAAAATACCTGGTATTGGTGTTATTGTATAAGAGATCCCCCCATTCCCTACCTGTGAATTGTGGTTTTGTTAGTAAACTGTTGTGAGCTTTTCTGTATTAATGAGAATTTTCTCTGTTAAAGTTTATATGCCAGAGTAAGCCAACTGAAAATTTTCCCTTATTGGGCCCATTTCCACCCATCCCGCCTCACTCCCGTGTATCTAGGTCACACTTCCGTTTCCTGTAATCACTTTTTAGATGGTGTACGGAAGGGAACTGGGAGGGAGAGCTGTTTGTAATACAGAAAAGCTCACAACAGTTTACTAACAAAACCACCATTCACAGGGAGGGAATGGGGGTTTTATTATGTAAATATAATTCTGAGCTGTTTCTGTATTAATGAGAATATAGCAGATAAACCTTGGGGAGGGGATACCTCTCTAGAACCAGCAGGAAGGAGAAGGGCGGACTGGGCGGAGCAGCCCGAAGACGGGGGAGCCAATCCGTGTGTGGAAGACTACCAGATATAGATGATATAGGTATGTGCCAGAGAGACCGACCGGACATGACTGCCCGGAGGTCAGTAAGGAGATAGGCAGTTGGACATCCCAGACCTACAGGAACGGCCAGCGTAATGTCAGGGACAGGCACTGAAGCCGAGTGCAGAGACTTACCGACACTATGAAGGAAGGACCGGAGGCTCCGGAGCTTAAGCTGGAATGAAGAAGGGACGGACGTAGACGAATTGTCTAAGCCCGACATGTAAATAAACACGGGTAAACGGAGTAAATCGGGGACCTGCTCGTGTGACCAACGTCACTCGAAGTCCACTGTTTACATAATAAGGTAATAAGGATTATACGACGGAACAACAGGTGACCGCAAGTCATATGGGTGCGGTAACCGAGGAAGGTACATCCCCCCCCCCCCACATAAGGACACCCGAGGACAACCGGTGAACTAGGTTAAGTCGGAGAACAATGGAACAAAGACCATTGATCAATGACCAAGCTTGACATGGAGAACACGGGTCCGTGGAACACACCCCATAACTTCAAGAATATAGGTCACAGTGACCTAATTTCAGGTTTGCAAGGACATCTTTTTAGAACCTCTAAGACTGCATAGGGTTCATGTATCTAGCCCTTACAGTTACAATTTGTGCCGTGCTAACGGCCGGACGGCTGGCCGGACGGACAGATGGAAGGACGATCCATAACTTCGAGAATATAGGTCGCAGTGACCTAATTTCAGGTTTGCAAGGAGATCTTTTTATAACCTCTAGGACTGCATAGGGTTCATGTATCTAGCCCTTACAGTTACAATTTGTGCCGTGGTAACGGCCGGACGGCTGGCCAGACAGACAGACGGAAGGACGACGGACAAAGACCCATCGCTATAGCACAGCATGACTAAAAGTCAGCTGAGCTAAAAATCACTGAAACTGCACTGACAAAAGGATTTCTAAGGTGGCTTACTGGCAGACATAATGGATTTCTGACAAGTCTGACATTTGATATCACACATCCTCCAATAAGAGACCAAACTTGTAGCAAATTCTCCAAAGGATGTTACAGTAATGAATGTCCAAAACAATTCAAAAGGCATTTTCAGGCCCTCATATTAGATTTATAGATATGCAAATGTAAAAAGTGTAAGTCCAATATTTTTTATTATCAATCTGCTTTTCAATGGGATCAGCAGGGTAGGTAAACTGCAAAACCTGAAAGAAAAGAAAAGCAGAAAGCATAACTAAAGGTCTTGTAATAAAAAAAAAAGCCATCCTTAATCCAGATACACATCCACATATTATGAGAACAAACATTTGCTTTTATAACTGGTTCTTTATATAAAAATATTCAGATATCTAGGAAACTAAGTTTATTGCTATGATTCCATAAAATAAACTGCAAATTTTCCCATCATCTTATAAATCAGTAGCTAAACCTTAATACTATACTCACACAGTCTTAATGCCTGGCTGAAGCATTCCGACAACAGTGTTTTTGTTATGCAGTAACGAGGTATTTATCACTCAGCCTTATCACTTAACAGGCTGATACAAAAGAGAGTCATATGTCACCAGCATCACTCACAATTACAGCCACACAGTGAGATGTACCATAACCAATGGTTATATGTACAAGATGAGAGATGGTCTACAAAATAAGTTATTGTGAACATCCCTGACCTATGACCTTGGCCTTTTGCCCACATATCAACTGGATTCTTTCTAAATGATGGGTAACTACTAACCACTTACATCTGACCGGGTGTAATTACTTGGCAACCAATGAGTGAATAACTTAGACCTGCAACCTTTAACCTCCTGTCCAGCTGACCTCAAAATCAATTAGTTATTTCTTCATGCAAAAAGACCCATAAATATGAAGTTTGAATCACATTCAGTGATGCATAGATGTGGCATATGTGAAAGACTGAAGGTTTGGGTTGAACAGTTTCACTTGAAATATGTTCACAAGCATTTAGTACAATATTGTGACCTTGACCTTTGACCTTTTGAACTCAACATCAGTAGGCCTTCCCCTATTGGTAGGTAAGCCTTATATAACAGATGGAAAGTATAGATTGAAAGGTTTGCCTGAAAATGACTCAACGCAAGAAGAGGGTGCTGTGAACTTGACCTTTGACCTCAAAATCAACAGGTCTTTTCCCCTGTTGGCAGAGAAGCAATATCAGTGCTGAAGGTTTGGAATGAAAGGTCTAGCTTGAAATGTGTCCACAACCTTTTCAAAGAAGTGGATTCTGTGACCCTGACCTTTGACCTTGTGACCTCAACATCTATAGGATTCTTCTCCCACTTAGTAGGTGAGCTATATGTGAAAGATCAGAGAATTGGGATGAAAGGTTTGGCTTAAAATGCATCCAAAGGCTTTTCAAAGAAGTTGGTTCTGTGACCTTGACCTTTGACCTTGTGACCTCAAAATAATTATGGTTCTTCCCCTGTTGGTAGGTGAGCTGTATGTGAAAGATGGAAGGTTTGGGATGAAAATTTTGGCTAAAAGAATTATTTCTGGGGGGTACAAACACACCCCATAACTTCGAGAATATAAGTCGCAGTGACCTAATTTCAGGTTTGCAAGGAGATCTTTTTAGAACCTCTCAGACTGCATAGGGTTAATGGCCCTAGCCCCTACGGTTACAATTTGTGCCCTGCTAACGGACGGCCGGCCGGACGGACAGACAGACAGAAGGACAAGGACAAAGACCCATCGCTATAGCCCAGCATGACTGAAAGTCAGCTGAGCTAAAAAGTGATTACAGGAAACAGAAGTGTGGCCTAGATACACAGGAGTGAGGTGGGATGGGCAATAACGGGCCAATAAGGGAAAATTTTCAGTTGGCTTACTCTGGCGTATAAACTTTAACAGAGAAAATTCTATTAATATAGAAACAGCTCACAATTATGTTTACGTAATAAAACAATATATTAAAACAAAAGTAAAACAGTAAGAGACTGGAAACCCTCATCCAGCTGCAATCTTGTGAGTGAACAGTGTACTAGAGTTTATTAATTTTTTTAACATCCTGTGAATTCAAAATTCTGGATTAAGGATCTGGATCATCTTTAAGGAGGTCCATGATATTCCTTAAAATTTTCAAGTGGGCACCTGGTGTAGCTCTGGGTTACTTGTGAGAACAGACATAGCTGTTAATAGTCCAAAATGCACATCCCTTCTGGTTATAAAATGTCTCATGATTTTGGAAATATTTTATTATTAAATTAAACAAGCAATTTTGTGGAATTTATGTCCTCTGCTTCCGCCTATTGTTGTCATTCATGCTTGCCTTTTCAATGTTTTAGTTTTAATTTTTTTCTGAAGATGTCTCCACATGTCGTATTTTTGGTTGTGATACAGGAACAAAATTTAATCTTTTTTTTTTTGGAGCTGGTGAGAATAAATTTTCAAACAGACACTCCAAAACCAATCCCAACCAAGGTTTGTATGAGAGCAATCAGTGACTAAAATCTGAATAAAATCAGATAATATTTAGGAAAGTTTTCACACAAAAACTATAACCTGACGGACAGACGGACAGACGGATGGATAGACAGACAAACCCAAATCAATGTCCCCTGTTCTGATGAAGCGGGGAACAATAATATATACTTGAATTCCATTTTTTCCTCTGTGGTCTGCATACTGAATTTATTTTATGAGTGTACTGAACACTCATATTAAATGAACTTTGCTACCAGAGCCACAAGATATTAATTTTAGTTCTGATAATTTTACATAATCAGATTCAAGAATATATTTTGGCTAGAGGTATGAAACAGCTCAATTCACCAGTCCGCAATTACTGTTGTTGCAAAACATTGTGGTTATTAGCTCACTTATTACATATTAATTTAAGTGGCAAATATTATTGGTTTAAAGTTCTGCCCATGGATAATGAGGTCATAGTGATTTATTTCAACAATAAATGTTTTTTTTTTATGTATACATGTATGTATGAGTGACGGAAGTCCAAGATTAACAAACATTCTAAATGGATGGATGGACAGATGAATATATTATGTCAGCTTAACAGTCTACCAAAGTTGGGGAAAAGTTATTCTAAATGAATCAAGATATATGTAAATGATTGAATGTGATTAAAGTCTGTTCAACCACCCCTGTCCACCTGTTTTTTGGCGAGTCAAAGAAAGCCAAAACATTTTGCCCCTAGGGCAGAAAGAGGAAAATGCATAATTAACTATTATAGAAAAAATAGCCTACCTATGTCATTTTCCTTTAAACAATTTAAAACAATTTTATGAGTAACTAGTCTATTCTGTAGCGACATCTTGCCACCAATCTATGAAATTGGGCTGGCAGGGAACAGCGATGACTTCATAATAGACGTGATGCAAAAAAGAGGTGCCCATATTCACGGAACCTTTAAACAAGAGCTGCCAACCACTGTTTACAGCAAGGCTTGAATTTTCCTTGTGCACGCCCTTCACTATTATGTCAGATGACTTCATATCCATATCAAAGGGAGATAACCAATGGTCACTTATTGGCGAAGCCATGAACTACAGATATATATGAGACATGTTAACCAGGCCATAAAATGAATAATATTTATATCGAAAGCAGGTAGCGTACCAAAAATTATGCATTGCCCTCTTTCTGCAATTGGTGCAAGTTTTGTTTGGCAAGTTTGTCTTATGTTGAGATAATTGTGTAAAAAATCAGATGGACAGGGGTGGTGGAATGAACTATACATACATGATTACATAAGGTGGTATATACTCTGGTTGGTTTCATATCTTTGGGGTGAATATTTTGCGATTTCCAAAGTTTCACTGCTTTGCAAAGGCACCATATTCACAATCCTATCATAGCCTAAATTACATAGAATATATCCATTATTATATTTATTAACTAAACATTTGCAAACTGATAACCTGACAAGGACACTAAGGAGCACTGAAAGATATATATATATATGTATAAGTCTGTCCTACCTGATGCCTTCTTCTGGGAACTGAGGAAGATGATGTCTCAGGTAGGCTTTGATATATTCACTTGTCAATTTCTCTCCTGAAATAAAGGTACAGTATATTTGACAAGATACTGGCATTACTGGAACTTCATAACAATCTATTTTTATGCATACAATTCATATATGAAATCTAGATAAATTAATGAAATGAAGATAATAAGTTCAGCTTCCTGTAACTCAGTCCAAAATTACAGAAGAGAAACCATTCAAACAAACTTGAGAGAGCTTGTTCCTGGAATCATTACTGTGAAATATTAAACACTTTGGCTTGACAATCTCAACAGAGAAGATTTTCAAGGTTTTCTAGCTTTTTTCATGTAAAATGAAGATCAACACCGATGGCTGGTTCTTGCATCAAACTGAGTGAGGTTAGCTCCTGCTGTTGTTTTTTTCAGATAGTATGGATTAACATAAGGATGACAGCTGATGGACAACAATGCTCAATCACATCAGCTAACAGGTTCGCTTAAAGTCATAATGGTATACTACGCTCTTTACACATCGCTTCACCTATAGGCCTACTCCCTAAATCGCAAGCGCCGTTTGTTATGACCTCATATCCTAAATTGCTACACCAGAGGGAAACACTGTATTTTTGTCCAATCAGATGAGACCTTGTGCTGAAAGACACAGAGCAAATGTTGTTCATTGCGTTTTGAGTAACAGCTCATCGCCCCGGTAACAGTTTGAACAGGCCACAGGTTCAGAGAGAATGGCCCCAGACGTGGTTTCCTTGGGACCTTGGGCACATAGGATGCATGGCTGGCGAGCTGTTATTCAAATGAAACGTAACAACAAAGGCTGCGTGCACACCTCGCTGGCTGGTTTCAGTTCTGCAGACAATGCTGATGTGAGAATGCAGAGGGAGCAATTAAAATTCGACCATAAACTGCCATCAAACGGCGCTTGAAGCGCAGCTATGGGCGGAGCCAGGATGCCTGTCGAGTTTGTTTATTACCATCTGGTTGGCTGCTTGTCACATCATACGCACGTTTTTTTTTTTAGCGGACAACGAACCGCCATCTGTTGTCTTAATGTATCATAAACAGTCAAAGCAGGCAGCGTGAAAATCAGTTGTTTCTTTAGAAGAGCAAGATTTCCGCTGCCTCGGGAATGTAAATGGTATACATGAACCAGGATATTTGAGGATTTGACGATTCTAGTCACATATGTCATCGAGTGTATCCTGATAATGCTCTATTGGACCATACATTATACAACAGATAACCCTCTGTGTATTGCTTAAACTTATGATAGCTAAATACTTTTTGTTTTCACCATCACAGACAATCATAAATGTACCAGCAAGCACCATTTATTGTTAGTCATTTTGTTGTAAATTAAGACTGGTTATCATCAACAATTTTTGTACTGCAATATATTGCGATATGTGTCAGCATTTTGCAATATGCTTTGCAATATTTTCATTATATCAATTTACAGGAAACCCTAAAAGTATATGCATATCAGTTTATTTCACACAGGAAATATATCATAATTACTCAGTAAAGTTCTTACTTGTTGTTAACAGTACTCAAAGAATCATTACATGTATACAGAGCAGACATACAATTTTATTGGGCGAACTTTGATCATATTGTCTATCAACCACTTGAACTTAAAGACCTAAGGTGTGACTAAAGACAAGGTTGAGGCTAGCAAAGGCTTTCAGCTCCTGACTTATTTGAATCCATTGTGTCTAAATTTGGAACAGAAACCTTAGTTTTACTACATTAAATCAGCCTCGTCTGACAAAAAATAAATAGCAAAATACTGATATATGAAAATGATATTGCATATGCAATATGCAAATCACTGTATTGCGATATACCAATATACTGTGTTATATACAATACTGCACATCCCTTTTATAGTAATTTGTGCCTACCTTCTGCCACTAATTCTTCATTATCTTCAATATTTAAACTATAGGAGTCGTCCCCACCAGACAAAGCCTTTCGCTGTTCTTGTTCCTTTTCAATGTATGACCTAAATACAAAAATTAAACAGGGACGCATTGTGAAGATGAATCATAAAGATATTAAAGCACTTGGAACCAAAACTTCTGTATTTGGGGTATTACCAATTGCACCAGTAAATAGAATTGCAGATTTTACAGCCTAAGCTAATTAAGACAACATATGCCTGTTCCACTCTACATGAACAAGCAAATTTGTGGAATTAATGTCCTCCACTTTTGCCTCTGGTTATTTAAGCTGTGATCCTCATGGTTGCCTTCTTAATATGTTGAATATTTCATTTACCCCTAAAGATATCTCCGCATGTCATAATGCCTGTGTTTTAGTTTTCATTGTCCCCTGAAGTTTTCTCCATTGAACTGGTGAAGTTGTCAATATGGAACAAATATGATTTTTTTTTTGTTTGTTTTGGAGCTGGTGATAATTAATTTGCAGACATGTTCCAAAACCATTCTCAATCAATATAGGCATAAGAGCAATCACTGAACCAAATTTGAATAAAATGGGATAATATTTAGGAAAGTTACCACACGGAAATGAAAACCTGATGGACCGAGGGAAGCAGTGGGGACAATAACACACACATGTAGATAACAGGACATGAGGCTTACTTTAAAGATGACCACTTTCATACAGATAAGTCAATAAGCATGAGCGTGCGAAAATGTTCACAAGAAAATTAGAAATATCCCCATATGTGGTGTCAATATAAGAGCTTTTGACATCACAAAGAAATCTCAAGGATACTGTGCTGCCATGTTAAATGTAAAATGAAATAATGTATTAACTGATACAAAAAATCAATACTGATCATAAAGAAATATGTGGTTGATAATTTGGTTGCTTTAACACATAAGTTTTCTCCTTAAAATATGCCAAATATTTTTTATAGAATCATATAAAGTCTCTGAGCTGTAAGATTGCATAATACCTAAGGATGAGTGGCAACATGTATATTAAAGATCTTCTGATCCATGGTCTGCTCTGAGGCACACTTCCATGAGGGAGAAAACATCCATTTTTTTGTGTTAACATCCTTGTTTACACAAATATGAACAAAGCTACAATATATATTTCATTTTTGTTATCATATATGTGTTACAGACCTTTGTGTGAAGGCTTGCTTTAGGGTGGTTTCTTTGAAATTCTCCCCCAGTCTTTTTCCAAAGGCGTACACTTCAGAGTCATAATTCCTGGAGTTAAACATACAACACATGTAATGAAATAACACAATGTTCTGCAGAAAAATTT
The DNA here is from genome assembly GCA_026874595.1 of Sipunculus nudus. Classification (NCBI taxonomy): domain Eukaryota; kingdom Metazoa; phylum Annelida; class Sipuncula; order Golfingiida; family Sipunculidae; genus Sipunculus; species Sipunculus nudus. The sequence continues at coordinate 61,280,706 of CM049312.1, forward strand.
TCTTTCATACAATTATTTTCATTTTATCAGTAAAATTGCTATGTCATCAAGGAATTGATGTGTACTATTTGATCAAGCAGATTATATACCTTACAACATACTCTTGATCTCTGCCCTGCAATATCTTTGAAAAAATCTAAGCTTTTCTATATTTGCACAATCCAGAGAGATTTTTAATATTTAGTTAAGAAACAAGCATGATATCACTGCTAAAAGGTAATTTCAAAATTCTGATGCAAAATTTAGCATTAATGGGACTGCAAGTTGATGGGGGGAGTTTGGAAGACTGGGAAGGATGGGGAGTGCAGGAGAGGGCTGAAGGGGTCGACAGGCTTCCCTTGAAATTGATCAGTCTTTGATATTTCATTTTCTTTAAGGAAATGTCGGATCTGCAGCTAAAAATCAGTAATGTTCTACTGGAAATCAAAATTAACACTTTTGATGCTGGGGGTCACTGATCCCTGTGAAACCAAGTATTTTTCCTTAATCATTTTATTGTCTTCTGTGATAGGAAGTGATCTTACCAGTTAATCCAGGCAGACCTGGGTCGTTCAGGTTCGGGGCCTTGTTCAATGCGGCGTTTGTATAAATCAACCAACTGTTTGCTTCTGTTGTGGCGGAACCCTCTGTATACTGCTCATAAGAAAAACATGGAAGTCACAAGTCAGCATGCAGTGAGTAAATATCAAATGAACTGATAATCATGCCATGGAACCAATGACTAAAGCAAATACAGTATACATCACCCAGGATTTTTGCAAGAAACCAGGTTTATATTATCCACAGGTTTATTGATTTTTTTACCAAAATAATGGCTCCAAACGGGGCTGCGTTTTATATACAGCAGCAGGTTGTCTTTGCTAAGAGACAGTATTGAACAACCCATGTAAAACTAGAAAAGCACTCAGAGAGTGCAGACCTCCACAAGGCAGAAATGTAGAATTTTTCCATAAAAAAAAATTCCTGGATCCAGATGGTGATCTGGATCATCCCCAAAATCTGGGGATCAATTGTTCCTTGTTAATTGCGGAGATATCCTGAAAATTTCACCAATATCTGTAATATACTAGTAACATTTTTAGTAATGTTGCTAACAGATAAACAAACAGACAAAAACCAACAAAGACAAAAAAAATAACCTCCTAGGTGAGGTTATAAATAAAGTTAGAAGTTTAAGATTAACTGAACACTAGTGTATCTCCTTCTGTTTTCCTGCTATCACTGACAGCTTGAAGCCACAATTGTTGTACTTTACTGATTAAGTTGAATATCTTTTGAATGTCCAAATTACAAACATATACATTTTCATTCAACTAAGTGCAAGTCCAAGACACTGGAGTCCAAGTCCACCAAATTCAAGTCCAAGTCTTTTGGAACTCAAGTAAAAGTCCAAGTCCATCAAGTTCAAAGTGTCTTAATTTAAAGCACCTTAAAATTGGAATCTGATATCATCATGTGATAGGTAAGTTAACACAGACCTTATACTTTACCACTGAATCACACTTAGCTTTCCATGAAGATACTGAGTTTGGTACATAGTCTTTAACTTGTTTTGTAATATTCTGTTATTAGATTTTCTAATCTAAATGTCCGGCCTTATGAGAGTTTTTTTTCTGCTTGACTCGATGGACTGACCTCCGAGTCTGAGTACATGTCAGAGTCCAGAACCCTTAAGTCCAAGTCAGAGTCCATGAAAAAGTGGATTCAAATTTGGACTCTGGACAGTCAAACATCTGGACTCAAGTCTTACATCACTGGTGGGCTCATCTTTAAATTGAAAGAATTTAATTTTTCGGTAATGATGCCAGTAGGCTGTCGGGCCTCTGTTCATGAGCCTGGGGTCTATGCACATGGGTTGCCTGGCCAGTGAGCTGTCATTAAAAAAGAAATGTAATGACACTGGCTCTGGGCATTCCTTGCTAGGGGGTCCACCTAAACAGCCAAAACACCGGTGTTTGGGTACATATAACAAAATACCATGAAACACCCTTTTAAATTTGGCACTGGTTAATAAATTATCATAGATCTGTTGAATGTGTTGATCAATGCAGCATTATGCCAATATTTTGTAAAATAAAAGAAAGTGTGTTTTGTACACTTGACAAGTGCTCTGCTTGATTGCGACTTATGCCTCTAGGGGGCAGCATCATAGCTGGCATAAATGGCTGCTGTTTCCACCCACGAACTGACAACGGCACAAAACACCCTCATTTATATTTATGTTGTAAATTAGTGATACCATATTGTATTGATCACTAAGATATATTCATCAGATAATTATTTAATTATTGTAGTTACCTTTTAGCTTAAAATTTGAAGTTAAGTGTGTATTTTGTGGTGTTTCATCACAGGTATAGCTTGCTGACAGGTATACCTTTACTGGCTTTAGCTGGCAACCAATACATGCCGAAGATAAAATAATCTTAACATCATAATAGGATCGATGGAGCTGGAACAAAGTGTAAGTGTAATATAACCAATAATTTTATAAGACTATTTAAGAGTGTTTTTACTGTTTGAACACTGGTCTATCTATTATGTGAATGTACAGATTTTGGAGCCACTATAGAACGCGGGCTTCGCTTGTATTGAGGAACATATAAATAAAATTGTCACCTCTCATTCCCTATTTTAACTCCTACTTTTCCCCTGTAGATGTCCCTACACTCAACTCTTCTAACATAACTACTAAGCATCAGAAGTCGCCTGAATCCGGAATCGAACCTACGATCTCTGGACTAGGAGCCCTACACGCTACTAAGTGAGCCGTGAAGACGAGATACCAGCAGGAGCAAGTTTTGTTCATTTATATCTGCAACTGAAGAGGCATCTTTCGCGAAAATGGGAAACCATTCACTATTTTAACAGGAAAATAGTAAAATTAAGCTTAAGGTGGGGGCTCCGCCCCCACACCCCCGTTCAGACGGGGAACCAAATTTCCCCGGACCCCTCCTCCTCTAATATAATAAACTCCAGCTATGAGCAAAATTAAATACGGGAATTCTGAGGAAAATGATATGTATCGGCCTTTTCCAGGAAACAATTTATTATGCGACACCCGTTTTACCGGCGGTAGGCTGAAGCCCGGTTTCTATAGTTCTGCCCAGATGTTAATTATTTCGGTCATTTAACAGTGAACAAATATGTTACGAGTAATATAGTTGGAGATAATACGTGATTTTAATGCGTATTTAAAAGTATCATTGCATATAAAAACTCTCCGCAAATTCTCCGCGAATTCTCCATCTCTCCGCGGATTCTTCGCGTTTAAGACTATTTAAGTGTACCACTGTCGGTGTTTTTACTGTTTAAATACTAACAGTAACAGTACAGTACACTGTATACTGTATAGCCCACACTGGCTAGTAATAAGACGCATAACTCTTCATGTAACCATTCAATCTTGTGCAAAATTATCACCAAGGACAGTTAGATGTCAAGTAATGGATCTAACCCTGCAGTATGGCTGGCGCATTACGCTGAAGGAGACCAGCAGGGATAGTCCTACATGTACAGGCAGTCTGAAGTATTCTCCTGGCCATGTTGAGGTCGTGTCCTTCACCTTACTAAAATCGGCCACTTACGGTCGTTACAAAATGACTTCCGTAAGAAAATGAGGGCACTTATAAACACATGCCACTCAATGTACATATGACACACAGAATAATGACAATAATAACGATAATGAACAATAATAATGCGTGTTTCAAGGCGATACGACGTATCACCCATGTCCATGTTTTGTTTCCCTTGGCCGCTTACAATCATACAAATATTTGGCCTTTGCCTCGCACCTTCCTCATTTCAGCAGTTCAGTGGACACAATGCAGACAGAAGACTGGACAAAACACTGAAGTTTAAGAGGGCATGCATTTACTGCATATACCACTGATTTCTCCGGTTGATTTTATTTTAAAGTTGGAGTTAAGAGATATATGCAAATTTGTGTTTAAACTGATAAAGTAAACAAACTAATCAGATTTTAAATTTAACTTTTTAAAAATATTTTTAATATGATGAAAAGTACTTAAAAAGGTCTTATTTTTCTTTCACATTTTTAATGGAAATTAGACAGAATTTGACATGTCATTGCTGTTTTTTCCTTTTGTTATTATTGTTTGATTTGATATACAGCCTGCATTATTGAATTAAAGTAGATATAATATTAATTAAGTCATGCTTTATCATTATTCTAAAGTTTATGATATTATTGCCTTACAACAAAATACAGGCTTTTAATACTGACATTATACCAATGATGTTTGTTTGGAAAGCATTATTTTCTTCTGTGGTGGATAAAGCTAAGGCAACTCTAATATAAACAGGGCCTTATATAAAATGTGTCTAATTTGGCCATATCAAATTATATTAATTATTATAAATGATTATGGAATCATGATATACATGTAATGATATTAGCAGAGCTTAATATTAAAGAAAATTTCCATTGGACCAGCATGCAGGTATTATGCCTGGGTAGTTAAATCTACTGTCTCTTTAGGAATTGTACTAGGGCCCACTTTTTCATTTTAAAAAATTTGCTTTTATTATTAGTCACTTGCCCTGAATATATTAGTACTACTACTAATGTATTACATCACCAATTTATGACTTTGCACAAAGTTTGCTTTTTGCATAATTAATTAAACGTTTTGTGTATACAATGCTATTATTCAAACATGTCTTATATTCTTTTCATACAGATGAAAACAGTGTCCATTTAATCATATTCACATCCCTTAACATAAATAGAAATTGAATATCCATTTCATCTGAGCAAAAATCATATATTATGTATAATTTAATGTGGACAGGAAGAGGTCCTCAAGTTATGTTCTACAGAAGCAAAAACTTTTTTCCATTTAATTATGTGAATCAGAGAAAAAAACTGATGTTTAACCTGTCAGTACTTTTTTTTGGAAATGAAGCCATCTCTTACAAGATAACATGTCTATGATTTACCAACAGGTTTGTTGAGAAGACCTCATAAAAAAAATACTGCTGGTTTTTTGTTTGAAAAGGGCCTGGCAAAAGGCAGATTAAACTGGAATTCCACAAAAACTGCCCAGATTAATATTCATCAGCTAATTAAAAATGTAAAAATGCTATATTACATGAATTAGAATATGCTTCTTCCAAACTCTATACTACAGATGTGCATATATTTTAGATTAATTTTTTTGGTGAAATTTGTTAAGTGTTTAGTGCATAATGAAGCTGTCAGCTTTCCTGATGGTAGTCGTTTCTAGTTATGCCTTTGATAAAAAATTAATACATGAACAGACCTGAAAATAAGCCGAAAATCTTTATTTTTTAATAAAAAATGCATTTATGTTTACAACTTTTACTTGACTTCTTATTGAATATGAGTTTCACACAAACCAGATTGTAAGCCCCATAGCACAATGACTAAAATATCCACTTATATTTCTTAAACATGGGTGAAAAAAATGTTGGAACATCTAGACAGATTTCTGTATATGATTGTGGGGTTTTTTTATTTTCATGGATAAAAGCTATCACAAATTCCCGGGCCAAGAAAATAAAAATACATTGAAAAATTCTGAATCCACAGTAGTATTTCAACAGCAGGAGCACATCATTGAACCTGATGCCTGATTGAGGCTGCAGAGTTAAAAAAGCCATTACAATGACTGTAGTCACTATCTTATTCTCATAAGTTTTCATCCATTTCAGTTATGAAGAGACAGCACTAAATTGGACAGGCAAAAACAAAAAGAAAAATGGCAGAGTTTGGTGCTCACATGACCTCCACCCAGTCTCTGGAGGGGTCACCACCATCAATATTTGAAGTTCTGGCTCAGGAGAGTTTAATGTCTTCACTCAAACCAGCATTCATACACATTTTAAGGGTAAGATATAGTGGTAGGAATAGGTGGTGAAATGTATAGTCGATGATTGAAAGATAAATAATGACAGATGGTTGATTAGTAATTGATTATTTTATGTACCATCTAGATTTCCAGAAGTATGCTGTTTAGAGTTATACCTAAAATAATGACTTAGTTAATTCAGTCTTAACTTGTACATCAAGCTGAAAGGTCAAGGTAATAGCCTGGTTATTGACACATACCAGTATTTATAGCACAAATTCAGATTTAATTATGTTTCTTGTCAAGTTTTTCTTATATCTCTGACAGAATGAGAATATTTTATCAGGATTATATGACTTCTTAGGATGTGGAAAAAAATGAAGACATGACATCCTGGCTAGGTACAATCAATCACAATGAATGTGTAGATGTTGAGGGAAGGCAGTGAATGAGTTTAAGAACAACAGTTATAAATTGCAGTTAAATGTAAAACCTAGCAATAGGTTTGAATGAAGTTCTACTCTTAGTCTTGTCTTGTCGTACATGGTTTGAAATCCCTGAATTATCTTCAAGTATTGATTCCTTACACTTTATTCAGACCTTTCACAGAATAGTACAAAATAATGCATTATACCCCTAAGTCTTCTGTTACAAGTCCTGTAAAGCCAAAAAACAAGGTTTGTTTCTGAGGCACTCTTTTCAGAAATCAATGCGAGTGAGTGTTTTTTTTTATTTTTAATTTTTTTGTATGTCTACTTGTTTAGATTTATTTTGCTAAACAAGTAAAAGCACTACATAAAAAAAGAAATTTTACCAAAATTGTATGATTTTATCTACATGAAAAAAATGATGAGCACCTGGAACTCAAATTGGTAAGTTTCTATTGAAAATCAAAATAATGCGGGGGTTTAAAATTGATGTGGGCATTGCCTGAGAACCATACCTTTATTTTTTTTGGCCTAACCTGTATTTAACAGATTTAAACAGTGAACACTGTACAATATAGTTATTCTCTGTGTTCTTAAAGTGAAAGTGTTTCCATTATCTCAAATGATTATTTATTAAGAGATATCATTGCATGATTTAGCTTTAGGTAACATGTCTTTTTTAGATTCATTTTTTGTTTCATGTTTTACCAGATAATAGCACAGAGAAATCCAGAAAGACTGGGCTTTCTGTATGCCAAGTCAGAGGAGCTTTACACGATGTTGGACCTAATTCTACAGTACTACTATCTTAAATTTTATGGTATGATACTTATTTTTATATTAAGAGCATAAAGTTACACCATGGCCAGTAGATGGTACATCAAATTGACACTGAAGATAACATAATGATAAAGTATTTATGGTTCATAAGAACACTTGTTTATTAATAGGCCTGCCAGTTGTTTATTAACCTTGCCACAAAGCCAGAGAAATCAGAGGAGTTAAAAAATGTAAACAGCTGCAATGAATAAATTTGCAGGTATATCATAATTTTTCCCCTTTTTATCTGTTCTTAGTTTTTATATGTCAGACTATGAGGGGAAGAAAATGATATACCCACAGTGCTTCTGTCTGTCCATCTGTTCTTTAACTTGTTGTGTCGCCACAGAAATTCAACAAAAATATTTCCAATATACAATATCTTTGCAATATCCATGCATGTTTAATGAGGTCAGAGGTCACCAGCCTTTGATGGCGCCATGAAGACTTGCCAAATATCTGATGCATATTCATGAAACCTGTTATAAATATTAACAAATACAGTTTCTCACCTGAATTTAATTCTCCACAAAATTCACACATATTTAATGAAGTCCGAGATCACAAGACTTAAGAGGGGCATAATGTGCATGTTTGAGGTGCTCTTTGTCATGATGTGATCTATGTATTTTTTCAGATGCATCATTTGCTGAGAATTTCTATGGTATACGCAGAGTCCCAGATCAAGAGAAAAAAGTTCAAGCAAATACAAGTCTCCCTCTTCCAAGCAGACTCAGGCTTAAGTCTCTCTTCTTTCTGGTAAAATCATCTTCCTGTTAGCCAGGCTGTGGTAGCTGCACTTTTAGATACATTTCTTTTTTATGCCTTTGTATTTTTTTCACAAATAGTGAAAAAGGCAATTTAATCAATCAAATGACACATTTGTACTTGCTCTACATAACAAGCAAAATACATCTGTTACTATAGATAGACCACACATTTAGCATTGCCAAAAAGGCAAGGAAAATGTAATCAGTCAAATAAAGGCTTGTAAACCTTATCTTGTTTCTGGAGCATGTGTTCTTGTTCAGATAGCATGTGACTAGTTTGATATATTTTGTATTGTAAACATTAGGTATTTTGGATGTGAATTTTGCCTGATCACATGCAGGCTTGTTCATTATTCATGAAGTATATGTTTAGAGTCAATTGATGAAGTAAGGTCTCTGAGAGCATACCTGGCAGTGCATGGTTAATAGGAAGCATAATAGAATTCAAACCATTTTTCATGAAATGCATTGCATTTAAATCACACTCATGAAAAAAAGACAAGCAAGTCTGATTTGTTGACTCTTAATAGAAAATAATGATTGGCAAATTTAAGATCCCAGTTTGTTCATAATTGGCTCCTTTCTCATCTGAAATTCTTCATGACTACGAGGTAGTACAAAATATATTTAAATTAATGAATACAACAGTCTAAAGTTACCTTAAATTTCATTTAGACAACTGTATGTGTTGTGGCATATCTCTGAAGATATCTAATTTACAGGTGGTGGTTCCATACTTGAAAAACAAATGTGATGAATACTTTGAAAGAGAGCAACAAAAACAAGCAGAGAGTCCTCAGCAAGCAAGGGTAATTTCAGCTATTGTGTAAAAATGTTTATACATTTTACAAAAGCCACAAAATATTTAACAAATGAGCTTTCAGAAAACATTTTAACTTTTCAGCTATTTAGAATAGCAATTTTTTCAGGTTTAATGTGTTTACTTAACATGGACATCCAAAGATTTATGGATAGCTTAACATTTATTCTGAAAAAAAGTAGAGTAAAAAAGATAGGAATTTCATGAGTATGTCTTTAAATCTGGAGGTTCAGATAATGCAGAAAGTGAGAGTTTAACCTACACCCAACTTTTAAGTTAGTTAACCTTCCAAAAATATGCCAATCCCATCATTTTGTTTCATTCATATTAGTTTCATCTCCATACAAAACTAATGTCTTATTAGGGAAACCAAGCCATAATAAATAATCTGTACATTTGACTTTTGAATTGGACTTTTTATGTGATAATAACTCTCAGTTTAGATTATTGACATGTTAATGAATACCTTATTCAGAGTTAGATAATACCTGTCACTAGGTTATAAAGTGGATAAGACCAAAATTTGCCAGGAGTTTTCAGCCTTGTTGTGTGACTGACATAGCTGAAGCATGTTCCAGTTTGCCACAGGGGAATGCAGCAGATTTTCACTGCCTGAAAATAAAGTAAAACCGTGCTTGAACACCATCTCTGTTTACTGACCACCTCAAAATAACAGTCATGTGTTTATGGTCCCAATTCTTTTTTTTTTGCTCTTTATATAAGTCCTCACTCACCTAAGATATGACCACTTTCCTAAGGTCCCATGGATGAACATAATTTTGATGGTTTACAGTAAATGTAGAATACTTGTATTATTGTTAGTCATTTTTCCCTACTTTTCTTAGCATCCTGTAATTCCATTTTCAGACAGCCAGACAGAAGCTGCTGCAGGCATTTCTTGCTGTTTACCCAGTCTTTCATCTGATGTGGGAAGGAACAATGTTGTCCTACCAGTTTCTGTTTATGATAGGAAAGGCCAAGTACCATTCACTGTTCCTCCCACTTACAGGGGTCCACCTACAAAACCTGACAGAGTCCGATATAGACAGGCATAACGTGTCACACCTCACACTAGATCTGAAAAGTAAAAGGTGATTCTTATCAATTTGTTTTTTTTCACAGCTCCATGAGTATGTGTAAGTGGGATGTTTTATTAGTTATTGATTTCAATGGGTATACAATGTCTGAGCTGTGAAACTTTGAACAAAACTTTATAATTACATCTCTGAGTAGCAGAAAATGGTCTGTTTGTTTGTTAATGGGAAGGAAAATTTTTCTTGCCTCAGTCCCTTCAAAAAAACTTTTATATGTATTTAAAAAAATATGATTTAAAGGCATCATTAAGAAACAAAAAAAAACTTAGTGTTGTTCATTAAAGCCATTTCACTAATGGTCACACATGTGTACATCCTTTCAGCCAGTTTGCAAATTACTTTTTTCTTGACTGGTAAATAAAAACAATCTGTTCACTTGCTCTATATTTTTTGTTCAAGAGTCAATAGATATTTATTTTCATGAGGCCATGGTTATGTTAGGGTAAGCCTTCAGTTTCATTAGCTGTATCATATGGAGATTAATACCACTTTTCTATTTTTCAGCTTGGTAGGTAACATAGCCTCTTTGTTGCTGTACACCACTAAACTTGTGGCTGTAGGCGTCTCAACAGGGCTTTCTGTGGGTGTGTTCTTTCTTCAGTTTCTAGAATGGTGGTACGCCAGCGACCAGAAAGCAACATCTCTTACAGCACTGCCCACACCAGATCCCCCACAGGTTAGGGTGGATTTAAGAAAACATATCAGTATTGTTTCAGTTTTCACTGAAACCAATAATGTTTTGTTTCATAAATGTTGTCAGTAATAAAGTACCGGTCTACATGCAGTGTCTTTCCAGTTGTACTATATTCTGTAGAACCAAGTATGAATACTCTTTTGGGTGATAATATTCTTGAAGCTTTAATTTTTACAGTTTCATAGAATACCATGGCATAATATGACTATCAAGATTTTTATCAACCTCCAAGTTTAAGACAATATATAAGGCATGATTAGGATTACAATTACATTAAATATAATCATTTTCAAGTGTATTTACTTTAAATTTTTCCTTAATTACAGTCCATTACCATAATTGATCATTATTACACCTGTGTGCAAAATATAAACTTCTGTTTGCAGATGTATTTTAGTGATGTTAATACATCTTCTTTGTTTAAATTTAGCCTCAAAAGCCAGACTCACTGCCAAAAATGAACAACATATGTCCTCTGTGTAACAGGATCAGGACCAATGATACAGTTTTGTCTGTGACCGGGTAAGTCAAACCATGTCACTTTAATTATTCACTAAGGTGTATAGTATGACCAATCTCTGTGACTTTAAATCCTGAAGTAAACATTGAATCACCTGAGAACCATGAGTTTTATTACGTAAACATAATTGTGAGCTTTTCTGTATTAATGAGAATTTTCTCTGTTAAAGTTTATACGCCAGAGTAAGCCAACCGAAAATTTTCCCTTATTGGGCCTATTATCGCCCATCCCGCCTCGTTCCCGTGTATCTAGGTCACACTTGCGTTACCCATAATCACATTTTCTTCTGGCGTTCGCCATGATGGACGTGTGATCCCGCTCTGCGAGATTCGTCCACTGTTGGGTTTGTACTAATGAGTTTGCCAACTGAACTGTAAGTTGTCTTCTTTTTCCCTTGCCCGCCATGGAGAACCCCACTTATTGTGGCTCTTGTGGTTCTTAATCCCGGTTGGGACTCCCACCCCCCTTGTTTTCATTGCCACTTCAAAATTGACTCCTGCCGTGTTCCGGCTGATCCTTGTTTTCACTGCCAGACTTAGACGTCTGACCAGTGGGCCCTTTCCCGGATTGGGCTCATTCCCCGGTACTTGGGGGTTCACCCTCCTGTATTCCATTGTCTGACCCTGTGGTTGTCTCCGAGGGGGTGGGGGGGGGCCTACCCTGGTTGACCGCACCACGGCCGTGCTGCGTTCACCGTCCGTTCCCGCCGGTCCTGTCACCTCTCCAGTGGTTTCGACAGTTATATCGTTGCATTCTCATTCACGGAACCGGAATTCTTTCCCCGTTCCCGCGGCCTCCCGTTCTGACAGCACATCTGCCTATTCCATATTACATTATTGTCCCGGGTTTGTTAATCACTTATGTCGGATCTCGACGAATTGTCTAGACCCGATTCTGTCCGCCCTGCGCCCTCGCCGGTGCCCCGGTACTTTCTCCCCGGCCGTTCTCGTCGCCGGCTCCTCGCCGGATTCCTTCCTTATCCCCGGGGCCGGCTGGAGCCGTCCCGCTGGATCGCCCGGACCTTCCTTGTGTGCAGGTACGTGCGTCAGTCCCTACTGCCTCCATTCGGGGCTGCCGGCCTCGCGTCCGGTTCCTCCGTCTGCCGTTGTTCCTTAACGGCCGGCCGGCTCTTTTTTTTCAGTTACCATCTGCTGTGCGCCCTGCGGCTCCGGTTCCTGTGCCTTCCCGGATGGTTCCTGCTGCTGCTCGTTCCCCGGCTTCCGGTATCCAGCCTCCCGTGGCTCCAGCTCAGCGGGTCTCTCTGGCTCCCCCTACACGGGGTTCTCCAGGGTCCCCGACTGCTCAGTCAGCCGATCCCGACCTGGCATCAGACCAGTGGTCGGCGATTGCGCTGCGCCGCCAGGCTTGGCGTCCGCGCAAATCTGCTCAGTCAGCCGATCCCGCCCTGGCCCCAGACCAGTGGTCGGCGATCGCGCTGCGCCGCCAGGCTTGGCGTGTGCGCAAATCTGCGCTTATGGACCTGGAGGCTACCTCCACACAGGAGGCTAACCCTAGTGGTCCGAAGTTCCGTAGGTACAACCTCGGACTTCCTCAGCATCGGCGGCCGGTTCTTCTTTGAATCCTGGCCCCTTCATTCGCCCTCCGCCGCGCCCGCCGTGTGTCTGGTATTACTGACCGCACGGGGGATCTCTTCCGTGGGCGCCCTGCGGTGGTCTCGGGGTCTCGCTCTACTGGGGCCCCGCTTCTGCCGGGTTCGGATACACCTAGGTCCCCCGGTACCCTTGGGAGTTCCCTTGGGTACCGGGCTCCCGGGCTGCCTGTTCGTTCGCTTGCTCCCTTCTCCTGAGCTCCCGGATGTTCAGTCTGCTCCGCTGCGCCTCGTGTCCGGCCTGGCACAGCCGTTTGCGGACGGTCAGTCTTTAATTCCATCCTCTGTCCAGTTTTCCGATCGTCACCTGTCGGATCTGGAGGGGCTCAGCCAGCAAGCGGCTGATATGGTTTACGACTTGCAGGCTGTCCCTTGCTTGCTCGCCATTTCCTGACACGCTCACTCTCCCCAACATATGGCAGGCTTCTGCCCATTCTGGCGCTGTGTTCCATTCAGGTCGTTGGCGCCCGGTTGTTAATTGCATCTTGTTACGCCGCCCGGCTTGCATTCAGTCATTTATGCACTTACGGCCGCGGCTTCTCCGACGGAGTTAACCGAGCTTTATTCTCCGCCTTTCCCGGTTCCCTGCTGTTTGGCGGCCAGTTACGGCCTCTCTTTGACCGCGCCTTGGCGCGCTCGGATCGTCAGGCCCGCCTCCGCTCGACCTCCCTTGCGCCTCGGCCTTCCTTCTGTGTTCCTCGCCTTCGGCCTCCGGTTGCAGCTTGTGCTCAGCCGCGTCGCGCATCTGCTACCTCGTCACGTCCTTCAGGACGTTCCAGCCATTCTCCGCCTTTCGTGGTCGCTCCTCCCAACGATGTTCAACCGAGAAATGACTCTCTAGCTCCGATCGGTGTCGGCTCAGCGACCGTTTTCCCGCGTGGGTGGGTTTCACCTCCCAGCGGTTAATTCTCAGCGCCCTACAGTTCGGGTTCCGTCTTGCGTTTAGCACTCTCCGCCTCCGTCTGATCCGGCCAAACGCCTCACTTGGCGGAGGCCCTTCAATCTATGTTAGACAATCGGGCAATAACGAGGTTTCCCCATCCACCGTGGGGTTTTCCCTCTCGCCTTTTCTTGTTCCCGAACCCCATGCCGGTTGGCGCCCGATCATGGACCTGAAGCGCCTCAATTCGTTCATCCGTCCGCCCCCGTTTCGGATGTTCATTATCCATGCTGTACTCCGCATTGTTCGGCGGATGGATTCGGCGTTCAAATATAGACCTTACGGATGCCTAATTTCACGTTTCCGTTCCGGGTCCATCCATTCGGGATCCACGTGGCCCCCTGGAATTTACCATCCTTGTTCATGCGGTCCCGAGTTCTCTCCGTTCACCGGGCATTTCTGTGCTCCCTTATCTGGACGATGGCTTGTCCATGCGGCCGCATCGCATCGCATCGCTCCCGGGTTCTCAACTTACTTTGGAACCTCGGCTTCCTGGTCATTGCGGCGAAATCTCTTCTCACTCCCACCCAGTCCCTCCAATTTCTGGGTGTCACGCTCGCTTTGGCGTCCGGCACAGCTTCGCTCCAGCGCGATTTTACTCTCACGCTCCGCCGCCTGATTCGTTCCTTTCTCACGAGGCGCTGTGTAGACTTGCGCACTGCGGCTTCTCTCCACGGTGCTCTCAACCGGGCCGCTTCTTTCATCCCGTTCGGCCGCCTGTACCTGCGTCCGATTCAGTCTATCTTGCGCCGTCACGGCCTTCTCCGGTTACCTCGGTTCGTCCTACGATCCTCCCGTTTCGGCGCACCTGGCGGTCCCTTCGTCCCTGGATGGACCTTTCCTGTCTCCTGCGCGGCATTCCTTTTTCCAGGGATGTCGATTGCACCGTCTATACCGATGCGTCTCTCCTCGGTTGGGGGGACCATCTCGCCGATCTTCGCGCTTACGGGATATGGTCCCCGTCGGAAGGTCTGCTCCATATCAATTTCCTCGACCTGCGTGCCGTCCGTCCAGCGATCTCCCACTGGTCTCCCCGCTTGTTCGGACATCCCATTCTCGTCCGGCCCGACATTCCCACGGTTGTGGCATATATCAACAAGCAGGGCGGTACTCGGTCTCCCTCGCTCATGCAGGCGACTTCCCTTTTGTTCGATCTATGCCTCTCTCTCCAGCCATCAGTTCGTGCATCCCCTCTTCCGGGCGTGGCGCACATCCTAGCGGACGCCCCTTCTGCATCCGGCGTCTCTTCCTTCCCTGCCGCTCCTTCCGCTCCCGGTTATTCGGAGTGTTTTCGCTCGCCTGGGGCGGCCGGAATTCGATCTGTTCGATTTTCCGTCCCCCCCCGTTCTCGTGCCTTCCGAGACGCGTCTCCGTCCCCTCGCGACCGTCTCCCCGACACGCCGCCGTCTGGATGGTCTCACCGGTTTCTCTTGCGTTTCCGGCGCCTCCTCTCCTCCGCCGTGTCCTTCTCCGCTTGTCCCGCGCGGACCAGACTACCCTGCTTCTCATCCTTCCGTTTCAACCTGCGGCTCCATGGTTTCCTCTGTGGCGCTCGCTTCTCTCTCGCCCCCCGCTTATACTACCGCTCCGCATCGCGCCCCCGTCGTTCCCTCGAACGCGTCGCCCGTTTCGGTCGTGCCCTCTATGCGCATGCATGCTTTCATCGGACACCTCAAGGATCAGGGCATTTCAAGTCCGGCTGCTCTCCTTGCCTCGGCTCCCTGTTGCTGTTCTTCGGACCGCATCTATGACTCCCGGTGGCGTCTCTTCACGGAGTGGGCGTCTTCCTGCGGAATCTCCCCTTTAGATCCGTCGCTTGCGGCTGTTTTGGATTTTTTCGTGTTCTTACTGCAGGAAAAACATTTATCCTATCCCTCTCTGCGTGGCTATCGCGCCGCCCTGCTGTCGGTGCTCCGTCCGCTGGGTCCGATCGTGTCCTTCATCACCCGTTGGTGTCGGACTTTCTCAAGGGGGTTCAGGCCCGTGCGTCTCGTCATCAGTATGTTGCGCCTTCCTGGCACCTGGAGGTCGTCTTACGTCACCTCCGGGAACCCCCTTATGCGCCGTTGCATTCGGCCCATCTTCTACCTTTGTCTCGGACAACGGTTTTCCTCCTAGCTCTTGCCTCGGCAGGTCGCCGTTCTGAGCTTCATGCCCTCGTGGCTGATTCGAAATTCCCGCAAATTGCGGCCGCCGCTTCGTCGGCCACCCTACATTTTCCTCCGGACTTTAATAGGAAATATCACAATTTGGATGACCCTCAATCTGCTTGGCACGTTCCGGCACTCCCTACCGGTCCGTACCGTTCTGGGGATACCCCTTGCCCGGTTCGTGCGTTGCGTTATTATCTACACGCTCCTCCTTCTTTACGGGGGGGGGGGGGGGGGGGGGGGGGCGCAAGAAGTTGTTTATTTCTACAAAAGTCACATCTTCCAATTAGGTGATTAGCCCTTTCACCATTAGTGCGTGACTCAACGCTACTATCGTCGCCGCATATGAATCAGCTTCTCCTTCCACACTAGACCAACTTCACTTCAAGGCCCATGACATTCGAGCTATTTCGACTTCCTTGGCCCATTTCTCCGGGATCTCACCTAATCAGTTGGTCAAGATGGGATACTGGATATCCCCATCTCCGTTCACACGCTTCTATCTGAAAGATGTTCCGCTCCAGGCTTCGGGCCTCTACTCCATGGGCCCTGTGATCGCGTCGGGTGAGGTCCTACAATTTTCCAGGCCTTCTTCTTCCTCTCCGTCGGTCCCGCCACCGACGTCGACTGCTGCTCCATCACCGCACTGTGATTCCTCGTTCCAGCGTTACAGGTAGGTGCCCCCTCCCCAAGGCATGTCTGTTTTTTTCTCATTAATACAGAAACAGCTCACAATTATGTTTACGTAATAAAACCCCCCCATTCCCTCCCTGTGAATGGTGGTTTTGTTAGTAAACTGTTGTGAGCTTTTCTGTATTACAAACATCGCTCCCTTCCAGTCCTCTTCCTTACGCCTTCGAAAATGTGATTATGGGTAACGGAAGTGTGACCTAGATACACGGGAACGAGGCGGGATGGGCGATAATAGGCCCAATAAGGGAAAATTTTCGGTTGGCTTACTCTGGCGTATAAACTTTAACAGAGAAAATTCTCATTAATACAGAAAAGCTCACAACAGTTTACTAACAAAACCACCATTCACAGGGAGGGAATGGGGGGGGATCTGTACAACAGTTTACAATGTCTATTCAAGGCCAGATGCCAGTGAATTAAATGTGAATACATGAAGCTTTCTAACATTAGCAATTGACCTTCACAAAATTAACCTTAAAGCATAAGTATCATCCACCTCATTGAGTGCACAGTGGGAGGTCATGAATTGGGTACTGGCTACTCATCGCATGTATCTGCTAAATAATTATTTGCCTATTTTTTATATGCTTACAGTTTTATTTAAAATTACCACTATATTTATATTTGCAAATTATTTTTGTTACAAGTATTTCTTTTATTGTGTGTGTGTGGTTGGGGGGGAGGGATGTAACAAATGTGGTTATTCATCAGTACCAGTTAAGTAATTCTGCTTTCTTGGTATTTAGGTATGGGGGCATACAAATAAATTTGCCACAAAAGTGACCTATTAAGAACAGATGATAAACCATCTCTTTTTGCAAGTTAAACATAAATATTAATACCTTTGTTTTGTTTTTTTTTCAAGCAAGTATTAATTTAAAGAATGTTTAAATTAACTTTTCATAAGTTAGAATATGACAAAAATTTGCATCTAATACAAGTACTGTGGATACTCAAAGATGGAGTTATTTCTTAAGTATTGTTATTACTGACACTGTCAACTAATTTCAGTAAAACTTAAGAAAGTGATTTTTATATTTTATATCAATATTCATTCTCATTCCTTTAGCTTTTTGGTTCTGTTCACTTTAAGTATTTAAAAACTTTGCCAGCTACTTCAAGTATATTTAGAATTATCATGTTTCATCCTGAGTATCTTTTTCTTCAGGTATGTGTTCTGTTACCCATGTGTGTATCGCCATGTTAGTCAGCATCACGCATGTCCAGTCACCAACTACCCAGCAGAAATAGACCACCTAGTCAAACTCTACCTACCGGACTCCTAGCCAGATCAGTCATGTGTATTCTAAACTGTGAGCAAGTATTTCACAAATCCTGGATTCATATTGATCAGCCATACACGATATAATTGAGGCAGAGCCTGATTTATCTTCAATTTTGAATCATATATGAAGCTCACATCTCTGTCATATCTACGTTTATTTTTAAAAATGAAAATCTATTTACATTAAATAAATCACAGGAAATGCTTGTGTCTGGTTGATCAAAACATTGTTTTTATAATCTTGTTTTGTATACTGTGTATCAATTTTGTTAATAAAATGTTAAGGAATATTTGTCTTCAAATGCTTAGAAGGAACTGCACCAGATTACCTTAAGAAATTGATAGAGGTACAGAAACCAGGCAGATTAGGGCTTAGATCTGACAGGGGTGTAAGAAGGCTCGTAGTACCCCCTACAAAATGGAAAACATTTGCTTCCCGATCTTTCAGTGTTTGTGGTCCAGAGCTATGGAACAGCATTCCAAAAGAACTGAAAGCAATATCACGTTTTGAACAATTTAAGAAGGATGTTAAAACTTACCTTTTTAGAAAATACTATACCTAAATATTTTATATTTTTACCGATATAACTATTTTAACTTTTTAGTGTCATTGATAATTTAGTGAATATGTGGTTCTATTTTTAAATATGATGTTTTAGTTGTAAAGCACATTTGAAACATACGTGTAAAAATAGCACTATACGAAATAAATATAGTTATAGTTATAGAATATTTGGAGCACTTGCTTATATGAATAACATGTTGCAGAGTGTATAGAGTTTATGGCTACATGAATACTAGTTTCACTCTCACACTCATAAGAAAGAAATATCTCACCTGCACATGGACAGATTCACTCTCACAATAAGCAACCTAGTGATTACTAAGTTCACTCTCAGGAGAATCTATTGTGCACACCAGGAACAGTCTCACTCTCATTCTGTTTGGTCATACATGTGCACCTAAAAAATATTCAGTCTGACAATAAGAAATGAGCAGACATGCCCATCACAAGGAAAACCTACAGTATACTCACACTCAAAAGGAAGCCATGTCAGTCTTGCACATACACAGCAAGAAATAAATCAGTGTCACATTCAGGATGGAACGATCTCTCACACCCATCAAGAATAGAGAGACTGTCCCACATTCAGCAAGAGGAGCAAAGACTCCTAGTCAACAAGAGAGAATAAAATCTCCCACACACCTAGAACAGACTTAGTCTGACTCTCAGCTAAGAGTCAGTCTCAGAGTCAACAAGAGAGAATAAAATCTCTCACACACCAAGAACAGACTTAGTCTGACTAAGAGTCTCTATCAGAGTCAACAAGAGAGCTTTTAAGAATAAAATCTCACACACACCTAGAACAGACTTAGTCCGACTCTCAGCTAAGAGTCCATCTCAGAGTCAACAAGAGAGAATAAAATCTCTCACACACCAAGAACATAACTAAGTCTGACTCTCAGCTAAGAGTCAGTCTCAGAGTCAACAAGAGAGAATAAAAGGAAAGTTATCACATGGAACCGAAAACCTGATGGACGGCCAGACAGACAGACCCAAATCAATGTCCCCGTTTTTCAGAAGTGGGGGACAACAAAGACTATTAAATCTCGCATACACAGCAAGAACAGATTCAGTCTCACTTTCAGCAAGAATAGTCAACAGCCAAAATGATTTCAGTCTCACAGTAGGCAAAAAGAATAAATCTCACACAACAATAAACTCTAGTGTAGAAGAATCAGGCCTCACAAACCAATAAGAAAATGCTTTATTTCCACAAACACAGGAAGAATCCAATTAACATTTTATAAAACCCCCTTTTATTAACAGATATTTTCCATTTCTTCCTTTTTAATAGGGTGTCATCCCTGGCTTACCCAAAATGAGAATATTTTATCACTGTCATGATGAACAGCTGACTCTGAGACCAGAAGCCCATGTGGGTGGTGGATCTGCAAATCCTAGAAGTTCTGCAGTTTGTTGCTCAGAAAAAGGATTTTCAAGAATTCTTAGTGTCTCTTGCAACAGTGAAAAATCCCCTGCCTCTGTCTTTTCTATCACAGCTTGTGCTATCCAGTTCCTGAGGATATATCTTGGATTTATTTTGTGCATATTGTATCTCCTCTCTTCATCTGAGATGTGTGAGCATTGATCAAGTATGGAGTCGTACATGGCCAGCCAGTTCTTGAACCATTTATGATTCGAAATGGAATGTACAGCCCACAATTCAACTGGGATTTTTACGTGTTTGATCTGTCCCAAAGTTAAATCACCAAGCTGCCGGAATGTCATTGTAAAATCTGCTTTTTTATCTGACATCATTTTTAAAAGTAAAGCAATAAGTTGTTCATCATCATTTGAAGTACTACATATACCTAATTTCTTGCGGAAGATCTCCATAAATTTTCTTTTATATATGTCAGCGTAACCATTGAGAATGTGCTTCATCTGTATCTGCTGGTCATGATTTAGTAATGGAGCCAAAGCTAGGCGGAGCTTATTAAGATTAAAATGACCAACATCAGGTTGTTTTTCATAAGAATACCTGTGTTCATCATCTGATGTGTTGGGCACCATCCCTGGTTCATATTCATCCATGAACCTGAACGGTCCATAGTCAATAGTGATTGACAATAAGCTGAAATTATCCGTGTTACAAACACCATGGGCAAAACCCACACTCATCCATTGAGCAATCATATCTGCAGTGTTGGACACCACTTCTGAATAAAATGCTAGTATCTTGTTCTCTCCAGAAATGTAAGCTTCAGAAAAATACTCCTTGATGATAAATTCTGTCAGCTGCCTTAATAAATGATATTCTTGGTTGGCAGCCAAGATTTCAAGTGATCCTATACGGAACCAGGATCTTGCCAACCTGAGGACCACTGCTGCTTTTTCCTTCTTCAGGTTACCATTGTAGAACATGTCCCGCCAAACTGGGTCACTGCTAACAGCAAGTGTTGCTGCCCGACTGGTTGGAATTCCTGAAAGTGATGTAACAGAGCATTATTTTATTTGTAAGGTTTAAATAGATTTGATTTTATTGATGATTGATTGTTTTCCTTCATAATCAATTAAATTGTATTTTTACATTAACAATGTATGCACATGGAAACATGTCATGTTATCCAAAAACTTCTAATCCTGTCAGAGAAAGGAGAAAGTGCATATTTTAATGATCTAAGGGTAATTTTGGTTGTGAAAAGTTCTTATAACGCCTCCCTGAAGTATGTATGAGCTTGTTTATCAACAAACTGTTTGTAAACACAGCAGTGTTCACACACAGAAAAAACATGTGACCTAAGGTGGTAGGTTGCATATATGCAAAGGTAGAAAGGTCACTTGTTGGAAAACACCATTTGCAAAGCTCTTGTTTTTTCTGACTTGCCGCCAGATTCCCTTATTGAATTTGTTTTGATTGTTTTGTCGGGCTCCCACCTATTATAAACAAGTTGATATAAACAAAACAAGCAGCTGTGTGTGGTGATATCCACATTTTCTGGACTATTTTTTTATAAAAGCTCCTAAGGATTACCTTAGGTTTATAATGGTCAGATAGGTAATTTGACCCCTTTAAACTAATTTATTTAGTCAGTATTTTAGATGTAATTCTATGTAGAATTCTTTAAAACAGATTTCTAGATAATATAGCAGTAGGTACATAAAATAACTGATCATTAATTGATCATCAGTCATTTTTTGCCTTTCAGTCATCAAAACAAAACTTTACAACCAATACCTATCACTAAAAAAAGTCCATCAAGTATGAGTTGTGAAATAAAGTTTATAAATCTGGAACACTGGATGGTTTTTACTCCTGGTTATATAAGTGAACCTCATAATACTTCCCACTGAAGAAAGCTTAATGTTTCACATCACTGCAACCTCAGTTCATCACTAAGTACCAAGGGCTGTATCCAGAGAAATGTTATCTCTTTGAATTAAGACTTCATTATCAGTAAATATCTTTTGAAGAAAAAATTGTGATGATAACCTGTCAAAAAAATTAAGTAATCATTTGCATAAAATATGTGTGAATCAAAATCTGGAAAATGTATATTTTTTCATGACTGAAGGTTTTATCTTGTATAGGATGTTTGACAGAACTCAAAAACTAGAAAGAACTCGAGAAACCTTGTGCTTCTTCCAGCATCTAGATCCATGTCCAGATCTTGCCTAAATGGAAATTAATTGAAAACTGACAGAGATATTGTGTAGGTAGACACACAGGGGTGAATACATCACCTCCCTGCAATATATTATATGAATAGAATCCATTTGATATATTACTAAAGTGTTTTTAGTAATAGACCCATAATATATGAATTTCATAAGTCTGCTTAAAAATTGGGTGTATATGTCTATACTTACCTAAATAGTGCATAGCTTCACTTGCCAGGAATTCCCTGACAGAGGACCGGATGACAGCGTATCCATCCCCTCTACGGGAGTAAGGTGTGAGGCCTGACCCCTTCAGCTGTAGTTCCCATCTTTCTCCTCTACTATTCACATACTCCCCGAGCATGTGTGCCCGCCCATCACCAAGCTGTCCAGCCCACACGCCAAACTGATGACCACCATATCTGTTATTACAAAAAAAGTATATATCAATATATATACATGTGAAAATAAGTGTAAAAATTCCCATAAATTTGCAAATAGTACCACAAAGATAGAATACATGAATGTTTACATAGTAATAAAAGTACATAGTTTGTTTAAGAAATTATAAAGTTCTCATGATTCATTTAATTGTTCATGATGCATTTAATTATAATATTATTGACAATGTCAGAATGAATATATTATTATAGGTTTTAGTTTAACTAAACATAAAATGGTAATCACATGAACTTTGTAAACAAATTAGTGTACAACTAGTCAATAAGTGAATTCTCTGTTGTGTACAAAATTCATGTGTACATCAGGGGCAGACCCAAAGAGGTGTTTAGGAGTGTAATAATTTATGCAGTATTAATATTAGTGTGCCTTCCTGTCTTTGTAAAACTGTTAATTAGAAGGTAAACATGTCTGATATTTTATGAATGAAGTTAATATAAAAGGTATATATCCTTCACCTGTGAGAGAGAGGTACAGGCGAGTGTGCCGACAAACGACCCGTGACCATGCGTGTGAAACCTTCATCTTTTACGATTGCTGGATGTAAATCAAGAACGTCCGCCACGGCCCCGTCCGACACGCCAGCCAGTCGGACGTCCTGTCTCAGTGGTGTCGGAACTGTCCGTGAGAACAAACAGCCCGGCACCTGTCTCACGAAGTTTCTGTTCTCTTGGTCGAGTGGGAATGTTTCAGCCAGGACCTGGTGCTCTGCAAAACGCCATTGACCGCGGCTGTGCCCAAGCGACCGCTTCAGACGGTTCTCGCCGTGTTTACTACATTCTGTTTTTCTAATCGGGTAGTTGCAGTAGTAGTAACAGTGTTTTATTTGATAAAGTGACTTCCCAGATATTTCGCCCGCTGCTTTAATGTTGTAAAATGAGTAGATCATAAGCAATATGTGTCCAGCATGTGGCATTCTGCTACGTTTTGGTTGACAGATTCGGGGACAGCCCTTGGGCGGAATTCCATAAAACCTCGTTTTCATTATTATACGCAAATTTTTGAGCATTCACTTGGCTCGGCCAAATTATTAATCAGTAACACGGACAAATCGGCAGCCCGCTCTCCCCGCCAAACTGGAAAAGTTAGCAAGAAGAATTGCTACAAGGAGAGGCTACATTGGCCTGCCAACCGTAATTATCAGTGTTCCGTTTTAAAGAATTGATCTAAAACAGAAATTCGCTGCGCGAAATTAAAGGAACTTTCCACGGGGCCGGCAGGATGGAAAATTTACCGTCAATCAAAGAATATTTTATTGGACCTCACTTTTTTTTCATTTTTGTCTGTTTAATTTCTGTTTCATATTAGGCTAACATATTAATACCGATGTGTTTCATGGCTTTACGTTTTGCTATTTTATATCTAATTACACATTTTGTTCATGTAACATTTAATGCGAACATGCCACGTCTTGTTATGCAGATCGAAAAAGAGACCATTTATAGGATTAAATTATAGGGGCCTATACTAAACTTTTAGGTTTCCCTTAAACGTATCATCGTAATCCTAACACATCAGCAGTCATCTTGATAGGCCAGTATACCCAGCACCTGATTCATTCTGGGAACCATTGTTCAAGGATTTCAAACAGGATTTCTCAGACTTCAGTGCATGGCGATTACGCTATATATAATAGAAGGCCTAGGGCCTTCCTAGGCCTATATTGAGAACTCGAATAAGATAATTTTTCTAAAGATATACCCACTGACTTTCGTAAAGAATCGAGCTTTCATGTTTAGGCTATTTTAATTACAAAAAAAAATATTCTGCAGCTTGTAAGTGTATTTTTCATATATAAGATTGGAGGGGAAATAGGTACTTAATCCCATTTCTAACTAAAATGTATGAAGGACATCCCCCCCCCCCCGAAACTAGGCCCATGTGGATAGGCCTTATAATTGGTTTCCAGCTACAACTACTCATCTGTCGAAATTCGTCGTGATTACCAACATTTTAACTGATTGTAATGTAGAAGTGAATGGGAAATACATTTTTTTATAACTTTTCTGCCTCTGCTTCTTGTCAACTCTTTTTGTGATTAAAGTCAAAGTTTTAAACCTGCACTCCACAATTTTCAGCAATAACACCTCCTTGTTTACTCTTTTGGTTTTCCATCTCTTCTGCAGCCTGTGCACTCTTTCAGTGGGGAAATTTCTTACAACATGGACAATCAAACTTTTATAGCAATACATCACTTTGTGGACACATAATTTTAGGTGCACGTTAATCATGTAGTGACCCCTTGTAATATAAAACAAAGTCCTAAATGTAGAAAGTGTGGGAAAAAATTTTTAAACGTAGATCCACATTTTAACATTCTTCTTCTTTATGCATCTTGTACAAGGAGGAGGGGGGGGGGGGGGGGGGGCAAAGAGAAACCTAGCTCAGATGGGCATGGGAGGTGGCCCGATTGAGGCGTAGATACTAGTACATGTATAACAAAGGGAGGGAGGGGGCATTCACCTGTGACTGCAACTTATGTAAACAATACCTTTATGAATGACAAGGTCTTCTAACACTTAATTAGCAGCTATACAGTATTTGATCAGTTGCTTTCAAGTTTCATATTTTAAAAGATTAAATACTTCAGAGTACATGCTGTGAAAATTAAATTAAGTGATTACAGGGAAAAAAGTCCCATTGTCAAAGTTGGGGAGAATTTTAGGTATTGATTTCACATGAAAATTCTGATCGGATTTCTAGTATACAATTAAATCTTGATTAAATAAAGTTTTATCCTTGAAATAAAGTCTCTAGCTTCAACAGTTACCATGTAAAGTAAGAAAACACAAAGTACTTAATGTCCCGGTCAATAACTTTTAAATATCAGATAATATATTAATTAGGAATATATAAATAAATCTTTATATTACATATGAACACAAACCGATAATTGGTTTTGATATTACGGAGTCCTGAAGTATGCCAATAGGTTTTCAATGTAAATTTGACGCTTTTCCTCAATTCTTTGAAGGAACGAAGACGCAGTGACCCAACTTCACGGTTGCTCGTAAGGCTTTACACGATACTTTTTATAAAAGCTCAGTTCCTTCAGCACCATTCTACGTTCACAAGATAAAACATTATTCGTCTTCCGTGAGGAGATTTGAAGAATTCGAGGTCTTTAGACTAATCCGTGATTTTTACGACAGGCTGGACACGACACGAAGGAGCATTAATTGGCCATTATGTCTCCAAGACATGGAATGCAGAATGTGGTTACGTGACACATGTGGAGTGTCTCGGGCCTTCAGTATGATTATAAACAACACAGCCTGGCAACATGTCAGAATTCAGATGATACAGATTGAAACAACATTTTAATTTTAAATGGCAGAAAAATATACAGTAGAAAATTGATTTTTGATACACTCACACCTACAAGAGTGGCGAGCTGTTACTGGGTGTTTAAAATATTTTTTTATATTGAACTTTATTTTTGAAATTTCATAAATACATACACCATCAGAAACGACTCTGTAACAGATTTAAAAGTGTGTATATACTGTATGGGATATAGGTTTTTTTTTTACATAAGTGCTGTATTGAATGTATCGACAGCCTGCCACCCTAGGCTAGGTCATTGAACAGTCTGTGCTCCACTTTTTTTCCATTCAAATCAGATCATGTAGGTCATTTTTTAATTACAGGGACAAATGTAACAAGGCTATATACTGAATCTAATGTGTCTGAGCTGAATGAAAATATGGCGAATGGCGACATGCAATTACTTTATCAATATTGTATATAAAAACAACATAAATATATGTGCCTATGCGTTTTAACAATGCTTGTTTAAATTATATTAATGGCCATAATCAAACAAAATATTTTAGAGAAATCTGTGTAGCGATAAAATAATATCTACAGTAAATTAATTATGCAACGGAGATTCGGCTTGTAGTATAAATATCCCTTGCCGGCGTAAAACAATTTGTTTTGTTTAGTTTTGAAAACAATGGTCAAGATGTGAATCATAAATGTAGGTACGCTATACACGCAGCGGTTATACACTGCGGTCGTCTCAAATATCGTTTCGTATAACCGCTGCTTGGTATTGGCAAGGTTCTCCGGGCGCGTTCAAGGGTGCGTACAGAGCACAAAATTGTAGGCCCCCCACTTTTTCAACCGGTGGAACATATCATGTTTTATCCCCCCCCCCCACACACACACTCATTTTGCTTAATAAATGAATATAATTTTATATAGACTCTTATTGCAATCCGTAAAAAGAGTTATTCACAAAATTGTGTCGTAATGTTACAAAGTTTCTCAAATATCTATGAAGTTTCTCTCAGAATAAGTCTTTCAGAAATGAATAAAATGACTGTGATGACATAATTCTCGTTTCTGTTGTGATTTGAACGCTAAAATAAAAAAAAATCATGAATGTTTTACAGATTAGGAATTTAGGGCAAAAGTTTTTCTTTCTTTTTCAATGTTGGTTCACGAAGCCCCCTATTCCCTGTTAATTTATACCCACATTGCATCAATATTGCTTTTAATATTATTGATTTTTTTCTTGTTATTTTCCTCACTGCACGAGGGGTACATCACTTACCCCGCCAAACCTCTCAGCCGATACACATCCTCAAACGGACAATAACCCGGCCTGCAGGTTTATATGCTGGGCATACAACATACTTGCGAATCTCCGTTTATGCACAATTAGTAACTATGATACATGATAAATTTTCTTCATGTAGTACATGTAAATATTTACATATAGCACAAAAGTTCTGTTCTTGCATTTAAATGTTTGTCATATTTTTTTCTGATATCCATATTTCATGTAATTTTTTTTTTATTTCATTTCTCTCTAGGACCTCTTGGGGTGAACCTATAAGTTTTAACACTTTTGAGGGATCTAATTTCAGATAAGAACTGGAGCAATTTGAAAAATTATGAAAGGAAAGCTTCCAAGAATGCAGATTAATGCAGACATTACTGGTCAATCATCATGAAAAGTCCCTTCACACAGTAGGATTTACTGTAACTTGTACGGATTAAATGTTTCATACAGTGAGGTTACTGTACACCTCTAAATGATTCTAAATTAAGAAGATGATTATTAAAGCATACGCGGTTGTATAATTTATAAAATACTTCATAGCCAAAGAAAATTATGAAATAGTTAAATAGTGTCCAAATTATCTAAACTGTGTGACACTTTCCTGTGATATCAGGCCTGAAGAACAGAGCCTATATACTACCAGTACTGGCTACAGCAATTAATATAACCTGTATCGTTCTTTTAATATAATTGGAACCTAAATTTATTGATAGCCCCTATTCTGGTGCAAAAAATGAATGCATTACATATTATAAACTTTCTAAAAATAAATGTGACCCATGCATATTTTATTTAGCTTTTGTTTACCTTATATTTAAACAGATCGCTTAATCAGCAGAACTTTACAAAACAATGCCCTAAGGTATATATATATACTGCTGAACACCCAGAATTGTGTGAAAATAAACAATTCATTAACCAGTGATCATCTCCTAGTGCTAATCCTTTGCGCCAAAGGCACAAGCTCGCCAACTGAAGTTTTTTTTTTTTTAATTCTTGGAGGAAATTGGGTCTGGACTGTGTGTACTGGAAGGTAATGGACCAAAGGATAGGTGCCTCATCTATGCATCAAGTGACAGCATCTTACAAACTTCTGAATGCAATAAAACGACCAATAACCAGGAGGCAGATCCAGGATTTAGGAAAAGGAGAGGTCAACAACAGGAGGACTAATGATAAAACCTAAACAAGTGACCCAGGGGTCATGACGCTATTCCGACTAGGAAGATATTCACAAAAGGAATTTTATCATCTCAATGCCAAATTTTGTAGATGGTATCCACATTCAACTAAAGCATGGAGGATATGGGTAACAGAGGACTAATTTTAGGTTTCCAAGGAGATTTTTCATGGATCCCCTCGATGTCAAGTTAGAAGGCTCTAGGTGCAATTGTTGGGATTTGTGCCTTGATCACGGAGGACCGCATATTTGAAGGTCTCAAAAATATAATTTAAAAAAATTTGGAAAAAAAATCCAGGTTGCGCCACCAGTCTGTGGGAATTGATGAAACACTATGATGAATGTGCATGCAAAGAATCATGGCGCTGATTGCATTAATTGTTCAGAAAAAATCCAGATGACTTTCAGTCAGCGAGCTAAAAACGTTCCCAGGTCCGGAAAAGGGGGTCCAGGCTACAA
Organism: Sipunculus nudus; assembly: GCA_026874595.1. Classification (NCBI taxonomy): domain Eukaryota; kingdom Metazoa; phylum Annelida; class Sipuncula; order Golfingiida; family Sipunculidae; genus Sipunculus; species Sipunculus nudus. The sequence goes on from CM049312.1 coordinate 61,309,198, forward strand.
AAATTGACATGAAACTCTTAACAAAGCCTACAGGTCTAAGGCGAACTGTGCAATGGGATATACATCAGGTATAATGCTTCCATGATAACATGCCTGATCATTACTTGAAAAGTACTTGATTAATGTTTACGTGTGTTACACGCACATGTACAATGTAAATACTAAACATTTTAAACTGAAGTAAAAGCACCAATTACAGAAACATCACTCCTGAAATACTGGCATGGATGAACACAATAGAAAAATAAAATGATTATACGTGCCGCCTCCAGTCTTGTGTATGAGAAGGTCATCAAAGATGTATGGACAAGTGAAAAAGTAGAATTTCAGGCAGATACTCGAGCTATGTGCACCAATGTATGAAACCAAAAACAATTGTAGGTGGCGCCATAAGTCTTGTATATGACAAAGCTATCCGGGATGTATAAATATGCACTATTTCTAGCTGATATGTCAAGAAATAAGCAGGTATATACACTTTGCAAAAATTAATGTAGGTAGCGCCACAAGTTTTGTATATGACGAAGCTATCTGAGATGTAGAGATATGCATAATATCAGGATGATATATCAAATCACTCCTGAAAAATAAGCAGGATCTTACATTTTTTTTAAAATCATTGTTGGTGGCGACACCAGTCTTGTGTACGAGAAAGCCATCAAAGATACATGGACAAGTCAAAATTTCAGGCCAATACATTAAACTCCCCTTAAGTCAGGTGCACTTGGCTGACCTAACTCAGGTGAGGAAGGCATCAGCCTCTAGTAAACTGGGACAAAATTGCCAGCTACAGCTACTGCACTGAGTGAACTCTTGACCTATGCTTGAATGTACTGACTGAACTCTTGACCTGTTGCCTAATCCGATAGAGTTGGCAGTGTGCCAAAGCTATGAATAGATCCGGACTGAAACTTGGCCTGTTGCTAAATCTGAAATGGTTGGCAGTCTGCCAAGCCATTTATAGACACAGGCACAATCTTGGCCTGTTGGTAAATATGTTTACACATACTGGAGGACTTTGGCTACACGGTTTTTTTCAAGCTGACATATTTACAAGATTTTCTTTATTTTTAATGTTTAGAATAATAACAGATGCCTATTTATAGCAAAATCAGAATACTCAATACAGATATAATTTATTCATGGATTTATCTTACACATGCGCTAGATATGAGACCAGTTATTTATATTGCCTGTACAGCTCTGCTTATATACTCAAATGACTCAGTCTGGTAACACAACAAAACTTCTAGCTTTGTTTACTAAAATATCTCACAGTCCTTTTATTGTTAAATTTCCAATAGTTCTGACAAAATCATTTGAGTAAACTTGAACAAAGACCACCTAAGAGTCATTTTTTTGTGCTATTTTACGTACGCTGAAACAACAGTTTTGCAGAAGAAGACTATTGCAGCCCTCAGTTTAAAAAAGGCTTACTAATGACCACAGGAACAAATTAAGCCTTTTATGACTCTACCAATCATCAATGAACCCAATCTATTCTTATACAATTGAAAATTAAAACAACCCTACGATAATTCTTTAGAAAAATTACACATTCAGCTTGACCATTTCATCACAAAACATTTGTAAGCCGAAAAGGATACAATTACGAGGTTTTTCCCGTAAAAAAAACCCAAAATTTAATGTAGGTGGCACCACAAATACGTCAAATTCAAATATGTGTCATGGGACCAACATTTGCACAGAACTTGGTGATGCCAGCTCCTGTCGTTTCTGAGATCGTTATGTTAGTATGCTTACTTGGCCAAATGACTAAGTTAAAATCATTGAACTCGGCCAAAATTCATCAAACCTAAACCATTTGAACAAACTTGAGAGAGCTTGTCTCTGACATCATTTTTGGTGAATATTAACAATTTAGCTGAATGATTTCGAGAAGAACATTTTCAACAGTTTTCAAGCTATTTTCTCCATAAAATCCCACAACATTTGATATGTGACAGATTTTAGCATAAAATCTGGGGAGTCTAGCTCCTACTGTTCCTGAGAAATTATGGGGCAATGTACTGATGACCGATGCCCCCGTATAACAAGGCTTACAGGCCTAATGCGGCCCCGTGCAAAGTTTGGGAGTATGAATGGAGGTTTATTTTTTAAAAATTAATATTGATCTTCTTAAGTATCGCATATCTAACTCAGTCATAATGAGTTCAGCAAAATGGACGTTTCGGACCTGCAATTTTCGGACTAGGACATTTTAAAACTAGAATACAACAAGCGACTACGTGTATCCGCCAAAATCAGAGTGGGACGGGTGAAGTGAGGCATGGATTGAGTGGCCAGGTGAAATAGAGTGAGGTGTGTTGCATATTAGCATGGATGTCTGCAGCCGAAATGTTAATGGCAGAAAGGTCAAACCATTTCTGTAATATGAGTGATTTTATCCCACAGCAGACAAACAGAAGGATGCTGTGCAAAAATGTTGGCAGGTGGGGCCAACAATCTTGTGTTTGATTAAGAGCTATGTGAGATCTATACACGTTCAAAATTTCAGGGGGATATGTCAAACAAGTACTGAGATCTAAGCCTGAATGTCTGCAGCGTAAACATAAATGTAGGTGGCGCCACCTGAACACAATATCCAGACAGCTGTCCAAGTTGTATACATATGCAAAATTTTAGGCAGATAAGTCAAACCACTACTGAGATATGAGTGATTTTAGCCCACCGCAGACAAACAGACGGACGCTGTGCTAAAATGGTTGCAGGTGGCGCCTCCAATTTTGTGTATGATAAAGAACTATGTGAGATCTATACACATGCAAAATTTCAGGAGGATACAGCAAACCAGTCCTGAGATATAAGCCTGGATGTCTTCAGCATAAACATAAATGTAGGTGGCGCCACCTGCCACAAAATCCAGAAAGCTATCCAAGATGTATAAACTTGCAAAATTTTAGGCAGATATGTCAAATTACTTCCGAGATATGAGTAATTTTATCCAACGGCAGAAAAACAGACAGACGCTGTACAAAAATGGTTGCAGGAGGCGCCACCAGTTTTGCGTATGAATAAGAGTTGTGCGAGATCTATACACAAGCAAAATTTTGGCTCAATCGATCAAATGGTCCCTGAGATATGAGCTTGGATGTCTGCAGTGTTAACGTGAATGTAGGTGACGCCACCTTTTATAAAATCAAGAAAGCTATCCTGGATGTATACACATGCAAAATTTCAGGTGGATAAGTCCAACCAATGCAGAGATATGAGTGATTTTATCTCAAGTCAGATAAACAGATGGACGCTGTGCAAAAATGGTTGCACGTGGCGCCACCATTTTAGTGTATGTTATAAAGCTATCCAATGGCTACATTTGTGCAAAATGTTTAGCCTAATCAGTCAAACGATTCCCGAGATATATGGGTTTATGTTTGGAAACAGACGCAAAAAATGGACGCTGGGCAGGGAGGAAAGGTCAGAGGTCAGCCAAAAATGAGGGGGCAGCAGTTCACGTGACCCGATCATAATTCTGAATTTAAAAACAAAATTCCACTCAGTGGCTACGGAGGAATTCTCCGGAAACCTATGCGGCGGCGGCAGCGGCGGCGGCGTCCGACTGAAAACACAGTATCCGCAAAACTCTGTTAAGGCGGATACAACTAGGATGTATCAGTCAGGATATTTCGGATATGTTCTTTTTTCCAGGGAGGATTATTGGAACAGAGGAACAGCATGGTTTTAGAAAAGAGCTTTTTTTAATGTTCATTAGCTTCTTCCCTATAAAATCTAAGAAAATGCAGTTAGCCAAGAAATAAGCAAAATCCGATAGAATTTTTTAGATGACAAATTTTGCAAAAAAATTTGCGATGCTAGCTCCTGCCCTTTTTGAGATAGCTTTGACGCACGACAGAAAACGAAAGACGGACAACGCCACACCATTACATAAGCTCACAGATTGGCTTAAAATGCAAACCAAGTTTTTTTCAAAACAGTTGAAAGATACAGTTCCAATAGTTCTTATCTGGGCATTCTGCATCTAGACGATGTGTCTAGACGTCTAGACGATGTGTCTAGACGTCTAGACAATATCGTCTAGACATATTGTCTAGACACCAGACAGAGCCAGGTCAGTTGCCATGGTGATGTCTGAACCCCACATGGTTGAACTGAGTGACCTCTTGACTTGGCTGCTGAAACTCGGCGTGTTGTCAAATCTGTTTTCAACCACAGAAAGCCTTTTTCAATTGGCTACACTGCTTTTATAAAGCTGCATTTACCCAATCTATTCTTATAAAACTGACAGAACCCTACCATAGAATAATTCTTGAAAAGTTTAAACCAATCAGCTTAACAGTTTCATCATAAAACAAGTGTATAAGCTAGAAGAGTCTAAAATTACATTTTTGCTCGTAAAAAACAGATCAAACTTGAGAAAAATTGTTCCAGGGATCATATCTGTGAAATATTGGACAATTTGGCTGGAGAGTTTCGGAGAAGAAGATTTTTACTTTTTTAACTTTTCCTTATAAAATCTAAGAAAATCACCGAATCAAAACCATTTGAATAAATTTCAATTATAAACATCTAAGGATCATTCATGTGTGAGATTAAAGAATTTGACCAAGTGGTTTTTGAGAAGAAGATCTTTGTAGCCACTGAGCAGAAATGGGCTGCTATAACATTTGACTATATTCAGCTTCCCATAACTCGACCAAAAGTCATTGAACAGAGACCATTTGAACAAACTTAAGAAAGCACTACCCTAGGAGCATTTCTCTGCAATATTAAACAATTAGGCTTTACGCTTTCAGAGAAGAAGGTTTTTGTAGCCCTCTGTATGCTACGGGCACCTTTGAACCCCGTACAAAAAGACCAATGCAGGTGGCGCCACCAATACCTAAATATCAGATATGACTCAAGTGACCAACATTAACATAAAGTTTGATGATGATAGCTCCAGCCGTTCCTGAGATTGTAATTTTAGTATACTAATGACTAAGTTCAACTTCCTGTAACTCGGTAAAAAACCACCGAACTGGAACCATTCGAACAAACTTGAGAGAGACTGTTACAGGGAACATTTGTGTGAAATTTAAGACAATTTGGCTGGACAGTTTCAGAGAAGAAGATTTTTAAATGTTTTTAAGCTTTTTCTCTATAAAATTTAAATAAATGCAGATACCCAATAATAAGCTCTAGGGCACCAAGTTTAACGTGTGACTAATTCTTACATGTAATTTGGAGCTGCTTGCTCTGACTATTTCTGACTTACAGCCATGGACGGCGGACAGCCTGCCTTGGACGGCGGACGGACGACGCCGCGCCATCAGGTTGGCTTAAAAAGGTTGATGCAGGTGGCGCCATTAAAACCTCATCTTCAGATATATGGTATTTTGCCTGTTGATGAAAATAATATCCTTTTTAATCAAATTTTATTGTTGTTCAATTATATTCCTTACAAACAAAGAGAGGAGAAGGAATCTTCATTATTTTCAGTGTTTAAATCAATACTGAAGTTTACAGGGAGAATTGAAAGATATGCTATGCAACCTAAGGAGCTCGTTAGATAAATTTAATTAAAGAAAATGTGTGTTTGTAAATGTATGTCCTGTGATAAGTCCTGTATCACTGTATTGTGATACTGTTGCATATACTGTTGTATGTTGATGATGTTTGCCAAAAAAAAAACAAAAAAAAAAACGCCTGTGATGAAACAAAACTGTATCACATCAAAATTATGGAAAAATGATGGAAGTTACAACATTTCTGTATTATTAAATAGTCTATACATAGGATTTTAACTTAATTCAACAATGCTTACAGATAAAAAGGTTTATTCACAATTACTTAATATTATAAAAGGATAGACAGACTGGTCGACAAACAAAGCTGATAATATATGAAGATTCAACTATTTTGTTTTTATCATATAATTTTTTTAAGTTTACCGTCTGCTATATTACACAACTAAATATATAAATTGCTTTCAAATTTCAGACTTTAATAGCTTAAATCCATACACATACAGCATATAATACATGAAAATTATGTGCTTATAGGAAAAATTTCATAACTGATATATATTTAATGATAACGGAGAGATGATGGATCAGCTCTGCATATACATACAGGGCATACAAAGCCTGATCTCCAATTCTGCTGAGGCAGAAAAATAATGAATAAATGATTGTTTCAAAACCTCTTTTTTTAATCAAAATTTTTTTAAGTTTAAATTTCCCATATAACATATTCATCTGAATATAAAAGTTGATAATTAATTTTAATTGCATCATCATTAATCCCAATCTTGTCAGACAACAGCACATCATGTATACAAATGTGTATTTAATTTTTAAATTATCACAAAAATATATCTTTTAAATTTGCAAAACAATAAACATCTTAATAAAATACTTGATTCAGATTTCACAATTTTAAATTGTGAATTCATTATTCCATAATTTGCTTCATATTTTATAAATTTATGCAAAGTGATGGGTTATATATTATAATTTGTTAAAAGCATTTAATAGAAAAAAAACCAAAGTTTTATATATTGGAGTGGAAACAGCATTACAATTATGGAAATACAGTTTAACAATAACAATTACACCTGTCACAGCTAGGGATCACCAAAGTGACTGTAACAAATCAGGAACCCAGGCATAACTTACTTCTGATGACCAGGAGTGGGCTGCTTGTATCTTGACAAAGCAAGTGACCACATTAGAGCCTCCAGAAAAATTTAATAACAAGCCTAATTTTTTTAAGCTTTTATTTTCAAATTTCAGATTTAAACAAATTAAATACTTACGTTAACATGCTGTGAAAATTGAATCAACAGTACTCACAGATAAAAAGAGTGCCATTGTCACATTTGGGCAATATTTAAGGTACTGATTTTAATTTATGCTTTAACAAGGGACCCATGTATCACGGCACTCTGCTGTTATTAATGATAATAAAATAGAATTTGGAAGGAGGAGCAGACATGTTGGTTTTGTGTGGAAATATAAACTGACTTATGAGGATGATGGCGTTTAACTTAAGCTATGTAAAGATTTTGATAAAATCCTTGGAGAGGGAAGAGTGCTAATGTATTATTTATATTATTTACATTTGGAAAAGGAGTGCTACTGTCACACAGGTTTTGCCTTGGCCTTATAACTTGATCTACATTGCAGGAGAAGTATTTGAAAAAAAAATGTCCATTTTAAGTCATGTAAATTTTCATGCTTTTTACAAAGAAGTTAAATGTTTTCAATAATTAAGGTTACATTTACCCAGGAGTAGCACTAGCACAAATGATATGAGAGTTTAACTATTTTTTTAAATAATTTCAATTTTTGGGCCAAATATAAGTTTAATTAAAAAATACTAATAGCATCATCTGAAAAGATTTTTTAATATACAAGTGAAATAAATGATTAATAAAATATTATTATAAAATGTATTTACGAATGCATTTTGAAAGTATTTGCACTCACATTCAAATGCTTTATTTTTACCTGTACTAGTATTTGTATTCTTTTTCATGATAGAACTATTGATATTCAAATACGATTGAGTGTTCACTCAATGTCTCGTATTTATTCAGTTTCAGTCAAACAAAACTGTGGAGAATCCGGGATATACAAATTTCATAAATTTAAATAACAATCATAAGTACCTGGTTTTATGGCTTTAATTATAAAAAAAAACTATTTTATTCGCTTTCTACACACATCACTGTTTACACACTAAATATAGCAAGACACTTATTACAATTATTAACATTATAGACATCATAATGAAAACTTGTCTTTAAGGTCTGACTTTTTATCACATTTGAATATTTTTATTTTTGTAAACATGTATCAGAAAAAAAGTAATCTCAGCTATGAAACTAACACATGTGTAAAAAAAAAATAACCCGAGGATCAAAACAAACAAAAATATTATACAAGGAGCAAACTAGAGTTGGGAATGTTTATTTTTCTTATGTAAAGGAATCAGTAATATAACTTTTATTTACCCATTATCATGTAACAACTAAAACAGCCATGAGTCTTAATTTCCTAAGTCAAACATATTTACATCTTTAATGAGCACTTGTCTGAGTTATATTTTAAATTTTTGCCTTATTTCCTTTTTTTTTCAAATGTTGTAATAAACATAAACCAACAAATTAAACACCTGGAAAAGACCTGTCAATTTAGATTAATTTAATCTAATCAACTGCATCCTTGTCTATCATTAACTTGCTTCATATAATCCCTAATAGTAAACAACAATTTTATTAATTTAATTATTTATTTTTCACTTTTATGATTGAAATGAATAATACCTAATTATGACCGAATGGTGCCATTTGAAGTACATTTTCGGCTATCCACGGAAGATTAAACATCAGTAATTGTTATTCTTTGTCTCTCCTTAACTATAAAATTTCTTTTTTTCCATTACATTTTCTCATAAACCTATATTTTTCTTTTGTTTATTTTTATTTTTTTGCCAAAACAACTACTAGAGAATAGGGTTTGGACAGTTAGATCTAGCTGTTTCCATCCAAGAGCTGGCTGGCTGCAGAGTATGCCTCGCCTCAAGCATGCATAATTGGGCTGAAAGGTCAATAAGGGGATATAAAGAGGGGCTTCAGTATAGCCTAGGTGTGCCATGGTCTCATAAAACTTAATAAAAGCTACAGTTTTGGTCTATTCCTTTCAATTTTCAGAATTTACAAGCTGAAATCCTTACATGTGCATGAAATGAAAAATTAAATCAACAGTGCTTACAGGGAAAAAACGTGCCATGAGCAAAGTTGGGCAACATTTAATATACTGATTTATACTGGTTCGGACCCCCTGTTCTGGATCCGCTTCTGATAACAGTTACAATCAATGCAATTTCACCAAAACAAAAAACAGCGGAAATTCTACTGGACTGATTGGTATAAATTTATAAATTAATCGCCATGCTCCAGTCAGAAACCTCCCACAAACATCAATCCAAATACAATGAAAACGAAAGTGTTTAAATTTTAATAATAGCAATACTTCATACATTTAAATGATGCATATAAACATGTAAAACAAACGAGGTATGCAGACTGAGACATGCAGTACAACACTTTAGATAACAAGTTTCATTAAAGAGCCAGGGATTTAATATGTATTAACCTCTGGCCAATATATACTCATCTTGGGTCTTATGAATATTTAAAAGAAATATTTTAAATGCTGTCAAAAATACATGAGCACAAAGTCAGTTGTATTGCCATGCAATAAATACATGACTAGGACACATATGTCATAAGTAATTGCTTAATGGTAAAGTGAGACTGATCTCAAGCACTTGGTATAGACACATCTTCAGATATTAGTAAGTCATAACACATAGTCAAACCATGGGCCAACACAAATGAGATCAGTGTACCTGACGACGTATATGGACAGGGTGATACACTGTGGTTACCTTTAAGTTCACGAGGGTTTTAAATATGCGATATAGATGAAATGGGCATTATTGTAAAAACAAAACCTTTGTTTTAGACCCATCATCAAATTCAAGTTGAACTGAAAAATACTGATATTAAAAATAAAAATAATATTGTAAATACAAAGATTGCTTTTATAAATTATATCAGGTCTTTAATGTACAATCATTTCCGCTCGGTTGATACCCTTTGGGTCCCTGTGCATTTGTTAAATAAGATCTTGTGCACATGTTCCTTGACATCATTGTTTCATATATTAATGGTTACACTCGCTGTAAACTGAAAATTGCAAATTTGTCAATCTGTGAATATGAAGCCACCTACAGTATATGAGATAAAAGGTGAGCCCCTCATTCTTGTAATTTTATTCCTCTAATAAGAATTTTTTGGGAGGTTATGTTCTAACCTATGTTTATTGGTTCTCTGACTGTTACCTATAATTGTATTTAAAATATTACTGCTTAAAGTCTTTCACTAACGATTCACAGATATTATGAATTAAAGTCAAAGAAACCGTCTTCAGCTAAAGCAAATGGCCAGAGTTATTGCAGAATATCTAAAGATTAACATCAAGATCTATGGTATGCTGTCTGACAAGTACATCTTCCTTGGAAGCATATGATAAGAAATTATGATGAATCATTAAAAGCATATATAAAAAAAATTGCAACCTACAATGTATATAATAAAATGATATATATCTGAATGATCATAAAATGTAAACAATCACAAAACCAAGTGAATCAGCCATTAAAAAAAATAGTTGCTTTACAAGAATTCCACTTTGAAGATCATAGTAACATAATCCTGACCAGAAGTTCAATGAATAAAATGCAGCCTTGAAAACAAGTAAAACTGATGAATCCTTATATGTCCACATACACTGACAACAGATATAATAACTGGTCCCCATTCAACAATTTGTCTACCATGCCCTAATTAATATTGCTCCAGCCATCTTCAGATCAACCAGCAGGATAGTTTTTAGACTGGTACCCTGCTCAGTCTTATTGAGATTCACTCAGACATAAAGATGGGTAATATCCCATAATCTCAACATTTATCTTCCATAATAAAAATGCAAAGTTAAAGACAACTTAATGTACCACTTTGCATTCACATTTATCCAAAACCTATACAACATGTTAGGAATACCAAATCTGTATTGGTCTCCAAGGAAAATCAATGACTGGCAATTCTGATTCATTTGCATATTCTTAAGTGCAAACTAAAATACATCATTCACCAAATTCATTTTTAAATCTTAACTTTATCAAACTTTGTAAAGAAGCACATGAATAAAATTTAAATTGTTAAAATCTTTGTGGCAGCACAATCATTGGCACATTTGTCTTCTTTTAATATAAAGTGTCTGAGCAAGTGAAAACAAAAAAATTAAATTCTGAGGCCCACTGAGTCTGAGGTGGATTTTTGATATGATGAATATAGGTTAAACACACACCATTTGTGACAGAACACATGAAGTCTTATGACATATATTCATTTATATTACATTTAGTCTGAGGTATCTCCTCTCTCTTTAAACATCCTGTTTTCCTGAATTTAGCAAAATTCTGTGACACTTTATTCCAATATTATAAAAAAATCTGGCATTTTATCAATCAGATACAGCTAACATGTGATATGACACAAGATGCTACACCAGTATTCAGGAGAGGTTATTATGGGTTATATCAGCCAGGTGAGTGTGTATCAGCCTGCTTGAGTGCACCGGGGTCAACAGTGCACTTTGCTCTGGGATGAAACTAACAAAATGTCAACCCAGGATGTATAAAGCTGCTTGTGAATGTGCATTGAACCAGGGACATTCAAACATATTTTTTCTGTTAATCATTTGTTCTTTTAGATAATTAGATAATAGATAAACACTATTAAAACTATAGTAACTTCATAACACATTCATTCAGTCTTTTACAGGGCCCCACACTGTTATCTTACATGTATAGAATAAAGGTAATCTCTTTAACTTTAAATTAATCATGCCTGAAAGGCACTGAACTCATGGTGCACAGGTTGTCTGATTTGTTTATATTAAGGTGTAGGTGCCATATCAGCCCTCTGACATTACAACCGGATTACTGCCTGTCAGAGTGCCTTTACATCTAGGTCTGAGGAATGCATTATTAGGCCCCGAAGGATGCAAATATTTTCACAATTTTGACAATGCCTCATGGCCTACATGTACACTGTCAATTGACAAATCAGACTAATTGTTAGGATTATTAGTGTACATCCTAACAACATCAAACATGACTGAGAAAAGTTCTTTTTTAACTCAGCATATTGGTAAACCCCTCCACATGTTTGTTGAATTTCTGACCACATGAATACAGGCATGGCTCACATTGGTTACTGGTCGCAGCCAACTTGTACATGATACAGGAAATGACTCGTTAACCATAGAGACAGGGTTTCTGCTTGGGTTGTGAGTTCACATGTATTCTCTTGTGTAAATTCATCATTCGTAGCATAATGTTAAGATTATGGGCTGTTTACCACAATATGAATGCAAGATGATTGAGGACCACTGCGATGCATTCCTTGATATTGCTTGTATCATGACTCAAGAAGGCTTAACAGCCCAATTATCATTGCCTACTAAGTTGTCACAGCTCCCATTAAAATGGCTGTTGATCATCATAAAAACATGTCCCTCAATGACATCAGGTGGCAAATCAGACAAGCTTAGGTTTGACAAATAAGATGGTGCTGCTTCACATGGACTCTATATGTATATCTGGAATCCTCTGAGAGAATATAATGGGTGTCATTCTTAGCTGCATACACATACAAAATGTATACATACTGTATTCGCACATACGAAATGCCACCTCAAGTTAACAGGTTATTGATAAATATGAAAGCTAATACAGCCTTCACGGGAGCATTATAAGAACTTTTTTTAGAAAGAATAACATGCAGTTAATCAATGTGTACCAATACTAAGCCAGAAGTGCAAAATGTTTCACAAATAATTAAGACAGGTAGATAGCTGGCTTTAATAAAAGAAACCCTGTTTGATTGTGACTTTATATTTACCTGAGAGTAGCTCAATCAGCCATCAGGCCAATATGAACACAATATCAGTCAAAAAAATTACTGCTTATAATCTGTAAAGTAAATAATGCAAAAGAGATTTACACAGTAGGTGAATGCTTGTTCCTCAGGTATGTGTAACTATCACAGGATGTGCCGGGTGATATCACAGTGTCCAGTGACTTAAAACTCCCATATTCTGTAGCTGACTCTTGCATAACCCTATCCTCAATTTTCTCTATTTTGCTTCCACTTTCTAATGTAGTGCTATTGACTGCCAATAGCTGGCGCTGCACCAGCTGAGCATATATCCCATCATGCCTCAGCAGTTCCTGATGTGTACCCTGTTCTGCTATCTTTCCTTTGTTCAATACAATGATGCGCTGGGCCCTCTCCACTGTGCTCAGTCTGTGGGCAATGATAAGAACTGTTCGACCTTTCAAATTGTTGTACATGGCCTCCTGGACCTGAAAATAAACATCATCACTTTAGAAAACTGAAGTGTATTAACACAATTTTACAAGATAAACAACTATTCATTAACTAACTAAGATGCATGCACAGATAAATGGGACCAATATGGCAAACAAAACAACATAGACTAAGACTACATGTACCAATAATAGTCACTGACACAGAGTAACCACGCCCCAATGGCTAAACCAGTTTCCTATGAGTTTTCCTGTGATGTTTTAGGGAGAAATCTAAAATTTCCAGGAGTTCATGGAGTATGCACAGTTTTCTAAACATACAGAACTGGAAACAGAGGGCAGAATTCAGTACCACTTTGGTGATAGATCTGGCTTGTTTTATCTAAATGCTTGGAAACCTTATTCTAGAGACAGGTCATATTGGCTTTGCAACTGAATTTAAAAAAACTAATTTTAAATCAAATATAACTGATCAATCTTGGTATTAAAGAACTGTGAAAGTTGATTGCTAACTAGAATATGGGTAGTCAACAAGCAACTATGTGTATCCACCAATATCAGATGGGAACTGGTGAAATGAGGCATGGATTGAGTGGCAAGGAGAAATAGAGTGAGGTGTGTTGCATATTAGCATGGATGATAGCAGCTGAAATGTGAATGTAGGTTGCACCACCTACCACAAAATCCAGAAAGCTCTCCAAGATGTATATATATGCAAAATTTTAGGCAGAAAAGTCAAACCACAACATGTATATGAGTGATTTTATCCCACAGAAGACAAACAGAAGGACTTGTGCAAAAATGGTGGCAGGTGGCACCACCAATTTTGTGAATGATTAAGAGCTATGTGAGATCTACACACATGCAAAATTTCAGGGGGATATGTCCAACGAGTCTTGTGATATAAGCCTATGGACGCTGGGCAGAGAGGCAAGGTCTGAGGTCAACGCCAATTGATTAGGCATCAGTTCACATGTGACCTGATAATTGGTGTAAGTTTCGGAAAAATCAGTCCAGTAGTCTCAAAGGAGATCTCTGGAAACGAACGCCGCGGCGGCGGAACCCGGTCAAAAATATAGTATCTGCAAAACTTCTTTTTGGCTGATACAATAATTATCCAGGAAGTTCAAAGAAGATATTGCGCATTTATGTATACTTGACAAAGTAATAAAAATTCCAGGAATTTCCAGGAATTCAAGTGGTCATGGGAAGCCTGATGACAACAAATGACAGGACAAAATTTTTGCAAATTTTAAAGAAGAGAGACTGTCATGTTTGACTATCAAAAGACTTTAAGGCATGGGTGTTACTGTACATCTTGACTACATTAAAATGGTGTTTGAAACATTTGTTTAATATGACCAAGCAATACTCGCATTTTGCATTGACCTGTTATGACTGATGCTTTCTCATGGCCTCAGTATGGAGACCTTGTTAACATGCCCTTAAGAATTCACCTTTTCTATTAATAAATATCTAATTTATATCTTGTCATAAAAATTTTTTATCAAAACTTATGATTCTGATGATAAAGCATCATATATTTTACCACATGTTCAGACTCTGCATCTAAAGCACTGGTGGCTTCGTCCAACAGAAGAACTGTGGGATTTCTGACAAATGCCCGAGCAATGGCTATCCGCTGTTTCTGGCCACCTGGAATAACAAAAAGAACAGTGCTTTTACCTTAACCTTAAATGTTGATTTCATATTAAAATCTTATATATTGCTATCTGTGTACAAACTGAATTGAATATTTGATAATGAACTTGCTTGACCCTTAATAAGTCAGGACCCTTTGCACTTCATTACTTTTAAGGGAACTTCACATGTACAGGCTTTTCTTATCATGTTTTATGGAAGTATTATTGGTAATGTGCTTCTGATCCTTTAAAGGGACATAATCACAGATAGAGCATGTTGAAATAACACAAAAAAATAGCTTCTTCCCTTTAAAATAAATTTGTACCTGCCAAAATATTGCCCTGAAACAATTTCCTTACTCATGTAAACAAGTGTTAAAAATGGTGGACCAGGTGCGAGCACAGATGTAAACATAAACACAGCGCAAGGGGCCCTGTGCATCACGGGGTAACACAACACCTGTCAATCAGGAGTGTCCCGACTGACTTGGCCCAAAAAATGTAATAATTGTTTCACTGGCTAAACGTCGCCTGATGTGGCTCACAATTTAACCTCTGGTCACGTGGCCTTGTTAGGGTAAACAGACAAACATGGACTGTGTTTACCAACATGCAAAGCCATAAAAAGGTGTTAAACAACTGTAGGCAAGGTAATGAGTCTGTGTGCTGGGATAGATTTGCTGGTAAACTTTTGTATAAAGCAAAAAAAAACTAATAGTGTGAAAGAGTAGGCATACTATTGCTCGTGGTTATGTCCTTTTAATGCTGTGACATGCAATCTGATGTACACAGTACAAAATTTATGGTTAATTTCTGTAAAGCATCAATTACTACTGAATTAGATTTATTCAGCCTTGAAGAGAGGAACATATTCAAATAACATAGGTCTTTTTCAATTGGGGAGGGTGGGGGGGGGGGGGGTTGGGAGGTTTCAAGTATCTATCACAATCATTTCATCTAAAGCATTTTTTTACCTCATAAACAAATTATATCATTAAATTATTTCTTCAGAAGAATTCTCCCATCTCTTACAGAAGATACTTTATAAAATAAAAAGAGGATCCACAGAGGTATGCATAAATACTAGTTACTATTATGGGCCTGCTTGAACACATTTCACTACATTAGTGGATTTGTTCAGGTCTACATAGAATTGTGAGTACCAATCTGAACCCAGTTTTTTACAGTTTATTAAATGTTTTCACTTCCTAAAGAGAGACTTAAAGCTAGGCAGTGTATGTTATACGATTATACAAAACATTGCTGGTGCTTTTCCATCCGTCAGGTCAGGTGGGGTGCAAATATGGGGAATCCCCTAACATCGCACCAGTATTCACATGTATCAATTATTACAAACCTATAAAAAATATATTTTCTGGATAAATTAGGGTGTATGAAGTAATACAGGATATGAGCTAATGTAAAGATTACAGTATTTATGATTATTTCAGGAACAAACCTGAGAGCTGCACTCCTTTTTCCCCTGTCTGAGTGTCATATTTATCTGTCATTCCTGTTATAAACTGGTGGGCATTGGCCAGGACTGCTGCGTGCTGGACCATGTCGTCAGTCCACACCTCCAGGCCATATGAAATGTTCTCCTTTATTGACCGGGCATACAGGACCGGCTCCTGACCGACCAAAGAGATCTGAAATAAAGACATGAGGAGTCAACAACCTAGCCGGTTACTGTTAACTAATTATCGGAATCAGACTTGTCTTCATATCAGTGGCTGAACAATGGAGTCATGACAGAATGCAGTCAACCATATTTTAAACTACTGTATATTCTCTTGATTAGGCTACGGCCCTAATTTAGAAAAACAAAATTTAACAAGTGACCCATGGGTCATGACACTCCACTGAATTTGACATACATAAAGGTGATGCATGTATAAATTATTGATGTTATGATCTGGTGAAAAATATTTGTTAAGGAACAATGAATAATGAGTAGAATGACTTCCAGAGTGCTCAAAATCATATCTTTATGCCCAAAGTCCTTATAAAATAGGTAACAGGAAGAATATTTTACTAGGAACGCCACAGATGCTAAGTCAGAAGTTTCTATGTCAAACTGCTATGGTCTGTGTCCATCTGACTTATGGGTACTCAAATCATGTTGTTTCACACAGCTCAGAGAATATAGGTCACAGTGACTTAATTTTGGATGTCAAAGGAGACATTACAATGACCTCCCTTTATATTAAGCAAGACATTTTTAAAGCCAACCATTAAGATTGGTGACCTGTCTGACTTTCAAGGTGCTAAAAATTAGGTTTTCTGCTCATAGCTCACAGAATATAGGTCACACTCACCTAATTTCAGGATTCAAAGGAGACTTTCTAAGGACCTCCCTGGATGTCATATTAGAAGGTTCTAGGTCCAACAGTAAAGTTTGGTGCCACACCTGACTGTCTATAGATGCTCATAATCATATTTTTGGCCAGTCGCTTGCAGAATATAGATCATCATGACCTAGTTTCAGGTTTTGATGGAGATTTGGCCAGAACCTCCCTGGATGTAGTATTATAAGATCCTAGGCCTTACAGTTACAACTTGTGTCCTGTCTGACTTTCTGGTTGTTCAAAAACATGTTTTGTGGCAAGTCCCTTGCAGAATATAGGTCATTATGACCTTATTTCAGGTTTTCAAGAATATTTGTCAAAGACTTCCCTGGATATTACATCAGAAGTTTCATTGGGTAACAGATTCAGTTTGTGCACATCTGACTTCCAGGGAGCTAAAATCATCTTTTTTTCCCTATAGTTTGCAGAATATGGTTCACAGTGACCTAATTTCATATTTCCAAGGACATTTACCCAGGACCTCCCTGAATGTCACATATGAAAATTGTAGGCCAAATATATAAAAGTTGTGCCCGTCTGATTCTCTGGCTGCTCAGAATGATGTTTTCGGCAAGTAGCTCACAGAATAAAGGTCACCATGATGAGGTTACCTGTTGGTGGAGGTATTTGTGGTCATAATCTTGTATAGGTTTCCCATCCAGTAGCACCTGGCCCCTCTGAGCCTCGTAGAAGTGCTGGAGAAGGTTCACGCATGATGACTTCCCACCTCCGCTAGGACCGACCAGAGCCACGACCTCTCCTGGCTGTACTGTGAAGGAAACATCCTGAAAAATAAATCAACAGTCAGCACTTGTATAGATACCATAAACTTTTCATGAATATATCAGGAATCAAATGCTACAGATGCCAAAAACTTCTGATGAATACATCAAGAATCCAGTGCTAAAGATGCCACAGTGTTAACAAGAAATTGTGCATAAGTTACTGTACATTTTTGTGAATATTTGTTAATGACATTCCTGAAACCATTTCATGTGCCAGATCCACAGCAAAATCTAATCATTTCTTCACTGGCCTATTCCCCAAATGCTCTGAAAGTTTCATGAGATTCTCTTAATAACTGTGTTTTTTTATGTTATAATGCAAACAATCTCACAAACAAACATACATGACAGGGATGAATGCATACCCTCCTGTTGGAGGAATCTAACATTGTCTGTTTCTAAGAAAGCTGACCTATTTAAAGAAGTGACCTTATTTTGAGCACCCATGGTAAGAATGGGATTGATTATTAAACCAAGCTCCAGTTAAATCACACAGAAATAAAAGGATTCGATAAATACTTTTTGGATACATACATGTCATTATTAACTTCACAATTAATTTTTTTACAGTCTAGACATAATGAGGAGTAAGAGGAATGTCATAATGGCTTAAATGTCTTACTCATTACACACACACACATACACATTCTCCATTGAGAAATGTTCTTGTTTATATTGTAGGATGACACATATAAAAGCTCAGGACACACAAGAGTTTTACTGTACCTGTAAAACATTAGTGTCTGGTCTTGAAGGGTATGCAAATGTCACATTTTGGAATTCCAATTTGCCCTTGAACTTGGTTGGTGCTAGCTTCCCTGTGTTCTGTATTTCTGGTTTACGGTCAATGTACTTGAAGACTTTGGCAGACGCTCCCACAGCCTCCATGAGACCAGTGTACACACCACCAATAGACTGTAACATTAACATGAGGCCTTGTATACAACATTTTATATCATGATCTAAAATTAGGCTAAACCTCTTGGGTCTGTTGCAATAACATTTTACCAGACTTAAGCCCAGTAGCAGGCTTAAACACCATTGTTTCAAATGTGACACAAATATGGCCCTGTCACCATGTCACCAACATGACTTAGGTCACCTCAAGCTTATTGCAACAGACCTCTGAAAATCAACTGGCCATTGCCAAAACCAGTCAGTAGTGCACGCACAGCCCTGCCAACTGGCCGTTACATTTCTAGAGAATCAAATAACCATATAATGACCTGATAACTAATCCTGATAATGAAATTATTAGCACTAAACAAGGGACCCATGGGTCATGGTGCTCAGCTGTTATATATGATAAAAAATATGATTTTGAAATGAGGCACATGCTGGTTTTGTGCTGGAAATAAATATAAGCTGTATTATGAGTTGTTGGTGTTTAGCTTATGTATGATTTTGATAGTTTCTTTGGAGACAGGGAAGAGATTGATTTCATTTATTTTATTAACAAATGGAGTGCTATTGTCATACAGATTTTGAGTTGGCCATATAACTGATAAGCAGCACATATAAGATAAGAGTTTAACTATTTATTAAAATTTAATAAAAAATATTGTGCCAAATATAATTTTTATTAAAAGTAATAAGAGAATCATATGATTTTTTAATAAAATATAACTGAAATGATTATTAAAATAATATTATAGAATATATTCATGAACGCATTCATGAATACATTTTGAAAGTGTTTGCACTGGTATTCAAATACATCCTTTTTACCTGAATTCTCATTCTTATGCAAGAAATTTTATAATGGAGTACAAATTCATATTTGTATTCAAATACATTTGCAAAGTATTCGCACCATGTCTGGTATTTATTCAGTTTTAGCTAAACAATGATGTTGAGAATCCAGAATATAAACAAAGGACCCATGGGTCACGGCGCCCAGCTTAAGTTTGAAGTTTTTGCAAATGCAAAATATGAAAAATATTCTATTGTAATGTTTTTTATTTATATAAGCATATGAGAAGCTAAGAGGAAAGGGGCCCTCCTACTTGGTTATAGTAATTGATTGCAAAATAATACTCTGACAAGACTGTCATGAAGAAAAACAGTAAAAGTTTTAAAATACTGTGATGCATATGAAAATTTTACAGATGGACAGGCAAGTGGACAGAATGGACTGATACCTTTATTTCACTTTCAAGGGAATAATGCATTTAAGTTTATATATAAGCCTTTTTTTTAGCATATCCACTTTTTCCATTAATAGTTTTTATCTGATTCATTTTTTTATTTACAAGTGTTATAAATTTGTAATAAAAAAAACTGAAAATATAAGTTAAAATATTAGAATTCTAAGTTGCAATCATTAAATATCCAGATTGTAGCTCAGATTGGGTCATATTATGCATACACATATATTTTATTATTTTTAAATCAAATGTTTAAACTGAATTTAAAAGAAAATAATGCCACAACATGGCATCTACAAGATTATTCTTTGAATCCCTTTTAAAAAGTTTTGCACATTGGGGTTTTGAGTACATGCTTAATTTTATTCACATAAATAAAATAAAACATTCAGTGAATTTGATAAAATAAAAACATCTTTTCAAATAAAGTATACACACTGTTGGTTAAATGAGGGACAAACAATATAATTATGCTAATTACAATCTCAGCTATAATTAATTACTGGAATTAATAGTCAATTTTACACCTGGTGAAGTTTTACTCTTCTGAAGTAAAGCATTACTTATCTGATGAACATCCACACTTTCATAGCAATACATCACTTTGTGGACACAATTAAATGTGCACTTTAATCATTGTAACCCTGGTGGTACATTACAAAATCTAAAATGTAGCATAGCCAAGAATAAAATAAAATACAGAAAATTTTTTATAACATTCATCTGGTTTATGCACCAGCTGGGGGGGGGGAGGAGTCCAGGGCAGAGGGGAAGCCTGCTAGTAGTGACCAAGCTGAGCCAAGGCAAGCTGCCTGGGGAGGGTTACATAATGCAAGTGAAGGTTGTACTACTAGGTGGGCTAGATGTAAACAACACTTGACATGGTGTATGAAAACTTGAATAAAAGCTACTTTTTTCAAACAATTCCTTTGAAATTTCAGATTTTAAAAGATTAAATCCTTATGTATATATGCTGTGAAAATTAAATCAACAGTGCTTACAGGGAAAAAACGTGCCATTGCCAAAGTTGGACATTTAAGGTATTGATTTTTTATTTATGCTAATAACTTTTGGGTAAACAACTGAATCTTGATTAAATAAAGTTATATTCCTGAAAAAAGTCTCCAGCTTCAGCAATTCTCATGTTAAGTGAGCAAATATATTTCCTGATTTTTAAAAAACTGCATTATATTTGGGCCAATCAGATGACACCCTGTGCTGGAAGCAAAACAGTTTACCAGCCAAGCGAGGAATACACAAAGCTAATGTTGTTCATTTTGTTTTGAGTGACAGCTCATCGCC
Organism: Sipunculus nudus; assembly: GCA_026874595.1. Classification (NCBI taxonomy): domain Eukaryota; kingdom Metazoa; phylum Annelida; class Sipuncula; order Golfingiida; family Sipunculidae; genus Sipunculus; species Sipunculus nudus. Next base: position 61,330,350 of record CM049312.1, read on the forward strand.
CCAGCAACCGTTTGAACAGGCCACAGGCTCAGAGAGAATGGCCCCACATGTGGTTTCTGGGCAGAGCCTGATGCCTGTCGAGTGTTTGTTGACTTGCATTTGGTTGGCTGCTTGTCACATCAGCAGTTTTTTTAGCAGACAGGCCCATTTGCACCACCTGGTGTTTAAGTGCATCATAAACGGTGAAAGCAGGCAGCTGGAAAATCAGTAGCTTCTTTAGAAGCGCAAGATTTCCACTGCCTCGGGAGCGTAATGTAAAAATGATTCATTTAGTTTTGATTTTTAGCTATAAGTCATCTGAGCTATAGTCATGGTCCTTTGTCCGTCGTACGTCCGGCCGTTAACAGGGCACGTTTTAAAACCGTTGGACCTACGAATCTAAAATTCTGCATACCATTAGATGTCCCCAAAATCTCCTACCATACTGAAAATTGGGTCATTAGGACTTCGTTCCTTCGAGATATTAAGGAAAAACCTCCGTTTTCATACACCCCTCTGGTGCAGAGATTCAGGATACAAGGTCAAAACAAACAGCGCTTAAGGTATAGGTAGTTGGCCTATGTGTGAAGCGCTGTGTAAAGAGCGTAATTGACACAGATCCCCTTGGACCCTCCAAAATCCCAGGTGACTCTCCAGATTTTTGGCCTGGGCATCCTGAACTCTCTAACTTTTCTTCCTGTTGATAGTCCTGATATATATTATGGTTGGCTTTTTGTTCAGGAGGGTTTCAAACTGGTGATATTCACAAAAAGGAAAATTATCATGAAAATTAATACTTTGTGAAGAAGACGCCTCATTTACACAGGTGGATGGTCATTTTTAATATAGCCTCGTTGGCATATTATGATTGCAATTCATATAATTGTAATTATATAATAGTGAACAATTACATATATTTTGTTAAATGTTAATCAAATGGATATAAAAAAAAATACAGATCTTTTATATTATCTTCTTACAAGAATTTCTACTCACTGTCATATTGTGGATCCTCATTAAATTGATAAGAGTTTAGTGATGTGATAATGGATATACTATTGTAGGTTACTGCATGGTAAGATCGCAAAAATGGAACTCTTGTGATATAATGAAAATGTTAAAATCCCCCAAAAAATTTGGTTCACAACCACAGTTACCTTGCATAATACCGTAGTATAGAAAGCCAATAAAAAGTACAAAGTTCTTACTGAAAAACCTACTGCCCTCCTTTAGAAAAATTAAAAGTTATTTTTAGGCCTACATATGTATTATCATGAACACAGAGGTATTACAATAAAAATCATAATCTTAGAAAAAGAGAAGGATTTTCATAAACTTTACCTCTATAGCATATCCAAGTTCAATCTGATATAGGATAAAGGAGACGAGATTACCGCCAGTAACTACATTATGTACCACCAGGTGGCCCCCGTAGTATAATGTTGCTACCACCAGAGACAGAGCAAAGAGCTGAAATGAACAAGGACATCATATAACAGAAGAACTCAGAATTGCAGTTTTAAGATTGAAGTATAATCTTTTACATAAAGAAACAGTCATAACATTAGTACAGGTAGTCATGATTACATTGAATGCACCCATGTATTCCAAAATTTAAATTGCCAATTACAGCAAAGCAAATTGAATATGAAAAGAATATTTGGAGAAGAAATATAATAGCCAACAGAGGTCCATGAAATGACCTATCAGAGTAAATCTTATACTTATTTGAGGGGGGGGGGGGGGGACTATGCCTGGTCTATATTTCAGAGTACTTTGACTTCAAAACAATAAGAAAGACTTGGTAGTTGGAGGAATGGCTCCTGCAACCTTTGACCTAAGACTTTTAATACTGTTGCCTTTGTATAAAAAAAAGTATCCCAGAAAACATGCCGACATGGATACTGGTACAGACTACACATGTTCTGTTTGGGAGAGCTCTGCAAATTTTGTTTTTGTCAGATGATTGACTGTTTACAATGCCAACAGTCACCTGATTGGTTGCTCATTGGTCCAATGCTTATGATTATTCATTGAATGAATATGCGATTAAGGTCACATAGAGTTCATGGACAGGTCAATTCATTTAGAACTTGAGATAATATTTGGACAAATTTATGAAGGGAATGAATTTGGCAGCATCCATATCCAGATAAATGCAAAAATTCAACTGATCTGCCCCCAAATTTAAATTAAATTTCCCCCTCCCTATCGGTTGAAATTTGTGTACCAAATCTTAGGAAGAATATGCAGTTCTTCAGAAGTTATCAAATACAGAAGAAATCCAAGACAAAATGAGCTATTGTTTGGCTGATTTTACTTTGAAAGTTATTAGTTTTTAACTCATATGACAACTTCATTGAAACAACTTGCATATCAATTTTGAGATAAAAATATGGTACTTCAAAAATTACTTAATTAATTACATTTATATTTATACTTATTTGAACTTAAAGATTAAGGTCACAATCACTGGTTTTCAAACTTGTGCGAGATATTGGAAGAAACACTTAAAATTAATGTAAAATATCATGAAATATTAAGAACTGTGGAAAAACGGATATACAAAACAGGGAAAACATGGCCTATTAAAATAGGTCTTACATTACCTCTTCACACCAAATGTATCCTGCATAGGCAAAAGACTCTTTGACCTTGAGTTTGTAGGTTATACGTAGTTTCTCACGATACCGCTGGGCTTCCTGGCCCTCATTGGCAAAACTCCTCACAGTGCGCATCGTGGAACATGTCTCATCAGCTACCTCATTGGCCTTTGCTAATGAATCTTGAACCTTTTCTGAGAGGGCCTGGTAAAATGGAAAAATATATGTCAATATAAGTGGTCCATCGGCCATGGTGCTCAGCTCAATCTGTATGAATATTATAGGGGTCCAATCACCTATACAGCATGTATTTAAGTGCTTAAAACAGCAAGTGTTTAAAACAGTGGACCAGGCGTGATCACAGGTGTCAAAATAAACACAGCCCTTGTGTCGCCTGGCCACAAAAGTGTAAAACAGGAGATGCCCTGACTGACTTGGCCCAAAAAATGCAATACATGATCCTGCTGGCTGAAACATCTCGTATTGTGGCTCTGCGTTGGACCTACAGTCACATGGCATTCTTATGGTAAACAGACACACGTGGACTGTGTTTACCAACATGTCGTATGTGAAGTACTAAGACTGTGTGCTACTATGGTTTTGCTGGAAAACTTTTATAAATAGTAAAACTGAACTGATAGTGTGAAATAATTGGCATAATATTGCTCCTGATTATGTCCCTTAAAAGGTACATAAACAATTGCAATAATGTGTGTATTGTCTCACTCCATACTAAAGTTTATTCTGGCTGAATTCAAAAGTTTCTTAGCAAAATAAATCCAGCACACCAACTTATTATCTCCAATTCAGCTGGTTTATGTTTTAATGTTTGTGGGTGTGAATAAACACAGTCCACATGATCCTGTTTTCCATTACAAAACTAGATGACCACAGGTCTGAGCTTTCACACGCATGACAACTCCTAACCAAGAAAAAATAACATGAGGAAGAAACAAGGAAGAACTTGTATTTATTATTATTATTATTTATTATTTTATTATTTTAGTATATTAAAGTGCCAAATTTACTATATTAAAATACAATAGCTCTAAGGCACTGTAAACAGTAAAATACATTAAGATGATTAAAAAAAGAAATTTGAGTGACAGATAATACAATTAAAATGACTAAAAAATAGATATGCAGAAAACTAAATAATCGAGAATCCAAACAAAGTAGATGATAACGGCTAATAATATGCCAACTGGAAAAGGTGTGTTTTTAGTAGTCTTTTGAAACACGGGGCACTTAAGGCATCATTGATATGTTGAGGAAGATTATTCCAGAGGATAGCGGAGGAGTATCTAAATGATCTCTTTCGGTACCTCAATGAGAGATTTATTGGCCGACCTCGGGGCACGCACCGGGCAATACTCCTTAATCATATCAGCAAGGTATGGAGGTGCCAAGCCATGAAGGTAAGCAACAGTATTTTAAAACAAGGTCTGTACTCCACCAGCAGCCAATGTAGCTCCATAAGTACCAGTGAGATGTGAGCTCGCCGCTGGGTGAATGTGATAAACTTTCAAACTGGAGATATGATACAATTCACACTAGCAAACATTTACATATCAAACTAACATCTCATTTGGATATTTCACATTGGCATCCCTACTTATCTGACAATGGCAATCTTATATTTCAAAACTGGCGTCCATAAACCACAAACAAGCATACCTTTCACACTGATAACATATCTCACCTTGTCAAACTGAGGTCTCACACTACCATTATTATACATTTAACACTGACATCCTAATATCTCACAATGACATCCTTACTTATCTAACAACAACATCCTGATATATCACATACAGACATCCTTAAATAACTAACATCAATATCTTGACATGTCTCATAATGGTATCCCTGTATATCTAACAAAAGCATCCTTTCTCACATTTGTGTCTTTTTTATTAATACTGGCATTTCAAGCCAGTATTTTCATATATTCTACCTCACACACACATCATGATATAATAATAACTCATATCTCAAACTTAAAGGGGATAACTAAAATCCCAAACTGGCATCTTAAAGGGTTCTAACCTGACATCTGACGTCTGGTAGTGACCTTTCAACTTCAGCACATATTCAACAAACCACCTTAGGTTGCATGTTTTTTTTTCTGTTTGTAAACGTTTGTCGCAGATCTTCTGTGTTTACAAACAGCTTGTTAATAAACAAGCTCATACGTCCATTATAAAGGTGTTCCAAGAACTTAAATCAAATTCTGGCTTTAACATATCTCACTGTGGTATATCCTTACAAATTTGATTTATTTTTACATATTTAATACTATGTGAAAAAAGGTATAGTCACTGGACATTGTATACTAAACTGAACTGATATATCAATATGCACCTTTGCTTTCATACGCAAATTTTTAAACAAACATAAATGCTTTAACTTTATGGATTTCAGCCTGGCTTTGAGGGAGTTATTATCATTGAGTGTGTGTGTTATGTTGGTGCATGCCTGCTCTGAGTGACCTTGGGCTGACCACTACTGACCTTGTAATATTTCCCATACACTTCAGACACCACCATGATGATAGGTAGGCCAATCACAGTCACTAAGCTCAGTCTCCATGACAACCGGAACATGAAAATGCACACTCCCACTGTAAGAAAACAACACTTTAAGAATTTTGTTAACAATATTAAAATGATAATTATTAACGATGATCAAACTTATTCTGAAGAGTATAGGGGTAAATATTTGAAATTGTGTTTTTCTGACTAACTCACAACATTCCGCCAGATGTAGTTTCCGCTAAAAACTAACCTCTTCCCGTTAGGCAAGGTGGGATGGCTGGGACTACTCGTCTTAAAATCATACTTTAAAATTATAATTTGTTAAATTTCAAGGAAACAATTTTGTTTACATTTCACATGCACATGCTTACAAAATATTACTTATGCTGTTAAGTCCTTAGAATAAAACCACCCATGTTTATGTAATTTGTCTTGAGACTATTATCCAATGTTCTTGAATGGACTGCATTACCCTCTTCATTACATTTATATCTATGCATCTGTATATTTAGAAGCAGCAGTGCATTGTGGGGGATTAGACTGTGATGCCCACAAATCCTAAACAGCAGAGTCATACTTTTATGTGTCTGATTCTGCACAGTGTGGACTAAGGCTGTATCCGCAGTTGGTTCACATCTAAATTGGTTTTTATTAAACTGGTTTTCTTTATTCTTGATGTAGTCTGCTTTGCATCTCCACTGTAATTCGCCTTACAATGCCTTAATCATTTCATACAACATTACTTGCTGTCTGCACTTAGTTCATAATCTGATTCAGGCCTGCAACTGAGCACTTCCTCACACAACATGCTTGGGCAACATAAAGGGTAATAAATTTTCAGACAGACACACCAAAAACTCACTCCAAAACCTATCACAACCAAGGTATGCATGAGAGCAATCACTGACCCAAATTTGAATGAAATTGGATAATATTAAGGAAAGTTATCACATGCAAACAAAAACCTGACGAACGGACAGAGGGACAGACAGACCCAAATCAATGTCCCCTGTTCTGCAGAAGCGGGGGACAATAACAGGAATTCAAGACAATCAGTGAAGAGTATGAGCCCAGAAAGTTGTTCCTGGCTCAGTTATATTTACACAAAAGCATGGAATTACTTTTATATTTCTTTTTTTTTTTGGATTTGTCCATGTCCTGTTGGTGGCACCATCTTGGGAATGAGGATGAAGGTAATCATATGACAAGAACCAGAAATCTGCATTCTAAGGAATGCAAGCCTCTGCCATGTGGGAGGTCCCTTCTATGGGATGCTCCAAGAAAAGAGTGCATGTTCACATTCACTTATTCAGCCCATATTCCCAGGTTCATTCATGCGCAAGTAACGTTACATTTGTGAATATTCCTTGATGACTTTCTTGAATCTGGATCACCTGCCAGATCCACACCAAAATATGATCAATTCTTCATTGGCCCATTCCTGAAATGCCCTGAAAATATCATTAGATTCTGTTCATGACTGCACAAGTTTTGTTGTGAACAAACACACAAATACAGACACAAACACACTCAAAGGGGGATTAATGCATACCCACCTGGCGGTGGCAACAATTCAAATAGGACAGAGCATTTAATAAGACTTCAATGTCACCAAGTGTGAGGAGACTTTGGTGAGTGAATGGTTGGCAAAAGTGTGAGGTCATACTGTAGTTTATATAAAATACTTACCTGTCTTTACCATGTTTCTGAGGAAAATGTTGATATTCAACCCCAGGGCCTCAGACATGGTTGTAGTATCAGAGGTCAGCCTAGAGGTCAAATCCCCTGTTTAATAAGACAAATAATAACCTAATAATGAAAAAGAATCATCCTTTAGAGACAAAGGGTCATTCATAAAAACATGTCCCCTCTTCATCATCCCTTGGCATAAACTTTTTACTTTACAATACTTCTTTTGCTTTACTTTCAGTACTTCCAAGAAACCAATTCCATGGATGAGGAGCCAATTAACAGCTGCAGGGCTCCTACCAGACTGCTGAAGAAATATAGGAATTTAATAGCAGGATCCAAGACAAAAATACAGGAAATTATATGAATTTTCAGCCAAAATATAGGAAAAATGTAGGAGTTTTTATCGCACAGTTGTGGGCTGCAGCGTAAATTATTATGACCATCTATCCACAATGCAACTTCTGAAAGTTTATTAAATGACCTATCCATGAACTCTATGTGACCTTAATCACATATTCATTCAATGAATAATCATAAGCATTAGAGTAACAAGCAACCAATCAGGTAACTGTAAACATTGTAAAGCATTAATCATCCATCAAAAACAAAATTTGCATAATTTGACAGAGCTCTGTCAAACGGAACACGTGAAGTCTGTACCAGTAACCATGTTGGCATTTTTTCCAGGAGATTTTTTTTATAAAAAGGAGAGGAGACAGTATAAAAAGTTCTATAGAATAGAGGACAGCAATACCAGTTTATGACATCAGTAAATGGGATATTCATAGGTCGACCTTTGTGACATCATTATTATGTTGTAAGTAGCTCTCACCAACATGGGCATGGTAGACCTTCCGTGTAGGAGTGTTTTTGGGGCTCATTATAATAATTAGGTTAAAAGGGTGGAGCATTTGGGCTATGGTTGATAGGTCAATTGGTTTAGAGGTCTGTAATTGTATGACTGCATTACAAAGAGCTGCATGTTCTCAAATAGAATACGGGTAGTCCACAAGCGACTACGTGTATCCGCTAAAATCAGAGTAGGACGGGTGAAGTGAGGCATGGATTGAGTGGCAAGGGGAAATAGAGTTACATGTGTTACATATTAGAATGGATGTCTGCCATGTAAACATGATTGTAGGTGGTGCCACCTGTTATTTGAACGAGAAACTATCCAAGATGTATACACATGCAAAATTTCAGGTGGAAAAGTCAAACCACTGCAGAGATATGAGTGATTTTATCCCACAGTAGACAAACAGATGGACGCTGTGCAAAAAAGGGCTGCAGGTGGCGCCACCATTTTTGTTTATGTTATAAAGCTATCCAAGGGCTACATTTGTGTAAAAACTTTTTTCCTGATTGGTCGAACGAGTCTGGAGATATAAGCATGGATGTCTACAACGTGAACGTGAATGTAGGCGGTGCCACCTGTCATAAAATCAAGAAAGCTATGCGGGATGTATATGCATGCCAAATTTCAGGTAATTTGGTCAAACCACTGCAGAGATATGAGTGAACTCACCCAAGGCAGACAAACAGATGGATGCTGTGCAAAAATTACTGCAGGTGGCGCCACCAATTTTGTGTACGTTATAAAGCTATCCAAGAGCTAAATTTGTGTAAATTTTTTTTTCCTGATCAGTCAAACGGTTCCCGAGATATGAGCTTGGATGTCTGCAGCGTGAATGTGAATGTAGGTCATGCCACCTGTCATAAAATCAAGAAAGCTATCTAGGATGTATACGCATGCAAAATTTCAGGTGAATTAGTCAAACCACTGCAGAGATATGAGTGATTTTAACCCAAGGCAGATGAACAGATGGACACTGTGCAAATATGGTTGCAGGTAGCGCCACCATTTTTGTGTATGTTATAAAGCTATCCAAGGGCTACATTTGTACAAATTTGTTTTCCTGATCGGTCAAACGGTTCCTGAGATATGTGGGTTTATGTGTGGAAACATCAGACAAATGGACGCTGGGCAGAGAGGAAAGGTAAGAGGTCAAGGTCAATTGGTTAGGCACCAGCTCACATGAGACCCGATAATTGGTGTAAGTTTCGGAAAAATCTGTCCAGTAGTCTCAGGAGTTCTCCGGAAACGAATGACGGTGGCGGCGGAACCCGGTCAAAAACACAGTATCTGCAAAACTTCGTTTTGGCGGATACAATAATTATAAGTTTATATAACAATAATGATCCACTAATAACAAAATCATATTGGAAATGTGAGTGTATAGTTAAATTTATATAGGAAAATATAGGAGATTAAGGCCTAAATGCTTGAAATTATAGGAGACAATTTTTATTGGAAAATATTGGAAGATATAAGAAATTTATATCACTGGAAGCCCAGCAGCTGTCATCCTGTCTGATAATCTCAATATATTTCTTGCCTCAGTTTTATACTTACAGGTCTCTAGCTATTAGATCTACATGACTTCAATTTCATAATATGTTGTTGAGTCCTATAATACTGATGGGTTAATTGCATTTCTCCAAATTAATTTAAGTGCATGTATAGAAAATCACAAAATTCATTCCAGGAAAGTAAATGAACCTTAAATGAAGTAGATAAATAAGATATTGTATGAGGTCTATAGCACACAGCCCTGAACTTTAGTGTACTGGTAATGCACCAGATTGTTATAATGTACGTACCTGTCTTGGTAACATCATAGAAACCAATCTCCTGTTGGACAAGACATGAGAACAGTTCATTTCTGATGCGGATGTTAAGCCTAGCTATGGCAAGTGAAAACATTCCTCCCCTACAACCTGAGGCAATGGCACTGAAAGGAGATAGATCTTTATTTGTCATACTGTAACCAGCATGTAGGCTTATGCACACTATCAGTGAACAATAAGTTAATAACAATGCTAGGTTTGCCTGTCTGTGAAAAAAATAACAGAAGCAAGCATTTATAGGCATTAAGCAGAACTTGGTTGTGATACAAGCCATATGAGGGAATGTACTGCAAGGGTCATCCATCCTGTTGCACAGACATTGTGGTAAACAGCAGGTAACCTTAACATCAGGTTACAGGTTATGATTTAACACAAAAGAATACATATGAACTCAAAAAACCAAACTGGAAATCTCTCACATTGGTAAAGAGTCATTTCCTGTTTTGTAAACAAGCTGGCTGTCATTCATCCCAGCCAGGCTTGTATTCATACAGTCAGAAATTCAACAAACATGCAGAGTGAGTTACCAATATGCTGAGTTGAAACATGGTTGATGTTGTTAGAAAGTATACTAAAGAGCTAATGATTGGTCTGTTTATGTCAAGTGACAGCGTACTTGAAGGTACAGTGAGGTCCTGGACGCAAGATGTAAAGGCACTCTGCTATGTTTATGTTGGTGCCATTAATTGCCCCTGGTCCACTCTTTTTAACTTTCATGTACAGGAGTAAGCCAACAGTGTCAGTACAATATTTTGGCAAGTAGAATTTTATTTTAAATTGAATATGCTATTTTTTTGTGTTGAACATGCCTTGCATATGATTAGGTCCCTTTAAGAATACATTGTATTTTCCCAATGTTCTTCATAAGGAGACTTAAACTGTACATTTCAAAACATGTGACTGCAATACATCTTGTTTGAATTACCTTTTTTTTAAATGTTATCCTAACAAATCTTTTTAATAAGACTTATCAAGTACCTTCAGATAAAGGCTGCTGAAGTATATCTCAGTTACATTTGCTATTTTTAGAGAATATTTTCTTTATGTAATTTATAGAAAAAAAAACACATCCAATACCTTCCTATACAGATAACAGTCATTTTGATGATTGCTGATGTGAACTTCTGCTCTGACTTTTCAATGGCTATGGCATCAATGACTTGCCCAGTGTAGAATGGGATAAAGATTTCACCTGGAAATATACATTCAAATGGTAGCTACATTCAATCATAGTCATTTCAAACATAATATAAATTTCAACATAGGAATATTTTTAGTTGAGTTAAACCAGAAGCATTTTGAAGTGTTATAAAAAATCCAAATACCTGTATCTTTATTCATAATACAGACCTGTACCTTAGATAAAAGAACATCTAGCCTACAGTTAAGAATTCAATCTGGTGTGCATTAATGGTTTATACTCCAATTCCAGGGGAGATAGGGCTAGGGGGTTTAACCTTCTTGTGATGAAAATTACCCTAATTTGCCCTGTTCAGCCCATATTCTTAAGACTAAATATATCCTCCATCAGTACAGGACCTATTTAGGGTTTTAGTTACTCTTTGTAAATGGTCAACCCTCCCTCTCCCAAAAGTCCTGGATCCACCCCCTGTATTCCACATATAGATTGGATTATTGTATGAGCTGGTCTCCAGCATGGAATCAGTACAATAACAAGCAAACATCATTCAAGTATAAACATCAATATTCAATTTAAGTTAATTTTTCATTTCATAATTAACTTTAGCCATTTTGTCAGCATTTGGGGTGTACACATCTGTTACGGGCTATACCACAAAAAAAGTAAGACTATACTATGAAACAAAGTAAATGTAAGGCAAAAAAAAAAAACAATCCAGGGTCATGACGCTCAGCTGACTAGGAAAACATTCACAAAAGGAATTTTATCAATGCCAAATTTTGTAGGTGGTATCCCCATTCAATTTAAGCATAGCTCAGAGGATATGGGTAACAGAGACCTATAATTTCAGGTTTCCAAGCAGATTTTTCAAGGACCTCCCTGGATGTCAAGTTAGAAGATTCTAGGTCCAATGGTTACAATTTGTGCCCTGTTAACAGGTGACCACATCTTTGAAGGTCCATAAAATAGAGAAAAAAATTGTTAAAAATTTGTAAAGAAACTGGTGGTGCCACTAGTCTATAGGAACTAATGAAAGACTCCATGATCAATAAGCATGCAAAGAATCATGGTGATAAGTGCATTAGTTGTTCAGATAATTGAGCTTTTTTTATCTTATATTAAATTATTCTAAGGGATATTTCTGAGCCCAGTAGCTTGGAGGATATGGGTTATAGAGACCTAATTTTAGGGTTCACATGAGACTTCTCATGAATCTAACTGGATGTCAGCTTAGAAAATTCTCGATCCAGTAATTAGGATTTGTGCCCTGTTAAGAGATGAACGAATCTTAAGAGGTCTCAAAATAATGAAAAAAATTTATAAAAATTGAAATAATACAGGTGGCAACACCAGACTGCAGAAACTGATGAAAATTTCCATGATCAATATCCATGCAAATAATCATGGTGATCAGTGCAATAGTTGTTCAGATACTTGCGCTTTTGTATCAATTTCCATTATTCTGGGGGGGGGGGGGGGACTTCAGAGCCCCATAGCTCAAAGAAATATGGGTAACAGAGACCTAAATCCAGGTTTTCAAAGAGATTATTCATGGACCTCTCTGGATCTTAAGTTAAAAGATTCCAGGTCTAGCAGTTATCATTTGTGCCCTGTTAATGGACAGACAGCCGGACGGGCAAAGAGTAATCGCTATAGCTCAGATGACTTACAGTCAGCTGAGCTAAAAATAAAAGGTATGGTTCTCAGGCACCGCCTGTGTCAATTTTAAACCCCTGCATCAAATATTTTTATAATTTTATTTAGATTTTCAACAGAGACTTACCAATTTTGAGCTCCAGCCGCCCGGACATTTCTTTCAAGAAGATAAAATCATACAATTTTGAAAAAATTCCCTTTGTTATGTAATGCATTTACTTGTTTAGCAAAATAAATCTGTTAATATTCTGCTTTTCCCTTACCATTTGACATTTTTATTAAAACATACGAACAGTTAAAAAAAAAAACGCCTATATGCATTGATCCTGAAAAATAAGTGCCTGAGAAACAAACTTTTTTTGGGCCTAATCAACATTAACATGGTTACTTACATGCTGAAGCTATGAGCAAGAAGAAGAAGCCAATGAGAATGTAGTGAAGATCGTGGCGGGAATACTTTAATAATCTAGAAATGTTCGCCTTCCCTCCCTCTTCATCCTCTGTCTTCTCCATCTTCGTATCCGAGGTACATTCGTTATCACAGGTGCTGTTACCCGTAAGTGGTTCTCTTTCCTCCGACGTACTGTTAATGGCCTCTGGGTGACCTTGGACTTGAGAAATTTTGATTTCGCTCATTAGATTGAAGAGGACATAAAATGTTACCGCGGCAACAAAGCTCCACGCCAACAAACTCCATAACCAAGGTTTATGCAAATCACTTATGACATCATTATAAAGCAGCAACTTGACCAATGGGTAAGCCCACATGAGGATCCCTATGGTAACAACAACTGGGTCAATGACCTTCAGCCGACTTGGACCTTCTGCAGGATTTCGACATACTCCTATAGAGCAGCCCAACAAAAAACAGGTTCTTACAACAGACAAACACCACAGATCAAACACAGACGTGTAGACAGAGAACGGACTGAGTGATGAGGTAAACTGGTACCAATAGTCGCCGCCATGTCCAAACAGTACTGTCGATACAACAGCATCAGTGACAGCAAATATCACAGCTGATATCACCCTTTTATTGGCCATGATGATCTGTATACCTCTGGTGAAGTAAAAATTTCCTAAAAACGTAAATTTAATTTATTTCCTAGAATATAACATATATTTCTCAGCATTGATTATCCTTCATGTGGCTCAGGGATCAAAGGTAGCATCACCATGGCAATCATCTTTTTATGAAGCTCTTTCCATAAGGATTGATTTGTAAATTTGGTGTGTGTTCATTTTTCTTAACTGACAGCCCTTTCATCTTCAAAATGTCTTTCTTTTCCTCTTCTTCACTTTCAGGAACAGTCAGTCTGAAACAAAGGATGAAAAGATGTCCAGAAACATACAAACCCTAACATCAAGTAATAACTGTTGTTTACTGAGTAACTAATTTTAACTAATGAACACCATTATGAAGAAAAACTATTTGAATATTAACAAAAAAAAAACAAAATTTCTGAAAGCAAATTATATACAAATGATATACCATGACTGATATATGGCTGGCAATATTATGATACTGGTAATTAGTAATTATTATAAAACATGATTACTAAAGAGTAGTGTTACATAATTTCAACCAGGTAAACCATCCATCGTTTGATTCTGTTAATGAAATGAAAGGGCTTATTTCTTTTAATTTAGATGTTCTGAAAAATCTTTTACATGTGAAATATAATTATGTATATTAATATACATGCCTATGGGTCATATTGTTCAGTTCAAAAGGCATGATCAGATTGAGTGGCTCTGGTATCTGATCCATATCTTTGGAAATTTCTGCTTATCAGTTATGACCAGCCAGATGGCCAAAAGGATGTTGGATGATTCCCATAAGTCAGATCACTTTCACCTGAGCTAAATGCATATATTACCATTTGCGGATTTCATACATATCATAACAATTCTGATCAATGATATGTTATTGCTTAATTTTCATCCATTCAGTATAACTAGACAAAGTACAGATATAAAAGTTATCTCAACATTTAGTGAAATTAAATTTGCTCCTAAAGCCATGTACAAGTATGCATCAGTACCAAATTAAATCCTAGAATGTAAATAAACAAGTAAATTCAAGAAATTTATGTCTCCCACTTCCACTTTCAAGTCTGGGATGATTTTAAATTCTGTGGTGGCTAAGTGCAAAAGTTTTAACCACGGTCAACAGATGGCAGCACCTGGCAGTTACTGCATAAAATTCAAGTACATAATGTCCCTTGCAGAGTGATATCTGTGGGTGATTAGTGACACTAAATGTGCTGATTCATCATATAAATAACTAGAATACGGGTAATCAACAAGCAACTTTGTGTATCTGCCGAAATCAGAGTGGGATGGGTGAAGTTAGGCATGGATTGAGTGGCAAGGGGAAAAAGAGTGAGGTGTGTTGCATATTAGGATGGATGTCTGCAGCCGAAATGTGCATGTAGGTGGCACCACCTGCCACAAAATCAAGAAAGCTAACCAAGATCTTTACATATGCAAAATTGTAGGCAGATATGTCAAACCACTGCTTGAATATGAGTGATTTTATCCCACAGCAGACAAACAGAAGGACGTTATGCAAAAATGGTTGCAGGTGGCACCAAAAATTTTGTGTATGATGAAGAGCTATGTGAGATCTATACACATTCTAAATTTCAGGAGGATATGTCAAACCAGTCCTGAGATATAAGCCTGGATGTCTGCAGTCTGAACGTGAATGTAGGTGGCGTCACCTGCCACAAAATCCAGAAAGCTATCGAAGATGTATATACATGCAAAATTTAGACAGATAAGTCAAACTACTGCCTAGATATGAGTGATTTTATCCAATGGCAGACAAACATATGGTCACTGTGCAAAAATGGTTGCAAGTGGCCCCACCAGTTTGGCTTATGATAAAGAGCAATGTTAGGTCTATACACATGCAAAATTTCAGGAGGATATGTCAAACCAGTCCTGAGATATTAGCCTGGATGTCTGCAGCCTGAACATGAACTTAGGTAGCACCACCTGTCATAAAATCAAGAAAGCTATCCAGGATGTATACACATGCAAAATTTCAAGTGGATAAGTCCAACCAATGCAGAGATATGAAAGATTTTATCCCAAGGTGGATGAACAGATGGACGCTGTGCAAAAATGGTTGTAGGTGGACCCACCATTTTTGTGCATGTTAAAAAGCTATCCATGGGCTATACATTTGTGTAAAATTTTTAGCCTGATTGGTCAAATGAGTCTGAAGATATATGGGTTAATGTGTCAAAATAGACGCACAGATGGCCACACTGGAGAGGAAAGGTCAGAGGTCAATGCAAAATATTTTGGCACCAGTTCACATGTGACCCAGTCAATAACCCAAACTTGAATGAAATCAGATTATATTTAGGAAAGTTATCACACAGAAATGAAAACCTGACAGAAGGACAGATAGACACAAGGACAGACAAACCCAAATCAATGTCCCCTGTTCGAAGGAAGCGGGGGACAATAAACTGACTGCAAGCACTGGTCAGAGAGAACTGTACTTTTTATCCCAGAAATACTTTTAAGCCTTCTCCTCAATAACTGCATATGTGTCCTCACTTGACACATTTATATGTACCCATATAGTGTCTGCTTAATACTATCATTTATCTTATAAAACAAAAGCTCTTTCAGACACTGAACCTTCAGTTACAAATATCTGCACAGATAAATGTATTTTCAATACAATATATCACATTATCTTATCAATGTCCTAACATGTGAATGACAGATGAAGAAGACTGACAGAACAAGAGTTAGACTTTGCTCAGGATAAAAACATATTTGTTCATCCACAAGCTTGATTTATCTTTTATTTCTCTTTGTAGACGGCTCTCTAGAGAAGTATCCTTTATTTTCTGGCCAAACTAATTAAAAGAGCATTTTTCTTCATAATAACTAATTTATTCAAATTTAAATAAGTTTTATCCATGGAATGTACATCATGCCTTGACCATTGTCAATGCTTAAACCTCACTCAAGAGGCTTCCATACCTCACTCCAGGTGCTACCATACCTCACTACAGGTGCTATTATTCTTCACTCCAGGTGCTACCAGACTTCACTCCAGGTGCTACCATACTTCACTCCAGGTGCTATTATTCTTCACTCCAGGTGCAACCATACTTCACTCCAGGTGCTACCATACTTCACTCCAGGTGCTACCATTCTTCACTCCAGGTTCTATTATTCTTCACTCCAGGTGCTACCATACTTCACTCCAGGTGCTATCATACCTCACTCCAGGTGCTACCATTCTTCACTACAGGTGCTACCATACCTCACTCCAGGTGCTATTATTCTTCACTCCAGGTGCTACCATACCTCACTCCAGGTGCTACCATACTTCATTCCAGGTGCTATTATTCTTCACTCCAGGTGCTACCATACCTCACTACAGGTGCTATTATTCTTCACTCCAGGTGCTACCGTACCTCACTACAGGTGCTACCATACTTCACTCCAGGTGCTACCATACTTCACTCCAGGTGCTATTATTCTTCACTCCAGGTGCTATTATTCTTCACTCCAGGTGCTACCATACCTCACTACAGGTGCTATTATTCTTCACTCCAGGTGCTACCATACTTCACTCCAGGTGCTACCATACTTCACTCCAGGTGCTATTATTCTTCACTCCAGGTGCAACCATACTTCACTCCAGGTGCTACCATACTTCACTCCAGGTGCTACCATTCTTCACTCGAGGTGCTATTATTCTTCACTCCAGGTGCTACCATACTTCACTCCAGGTGCTATCATACCTCACTCCAGGTGCTACCATACCTCACTACAGGTGCTACCATACCTCACTCCAGGTGCTATTATTCTTCACTCCAGGTGCTACCATACCTCACTCCAGGTTCTACCATACTTCATTCCAGGTGCTATTATTCTTCACTCCAGGTGCTACCATACCTCACTACAGGTGCTATTATTCTTCGCTCCAGGTGCTACCGTACCTCACTACAGGTGCTACCATACTTCACTCCAGGTGCTACCATACTTCACTCCAGGTGCTATTATTCTTCACTCCAGGTGCTATTATTCTTCACTCCAGGTGCTACCATACCTCACTACAGGTGCTATTATTCTTCACTCCAGGTGCATCCATACTTCACTCCAGGTGCTGTTATTCTTCACTCCAGGTGCTACCATACCTCACTACAGGTGCTACCATACTTCACTCCAGGTGCTACCATACTTCACTCCAGGTGCTATTATTCTTCACTCCAGGTGCTACCATACTTCACTCCAGGTGCTACCATACTTCACTCCAGGTGCTATCATACCTCACTCCAGGTGCTACCATACCTCACTACAGGTGCTACCATACCTCACTCCAGGTGCTATTATTCTTCACTCCAGGTGCTATTATTCTTCACTCCAGGTACTACCATATCTCACTACAGGAGCTATTATTCTTCACTCCAGGTGCTACCATACTTCACTCCAGGTTCTACCATACTTCATTCCAGGTGCTATTATTCTTCACTCCAGGTGCTACCATACCTCACTACAGGTGCTATTATTCTTCGCTCCAGGTGCTACCGTACCTCACTACAGGTGCTACCATACTTCACTCCAGGTGCTACCATACTTCACTCCAGGTGCTATTATTCTTAACTCCAGGTGCTATTATTCTTCACTCCAGGTGCTACCATACCTCACTACAGGTGCTATTATTCTTCACTCCAGGTGCATCCATACTTCACTCCAGGTGCTATTATTCTTCACTCCAGGTGCTACCATACCTCACTACAGGTGCTACCATACTTCACTCCAGGTGCTACCATACTTCACTCCAGGTGCTATTATTCTTCACTCCAGGTGCTACCATACTTCACTCCAGGTGCTACCATACTTCACTCCAGGTGCTATCATACCTCACTCCAGGTGCTACCATACCTCACTACAGGTGCTACCATACCTCACTCCAGGTGCTATTATTCTTCACTCCAGGTGCTATTATTCTTCACTCCAGGTACTACCATATCTCACTACAGGAGCTATTATTCTTCACTCCAGGTGCTACCATACTTCACTCCAGGTGCTACCATACTTCACTCCAGGTGCTATTATTCTTCACTCCAGGTGCTACCATACCTCACTCCAGGTGCTACCATACTTCACTCCAGGTGCTATTATTCTTCACTCCAGGTGCTACCATACCTCACTACAGGTGCTACCATACTTCACTCCAGGTGCTACCATACTTCACTCCAGGTGCTATTATTCTTCACTCCAGGTGCTACCATACTTCACTCCAGGTGCTACCATACTTCACTCCAGGTGCTACCATACTTCACTCCAGGTGTTACCATACCTCACTCCAGGTGCTATCATACCTTACTCCAGGTGCTATCATTCTTCACTCCAGGTGCTATCATTCTTCACTCCAGGTGCTATCATTCTTCACTCCAGGTGCTATCATACCTCACTCCAAGTGCTATCATACCTCACTCCAGGTGCTATCATACCTCACTCCAGGTGCTATCATTCTTCACTCCAGGTGCTATCATTCTTCACTCCAGGTGCTATCATTCTTCACTCCAGGTGCTATCATTCTTCACTCCAGGTGCTATCATACCTCACTCCAAGTGCTATCATACCTCACTCCAGGTGCTATCATACCTCACTCCAGGTGCTGTCATACTTCACTCCAGGTGCTATCATTCTTCACTCCAGGTGCTATCATTCTTCACTCCAGGTGCTATCATTCTTCACTCCAGGTGCTATCATTCTTCACTCCAGGTGCTATCATTCTTCAATCCAGGTGCTATGATACCTCACTCCAGGTGCTATCATTCTTCACTCCAGGTGCTATCATTCTTCACTCCAGGTGTACCAGTCAAACTATCAGGCACATACCCAGCTCTATACTGTTTGAAATTAAATTGTACTACAGTGACCAGACATGTTTGTGAAATTCTACAAAAATTGCAAAGTTTTCTTAATTATTTAAGTATGCAATATTGTAGTCCACATCTCTGAGTCCGGGATGGTCAAGTCCAAGTCAGAGGCCTTTAGGTTCTAGTCCAAGTCCAGCTTCTTTTAGTTTGATTCTTTTAGAAAGCAAATCCAAGTCTCAGCTAAAAAAAAAAGTTTGTATATATCTCATTCAATGTGGTATGTCTTGCAATCTTAATGTCAGACCTTTGGTGACAAAGATTTTTTCTAATGGACCCAAGATGGATAGGGCATGATTTCTCAAGTCTTGAACTCCAAGTGTGCTTAAAAGTCTGAGCAGGAACCTACGAGTGAACATCAAAGTCTAATTCACTGAAAAGGTGGATTAAGTCCAGAATTGAATCAAAGTCCACACTTGAGTCCTACATCTCTGTTTGTAAGCTTATAAAAGTTCTGAATTTTATTGTACATTTTATATTAAAAATCATACATTTATTGTTCAATATTCTTTGGTTTATAGTAAAAAAAACATTGTTAAACAAGACATTCATGTGATCAGCTACAAGCATGAGCACTATTTTTATGACTTTGTGTTGATGACAGTTGACATTAATACTGAAAAACAACAATGTAATTATATATATATCTTTATTCTGAAATGGACTGCATACATCAAAAGGGTCAACCGTACCCATTCAAATAAAACAAACCTTGGTAATATAAGTAAAACAAGGTTACAAATGCACTTTCACATACAGAGCACAGGCTAAATATAATGTAAACATAAAACAAAATTCAGTAATATTAGCATAAAGTGATTATATAGTTGTAGAAATACAGTCCAAAACAAAATACCCTTCAGTTAAATTAATTCAAAAGATGAATTGTACACACAAAGTATAGGATATAATCTAATTCTATAAGGCCAAAAAAAATTAAAGGAATGGTTCTCAGGCACCGCCCGCATCAATTTTAAACCCCCGCATCAAAATTTTTTATTTTGATTTTCAATAAAAACTTTCCAATTTTGAGCTGCTGCCGCTCCGACATTTCTTTCAAGAAGATAAAACCATACAATTTCCTTTGTTTTGTAGTGCTTTTACTTATATAGCAAAATAAAACTGTTATTTTCATGCTTTTCCCTAATCATTTGACATTTTTATCAAAACATACCACAAAATTTTAAATTAAAAAAGCGCTCGCTCGCATTGATTTCTAAAAAAAAGTGCCTGAGAACCATACCTTTTTTTTATTTTGGTCTAATAAGATGAAGTGAGATTCTGTTAAATAAAAATGTGAGATTCTCTACATTTCTCTAATTATACAATTTCCTTGTTGCATGATGATTGATATGCTGAAGGCAGTAAATATCATAGGAACACATAAATGATACATTATCATAATTGCAACTAGATAAAATTGACTTAACTCAGGACCAAAAGGAGTCTACATATCACAAATACCTGAACCCTTACAGTTTATTTATTGCAATATCCTGTGCTAACTTGAAATGTGCTTTTAATCATCTGAAAGAACTGTAAACAATATTATCCTTGGAATAACAGAACACTGTAAACATCCTGTTTCACCTATTATGCCCACAAATTACAATAGTTCATTATACATACTTACATATACATACATTTTTATATACATGTATATTTTAGAAATAACAACACACATGAACAGTTTAAACAGCATAATTTGTGATATTGCAATTGCCTGAAAATCATGAAACCTTCTGTTTAAAGATTTACAATAACCATTGATAAAACATGAACAATCAGCACTTAAATCTCTCTTCACTCCTGACCTTTTACCATGATGACTATTTATCCCAAGAAAAAAACCCAAGTTTTTAGGGAAAAAAGTTCTTCATTTATATTTCATTAAAATTTAGATATGAACCTACTGGTATACAGTTCAATCAGCATAATTATTTATATTGCACAAGCCTGAAATTGTATAAAACAAACACAACTTTCTGCATATAGATTTACAATAAACATTGATATAGCATTTAGTCTTACTGTTCATGACTGGCATTCTGACTAGCTATTTAGCCACTAAGGCTGCTTTAATCAATTAAGAACACTTGATTTTTACATATATTTCACAATATGTTTCCATATCTTAAAAGAATAAGGACAACAAGCATAAAAGTAAAATACATGTCAGCATCTGATAATAATTGATATCCTTCAATATAGTTGAAATATTTTTAGTGTATCTATTTATACTTAAGTTCTAAGAAGATATTTCCTACTTACACTTAACAGAAATGATCATCATGGTTAGAGCTATTAATGGAAACATCATTTCATTTTAATTTAACAGGCAATGCGTTACATGCATAGATACAGCTATATGTAGAATATAATTTAAGACTTTCACAGAAAAAAGGTAAATGTATTTTATCCATTTTGAACATGCAGACTTCATTTGTTCAACATTTTTACCCATCCTGAATATTCAGTTAACTTAACCAGTATTATGTATGGACACTTTTCTAAGGACATATCATAAAGTCAGTTACTATGGATAATGAGGTATTATAGTTGAAACAAGTATTATGTGTGGATACTTTTCTAAGGACACCTAATCAGGTAAGTCACTACAGGTAATGAAGGATTATAATACTGGACACACCTAACTAGTATAACGTGTATTATAAATCAGTGTTAAAAGATCCAGCTCAGAATACTGTATTCTCAGCACAGAGGATTTCCCTAACTTTAACCTGTAACTGTCACAGAAACTGAAAAACTGCTGTATGATAAACACATTAGGACATTGCCACAAGAGTCTAAATGAGCCTGACAAGTTTGTAGCAGCACTACCTATGATGTATGTCACAAGAAACCTCAAACAATAGTTGTTGAATATATAAGCTGACCAGAGACCTCAAATTTTACTTTTCCATTTTTATACATTCAGTATTATATAAATGGCATTTACAACCAAGAGCATTATTCCTCAAAGCCCTATAGATACCTTGCATAATGTTAAGCTGTACAAACTCTCACTGACACCTTACATACACAAAATTCTAAGTTACCAAGTACACTTTGGTATAAATTATATGAACCACATTGTTTAAACAAGAATGTAATCTTCACAACTGGAGTCACATCAACAAGTCAACTGTACATACTGTACTTTAAACATGTTAAAAAGGTAAAATACCTATCTATATATATCTCCCTCAGAAACACAAATCAATTCAGGGTTCAAGTAATTTTTTGAATATGATTTTCAAGATATTTTCAATAACATTAACTCCATTTAAACATTTTCTTAACCTCCCCCCCCCCCCATCTTTTTTGTCCTTATACCTATTTTTCTTTTATTTCACAATTTTTATTGGAGTACCTAATGCACAATATCTGTGCATTGCAAATGCAGGTTTTTTTATGACATTCATGACCAGAAAAAACACACTGGAGTCATCAAACTTAATACAAGTGTACAGCAACTTAACCTTATTAATTTCATTAATTTTTTAAGTTGCGGAAATCCTGTGAATATAGAATTTTCATGAAATCCTGTTTATTTTCCATGCATCAAAATAACTAGAGGTAAGCAGGGTCATGGAGCCCCTTCACTGTGAGATCCTGTGTTTCTGTACTTGACATGTTCCAATGAGCAAACATTTGTTATATATGATATTCCTGACTGTTAACCCACTGGAGGGGTAAGGTGTTGCTGATGACTCAAAGCCAGGTCAGTCCCTATGTCCAGCATCTTTTATCGTCAAGTACCGTGACGCTAAGAAAGCACCGACTATGCTAAAAAGTGCCAATGCAAAAAAACAGATGTAGAATGTCTCTTCGTCAAATACATCCTTAAACTTGGGGAACATGTTGGACATCTCCTTGATGAACTTTTCGTGAGCTTCAAGGGCTTTTGCCATCTTGCCAGTTTGGTGCTACCTCCTCACCAAGGATGAATAATTCAACGATCAAAAATCTGAAATTTAAAACAAAATTATCAGAATTTTCCCTTTTAACAAAATATAATTTATTCTGATTTTTCTCAATTTAAACATCATTCAGCTTTGAATGGAGAGAAATTAAACCAAACTTATCAATTTTATATAAAAAAAATAATAAAATGTGAAATTCACCTTACAGTTATATTTGCTCTTTCTTTAAAATAACGTTCACATTTCCCTGTCACAGCTATCAAAAAGGATAAAAGCCTTTTTTTATTTTATGGTCTGTGACAATTGGTAAAATTTTCAGGAAAATTCTGATAATTTTCTTATCACCTGTTCCTGCACATCTTATGTTTCCTTTAATAGTCTGTCATTCAGCAACCAGGTACCACTGTGTCACAGTTTTTAACAACAGAGGCACAAGATTTTGAGCCATTCTAAAGCAGGGGTAATAATAACGACATTCCACCTGTTCCAGACAGGTAAACATGAGCACTGAAAGGTATACTGAAAACTACACAAAAATGAAATAGCATGGCAACTTGGAAACCCCCAGCTACACTGGTACTCCATGCTATTCTAGCTTCGCAGCACTGATTAAATCATAAAGCTCCATGATTTACAGAGCTGAACCATAATTAGAGCCCGGAGCCGAGTTAGCCACACAAATGAGACTGGCTTGGACAAAAACACGACTGACTTTAGTAGTAAGCTGATTTTTGTGGCTTGTCTCGGCCTGCAAAATGTCAGCTGGCTTAAACTGACCTTGAAGCCTATTCATTTGACAATTTTACAAAGTACCCGTTTTATATTACAAATAATATGTTTTATTAAAACAAGTTATCTATATTAAGTGTGACATATTGCATCCATTTTACATTTAACAAGTTTGTGATGAAATATATTGGTGGTTTCATGAGCCAAAATTTCCATACTTAATCAATCACACCATTTCCTTTCAGCGACAAGAAACAAAGGAAAAAACAAAACCTAAACATTTGTTTCGGGCATTTTTAATTGAAAAAGATTTATCTTTCTGTATTTTTTATTCTCAAGCCAAACTGAGCTGCACAAATCAGCTCACTCTGGCTGAATGAAATACAGGCAGCACCTCCTGATAAACTTGGCTGGCTCCACTTAATCTTAACTTAAACGGTGCCAGCACAAAATGGCTGTATCAGTCTGAACCTAGCACTCTTCTTAATTTATATGGAAATACTGTATTGGGACCATTTGTTATGTTACATCGGCCTTAATTCAATCACAGCTTACATTACAAAAAGTTTGCTGGGTATCACCATCAGGAGGCTGCACGATAACAACACAGGTAAACCTTTCAACAGAGATGGCAAAACAGAAGTGAACGAATGAAAGTTTTTTAAGATGATAGGATGCATCTATAGGGGAAAGGAAAATTTTCCTGCAAAAAGGCTAAACTAGATTTATGCTTTTCCGTAATACAAACCCTGTAAAGGCTGTCCCATGGCTAAATTATATATATACCATATCTACAAAACAGGGTTGGGGCCAGGTACAAGTGAAAGTACCTAGGTACAGGTACAGGTACTTGTGAATTGGCCAGGTACAGGTACAGGTACAGGTATTTGATTTTCACAGAGTACCTAGGTACAGGTACAGGTACTTTAGAAAGTACCTAGGTACAGGTGCAGGTACATTTATTTAAGGATCACTTCAAAGACGTTTTACGGATAATAATAGTGGTAAAAATTCACGCATATGCAAGTTAACATGCCTTTTTTCTATCAAACAATATTGACGTCTTTTGCTTAAGTATATTTTATTAGAACTTATTATCTGTATGGCACCATACATTCACAAACAAGATATGCAAGTGTATTTAAGTCCATTAAGTGCACCCAGTTGAGTATGACACCATACATTAACAAGCCTGATATTCAAGTCTTCTGAAAGTCCATTAAGCACACCAAGTACAGTATGACACCATACTTCACAAACATGATATTTGTGTGTTATAAGTTCATTAAGTGGACAGCTCGAATGATTTGCTTAGTTAGTGGTTACAGCTGATTTCACACTTGTGACCATTCTGGAGATGTGATAACAATTGAATTCATGAACAGTTTATCACATTGGTGGCTTGCTGATCATTTTACACTACAGGTAACAAAATTTAATACAAAAAGAGAAACAAAGGACCCATGGGTCACGGCGCTCAGCTGTTATATATGATCAAAATATGATTTGGGAAAGAGGCACATGCTGGTTTTGTGTGGTAATAAATATAAGCTTTATTATGAGTTGTTGGTGTTTAGCTTATGTATGATTTTGATAGTATCTTTGGAGACAGGGAAGAGGATTGATTTCATTTATTTTATTAACAAATGGAGTGCCATTGTCACACAGATTTTGACTTGGCCATATAACTTATAAGCAGCACATATAATAAAAGAGTTTAACTATTTATTAAAATTTAATAACAAATATTGTGCTAATATAATTTTTATTTAAAAAAAAATAATAAGAAAATCATATGATCTTTTAAAATAAAATATAACTGAAATGATAATTGAAATAATATTATAGAATATATTCATGAATGCATTCATGAATACATTTTGAAAGTATCTGCACTGGTATTCAAATACTTTCATTTTTACCTGAATTCCCATTCTTATGCAATAAAATTTTTTAATGCAGTACATATTCATATTCGTATTCAAATACATTTGGAAAGCATTCGCACCATGTCTAGTATTTATTCAGTTTTAGCCAAACAATGATGTTGAGAGTCCAGAATATACAAAATTCACAAATTTAAATAATTATCATAAGTACCTGGTTTTATGGCTTTTTATTTATATTAAAAAAAAATAAATGTAATATATTCACTTTGGACTACTTTCACATCAATCTACACACAAGGGACCTATGGGTCACAGTGCTCAGCTGACGTTAACATTGAAGGTAAAAATCTAAAATAATATCTAATGGAGATAAAGTGTAAGAGGAAGAGGTAATAAAGGCCATGGTTGGTTTATATGATTGGTTTGTATTGATGAGCAAGAAATTGTTGCAAAAAATATTTTGTGACCTGACCATGTGTTTCCTAATGTTGAAACTAAAGCATGTGAGCAGTTTTTGAACAAATGATCTGTACTATTACCATGATCATTAGTTGGTTTTTCAATTAACTGTTGACATTTCAGTAGTTTACACATTTGTTCATTTGAATCTATTTTTTTGTATAATATATATTATTAAATATATATGTATTTTTTATGAAATGTATACAGTTGAAATATAGCTAATTAACAACATAAAACAGGGCAAACAAAGCCTGATCTCAAATTCTGCTGAGGCAGGAAAATAATGAACAAATGTTTGTATTAAATCCTGATTTTTTTATCACATAAATTATTTTCTAATTTAAGTTTATATTTCTATACATTTCCAATTTAACATATATATCTGAATATAAAAGTTGATTCATAATTCTCAATTGCATCATCATAAATCTCAATCTTGTCAGATAACACCACATAATGCATACAAATGTTTATTTATTTTTTACCACAAAAATATATCTTTTAAATCTGCAAAACAATAAATATCTAGAAATAATACTTGATTTAGATTTCACAATTTTTAATTGTGTCTTTATTTATCCATAATGTGCTTCATATTTTATAATAATTTAAGCATTCTGATGGGTTCATTTATATTTGTTAAAATCATTTAAAAGAAAATTGATTTCTTTAAAAATGCTACATTACACAACACTGCATCTTCTGGATTACACCTTGAATTATTTTTTCAAGGAAAGTTTTTGCATATCAGAGTGGAAACAGCATTACAATTAAGGAGATACAGTGAAAACAATAACAATTACTGCATAACACTTGGTGGGTTAGGTTTGTGGGGGGGGGGGGGGGTGATTGGGGTGGTGATATGAGAATAACTGTACACCTGTCACAGCAGGGGATCTCCCCAGTGACTGTAACAAATCAGAAACCCTCGCATAGCTGACTTCCAGTGACCTGGAGTGGGACCCTGCATCTGTAATCAAAGCAAGTGACTTCAGAAAAAAAAATCAATAAATAGCTTAATTTTCAAGCTTTTATTTTCAAATTTCAGATTTAGACAAACTAAATATTTATGTTTACATGCTGTGAAAATTAAATCAATGGTGCTTACAGGAAAAAAACGTGCCATGGTCAAAGTTGGGCAAAATTTAAGGTACTGATTCTTTTTTTTATGCTAATAACTTAAAAAAATTTACAAAATTCAGATCTAATTTTAGGTAAACAATTGAATCTTAATTAAACATAGTTATATACTTGAGAAAATAGACTCTAATTTCAAAATTTTTCATGTTAAGTGAGTTATTATTTTTCCTGATTTTTTACAAAATCCATTATGTTTGGGCCCATAACTTAAAGAATTTATACTTTACAGATTTAATTTCTGGCATGTACATAGGAACTATATAGAGGAATATTTATGGTCAATATGAGGAAAAACAGATGAGTGGTTTTGATATTAGGCAGTCCTGAAGTGTGAAAATAGGATTTTAATAAAAAATTGAGGTTTTTCCTTAATTTCTCAGAGGAACAAAGTCCCAAAGACCAAGTTTTCAGCTTGGTAGGAGATCTTGGGGACATCTAACATTATGCTGAATTTTGGATTCCTAGGTCTTAAGGTTTCAAAACATGCCACATCTACGGACGGACGGACAGACGGACAGACGGACGGACGAAGGACAATGGACCACGACTATAGCTCAGATGACTTATAGTCAGCTGAGCTAAAAAACTGAAAATATGAAAATGTACCTGGAGTACCTTGTACCAGGTACAGGTATTTTAGTTCCAGGTACAGGTACAAGGTACTTCCTACTCATGACTGGCAGGTACAGGTACAGGTACTCTGAAATGTGTACCTAGGTACAGGTACAGGTACAAGTACCTGGCCCCAACCCTGCTACAAAAATCACTGAAGGACTGTACTATTGAATTGTTAGTGAAAGTTTGATTATGAAGAATGAAATGACCCCACAAATAAGTTACTTTTGAGTGAGTCCACCTCTAAATATCATTAACACTGCAACTCAGGTGTGCTAATTGTGCGTAACATTTATTATGACACCATCAATGTTCCCTGCCATGTACATTTCATACATTGAGTTAGATGTTGCTACAGAATAACTAGTTTATCTCACAAAATGGTTTTAAATTGTTTACAGGAAATTTGAGGAAAGTAATATTTATAGGTAGGCTATTATTCCAAAACAGTTATTTCAGATTTTAATTACATACAAAAAGTTTGGGCATTCTTTGACTTGTAAAAAATAGTTTTGAAAAGCAGGATGACAGATGTGCTCGAATAGACTACAATTTACTCTAATTGAATAATAAGTTGAATTGTGCTCCCTCTGCATTTTCGCTGCATCATCTCCTATGACAGTTGAACAGACAGTTTATTTATTATATATATTATGGTACCCAACCCTCAGCTCCATAACCACATAATAAATGAAATTTACATTGGATTAAATAAGTGTGACTGTCTGACATCCCATGCTGTGAGAATGCAAAACCGTGTTATTAAAATCATTATTCTTGGGGCAAACAGTGTTATAGAGCAATGTTTGAGACATATATACCAGTAATGGACACTGGCATACAAAATGAATCTCATTATTTGACCTCACTATCATTGCAATAGTGACAAATTCTTTTGTTATACACCATTGGTAGAATCATAAATGTTCTGAAAGCGACCAGTTTCTACTCTTAAAGGCAATATATCACATCTTAATTGATCCATCAGAGACCGCTTTCCCCTATAAAGATTAATTTTCAAAAATGATTCTGTTTCTTTAGAGGTTTTAATCAATTTAAAATTCCTTAGCTTTGGCTTATTATTAGCAACTGATATCCATTTTTCCTGAAAAAAAAATTTTTCCTTGACTTCATTTACTACTGTGATGGTCCCAATCAAAAATTTTCTTAATGTTAATCTTTGCAAGTCCAAATTAACAAATGGGTTCCAAAAATTTATAATTTTAATATATATACACTCCATGAAGTCCATCCTATCTCAGCTACCATTCCTGGAATAGGACAAAATCTGTGAACATCCAAGAAATATCAAATCACCCTGTTTTATACTTTCACACAAGGTGGAGCTTTCACAGCTCCCCATACTTCTCCTGCATAATCAAGGATAGGAAAAACTCTAGCATTTTACTACTTGAAAAAACTGTTTAAACTAACATTTTGAAAAACTGTTTAAACTAACATTTTTAAACTGCTTAAACTTAGCATTATTTCTCCAAGAGCTCTTGAACTTGAATTTGCTATAATATTAATATGATCATCTGCAACAGCCGACCAATCATCATTTATTTGATCCTCAATCCCAACATTAGCTCAATTTTATACAGTTAAAATTCATCTTTTCCGGGTTTAAGAATCTGAGCTATGAGTCGGCTTTATTCTAGGCCATAGGCACTACTCCCTTTTTAAAGTAATGGACAATTAATCCATACAATATCAATGATTATATCGCATGATGATATTTCATTACTTCAAGTCTTCATTTCAATAATACAACATTACTTGTACCTAAAACTTTTCCAATCTCGTTGAAAGATAAATTAAGAATATTTTATCGTAGCCAGGTATCTGTTGTCAGAAAAACGGAAACCAGCCCAACGAGGAGAGCAAAGTTTGAGTATTATTTAATAATTTAACTACAGTAGTACTGATGTGAGTGTCGAGTTGTAGACTATCCCCCATAGGCCATACCCCCATCCAACAAACAACACACAGAGGACATTTTTCTGATATATGGATATCTCGTTTCAGAAATATAAAGACTGCAGATGATGATGGAACAAACTGAACAGAAGCTGGAATGCTAACCGTTTCCGGATCAGGTGGTGGAGGGCCTGACCTGGTCCTTGGCTTGATGCTGGAGATAAGATTCTTCTCCTCCTGCCGGCTGCCCTCGCTTGACAGAAGGGGGTTTCCCGTGATGACGTGTCATTTTTTATGTGGGGATACCGATCATCAAAATATTTTGATATATTATATTTTATTCTCTAAATTATATTTAATTGCTTACTTTTTTTTGTAGTTTAGCTATATTTTTGATAAATTAATCAAAAGCGTCCTCTTATTAAAAAAGACTTGGGGAAATCCAAATTTGGGAAATCCTTATATTTTGCATACCAAAGACTAATGTCGGGCCGATTTCAAATTCTCTCGCATATACAAATATAATTATTAATTTATTGTTCCTTTCTGTTTGACTGAAAGCAAAGAAAAGCTACAGTTTCACCATATGCATCATTACAGGTGAACTTTTAATTTGTATCTAACTAGTAAGCTTAAAATACATTAACCGAATTTCCAATAGGCCGACTTTATCTTTTGCCCACTGGGGGACACACTGAAATCCGGGCCCGACTGGAGAAACCTGGGCCCAATTAAACACTTGAAAAATGAACCTTACGTAATATTACGTAATTACGATCCTGAAATTAAGTTAATCATTAAGACTGGGTCTATACCTTACCAATCAATTAAAAATATAGGTGATTTTTCACCTATTCCAATTAATTTTAATTGAATGGACACTAACCACAAACACTAACAATGTTGAAAAAATTCGGTAAATCACGACAAAACCTAAATATAACATAAATGGCCCGACAGACAGTCCCGCAATTCGTCTCCATGGCCCAAATCTAAATACACTTTATAACAAATTACAAATAGGCTTAATATTTGTAACATTTTACGACCGGTTACGTTAGATTAAGCTATCATCGTACTGTGCAACGTGTGCACGATTTAAAACGTTAAATATTCCGAATAACTAGCCCATAAGAATGAACTCCTCGATTGTTTTTTTTTTTCAGTAACTGACGCAATGTGGAGTTCATAGATTGCACCTGCAGTTAACTGTGATTATAACACTCCAAACACAAGATTTAACATATGGGTCATTCTCCAAAAAACGTAGGGCCTACAAACTTGAGTTACTCTTAAAAAATATGAACATTACATCACTTTGAATTTGTTAATGATCAATATTATCCTAAATTATGACAAAACTACTTAAATAAATGTGAAAAGATGAACTAGCTACTAATTTAATTAATTATTTTCTACGTAAAAAGATGCAAAATGTACAGTCAACTTCTGTTACTACCATGTGGTTCCATTATTCTATCTCATTTTACTGAAAAGTTTTGAACTTTGAAATAAAAATGTTAGTGTTTATTGATTAATGTAATTGCAAGGAATACAAACAATTGATAATGGAAGGTTTGTTGCATTGTTTGACATAAATTTCATGAGTATTTCATTGTCACTGAATTTTTTTGTCAGTGGTGTTACTGGGACAAAAAGGAATACAAACCTAATAATTGATCCCTATAGCTTCATTTTTTCAACACTAGAGGGCCTTTTAAACATAACTAATGCAGACACTGAGCAGAATGGTGAGTATTTTTGAACATTTTATTCAAAATTTAAACATTATCCCTGAATTTCCTATGCATGTTTTATTAATAGTCAGTGGTGTTTTCATTTTTTCTTGCTAAGTGAGTTTAATTATTAAAAAACGACTACAGGGAACTAATAATAAATTTTAACCTAGCAGCCACAAACACTCACTTTTGAAGAACAATGGTTGTTAGAAAGGACAAGATATTATTCAAAATAATTTTTCAGTGGTGTGACTGGTCAGTAGTGTTATAGTTTCCTTGATAACCCCACTGACCCATAGAAACACTACCGACTTTTGTAGATGATTTTAGACAAGTTTGTGTGTTTTAACAAATTATACACTCCAAAAAATATTCTGCTGTGTTAGTTTGTTTCTATATTTGAATTTTAGATAAAATAACAAAATTGTCAGATTTCAGAAAAACAAAGATTGTACAGGGTGGGAAGAGAGCAGGATCCACTGAGGATGACACTAAGTCTTGAGAAAAAAAAAAAAATAAATAAATAAGTCTGGGAAGAGTAAAAGAATACAGGATATGTAAGAGATAGACAAATAAAAGACAAATAAAAAAAATGGAGGAAGTACAAGTGAGCTTCAATTATAATGCTATGAAAAAGACGAGAATCTGCTGACTCCACCTTCCTCACCTTTTTACTATAATAAGTATGGAAGAATTAAATCGGTCTAGGTCTTAGATGGATAAACCACAGTGAATTAACATTAACACATTTCCTTTAAGTCTGTTGTTACATTTGTAAAAATTATCGTCAGATTAAACAGAAGATTGTAAGTAAAAATTTTCTATCAAAACATTTTAATCCATTCCAGTAATTGAAACATACCCTGTGAAGTTAACCTTTCAAATAATTTACATGCCTGTGATGCATAAAGTTATCAATTTCTGTGGAAACTTAATAAAAATTTCATTTTCTAAGAAAAGTTTAGCAGGTTGGTGCAAGATTTCAGTGGTGTTACCCAATTGTCAGTGGTGTTACATGTTAGTCAGTGGTGTTATAAGGAAAAAATCTTATTAGAATAAATAAATTTTGTTAACTTTTCAATTTTAGGCATTGTAAGTTCAGAAAACTATGGGTTATGGATATAAGAGATTTGCAACTCAATTGTACCACTAATATTTTCAGTATTTTAAACTTACTCCTGTTAGCACAGGTTCTTCAATGCTACATGACTTTCAGATGTACTGATATTTTTATTCTTTTTCAGAGGGAATGTTTGGTATTAACATTTATAACAAGAGTGACACCTGTTAAGGTGATCTGCCAAAGAGCCTTGAACTTTTACTGTAAAGTTTAAGTTTTACGTCAATATTTAGGTCTGTAACACCACTGACATGAAAATTGAGTCTTGGTGAACTTTCAGGAAAAACAGAAATTTATTTAACATAGATCAAGCTCGGCCGACTTCAAAATATATGTTCAAGGTTTATGTACTTTTCATAAAATCAAATATTTTTGGACAAATAAACAATTGTTTATTCATTTGTTGCCACTCTGGAATTGTACATTTTCTGGAGAATGACCCATATATCCATTGATTAATGTTCAGTACATCTATGTGTAGGCCTATTGTATATTTGACCACTAGAAAACATTACTGTTCTGTTCTCAGCCCTATTTTGCACCAAGGAAGTTAAAATATGAACATAATAGTACATAGGCCTAAAGCCTTATACAGGACTGCCACCAAATGCAAGATGTCTACCGGGGCAGTTAATGCTTCAATTCTCTCTGGACAAATAATATCAGTTGTTGATGTTACAGGTGCATCATGCTTTTCAGAATGGTTAGGCCTATTTTTTTATTACAGGCCTTTCGACATACACCATTAGGCCTATGTGAAAATTGGTTTATTAAAACCATAGGAAATACTTTTATTAAATTTCCTTTTAAAGAGTAACAGATCGTATCTTGCTATAACCACAGTTAGCCCTCTGTAGTCTGGAGGAAAAACGCTGATTTTGGACAAAGTAGTGCAAAATTTGGTGCATAGTTGTTCTCAGTGGATTTTGACCCTCTAAGTGGACCTGATTCAAAATCCGACGGGTGCCACCCTGGCACCCTTGAGGAATTTGAACAATTCAAGATGGCGTCCAAGATGGCCGCCAAATCATGAAAATACCTATAAGTCTTTTATTATTTGACATATTACAAAGATTTTTGCTTCTATCCCAAGGTTTTCAGGGTCAAGGAATCTATTGAAGCCATTTAAAATTTTATTCGAACCCTGGTTTTACCATTTTCAAGATGGCGTCCAAGATGGCGGCCAAATCATGAAAATAACTATAACTGTTATTATTTGACATATTACACAAATCTTTGCCTCTCTCCCAGAGTATTCAGGGCCAAGTAATCTATTGAAACCATTTAATATTTTATAGGACCCCCGTTTTCCCATTTCCAAGATGGCGTCCAAGATGGTCGCCAATCTTAAAAATACCTATAACTCATTTATAATTTGACATATCGCACAAATCTTTGCTTTTATCCCAGGGTTTTCAGGGCCAAGGAATAGATTGAAGCTATAAAATATTTTATAGGACTCCTGGTTTTCCCATTTCCATGATGGCCGCCAAACTTTAAAATCTACCTAAAACTTTTTTCTTTTTTGTCATACCGGTATTACAAACATTTAATCATTCTATCCCAGGGTTTCTTGGCCAAGGAATCTAAGGATTAAGAATTTTATAGGACTCCTTGTTTTCCTATTTCAAAGATGGTCGCCAATCACCAACATACCTATTACTATTTTATTATTTGAGACAATTCATATATTTTGCTCCTGAACCAAGGAATAAAATGGGGCCATAAGAAATTTATTTAGTTAATACATTATTAAGATTCAGTCCAAGATTGCTACTAAAATTATTAAAATAGTTATGACCCTTTTTGATATAACAAATATTTTTGGTGCTACCCTAGTTTTGTTGTTTGTTTATTTGGGGGGGGGGGGGTGAAAAATTCATTGAAACCAGTAAGATTTTTGTCAGACGTCTTTGTTTCCCAGGTCCAGTGTGTGTATCTTCCGTAATTAATACAACAGCAACCTCTGTATGAGATATCTGTCATTCTAACTGGGGAATAGCCCAATTTAATAAAATACTATTGTCCCTGCCATATGGGGTATAATGAATGCACGCGCAGTGAGTTTCTCTTTGTTAGTCTCAAACGGGTAATACACTGAGAAATAGACCCCAGGTTCGCAAGTGTTACAAAGTATCCATCCCCGGAAGAAGTCAGATAATGAACCAAACCAAAAACGATTGAGACGGTCAGAGGTTCATGGCTTAGTATACAAGCAGTTATAGACAATTTTGATGCAAATATTTCTTCACCAAACTGCCTTGCGTCCACACATGCCTTCGCTCTTATCCTTACACAGTCTGGTAATAGTCCAGGTGTTGGGCAGGATGAAGATATTTGCATTTCTAGGATAAGAAAGGAGGATATACGGATACCGACAAATGATATTCCCGTCTCCTACTATCATGGTCCAAAGAAGCCACCTATGCCCAACACTGTGACTGGAAAGACAGTCCTTCCGCTAAAGGTGCTAGTGCAGCAGGCACTGATAAACATTAGGTCAAAAACAGTAGACTTTGAATTTCTAAAAGTAGTCACTAGCTATCCTTTAATCGCAGAGTATGGAGGCCTCAATACTAAGCTTGCAAGAGAACAAGGTCACGCATTAAAACCAACGACTAGGATATCCTATCGACCTCGATCAACATGACACCATAAGACCTCACAACACTAAAAACTGCGATGACTTTAGCCAAGAGGTTAACAAATCTGACAGGACAAACCTCTACTATTTTAACCGCAGATCTACAGCTGTACAGAGTTGGGATCCATGTAAAATGTGTGTACCCTGATTTGTTTGGTGAGAATTTTATCCTACGACTAGGAGGAATGCATTTCCTTATCAGTTTTGTAGGGAACATTCGTCTTGGGGACATCATAAAATCGGCATTTGGTGGTGTACCTAGGATGCTTTCAGGGAAAAACTTCCCCGAAAATGCAAGAGCTGTGCGTATATTGTTGTGGAGGAGGTTCTTCATGATATATTAAAAAATGCACACCTATGAAGACCTCATCAGTCAGCTTGAATCAAAAGCTAATGAAAACCGCACAGCAAAGCATTGGCTGGAGAATATGATTAAGCCAGTGTTGCTCATATTGCATAATTCTTGGTCGCCATGTTGAAAAGAAAAGAAAACCAGAGGTCCTATAGAGTATTGAATGATATCATTCAATTCCATGGTCCCAAAACCCTTCGATAAGAGTTAAAACCTTTGTAATATGTCAAATAATGTCATAGGCATTTTCATGATTTGGCGGCTATCTCAATTGGACGCCATCTTAGAAATGGGAAAATCAGGGGTCCTATAAAGTATTTAATCGTACAATTAGATTCCTTGACCCTGAAAACCCTGGGATAGAAGCAAAAATCTTTGTAATATGTCAAATAATAAAAGAGTCATAGGTATTTGCATGATTTGGCCGCCATCTTGGACGCCATCTTAGAAATGGGAAAAACCAAAGGTCCTATGAATTTTTTAATGGCTTCATTAGATTCCTTGGCCTTAAAAACCCTGGGATAGAAGCAAGAACCTTTGTAATATGTCAAATAATAAAAGACTTATAGGTATTTTCATGAATTGGTGGCCATCTTTGACGCCATCTTGAATTTGTCAAATTCCTCAAGGTGCCAGGGTGGCACCCGTCAGATTTTCAATCAGGACCACCTAGAGGGTCAAAATCCATTGAGAACAACTATACAACAAATTTTGCACTACTAAGTGGGTTTTCCTCCAGACTATTTGAGGGCCGGCGACGGAACAGAAGCCTGAAACCTGTTGCGTCGCCGTCGGCGGCTACCGAATAACCAGCATTTATAACGGTATTTTGGATGATCTCCTAAAAGGCTGATTTACTCACCGTATATAGGTCTATATACCGGACCTAAAGAGTCACGCATTAATTATATATATACAGGGTACAAAGGTTCAGTTTTTCAACATGTCCCGATAGTCCGAATGGTTATTCCTGTTACTGTTTAATGTGTTTAGTTTTAATTTGAATTATATATTTTAAAAGTATATTAATGTACTTTGAAATTATACTCCCTCATTGCATCAACCTGGTTAAAATTGCATCGATCAATAAGCCTATGACACGTTTTAGTGAATTTTATGTGCACTCCGGGGGAAGGATTTGATGAAATGGTAAACCTTCATTATAATTATAATCTTGAAATGAAATTGCAAGCTTAAAATTGTATGTTTTAGATTTTAGTTTGGACCGCAAATAAATGTAGCATTTTCATGAATCGCTACTTTACTAAGTGAAAAAAGGAAATAATTGGAGGTCCCTTAATTAAACAATTAGGCTTGTTTGCATTCATGTATACACGCATGATGGCACACATTAATTGCAAACAGTCCTGCCATTCAGTATAGGCGTCCGTTAAGTGGCGTGCATCCAGGATCAACAAAACAACGAAGAAGTGTATGTATACAAGCACGATTAAAAATTAGATCTTATTTTATTAGCAAAATAATAAAAAAAATATAAACAACCCAAAAAAGCGTCATTCATGGAAAAGAAATTACAACCAGAAAATATATATATATATATATATATATATATATATATATATATATATATATATATATATATATATATATATAACTCTGGAGAAAAACAACACGGTTAATTCACAACAGTCTGTTTCACGGGATGCGACCCGATCATCAGGTGAATGTGGTTAGAATGAAGCTAACGGCGTGGTTTGAAAAGCCGAGACTTTACGAGATTTCGAGATTATGCTTTGTGCGATTCGGGTGGTGAGGGGGGGGGGGGGCATGTGAAAGACTGACACTGATCCTATTGTCCTCGGGTGCACAATAGGATTGGTCGGGGTACACGTGCGATACTGGAACATAACAGGGCAGGGCAAAGAGGTTATTTAAGTTGCAAATTTTATATATAATACAAAGATAATTACCAGGAGGCTCAATTAACATATTGAACTGATTTCTAATAGGGTCTTGGAAGCAGTGAACATATCAGTAGTATACATATGATATGATAAAAATATGATATCATAAAAATACACATATACTATGAAAATACACAATATACACGGCAAATGTACAAATATAAAATATAAAAGGCAAATATACTATACTTTACTCATACCAAATGCAATCCACTCGGTAAACTCACCATGATGTAGTGGTAACGCCATGTCCCTCATCACTGCAGAGCAGTAAGAGAACATGCAACTACCTGAACAGGTAAGTTCGCCCAGCGGATTCTCGTGGGGGGGGGGGGGGGGGGGCACGCTGGAAATTGGTACGAGTGCTAGGTTTTAAAATATTTCAGGGTGAATTTGTTTTGATGGCGGCACTTGGAGAGAATTTCAGCTCTTGAGTTCAACAATGATCCGGGGGGGGGGGGGGGGGGGCGTTGCTATAAGTAGCTTTTCAGACAAGCAGAGATCACACTTCCTAGTTCCACAGAAGTAAGGTGCTGCCTTGGCAGATATTTCCCAGGAGAGCTTGTAATTGATATTGTTGTCTTTTAGTGACCAAATATGTTCAGACAGTTCAGTATTTTTAGCGTGGGATCTGTTCCGAAAGGATTGCTTATGGTTATTGTATCTTGTCTTGAAGTCACCTTCAGTACACCCTATGTAGTGTTTCACGTCATTGTCTGTTCTAACTGTTGCCTTATAGACAATGCATTTCAGCTGACATTGACCATTCATAGGACATTCGTCCTTTTTACGGCAGTTACATTGTTTTTGAGGTACATTCACAGCATTGTCAGTATTTAAAACCTTCATATTATGTTTGCTGATCAGGTTAGACATGTTGGGTAGACAGCTATAGCTAATTTTCTAGTTGTTCCTGTTGAATAACCTGTGGTACCTGTGATGTTGAGGGAAGTGTTTTTCAACTAGTTTCATGAATTGTCTGCCAATGTTGGTTTTAACATGACGGCTGTAGGGTGGATTAAACCATATTATTTTCCTTTTCCTGTTTCTTGTACTTTTCACTGTGGGTTCAACATATTTTAAGCTTTCTGAGAACCCGCTTTTCGCTAAAGCTTTGTCATACATGGGTTTGGGTTTCATAAATAGCTCTTTATTGCAGGAGTTGTCAGATACACGTTTGCTGATCATCATAGGTATCTGCCTAATGATAGCTGGGGGGTGATTGGATTGTGCGTGGATATAGAGAGGTTCATTGTTGGGTTTTCTGTAAGGATAGAAGATTTCATTTTGGAGGTCAAATGTTACGTCTAAGAAATCTGTGCAGGTCAGGTTAGTTTCAATGGTTATCTTTAACCCAACATTGGAAAAGAGTTTGATCATTTTCTTACGGGTGCTGTCTGCTTTGGGTCCAGACATGTTTGGGAAACAATTAACCTAAACCGTCATCACGATACAGGCCTAGAGCATTTCACCAAATTCCTTTTTCAACATATCTAGGATGTATAAACCAACAATTTCGCATACTTCAGCGCCATCAAAGCTGCCCATGGTGACGTCAAAACTAGTATGATCTTTTTTCACCCAGGTGTTACCGTTGATAAACAGTAAGCTTTTCCTGCTGTGCAGGATGGTTTTGATAACATCCTCTGGAATGGAGACCATGGTTTTGTCCAATAAAAATGCATCTTCGTTCATCTTTATCGCGCATACCTAGTGGTCGGCACCGTTATGCAAAATCTGTACCGCCTTTGCTTCATTAGAGATATTTTTAAATTGCTTATCATGCATAAACCCAGTTCTCTGAATAATTTTTTAATGATGGGGATCTTGCAAACTCCCCATCAGGGTGTAGTTGCTTATTTATTCTGGGAGGAAATGGGGCTTAGACATCACGCAAACGCAACAATATTTAAGAAAAAAAAAACACGGTTTTACTGGAAAAAAATTAGAGTCTAAGGGCGGTTTTCTATGTATGCTGAAATTTCGCGCTGATTATATATTTTCAATGTGCACTTTTCCGCTCGCTGAATCCGGGTTACTGTTTACTGTTTTTTCTGTACTGAACAAAAATGCGAGCAGAAAAGTCAAACAGGAATTGCCTTTTTTTTCATCGCGATGAATGCAAACGCGCAGAAAAGCGTACATGGAAAACAGACCTTAAGTAGGATTCAGCTAGCGGAAAGGTGCACATTGAAAATATACTTAGCGCGGTTTTCAGCTTGTTGATTTCAAGCGCGATGAAATTTCAGCGTACATGGAAAACCGGCCTTAACCTTCAAGTTGCTTTTACGTTGCTTGGCCAAAGCAGAATCGGGGCCGGAGCTATAAATGTATCAACATCATTCGGTCGAGGTCTCTTCCTCCCAGCCCTATATTATCTACACTTTTTAACTCCTTTTTGATAAGACCGTTAGATTAAATACCTTCCTCTCTCTTCTTCCCTTCTAAATTTATGCCGATTGCTAGTTTGGCCGCAATTATATGGTAACATAGGCTGATCGCAGGACAATAATCACGTTCTTTTGGGAATAGAGTTACAGCATATTTCTTTTCGTCACTGCCCACTAACATATATGAACGCTTGTAAAAACGGGATTTGCCTTATTCTCCCATCCTTGATTACATTGTTTGCTAAATCTAACTGCGTATTCTGGGGGTAATCTACTAACTCAGGATTTTGATCTATTGACTGTTTTTCATTTCATATTATAGACACATTGATATTAACAAAGTAAACAGCCTGTGTCCGGTGATATCTATGTTTTCTGGCCTATTTTTATCAAAGCTCCAAGGGATTATACCTTAAGTTTATAAAGGCCAGATAGGTGATTGGGCCCCTTTAAACATGATGATGGTTCCATGGTGCGTCCCTCACATTTGTTCAGCTACGATGAAACCACTTTTTCAGATGACTCGGACATAAAAATGTATCTTCAAAAGAGGCACAAAGTACTCAGATCGCATTCGTGGCAGCACAAAATCATCAACCTCCATTATGTTCACTGGGAGTGCTGATGGGAATATACTACCAGCATACATATAGTGTACAAAGCTGATCATAGCTGGAACACTTTGACAGAGTGGGGACCACCTGGAACAAGATAAAACTGAAGCAAAAGTGGGTGGTTTGATGTTGAACCTTCACAGACTGGTTTAAAATTATATTTATCCCTCACGTAAAAGATCTCCCTGGACCCAAAGTTAATACTGGCGACAATCTGAGAAGCCATTTCAGTGAATCGGTACTCGGTGTGGCCAAGAATAACAAAATATCATTTGTATGCTTACCGCCCGCCCAATGGATCTCATCTGTTCTAGCCTCTCGATATCAGATTTAATGGGACCCTAAAAAAACACTGGAGGGTCATACTAAATGACTGCAAGGCAAACAGCAAAACAAAACCTCAAACCCTCACAAACGATTCTCTCCCACCACTCATATCAAACATGTATAAGAGACTACCCAACGAGCGAAAATTTAATATTTGGGTTCCGCAAATGTGGGATACATCCACTCGATGCCATGGATGCAGTGAGGTTTTAAAGCGTCTACCAGATTACATCTCTGATGCTGATTATAGCGTAAACGAGGACACTGTGCCTAGTTCTATCCTGGAGGTTCTCAAATGGATGCGAGGAGTCAGCAAAGATGATAAACCAAACAAGAGGAGAAAGAAGGTTCCTGTTGAGCCTTGAAGAAGTGTAACAGCCCCTGAAGATTCCCCTGAAATCAATCTGTTTGATCAATATGACATTCCTAAAATAACTTAAGAATCAGATGAGGTCGAATCTCCAGCCAACATTAATGAAAATGATGACCAAATGGAAATAAAAGAAGGAAATTACTACATTGTGAAATTTACATTAAAAAGCAGATGTCGTATCAAGTAATCTGCAAAATATAACTTTGGACAAGCAATAACGAATCTACAAAAACCAGACACCAATGACCCTCAATGTTAGAGTGAGACACCAATGAACCTCAATGTGAGAAAACAGATTTGTGTGGCCAGAAGTAAAGGATGTTGGAATGGTTGGAAAAGAGATGGTCATCAAACATTTAAGCGCCCCCAGAGGAAGATCGAAGAGGTGGACTTCTTTTTCGGAATTTTCCATTGAAAACGTACATGTCTGCACGGTCTTCAGTCAAAGTATACCATGATTATCATCAGTGATTGATTATTTTCTGCAGGCTTGGCTGAAAGAAAGAGATGATATAAGCAAATGATATTTCTCTGTAGTCCTTGAAGGATCCCTCATAATGTTTGATTTTGACTTTCAGTGTTGTATGTGCATGAAATAATATTATGCTCACTCAAGGGTTTCAGAGTATTTTTTATATGTTTTATCATTATATATATATATATATATATATATATATATATATATATATTATTCATAATTATATATATATATATATATATATATATATATATATATATATATATATATATATATATATACTGATCATTTAAAAATCTACTGAAGTAAACCTAAACAAAGTTTATAATTGGTCAACTGTGTTTAAGAACAAGACATTGAATATTTTTAAGGGATTATATATATATATATATATATATATATATATATATATATATTTCTATATATTACTGCTCATTTTAAACTATACTGAAGTAAACCTAAACAAAATTTATAATTAGTCAACTGTGTTTAAGAACAAGACATTTAAATTGATATTTTTAAAGAATTATTTTCAAATGTTAATCCATGATATACTAGATAAAGGGATACTTTGTTAAAAAAAGGAACCGTGATAATTTAATGCATACCATTAAGACTATGAAGACAAAGTAGGTTATACCCGTTTATTTTATAATTCTGTTATGTTTAAACAAATAATTGCTATAAGAGAAGAGATTGTATTTCTGAAGTTTTATGATGAATAAGTTCTAGTCAAGGTTTTTTTTCAATGAGAAATGTTGTATCAACTTTTGAAAAAAGTCATGTTTAAACTATTTGATAAAATTGTCCTATAAAAAAATTGGTTCCTGTTGTCATTTTTGTTTTGAAACGACCATTTTCTTTCCTAAACAGGCCACGTCTAATCCATATATCTTAGACTGTATAGGATAGATTTGTTTTATGTTCAAAGGAACCCCGAACGTGCATGGGGCTACTTTGAACACCTGTAAAACTAATTAAAAGTATATATAATTTTAAGGTTAAAAAATAATCACAGTATAGGCATATATAAAGTCTTACTTAACCGCCATATTTGAATATGTTTTGCCCTTACTTAATCTTTAAGGGTAAAAATGAAAGATTTAAAAACTGTTCAAAGTATATTTAGCCCCACTTTACGGTAACAGTTTATTTTACTTTTATTCAAAATTGCGTATATACTGTAGGAGTAAAACTATTT
This sequence comes from Sipunculus nudus, assembly GCA_026874595.1. NCBI lineage: Eukaryota > Metazoa > Annelida > Sipuncula > Golfingiida > Sipunculidae > Sipunculus > Sipunculus nudus. The sequence goes on from CM049312.1 coordinate 61,373,416, forward strand.
AAATATTAAGCAATACATCGGGTATTCCTGACTCCCGCTGACTAAACCTGTCACCGTATATTTAGGCCATGTACTGTGAATGAATGAATGAATTTATTTCTTATTCTGAAAATGAGGCCTTAGGCCAAAAGTCTATCAATGTAAACATTTTACAATATACATAATAATACAGTTTTAAACAAATATGTGCATTTCACATTATTAAAAAAAACTTGGTCACAAAGTAAGTACTTATACCTGACATGATTACATAATATAAAATACTATATAATATAGTAATAATAATACATAATGTTTTACAGTTTCTATAGTACTCAGATTTGTTTTGTATATAAATGAATCAATGACCTTTGTCTATAACTCTTTCATTTTATATGCAAACATTAACTAACAATGTAAAAATTATATAAGGCAGCTATGAAATAAAATATATACTTGCTTTAACGGAAATGTCTCAGGTTGATTTATTACCTGTGTAATTTGAGCAAAGGAGGAAGTAAACTTTAAAACATATTTCTTATACATATATGTTTCTAAATGGTGGTTTCTTTTATTAAAAGCATATTTGGTATATAAAGGCTACAACATGGGTAATTATAGCTGGGTTTACACTAGACATAAGTTTAACAAATGATACTTTGTCAAAACTTGAAATATGTTCTTTTCTAAGCTAGTCATATTACAGACAAATTAACAGGAAGTGATTTTCCCCTTCAATTTATACTTCTCCATGTCTTAAACACAATTTACAATATCTTCGCCCCCAGAGTATATTTGATTATGTCTTTCAATTTCTACCTCTAACTGGTGAGCAGAAGTTAAATATTTTTCTTCACGTACCAATGATTTAAATGTGCCATAAGTTTTTAAACTGCGATTATAATTGATATTACACAACAAATCCTTTGATAAAACATCACGTAGGCCTATAACCTTTGTTTAAAAGTAAATAGAAATTTATAGATTTTCATCTCCAACATCTTGCAAAATCCAAGAATAACCAAAAGCAAGAGAAAACAAAATATTCTTCACCTTTGTTGCCCATTTAATGTTTCCTTATTTATCTGAATGGTATAACCTATTATATAATTGTTTTGGATACCTAGGTATATTCTCTTGCATTACCTAGTAGCCTATGATATGCATTTTGACATGTATAATTCATTTTCAGAGGTAAATGACCACAATCACCAATGACAGCAGCTTTTGGTGTTGATAAACTGAGTTTAAACACATACTTACAAAAGCTTATATGAACATATTCAATAAGATCTCTTCTGTCGTGACCCTAGCGACAGCTTGTCACCCCAAACGTCGATTTTAGATGAACTGGAGACGATAGCGACAGCTTGTCACCCCAAACGTCGATTTTAGATGAACTGGAGACGATGGGCCCTATCAGTTTATTTCAGAAGGCCTGAGTGTCATGTTGTCATGGCTATCGTGACCCCATAACTCAGTACCATATAGCAAAGTATTGGCATTAACCAGGCATATCTTGACAAATAGAAAAAAAAGATTCATTCACTGTCAGATATTTATAGCTTGAGATTAACCTTTTAGGATATGTACAAAATGTATGGGTGCTGATCAAAGCATCCTGACAATACTGACATGGCCTCGCAGTCAGCAGGCCCTATTCACACATAAGGCGCCGTACAGCCATCTGATCAGCGAAACAGTCCTAGCCGAATTGACGTGGGCCGAATTTTGCACAATACATGAAATCCCCCGAGGGGATATCCCAGTCAGGCCATCGTTTATTTGTAGCAACCTTTGGGCACTTCAAAACAGTTTTCTTACTTTGAGCAACCCGTAACACACCAGTACCCCCATTTGTCACATTTTATCAGATAAGGAAATTTGGCCAGAAGAGCAAAGAGTGGCTTTTTTTGGCCAAAGGCTGTCAGATGTATGCGAGCAGTACCAGAAGACTTTAGAACCAACCAACTGTTATCTGTATGTGGTATTGACCGTAACTATTGTGGATACAGAAAGTTGCCAGAACTGCCAGTCTCTGTGATTGAGATTACAAGCTGATATAACACGCCAGTAAACAGATCTTCATTTAGTCAGTTGGTCAGTATTTTATTTTAATTATATTTTACCTGTTCAAGTGAAGCATATATATATGTTACTAAAATAGCTTATAATTATCATGTATTGCTATCATCAGTATATTACTTTTGACTGAAGTTGAGTTATTGTAAATTATGCACAAGGGATGTTTATTTTTAAAGAATGTTATTAACTCATTTAATAATTTATATATATATATATATATATATATATATATATATATACATATATTTATATATGTATATGTATGAGGTTATAGACTAGGAATTATTAAAGATCGATCTGACTTATATATATTTATTTACAAACTGATTGCAGGCATTAAAAAAGTAATTAAATTTAAAATTTGTTTATATGTGTTTTTAAGTTAATTTGTATATATTTTTATATAATATATTTTAATTTCATCTCCGAAGAATTGTTCCATGTTACAGATCATTCCAATTGTTACAGATCATTTTGAAAAAAAATGTTACAGGCTTTTCAAAATTAAGCCTGCCCTGAACCCAGCAGATGGTCCACCTTAATTGTCAGTTCACAAACAAGAACTGTCAGATATTGACCAAAACATTTAGATTATCAATATCAGTCCATTTTGATCACATATAATATAGTCACATCTAATATAGTGCATTCCAGTACCCCTGTCTACCTGAATTTATAAGATTTTCTCCTAAGATAAGGCAGACTTACCAAATAGAATTTTCACCAAATGCAGAAGGAGGAAAATGCATAATTTTTTTACCATACCTACTTAAAATATAAATACTGATATATTATTTGAGGTTTCAAGCATCACAGATGCTTACTCCTATATTCCTGAAAGCCCTGTCACCTGAATTTGTATATCTATGACAAGACCACTTTTAGATATAGTAATCCTCTCTCATTTTTAGCTAAGCTGACTATAAGTCATCTGAGCTATAGTCGTGGTCCATAATGTCCATCGTCCGTCTGTCTGTCTGTCCGTCCGTCCATAGATGTGGCCTGTTTTGAAACCATAAGACCTAGGAATCCAAAATTCAGCATAATGTTAGAGACCTCCTATCAAGCCAAAAACTGGGTCTATGCGACTTGGTTCCTTTGAGAAATTAAGGAAAAACCTAAATTTTTTATTAAAAACATATTTTCACACTACAGGACTGCCTTATATCAAAACCACTCATCTGCTTTTCCTCTGTTTACCATAAATATTCCTCTATTTAGTTCATATGTACATGCCAGAAATAAGGTCTGAATTTTTAGCGAACCTGTGAGCTTATGCGATGGTGCGGCGTCGTGCATTGTGCGTCGTCTGTCGTGCATCGTCTGTCATGCGTTGTGCGTCGTCTGTCGTGTGTCATGCGTCGTCTGTACGTTAACCATAGCCCTCTCAAAAACGGCAGAAGCTAGCATCACCAAATATTTTGCAAATAATCAGTCATCTGAAAAACTATCAGATTTTGTTTATTTTTTTTCTAACTGCATTTTCTTAGATTTTATAGGGAAAAAGCTAAAAAAGCTTTAAAAATCTTCTTCTCCGAAACTGTCCAGGCAAATTGTCCAATATTTAACAGAAATGATCCCTGGAACAATCTCTCTCAAGTTTGTTCGAATGGTTCTATTTCGGAGATTTTTGGAGTTACGGGAGGTTGAACTTAGTCATCTGTCCAAAAAAGCACACTTTAATTAAAATCTCAGAAATGGCTACAGCTATATTCACCAAATTTTATACCAAAGTTTGTCACATATGTTATATCTAAAATTGAGGTATTGGTGGTGCCACCTACATTGATGTGTTTTTTACAAGTGAAAAATGTAATTTTAAACTCTTCTAGCTTATAAACTGATTTATGATGAAACTGTTAACCTGATTGGTTTAAATTTTACAAGAATTATTCTATGGTAGGGTTCTGCCAGTTTTATAAGAATAGATTGGGTAAATACAGCTTTAAAAAAGCATTGTATCCAATTGAAAAAGGCTTTCTGTGTTTGAAAACAGATTTGACAACATTCTGATTTTCAGCAGCCAAGTGAAGAGGTCACTCAGTACAAACAGGTGGGGTCCAGACATCACCATGGCAACTGACCTGGCTCTGGCGGGTGTCTAGACAATGTGTCTTGACGTCTAGACACAGCGTCTAGACGTCTAGACACAATGTCAAGATGCAGAATTCCCAGATTATTGGAACTATATCTTTCAACTGTTTGAAAAAACTTGGTTTTCATTTTTAGTGAATCAGGTTTATCATCAGGTCACATATGAACTGCTGTGCCCTCATTTTTGGTTGACCTCTGACCTTTCCTCGCTGCCCAGCATCAATTTGTGCGTCTGTTTCCACACATAAAACCACATATCTCGGGAACTGTTTGACCGATCAGGCTAAAAATTTTGCACAAATGTAGCCCTTTGATAGCTTTATAACATACTCTAAAAATGGTGGCACCACCTGCAACCATTTTTGCACAGCGTCCATCTGTTCATCTGCCTTGGGATAATATCACTCATATCTCAGCAGTGGTTTGATGGTTTGACTTTTCCACCTGAAATTTTGCAGGTTTATACATCCTTGACAGCTTTCTCTATTTTATGACAGGTGGCACCACCTACATTCACGTTTACTCTGCAGACATCCAAGCTCATATCTTGGGAACCCTTTGACCGATTAGGCCAAAATTTTGCATGTGTATAGATCTCACATACCGTAAAACGGGTTACTTTGGCCCAAAATGGTCATGTTTTAGTATTGTTTCAAAGAACCACAATTAAAAGCCTACAGGTAGACTTCCTTATAAGGAATCATAATCTGGACTTGAATATGTTTTTTATGTTGTTCAAAGTGGTTTATTCATGGTCCCAACCTATTTTGACTTTAAAAAAAAAATGTGTGGGCCAAAGTTACCCCTGGTCTCGGGGTTTCTTTGGCCCAGGGAGGTGTTTTAAAAAAATAAAACTCAAATTTAAATCCCAAGAGTATATATATAAATATAAACATTCTAATCAAGTAACCAAGAATATAGTTCAATAAAATATGAAAAATGGAAGAAGGTAAAAACAAAATTTGAGCACATAAGACCACACAGCTCTTTAGTACCAAATACCAAGATTTGGACATGTTTCTAACTTTTAACTAAATTTTCACTTTCAGTGTCCAAGCAATAATAGAAATTGTTCAGACAGTAAATATTACTAAAATATATAAAAAGCAACCTGATAAAACTATTAGAAGTTAGGTTATTGTGATTAGCTGATGCATTCTATATAGAACTCCTTATATCTACATGTAGAAATAACAGATTTTTAAAAATAAATTTCAGCTACTAGGATACCATACTGCTTATAAGTTAACATCTTAACAACTGCTGTAATTCCTGGCTTCATATTCTAGGGGTGGAGGACAGGACTAAAAAGAAGGGGATAACATATCTCAGCCAAAGAATCCCAGGAGTTTCCATGGTCAGCCCCACCAGTGTTAGTATTCTGTAGGCTTAATGGTATGGCTGTGCCCTGCAGCCGTGTTTGACGCACAGAGTGTGCCTTTCAGGGTTTCTCATGTTGTGACCCAGCAATGAGGATGATACACACCCAGAAACCAGAGGATGACACCTACTTCCAGGTGGAGCTTGATTACTTAGCTCCACCTGGATCCAGGATAAAAAGATTCTGGCTGACACAATCATAATCCTGTGCTAATTCCCTGTCACATAGTCCAGAACTGAAATGTAGAGAACCCTGCATGCGTATTTTAAAAGTTTTTTAAAAACTATTTATATGTTATAGTTCTGCCTGTATGAATGTTGCAGATACAAACCTAATATTTTTATCAATTAAAATTGAATATATACCTAAAATAGAAGTAATATAAAGTGGGCCAAAGTAACCCCAGGTAAATGGGCCAAAGTTACTCTGGTGAAAAAAAAACAGGTTTAAAAGCATTTAATTACACTCAAAATAATTTTGTTTTCACATAGATGCATCACTCAGACCATGGACAGTATTAAAGAAACAGCTTCAAGGTGATTGCTTTCCATGTTTTCAGTGTAGCATTAAAAGTTTGCATAGATGTGAAAAAACATAGGTATGCTATACCTTCAGAAACCTACAAACTGTGATCTACATACTTACTAATGTTCAACCATGTAGAGTATGTATGAAAGAAAAGAGAACACTCTTTTTAAAGGAAATTCATATAATCAGTTAAACATAATCTAATACCATAAAGAGTGGTGTTAAAACACTTTTTTTGAGGTGGGCTTAAAGTTACCCTCTAAAGGTGGACTTAAAGTTACCCTCCAAGGGCCAAAGTAACCCTGTTTTATGGTAGCTCTTCATCATTGACAAAACTGGTGGTGCCACCTGCAACCACTTTTGCACAGTGTCCATCTGTTCATCTGCCTTGGGATAAAATTACTCATATCTCAGAAGTGGTTTGACTTATCCACCTGACATTTTGTAGGTTTGTATATCCTGCACAGCTTTCTTGATTTTATGATTGGTGGCGCCACCTACATTCAGGTTTACTCTGCAGACATCCAAGCTCATATCTCGGGAACCGTTTGACCGATTGGGCCAAAATTTTGCTTGTGTATAGATCTCACATAGCTCTTCATCATAGGCAAAACTAGTGGCGCCACCTGCAACCACTTATGCACAGCGTCCATCTGTTCATCTGCCTTTGGATAAAATCACTCATCTCAGCAGTGGTTTGACTTATCCACCTGAAATTTTGCAGGTTTATACATCCTGGACAATTTTCTCGATTTTACGACAGGTGGCACCACCTACATTCACGTTTATGCTGCATACATCCATGCTAATATGCATCACACCTCACTCTATTCCCGTTGACACTTATCCATGCCTCACTTCACCCGTCCCACTCTGGTTTCTGCGGATACACATAGTCGCTTGTCGACCACCCGTATTCTGGTTTTAAAATGTCCTAGTCTGAAACTTGCAGGGCCAAAATGTCTATTTTGCTGAAATCATAATGACTAAGGTAGATATGCAGGACTTAAGAGGATCAATATTAAATTTTAAAAATAAATCTCCATTCATATTCCTAAACTTTGCACAGGTTCCCATTAGACCTACAGGCCTTGTATATTTTAAAAAAGTTATGGGCCCAAACATATTGCACTTTGTAAAATATCAGCAAAAAATATTTGGTCACTTAACACAAGAACATGTTAAAGCTAGGGACTTTTTTTCAGTAATATAACTTTAATTGATCAAAATTTAGTTGTATACCCAAAATAAGATCAAAATCTTTTAATTTTTTTTAAATATTAGCAAAATTTTAAATTGGTACCTTAAATTTGCCCAAATTTGACCAAGGAATGTTTTTTTCTCATAGTATATTTAATTTATTTTCACAGAAGGGATACATTGTGGGTTTAATCTGTTGAATTCTGAAATTTGAAAGTAAAAGCTTAAAAAATTATTCTAATTATTGAAGTTTTTCAGATGCTCTAATGTATTTGCATTTTGTATATCCAAGACCCCACTCTTGCTCACTACAGCCTTGCCTGGGTAACCTTTTTGTCATGCAGCACTGGCAGAACACCCCCTGCTGGAAAAAACTTACACTTATTTTCATGGGCCCTACCCTAAAACCCCCCCCCCCCCCCCCCAGCCACCACCATCACCAATTATATTGCAATACATGGTTTGTTATTGTCAACTGTATTTCTTTCAATGTAAAGCTGTTTTTGATCCAACGTGCACAACTTTTCTTGAAATATTAATTCCAGAAGTCATCTAAAAGATGCCATGTTGTTCTGATGTAGCATTTTTAAGAATTTTTTTTCCATTTAAATAATTAAAAAAAATATAATTTAACCCATCATTAGGCATAATTTGATAATATATGTAACAAATCATGGATTAATAAAGGTGCAATTAAAAATTATGAATTCTGGAGAGTTATTTTCATACATTTATTGCTTTGCAAATATAAAAAATATATTCGATAAATATATATATATATATATATATATATATATATATATATATGTCACCAGACAATAGGTGACAATATGTACGGTGTTTTGTATCATAGTTTAACGAAGTCTGTTCTCTATTGATATTGACGTGAAGCGTCATCCTAAAGCGTTGACAGGTCTTAATTGTATATATATATTGTGTATTCTGTATGAAATCCCATCGGCTATCAGCTGATTTATCCGTGTCACGCATCGTGTGTATTAATTATATTCTGGTATGTGGGTCGCCATGGTGACGCTAACAGTCAAACTAGGTCACATATATCCTTATATGGGACACTTGAGAAATAAGCCAATCAGAGAACCGGATCGCCGTATTGTGACGACGATTGTGACGTCAGAGTTCAGGGAGAGACGCTGGAAGCTGCCTTCAGTTGGGTCTTGAAGCTTGAGGGGGCAGCACGCACGAACGGGAGTAGGAACATTGAAACGCCAGGAACGGCATAGAAGCAAGCTTCTACATGAAGCAAGGACCCAGCTCATAAGAACTCAGCCGTGCTGCCGAAAGAGCTTCGTATTGGCGATATAGAGAGAGCGCGCTTGTCACCTGCCGGCCTAGTTCAGCTTGACCTAGAAACATAACCGCCGTAAGCCGTGAACCCATTGCTACACGAGCAAGGTCAAGGACTCTAAGCCCAACGTAAACAAAGGGCGCTATTGCATTCATGTGATCGTAAACCTACCCGGGTCGCTGACAAGCAAGATCAGTTGAAGATCGCTAAACTCAGAAAGACTATATGCTGCTAACCATACGCTAGATTCTACACAAAACAGTAACCAGAGATCTCTGAAGGAACTGGACTTTATTGGTTTTTATACAAACCACGGACTCAGTAAATATCCTGTATTTTTAATGTGAAGGACTGTCGTATTGACACATCAACGCACACACACATCTACATCTTTGTGAGTATTGTCTTGAATTATATTGTGAATTTAACCTGATGTCTCATAGTTTCTATTGATCTGGGTGTATGATTGTCTGGTATTTTTATACACGTCCTTAAAAGAACCTGGAAATGTCACCTGTAATGACCGGGATCTAATTTCTTGATTAATGAAATCAAGTGGCGAGCGTTAACCCATCCTATTGTTTTATAGGATATATCCGTTGTAAAGTTATCACGTTAAGTTAGGGGTGACATTGTATGGCGAGCGTGCCAGGATATAATTAGCCTTAAAAAACTGGCTAATTACAGTAAGTTTCAGAAGTTTTGAACTGAGAAAACAGTACTGAAACCAGACATTCATATACTCAAACTAGAGTTGATCTGAATTAATAATTGGAAATGACACCAAACTGATTTGGTAGTGTATACTTGCACAATGAAATTACCCCACTGTTAGGAGTTAATATTTATTCAGTGAGAATATTACCTGAAGCACAACATTGTTTCAGGATTAGCATATACCTTGAAGATTTGGCTAGAACACAAGCATGTTTTGTGAGTAATGCTAGTTCAGTGATACCTGAACATCATTACTGGTTTGATATAAACCCAGATTAGAGTGAAAATTTTTGATGTTGTTAGATACGCCCTGGTATAATTTTTCCTACACTGGTTTGTGATTGGTCACGTGGTAGGGTCTCTTTACAGGTAAGTTTACCCCTCCCGATTGGCATGGTAATCATAGGTGCATGGTGTTTATTGATATCTTGATATCCATCCGTCCATCCGTCTGACCCTTCGTCCGACCTTCCGTCCGTCCGTCCGTATAAGTAGAATTTTGATGCGTAGAGCTACCGTAGTGTTATTGTACGGATACCGCCGGTTCGTTAGGTTGGCTTTAACAGTACGTATTTACGGATTTTTAAGAGCGGATATTACTAGATACTGGAATCTTACTAGGTTAGAGCGTTACCATGGAAACGTTAGAGTCACTTGTTAGATGCGGACAGGCCTTGGGGCTTAAGGACCAGGCTCTACAAGATTATGTTGAGGCTAGACGGCGTGCGGATGAAGAACGTGAGGAAAGAGCTAGGCAACGTGAAATAGAGAAGGAACAGTGGGAATTAGAGCGTGAGCAGCGGGAGTTAGAGCGCGAGCGAGAGGCTAGAGCCCACGAATTAGAGGTTCTAAGGTTAAAGTCTGACTCTGGGGTTAAAGAAGAGAGAAGTAGGGATGTATTCCCGAAAATCCAGCTTCCACCTTTTGATGAGGCTCACGATCAGCTAGATGCGTTTCTTGAGCGATTTGAACGATTAGCTGTATGTCAAGGCTATGATAGGGAGAATTGGGCGTTACACCTGAGTCCGTTACTGCGGGGTAAGGCGCTAGGGACTTACACACAGTTATCGGTTAGTGAGGCCATGGATTACGATAAGTTAAAGATAGCCTTGTTAAAGCGATACCAAATGACCGAAGAGGGTTATCGACACAAGTTTCGGACTTGTAGGCCTGAGCGAGGCGAAACCCCGAGTCAGTTTGCGGTGAGACTGAGTGGATACCTAGACCATTGGATAGGGATGGCAGGGGTCGGAGGTGACTTCGACGGGGTAGTTAACCTGTTGATGTTCGAGCAGTTCATAAACTGCTGTAGTAGGGATCTCTCTATGTTTTTGAAAGAGAGACGGTGTCGTGACTTTGATAGTATGGTAGACTTAGCCGAGAGTTATACGGAGGCTCACGGTGTACACAGCCTTACAGCAGGTCCTCGTTATGGCAATAATGTGCCGCGTCCAGCGCAACTGGTATCTCAGCTTAGAGAGAAGCGAGAGGTTGAGCGCAGTCCGGGCGGTCAGACATTTAAGCCATCAGGAGGCATCAGATGTTATTTATGTAATGAACTGGGACATAAGGCGCGGGAATGTAAGACTAGTGCCCGGTCGAGGCCTAGGTCTTCCCCTCAAGTAGGGCGTGCTGCTGGCGATCAGCAGAGGTATAGGACTAATTTTAGCCCCCCGTATAACCCAAAACAGAAACCGGAGACTATGTCAATGGCAGTAGTCAAGGCGGAAACGGAGACAGTCGGTGCGGTGAAACCGGAAGTAGAGAGTCCGAGTCAGTCGTTAGGATTTGCGGCCCAGACAGAAGGCGGAATCTCGTTACCTGTGTGTGAAGGGCTGGTGAATGGTAAGTCAGCGAGGGTGCTGCGGGATTCGGGATGTTCCTCGGCAGGAATACGTGAGTCGTACGTCGAGCCAAATCAGTTCACCGGACACCAGGTCGAGTGTAGGTTGTTCGACGGGTCTGTAAGACAATTTCCTACGGCTAGGATTAATGTGGACTGTGCGTACTTTGTCGGTACTATCGAGGCAATGGTGGTCGGGGATGCTGTATGTGATTTAGCGCTAGGTAACGTAGCGGGAGCGCGTGATCCGTATGATCCGGACCCGACGTGGAAGTCTGAGCGGTCCTCAGGCATAGTGTGTGACGGTGTAGAGTCACAAAAGGAGGTGTCGTCCGCGGTGGAGACACGGAGCGCTGCACGAGAGAAACAGATACCGACGCGTAGCTTGAATGTTGCAAGCCCAGTTGCCGATGTGAGTCCGGCCGAATTTTTGAAGGCGCAGGAGGAGGATGGGTCTTTAGCGCCGTACTGGAGGCTAGCTAGAGAGGCTAGAAATGATAGTCCATTTAGAATTGAGGACGGATATTTAGTTCGGGTTGTGAGTGATAAACGGGGAGATCAAGATGGATCTCGAGTGGTGGTACCTCAGACGTTACGGTACGACGTAATGAGGATGGGCCACGAAGCGGTTATGGCGGGCCATCAGGGCATAGACAAAACGCACGACTGCGTGAGAACTCAGTTTTTCTGGAAAGGGATGTATAATGACATTGCTGAGTTTTGCAAGTCCTGTCCCATTTGCCAGAAAACCATACCGAAAGGCAAGGTGCCTGGAGCTACGTTAGGCCAGATGCCATTAATTGATGAGCCCTGGCGTAGAATTTCGATGGATCTGGTTGGGCCGATCCATCCAGCGTCTGAGAGAGGTCACAGGTATATTCTGACCGTTATGGATTATGCCACTAGATATCCGGAGGCTGTTGCTTTAAAGAACATAGATACAGTCTCTGTGGCTGATGCGCTAGTTGATATTTATGCGCGGTTAGGAGTGCCGTCAGAGGTGCTTACTGACATGGGAACACAATTTACGTCAGACCTCATGCGAGAAGTTAGCCGTGTTTTGTCTGTAAGACAGCTCACCACTAATCCTTACCATCCTATGTGCAACAGAATGGTGGAGAGATTCAATGGAACGTTAAAGTTAATGTTGAAACGGATGTGCGAGGAAAGACCGCGAGATTGGGATCGGTACCTCAGCGCCGTGCTTTTTGCGTACCGAGAAGCGCCCCATGAGAGCACAGGGTTCTCACCCTTTGAGTTGCTCTATGGTAGGATCGTTAGAGGACCGATGCGGATTCTAAGGGATCTGTGGACCAAGCTAGATACTAGCGTCGAGACTAAAACCATGTACCAATACGTCCTGGACCTACAAGACAAACTAAGCGACACATGCGCGTTAGCTAGAGAGGCGTTGAACAAATCAGCGAACAGACACAAACTGGTATATGATAGAGGTAAATGCACGCGCAGGTTTGAGGCCGGAGACGAAGTTTTGTTGTTACTCCCGACGGAGCGGAACAAATTTATGGTACAGTGGAAAGGCCCCTATACTATTGTAAACAGGGTTGGGGACTTAGACTATCGGATTAAGATTGGCGATAAGGTTAAAACCTTCCACGTGAATATGCTGAAACGGTACCATGCTAGAAACGAGCCCCAGCATATTCTGGCAGCGGTAGCCAAGGGCGCACCTGATTCTATACATGATCCTGACTGTGTAGACGGGGAAACAGAGCACTGATAGACCTAAGACAAAGAAGGCTTTGCGAGCATTCCTAGGTCTTACAGGGTACTATCGAAAATTCGTGCCAAACTATGCGGAAATAGCGGTGCCCTTGACTGATCTAACGCGTAAAGGTCAACCTAACAAACTAGACTGGAACCCAAACACGAGAACGCGTACTGTTCTCTAAAGGCTAAACTGTCAGACCCTCCCATACTGAAGCTACCTGATTTCAGTAAACGATTTTATTTGAAATGTGATGCATCTGATGTGGGTATTGGCTGTATCCTGATGCAAAGACACGAGGGGATCATGCACCCAGTAGCTTATGCCAGTCGTAAACTGTTGCCCAGGGAGAGAAATTACTCCACCATCGAGAAAGAGTCATTAGCAATTGTATGGTCTGTACAGAAATTTGAGATGTACCTGGCTTGTAGACCGTTCACCATTCAGACCGACCACAAACCATTAAAGTGTATTAGCAAATCAAAATGTGCTAATAAGAGAGTAATGAGATGGGCACTGGTTCTACAAGAGTTTAGATTTGATATTGAAGCAGTGTCAGGTAAACTAAACCATGGACCTGATTTTCTTAGCAGACTGCCTGAGTGTTAGGATGTAATGAGCTATAATGTTTAGCCAGTTAAGTCTAAACATGTACAAGATTTTGCCCTGTGTCATAGACCGTGGGCATGTACTAATGACAACTTGTTACATGACTTTTATGTATTGCTATATGTAAATATGTTTAGCTGGACCCTGTGAGATAGAACGATACGATGTATCGAGAAAATACCGTGTATTTTCTTTAAAAGGAGGGGGTGATGTCACCAGACAATAGGTGACAATATGTACGGTGTTTTGTATCATAGTTTAACGAAGTCTGTTCTCTATTGATATTGACGTGAAGCGTCATCCTAAAGCGTTGACAGGTCTTAATTGTATATATATATTGTGTATTCTGTATGAAATCCCATCGGCTATCAGCTGATTTATCCATGTCACGCATTGTGTGTATTAATTATATTCTGGTATGTGGGTCGCCATGGTGACGCTAACAGTCAAACTAGGTCACATATATCCTTATATGGGACACTTGAGAAATAAGCCAATCAGAGAACCGGATCGCCGTATTGTGACGACGATTGTGACGTCAGAGTTCAGGGAGAGACGCTGGAAGCTGCCTTCAGTTGGGTCTTGAAGCTTGAGGGGGCAGCACGCATGAACGGGAGTAGGAACATTGAAACGCCAGGAACGGCATAGAAGAAAGCTTCTACATGAAGCAAGGACCCAGCTCATAAGAACTCAGCCGTGCTGCCGAAAGAGCTTCGTATTGGCGATATAGAGAGAGCGCGCTTGTCACCTGCCGGCCTAGTTCAGCTTGACCTAGAAACATAACCGCCGTAAGCCGTGAACCCATTGCTACACGAGCAAGGTCAAGGACTCTAAGCCCAACGTAAACAAAGGGCGCTATTGCATTCATGTGATCGTAAACCTACCCGGGTCACTGACAAGCAAGATCAGTTGAAGATCGCTAAACTCAGAAAGACTATATGCTGCTAACCATACGCTAGATTCTACACAAAACAGTAACCAGAGATCTCTGAAGGAACTGGACTTTATTGGTTTTTATACAAACCACGGACTCAGTAAATATCCTGTATTTTTAATGTGAAGGACTGTCGTATTGACACATCAACGCACACACACATCTACATCTTTGTGAGTATTGTCTTGAATTATATTGTGAATTTAACCTGATGTCTCATAGTTTCTATTGATCTGGGTGTATGATTGTCTGGTATTTTTATACACGTCCTTAAAAGAACCTGGAAATGTCACCTGTAATGACCGGGATCTAATTTCTTGATTAATGAAATCAAGTGGCGAGCGTTAACCCATCCTATTGTTTTATAGGATATATCCGTTGTAAAGTTATCACGTTAAGTTAGGGGTGACAATATATATATATATATATATATATATATATATATATATATATATATATATATATATATATATATATATATATATATATATATATCTGTGTGCATAATGTGATGTTACCTGACTAAATTAAGTATAAATCTTGATGCAATTTAGATTTGTGAATCAATTTAAATATTAGGATATATATATCATATACTGTTAATATATTGTAAAATTTATTAACTTAAAAAAATGACAACAAATAAAAAAATAGGATCTAATGCAAATATTTATTCATTATTTTTCCTGTCTCAGTAGAATCAAATTAAAGTTATTTGCTTTGTTTTTCATCTCTCTGCCTGTTATTAAATATTTAAAAATAATTTCATTTAAATTAAATTTTATCCTTTGCATATATGCAGAGGTGCTGTAACTCCCACCAGTCCCTGTAAGCACCATTGAATTTACTTCCGTATTCTGTATTTAATTCCAAAGGTGTTTTAACTCACCCCCCCTCAGTCAGTAAGCCCTAGTTCCTGAGCACTGAGGATAGTATTTTTATTGCAATTTAAAAAAAATCTATGGTGATGCAGTTATAAGTTATAACTGTCACAATCAGCTGAGCGCCGTGACCCTTTGGTCCCTTGTTATATGCCCGTCTCCCATCATATGACAGGGAGTATTATGGTGTACCCATCATCCATCCGTCCATTCACTTTAAGTGTCACCATGATAACTTACTGGAGCTTTGATGGATTTTCATAAAACTTACCAACAGATTATCTCACCAGAGTTTGATTATGGGCATGTCAACGCATATTTAATAAGGTCATGGGTTACTCGTCTACCTTTTGGTGTTGCCAAGATACCCTACGAAGAATATGAAGGATTTTGAAAAAAATGAAAAAAAAAATGTTAAAAATATCTTTCCTAAGTTCGAATTCCAGCAAAATCCATGCATATTTAATGTGGTCAAAGGTCACAACACTTTGGAGGCACCTTGGTGACTTACCAAAATCCTATGGAGTTTCATGAAACTCATTTTACATATTACCAATAGACTAATTTTTACCTGATTTACATTCTCATCAAAATTCATGCCTTTTGAAGAGATCAGAGGACACCAGATACATGACGGGGGTATTATGCTCGTTTACAGTGACCGTCACATTAGTAACTAAGTCAAGGATGGATATTGTTTGCTTCCTTAAGGGCATTGGGCCCAACATATAATTAACCTAGAATATTCAGTGTCTAAATGGCCCTTTCTGATTTGGCAGTAAATTCTGATTTCAGAGAGCTGACTGACTGTAGATAAATTTGAATCTCTTAATTTGGAACTGTTTCAGCCATTTACTGTTTATATATATTTGCTTTGCAAATATAAAGTGATCCAAGCTATAGGTATTATCCATTATCCTCCGTCCATCCATCTTTCTATTAGACCGGCACATTATGAAAACGTCAGACCTACAAATCAAAAATTAGATGTACAGTTATAATATATACATGTCCCATGCATATAACATGTAGACAGAGGTATACATGTACAGCCTATAAACTATAATAATGGTGTTCCTTTTAATTTTTCGGAGAGGCACCTGATTAATACAAAGTATCAGCTTTTCAGGTGATTTACTGTTTACATTGCCAACAGTAACATGATTGGTTGCTCCCAACTGCTCTGTTCATGGTTATTCATTTAATGAATATGCTAATTAAAGGTTACGTTTAGTTTATGGTTAGGTCAATTGGCATTGACTTGAACATATATTCTTTTACTCTGACTGTGTGAACTTAATTACACTGTAAATATTGTTTGTTTTATATGTAAATTTATGATTTTTTTTTCAGAAATACATAGAAAGCAACCATGAGTGGCCATGTAGGGAACCTCAGTCCAAAGCAGGAACAAGCATTAAAGCAGGTAAGTTTTTCAGCACCAAAAGTGTACAGTGAAACATATGATAAGGCCAAAAAAAAGTATGGTTCTCAGGCACTTTCAGAAATCAGAGCGGGTTGGCGATTTTTTTACCTTTTTTGTTTGTTTTGACAAAAATGTCATATGAACAGGGAAAAGCATGATAGTAACATATATTTTTTTTGCTAAATAGGTAAAAGCACTACATTTAAAAGGAAATCGTATAAAAATTGTATTGTTTTATCTACTTGAAAGATGAAAATCAAGAACCATACCTTTTTATTTGCCTAATACTCCATGTTGAGGGACATACTGTGGTTTCCTTTTTGTTGGCGAGGGTTTCAAACTTGGGATATTCATGAAAAGAAAATTATTGCAAAAATAAAAACTTTGTGAATAAGAGGTCCCACTGTCAAAGTTGAAAAGTAAAAGGTTAACATATGATAAAAATAGATTGTGTATGTTTAAAGATTGATATTTTAAATGATATCAGATCTTCCCATTTGTCTTGCTTTAATGAACAATATACATGGTTTTTTTTAATAAGATTTTGTACACCTAATATTTGATATAATATACATGATAAAGATTTACTGTGTGCATGTATAGGTCTTTTGTATTGTGGAATCATGAAAATGGAACCCTTGTGAAACATTGAAAAGTTGAAAATCACAAAATTTCAAACCCGAAAATATGTAGCCAACCATAGTATTTCATTACTTTACTTGTAGATTAGATTCTTGATCAGAAATTTGACCCACATGATCTTGCTACTTCAAATTTAGCATAAGTGTCAGACAGCTGTGTCAACAATCAGTGTGATAACTGAAATTGGTTACGGTATATTTAGGGGTCTGCACCTTTCGAGGAGCTAGTGTGTCCATGTAGAGATAAATCTAACCCTGACCACAAGGACACTGAAGGTAAACAGATAATAGTGTCTTATCTTACTGACCAAATGTGCTGACCAGTGTTACTATACTGTGTTTGGGAATATCGTATACAGTGAAACCTGTGTTGTAAGACCACCCCTGGGACTGGCCAAAATTGGTCTTAATTCACAGGTTGTCTTGTTAGAGAGGTCTGTCATAACCAATGTGAATGCTTTTGGTTCTTTCAAGGGTGGTTTTATTAGACAGGTGCTCTTTTAGACAGGTTGCACTGTACATGTATGTCAAAAAAAATCGGTAAACCTAGTCTATAATGGGTTAATAAATTTATAAAGATTTTGTCAACATAAATAATGTAACATATGAGAAAAGGGAATGTCATTTTTAATTAATATGTATGCAAATCCCTGAACAAGTTTTAAGTAAAGTATTTCATGAAATATGTTTCATTATTCATTGTAATATGTATTATTATTAAGTTAAAATTTCTGAGGTTTTGGAAGTCCTACTATAATTTGAGACTTTGGTGTGTTCCAGAAAACAACCTAATTCTTCTTTAAACTTTGCAGATACTCATCTGCCCCCCCCCCCCCCGAAATTTTACCCCCATGAGTGCCGTCCACAAGAGTATATTGTGTCACATCCTTTTTTCAGACCCTGAGAGGTTTATTTCTCTTAGTTTGTCTAAACCCCTCATAGGGGCTCCCATTGTGGATGTAGCATGTCAAAATTATGGGTAAAACACAAGAGGTAAATAGTTGAACTGAATGATGCATCTTCTTTATTCAGATGCTAATTGATACAGTTGAAAATAACTTACCTTCATTCACCTTTCTTTGAAACATCTTGAGATAAAATTAAATTCACTGTTTTAAATACTATCTTCAGCAGAATTACCTTCAGCAATTTCAAAGTTATATTTAAAGGGGCTTAATCACCTATTAATCATGTTGAATTAACACCAAAAATAGCATCTTCTCTTTGAAATAAATTTGTACCTGCAAGAAACCATTGGCTTACTCCTGTACTCAAGTGTAAAAAAAGTGAACTGGATGCCCTCACAGGCGTCAACATGAACATAGTTGGTGGGACTCTGTGCAGTGCCCGGGTGACATCACTTGTCAATCAAGGGAAGCTCTGACTGACTTGGCCCAAAAAATTGTAATACATGTTCCTAATGGCTCAAACATTGTGTGTTGCATTGGGTCAGGGACCTGATATACGGGCTCACACTGTGCCTGTCATTTCAGCTGAGGCCCCTGAACCTATCATACAGATAGATCTGTGGCAACAGGTTCTACAATGAATTTACATAAGGCCCATGGATCATAATGTCCATCCACATAAGGCCCATGGACCATAATGTCCATCCAGCAGAGATATATCAAAAGACATGAAGGTCCATGTTTATATACATGTATGTATAGACTAGTTTGGACAAGTCCTTGTTTGGGATCTGTCCTACGTGCTCAAAATTGTACCTGCAGTTACACAGCCTTGTTATGGTTAACAGACACACATAGACTCTGTTTACTCACATATAGAATCATAACAAGGTTATGGTTAAACAACAGCTTAATGGGAAATACTGAAGCTGTGCTGAGATGGTTTTGCTGGGAAACTTTTGTATGGAGCAAAAATGAATTGATAGTGTGAAAGAATAGACATAATATTGCTCCTCATCGTGTTTCTTTAATACAAGACAATAAATAAGTAGGCATGGACCTGTATCAGCTAGAATTCTGCATTATAACTAATGCAAGCCTCTGCTGTGTAGGATGCTATTGTTGGATGCTGCCAAAACCATGTTTGCATTCACTAATTTGACCCATATTCCCAGGTTGATTCATGTATAAATGACTCTACATGTGTGAATATTCCTTGATGAAGTCCTGAATCCAGATCACATGCCAGGTCCACACCAAAATCTAATTGGTTCTTCATTGACCCATCCCTTAAACTTTTAATGCCCAGGAAATTTCATGAGATTCTGTTTCATGATTTTGTGAGTTATGCTGTGAAAAAACACAAACACACACATGAATGGGGACGAACCTACTTAATTAAAATATACGCAGTCACCCAATTAAGCTAATAGTTAGATTGAACAGGTTGTCAATTTCTCTTTGTTGGTTACTGTTTATGATTGTGACCAAGAGCAGGTCAAGGATATGTTTATTAATGTTCCTTAATTTTAGGTCATCTGGTAAATTAATTATAGATAAATCCAATATGTATGATATTATTGATAACAAAGTAATACCTACAACATTAGTCACCGTATTAACTCTACAGTAATCTAGCACTGACTTAGGTTTAATAATATTAGTGTGTGGCAGTGGCCTCTTATCAGTGAATGATACAAGCTCAAGGCACCAGAGGTGATCTGTCTGATAAGAGGGAGTATCTTAATGTTAGACGTTCTGGTAACCATGAAAGGAATCTGGGCAAAAGAGGGCTATTCCATGTCAGTCAACATGCCTGGACAAATTCATGTTAAAGTATAGGGCATTCTGTTGAGACCTTACCCTTATTATAGTCAGTTTCATCCCCTCTTGTCCGCCTGTTTTTTTTATATGAAAATTTTTATTAGTTACATTTCAAGGGAAACAATTATAGTGCAGAGTAGAGGATTAAAGGGCCTATTATTCAACTAGGTAAATAAATACCTACCTTCCACCTTATTAAAGAAACAGAATTATTTGAAAATATGAGAAATCAGTCTACATTTTACAACATACTAAACCCACATGTAATGGTCAAGGTCATTGGTCACATGCAAAAACAGCCTCAACTAACAGCTTCTGATTGGATGATCTCATGTAAATACTCTAAAAACATATAAGCAGCTGAAACAAAGATGGCTACTCTTGCAGGGACACATTATATCTGCCAGATACAAAGAGACTAAAAAGTTGTGAAACATGATTTGGGGATTAAATGTTAAATTCTTAATTGCCATATCAGATTTTCACTTCCATAAGTAGTTTTTTAGGAAATTATTGAAAAATAAAACTTTTAAGAAAAGACAGGTGGACTGCAGATTGTGAAACAGACTATAAATGATATGACATATTATGTTCCCTCCATGCTCCTGCCCCATTGACTACTTGTGAAACTATGGCAAATTTTTTTATAGCCATGGTCTGGGCTTAAATCAGGCCAATTTTTTTACCTACAAATCCAGTGCAAAGCATGGGAGAGAAAGCATTGGTACATTTTATTTCAACACTTTTTGGGTAGCCTAGACCAATGGGTACAGTATGCTGAGGGTTGAAGGTCTATACTCCATTCCACTACCCCTGTTTTTTTTTTTTTGGGGGGGGGGATAAATTCTATAAAATGCATTATAGCTTACATTTATTTACCCAAGTGGGAAATAAACAAATGTGGCATTTAACTAATAGCAAAATAATACTCTCCGAGATATGGATTGTATATGATTAATTCAGAAAGAAAAATGACTGAACAGATATACAATCTCATGACATTTGATAGATGACCTAAACTAACGATCTTAAACTACATCCATTTGATGCTTCATAGAGATGACGTCACGGGAGTATTTTATGTCACTCTTTTGTTATGGCACACATAAATCTATCCTACATTACATGAATAAACAAATATGCCCATTTAAAAGGACGCCATGGTTTTGGATCATCTTTCTAGAATTCTTAACATTGTCCTTGTGTCCAAAAGTATGTATTTACAATTTAAAATTATTTAATTCATCGTAAACTGCCACATTACCTCAACTTAGAAAGCAAATATTTTAGTGGGAGATAAAATAAAATCTAAAAAGGGTTTTTGAACAGAGTATAGTCAGCATTTTGTTACATATTGTGTAAAAACTGAGAGAACACCAGTACACTGGAATATTAACTATTATTAAATTAGAGTTATGAACATTAAATTAATTGGCCATCATTTGAGAGGTGTCCACAGTAGACAGATATCCACAATGCTGACAGTAGAGAGGTGCTTATATTAGAGAGGTGCTGGCAGTAGAATACTGTCCATGGTAAAAACTTTAGAGGTTGCCAAAGTTGAGACATGCCTACAGTGAAGTTGCTCATAGTGGAGAGGCACCTGCAGTAGAGGGCTGCCCACAGTAGAGGGCTGCCCACAGTAGAATGGTGCCTCGGTAGAGGGCTGCCCACAGTAGAATGGTGCTCTCAGTAGAGGGCTGCCCACAGTAGAAGGCTGCCCATTGTAAGAGGGCTGCCCTAAGTAGATAGGTGCCCACAGTTACTAAGATGGCTGCCCACAGTAGAGGACTGCCCTCAGTAGAGAGGTGCCCACAGTAAAGGGCTGCCCACAGTAAAGGGCTGCCCACAGTAGAGAAGGGCCCACAGTATGGCAGTGCCTGCAATAGAGAGGTACACACAGCAGAGGGTTGTTCACAGTAGAGAGGTGCCCACAAGGAGAGGTTTTCCTGCTGGATTACCCTATTAACTCAATAGACTTGTGTTCTTTTTTTCCAAGCAATTAATCAAGGTGCTGTTACTGTGGTATACTTGTGTATGGTACTAGATATAAGTGTTAACCCTTGCTCATATTTTATCTAAGAGAGACAAGGGGTTGTTGCAGTAACTGCCACCCATGATATATAAATGACTGCTCACTGTAAAGGTAAATATTTAAAAAGGCCAAACAGGAAGGAGATAAAGGTGATGACATTTTTTTTATTGATAGCTGATAATCACCAGGTAAACCCATTTATGGACCAGGTGCTTTGTCTACTTCAGACCCAACTCGTTGTTACCTCAGCCAGGAGGGTATGCGTCCATCCCTGTTCGTGTGTGTGTGTTTGTTCACAACTAAACTCACGCAACCATGAACAGGATCTAATGAAATTTCTAGAGCATTTAAGAAATTGGCAAATGAAGAATCAATTGGATTTTGGTGTAGATCCGGCACATTAAATCAAGATTCAGGAATGTAATCAAGAAATATTCACAAATATTCAGTCACTTATGCATAAATGAACCTTGAAATATGAGCCAAATAAGTGATTGCAAAAAAGGGAGCATCGCACTATAGGGAACCCCTACATGGGGGAGGCTTGCATTCCTTATAATGTACATTTCTAGCTTATTCATGTTTTTTGTAGAACTTCAATCTTTAATTATCCAAAATATTACAGGATATCCCCTTTTTCTTAGAAGTGTAACATAAATGATTATCACATTTTGGGACAGAGATATGACCATACATTAAAGCACACATTGCATTGACAGACTATCAGTGTACTGCAATAAAATTTATCATCACACTGCTCCGTAAGTGGTGGTCTTAGTATCATCCAACTTCCTTGGTTCAGTTTAGCTTTAAAATATAGTACTGAAATTGGACTTTTAGGTCCAAATGACGTATACATATTTTGAATCCTCAGGATATTCTCTACTAGAGCGTTTATAGATTAATATAATTTTTGTTGTCCATCTGAAGATTTAAATATTCAAAGTAATTTTTTTTTTCATTTTTGCCAACAACCCCCCCCCCCCCCCCCCAAAAAAAAAAAAAGCAGGCGCGAGGTAAGTATACATTTAACCGTAACATCATCTTGAAATATACCAACATGTTTCCAGTGTTTTCTATTGCTTATTTATCATCTTTACTTTTACTTAACTTTTAATTTTAAAATTCTGTGACAAATTAAGAAATGACTCTTTATTTTAAAATGGCTTGTAATTGTTTTTAGCTCAGCTGACTATAAGTCATCTGAGCTATAGTCGTGGTCCTTTGTCCATCGTCCGTCCGTCGTGCCGTCCGGCAGGCCGTCTGTTAACAGGGCATGTTTTGAAACCGTTAGGCCAACAATTGCAAAATTTTGCATACCATTAGATGTCCCCAAAATCTCCTACCATACCGAAAATTGGGTCATAAGGACTTGGTTCCTTTGAGATATTAAGGAAAAACCTCCATTTTCCATAAAAAAGCCATTGTTACACTTCAAGGCTGCCTAATATCAAAACCACTGATCTGTTTTTGATCATATTTAGTATTCACATTCTTTCATACATTTTCTATGAACACAAAAAAAAATTAGGTCAGTGTTGGGTATTATTTTGAAGTTATGGGCCAAAATATAATGCAATTTTAAAAAAATCAGGAAATATATTTACTCACCTAACATGAGAATTGCTGAAGCTAGAGACTTTTTTTCAGGAATATAACTTTATTTAATCAAGATTCAATTGTTTACCCAAAATTAGATCTGAATTTTGCAAATGTTTCAAGTTATTAGCATAAATAAAAAATCAATACCTTAAATTTTGTCCAACTTTGGCAATGGCACGTTTTTTCCCTGTAAGCACTGTTGATTTAATTTTCACAGCATATATACATAAGGATTTAATCTTTTAAAATCTGATATTTCAAAGGAATTGATTGAAAAGAGAAGCTTTTATTCAAGTTTTCATACACCATGTCAAGTGTTGTTTACATCTAGCCCACCTAGTAGTACAGCCTTCACTTGCATTATGTAACCCACCCCAGGCAGCTAGCCTTGGCTCAGCTTGGCCACTACCAGCAGGCTTCCCCCCTGCCCTGCACTCCCCTACCCCCTCCCCCCATCCAGATGTTGCATAAACTGGATGAATGTTGTTATTTTCTGTATTTGATTCATTCTTATTCTAGGCTATGGTACAATTTAGATTTTGTATTGTACCACCAGGGTTACAATGATTAAAGTGCACATTTAATTGTGTCCACAAAGTGGTGTATTGCTATGAAAGTGTGGATGTTCATCAGATAAGTAATTCCTTACTTCAGAAGAGTAAAAACTTCACCAGATGTGAAATTGACTATTAATTCCAGTAATAAATTAAAGCTGGGATAGTATTAGCACAGTGATATTGTTTGTCCCTAATTCAACCAACAGTGTGTATACTTTATTTGAAAAGATGTTTTATTTTATCAAATTTACTGAATCTTTTATTTTATTTTGTGAATAAAATTAAGTATTGTCACGCGGGATCTTGTAGTTTCACAATCCTTTATTTACAATTTACTGATTCCAGTTACATACACACATGGCATATGGCTTGAGTTCATGGCATCACTGTTAATAGAGTTTGAAAACTAATGAAATATGAGTATTAGCCCTTAGCATTCACAATAAGGATCATACTTTAAGATATAAATATGTATAAACAGAAGCTCTACCATATAAGCATATACTGAAAACTCCAATGTGCAAAACTTTTTAATAGTGATTCAAGGAATAATATTGTAGATGCCATGTTGTGGCATTATTTTCTTTTAAATTCAGTTTAAACATTTGTGATTTAAAAATAATAAAATATATGTGTATGCATAATATGACGCAATATGAGCTACACTTTTACACATGATTGCAACTTTTGCAACAATTCTAATATTTTAACTTATATTTTCAGTTTATTTTACTCTGTATATATAATGATTGCAACTTTTGCAACAATTCTAATATTTTAACTTATATTTTCAGTTTTTTTATTAAAAATTTATAAAACTTGTAAATAAAAAAAAAAACGATTCAGATAAAAACTTCTTAATGGAAAAAGTGGATATGCTAAAAAATAGGCTTATATATAAACTTAAATGCATTATTCCCTTGAAAGTGAAATAAAGGTATTAGTCCATTCTGTCCACTTACCTGTCCATCTGTCAATTTTCATATGCATCAGAGTATCTCAAAACTTGTACTGTTTTCCTTCATGACAGTCTTGTCAGAAGTATTGTTTGCAATCATATATTTAGAACTTTACTATAACCAAGTAGGAGGGCCCCTTTCCTCTTAGCTTCTCATATTCTTATATAAATGAAAAACATTTAACATGATAGAATATTTCTACATCCACCTTTGTGCTGCCCTCACTTTTCCCTTCTCCGAACCCCATCCCAAAGTCAGCTTCAGTAACAAGAACTAGATGAATCAGATATATTCATACTTTAATATTTTGTATAACTATTCTTCCATAGGTACTTATGTACATGCCAGTAATTATGTCAATATTGTGTAATATGTAGACATAGTGGGAATCACAATAATGTACCTTGTCAAGACTAAAGAGATATTGTGTCATACAGTCACAAATTCATAAATCCCTTCATCAGCATAGTTAATCATAACATCATATCTGTCAAATTGAAAGCTTGCAGACTTCCATACACTTTAGATCCTTCAACAAATAGCCTTATCATCATTCTACTACTGCTTATTACTGCTGTCATTGAATTCATATTTGCTCAAATATATCACAATTTTCAACCCCTCCTAAATAAATAAAAAATAAACCACTATATTTTACTCTATTAATCCATCAGTCAGGTAATTTCATTTATCATTTACCGTATTTATTCCAATATGGGAATCCCTCATTTCTCGACCCCAAAAAATATTTTGAAAGCATAATTTCTAAAATGACTCTGTCGACGATGTTAAGGTGTAATGCCTCCGTCTCTCACGGGCACCGCAGTTTGTATCTGACTAGATTCTTATTACACTGAGCATCCACATCAAACTTGTTTCCAATAAAATTTTGAAGATACAAAGATGTGTTTTTCATAATATATAAACATGATAAAGCGTTCAAGTTCCAAAATGGGTGTCCGTGACGAAGCAAACACGTGTACAATTCCTGCATCTGCGATTCACGTGATATCTTTAGCAATAATATTTACAAGACACGGTGAAGTACGCGTGGTGGAACAACTGTGACACAGTTGGAACGTTCAACTTAGTTAAGTTTAAACGACCTCGGTTAGTTTTTGGATAGGTGAACGCGTATACAAATCAGGGCCCGATCAAGGGCACGCAAGCTAGGACCATTTCCGGTCATATATATTTTAACGCGCCTTTACTTTCCTATATTTATAATGTATTATTCAAATAAACTTTATCGGATAATAGGCAGTTATTTTTTATAAAGTCTTCTTCCAATTTGGTGCAGCTGCTTGTCCCTTTTTGGCCCACCGATATCGCCCCCTGGTTGGTTTACTTGAGACAACTGGTAGTTACATGAGTTGCCGTCTATGTCAAGTGATTGTACATATACGCGAAGTAGTGATCATTTTGTGAAGTGATTGAGCTCAGTTTGATTAATCATTTGCGGACTCCGTGTAATTTATGTGACGGTTGGAAGCCCGTTTGTAGGATATACTGTTTAGCTAACAAAACAAACTAATAAACGACCAAATTATCAATCAGTTCATATTACCACTCGAGTGTCAGAGCGGCTCTGCGGCTCTAGGGAAGGTTATCAAACCTCGTGCCTCTAAAATCCCCAAATTCTGCAGGAAGATGATTTTCAAATATCCTCCATTATCTCGACCTCTGAGAAAATTAATTATTTTTAAGTGGTCGCCAAAATAGAATAAAAACCGTACTCACATATTACATTACATTCCTTTATAATAGCCCAACATGTCCATGATATTCATAAGCTTTATCAACTAGATATAGTATCACAGTGGAGAAACATTTATAGTCCAATCACGATCAGCTGTGCGCCGTGACCCATGGGTCCCTTGTTTGATACAAGATATATACCAATGAAAAAAACATGTTTTACTTTTTGATTATATTTTATCAAACATATGTGCAAAATGTTTTAGCACAGATATACCACTCGTTATATATAAAAATCTATAATGGTGCCAAGTGGAGTACATGTCCCACCCAGGCAATACTGTCCTACAAGATCCAATGGATATGCCTTTTCAATATTTGTTTTGATTCCATGCCAGTTCCTGAAGACCCTCTTTTGTGACATCACTTCACATTGGACTGAAGATGGTCTTTTGAGCAAGTTAAATTACTCATCGGTAACTAAAGCAAGTCTCCTTTTCAACTGTCATTATGTCTCCCCTTCTGGAGGAGACGTGGATTTCAGTGCCCTCGTCTGTCGTCGTCATCAGTTGGAGTCAGAGTCTGAGTCATCTGTAGGATATTTTGTGAACGTGATAACTTTTAAAGGGCCTCATATTTTTCTCCAGAATTTGAAACACTCATTGTTCCTTCCAAAATCTCGGATAAGTTCCAAACCTGGTGACTTTGACTTTCATCTTCAAGGTCAAATCTGCCGAAATGTAAAATTTTTGTGAACATCATATCTTTTGAAGGGCTTCACATTTTGTCTTCAAATTTGGTACACAAATTGTTTCAACCAAGTTCTCAGGCAAGTTCCAAAACTGGTGACCTTGACAAAGATCTTCAAGGTCATATCAGCCGAATTATAGTTAATGTCTTGTGAACACAATCACTTAATAATTATTACATATTTTCCCCTCACATTCAATGCACTAATTGTTCTTGGAATATTTTAGGTACTGGTGACTTTGACCTTGATCTTCAGGGTAAAATTTATGTAATTCTAGGATTCTTGTGACCCCAATAACTTTGGAAGTACTGAAGAGTTTTTCTTCAAATTTGACACACCAGTCCTTTCTGCCAAATTCGAGAAAAGCAAGAGGAGTTTGAAAAGCCATGACCTTAACCTTGATCTTCAAGGTCAAATCTGCTGAACTCTACAATCATGGTTTTAAGATAGTGCATGTTATAGACCTAATGTTTTCGGATTGCCCTTGGGGGGGAGACATATATCTGTTTGTGCCATTCTAGTTTATTCACTATTATTGACTGTTTTCACCAATATTTTGTGAAGGTAGAATATAGTATATTAGGAGATAGTTTTACTCCAGATCGACATTTGCTTGTTTATTAGCTCAGCTGACTATAAGTCATCTGAGCTATAGTCGTGGTCCATTGTCCGTCGTCCGTCCGTCCGTCCGTCCGTAGATGTGGCACGTTTTGAAACCATAAGACCTAGGAATCCAAAATTCAGCATAATGTTAGATGTCCCCAAGATCTCCTACCAAACCGAAAACTGGGTCTTTGCGACTTCATCCCTTTGAGAAATTAAGGAAAAACCTCAATTTTTTATTAAAAACCTATTTTCACACTTTAGGACTGCCTAATATCAAAACCACTCATCTGTTTTCCTCATATTTCCTATAAATAATCCTCTATATAATTCCTATGTACATGCCAGAAATTAGGTCTATATTATTTAATTTAAAAAAGTTATGGGCCCAAACATAATGCATTTTGTAAATAATCAGGAAAGAAATTTTATCACTTAACACAAAACTTGTTAAAGCTAAGCACTTTTTTTCCAGTAATATTACTTTTATTAATCAAAATTAAATTGTATACCCAAAATTAGATGAAAATCTTTTAAATTTTTAAAAATATAAGCAAAAATATAAAATTGGTACCTTAAATTTTGCTCAACTTTGACCATGGCACGTTTTTTTGCTGTAACTGCTGTGGATTTAATTTTCACAGCATGTTTTTGTTAGCATTTCAACTGTTAACACCAAAAATTTGAAACCAGTTGAACAAAAACTGTAGATTTTATTCAAGTTTTCAAGCACCATGTCACATATTGCTAGTGTTATGCAGTTTGCTAGAGCTCAGCTCCCGAGCTTCAGCTCTAAGTTCCTTAAATTTGGCATACAGTTAGATTTCTCTAAAATCCCCTACCATGCCAAGATTTTGGTCACTAGGACTTAATTCCTTCGAGATATCAATGAAAAACTTCATTTTTCCATTAAAACCCAATGTTATACTTTAAGACTGCCTAATATCAAAACCACTGATCTGACTTTGATCATATATAATATACATATTTTTCTATACTTTCACTATGCACATGCCAGAAATGATGTCAGTATTGTGTATTTTTTTTTAAGTTATGGGCCCAAACATAATGCACTTTGTAAAAAATCAAGAAATATATTTACTCCCTTAACAAGGGCATTGCTGAAGCTAGAGATTTTTTTTGTCAGGGATGTAACATTATTTAATCAAGATTCAATTGAATACCCAAAATTAGTTCTGAATTTTTCAAATTTTATAAGTTATTAGTATAAATATAAAATTAGTACCTTAAATTTTGCCCAACTGTGACCATGGCACGTTTGTTTCCCGTGAGCACTGTTGATATAATTTTCATATCATGCACACATAAGGATTTCAGCTTTTTAGTTTAGAAAGCTGAAAGAAATTTGCCAAATATTGTAGCTTTTATTAATGTTTTTTATGAGACCCTGTCAGACTTTGGCTCTCTCCAGCCCCTCTTGAGTCACCTGTATGTTGACCTTGTTGACCTTTCATCAAATTATGCACGCTTGAGGGGAGAATCCAGGCAGCTTATGGCCAGCCACAGTTGATCCAGGTGTTCAACCCACCTCATCTAGTAGTTTTAACCAACAACATAACAATAAACAATAAATTAATAAATTTTTATTGGTTTTTAATAACAAATTAAAGAAAAATAGAAAATGAATTTGTTAGTTTATAATAACAGGAAATTAACTTGCAGTTACTGATGATATAAGAATCTTGTATCGATGGGTATAATTTCACATATTCCAAATAACACCATGCAGTCACCTATGGCATTTTTCAGTTCATTTTTAATGATAAAGAAGTAAATCATATTATTCATTACTAATCATTAAGGATTATATGAAGGAAATTAATGATAGACAAAGATGCAGTTGATAATATTAATCTAGATTCCTACTGTGCTTAGTGTGTACATTGATGTGAAATTAGTCCAAAATGAATTTTTTACAGTTATTTTTTAATATAAATAAAAGCCATAAAACCAGGTACTTATGATCATTATTTAAATGTGTGAATTTTGTATATTCTGGATTCTCAACATCATTGTTTGGTGAAAACTGAATAAATACCAGACATGGTTTGAATACTTTGTAATTGTATTTAAATACGAATATGATTATGTACTCCATTATAAAATTTCTTGCATAAAGAATGGGAATTCAGGTAAAAATGAAAGTATATGAATACTTGTGCAAATACTTTCAAAATGTATTCATGAATGCATTCATGAATATATTCTTTAATATTATTTTAATGATCATATCAGTTATATTTCATTTTAAAAAATCATATGATTCTCTTATTATTTTTAATAAAAATTATATTTGGGACAATATTTGTAATTTTTTTAATAAAAAGTTAAACTCTTATATTATATGTTCTGCTTATAAGTTATATGGCCAAGTCAAAATCTGTGTGACAGTAGTACTCCATTTGTTAATAAAATTAATGAAATCAATCCTCTTCCCTGTCTCCAAAGGTACTATCAAAATCATACATAAGCTAAACAACAACAACTCATAATACAGCTTATATTTATTACCACACAAAACCAGCATGTGCCTCATTTCTAAATAATATTTTTTATCATATATAACAGCTGAGCGTCGTGACCCATAGGTCCCTTGTCTTTTTATTATTTTTCCTGCAAGGGTTGTTTATTCATTTATTTATGTTTTCAATTTCAGTTCAAGGGAAATGTACAAGACATCATGAAACCAGGATTTGAGGATGCATACTTGTTACGATGGTTACGAGGTCAGTTCAGTATTATGGTTGTTTATATGCTCCCTATTTTAATGAAGAGTATTTATACCTGGTATTAGGAATTGCTTTCATATCATGTTTGATGAAAGATATTAAAAATATGATCCATTATTAGTTTATTATAATATATACTTTCTGTATTTCAATGAAATATGCTGTATTAGTCAGTATTGATATAAAGACTTATGTTATTATGTTAATAATCATGTCAGTATTGTAATCTCAGGTTTGTTTGGTAACATCTGCAACAGGTTGCCAGTTTAAAATAAAGGGGCTTACCGTGTTTTATATATTAAGTGTCCCAGGTGCTCTCAAATTGGATTTTAAAAAATATTTTTTGTAGAAAAAAATCGCCCCTCCCCTTTGTGCTGTTCTTGGCTAAGATATGACCTTTTTGGAGGAATCTGGGGATACATTTAGTCATTGATTTAGAGAAAATTTCCTTCCCATTGCCAGTACTCATGAGCTTGGGACACCCTAACATATTAAATTTCATGCCATCAAAATCATGAAGCGAGGTGGCAAAATAACAGTGCCTTTATGTACATGTACTGTCAAAATTTTCTGAGGAGAGAATCTCTGATCCCTTCCATTTTATCAAAGACATCTCTAAAAATCCACAGGGGTGCTCATTATGATGAGGGCGCTCATTATGTTGATTATAGTATTTCAGTATCTGGCATTTGTTCACTTAAAGATAACCACCTGAACGTTTTACAAGAACTTTCCTGAAAAGGAGTTACCTATAGAGTTTGTCAATATTCAAGAAGAGTAAGTCAAAAAGTTCCATAGAAATTGTAGGTGAATAGCTTTCTTGATAATAAAACTTATTTGCATGAGCATACATAATTATGTGTGACCTGTTATACAAAAATGCAACCAGTTTAATTGATTATTAAAGAAAACAATCAGTCATTATTGAATTTTATAAATGAGCAAAACACTAATTACACAGCATATGATTTTCTTGGTATTTTGAATTTAAATGATTACAAATGTTTTGTTTTTAAGTGCATATTTTCTTGATATTCAGATGAGTTGATAAACCAAATGAGATGGTAGATGTACATGTTCAAAATATTTTATCACCAAAATCTGACAAAATTTGAATTTCAGCTCGAAGTTTTGACCTGAAGAAATCAGAGAAGATGCTGAGAGATGTGAGTAGACTGTCATCAAATAAAAAAAAACTAGTGATGGGCTGATGGTCGATTATGATAATCAGTCGAGTTTATGCCCGTGATAAATCTTGCAGTGCCATAATTGATTGCAGTTTTTTTCTTATAACTCAATGATCAGTTGAGTTGATGCAGATGATCTGATGATCAATCTTGCAGTGCCATAACTGATTGCAATTTTTGCAAGTAACTTTGGCTTTGTGATGAGGAAATGTGTGCTTTTATATACATTATGCAAGCATACTAGAGAAAGGTCTGCATTTACTGGGATACTGTATAGACATGTAGGCTATAGAATTATGACATTATTAGCCTGAATATAGGCTTGCATGTCAATTGAGATGACATAGTGGTCTCTACATGGTCCGAAAATTCATACTTCTAAACAACCCATTATTTCCGATTATTGATCAGTAGAGGTCAACTGATTTTAATTTATGATCGATCATAAAATTACAACCAATTCCCAACACTAAAAAAATGCTAACACTCTGAAAATTTATCTTCAGATCTTAGCCTCCTGTAAATTAAAATTGGATTTTTCCTGAAACGAACTTGAACAGCCATCCCTTTGACGGAAGCTTTAAACTTTTTCCACTCATTATATGCTCATCATATGACAGGAGCATTATGGGATACCCACCCTCTGTCTGTTATCGTTTAGTGTCACTCAGATAACTTACTGGAACTCTGATAGTTTTAAAAAAACTCAAGATTACTATTTACCAACAGATTATCTCAGCTGAGTTTGATTATGGGCAAACATCCTTATTATTATTTAATAAGGTCACAGGTCACTAGGCTACACTATGGTGGCGCCGTGATAACTTATGAAGAAACTCATCAGAAATATTATTTAATAAAATATCACACCTCAGTTCGATTACAGCAAAATCCATGCGTATTTTAATTAGGTCAGAGGTCACCACACTTTGGAGGCACCTTGATGACATACCAAAAATCCTATTGATTTTCATGAAACTCGTTAAACATATTAACCAATAAAGAGTTTCCTTCTCATCCAAATTCACTTATATTTACTGAGGTCAGAGGTCACCAGATACATGACAGGCATATTATGCATGATTGCGGTGCTCTCGTTCATGTATTTTCATGAAAAGTAACTTTATTGAATGGGAAAAAAAGTTAATTAATTCACTAAGGAAATAATTTGATTTGTTAAACAAACACTTAAATGTATATTTTCCATAATCCTCATATCATACAAGTGTATGCCCTCCTAACAAACAATAATTAATTTATGCTCAGTATGTTTTTTATGCTGATTTGCCTAATATGTTATTATTAGTTACCCCAGTCTGTTCCCTCATGTCCACCTTTTTTTAGTATGAAAATTGTTATTAGCTCTCTTGAGCGATTACCCTTTGTCCGTCATCCATCCGGCTGTCCTGTCAGCTACAGGAAAAGGTGTCATATGAGCACCCAGAATGTCAGATGGGCACAAATCGTTTCTGTTAGGCCTGAAATCTTCTAATGCAACATCCAGGGAGGTTATAGGCAGATCTCCTTGGAAACCCAAATTAGGTCATTTTGACCTATTTTGTGCAATCTATGGGCGATAAACTTGATTTTGAGCACCTTTTGCACAAATCGTTTCTGTCAGGCTTAGAATCTTCTAATGCATCATCCATGTAGTTTATGAAAAATATCCTTGGAAACTTGAAACTAGTTCATGGTGACCTAATAGACTACAGGCCAAAAATATCAATATGAGCACCCAGACAGACAGGGTACAAATTATATCAATTTCCTTGGAATCTTTTATTGTGAAATCTAGGGAGGTCCTTGGCAACTCTCCTGTGAATCCTGAAATTAGGTCACTTCTAATTCTTATAATACATGTCAAATTCAGCTGTGCCTCATGGCCCATAGGCCACTTATTAGATACATTTCAAGAGAAAAAAAGGTAATATAGGGTAAAATTTAAAAGTTCTTAGTTTCAATAAGGTAAATACATTCCTTTTGAAAAACAAAATTCTTTTAAAGTAAGAGAAATCAATCTGAATTTACAAATATTAGCCCGACTTATGGTGGTCAGTGTCATTGGTCACATGCAAAAACAGCTTCAGTTGACAGCTCCTGATTGGCTTATGTCATGTAAACACTCTTAAAAAATGTAATTGGCTAAAACAAAGATGGCTACTCATGCAGGGACACGACTGATCTGTCAGATCATTGTAAACAGTATAAAAAGTTGTAAAGCATAAACTGGAGATTTATTGTAAATTTTTTTAATTGCCATATTACACTGTCACTTCTATCTGCAGCTTTCCGGGAAATATTGTAAAATATGAACTTTCAAGAAAATTATCTATAAAAAGCAAGAGGACACAGGTAAGCAGAACAGCTTATCATGTTCAGAGTACAGTATTCATGTCTTGTGTAGCGCCTGACCTGGTGCTTCAACCTCTAACCCAGGGTTAAGTTATGTTGTGTATATGAATAAACCCGCCGTCAATGATGGATTTAGGCAAGTTTGACCTGACATATGACCCAGTCATTGGCCCACTTGCATGGTCAGTAAAATTTATGTGAACAACATGTGATTCTCAATCCCTAAACACTCTTTCTTATGTAAGCTGGCAAAAATGGTTAATCCCCCAATTCATCCAGGTAATCCTTTTGCATAATGTTGAAATGACAACAAGTGTAGCTGCACTATCACCTTGCATATACATCTTCAACAAAGCTGGGAACAGTAGTATCACGTAAGCTATCCAAGTAAGCATATGCTTAAGTTTCTGTTTATATTTACAAAACCATGTCATGGATATTACACGGAAAAATAGATGCATAGGTATATCAATATATAAAACATGTTTCACGGACAAATACCTTCTGTTGTTTATATTTTGAATAGATACTGTCTATGCATACTTTATATTTGCTCCATTTTCTTTTTAGCTCAGCTGACTATAAGTCATCTGAGCTATAGTCATGGTCCATTGTCCGTCATCCGTCCGTCTGTCGTGCGGTCCGTCCGTCTGTCCGTCTGGATGTCCGTCCCTAAGACTGGCACGTTTTGACACCGTTGGACCTACAAATCTGAATTTCGGCATACAGTTAGATGTCCCAATAATCTCCTACCATGCCAAAAATTGGGTCAATAGGACTTCGTTCCTTTGAGATATTAAGGAAAACCTCAATTTTTTATTAGAAATTTATTTTCACACTTCAGGACTGCCTAATATCAAAACCACTCATCTGGTTTTCTTCATATTTACCATAAATATTCCTCTATATAGTTCCTATGTTCATGCCAGATATTAAGTCAGTATTATATAATTTAAAAAAGTTATCGGCCAAACATAATGGACTTTGTAAAAAAATCAGGAAGATATTTGGTCACTTAAGACCAAAAGTGTTAAAGGTAGGGACTTTTTTCCAGTAATACAACTTTAATTAATCAAAATTTAATTGTATACCAAAAATTAGATCAAAATTTGGTAAATTTTTTTAAATATTGGCAAAAAAATAAAATTGGTACCTTAAATTTTACCCAACTTTGGCCATGGCACGTTTTTTTCCTGTAAGTACTGTGGATTTAATTTTCACACCATGTATACATAAGGATTTAATCTGTTAAAATCTGAAATTTGAAAATAAAAGCTGCAAAATTAGGCTAGTTATTGAATTTTTTTGGAGGCTCTTGTTGTATTCCCTTACATTGTCAAGCAGTCCACTTTGATGACTGTAGGTCATTCAGTGCACATCTCTATGCTCCCCAGGCTGTTGACATAATTTTAGATGTCCTCAAAATCTCCTACCATACCGAAAATTGGGTCATTAGGACTTTGTTCCTTCGAGATATTAAGGAAAAAAAACTCTGTTTTCCATAAAAAAAGCCATTGTTACACTTCAAGGCTGCCTAATATCAAAACCACTGATCTGTTTTTGATCGTATTTAATATTCACATTCTTTTATACATTTTCTATGAAAATACCAAAAATTAGGTCAGTATTGGGTATTATTTTGAAGTTATGGGCCAATACATAATGCAATTTTTAAAAAAATCAGGAAATATATTTACTCACCTAACATGAGAATTGCTGAACCTAGAGACTTTTTTTCAGGAATATAACTTTATTTAATCAAGATTCAATTGTTTACCCAAAATTAGATCTGCATTTTGCAAATTTTTCAAGTTATTAGCATAAATAAAAAATCAATACCTTAAATTTTGTCCAACTTTGGCACTGTTGATTTAATTTTCCCAGCATATATGCATAAGGATATAATCTTTTAAAATCTGAACTTTCAAAAGAAATTTATTGGAATGAATAGCTTTTATTCATGTTTTCATACACCATGTTAAGTGTTGTTTACATCTAGCCCACCTAGTAGTACAGCCTTCACTTGCATTATGTAACCCACCCCAGGCAGCTTACCTCTGCCCAGCTTGGCCACTACTAGCAGGCTTCCCCTCTGCCCTGCACTCATCCCCCCCCCCCCCCCCAGCTGGTGCATAAACTAGATGAATGTTATAATTTTTCTGTATTTTATTTTATTCTTGGACATGCTACATTTTAGATTTTGTATTGAACCACCAGGGTTACAATGATTAAAGTGCACATTTAATTGTGTCCACAAAGTGGTGTATTGCTGTGAAAGTGTGGATGTTCATGAGATAAGTAATTCCTTACTTCAGAAGAGTAAAAACTTCACCAGGTGTGAAATTGACCATTAATTCCAGTAATTAATTAAAACTGGGATAGTAATTAGCACAATGATATTGTTTGTCCCTCATTCAACCAACAGTGTGTATACTTTATTTGAAAAGATGTTTTATTTTATCAAATTTACTTTTATTTTATTTTGGTGAATAAAATTAAGCATGTCCTGAAAACTCCAATGTGCAAAACTTTTTAATAGTGATTCAAGGAATATTCTTGTAGATGCCATGTTGTGGCATTATTTTCTTTTTAAATCATTTTAAACATTTATGATTTAAAAATAATAAAATATATGTGTATGCATAATATGACCCAATGTTTTTTACTCTGTATATATAATGATTGCAACTTTTGCAACAATTCTTATATTTTAACTTATATTTTCAGGTTTTTTAATTAAAAATTTATAAACCTGTAAATAAAAAAATGATTCAGATAAGGTACCTATGTACATGCCAGAAATTATGTCAATATTGTGTAATATGTAGACATAGTGGGCATCACAATAATGTACCTTGTCAAGACTAAAGAGATATTGTGTCATACAGTCACATATTCATAAATCACTTCATCAGCATAGTTAATCATAACATCATATCTGTCAAATTGAACGCTTGCAGACTACCATACACTTTAGATCCTTCAACAAATAGCCTTATCATCATTCTACTACTGCTTATTACTGCTGTCATTGCATTCATATTTGCTCAAATATATCACAATTTTCAACCCCTCCTAAATAAATAAAAAATAAACCACTTTATTTGACTCTATTAATCCATCAGTCAGGTAATTTCATTTATCATTTACTCACATATTACATTACATTCTTTTATAATAGCCCAACATGTACATGATATTCATAAGCTTTATCGACTCGATATAGTATCACAGTGGAGAAACATTTATAGTCCAATCACGATCAGCTGAGCGCCGTGACCCATGGGTCCCTTGTTTTATATTTAAACTTCTCAGGCTTATTAGCTTAATTTTGGTGTAAAAACGTGCTGTGTGCATGAATGTGTGCAGGAGGTCTATCCTTGACATTTATAGATAGACCTGTGAGGAGAATGCTGGTGTTTATGTCTTGTACAGAGCCTGGCCTGGAGGAAGAGGGTAGGTGCTGACACCATTCTGCAAGATTGGGAAGTACCAGAGGTCATTCAGAAATACTACACAGGAGGACTGTTTGGGTTTGACAAGGAGGGAGCACCAATCTGGATAGATGTCTATGGATTTATTGACCTTAAAGGTAAGGTTTGTCAGCCGGTCAGCCCATGCTATCATCAGGTGTAACAGAAAATGTTGGCCCCCCAGAGGTGGGCTTAATCCATGTCAAACTAAACATTCAAAATCTACTTTAATATGCAACACTTTGCTTTTAAGTGACAAATATGACAATCTGTGCTGATAAATTTGTGAAATGTTGATGCTTAATAGGTGTTTCATGGTGTGTCTCATGGTGTTTTGTCTAATGAACCCATCAGTGTTTTGGATAATTCAACTGACCCTAGAGGTATGCTATGAATATATAATTTGTTTACATGCTTTGCATTG
The DNA here is from genome assembly GCA_026874595.1 of Sipunculus nudus. Lineage (NCBI taxonomy): Eukaryota > Metazoa > Annelida > Sipuncula > Golfingiida > Sipunculidae > Sipunculus > Sipunculus nudus. The sequence continues at coordinate 61,411,895 of CM049312.1, forward strand.
AAATTAAAATGGTTCAGATATGTTTTTCTTTTCCATCTTGTGATTGACTTCACATTAGGTGTTTTCCACCATGTCAAAATGAGCCAAAGACATACATTTAGCTATTACCTGCAAGTAATTATTGCATACTTAAAAAATATACAATATAAATAATTAATGTGATTTATCTATTACAACCTGTTTGTTCTTTGAAGGCATGATTTTTATTCAGTTTCAAATTTGTCATTAAGTACGTCAACTTTCAAATCCATGTGAACTAAAGCAGTAAGATGAGGTATTGTGATCTTTCAGGAATGTTTTTCTCAGCTCGAAAACAAGATTTAATTCGAAATAAGATCCACTCAATAGAAACAATTTATGCAGTGCTCAGGGAACAGAGCGAAAAGGTGAGTGTCCACATCGCTGTCACATAACAGATTAGGAAGGTCTTTTTATAACATTAGAGCCAGGCCCCTTAAAGGTGCCTATTCACCTACCTTTTAAAAAAGAATTCATGTGATCCCTGGCTTCCACTATGTATGTATGATCTAAGGGTAATTTTAGTTGTGAAAAGTTCTAATAATGCCTTTGTTAAGGATGTATGAACTTGTTTATCAACAACATGTTTGTAAACACAGCAGTGTTGACAAACAGGAAAAACATGCAACCTGAGGTGGTAGGTTGCCTTTATGTGGAGGTAGAAGAGGTAGAAAGGTCACTTGTTGCAAACCACCATTTGCAAAGCTTGGCCTCTCTGACTTGCTGCCAGATGCCCTTGTTGTATTTGTTTCGATTATTTTTGCGGGCCCCCACATATTGTGTACATGTTGATATAAACAAAACTAGCAGTCTGTGTGCTGTGATGTCCCAGTTTTCTGACCTATTTTAATCAAAGCTCCAAGGAATTACCCCTAGTTTATAAAAGTCAGATAGGTGATTGGGCACCTTTAAAAAAATGCTCTTTAAAACAGCGCTCTTATCATCAGGAAAAAGCATGCAGACAGGGGTGCTTATACAGACTACATGTGTTCTGTTTCGGAGATTTGACCAAAGTATGCACATTTTTCACTTGTCAGGGGATTGACTGGTTACATTGCCAATAGTAACTTGATTGGTAGCTCACAGCTGCGTTGCTCATGATTATTCATTGAATGAATATTTGATTTTGGTCCCATAGAGTTCATGGTTAGGTCAATTAGTACCTCTGGTCTGTCCTGATTAATAAACACTGTATGTCAGTGTCAAGCCAGTTGTTCTGATACCACAGGTACATTAATCTCCTTCTCTCTGTTGTTTACCGGGAGCCTATTAATCCAGTGGTAAAAAACATGATTTGAATTAATTCTAACAAAGAGTACTGATATCCTTGGTAGTGCGAGTAACTACCATGATACACATCAAAGCACACAAATATATAGGCACAAAAAAACAGGTGCATGTAGAAAACAAATAATACAGTGAAATACTGCCTGACGATCACCCCACCATGATTACCAACCCCTCTTAGACAACCACATTTTTTGGTCACAGACCAATGTTAATCATCATAAAACCCTCTTGCTTACACGGCTATCCTGCTAACATGAAAACTTGGTTGGTCCCGCAGGTGGTCATGTTAGCGAGATAATCAGATTTCATTGTACTTACATAGTACTTCACTGGATACTTGGAGAAAATACCTTTTAACTTATGACACAAGGAATAACACATTTGTCTCTTAGAATTAAAACGGAGTCTCCCACCCTGGTGTATAGGTTGGAGCAATATTTTACTTCTTTGTTTTTTATTATCATTGAATGGTTTTGGACACTACAGGAGGAGGATGCATGGTGTTCCTTTCTTTTCATTTTGGGTACACTGGTTAGAGTTAATAAGAAGTGTATTTGTTTTCATAGCATGTTGTGCATGTGAACACTAATGTTTTCATGGGAACTTGGAAATGAATATTTAAAATGAATGGCTTCAGATGTCATTGTCGTAAATTTATACCTATGGTTGATAATAACGGTTGATTGCTTGGAATTGCTGGACAGTGCAGTTTAAATAAAAAGATATCTTGCATTTACCCTAGTTCTTTAAATCAGAGGCTATTTGAGGGTTATATCATTTATATTCATCTTGAAGTCAAAAGGTGAATTATGAATAACTTTGTCCAGAAATTAAGCTTCATATTACAAAAGTTCCTGTATGTGAAAACTGATGTCATTTATATCAACAGTTGGGTCGCACAGTAGAAAATATGGTCATTATCTTTGACCTTACCAATTATGGACTGCGGCATTTATGGAAACCAGGTATGGATAGTTAAGAATAAGGACTAGTTCAGATGTTTTGTCTTTCCTGCATGACTAACTGCTCATACTAACCCACAACATTCTTATAACTGTTTTTCCTTTGGCTTTTTTTTCTGATTATATGTTTTTTTTGCTGTTTTCCTAAAATCAATGTTCTGTTTGTGCTTTTTTCATCCTTTCTTTTCTATGGCTTTTCTTCAGATCACCAATCATTAACTTTTACTGTCAAGGGGAGGAGGTCTTTGTTTTCTGTTTTTGTGGGATTTCATTGTATGTGAAGATTAGTATCTTTTACTTGAATGTTGAATTTTAGTGTTAATTTAATATTTGTTTCATCTGTTCAAGATTGTATAAAATATTCAAAATGATATTCGTGAGCAGATATAATAAATCCCATTCCACCCCATTCCCCAAATAGCAATGACCATCATGTGTGCCTGCAACTTTCCACAAGAAGGAACTAAAAATCCTTGCACTAGTTAGGTAACGTACTGATCAGAATTGAAGAGTAATTTACAATACATTGTTCCAATAGCAAATATTTATAGATGCACATATTTATAGAAGGTTATTTGGTAATATTCTGAAATACTGTTCAGTATAAAGTGAAAAACCTATAAAACCCCTGATATTTCCACCTTTGTTTCAGCAGGAGTCAGGGCATCATCATCCATAAATTGCAGGAATATCTTCATTTACAAGAAAAATTAAAAAAAAAGTATCCAATATGGGGACAGAAAACCTGCAAGAAAGATAGTGTTGAAAGGGGGTATTTGAAATGTTAGTTAAATTTGTGTTTTTCCTTGGAACTTTTCAATCAAAAATATTTTGAAAAACACCTCTGAACATTGTGGTTTTGCTGTCCTTGACTATTAACAGAATAAACTACAACCATGGTTGTCCCATACTTTTCATTGATTTACTGACACCTTTCAGGGAAATATCACTTGGAGTGACATCTTCGACTGTGACGTCGACTTCCACACCAGTGATGGCCACATCATCACATGTTGTGTCCTAGTGTAAACAGATGTGCTATAAATACCCATAAAATAGGCTTGGAATTACACCAAAATTTAATCACATGGTGATTTTACACAATACCTACCAATATGATAAAATTCAATAACATCCATGATACCATTCTTCAAATATTTTGCAAACACACACACACACACACACACACAGAATCAAGTGTAAACAATAATGCTCACTATGTGCAGGGTTAAAAATATGAATTCAACTGGTATGTCGATATCATAAACCATCAATACCATATAAAAAAATGGCGGGATCCAGATAAGTGGATGGATCTAGTATATGATTGATTACCTTGATGGGGGTAAGCACGCTACTGAGTGTAGTTTTTGTGCTGGACTTTATAGTTAAGGGCAACAACAGGAGTGAAACTGCATGCATTGAAATAGTTTGTATTCTAATTAAGATTTTCTTCTGTGGGGAGGTTAGCATGTATAGTGTATCAGTGTTTCTTCTTTGCTTCAGTACTACATGGCAATGCATATAATACAGCCCAGCCCCACTTAATGTTGTTCTTCACTGTGCTGCACCAAGACAAACTACATTAAATTGTACACTCTGAACACTGAGCTGTGTCACATGTTAAAGCAAATTAATTTCTCAGCTTTAGCACCACAAACATACCAATAGCAAGTCAGAATTGTATTGAAGCCCTAAACACTGCCTCTGATGTGGTGGAATGACCCCACACCCACAGAAAGTAGATAGAAAGGGGATCATCAAATAACTCGCATATTGACTTCAATTCTGCTACAACTCATCTCTTATCAGTATACCATTATGAGTACACATGTATTTCACACAGTATTGTTGTTTTTATTTAAAGCTGAAAATGTTTATAGACATTTTAATGATTTAAGTTCAACCTTCCATTTTCGCTCACAGCACATTTTGAGTTAACAAAATGCTAACTAGGAATATTTGCCTTAAACATTTCTGAAGGAGGCATTTTTAACTCTCTGCTGAATAATGCTTAAGACTTCCAAAGCCTTTAACAGGGCATGCCTTTTTAAGAGCATTGTCAAAGATATGTGTTCCTGAATTTTTATCGACAAAGTCTGGGGATTGATTCCAATTATTTCTACTTATAGGTGGTATGCTAATTAATGGATTGATTGCTCATTTTCTTTGATAATTCTTTGATAATTGATTAATTGGTTGCATCTTTGCAATTACAAACTATTATGTATGTTCATGCAAAGTAGTCATATCATCCAGAAAAAATCTAACCATGTCAGACATCTATGACACAAAGTAGTGAATAGCATTAAAACTGAATCTTGTGCAGTGGACAAGTGTCAACAACCCGCCTTTCAGCATGGCGTACAAGTAAGACTTAATTTATACTCGGTCTGTATTTCAGGCATAATTCTATACAGTTTTCAAGGCAATCTAGACTATACATAAAATAACCAATTAATAATTGATCATGTGTCGTTTTATTTTTTTAGTCATTGAACAGGTTTTAACAATCAATTGCTACAACTACGACTAATATATCTTGCATCATTTATGAAACACATGGCACAGCCGGCCGAAAGGTTGATGGTAATCGTCTTTTATCATTTGCTACAAATAACGGTTAAATTGACATACACTGCTAAAATGAAGTAAAAAAAAACTCCTGCCTGAAATTTTTCATTTGTTAGCCGTCAATCCTAATTCAAGGGTTCCAGAAATAATATCTGTGATGGCCTGAATACTGCTCATCTGAAGATGGCACGGTCAGCTCAGAATTTGCACAAAGATGGCCAATGTAATAGAGGGTCATGAATTTACTGCAAGTAACACATTGTGAAGCTCCATCTGGTGCTGAAGCAAAGAACAAGAATGTCATAATGCATGTTTATAAACACATAATGTGTGTTTGTAATACATTGTCCTCTTCAGCTTGGCCGTCGTGTTGATCAAGTCGTTATGGTGTTCGATATGATTGAAATCGGTATCAAGCACTTGTGGAAACCAGGCAAGTCTTTAATATTTATGGCAATGATTAAAAAAGGCAATGAAATGTGGCTGGATATTTAATGTGACCATTAGCACTCATTAAGAAATAAAAAGAACATTGCTTGGAAACTGAAAGTGATAAAATTTGTGAAATGATAAACAATACTTCTAGCAAACAGTTTGGCTAATTCAAACCCAGAGAGTAACAGGTTCCTGTCAGTACTTTTTGCATAAATGAGTTCACCAAAAATCTCACTTCGCATAAACAGTGTAGGGACTAGGAAGTTCAGATTTTATTGAAGAGAGATAAACAAAGGAGTTGAGGCTTTGTATAACAGTTTGATTAAGAATAAGCAAGTAACACTACCTCCATTTTGGAATGGCATTACTTCTGTGCTTTGCTGTAATAAGCAACTGCAGTCTCCCACAGAATTTCTCATTTTCCAGCTTACTTGTATATTAATAATACTGAAACCCACTACAACTGCAATATGAGAATTAGATGACATCATATTTACGATGATTTTGAAATATAAATTTAAAATCAAAGATAAAATATATTTTAAATAACTATTTATATCATACATTGGTTGTATATAAAAAATAAAAAAATACCTGTAGTGAAACCATGGCACCTGCTAATAGATAATTTTAACTCAACCTTTGGTTAGCATACTTTTCCAGCACCCCTGTTCACCTGTTTTCTCACTATTATATTTTTGCAAATCAAAGAACGCCAAAACTGTTTGCCCCTTGGACAGAAAGAGGAAAATGAGTAATTAACTATTTTGAAAATAATAGCCTACCTTATACCATTTTCTGTAAAAAAAAATTGAACAATTTTATGAGTTATTAGTCCATTCTGTAGCAACATGTTGCATCCAATCTATGAAATGGGCATCACAGGAAACAGTGATGATGTCATAATAGACGTGACACACTAAAGAGGTGCCATTATTCAGGGGACCAATAATCAAGAGCTGCTGACCCCAGTTTACAGTGAGATTTGTATTCTCATCATGCACAAGCTTCATTGTTACATCACAGTACTTCATAGGAGGATAAACAATGGTTGGATGCAATGGACCATGGATAAATTACAAGAAATGTCAACCAGGCCTATAAGCAAAAAATATTTATATTGTAAGCAAGTAGGGTACCAAAGTTATTCCTTTTTGCTCTTTCTGCCATTGATGCAAGTTTTGTTTTGCAAGTTTGTGGAGATAACTGCGAAAAATCAGGTGGACAGGGCTAGTAAAAAGACTATAGTTATACAAAATAAAAATATTTTTCAATAGAAAATATATGAAAAATTCTTTAAAAAAAAGTATTATTGACCTTCTTTATAAGAAAGATTACCCATGACCTGTATTTGCCTAAATCCTTGAAAAACGTAAAACTTGAATTTTACACTTGCTTGAGATAACAGATGGTGGTTTTGCTATTTGCTCTCCTTGGCTCCAACCCAGCTTGGCTCTGTGTGATATGCATTAAGGGTTCTAGTAACAAGCTTTCAAACCTGTAGCAGACCATTTGAATCTGTTTTACACTTGCCATTATGGACCAGAAATACAGCGACTCTTTATGACACTGTCAACCAGCATGCGTTCTCATTGGCTGGAAAGAAATACTTTCACATGAGGTCATACTACACTGCTAACACAGCAGTTATACACTGCAGTCATTCCTGATCTCCTTTGTTTTAACCGCTGCTTTGTATAGCATGATCCTTTGGGTCTCACCACCTGGAATTGCATGGCTGGCACAGCGCCAAGAATTGTAATCAGACCAAAGAGCATGGTATCACTTTGTGCATCCAGCTCCAAGTTATAAACCCAGAACACCCTGCTCTCATTGGTCTGATTACACAGGTTCTGGCACAGGGCCAAATGATTAATCAGGCCAATGAGAGCAGGTTGTGGTGGGTTTAAAACATGGAGCTGGATGCACAATGCAATACCATGCTCCCATTGGTCTAATTGCAGTTCTTTGCTTCCTGGAGGTAAGACCCGGGGAATCTTGCTGTACAAAGCAGCAGTTTAAGTGAAGGAGATATACCTTGTAGAACAGATCCATTGTATAACAGATAATAAATTATTATAATGCTAATAAATTTAATAATATATGTTAATAAATTATTATAACCCAATTTTGATGATGAAAAGAAGGAAACTTGTTTTGTGAGAAGGCAATTATATTCTGAGACAATTGGTAAAAAAAAAGTGCATTGTATAACAGCTGTGTGAGGAGTGTAGGGGTCCCACAAGTCTGCTATATTTCCTGTCCACACAGACCAACCTTATAAGACCAGCTTGGGACTGTTCCTCTGTTTTGCTCTGTGTATACAGCAAAAAGACTACAGCAAGGTTTACTATTCTATCCTAACATGCCTATGGAAAATTTTACCTAAGGTATGTTTCCCCTCTCCTGATCCCCACCCTTCATACCTGTCCCCCACTGTGCTGTGCAATCATCATGTTTCCTTCACTGTTTTTAATTGAAAATAAATCTTTTATCCTTCTGTTCGCCTCACTTATCAGCAGAATCCCATAATTGCTTTGCTTCCATTTTGTTCACTTTCATTGATTACTGGTATTTGTTGGTTTTTCTTTTGTTTGCTTCATCTTTAGAAATAATAGATAAATAATTTTTTCACTATTTATTAACAAGATACTAGGCAAATATAAGTTTTAGTTAAATAATCAGTTTAATTCAAGTAAATATTGATTGTTTGCAGCACTCTAGTTAAATGGTAATAGTTATGGACATTCACTTCTACTTGTAATATAATCATATAATCTAGAACAGTGTTTTCTTCAAATATGAAGTATTCCATAGAAACAAAGCCAGAAGACAGATAGGACATACGTTATTATCAAAATTTGCTTCCATTAGTATCTGCATAGAAGCTTTTGTCATTGCTCATGAAAGGAAACCTGCTTGCTGTAAAACTTAATGCTGAGAGTTACTTGTAATTTAGGTCAACAGTATAAAAAACGAGCATTAACTTAGCTTTGCCTCTTGCTGTGTTTCATTGATTTCTTTTTTTTATCTTCCTTACAACACTGAAAAAGAAATTATTAAAGGAAGAGGTGTAATTGTTTTACTTTGTGTCGGATGTTCATGTTAAATGTACCTTTGAATGGCAAATATATTTATAATAATCGCTGTCATTAATGGAAATTTGTGGGACATACTTCTTTTAAATAATAATTTTATTTTGCATAATAGTGTAACAATGCTGGAGGCATTTGAAGAAGATTTTTTTCAGAGTCAGAGCGCACAGGCATGACAATACATAGAATGCACTTAACACTTGACTTTTTCTGATTGAGAATGTAAAGCATACATGTATTTTTACCAAAATATTATTCTATAAAAAGGTAAAAAAATTTAAATTTAAAATCGAATAAATGATCTCCAGTTTGGAATGTTTAGCATGTTGTTAATAATTTATTTATAAATAATAAGTAAAACACTTAACTCAGGGACTTACATTGTTCATAGCTTTAGCTTTCGACTGTATCATACTTGTCTTCTTGACATTGACTCAAGGGTTGCCACATGACCACGGGGATCATGTGATAACAAGAAGTTGTAAATCTGTGGAAGTTCTAGGCCCAGATTGCAGTTCAGGGCAGGTAATTGGTGCTGGATGTTTAGTGGTGCTGGATGTCCAAAACTACAGCTACAAACAGTCCCTGTGTTTAGTTTTACTAACATTATGGAATATCCAGGAGAGGATCCAACATACATACTTTAAAAAAATATTCTGTTTGCAGCCATTGATACCTTCACTGAGATCTTGTCCATATTTGAAGCCAACTATCCAGAGACACTAAAGGTCTGCTATGTAATCAATGGTGAGTATCTAATCTATGGTATAGTGGTAAGAGCCAGTATCTATTAAATTCATATTCCCGGTATTTATTATCAGAAACTGTGGTTGCCTTTTTGTTTGTTAGTTTTTTTTTTCAAATTTGTAATAATTGCAAAAAGATAATTATCATGAAAATAAAACCTTTGTGAGAAGGAGGTTAAATTGTAGAAGGCAAAGTTAAAAAGTGAAGAGTTGACATTATGAATAAAAATAGATTTATGTTCAAAGATTGATATTAAAATGAAATCATATCTTTCCAGTCATCTGCCATTAAGAACAATATTTTTTGTTAATAAGATTTTGCACACAAAATATTTGATTTAATTAATTCACAAAATAATGTTTTTATCCTGTGTGCATGTATTTTTTATTGTAAAATATAAAAATATAACCTTTCGAGACACTTAAAAAGTGCAAGTCATGAAATGTTAACTCCACAAATATGAAGCCAACCACAGTATATGTATGGGTGTTTGTAAGAGAAATGTTCACCTTATTGAGATCTAGCAAAAAAAGTCTCATATTTATAACTTTCAATCTTTTCAAGTAAACAGCAGAGAGATTAGACCCATAAGGGTTTGGCTTTTTGTTTTAATTATTGTTTTATATATCTTGGACATAGGTACAGTTAACTTTTTATTTAGACAAAGTTGGACACTGGTAGTACTTGCACAGTTGTTCTATTAAGAATAATAAGAGGGCTTCTGATGAAACCTGTATTTCCTATTTTTTCTTACGAAAACATTGTCTTTTGTATATTCCAACGTTTAGGCCTTAATCTCCCATATATTCCTATATATTTTCATTTCACAATCATGTTCACAGTATAATTGTTTATATTAAATAATTATATAGACCTGCTAAAACTGAAAAGCTTCAGCTTCATTGTAGAACTGTTCATTTAAGTGTTACAGTCATACAGCTGTCTGAACCCATTTAAGGAGGCTACTTCGAGAACATATAATCATGATAAGTAAACAAGTAAAACACAGTGGTGCAGAGAAATATACTATATTTTTCCTATATTTCTGGCTGAAAATTCCTATAAACTCCTATATTTAGTCCTCAAGTGTTCCTGTAAAATTCATATATTTCATGAGGAGCCTTTTGGGAGCCCTGTTATAAAAGTTTGGCAGGGTTTTTACTGAAAGAAGAAACAAGTTGCTTTTACTGGAATGAACTGCATGTAAAAGTTTACATTATAATAATTCTTTAAGCAAAATTCTCAGCTCAGGGACTCACATTGTACCGAGCTGTAGTTTTCAAGCCTATCACAGGGTCATAATCAGCAGGCTGGCATGCTTAATGACGACTCAGGACTTGTTGTCACATGATCCACCTGTTGTCACATGATCCATGACATGTGATCATGTGACATCACATGAGTTGTCATCAAGCTTGTCAGTCTGCTGATGTTGACCGTTATGAAACGGTCAAAAGCTACAGCTACGTACAGTGTAAATCCCTGAGTTGAGAACTTTACTAACCTTTATGGAACCTCCAGGGACAGGATCCAACAAACATTGTTTTATCATCAATTTCCTTTACTTCTGATGGACAGCACCTAGGATCTTCCCGATTGCGTACAACCTTGTGAAGCCATTCCTGAGTGAGGATACGAAGAAGAAAATTGTCATTACGGGAGGTTGGTCCTGTCAAAGCTTGTAATAATATAAAACTAGACATCTGCATTCTAAGGAATGCAAGCCTCTGCCATGTGGGGGGGGGGGTTGGAACCCTATTTTGGGATTCTCCTATAACCATGTTTGCATTCACTTATTCAACCCATATTCCCAGGTTCATTCATGCATTAGTGACTGTACATTTTTAGTATTCCTTGATGATATTTCTGAACCTAGATTGTGATCCGGATCCACACCAAAATCTATTTGATTCTTCATTGGCCCTTTCACAAAATTTCCTGAAAATTACATTGATCAAGATTGATTCCGTTCATGTCTGCATGAGTTATGTTGTGAACAAACACACAAGAACACTTATGAACTCTAATGAAAGCATACCGGCCTGGTGGAGGCAGTAATTTTTGGATAATCAGATGTTAACAATGTTTTTAATGCATTTCGATTTGCACACTTGTTCTGACATCATCAAACAAAGGCACTAATTCATATATTTCCATATTATGACCACCATTTATAGAATTCGGTAAAGATATTGGGTATATACACCCACTGGTTTATGAGAAACTACAAATATAGTCAGTTACAAAAAAATACAGACTTAAGCACAAACTTTGATTAATCATAAGCATAGGTGATATATTTTTATTACTTATCGTAAAAAATTTCAGGATTTTAAATTTGTAAAATAAATTTTTTCTTAGAGTCCATATAACTTCTGCATTTGACATGGGTCCCAGTCATATTCACTAAAATTAGTTTTGTTATAACATATTTAAATGGTATTATTAGCTCAGCTGACTATAAGTCATCTGAGCTATAGTCGTGGTCCTTTGTCCATCGTCCGTCCGTCCGGCCGTTAACAGGGCACGTTTTAAAACCGTTGGACCTACAATTCCAAAATTTTGCATACAATTAGATGTCCCCAAAATCTCCTACCATACAGAAAATTGGGTCATTAGGACTTTGTTCCTTCGAGATATTAAGGAAAAACCTCCGTTTTCCATAAAAAAGCCATTGTTACACTTCAAGGCTGCCTAATATCAAAACCACTGATCTGTTTTTGATCATATTTAGTATTCATATCCTTCCATACATTTTCTATTAACATACAAAAAATTAGGTCAGTGTTGGGTCTTATTTCGAAGTTATGGGCCAAAATATAATGCAATTTTTAAAAAATCAGGAAATATATTTACTTACCTAACATGAGAAATGCTGAAGCTAGAGACTTTTTTTTCAGGAATATAACTTTATTTAATCAAGTTTCAATTGTTTACCAAAATTAGATCTGAATTTTGCAAATTTTTCAAGTTATTAGCATAAATAAAAAATCAATACCTTAAATTTTGTCCATCTTTGGCAATGGCACGTTTTTATCCTGTAAGCACTGTTGATTTAATTTTCACAGCATATATACATAAGGATTTAATCTTTTAAAACCTGAAATTTCAAAGGAATTGATTGAAAAGGGTAGCTTTTATTCAAGTTTTCATTTGTACATTTTCAGGCAACTGGAAGGAAAGGTTATTGAAAGATATTGATGCTGATCAGCTGCCAGTCAACTGGGGAGGAACCTGCACGGACCCTGATGGTGACATATATTGCAGGTCAAAGGTTAGTTACCTCACACATATTTCACTACACATCAATATGGGTCACATAATCTCAAAGTTAGTCCCTTAGCACACCTGCATCTAGGCAGTTTGTCACATATCCTCACATTGCATTTATGCATATAGGCAGTTAAAATTGAATAACTCAGGTCTAGTCATTCCTAGGTCACATAACCTCACACAGCATACATGTATACTATCAATTAAAGATCAAATCATTCAGCAATAGACAGGTTCAGTCATTTCAAGGCGCATAACCTCAGAGAGCAGACATGCATACTTGTAGTTATAGGTCATATAACACAGCATACACAGGACCTGTTATTTCAAGGTAAATTTACTTCACATAGCATACATAAGACAGTCCAAGGTCATATTTCAAGATTATATAACCTTCCATGCCATACATAGATTTAGGCAGTTAAAGGTCACTAAACCTCACACAGCGTACTAAATGGTAACATTGCCTGTTTTTCATAAGTTTGATTTCATCCTCATTCAATAGATATTAAGAGCAATAGGTCATGAACCTATCTTGAAGAAGTATTTTAATGTATCATAAATTACGATAACTGTTCTCAGTATGTAAATGTCTTATATACAGATCTGTTTGGGTGGAAAGATCCCTGAGTCTTACTACATCCAAAAGCAGAATTTTGTGGACATGTCCAACTTCACCACGGTAACAGTTGCCCGGGGATCATCACTACAGCTTGACTACGAAATAACCAAAGCAGGCTGTGCTCTCAGGTGAAAGAATGCTCTGTTTCAACTACAGTGTAGTGTTGTTTTTCTGAATGCTAAATTTTCAAGAGGAACCCGAAAAATTAATTCATATTTACGTATATTTTCAATCATGTAAATACTTCACATGAATTTTTGTAATGATGAGTAAGAAGGGCCTGCAGTCAGGTATTTAAGCCCATCTGTGACCCTTATTGATTAGTTCTGGGCCGATGTGGTCACCAGGGCAAAGGGGTGAAAACTTCAGCTAGTCAGGCAATGCTAGGCTCCCTGTACCCCTGGAAACTGGCTGTACAGTTATCCAAAAGTGTTATCAAACATATCTTGATATCCTTAAGCAGGCATAGTCTGTCGGCTTGGGCTACGATGTCAGGCAAAATAACTGAGCAGAATACTTGCATGAGCATTGACTAGGCATCATTCATACGTTGCTTATGCTCGAGCAGGTTTATGTGCATGGCCATTGCATGGGAGCCTGGCCATACAATTGAGCAGTTCACTCCCATGAGCAATTGTATCATCTATGTTATTTGCCATAATTCAGCTAATTCATCATTTCGCTTTTACTGTTAAGAAGAACACTACTCAAACTAGATCACCTATGGAATCAATGAATAGACAAGTTGACAGTCCTTTTATCTGTAAAAGAAACTAACTGAGCTTCAAAAATGGCGATGTTGATCTTTCCATTCCTTGAATTTGTTGAAAAAGGGCACACACATTTCCTAAAAGCAGGTTAGACTAATCTTTGCCAATCATGCTCTGCAACAAATCCAATGTTTTTGTATATGTCCAGGTGGTCAATTACGAAGATGAAAAAGAACCACCGTGTTCCCCGGATTAAATGGCCTTAAGTTAATTGTTAAGTGTCATAATATCTTACCACTAGACCCTTGACTGTTTTTCCGATAGTTTGTTTTTCCAAACAGAAAGCTTGTCCCCCGAGGCTTGCAGAAAACGGCGCTCTGCTGTATATATTTATAGTATATATATTATTAATTTATTTATTTATGTATGTATGTATGTATGTATGTATGTATGCAACATTCTTACTGACAGATGGCAATTTTAGACAGAGAATTATAATATTAGGTGTCTTGTATACTTAAACTGTTCATACATACAAATAGAAGTTTGAGACAGATGATAATGATACAGGGTTATCTTCTAAACCTACACGTTTTGTACTTATATATATTAATTTGAGATAGAGGATAATGGTATAAGGGTTTCCATCTGTAGATAAAACCTTTGATATGTTCAGATGATATTTTGGGACAGAGGAATAATATGGAGTTTCATCTAAATGTTACCACTCTCAAACTTACAGATAGCAGTTTGAGACAGACAGTGATGATAACTTGCAGATGGCATTTAAAACAGAAGGACAATAATGATATTGAGATTCTATACATGAGTTCACCTTTACCTACAGATGGCAGTTTGAGATAGACAATTATGATATTTTGGTTCATCTACATGTGAAACCTGTCTTACTTGCAGATGGCAGTTTGAGACAGAAGGTAACGACATTGGGTTTGGACTGTACCGGAGGACAGAGGACACACGACAGAAGGCGGGCGACATGGAAGAGATCATCAAATCAGAGCGTGTCAACAGTCACATGATCCCTGAGTCCGGATCTTATGATTGTGATCAAGTTGGATGCTGTATGTATACCATCTCTGGACACACAATACTCTTAAGTTATATAAATTACAAAAGAGCAAATCTGTATTATAATTGACAGTGGTCACACAAGACTTTTTACATGCACTTCTTCCTTGACCACACCTAGGATATGCATGCTTTTGTTCTTGAACTGTAGGGAACCCAGCAAAGTGTGTCCGAAGGGAGGTCATTTCCAATATTTTAAACCTTAATCCGGATATTTCATTTTTTTTCAAATGGTGATTTTACTTTGCAGTAACTACAATTGTTAATCAAAGCAAAGAGCACTTTGTTACTCTGAACCAGGGCCTTAGTCCCTCTCGTAGAGTCCAATATCACAAAATATTCAGTTTTTCTGAGAGCATCCAAAATCATAATTTTCATATTGATAAAATATGTGGTAAGTAGGATTTGAAATAAAGTTTTTTCTTATCTGTTGCTTCTTGCTTATGCTGCACTGTCTGTCATATATGGGATAAAACCAAACTGGTCAAATAATAAATAAGCTAGTGAGAAAAAAAAAAAGAGTATATTAGCTAAACTATTGTGAAAAAGCACACCAAGATTTGGGTTGACTACTGACCATGAAAACTGAAGGATACAACAGCTTCATTGTGTTTTGTGGACTCAATTGGCGAATCCAGGGCTTTTTCTGCATTGTGTCAAACATCATTGTTTTCCTTTCCTTTTAGCTCAGCTGACTGAAAGTCTTTTGAGCTATAGCAATCACTCTTTGTCCCTCATCTGTCTGTCTGTCTGTTAACAGGGCACCAAGTCCCAAGGAGGTCCATGAAAAATCTCCTTGGAAACCTGAAATAAGGTCTCTGTTACCCATATCCTCCGACCCATGGGGCTCATAATTACCCCCCAGAATAATTAAAAATTTGATACAAAAGCTGAAGTATCTGGATAACTAATGATTGATTACCATTGATTACCATGCAGGGTACAAACTTTTTTGTTGGACCTAGAATCTTCTGTCCTAACATCCTTAAAAAATGTGCATGGTCATTTTTAACTCAGCTGACTGCAAATAAAAAGGGTTGATTTCATAGGAATGGCTGAACATTTAATCATGACATTTTTTCTTCTTGTTGTTTTAGAAGAACATCAGCTGCTACAGTTGAATGGGGATACCAGCCACAAAATTGGGCATACAGATGATAAAATTCCTGTTATCAATGTCTTCCTAGTCAGCTGAGCATTATGACCCATGGGTCACTTGTTTTAAAGTAAATATTACAGTTTGCCCCTAAAGTGAAACATCCTGAACTATTTATAATGCCCAGTATCCCTACATACCACTATATTATTTTTTAGGCAAAAATCAAACCTTATCTTCAGAATTGTTGAAAATGCTTCTCTGAATTTAATTTGTATTATTCTTTATACTGTCAAAAGTCTTGTGTGAAAAATATTAAATATATTCAGTCTTTCTTGAGTGATTTGTTTATGATTATATATATATGTCCTCTGATGGGTCACTCATTTACTACAGCAGACTATATGGTAGTATCAAAATGACATCTCATCAATTTTTATACATTTGTTATATTTACAGATGTGATTCGCTTTGACAACACTTACAGTTGGGTGAAACCCAAAAAGGTCAGCTACCTGATTGAAATCCTGCAGCCAACAGATGCCAAAGAGCTGCACCGAACAGAATCTTACATAAATCAGACCACCACAGATACTACTATGTAATATATGGAACCCATTGGTAGCTTACATTCTTGCTTTTTCTTTACTGTCTTACTGTGTAAGAGTTTGCAATGTGCCTGTAATTTAATAGTATTTTAATGTATTTTACACATTAGGCAAAAGGTTTAGGAAATTCCATGCCTGGAATCGGGATCATACTAATTAATCCTGAGGCCTAGGCTTAAGGATTAGGATAACCCTCATGCCTAAAAATAAGGATCATCATAATGATTCCTTCAAATTAGGCCCAAGAAGTAATATATTCCAGAGGTTAGGCCAAAGATCAGGTGAATTTTTTGGACTAGGATAATATTTTTGTTAAATATTCTTGGGCTCTGTTATAGTTTCTGTTATAATGTGTAGGGAAATTTGAAGAAGAAAATCAGGTTAATACTGTGAGTTCTCATCAAATGTTTATGTAATAATCAAAATTTGGAAAAAGGTCATATTCTTGTGAGTGACCATTATTTTAAAAAGATACACTATTTCTAGCTTTTACATATGATCCTCATGAGCACTAAGTTATTAATATATTAAGAATGTTTGAAGTTGTCATTATATCTTTGTTAATATAGATAACCTTTAGTTGTTTGTATTAAATGTAATACGTGAATTTTTATAGGTTTGCAATAGGAGAGAGATATACAAAATGTTAAGTGCAATAGTGATGGTTAATAGATTAAAGAGATAGGTTGTTCCCTGGTTGTTCATCTCAATATATGCTCGTTAAAGACACCAGTTTGGAAGAATTTTAGGGTAATCTTAATAATTTATTCATCATTGTGTCCACCATTTGTCCATGAATTGATAGATGTACAAATTAGGAAATGTGATAGTCAAGTTCTGATTATTCACTGTGCCAAGGTGTGTGTCATCTTACAATGTGTAATACATTCAAGCATAATTTTAGATCATATCCTGGAAAATATACCACATGAACATTGTGGCTTCAATTAGATAGGATCAGATGATTTTACAGATAAATATTGAGAACCAAAGAGAGGGAATGCAGTTCTTTTATAGTTGACTGTATGCTGTAATTTGAGTTTTGCCAGAATAACGCAGGAATGGCTTTTGAAATAACCTGTGTAAATGTAGGTCAGTGTCATATGAGAGAATGCTGACTTGACGAATATCCACGGAAATTATCTGGTGTCATACTGTCATTTACAGTGAGGATTAAATTAACAGATGGCCAAACAGATCTGTAATCACTGATGTGCATCTACCCCCCCCCCCCCCCCCACCTCCCAACTTGAGCTAATCCATGTACTGTATATTTCGTAGTTAGGCAAAAAAATTTAAAATATATGCACATGGAGTATATATGCATTTGGATAGGGACAAAAGTGGGCCTTACAGTCTATTGGAAAAGGCCATTAAAAAATGCACCCCAGTCTTCCATATAAAAACTGCTATGCTTACAGCATTGTGTGGTTGTAACTGTCAAAATGTCATAAAGAACTATTCATCAGTGTTTGTCTGACAAAATACCATAAAGTAAAAGAACATCCACCATTCCATCATTAACAAAGGTTAACTGTGAAACATACTTCATGGTCTGAATTAGGATTAAAAAGACATAATCAGGAGCTAAATTTAGCATATTCTTTCACACTATCAGTTCAGTTTTGCTTTATACAAAAGTTTCCCACCAAACCGCCCAGCACACAGTCTCAGTACCTCCCCTTCAGTTACTTTTAACCTTGTTATGGTTCTGTGTGTTAGTAAACATGTTCCACATATCAGTTTACCTTAACAAGGCTGTGTGAACAGAATTATGGATTTTGTGCATGCGTGACAGATTCCAAACAAGTAATCCAAACATAAACATGCATGGTTGTGAAACACCGCTTGAAAGGAAAACAGAAATGCAGGTGTTGTTCTCACTATGTTTAAGATGGCACCATTGATCACGCCAGATCCACTTTTTTAACATTCATGTACAGGAGTTAGCAAATGGTTTCAGTATAATATTTTGGCAGTTACTATTTTATTTTAAGGAGAAGACACTGTTTTTCTTGTCAATTCAACATGCTTTGTTCTTGATTAGGTTCCTTTAAGTGAAGCAGTATTTTGTAATATGTGATGAGGGAGAGCAGTTAATATCCTTAATAATTACACACATGTTATGTAATCCTGCATGTGGCAATATTTGTTGTTCTGAGGTTAATGGATCATTACCACAAACATTCCAATATAAGTAAAATATACATAATTAAATGTGATGTTCAGTTAACCTTACTGTGCCTTAAACCTGCTGAAAGATGTCCTTTGTTCATAACATTTCCTTATACTTCTATTTACATCCATTGTGAATGTTTCATATATGTCTAGTTATCACCTGAATGTGTTATTCAGTTGACTCCTCCAAGTAGTATTATGTTAATAAGTGCAAGATTTATATTTCGTCTTGTTTTGTGTATAGTATTGGTACTTACTACTTAGATTAGGTAAACACATTTTATTACTGATTTTAAAAACATATATATATTAAAACAATATTTATAGGTTTATAGGTTTAATGAACTGATATATCAAGGAGATCTATTAATTATTATCATCACTGCTATTATTATTATGTGCACAGATCAGGTATTTAAGTGAACACAAAAATTGTCTTTCAGGTAAAAAGCATACACATGACAGTTAAATTGAATGTTTACATTATCAAATCATGAAAATCAAAGTTATATCATCTTGTTTAATGAGAATTAAATTTTGTTTTCTTAAGTGCCATGATTTAGTTATTTGAAATATTTACTTCTATTTCTGTACAATTTTAAGCTGCAAAGTGATATGGAAACCTTGCTGAATGAAATATATCTTAAACAGTTGAAAGGTATGAGATTAATTAACAATTTACTGTAATACTAATATATAATTATAAATTCATGTAGTCAGTTTCTGTACCAACAAGGACACTTGGGACTTGGTTAGTTATGCAGAAATGCATATGGATAGCTGGGTGTATTATTGGATGTACCGTAAAATTCCAAACATAAGTTGCTCCTTATTACAAGTCGCACCCTGACATCAAGGTTCTACCTGGGCAATAGCCATTCAAGTTTTGTTTCAGGAAAAGTCCATAAGGTATCCTGTATTTATACCTAAAGGCTGTTGAATATACACCTAATGAAACTTAGTCCAAAAAAAGGTTCCCATATTAACCACTTTGTGATATTATATGCTTGTCATGTGCCAATTTGAAAAAGATTACTGAATTATATATGCTAAGATGAGAGTTTAGACTTGTTGCTCAGATTTAATAGAACATTAAGCCCCTTTCACACATTCACGGATGGCAACACGGTCATACTGGACTTTAATCCTTTGTGTTCTGGGGACAGCAGCGCTATTTCGTTTATGGGGCTTTCACACATTCACAGATAGCAACACAGATCATCCCAGAGCATGGTTGGAAGATGCCGGTCTCAATATGGAGCTCCCAGTGGCTACACAGAGACTCCCAAATGTATGCAACGGAGGTGCCAACAAGGAGTGATACTGACCATTTTTTAATCGATGTACTCCGGGACAAAAAATTGCGCAGGTTTAATTTTTTCTCCATACATGCCGGTGCACCAAGGATCACCCTAGATGCCTCCACGGTGATGCCGGAGGTAACATGGATGATGCCTGAGTTAACACGGATGATCCTGGAACAACGATCCGGGATGATCTGTGATGCTATCCGTGAATGTGTGAAAGGGGCTTAATATTTGTTTACCACTGTTAGGACATTTACTGAAGAATGTTTACATATGTTTAATCTTCTAATCACAGGAGGACCACTTAATAAATTAAGTCAACTAATGTGTCTTGTTTGTTTCTATGGCTCGGAGGTTTTTAATCTATATGCATGTTAAGTAAGCCTCCAAGTACTGAGGGGATGAGTGGTTGATCGGTTTATTTGTATATCAATATTCGGGTTCAGACTTTTATTTTGGTGATGGGGGGGGGGGGGGGGGTTTAGTTCCCCTGTAGAGCAAAACCATCGACAAGACATTTTTAAATTTTATTTTTTCTTTGATTTTTTTCCCATGTTTGTGCTATACTTCCAAAAAGCTTGATTTTTCCAAAGTTAACATTGTTCAGTGTTATAGTCTAAAGTGACCTCATATTCATTTTTGAACTTGGTCTAATTTTCAAGGTCATGAAAATGGGGCACCTTTTTTAACACTTTGCAAATCAAGACAATTTGTATAACATCCTATGTAAAATCAAATCACATTCAAGAACATTTATTAATATTCACATGACCTGTGAGGTCATGAAAATGGGGCATTTTTTTTAACACTTTGCAAATCAAGACAATTTGTTTAACATCCTTTGAAAAATCAAATCACATTCAAGAACATTTATTAATAATCACATGACCTCAGTGCCGGGAGTTCGATCACTGATTCTCAAATGTGATAAGTTGTTGTATCTTAACCAGAATGAGTTTGTTTCTGTGAATATGTCTCCCCTCCAAATGGGCCTCTATCCCTAAATTGGAAGAAAAATATGCACTACTTAAGTAGACCTTGAAGATCAAAGTCAGGGTTACCCGTTTCAAAATCCTGTTGGCACTTGGTTAAATCAATTGGTGTCTGTGCACTTAGTTAATTCAATTGGTGTATCAAATTGGAGAAAAAAAAATGCAGTACTTCAAAAGTTAAGGAGTTTCTGCAAATTTAAAAAGAAGATGAATCAAATTCACCAGTTTTCAGACTCGTCCAAGATCTTTGTTGTAGGTCAAGTTCACCAGTTTTACTTTGAGTGGTTTAAATGTTGTTGGGTTTAAAAAATTCTTATTTCAGATGATTTGGCTTTAAAAGTCAAGGTCGCCAGTTTTTTATCTTTGGCTGATTTGACCTTGAAGATCCATGCCAAGGTGGCTAGTTTTTAAACTCTATCATCTTGTGAAAACTGGTTTCACTTTGATCTCTTTGTGGGGAGGAACCCAAAGTTCCACACTGACCAGTAACCAAGATGCAGTGGCAGATCCAGAGGGGTGGGCAGGGGGGGGGGGTCAAGTGGGTCCTGACCCCCCCTCCCCTTTTGGAGCCAAAACTAACCTTTTTAGCGAACCTGTGAACTTATGCGATGGTGTGGCATCGTCCGTCTGCTGTCGGCCGTCGTCTGTACGTTAACCCATACTATCTTGAAAACGGCAAGAGTTAGCATTACAATATTTTAAGCAAAAAAATTAGTCATCTAAAAAACTCCATAGGATTTTGCTTTTTTTTTGGCTAACTGCATTTTCTTAGATTTTATAGGGAAAAATCTTAAAAACCTTTAAAAATCTTCTTCTCCGAAACTGTTCCGCCAAATTGTCCAATATTTCACAGAAATGATCCCTGGAACAATCTCTCTCAAGTTTGTTCAAATGGTTTAAGTTTGGTGATTTTTGGCCAAGTTACAAGAAGTTAAACTTAGTCATCTGTCCAAAAAAGCATACTAAAATTACAATCTCAGAAACTGCTGGAGCTATCATCACCAAATTTTATGGGAATGTTTGTCACATGCCACCTGCATCTGCCTTTTTTGTACGGGGGTCATCAGTGCCCTTATCATACTGAGGGCTACAAAAAACTTCTTCTCTGAAACCATATGGCCAAATTGTTTAATATCGCACAGAAATGATCTTAGGGTAGTGCTTTCTGAATTTTGTTCAAATGGTCTCAGTTCAGTGACTTTTGGCTGAGTTATGGGAAGCTGAATTTAGCCATATGCCATGACAGCCCATTTTAGCTCAGTGGCTAAAAAGATCTTCTTCTCAAAAACCACTAGGCCAAATTCTTAAATCTCACACATTAATTATCTTTAGATGTTGATAATTCAAGTTTGTTCAAATGGTTTTGGTTCAGTGATTTTTGGCCGAGTTATGAGAAGCTTAACTTAGCCATTTTTCTGTATTTTCCTATAAGAGTTATAAACCTGCAAAACATTTTTGAAGGACACAACTGAGGCTAATTTGTTTAATATTTTACAATGACTTGAGCTAGCATCATGAAATTTAATGTAAAAAATTACCCATCTGAAAAACTCTTAGATTTTATTGAGAAAAAGCTAAAAAAATTGTTTAAAATCTTCTTCTCCAAAACTGTCAAGCCAAATTGTTCAATATTTCACAGAAATAATCTTATACCATCTCTCTCAAGTTTGTTCAAATGGTTAAATTTGGGTGAATTTTGGCCGAGTTACAGGAAGTTGAACTTAGTCATCTGTCTAAAAATCATACTTAAATGTCAATCTCAGAAACTGCTGGAGCTTTCATCACCAAATTTTATGCCAGTGTTGGTCACATGAGTCATATATGAAATTCAGGTATTGGTGGTGGCACCTGCCTTGACCTGTTTTTGAACTGGGGTCATTGGTCATCTGTATATTAACCCATAATTTCTCAGGCATAGCAGGAGCTACCATCCCAAGATTTTATGCAATAATCTCTCACATATCAAATGTGGGATTCAGCTTATGTTTTTGTTATCTGCATTTACTTAAATTTTATAGGGAAAAGGCTGAAAACCCTTTAAAAGTCTTCTACTTGTAAACAGTCAAGCCAAATTGTTCAATATTTTACAGAAATGATCCCAGAGGCAAGCCTTCTCAAGTTTATTCAAATGGTTTGCATTTGATGAATTTTTACTGGAATTACACAAATTTGAACTTAGTTATTTGGCCAAGTAAGCATACTGACATAGTAATCTCAGAAATGACAAAACCTAGCATTACCAAGTATTGTGCAAATGTTGGTCACATGACTCATATTTGAAGTTTCAGATTTTGTGTTGCCACCTACATTGACCTGGTTTTTATTTTTGCAAAAACTTCATAATTTTAACCTCTTTCAGCTGATAATGTTTATGATGAAACTGTCAAGTCGAATCATTCAGTTTTTCAAAAGAATTATCATAGGACATGGTTCTTTCAATCATATAAGAATAGATTGAGTTTTTTTATTTTTGGTTGAGTCGTGAAAAGCTTAAGTTGGTCTTATGGCCATTATTATGTCAATTTCAAACTGAGGACTGCAATAGTTTTCTTCGACAAAATTGTTGTTTCAATTATAACTTCTGTGACATTGCACAAAAATTATTCATAGGTGGCCTTTGTTCAGGTTTACTTGATTGATTTTTGGCAGAATTATTGGACCTTTAGCAATGAAAGAACTGCATCTTTTATTATTATAGATATTTTTGGTAAAAAGTTTATGAATATGTCAGCTTGAAAAAAAGCATTTTAGCCAAAGTCTTTCAGTATGTGTAAACAGATTTACCAACAGGCAAAGATTGTGTCTGTATCATTAAATAGGTTGAAAAACTGCCAACTGATTCAGATTTTGCAACAGATCAAGAGTTCATTCAGTGCAGCCAGATATAGGTCAAGAGTTCAGTCAGTGCAGCCAAGCACAAGGCATGTGATCACTGCATGGGTGTCATGTGAACACCTCATGGCCAGCATGTGATCACCGTATGGGTAGCATGTGATCACCTCATGAGTATCATGTGATCACCTCATGGGTGTCATACCCCTCAGGGCTGCATGTGGAGCCAATCTGTGAGCTTATGCAATGATGTGGCTACTATTTCAGATTTGGCAACAGGCCAAAGGTCAGCCTGGATCTATTTATAGCTTCCGCAGACTGCCAACTGTATCAGATTAGGTAACAGGTCAAGAGTTCACTCAGTGCAGCAAGGTACAGGTCAAAAGTTCACTCAGTCTAGCTAGTTCACTCAGTGCAGTAGCTGCATTTTATTTATAGCGTTGCCAGACTGCCCACTGTGTCAGATTATGCAACAGGTCAAGAGTTCACTCAGTGCAGCCAGGTACAGGTCAAAAGTTCACTCAGTCTAGCCAGGTGCAGGTTGTGAGTTCACTTAGTGCAGTAGCCTGAGCTAGCAATTTGTCACAGTTCACTTGGGGCAACTGCCTTTCTCACCTAAGCCTGGTCAGCCCCATGCATCAGACTCAAGGTAAGTCTGATGTATTGGCCTGATATATTTGCCTGTCTGTGATGGCTTTCTTGTTCACAAGACAGGTGTTGCCACCTACAATGACTTTTGCACAATGTATGTGCCTCCTTATTTCTACAGAGGAATTTGATATAATCAGCCTGAAATTGGGCATATTTATACATATCGAATAGCTTTGTCATATACAAGACTGGTGGTGCCACCTACAATAATTTTTGCACAGTGTTTCCCTGCTTATATCTCAGGAGGGGTTTGATATATCAGTCTGAAATTGGGCATATGTATATATCTCTGATAGCTTTGTTGTATACAAAACTGGTGGTGCCAGCTACAATCATTTTTGTGTTGTGTGCACCCATACGAGAATTTCAGCAGTGATGTTTTTGTAATTGTTTCATATTCAAAATGTTTAGTATTTGCATTGTTCATATACATGAAAAGTAATGGTCCAGTATTGAAGAATTATACCTGGTGTGAGTCCCAATGCACAGGTTCGCATTAGGCCTGTAGGCTTTGTTAAAGTTTCACACCAAATATGGTGACCCTGACCCCCTCTTTCCCAGACAAGAGACCCTTTTTATAAGTTATTTTTCAGTCTTCCTGGGCCTGACCCTCTCCTTTCCAAAATCCTGGATCCGCTCCTGAAGATGTGGTATATTTTGTATTATCAGTTATTTGTGTGAGGATTGTCATAGATGTATTCTCTCTGTTCATCAATTTCTTGTCATTTTCCATTCAGCCTAAAAGCTACTTGTGATAAGTCAGTATGTAATGTGTTCACATTATTTTATACCTGACATATTTAAGTCAAGTATATTACCAATCCTGGCTAAAAACTTATTTCACAACAGACTGGTACCACTCACTCGAGCATAAACTATCCATGAAACTGTTAATAGATGATGGAATTTAAGTAAAAGTGCTGTTTTTTTTAATTCAGGATCAAGGAAACCACACAAGAAAAGGTAATGTATACTGATAATTTATTAACATTTTCACGGAAATGAATATATTAATCATCTGTGGGTTTTACAGGGTTGGAAATTAATAACCTTGTCTATCATATACATATATACAATATATATATATATCATATTTAAAATAACAAAATGTATGTTGACATGTATGGTTCCTTTAAATGTGGTTGATTTCATAAATACTGCTTGACACCTTATTTTATGTCTTAAAGAATAAAAGGGATAAGATGATATAAAATAACAAGATTTAACTATGGCTATAAGCCATAAGGCTTAATAGGTACCCTTGCCAGCAGATGAATTTGTAATTGAAAGTGGGTAATAAGACTAAAACCTTGACACTATTACTCACTGCTGTCTTTTTGTTCCTTGCGACAGACATTTTACCATACTGAGTATAAGACACAAAAATGATTGTTCTGGTATGATTATTAAAAATATGAGCAGAAAATATATCCTTCCAGAATTGATTCGTCTTTAAATACTATGTAGTCTTTCTGTAAGGCCAAAAACAAATAAAGGTGTGGTTCTCAGGCACAGCACGCTTCAATTTTAAACCCCGTATAAAAATTTTTTGGATTTTCATCTTTCAAGAAGATAAAATAATGTAGCCTAGTGGTTAAGGCATGTACCTACTTCAGAGCTGAAGGTCCCCAGTCCGAACCCCGCCAGTGCCTCAATGGCATTATGGTGACTCAATGGCATTATGGTGACTCAATGGCATTATGGTGACTCAATGGCATTATGGTGACTCACTGGCATTATGGTGACTCAATGGCATTATGGTGACTCAATGGCATTATGGTGACTCAATGGCATTATGGTGACTCACTGGCATTATGGTGACTCAATGGCATTATGGTGACTCACTGGCATTATGGTGACTCAATGGCATTATGGTGACTCAATGGCATTATGGTGACTCAATGGCATTATGGTGACTCACTGGCATTATGGTGACTCACTGGCATTATGGTGACTCAATGGCATTATGGTGACTCAATGGCATTATGGTGACTCAATGGCATTATGGTGACTCAATGGCATTATGGTGACTCAATGGCATTATGGTGACTCACTGGCATTATGGTGACTCAATGGCATTATGGTGACTCAATGGCATTATGGTGACTCAATGGCATTATGGTGACTCAATGGCATTATGGTGACTCACTGGCATTATGGTGACTCAATGGCATTATGGTGACTCAATG
The DNA here is from genome assembly GCA_026874595.1 of Sipunculus nudus. Classification (NCBI taxonomy): domain Eukaryota; kingdom Metazoa; phylum Annelida; class Sipuncula; order Golfingiida; family Sipunculidae; genus Sipunculus; species Sipunculus nudus. The sequence continues at coordinate 61,438,563 of CM049312.1, forward strand.
GCATTATGGTGACTCAATGGCATTATGGTGACTCACTGGCATTATGGTGACTCAATGGCATTATGGTGACTCAATGGCATTATGGTGACTCACTGGCATTATGGTGACTCAATGGCATTATGGTGACTCAATGGCATTATGGTGACTCAATGGCATTATGGTGACTCAATGGCATTATGGTGACTCAATGGCATTATGGTGACTCAATGGCATTATGGTGACTCAATGGCATTATGGTGACTCAATGGCATTATGGTGACTCAATGGCATTATGGTGACTCAATGGCATTATGGTGACTCAATGGCATTATGGTGACTCAATGGCATTATGGTGCCTCAATGGCATTATGGTGACTCACTGGCATTATGGTGACTCAATGGCATTATGGTGAAATCTTGATGAACCACAGATTTGCTTTAATGTCTTAAGGACAGGTTATGACTTTAAATTATTTCTAACCCCCTTGAATATAAAACCTGAAATCCAGAAGGCTTAATAATAACATATTGTATGGACAGCTTCATACTCACTCAATAGACAGTGATACCAACAGGCAGTGGACCTATCCTTAAAAATTTAAGTGCTTTTACCTGTTTAGCAAAAGGATTTGTTATTATCATGCTTTTCCCTGATCGTATGACATTTTTATCAAAACATACAAAAAGGTATAAAAAGTATGTGGCCCATCTGCACTGATTTTTAAAAAAAAAGTGCTGGAGAACCATACCTTTATTTTTTGACCTGAAGGTTTTCATTTTCAGGGTGCTTTTGTGTACTTGGCACATTGCAACCTGCCATTGGTTCTGATTGATAATTATTCCCCTTATTTTCTACATAAATATGTTAAAGTTCACCTTAATTTTTTACTTTAAAATTAATATTTCTGATCTTTCTCCTTAAATTTATCCCTCCCCCCAAATGTTGGACAAACCAGGATTCAATGTATTACAAATTTCCCAATTCTGCTGAGAAATATCTTACCACTTTTAAACAAAATGTTTCATTTCTAATGTTATCCAAATTTACTTAAGGATTCATTAACCCAGTGAATCATGAAACAAATATTTAAAAAGTATAGCATAATATTAGTAAATCCTAGACTAATGAATAACTGCATAACTTATGTTTGTATGCTTGTTAAAGAGGTAGGAAGAGGTACTGTACACAGAGAATTCAGCACATATTGGAGTATGAAATTATTAAAGGAGTATTTTGGAAAAACTTTCATTAAATAATAACTTTATTTTTTCCTTTTGGAATACATGTTCCATTCCTAATTTAAGACCCATATTATAGTGAGTTGCTGTAAACATTTGTGTGACAGACTGTTTAGCAATAAAAATCCTTTAAAAAAATGTAAAACTAGAAAAGCATTCAGAGAGCGCAGACCTCCACAAGGCAGCTCATTACCCCATACAGCATTGTCAGAAATGCAGCATTTTTTCCTCCAGAAAATTTTGGGAGTGATCAAGATGGTGATCCGGATCACTCCAAAAATTTAATCAATTGTTCTCTGTATCTTTGTCAAGCTTTCAATGTTTTATGTGATAAGCTTTTCAGTCTTAAATAACATGTTCTATGTGTGTACCTTCAGCTTTTGAAGTGATAAACAGTGAAAACTTGCTTGACAACCACCCTTCTCACATAGCCAACCTGCCTTCATTAACCATTGTTGGTACAACTGCAGTCAACAAATGGCTCATCAGTAATGTCTACTGTCTTTGAAGACGCCCACAAAAGGGGTTGTTAGGAAGGATTTACAGTATATGCTGCACAATACATATGTAAGAAACTACAAATATGATAAAATCTAAAAACTTAAGAAAATACATTTTCACGCAAAAAGTTCACTGCCATTCAAAAGGCAGTGCTCACTACAGAGTGTGAATGAACTGTTTAAAATAAACTAATAAGAACATATTCAACAATATTACAACATGAAGTGTGTATACATAATATTCAGACTAAAATTTCTGTGATTTTTTTTTTTGCACTAAATTCATGGTATATATATGCTTAACATTATATACCCTGAGAATAACATTTTTCCAAACAAAGCATTCCTGAGTACCAGAATTTAAACATGTAACCAATGGGCAGTGATGCTCAGCTGAAACTGACGCCTTACTTAATCATATAATATTATGGCATTGGAATATAATGAACTGTGATATAATTTGCTATTACTACAGAAATTTACCCTCAACTTATTCAGTCAAGGGTCATGATTTGGTCTCAAACAGTACAAATCAAAATTAATCAACTTAAGATGGCACCACCTGTCCCGTGCAAGAGTTTAAATTCTTAAAGATTAAAAAAGCAGGCCAATTATCATGATGATCTATTCAGTAAATCCTGAGTTACCTGGACTTTTGTCTGAACTTTCACAAACAAGAATTATTGAGTACCAGACAGTGTACATTTCAAATCAAACAAAAGAGCTGGTATGTAAAAGTTTCCTGTTAAATCAAGACTTCTAATCCCTGCATTCTTATATCTAATTGTATTAACGACTGCAATCACATGTACCCTAAAAAATATATAAAAAACTGGTTATGTTAGGAATATTTCAATGCCCTGCAGATAATTATTAAATAATCAACATATACATTTCTTATGACAGTGGTAATAACTTAATACTGATAAGCAAAGTCTTCATTTGTTTACGTTGCAATATTATTCAGTATCACAAACTGTAAATACAGAATACTAAACAGTATCATCCAAGCCATACAGAGTAGCTTGCATTACTTTCTATACCTAGTTGTATAATCTATGTAAAATAAATAGGTTTACATTAAATAGCAGAAACTGTATTCTGAGAAAATATCTCTGTAGTAGTTATCAGTAATATTAAAATGTAAGCACTGAAAGTATGAGAATACACCCCGTGCAGGATACACAATTTAAGCCTTTTGGCCATTTTACATTCAATATTCAATATAATTTTGCCAGTTATTTTTTGTGGTCTAGTATTCTTATATGGAACAGACAGAAGAGAACCTTGTTCTCTCTTGAGTATTTGGAATATATGAATTATTGTTATTCTGAGGGTGGGTGAGTGGCAAATATCCAAAGGAAAAAATATGTAGACAGAACATTTTGACATTACCATTTTTGGTAGTAGGTGAAAGTAGTAATTTAATGAATGGCACATGATATTATGCTGGGTATCAACCATCAGATCCTGTGTAACCATAAATACATGAAACAGGCAGGCCTCCTCAAGTCATGACACAAGTCTGACAAGGAAACACACTGCAACAGCCATCCTTCCTGATGCATCAATATAGTGATAAACAGCTAAAAAACCATATATGTGATGAATTTACACAAAAGAATACATATAAACTTATATCCAAAGTTTAGGTGTTGTAAGATATAAAAACAAATATATCTAATAATCTTTTTGGTTTATTTTAAGTGACAGCTTACCTGTAGGCCATGAGGTGTCAAAATTGACAAAGATGGTTGCCTTCTCATTGAGCCTTCTAGTTTTTGTGATTATTAATTGTAGTACTCTGATATCTCAATAGACTCGAGAGATCTTATATTAAGAGGGCAAAATGGTGCTAGACAGTGTGGTGCTAAATGAAAGCAGCTATTCCTATCTTTTTTTTACCTGGGGATCATAAACAAATACCACTGCTACAGGAAAATAATACTGTACAGAAAACAGCCCAGTGTCTACACATTATTGCACACAGCTCAGTAAAAAATTTCTTAAAATTAAATTTCAAAAATTAATAAGTGATTGTGCATTTTTCATATATAATTCCCATCATTTTTCATGGATAATATTTGTGCACCTCTGTATAAAAAATCAATTATCCAATCAATAAAATTTCATTTCAGTTATAAATATTAACAAGGTTGTAACAATTCATCACAATATATCATACAATAATGTCGCACGGTATGGCTACAACTTCCTGGAATAATCACCATGGAGACAACATTCAAGCATCCAATGGAACATTATTTTATAAGCCATTTAAGGCATGTTAAGTGAAACATGATTGGTTAGAAAGAAGTTGAACCATATCTGACTAGCCAATCACTGCATGATTTAACAAATGTAGAATGAGCTGTGTCTGATGTACTGCTGATCATTCTTGAATGTACAGGCATCAGCACGGCAAACATTAGGGTAGCATCACCATTTGAAACCCCTATACCTAAATTCAATCCAAAAGTGGTTTATATTAATGACAGACCCCATAAAGTACACATTATTTTAAACCTTGTACTATGATCCTTCTGATAGTAAACATATTTTTTTAACTTTTCATTCATTTTCACATGATTTTGTAACATTAAAAAAATTAAATTTTTGAAAGGTACACTATTTTAAGCCCCCAGTAACAGTAATCCACTTTTTAATGAACTAATAATAAATTACATGACAAAATCTACAAAGTGTTTATTTTGTTTTTCCTCTATCATGATTCTATCTCCCTAAAACTGAAATTTAAAAAATTTTCATTCTATAAATTGTTGAATATAAACTTTAAATTTCTATTAAAAACGTGTATATTTATAACATAAAATATCAGTCTATTTATTCATCACTTTTTAATGCTAGGATAAATTTTCTTCCATTCCCATAGATCCTCCTGCATATAACAAACACACAAGATAATGATCTACCAGTGACAGTTAAATTTGTTGAACTTTGTATATCAGTGGAGATTTGTATATGTGTGGACATGAAACATTTGGGAACTAAAGCAAATCTTCATTTAAAGAACTTTTTAACCAGACATATCTGTGAACAGCCCTGGCAAGTGAACAGGTTTTGTCACGCAAAATACAAAAAATATTTGTTATGAACAGTGTTAAAATAAACAGATTTTGCCATGCATCCACATATGGTTTTGTTAGGATTTTCTTTTTTCAATAGAAAGCCTAAGAAAAACAAACAAAAAATGATATGCTCTATGACAATATACCTTTCGGGAAAGCACCAAATCTGAACAACAAATTAAATGACTTCAAGGCACAAGCTTTTGCTATTTTGAGAACATCAATCTCCATGTATTTTTTTCTTTTTGTTTTAATATACCATACCTATACATATACATATATAGTGCAACAAAACAATAATACTTAAAAATTTAAACTAAAATAAACACAATATGTACCATATTATACAAATATTGTAAAAACCCACCTGAAGACCTCCCAATTTCTTGACCACCCTATTATCACAATGACCAGTGTTAGATCCGGCTGAGAATTTTATAACTACCGTAATGTCTACATTAGTAGACTTGATTAACACAGATAGTCAACCCACTTAGTCTATCAACCAGAGGAGGTTTCTTGTACAAAAAGAGGGGCAGTTGCTGTTGACTTTTTTTTCTAATGTGAATTACAAATGCTTAGCAGCAGTACAACAGTGGTAATTTTTTTAAAATATGAGCTGAATTTTATCACAACATGAGTTAATTTTCTAATAATGCTAATTTCTTGAGAAATGGCTTTTATTTTGATTCTGTATTTAAAACATTGGAACAAACACTTAACTGTAGCAAACTTAAAATTTACTCAGTCAGGTCAGTTTTTAAATTGTACTATATGTATATTATACTGCATTCAAATACATATCTATGCATATATGGGGGAATCACATTTTAAGTCCTTTGCAATGACTTTAGTTAAATGACTTCATTCAGCTTACATTTTTTCTTTTCTTTTAAAAGGCATGCACACAAACAATCAGCATATCTAATATTTGCTAATACTGAATGTTCATTAAAGCCTAATGTTGACTGCCATTAAAACCAGCATCATATTTAACTGAAAAAAAAAATACCATGCACACACACACTGTATCAAGCTTTTTTGTATTTTTACATATCAGATATAAATAAATAGCAATTGTGCTGATGGGAATTGCCCCTCTTTTGGTAACAATTTGTAGAATAATTAGGGTTTGGCTAATAGATTACCAGTAACCAACACAACCATCCATATTTGTGCATCTTAGGTTGCCAAGCAAGATTGAACTGTACTTGACAATGAACAAATAACTCTCCAAGTTACTGATTTTAATACACTTATATATTAACTAATATAAAACTGAACAAAAGCCAAACTAAACCATCAATGGCAAGAATTAGCTTGGCAAAATGTCCATGGACAAAATATCCTATATCCATTCATTGTAACAATGTATACAGTCTACAATAACATTACAATTATTTTGATTTTAGAATGGCCTAAAGGCCAGCTGCCAACATGTAATTTTGCAATCAGTTGCAGTTTAAACTAAACAGGTCTCACAAGTGGAAGGGCTTTGCAATTAAACCTAGAGTTGTAGACCATCAAAAACATCTGGAATGTCAGAAAATTTACAATGAATGAGGCTCATCTGCAGCTGACATATATTCCCTCTGAAGCTAAGGAAATTTTCATTCCCAGTTCTGTTAAGATGTGGTTGGTTGCCTGCAACTGCTCTGCTCATGATTATTCATGAATGAATATGCAATTTAGGTCACTCAGAGTTCATGGTAAGGTCAATTGTTCTAGCATAAATCATGTGAACCTGAATAAGTGATGGGTCACTGATCCACTGTTTTAAGTAGGTGCAGATTGCCATAAAAAGTTGTTACTGAATTGCAGCAAAATTGCAAGTTGGCAGCAGGCTTTGAGATGAAAAGTAAAAACTTGTGTGGGCACGACATGCAGTGAACCATACACTAACATAAAAAGACTGGTCCTATCTTAACTTACACATATGTTTGGCCACATATTTTGGTTAGAATTAAAAATAAACATAAAAAGCTATTCTATATTTAACTTAACTTGAACATAAATTACTATTAAATAGGCAAAAGCTAAATTACAAAGGCACTGCAGTTGACCTGTTTTTTGTGAGTCTCTGCCGACTTATGAGTAATTCTGAGACTTTATTCAAAGAACTCTCAGGCACCTGAAATACAGATCAAAATAACATACTTTGATAAAAGGGTCTCATTAAATTTACGGCATCTATGAATTATTCATAAAGGAATATGCATATTCATGTGTAACTTACATCATACTACCATATATATCTAAATTATATTCACATAAATATTTATTCAACAAAATTTTACAGCAGTAAATAATTAAATGATAGATCTGAATTACTCAGTAACATAAGAACTTAGAACATTTCCGTATATACATGATCCCTGAAACAGATTTTGTTCTGAAGTGGAATGACGGTAGCATTCCATATATGCATATGTGGTACTTATGTGTAAGCAGGACATATATGTATGCAGCTAGTAAAATGGATGCCCATGATTCTATTAATACATATGCATATTTTTTCATGTTTTTTTTATGTGGAGTTAGCCATCTCAATTTTTAATGCTAACTTAACTCTGTATATGTACATCTGCAGAATTCTACTCTGGTTTCAGATTATGTGACAAGGCAGTATCACACACTACCTCTCATTGTATACTCTGGCGTCAACCAGGGCGGGTGACTACTGCACCTGCGGGCCCTGGGTGTGTGATTGTCCCCATTGCTGGGTCAAATCACAAAGGAACCCAGAAAAGGCGCATTCGTTTGTGACTTACGACCTTCTGGCCTAGGGTCCTGTGCTCTACCCCTGAAGCCAGTAATACATATGCATATGTGGTGCATATGCAGCAAAAACTTGGCCCATAATATAGTGCTGCATGAGTAGAAAGGTCATCTGCCAGAGGAATACCCTATCAATGATGTAAATATCTGGAATTTCCCCTTCTGTTACCATGCCTATGTGTTTTCAATTGCAACCCTGAGCGATCGAACATGCTGCTTATGGCATGCGTATATATATATATGCCAAGATCTATTTGGAATCACTCTGAGAGAATATAATGTGTGTGCTCCCTAGCTGCATACGCATACGTAATCCATACATACTGCATATGCACATAAACAATATCACCTTAATACTTCATTTTATATATCTATTCCCCCACAACATAATTATTTTAGAATTAAGATGAATTTGTTTTGGCGAAATTAGATTTCTTTCTTTTATAAAGATTGTAAAAATATATTTAACAGATTTCATAATTTCATTTATTTGCTCTTTAAATTTAAGGTTATGACAGGCTGATATGACTATGCTCAGTTGAATTATAATCTATACTGATGTAAATAAGGAAAATATTATCATACTTACCAGAGTATGATCAGAGTAAAATGTGCTAATGTAATACTCAGAGATGTTAGCACTTGTGATAGGGTCTGAAATCTGTGCCACAATGCCACATTCAACTGAAAGAAAGCAACACAACACATATCAAGTCCAACTGGGGAACAATGTTCATACATGTTATATTAAACTATGTATTTTAGGCAAAAAAAAGGAATGGTTCTCAGGCACTTTTTTCAGAAATCAGTGCGGGCCGGCCATATTTTATTTTTTACCAGTTTTGTATGTTTTTATCTGTCATATGATCAAGAAAAAACATGAATATAACTGAATTATTTTGCTCAACAGGTAAAAGCACTACATAACAAAAGTATTCTTATTAAAATTGTATTATTTTATCTTCTTGAAAGATGAAAATCAAAATAAATATTTTTTATCCAGGGGGTAAAAATTTATGTGGGCAAAGCCTGAGAACCATACCTTTATTTATTTTTGGCCTTAAATCCTGTCCTTGGAGATTCCATAAAGGTTAGTAAAATTCTCATCTCAGGGACTTAATTTGTACTTAGCTGTAGCTTTTAACCATATCACATGTTCATCGTCAGCAGCCTGGCATGCCTGACAATGACACAGGTATTGCCACACGACCAAAGAAACCATGTGACAACAAGTGTTTGTATATCTGTGGGAGTTCCAGGATCATGTCCCTATGCATGGATTTTACCTATACTCTAACTCAGTCTAATAGTTAGCAGTTTTGGTAAGTTTCATGAAAATCGATTAAAGCCCTGGTGAGTTACCATGGCAGCACTAAAAGTTAATGGCCAGACGGACAGATGGACAGACCAATGGGTATACCTTAATACGTCCTGTCATACACGAGTGTATAAAAAAATTGGCGTACAAAAATTTGTCTGTGTTTCAGTCTTAAAGTTAAATAACTCTCTGCCGATTATTCAGACATAGACTGAGCTGTATATTTTAAGCTGCTTAAACGGCCCAGGACCTGGTACTTGTGGTAATGTGGCAAAATCAATAATGCAGGGATTGAAAAATACTCACCAAACCCCAGACCATCAGGACGGTCATCTTCACTGATTTTGATCATTCTCCAGCTTTCCTCATCAGCAAAAATGGTGTTATGAGGGAATCTGTAACCAGATATCCAACACATAATTGAAAAACAAACCTGACAGACATAATACAATTGCAGCCCTGTGGTTCCAGGCCACAGTCAAACTTTAAACAAAATAGATAACTAAAAAAAGGATTATCAACAACAGTTATAACACATATTTTGCTTTTATTTTTGATTGTAATTGCTTTTATATATTACAGATTTAGCAAAAAGAGTTGAAGGTACACCTCTACATATTCTTCTGTTCAGTCTTTGTAAAGGTCTGTCTACTGAGCGGTGCAACATTCCTTCTGGTGAACACATAGCAACATTTCTACCATTGAGATATTACATTTCCTCTGTTTTAAACATTACAATATTTCCTCTGTTTTAAACATTACGATATTTCCTCTGTTTTAAACATTACAATATTTCCTCTGTTTTAAACATTACAATATTTCCTCTGTTTTAAACATTACAATATTTCCTCTGTTTTAAATATTACAATATTTCCTCTTTTTTAAACATTAAGACATCTCTATTTAGAACCAGCAATATTTCTTTAACTTACCGTTGAAGAGTGGCATCATCCATAACTAAGGTTATATCACCCTCAACAGTTGTGTAGGAGAAGAATAGTTCTTTATCTTCTTCTGAAACCCTGGAAGAAAATACATAAAATTTAAAATCTAATGTCTTCATAAATATTATAAATACTGTGTAAGATTTCTCCACAATCATCATATATCATTGTAAATATGAAAAATTCTGTATACAGATTAACAATCTCCTAATGTCATGGTAAGTGCTGCTCCACTCCTACAATTTTGACATCTCTTTCTGGTAATTTTGAACTTTTATAATGGAACAAATATCCCATATGTGTTTATACATTTTCTGCTATAATATCAGCAAAATATCAGCATAACATTAAAGGGGCATAATCAGGAGCAATGTTATGCCTATTCTTTCACAGCATCAGTAAAGTTTTGCTTTAAACAAGTTTCCAGGCAAAACCTTCCCAGCATGGTCTAAGTACCTCCCTTTGAGCTGTTTAACACCTTGTTATGGCTTTGCATGTTGGTAAGCACAGTCCATGTGTCTGTTTCCCATAACAAGGCCGTGTGTGACCAGAGGTCTGATATGAGCCTCACAACCCGTTGTAACAGCCAGGAAGAACATGCATTACATTTTTTGGGCCAAGTCAGTCAGGGCATCTCCTGATTGACATGTTGTGGCCGGGCAATACACTCGCTGTGTTTTAGTTGACACTTGGGATTGGTCCACTGTTTTTAACACTAATTTACAGGAGTGAGCAGACAGTTTCAGGGCAATATTTTGGCAGGTACACATTTATTTTAAAGGAAAGAAACTGTTTTAGTGTTAAGGTCTAATGATCGTCAAAAATCATAAAATTGACATTTTTGTGAAAAAACCGTGACCATATAGTTGTTTGTTATATCTATCTTGTCACAAAAACACTTTCCTGGCGTTATATTGTATCCACTGGAAAAATAAGCATTTTAATTCAGATGTCAACCCCAAGTGGGTTGTATACAGGACCACTGTCAGCTCGGTGAGAACCAACAGGGTATTCAATTGCTTATTGGTTAACTATTTACTGGCAGTGCATGGGCCATCTTTGATTGACAGGTGTGCGGAGGCCGCCGGTCAGTCAGTCGGGGACTGTGCTCATCTTTATTACCCGCACTTGATAATTAATTGACACTAATTACTGCAAACACTTCCCCAGTACTCTTACCCCTGATCTATTATGCAGACTGTAGATTTTGTTTAGTTCTGTGTCACTGCCAAAAATTACGTCAAGGCCAAACGGGTAAACATCGTGGTTTAGCAAGAATACTAGTATGTCATGAAATATGAAATTGCGGCTTGTTATTTCAGTAAACTTTACATACTTGCAAGGGCTTATAACTATTTCCCTCATGTTATTATCTTGTCTTATTTTATGCTCAATATGTCTATGTAAATATGTGAAATGATTTATAGGTGATTGGGCCCCATTAACAGTCAGCAAAAGTATTCTTGAATTATATGAATAAAGGTTCATCAAACCATGTTATCGCCTCCTCCCCACTTAACTGAAACAACAGAAAATAAAGAATATACCATAATATAACTATGTCTACAGAAAGTTTGGCACTTTACACTGGTACTCACCCACTAGAATAGAAGAGGATATCTATCAGACACAGTCCGACTCGAGGAAAGATGTCCTGGTCAACAGTTGTGATATGAAACACCTTTGAAGATTTGTGAAGGTCGTGAGTGATACACCTAAGCTGACCTGAAACAAGGTGGGCACATTGTTTAAAGGTTGCATGGTTTTCACATATATAAAACTGAATGAAATTTTTGAACAATTTCTACTACCATTCCGTTTCTTTGTCAAAATGGCTGAGGAAAATGGTTTTCATAACAGCGCATGTGATTTATTGGGACCACTTCCATTACAGGGACCTATTCCAATATCTGATGTCTTTTAACTCTGTTTAGTTATCCACTGGAACTTTAACAAGGCCTACAGATTTTTTAGCTTTTTCCCTTTAAAATCTAAGAAAATGCAGTTAGAAAAAAAATAAACAAAATCCGTTAGAGTTTTTCAGATGACTGATTTTTTGCAAAAAATTTGATGATGTTAGCTCCTGCCGTTTTGAGATAGCTATGGTTAACATATAGAAGATGCACTGATGCAGGACGGATGACATCACACCATCGCATAAGCTCACAGGCTTGCTTATAAAAATAGGCAAGAAAACACCTCCAATGGGACACAGGCAGTTTGTTTTTAGTGAACCTGTCAGCTTATGTGATGGCGCAGCGTCATTTGTTCACCATATGCTGTCATCCTTATATTAACCCATGCTATCTCAAAAATGCAGGAGCTAGCATCAACAAATTTTATGTAAAAAATCAATCTTCTAAAAAACAACATCAGATTGTGCTTATTTTGTTTGCTATCTGCATTGACTTTTTTAGGGAAAAAGCTAAAAAAAATGTTAAAATGTTCTTCTCCAAAACCATCCAGCCAAATTGTTCAATATTTCATTAAATAATCCAAGAAACAAACTTTCTCAAGTTTGCTCAAATGGTTTTAGTTTGGTGATTTTTGGCTGAATTATGGGAAGCTGAACTTAGTCATTTGGCCAAAATAGCACACTAAAATTAAATCTCAGAAATGGCTAGAGCTATCATCACTAAAATTTTAGCAAATATTGGTCACATGAGTCATATTTGAAATTGTGGTATTGGTGGCGCCGCCTGCATTGACCTTTTTTGTATGGGGGTTATTAGTCATCAGTATATTAACCCATGATTTCTCAGGAACAGCAGAAGCTAGCATCCCCAAATTTTATGTAAAAATGAGTTGCAAGTGAAATATTGTGGCATTGAGCTTTTTGTGGCGCCACCTGCATCAACTTATATTTGAAAAGCAAAAAAAATCTTCTTCTCCGAAATCATTCAGTCAAATTGTTCAAAATTTCACAGAAATTATCCCATAGAGCTCTCTCAAGTTGGTTCAAATGGTTTGGGTTCAATGAATTTTGGCCAAGTAACAGGAAATTGAACTTATTCATTTGGCCAAGTAAGCATACTAACATATCAATCTCAGAAACAACATATGCTAGCATCATAAAGTTATGTGCAAATGTTTGTCACATATCTCATATTTGAAATCGAGGTTTTTTTGGCGTCATCTACATCAACCTTTTGTTTACAGGCAAAAACCTCGTCATATAAGCCTCTATCAGCTTAAAAAAGTTTTATGATGAAGGTCTCATGCTGAATAGATTAATTTTTCACAAGAATTATCCTAGGGTAGGGTTCTCTCAATTGTATAAGAAAAGATCGGGTTTGTTGATTTTTGGTGAAGTCATAGAAAGCTGAAGTGGTCTTGTGGCCATCAGTAAGCCTATATCAAAATGAGGGCTGCAATAGTCTTCTTCTGTAAAACTGTTGTAACTTTGCACAAAAATGATCCTTGGGTGGCCTTTGTTCAAGTTTACTTAAATGATTTTTGTGAATTATTGGACTTTTACAATCAAAGGACTGTGAGATACTTTTGTAAACAAAGCTAGTAATTTTATTGTATTAACAAACAAAGCTTTTTGGGTATGTAAGCAGAGCTGTACAGGCAATATATTTAATTGGTGTCCATATCCAGCTTATGTGCAAGATACATCCATGAAAAAAATGTATTCTGATTTTAATAGTCATCTGTTATTATTCTTAACATTTTAATAAAAAAAAATCTTATGAATATGCAGCTTGAAAAAAAGCCTTGTTACTTGTAGCCCACTCCGTCAATATGTATTAACAGATTTTGAAACATGCCACGATTTTGTCTGTATCTAATCTATAAATAGCTTGGCAGACTGCAAACTATTTCAGACTTGGCAATAGGACAAATTTCAGTCTGGATCTATTTAGAGCTTTGGCAGCAACCAACTGTAACAGATTTTGCAACAGGTCAAGAATTCAATCAGTGCAGTAGCTGCACAAGCCAATTTGCTTTGCTTGACATTGGGCAACTGCCTTCCTCAGCTGAGCTTGGTCAGCCCAGTGCACCTGACTCAGGAGAAGTTTGATGTAACAACCTGAAATTTTGGACTGTCAATGCATTTTTGATTGCTTTCTCGAACACAAGAATGGTGTCACCACCTACAATGACTTTTGCAGTGTATGTCCCTGCTAATTTCTCAAGAGGGATTTGATATATCAGCGTGAAATTGTACATGTCCATACATTTCTGATAGTTTTGTTGTAACAAGACTTGTGGCACCACCTACAATTGTTTTTGTGTTGTGTACAGCAATGCCTGTATTTCAGGAGTGACATTTGTGTAATTAAGAGTTTATACTCAAGTTCAAATTGATTCTTATTTGCATTGTACAAAAACATGTCTGTCAGACTATGCTTGAAAATAACGGTCAAGCATGTTATCACTGAAGCCTTATAGCTGATGTACATCTCATTGTACAACAAGTAAGGGGGAGGAGGGTGGGGATGGGGTCAGGATGCCAAAATGAGCCCAATACATTCAACAAGGTCTAGTGGCTAGCCAAATGCATCAGTTTTGCAAATAACATTTTGAAACTAGTGACCTTTAAACTTATGCATACACAAATATATATATATATATATATATATATATATGAACAACTAACCGTCTTAGAATGATAGGTCTTTCTGTTTGTCAACATGGGCACAGTTATTGTGTGTACTAAAAAGCCTGTTGATAAACAAGCTCACACAACTTTCATCTGTCCTTGTATAAACTTTTCTCATCAAGAATCTCCTATAGTTCATTAAGTCAGCAGAGTAAGCAAGAATTTGCTACAATTTTATAGATAAGGCAAGTGAATACTGTGGTAGTCTTTTTATTTGTGAGGAATTTAATTTTGCAATATTCGCAAATGTGAAATAATCGGAAATATAAAACCCTCAGGAATAAGATGCCTCATCAACTACAATGAAGAAGAGGTGACAATGCATCTGCGCAAATAGTTATCATACCCCTGGAAAAAACCTTATCAGCAACCTATACCCCTGGAAAAAACCTTATCAGCAACCTATACCCCTGGAAAAAACCTTATCAGCAACCTATACCCCTGGAAAAAAACCTTATCAGCAACCTATACCCCTGGAAAAAACCTTATCAGCAACCTATACCCCTGGAAAAAACCTTATCAGCAACCTATACCCCTGGAAAAAACCTTATCAGCAACCTATACCCCTGGAAAAAACCTTATCAGCAACCTATACCCCTGGAAAAAACCTTATCAGCAACCTAATCTGTGCATAGTTTAGAAAAACCAAGCATACAAGCATTAATTATTGTATAAAACACAGTTTAATCGCAGGGATATATCAAATGTAACACAAGTAATAAATTTATGGCTGACCCAGAAATAAGTGAGGTATTGTAGGATTTATTTTAAAATAAAAATCAATACATATACTGTTGTACTTAGATTTTATAGGTACTGGTGCAATCATGAAAATTAAACCGTAGTTAAACGTTCGAAATGAAGAAATCGCGAAATTTCAGCCTCATGAATATAAAGCCAACCACAGTAGCTTGCTTCAACTTACAACAGCCCTGTTTGTATCTCAGACTTACAGGATAGCCTTGTTTCACCAGATTTAATGATATCCTGTCAAGTGGCATGGTCTTGCCCTGACTGTAGCTATGTATGTGACTTACTAGGAGAGCTTGGTTCCACCGGGGTAAGAGATATCCTGTCTAGTGGCATGGTTTTGCCCTGACTGTGATTCTGAACTTCATCTTGAGATGACAAACATTGTGACACCTTGGATAAATCATCTTCCTGAACCTAAAAAATATAACAGAAGTCTAATTGTACTGTAAGTAAACAGTTTCCACATACCGGTAAATGAAGAATAATTTGATCTTCATTTTGCATCATAAAAGTTCATTACTTTTCTATCAATAATTAAAAGGTAAAAAAAAGTTATTAAATCCTTCTTGTTGCTACCTTCATTTTTTATTGAACAACTTTTTATTGTGTTCATGTGTTATCAATATGACCCTTCTTTACCAAGTTTCACTGTTGAAATAAAATTATAAACTTAACCTTAGTTCCTGCAGTGATGGAACCTGTATTAAGCAAATGAGCAATTTTGTTGGTCAAAGAACAAAACTGTTATATAAGCCATTATTTGGTTGGAAAAGTGATTTTCCAGACTTGTTTCAGGTCGATTCAGACATGTAGACCACTATGAGAGTAAAATTCTACATGTTATATAAGTAGCTGTTTTTAAATGTGGTTTCCGCAATATATATATATATATATATATATATATATATATATATATATATATATATATATATATATCTTTTTAGCATCTGTATGACACATTTCAAATATATCACTGTTAGTATGACACAATTTGAATATATAAATACTTAGTACATTTCAAATATACTAGTATTACAAAAAAGTACAGAGTATGTTTCCAGTTAATTCTAAACCAGGTTTAAAAAATAGGTTCAGGTTCTATTTATCAATATATTTTATTTACAATGTATAAATATCATTCTCAGAATAGTGGGGGAATGGGGGATAATTACATTGACTATCCTTTCTTGCGAAAAGATGAGGGGGGGGGGGTTTACACCCCCATCTTCCCCCCTTTATTGATGCCGCTGGTAATAATGGAGTTCTACTCTACAGTGTATACATGTATTTCAGGGCACAAAATTAACTTTTTTATCCACCTGAAATGGGGTCCACCACCCAAAAAATTTGCCAGACCCCACAGAATTCCACCGTACCTGAATGGTTGTTTGTTTGAACTTGTTAATCTACTTCTCTCAGGCGGAAAAAAAATGATTGGCCCAGAGGAGTGGGGGTGTGCTACCAGTCTATGACACTGTATGCAAATGACTTTTCCTCATCATGGGTTACCAGTGTTATTTCCACATATGGAAATATTCTATTTATGGAGCAGGCAATCTAACGGGAGGCATATTCTCGATTAGGCATCACAAGGTTAATGTTACAACTGTCAACAGATCTCTGGCTGGAAACGGTCGCTTGTCTTTTCGTCAGAGTAACATGGTAAAAATAAAAAATACTGGAAAAGGGGTCCGGTGCCTGGATGACATTTACTGGAGGACTCCTGAGAAAATTATCTGCCATTTTCAGGGGTCAGGTGATAATTTTGCGCCCTGTATTTCATGATGTTGGACATACCAGAATGTAGTCAGTTTGGTAAGATGACAGACAGTACACAGACACCAGGTAGTCAGCCAGAGGGATGATGAGGCTCTTGGCGATGCTGCTGATTCCGGTCACCTTTGCTGGAGTGTAAGCACCTGCCGTAACATTCAGAGGTACCCAGCAGCCAGCCACTACTCTGGAGTGGTCACTGTGAGGCAACGCTGTTAAAAAAAATAAAGTTAAATTTTAAACTCGCATAAAATACTTCCATCACTAACTCATCACTCAGAGTCATCCCCTGGAGGCAATGTCTACATAAAATATAGAAATAACAAACCATTAATTTGATTAAACCTCAAATAAATTTATGTCACTATGTCCTCCAGAGAGGTCACTTCATAACAATACTGTTATAATTAAAAGCTCCCATAACCAAGGAAATCAATACAGAGGGGATGGGTGGTGTATACCACCCACCCCCCTGTTTAGCAATGAGGGATGATCAATATATTCATCCACCTGAAGCCCAGCTCTTCAGAGAATAAGATAGTGAGAATGAAAGACTTTGGTCTCATTTCTCCATTTCTAAGATTACTATAAAATATGTCTTACTATAAAATTGCTTATCTCAGTCTATTTTAAAATTAATCTTTTCTGAAAACATAATACCTAGCTTTCGAGTCATCCCCCTCTGATGCCACTGTGGCACTGCCCTTAACAATTACCTTAATTACAACTTTGCCAGCCACCTTGAAATAATGCCACTTTTGAAATCCTTACTCTTTTTGTTCCTGGTATTATATATTTAAACTTCTTGATAAAAAGTAATTTTTTTAACATTTGCAGGAACTAGTTATTTGGCCCAAAGTGTTCAGCATTATCTATTATGTGAACCTTCATTATGTGACCATAAATTACAAGGTAAACTTTGCAAGGTCAAGTTCAGCTGTGTATTGCATCACTAATTAGCACTGAACAACAGATCAAAGAACCACAGGGCAACAGATCAAAGAATGTTAACTTTGCAGGGATGGAAACTTTATCCTTTATTGCTTTTATCTAATTAAGAAACAGTCATATGGCTATATATTTAGTTACAATCATATTTGTTTTCAGTTTACTTAACTGTGGCTAATGATAATGAAATCTCAAGTTTAAATATTGAGCAAACATTCAATGTGTATACAGTGCACTGTTAATAATTAATTAATTGGTACATGAATAATTACATGAATTGTGTTAATTTCTTGTATTGAAGCAGCTGAATAATATGAATACATTCATAAAATAATTACAAGCCACTCGCAGAGCACTAATTAGAACTGACAATAATACAATCATAAGGGCTGAGGGCATATTCCTGCTGGTCCAACCTGTATTAAATTGCCACTTACCCATAAGTTATAAACGCAACTTCTTTATAATGTCTCCCCTGTCACTAATAATTCAGATGCTTAATTTTATAACTCACAAATACAGGTTCCCAGTGCTACACTTCAGGCATATTTAATCTACATAATCTTTTTTATCTTATATGCCCAATGACCTGAATGTATTTGTAGCATCCCAGGACTTTTATAAAAAGGGGCCCAATCACCTAGACCTGACCTTTATAAACAACATACCCCATGAAAATAGGCCAGAAAACATGGATATCACCACGTACAGGCTGCTTCTTTTTATATCAACATTTTATAAAATATGTGGGGGCCTGTCAAAATAATCGAAACAAATTCAACAAAAGTATCTGGCTGCATATCAGATAAGCCAGAGCTTCGCAAATGGCGTTTTGCAACAAGTGACCTTTCTATCTCCGCATATGCAACCAACCACCTTATATGTTGTTCCCATTTGTCAACACTGCTGTGTTTACAAACATGTTGTTGATAAACAAGTTCACACATCCTTCACAAAGGCCTGATATTTGTCTCAAGCAAAACTACCCTTAGACCATTTATATACACAAGCCAGAAATCACATAAATTCTTTTCCAAAAGGTATGTGATTGGGCACCTTTAAGATTTGGCTTACCTTTGAATCCCTCAGTGTCAATGACTAGAGTAAAACCTTCCTCAGTTCTTGTTAAACTGAAGAACTTACATCTGAAATACACAAATGAACATTAATCTGTGGGCAGTCATGCTATAATCCAAAATTACTATCTTTGCAATGGGTACATTAATGATGGCACCAACCCTAAATGCTTACACAGTTACAGTATGACTCTTGTCTACACACACTGTTTGAGAAATGACTTTGATTATAGCTAATAATGCAGTGGCAGATCGAGGAATTTGAGAATTTGAGAACGGGGCGCTTCGGTTAGCAGTTTATGGGTATTAAGCAATA
Source organism: Sipunculus nudus (assembly GCA_026874595.1). Taxonomy (NCBI): domain Eukaryota; kingdom Metazoa; phylum Annelida; class Sipuncula; order Golfingiida; family Sipunculidae; genus Sipunculus; species Sipunculus nudus. The sequence continues at coordinate 61,457,885 of CM049312.1, forward strand.
TATATATATTTATATATATTTATATATATATATATATATATATATGTATATATATATATATATATATGTATATATATATATACATATATGTATATATATATATACATACATAAATATATATATTATATTATATATATATATATATATATATATATATATGTATATATATATATACATACATAAATATATATATTATATTATATATATATATTAATAATTATTTGATATGTAATATATTTTCAGCCTATTAAAAATTTTTTTATTTCACCTACATGAATGAAATCTCAAGCCATGTTAATTTAGAAAGTTAATTACAGGTATACTGGGGAGGGTATGGGAGGGGGTGTCATCATCCCATATTAAGAAAATGTTTAAATATGCATAGTAATGAGGCTATTTTGAGGCACCTTTCGCAAAAAAATGAGGATTTTCTGTTCCTTAACTACTGTCTTTGAATAAGGATGGGGGTTCACCAGTGTGACCGGCTACAATATTTATATTTCTTCAAACTCTGGAAAGTCCAAACATTCAACTGCTTGTAACATGTTGTGGTTTATAAGGTGAAAATGGGCATCTGCCTTTATATCTTGCAAAAATAATTGTACTCCTCATTGTAATATAATTCAAATTGATCTGTTCAAGTCTCATGTTCCAGCTTATGTGGTCCAGGCATCCTACTGGACTAAACACAGCACAGATCATGAGTTTGAAAATAATTAGCCGAGGAGCTATGAGATTTTTCATGGTCAACCCAGCCATAGCTGAGCTAATGTAGGCTAATGGGAAGGTCTTGCCTTACTCACAAGTGACAGTTCTGGGCTAAAAGTGAAATATGCTGTCCTTAGAAATCTAATAAATATAAGCATTTATAGTAGATTCAACAAATATTTTCAACAGCATCAGACAAACACCTGTAAACAGAATCATACTGGGAGGAGTGAGAGAATGAAGGAAAATAGGGGAGAGAGAGAAAGAGGTATACCCAGAGAGAAAGAGCCATAGCGAAAGAGACAGACATAGATAAAGACAGACTAGGAGATAAAGACAACGAGAGAAAGTGTCAGACAAGACGATAAGAGAAAGAGACAGTAAGGGACATAATGAAGGAAAGAAAATTAAATACAATATGAGAGAGAGAAAAAAAAGAGAAAGGAAGAGAATGAGAGAAAGAAAGAGATAGACAGTTAAAGGAAGGGAAACAGATGCAAAGACAAGAATGAGAAAGAATGACAGACAGATAGAACAAGATAGAGAGAAATTTATAATATAAGTGAGATACACACATATTTATAGAGGGGATCTATTCAGCTGGGTATCTTATCAAGACCAAGAGAGTGGGAGAGAGAAATATCAAGAGGGAGAGATGAAGAGAAATAAACAGTCAGAGAGCGAGAGAGACAGAGAGAGAGAAGGGACGAGAGAAAGTGAGATCGACCCAGACAAGCTGAGACCGTGATGACAGGACGAAGTGAGATATCAAGTCTGTGCTGTAAATGAATGATATCCTGGGTTCGTTCCACTTACCCTCGCTTGCGGAGTATTCCCACCTCAATGAGTGAGAAAACGAAGTCAGACACATGAGAGGACGGTATAAATACGATTTTCAGTCTTTTGTCTGAAATATTTAGATCCATGCGTCCGCCGGGGCTCAGATCCGTTAACACAGAGGTTGAAATGCATGTCCCACTCAGCTGATGTCATTTGACGAGCCGGCTTCTTACCCAAGTAGGATCCACTGTGACACAGGTTGCAACATTGGGGAATACCTTACTTCCGGTATCACGTGATTTGCATATACAGAGGGGCTGGCACCACGTAGCCAGCTGCCTGCCACTCACTGAAGATCATGTTAATGTAACTATGCCTCGATAAATGTCTTCATTTTGGCGTTTCTTTAAAATTGTGTCATAAACAGATATACAACACCATATAAAACACCTCTGATAAATCAAAAATACCACTGTCAATAGCTTTAGCAATTTAAAAAATGATTATTTATTCTACCCATGTGACTTTTTCAAGCCCGCCCCTCCTAATTTGCATATGGCCCAAGGCGTTTCCCGACAAGTGCTGCCATCTGTAGGTTAAGGTAAGTACACAATCACAGGTGTTCCGCAAGTTCCTGAGTGAGAAAACCCGTTGGGTCCATGTAAGTTAACGGGCAGTGTTTTATGTGAAAAATAACGTATTTTGTGACAGTGCAACAACAGTTCTCATGCCTGACTGTCAATGGTTGTCAAGTGTTGTTCACCTGTCGTCTGCAACACAGGAAGTTAGCAAGTCAAGCGGTGGTCAGTGACTGTCCGACTCCATGGCCATAGCCTTGTCAAATGTCAAACTCGATTGACTCCGCTATCCTGTCAACTGCAGCATGCAGTTTGCTGCACCTTCAGTAGCAACGGTGCACGAATCTTCTGTTGCTGTTTGAGAACATGAACCACCAATTAAGCTGTTCGAGCTGTGGTCTGCAGTCATAATTTATCAACATATCCATGCCATTCTGTAATATGGTATTTGCAAAATAGTACATTTATGATATTTAATTGTGTGTTTAATTGGATGCAATGGATATTGGTCGCATAAGGCGAGATGAAGGGACTACAGGAGAGGCCCGGGGACTTGGAGATATTAATGAAATGCAGAGAGAGGGAGAGCCAGAGACCAGGCCTGTCAGGTCAGGACATCACCACTCATATGGGGGTGACAACATGCCCAAAACACCACTGGACAATGACAAAGCAGCAGTACTCTTTGCCTTGGGTACTCTAATCATGTTCTCAGGTAAGTCTAAAACACCGCTAACACGTTCAGGCTGAGACCCAATAAGCCGGATGGTTTCTTTAGACATTAATGAAATGTATGTTGCTGCAAATTCTTAGCCAGGACCCAAAATTAGTGGTTTCAGGAACAGGGTGGTTAAATATTATGAGTGGTCAGGCAGGGTTTTACTCTTAAATATTTGTGTTAATTAAAAAAAAAATGAAAACCCAAAAATTAAAGTCTGCTTTAATTTATAGATTTTAGAGTTAAATCATCATCAGATGATTAAAAAGTTGAAACTTTTGAATCAATGTGTTTTTAATACTCTGAATCTTTTTTTTATGGTATTAGATATAAGGTGGGTCATAAAAATGATTCTAACTGAAACATCCCAAGAAAGTTGCTTCTTGTAAGAAATCTTGATGTTCAGAAAATGTTATGACAAATGTGTTGAAGATTAACATTTTTATTGTCACGTCATAATGAGTCTTTTTAAACATTAAAATACATAGGCAAAAATAAAGATGCTGGTATCAAGGGTACTTAACATATTATATATATACAGAAATTGGGATCCATACATTGTATGAAAGGAACAGAATTCATTGGAGTCCATCCTTGTATGTTAAAGGAACTTAATAAATTCAGTAATATATCTTAAAACAGAAATGACTGGATTATATATTAGAGCTGAAGAGTAACTGAATGGAAGAAAACATTTGGGGAAGACAAAAAAAGAATGTCCTAACTTCATAAGGCCAAAAAACTAAAAGGTATGGTTTTCAGGCACCACCCTCATCAAAATTTTTATTTTCATTTTCATCTTTCAAGAAGATAAAATAATACAACTTTGATAAAAATTCCTTTATAAATATGACATTTTTATCATTGTACAAAAAATGTCAAAAATAAAATATCGCCCACCTGCACGGATTTCTGAAAAAAAAGTGCCTGAGAACCATACCTTTTTTTTAAGCCTAAGGAATTCTTGTTTTTGTATGGAACCACACATCCCTGGTGTTATAATGTTGATATGTTATGTGCTGTACATGCATATCTTTACTTTACTATCCTGTATTTAAAACATTAGAACTGTTCTGTTACTTCAGGTATGGGTATGCTTGGACTTGGTGTGGTGATCAACACAATAGTGAAGTTCCGGGGTGTACGTGACGGGCCTCAGATCTGGTGGATGGGCATTCCAGTAAGTAAAATCCACAATGAAAAATATTGAATCCATGTGCAATAATCTATTCATCCAAAATGTACTAATAATGCTTTTCAAAAGTGTAAAAACATAGAAATTAAATTAAAATTCAATACAGAGGTGGGGGGGGGATACCACTTTTTTTAGCAAGAAAGGATGGACAATTTATGTAATCATCCCCCTGCTATTCAGAGAATAATATTTATATATTGGAAATGAAATATATTATTAATAAGTATTATTCACTTTGGTTCAAATTCTGAGTTAACTATGAAATATTATTCATTTTTATCTAAATCTGGTTAAGTATACTGGAAACATGAAATGGGTCACACAGGCAATATTTATATATATATATATATATATATATATATATATATATATATATATATATATATATATATATATATATATGTGTGTGTATATGTATATGTATATATATATATATATATATGTATATATATATATATATTGATAACCCTCTCAAGCTCTAAAGGCTCTACACATATCATTAAAGAAAACACACAATTTATTCTTATTCATTGTTTAATTAAATCCTCTCTGAATGCAGACATTCCTCCTGGGGATTGCTGTGATGTATGCATCAGTCAAACGCAAGAGGAAATTAGTAAGTACATTCCTGCTGGATTATACCTAGATCAGAAATTAGTAAGTACATTCCTGCTGGGTTATACCTAGATCAGAAATTAGTAAGAACATTCCTGCTGGGTTATACCTATATTAAAAAATTAGTAAGTACATTCCTGCTGGGTTATACCTAGATTCGAAATTAGTAAGTACATTCCTGCTGGGTTATATCTAGATTCGAAATTAGTAAGTACATGCATTCCTGCTGGGTTATACCTAGATCAGAAATTAGTAAGTACATTCCTGCTAGGTTATACCTAGATCAGAAATTAGTTAGTACATTCTTGCTGGGTTATACCTACATCAGAAATTAGTAAGTACATTCCTGCTAGGTTATACCTTGATCAGAAATTAGTAAATACATTCCTGCAGGATTATACCTAGATCAGAAATTAGTGAGTACATTCCTGCTGGGTTATACCTAGATCAGAAATTAGTGAGTACATTCCTGCTGGGTTATACCTAGATCGGAAATTAGTGAGTACATTCCTCTGGGTTATACCTAGATCAGAAATTAGTGAGTACAATCCTGCTGGGCTATACCTAGATCAGAATTTAGTAAGTACATACCTGCTGGGTTATACCTAGATCAGAAATTAGTGAGTACATTCCTGCAGGGTTATACCTAGATCAGAAATTAGTGAGTACATTCCTGCAGGGTTATACCTAGATCAGAAATTAGTGAGTACATTCCTGCTGGGTTATACCTAGATCCGAAATTAGTGAGTACATTCCTGCAGGGTTATACCTAGATCCGAAATTAGTGAGTACATTCCTGCTGGGTTATACCTAGATCAGAAATTAGTGAGTACATTCCTGCTGGGTTATACCTAGATCAGAAATTAGTGAGTACATTCCTGCTGGCTTATTCCTAGATCAGAAATTAGTGAGTACATTCCTGCTGGGCTATACCTAGATCAGAATTTAGTAAATACATACCTGCTGGGTTATACCTAGATCAGAAATTAGTGAGTACATTCCTGCACGGTTATACCTAGATCAGAAATTAGTGAGTACATTCCTGCAGGGTTATACCTAGATCAGAAATTAGTGAGTACATTCCTGCAGGGTTATACCTAGATCAGAAATTAGTGAGTACATTCCTGCAGGGTTATACCTAGATCAGAAATTAGTGAGTACATTCCTGCTGGGTTATACCTAGATCAGAAATTAGTGAGTACATTCCTGCTGGGTTATTCCTAGATCAGAAATTAGTGAGTACATTCCTGCAGGGTTATACCTAGATCGGAAATTAGTGAGTACATTCCTGCAGGGTTATACCTAGATCAGAAATTAGTGAGTACATTCCTGCAGGGTTATACCTAGATCAGAAATTAGTGAGTACATTCCTGCAGGGTTATACCTAGATCAGAAATTAGTGAGTACATTCCTGCTGGGTTATACCTAGATCAGAAATTAGTGAGTACATTCCTGCTGGGTTATACCTAGATCAGAAATTAGTGAGTACATTCCTGCTGGGTTATACCTAGATCAGAAATTAGTTAGTACATTCCTGCTGGGTTATACCTAGATCAGAAATTAGTAAGTACATTCCTGCTGGGTTATACCTAGATCAGAAATTAGTAAGGACATTCCTGCTGGGTTATACCTAGATCAGAAATTAGTAAGTACATTCCAGCTGGATTATACCTAGATCAGAAATTAGTAAGTACATTCCTCAGTGCTGGATTATACCTAGATCAGAAATTAGTAAGTACATTCCAGCTGGATTATACCTAGATCAGAAATAAGTAAGTACATTCCTGCTGGGTTATACCTAGATCAGAAATAAGAAAGTACATTTTTGTTAGATTATACACTTAGGTCATAAATTTTTCTTGAAAATTTTCTCTAAACGATACTCATCATAATAAATGAAACCTGCTCATGCAAAATGTCGACCCAACACATAAATGCATGTATAAAAGTGTATTTTATTACACAGAAAAATGTCTTCCTTTCAGCACAACCTTTTACAGGCACAGGCAGAGGGCCCTGTGCCAAACCAATTTAAATTTGGCATGCATGCACATATATGGACACCACACAAAATCTCTGCAGACTTGTTACCAATCTTATTACCTTTATCTGTTCAGACCTACATCTGCATTAAAGATCTTCAATTTCAGATGGTATCTGTCAGAATATGGGGGTTATACCTTAAGAAAATATCCTGAATCTTGTAAGTGCATATTGTTTTGATTAAATTGTGATATTCTTGCATTTTCTTTACGTGGTTACAAGAAGTCCTTGAAGTGATCTAATCAATTTTTTTCCCATTTTCAAACCTAAGGTCAGGAAATTCATCTGATGCAAATGTTATGAGAATTTAAAATTCTTTTAAAATGTAGATATAGCTTAGGACATATTTTTAGCGAACCTGTGAGCTTATGCGATGGTGCGGCGTTGTGCGTCGTGTGTCGTGCGTCGTCTGTACGTTAACCATAGCTATCTCAAAAACAGTAGGAGCTAGCATCACCAAATTTTTTGCAAATAATCACTCATCCAAAAAACTATATCGGATTTTGTTTATTTTTTTTCTAACTGCATTTTCTTAGATTTTATAGGGAAAAAGCTTAAAAAGCTTTAAAAATCTTCTTCTCCGAAACTGTCCAGCCAAATTGTCCAATTTTTCACAGAAATGATCCCTGGAACAGTCTTTCTCAAGTTTGTTCGAATGGTTCCAGTTTGGAGATTTTTTGCCGAGTTACAGGAGGTTAAACTTTGTTAACTGTGCAAAAAAGCATATTAAAATTTAAATCTCAGAAACTGCTGGAACTATCATCACTAAATATTATGCCAATGTTGGTCACATAGGTCATATCTGAAATTGAGGTATTGGTGGCGGCACCTGCATTGGCCTTTTTTGTTCGAGGTCATCAGTGCCTGTATCACACTGAGGGCTACAAAAATCTTCTTCCCTGAAACAATATGGCAAAATTGTTTAATATCGCACAGAAATGATCCTAGGGTAGTGCTTTCTGAAGTTTGTTCAAATGGTCTCTTTTCAGTGACTTTTGGCTAAGTTATAGGAAGCTGAATTTAGTCATGTGCCATAACAGCCCATTTTAACTCAGTGGCTACAAAGATCTTCTTCTCAAAACGACTGGGCCAAATTCTTAAATCTCACACATTAATTATCCTCAGATGTTAATAATTCAAGTTTGTTCAAATGGTTTTGGTTCAGTGCTTTTTGGCTGAGTTACGGGAAGCTGAATTAGCCAGTTTGCTGTATCTTCCTATATGAGTTATAAACTTGCTAAACGTTTTTCAACTGATGCCACTGAAGTCAGTTTGTTAAATATTTTACAAGAATAATCCCTACAATAATTCTTATAATAATTGTAATTAATGGTTCCACATGACTGATTTTTGGCTGAATTATGGAGATTGAATTGAGTCATTTTACCATATATGTTAGCTGTGTGATGCTGTTACATCTAGCCTGGCACCAGTTTATCAGCATCTATTACATCATGCCACTAGACATTTAGATTTCAGGTTATATTTGGTTAATATTGACAAGAAAGATTTTTTAAAAGCTTTTAAAAAATTTAGATTTATGATTTAAGTTATTCATCATACCAGGCAATGTTACAATCATGGATATTCAGCTCTCTGTGGCTATATAAAGACAACTGTACGTGGATTATGAATTATTGGTATCCCTACTCAACTTAATTCAAGAATTTGCCATCAATGATATTTATCTTTATTTTAAATTTGCATATAGTATGCATCCGTATTAATTTTACATATATTCCTGATTTCTTTTGAAAAAAAAAGTCAGCTGAAAAGCATTTTGTATTGTGAAAATAAATTTCAAAGTTATTTCAAGTAGGGACCACTTTTATGTACAGATGGCAGCACTTGGTTTACCATTGGCAGAATGCCAGTGCCTTGATGTTGGCCATTAGGCAAGATGATGTCAGCTCTATAAATAGTTTTTGCACAGTGCCAGGTTTGGAAGAAGTGCAGCCAGGTATAGATCAAGAGTTAACTCAGTGCAGTAGCTGCATTCTATTTATAGCTTTGGCAGACTGCTCACTGCATCATATTTGGCACCAAAGTTCAGCCTGAATCTATTTATAGCTTTGGCAAACTGCCAACTGTGTCAGATTATGCAGCAGGTCAAGAGTTCACTCAGTGCTGCCAGGTACAGGTCAAAAGTTCACTCAGTCTAGCCAGGTGCAGGTCAAGAGTTCACTCAGTGCAGTAGCTTGAGGCACCAATTTGTCACAGGTCACTCGGGGCAACTGCCTTACTCACCTAAGCCTTGTCAGCCCAGTGCATCAAACTCTGGGGAAGTTTGATGTATTGGACTGATACCTGTCCATCTGTTCATCTGCCTTGAGACTCAAATCTCCACACTGGTTTGACTTATCCACCTGAAATTTTGCAGGTTTATACATCCTTGACAGCTTTCTTGTTTTATGACAGGCGGCGCCACCTACATTCAAATTTAGGCTGCAGACATCTAAAGCTCATATCTCAGGAACCATTTGACTGATTTGGCAAATATTTTGCATGTTTATAGATCTCACATAGCTCTTAATCATACACAAAACTGGTAGTGCCAGCTGCAATCATTTTGGCACAGCATCGTCTGTTTGTTTGCCGTGGCATAAATCACTCGTATCTCGGCAGAGGTTTGACATATCTGCCTAAAATTTTGCAGGTTTATACATCTTGGATAGCTTTCTGGATTTTGTGGCAGGTGGCGCCACGTACATTTATGTATACACTGCAGACATTCAGGCTTATATCTCAGGACTGGTTTGACATATCCCCTGAAATTTTGCATGTGTATAGATCTCTTATAGCCCTTAATCATACACAAAATTGGTGGCGCCACCTGCCACCATTTTTGCACAGCGTCCGTCTGTTTTTCTGCCGTGGGCTAAAATCACTCATGTCTCAGTAGTGGTTTGACTTATCTGCCTAAAATTTTGCATGTTTATACATCTTGGACAGCTTTCTGGATTTTATGGTAGGTGGCGCAACCTACATACACATTTTGGCTGCAGACATCCAGGCTATTATGCAACACACTTCACTCTATTTCCCCTTGCCCTCCATCCATGCGTCACTTCACCTTTCCTACTCTGATTTTGGCGGATACACATAGTCACTTATTGACTACCCATATTCTAGTTTTTGTGTTGTGTGCACCCATGCCAGAATTGCAGCAGTGATGTTTGTTTAATTGTTTCTTGTTCTAAGTGTTTAGTACTTGCATTGTTCATATACATGTTACACATGTATGTTCTTGAAAAGTAATGGTCCAGCATAGAAGCATCATACCTGGTGTAATCTCATTGCACAGGTTCGCATTAGGCCAGTAGGCCTTGTTATAAATAGAATCAAGACCTACATAAGGAACTTCTATATTAAAGTTGGCACACACATGTACTCAAATTCTGTTATCATATTGACTCTAGTCGTTCAATGCACTCATTTCATCACAACTTGACAGATGTTGTCATGGTTATAATTCGTATTTTTGTCCTTCAGGTATTATGCATGTTTTTGTCCATGGTATTATTAGTGGTGGGCCGAGTTTTATCGAAAGTCAGTCAGTTTGCTGCCACTTTCAAGCGCTCGATTACCAAAGGCAACTATCGATTACATCATAAAAATGATTGTTTTCTTTCCAGAATGCCTTTATGTTATAGGCAAAAATTTTTCTTCCATTTTTTACGACATTCCGAGTCTGTGTTCCCAAATAACTTCCGTATGTAACTGAGTATGACACGGCAGATGCAGAACGGAGGACTTATTAAACTTATTATCTGTTAACTCGCAGGGAGCTGCAGAAGTAGCTGAGAGTTTTCTAACGAAATGTACATTGCAAAATATGGGCGGGAAGGCGTTAAAATACTCCATAAATTCTCCAGGTCTATGCCAATTTTGCGAGATTCTCTTAAAAATAATCTATTCAACCGATGCCAGGTGCACCTGTTTAGGCCAGCCTTTAAAAATTTTTTGTTGGGGCTAACCTGGCCGGACGAGTATTTGGATTTCAGCTGGAATTTTTTTTTGGGCTGTCTGCAATTTTTTTTTATGATCTGCCTCAAGCACACCGGGGCCCATAAAATCTGCCTTCATGTGCTAGAAAAACAGCCCCTTTATGGGCCTTACATTCTTAGATGCTCTTAAATTCCATTATGAAAGATATTACCCGACGTTGCCGATTGTTAAATTTCACCCTTAAATTTAGTCTTTATACGTGGAAGGATCGTTACTCTCATGCGCGAGAGGAGTTTACCTGCCGGGGAAACGTAGGTACAGTTTCACAGATAATTGCATATTTCGTTGATAATTCATATAGTTACCTGAACCGATTAATAATCGATCATCAGTCGGTTTGCCCAAACCGATGATCGATTATGAAAAAGGAACCAACTCCCACCAATAGGTATTATGCCTATTTTTGTCCATGGTATTATGCCTATTTTTGTCCATGGTATTATGCCTATTTTTGTCCATTCTATTATGCATATTTTTGTCCATTCTATAATGCATATTTTTACCAATTATTTATATTTGTTTTCTTCCTGGCAGACATACATCTGGAGCACAGTTCTTTTGGTTGCCATCTTTACCCAGGTGACAATGATGGGAATTGTGGGTAATTTCACCACATCTCACTACGACGTCTACCCATTGATTACTTTTGTGGAGGGTCACCCCATGTGTGCTGCATTCTGGGATAGGTGCTACTGCCAAGAGTAAGTCTATACATAACCGGCTTCTGTGGTTCAGGGGTAGAGTGCAGGAATCAAAGCCAGGAGATCATGAGTTCGAATCTAAGCCAAGGAGAGAGATTTTTCATGGTCTGCCCCAACCCAGGTTGACCCTTTTGCAGGCCTAATGGGAAGGCCTCTAAGGGCACAGCCGACTGTTTCACTCACAAAGGAGTGTGCCTTTCAGGGGCTCTTCAGAGGTATGAACCAGCAATGGGGAAGATTACACACCCAGGGCTGGCAGGTCCAGTAGTAACCTGGCCTGGTTGATGCCGGGATATAAAATGAGAGAAAATGTGTGATACTGCCCTGTCATGAAGTCCAGCCAAAACGGGAATGGAATTCTGCAGATTTACAATTATATGTAGATAAGTTAGCATAAAAAAATGGAGTCTGTTACTTCCACCAAATAAATAATTAAAATAAAGTCTATACATATACCAAATTTTTGTTGTAATAAATGTCCTTAAGAATCATTAATACAATAAAACCTCCCCTGTAGACCGCCTTGGTTTAGCAACTACATCAAATCAACAACCACATTTTACAGGTCATGATTCTTTTGCACTCTCTATATGAGCTTGCTTAGGTCCCGATGGTGGTCGTAATTTTGAGGTTCAGTTGTCTTCTGTGGAACAGGGGACATTGATTTGGGTTTGTCTGTCCCTCTGCCTGTCTATCTGTCAGATTTTTGTTTGTGTGCGATAACTTCAGTAAATATTATCTGATTTCATTCAGATTTGTGTGATTGATTGCTCTCATGCATTATAACCTTTGTTGGGATTGGTTTTGGAGTGTCTCTGAAAATTTATTATCACCAGCTCAAAAAAAAAATTATGTTCCCTTTTGTTCCCAATTCACTTTATTGTGGAGACATCTTCAGTGGACATTGAAAACTAAAACACAGGCACTATGAAATGTGGAGACATCTTCAGGGGAAAAAATCTAAAAAACATATTGATCATGAAGATCACAGGAAGCTAAAATAAAAAGAGGTGGGAGCAGGGGACATAAATTCCATGAATTTGCTTGTTGTATAAAGTTTAAGCATGACATCCATCCATGTCTCTATATTTTTTTGTCAATATCACACATATCTCAGAAGTGGTATGGTTGGTGTACCAACCAGAAATTTTGCATGTGGATAACTGCATTTTTTCAACAAGATTGGTGAATGCCATCTGTAACAAGCATTTTATATGGCATCAGTCTATGTGTCAGTTCTTAGGTGTTCAAAATAAGACATCTCAGGATAGGTTTGATCATTGCATATCATAATTATTATAATATTTCAATTAGTAATTATTTGTTTTTTTCAAGAGTATATTTCAACTTTTCACATTTTACAACTCGACATAACATTTGACTTTGAATGAGATATATTTTACCTTGAATGAGATACAATGTTATATACAATGTTATATACTAATATCATATTCCTGTGAGCCTGTGAGAACAGCCTATGCCAAGCTTTCCAGAATACTGTTATAATGAGTAAAGGGTCCAACAGTTTTTTTCACTGGAAGGTGGGATATATTCTTGATTTGTATCACCATTTTCATACACTGCTCAGGAAAGAGGTCAAGGGTGAAAGGTTGAAATGTTATAGTTTGGACCCATGAAACTGTGATAGCTTATAATATTATTCTTGATACATATAAATATTCTTTTCAGTCAGTTTAATGGTGTCTACAGCTCACTGAACTTGCCTGGTGTACACTACATACCTGACGGTGATATAAGATGGCGGGAGACTCGTTACTCGTCATGTAACGATGTACGTCTCATCAGCCGGGTGTACTTTGCTTTCATGGGATGTCTAGCAGTGTATGTTCTCTGTGCTGTGATGGCGTTCGGTGTGGGCTATGCTGCTACCATCTGTGCCGGATTTGTAAGTACCAATATTTGTAGTCCAAACAGATCTCACTCATTAAACTAGAAATATGCATGCTCAGGAATGTAGGCCTCTGCCAGGTGAGTGGTCCTGAATGTGGGGTTCTCTGCAACCTGTGTTTTCATTCACTATTGGTTCATTGGTTAAACCCGCCCCCAAGAAAAAAACAAAAAAAAAAACATGTGCTAGCATTAACTTAATCAGCCCATTTTCACATGTTCAATCATGTATATGTGACTTCACATTTGTGAATATTTCTGGAAGTCCTTACTGGATCTGGATCATGAGCCAGACCCACACTAAAAACTAATTCTAGCTAGCTAGCTCTTCACTGGCCCATTAAGTGTCTTGAACATATCTGAAGATTCTGATCATGATGCCTGAGTTATGTTGTGAACAAACACACACTCACAACCTTGTAAAATGCTACTGAAATATCAAGCTTTTATGCTCTTTTCCTGTTATCTGGATTTTAACCATAGTATAAATTGGATCAAGCTCAAGTAAATCAGGTAAAAAAAAATGAACTAAAACATCAAGGATTTATGTTGCATAAATGTTTTCTGAACTTCAGCCATGATCTCCCCCAAAGTGGCTCTTTCAAGACTGACAAACTATTTCAATGAGCTCAGAATTTTACTTAATTGCATGCCTTACAAATAGATCAGTATTGTATTTAATAAATAACCTCAAACCTAATTGAGACTAAACTACAGTACATAATTGATATGAAGTGTTTTAATTGATATGAAGTATTTCCCTAATTATATAAGATACCCCGGGGGGTAACTGACACCTTAATTTAATCTGTTCCACTTTGTAAATCTGCATTTTCTAGCGTATATAGATTTTTGTATTATTTATTGTTTATATATCTGTGGTTCTATAATTTTTATACTATAATCTACTTATGACAAGAACCACATTTTCTGTGTTGCCTTTCTACTCTTTCAATAAAGTTTTACATTTTCAAGGATAATCGTTTCCAAAAACTGGTGGAGGAAGCTGGTCCTGACCTGGAAGAGGCAGCTGACCATGATGAACTCGGTGAGAGTCCACCAGAGGGCGCCACCAGCAGCAGAAATGATTTCACCAAATCACAACTTGCTGACCGGGAAGACACTGAATATACCAGTGGACCAAATCGCATGCTGTTAAAATTTGATGACCTTGCTATTCATTCCGGCCAAGATGGTCAAAGGTGAAAGTCATTGATGTCACAGTCACAAAAAGTTACGGGTCTGAATACTGAAATATTCTCACTATTAGTTTGACACATACAAACTTGTCTGATGAAATTGTGGTGTAAGTACAACAACAATATTTTTTGTGTGTGCTGCTGATATTAAAACTACATCAACAGTCCTGGGACCAACTTCAAATGGTGTTCAGCTTTGTGAACTGTAGGTTCCTCACACAGCATTTAATCACTGCAGAGTGCAGACTCTCAGATCTTTTAACCACTGTTTTCAATAGTTAGATTCAATGGGTTCCACCACTATGGCTGAGATAGAGCAAAAAGATAAGTCATCAGACCAATGAAAGCGTGGTATTACATTATGCATCCAGCTTTTTTTCATGCAACATGTGGCCTCATTGGTCTGATTTTTGGCCCTGTGCAAGAACCAATGTAATCATACAAACAAGAGCAGGTGTCGCATGTTAAAATGGATGCACAATGCAATACCATGCTCTCATTGGTCTAATGACAAGTCTTTGCTCTATTCCAGCCCTGGTGGTAGAACCCAGAGAATATTGCTGTGCAAAGCAGTTACTTCAAAGGAGATCTAGGATGCTTGCAGTGTATAACTGCTGTGTGAACAGTGCATGTGAAATGATGTTTTCTTATTAATCATTAACAATTGTTATTACACAGATTGGGACCAGGGTGCATATCAATCATTTACTTTGATCACTGAAGTTGCTGTTGTTTTGTTGTGTATTGTAAATGAAGCCTTTTGATATTTGATATACCACTTTATGATCAGTAGTGTCTTTTGACATCTACTGTTTTTCATTAATTGTAAGAACAATATGTATATATTTGTCTTATGTAAAAATATGTTATTTGAGAGTATTCTTTTGCTTGTATCAAGTATACTCATATATTCTTGCCATATGACAATATGTGTATAGTTATTTGTGGATAAATTAGTCCCAAGTTAATTTCTGACTTTCAAGTTGATAAGATTATTTATTTAAACTCTTTCTTGAATGATTATTGTTAATTTATTCAGTGTGAGGTGTTTAATCTCATTTTGTATCAGCACAAATTAACATATCATTATCTCTCTATGCAAGCAATTAAAGTATTTATTTCATCATTTTCTCTCTGAATATATACCCCACTTATGCAAATTAATGGCATCCTCCATATGACAGATTTACCTCCATATGACACTCTTACCATGACTGATAAACAAAAACATGCTGGATGAAGGACATTTTCTGCCTTTTGGTGAGACAGACTTCAACTTTTTATATCATATTTTTATACCTTACCAATATTCATAAGTTGTGGGACAGAAATGGTAGATGGGAAAAAAAGCAGGCATGTTTTTACTAGAATAATCAAATTCCAGTTCTCAGATGTGCTTTACCTGTAAAGCTACAAAGTATCTTAGTCTTACTTTTTAAACTAGAAACTATATTTACTTTACAGGAATTGCACAAGTAGCTACTATAACAAATACAAGTTACACTCCATAACGGGATGGTGGCCTTCTGAAGTCTTTAAGTACTATTTTATAGTTTTGCACCTGATCTAGCTAAGATGGAATTTATATGCTATGCATATAAATTCTGATATTAAAAGAGTTGATATTTTAGAGTTTCTTTCTACTCATGAAACTGCTGGCTTAGAGGAACACTATTACAAAATGACTTAAATCTCTTGGCAACATGATATCACTATTCTCATAACTCCATGTTATTGATAACAAGAACAGTAAAATATTAATTAAACCAGGCTGGCTCCACAACATATAGTGATCCTGTATACATTTGAATATATGACCAAATCAGGAAATTCTGTGCAATTTACTGATTGTTTGCAATATGTATTTATAATTCATTTAGACTGAACAGAAATGGTCAGTATCCTATGATTATGGTAGGTGCTAAGGCATGGTGTAACTGAATGTACCTTTTTGAAGGATCCAACATCATGTTATCACTTCACATTTCAGCTGTGCCATGACATTACCTGAAAATGTCCACTTGCAGAATTGAGTAATGGGTGGTTCAAATTCATCTGTGTGTGATTTACTTCCAATGATGTGGTTTATTGACAGTAATTTTGTAATAAACCTTCTCTTAATGACACAGGTTGCATGAAGATAATGTTAATTATGTTGGCTTAAATGTTTATGTTGTTGTCATTAAACATGGCTGTGCCTATTTTGAAGAACAAGTGTTCTGATTTTTACAATTTTAAAATTCTTCATATTTTGAGACAGAATAATCATTGATATACACAAGCTTTATAAGAGAGGTTTTAGTACTCATAGTATGAATTCACTTGAGGATTAAAGATTGATATTTTAAGGATATTGTAGCTATATAGTTTTCAGTTAATCCCCAGACCTTTTTAAGACACTGTTGTCTAAGGCTGCCTCCGATGACCCAAATCTGTCAGCATACTAATCTAATACATGTCTGTCCTTCACTCTTTTGCACTGTTCTTATAAATAATTGAAACAAAAATTGAAAATTGTGGATGGGGCCACAGATCTTGTTTTATGGAAAATCAAGACCAGTTGGAACACCACATTTCAGATCAGCCCTTGAAATCCATCTTGAAAGATCAGAACGATTCACATTTCTTAAAGTCTTTTTAAATACCACAAGTCTGTTTCAAAAGGAACTAAGTAATACCAATAAGCATACCCCTAATAAGCATATAGTGCCAAAGTCCTTTAGCAGATATAACAGTGTCTATCAGAATACAAAATATCAGAACATCATATTAAACTTCTCGATAATATAAATTTGTGTGAATTCTAATAAGACCAGTACAAAGTGAATGTGACCCCTTATAAAGAATGTTTTGTCTTCAAACCTATATTTGCAAGGATTCTCTAAGACAATCTTGTATGTCGTTATCAGAAAAAAGTATTAGCTATAATAATCCAAGAAACTGATGAAAAAAGCAATGAAACTAAAACATGTGGAATCTGTCAAGGCCCAGAACCTCCTGAAAATAAAGTATGTTCAAAGACCATCCTACTGAATGGAGTACATGGTGTTCACAAAATTGGGTAAGTACACATCGAGGAGCTAACATGCAAAATGGGACAGTCCAAAAACTGTCTACACCAGCAATGGACTGAAATACGCAAATGATGCACAAAATACAGAAAACTATATATTTATATATATATAATTATTTTTATTTTATTAAAGAACATGCACACTTGAAAATATATCACAGTAAAGGCATGTTTAACCCTTTACTGTTTACAAGCCACTAAAGAGCACTCTTAATGGGCAACTAGAATGCCATGATATGTATAGATTCTTTCAGGATAAAAATATTGCATATTATTTCTAAGTTTCAATGATTTTCAATAATCTTCAGCAAACCCACTTAGTTGGAGTTGTTGAAAATTTGATAAAGATACAGAAAAAGCTTGAAAAGATATGGCTGTTAGTGTAAATATAAATAGTGTCAGAATTTGTCGGAAATTTAAAATAAATGTAAACAGTAAAGGGTTAAAGTCATGAGCATGCACAGGGGTCAACATCCTGAGAGGGATAAAAAATGTCCTTTTATCTTCCAACATGTCAACAATCTTTAAACCAACAATGCTCTGTAAATGTATTCTAGTAAACATTTTTCTCTTATAAACATATTTGTAAATAGGTGGGTTCAGAAATGTGTTGTTTTCTCTTATAAACATGTTTGTAAATAGGTTGGTTCAGAAATGTGTCATTTTCAATTTGTGTCATACAGAAATCCCAGGGAACACTTCAGTACCACTAAATGTTGCTTTGGACAACACAGAGACAAATTTGACCAGTGTATGCAGTGTGTATGTGTGGTGACTGAAGTCCTTCTGTGGCATAAGACACAGCTTTTACAGCTTATCTTCTGATGGGGTGTACTACACTCCCCCCCCCCCCCCCTCGCAAAAAAAATAATAATAAGGTTGATGAAATAACTGTTTGACCCATTTACTCCCAAAAAATTACATTTCTTAATCTTACTGCTGTTATGTACATGAAAGAATGCCACATCAGGACAACCAATACCAATAACCAATACATATATAACATGTCTAAACTCCCACAGTGGTTTGTACTGGTATACACTGATCAACTGAAAATAAACTGGTACTTCACATTAGGAGCTGTTGATAGTCTGTAAAGCAAGCTGTACGCAGACATACCAGACATATCAGTTTGAGTATGTCCTGATCCTCAAATCAGAAACTACTGTTCAAAAGATATTCTACCAGTATATTTGGTTCCCAATCCCTGCTATCCTTTGAAAGTAAACACACACCTGTAATATGGCTCTACACTTTGCTAAATCCATAGAAATCCCACAGAAAGTATGAAGGAAATAAACCCCACCAAAGATGTGAAACTAATATATTGACAGTAAACCATTACCACCAAGTTGTGGTATATATAATAGTACACATATGAGCCTGTTATTAAATATTACCTGCAGGTTTTATTAAATGGTCCCATCCTGGCCAGGCTGGCTTTGTTCAATTCTATCTGCCACTTCATTCTCTCTCTCTCTCATATACATAATGGAAATATCTTCTCTATTATATATTAATCATACTACTAGTTCTGTTTGTACATTTATATCGAATTGGATATATCCTGCATGATGAACTGCAGTATTCCTACAGAAATTTTATTCAGAATTATAGTGATATAGAGTGATATATATATATATATCACAGCTACCTGTTTGAACCTGTGAGGGAATTGTGTTTTACATAATAAAAAATCAATTGTTCAAAAACTAAAATAAAAACTTCACAAATAGTTTATATATGTGCCACTATGTTATGTTCAAACGTATTTAGATTTTACAGACTTGCTTTCACAAACACTACTAGGACTAGGGACATTGAAGAAAGTTACAGTACAGCTGGAGAACAACACAGCAGGAGCTGGCTATCATGATTTATTACTTAGTATTATACAGATTTTTCAGACACATAACTCAAAAATAAAAACACTGCTGCTTTAGCAAGTCTACTATAGTCCATTCCAGCACCCCTGTCCACTTGAATTTTCGCCATTTTCTCCACATGAGACGAACTTGCCAAACAAAAATTGCACTGATGGCAAAAAGAGGAAAATGCATAATTTTTGGTACCCTACCTGCTTACGATATAAGTATTATTCAATTTACGGCCTGGTTGACATGTCTCAAATATATCTGTGGTTCATGGCATTTCCAACAAGGCCTACAGGCTTAATGCGAACCTGTGCAAAGTTTGGGAGTATGAATGGAGGTTTATTTTTAAAATTTAATATTGATTCTCTTAAGTCCGGCATATCTACCCAAGTCATTATGATTTCAGTAAAATGGACTTTTCCGACCTGCAAGTTTCAGACTAGGACATTTTAAAACTAGAATATGAGTAGTCAACAAGCGACTTTGTATCCGCAGAAATCAGAGTGGGACGGGTGAAGTGAGGCATGGATTAAGTGGCAAGGGGAATAGAGTGAGGTGTGTTGCATATTAGCATGGATGTCTGCAGCGTAAACGTGAATGTAAGTGGTGCCACCTGTCATAAAATTGAGAAAATTGTCCAGG
Organism: Sipunculus nudus; assembly: GCA_026874595.1. NCBI lineage: Eukaryota > Metazoa > Annelida > Sipuncula > Golfingiida > Sipunculidae > Sipunculus > Sipunculus nudus. The sequence goes on from CM049312.1 coordinate 61,477,927, forward strand.
ATCTATAAACTTGCAAAATTTCAGGTGGACAAGTCAAACCACTGCTGAGATATGAGTGATTTTATCCCAAGGCAGATGAACAGATGGATGCTGTGCAAAAGTGGTTGCAGATGGCGCCACCAGTTTTGCCTATGATGAAGAGCTATTCGAGATCTATAAACAAGCAAAATTTTGGCCCTATCGGTCAAACGGTTCCCGAGATATGAACTTGGATGTCTGCAGAGTAAACGTGAATGTAGGTGGCGCCACCTGTCATAAAATCGAGAAAGCTGTCCAGGATGTATAAACCTGCAAAATTTTAGGTGGAAAAGTAAAATCACTTCTGAGATATGAGTGATTTTATCCCAAGCCAGATGAACAGATGGACGCTGTGCAAAAATGATTGCAGGTGGCACCACCATTTTTAGTGTATGTTATAAAGCTTTCAAAGGGTTACATTTGTGCAAAATTTTTAGCCTGATCAGTCAAATGGTTCCCCCCGAGATATGTGGGTTTATGTGTGGAAACAGACCCACAAATGGACGCTGGGCAGCCAGGAATGGTCAGAGGTCAACCAAAAATGAGGGTGCAGCAGTTCACGTAACCTGATGATAAACCCGAATCGCTTAAAATGCAAACCAAGTTTTTTTAAACTGTTGAAAGATATAGTTCAAATAACCTGGGAATTCTGCATCTAGACATTGTGCCTAGACAACTAGACACATTGTCTAGACACCCGCCAGAGCCTGGTCAGTTGCCATGGTGATGTCTGGACCCCACCTGTTTGTACTGAGTGACCTCTTGACTTGGCTGCTGAAACTCAGCATGTTGTCAAATCTGTTTTCAAACACAGAAAGCCTTTTTAAATTGGCTACAATGCTTTATTAAAGCTGTATTTACCCAATCTATTCTTATAAAACTGGCAGAACTCTACCATAGAATAATTCTTGTAAAGTTTAAACCAATCAGCTTAACAGTTTCATCATAAATCAGTGTATAAGCTAGAAGAGTTTAAAATTACATTTTCGCTTGTAAAAAACACATCAATGTAGGTGGCGCCACCAATACCTTAATTTCAGATATGACATGTGAAAAACATTGGTATATAAATTTGGTGATTATAGCTCTAGCCGTTTCTGAGATTTTAATTTTTGTGTGCTTTTTTGGACAGATGTTCAACCTCCTGTAACTTGGCCAAAAATCTCCCAACTGGAACCATTCCAACAAACTTGAGAAAGATTGTTCTAGGGATCATTTCTGTGAAATATTGGACAATTTGGCTGAACAGTTTCGGAGAAGATTTTTAAAGCTTTTTTAGCTTTTTCCTATAAAATCTAAGAAAATGCAGTTAGAAACAAGGGACCCATGGGTCACGTCGCTCAGCTGAATTTTGGAAAATATTAGTAACTGCAAAATATTTTTATTTCTTATGGTTTTTCCATGTATATTACCATTTGAAAAGCTAAGAGAAAATGGCCCAGCTTAAATGAAATTCTGTAAATTATAGAATAATGGACATGAGCTAAAGCATATGGACTGTGTAATAAATGAAACCTTTGGCCTGAAACCATTTAGTGATGCACCAAGGGAAAAAATGGGCCTACGGTAAGTGTCATATAAAAGTTCCATTTCATAAACAAATAATGTGTGAAGGCAATTAAGTTTTCAAAAGTTAAATATATGGCCATATGAGTTAAAAATTAATCCCACAAAGTATGACCAAATTTTAAAAACTAGGTTTAACAGTGTTATTCACACCTAGGCCCCGCCAACTTTAAGAGATATAAATGAAATACTACCAAGAATTTATATCTTCTTGAATCTTGTCAGTTAGCACTTACATTAGGTCCTAATATTTTACCATATTTGAATATTAGGATTAAATTCCTGAACATTTTTTTCTTAAAAAAAAAATCAAAATTGTCCAAGTCTCAACAAAAAGAATTTTTTTTACATTAAAATTACAAGCTTTGTCTTGTATATTAGTCCTGTGTATTGAAGCGGTGGGTCAGGGAGGGGTGTCTGTTGTTACTGTTCATCGCTGAAAAAATGTGAAATTATAAGATTCATCTTGTTTAGAGTACAGGTCTGTCAACAGAATGGGGGGGGGGGGGGGGGGGGAGAGAGAAAGGCTCCCTTTGGTATTTATGCTGGCAGCCTGATCATGCTCAACAAAAGAGAGGGCTTGCCAGAGTGATGGGATTACATAACAGCCTGGGGAGCATAGAGAGTTGCACTGAATAACCTACAGTGACCTCAGTGGACTGCTTGACAATGTAGGGAAATACAACAAGAGCCTCCAAACAAATTCAATAATTAGCCTAATTTTGCAGAGCTCTTTTATTTTTCAAATTTCAGATTTTAACAGATTAAATCCTTATTTGTACATGCTGTGAAAATAACATCCACAGTACTTACAGGAAAAAATCATGCCGTGGCCAATGTGGGCAAAATTTAAGGTACTGATTTTATATTTATGCTAATAACTAAAAAATTGCAAATTTCAGATCTAATTTTTGATATACAATTGAATCTTGATTAAATGATGTTATATTCCTGAAAAAAAGTCTCAGCCATTCTTATGTTAAGTGAGTAAATATGTATCCTGATTTTTTACAAGGTGCATTATGTTTGGGCCTATAACTTCAACAAATTATGCAATACTGACCTAAATTTTGGTATGTACATAGGAAATGTATGGAAGAATATGAATATTTACAATTACATCTAACATTATGCCAATTTTTGGATTACCAGGTAAACAAAAGTAGGGTCATGATGCTAGAAAATACAAAAACATTAAGGCTTCTAAAAACTTCAATAGCTAGACTATTTTTTAAGCTTATACTTTCAAATTCAAAATTCATCAGATTAAATCCATATGTAAACTGGCTGTAAAAATGAAATAAAATGTACTTATAAGAAAAACCGTGTGATGGTCAAATTTAGGCAAAATTTAAGGTACCAATTTTTTATTTTGCTAATATTTAAAAAAATTTAACAGATTTTGATCTAATTTTGGGTATACAATTTAATTTTGATTAATTAAAGATATATTACTGGAAAAAAGTCCATAGCTTTAAAATATTTTGTGTTAAGTGATCAAATATCTTTCCTGATTTTTTACAAAATGCATTATGTTTGAGCCCATTACTTTTTTTAAATCATATAATACAGACCTAATTTCTGGCATGTACATAGGAACTATATAGAGGAATATTTATGGTAAATATGTGGAAAAACAGGTGAGTAGTTAGGCTGTCCTGAAATGTGAAAATAGGTTTTTAATAAAAAATTGATATTTTTCCTAAATTTCTCAAAGGAACGAAGTCGCAAAGACCCAGTTTTCGGCTTGGTAGGAGATCTTGGGGACATCTAACATTATGCCAACAACCTTGGGAGCATAGAGAGCTGCATTGAATGACCAACAGTGACCGCAGTGGACAGCTTGACAATGTAAGGGAATACAACAAGAGCCTCCAAAAAATTAAAAAACTAGCCTAATTTTGCAGCTTTTATTTTCAAATTTCAGATTTTAAATAGATTAAATCCTTAATTGTACATGTTGTAAAAATTAGATCCACAGTATTTACAGGAAAAAAACGTGCCATGGTCAAAGTTGGGCAAAATTTAAGGTACCAATTTTTTCTTTTTGTTAATATTTTAAAAAATTTAAAAGATTTTGATCTAATTTTGGGTATCGATTTAATTTTGATTAATAAAAGTTATATTATTGAAAAAAAAGTCTATAGCTTTAACATGTTTTGTGTTAAGTGATCAAATATCTTTCATGATTTTTTACAAAATGCATTATGTTTGAGCCCATAACTTTTTTAAATTATATAATACAGACCTAATTTCTGGCATGTACATAGGAACTATATAGAGAAATATTTATCGTAAATATGAGGAAAAACAGATGAGTGGTTTCGATATTAGGCAGTCCTGAAGTGTGAAAATAGGTTTTTAATAAAAAATTGAGGTTTTTCCTAAATTTCTCAAAGGAACAAAATCGCAAAGGCCCAGTTTTCGGCTTGGTAGGAGATCTTGGGGACATCTAACATAATGCCGAATTTTGGATTCCTAGGTCTTACGGTTTCAAAACATGCCACATCTATGGACGGACAGACGGACAGACAGACGGATGGACGGACGACAGACAATGGACCACGACTATAGCTCAGATGACTTATAGTCAGCTGAGCAAAAAAAACCAAACAAAATCCGATAGAGTTTTTCAGATAACTGATTATTTGCAAAAAATTTGGTGATGCTAGCTTCTGCCGTTTTTGAGATAGCTATGGTTAACGTACAGACGACGCACGACGCACCATCGCATAACCTCACAGGTTCGCTAACAAGTGACCATTGTTTATCCTCCTTGGATATGAATATGAAGTAATATGACGTAACAGTGAAGCGCACGAGGATTCACTGTAAACATGAATACATCTATTATGTCATCATCATTGTTCCATGTCATGACCAGTTCATAGATTGGTGGCAAGATGTCACTACAGAATAGACTGGTTATTCATGAAATAGTTTTTAATTGTTCACAGAAAAATGGCCAAAAGTAGGCTATTATTTCCATAATACTAGTTAATTATGCATTTTCCTCTTTCTCCCTTGGGGGAAAACGATTTGGCGTTCTTTGACTCGCAAAAGATAATTGCTAAAAATCAGGTGGACAGGGGTGCTGGAATGGACTAAAGTCTTGTTCCTTTATACGTACATACAAGAAAATATTGAATCAAATATACACCAGATGAAATGTTTGCAGTATAAACACGGTCTACCTCAACATTAGAAACTGCTACTACAAAGATTAAATTTAAATATGCATTTGTCTTTAAAAATCTAACAACAGTATTACAGAAGATGGGAAACAGAAGTGAGGCAGAGTTCTAAAGCTGTAAAACTTATGGGAATGTCCTGTCATGGTTTAAGGTTTTATTTTAAATCATTAACATATATTCTGCATCTTTCCTATTCATTTGCTATTTCCTATGTTACCCTTTTTGATAAGTGATGCTTAATATCCTAACATGATAAATGGGATAAAATCCTCAAGCTTTAATCATCATATAAATTGTAACAGATAATCCTTCCATCTTACATACCGGTACACTATCAGTAACAACAGAGTTTAAACAAAACTTCATAAAAATATTTTGAACATGCTCATATTATTTTTTAACTCCAGGTGTATAACAAGACACCTGGACCCAAAATACAGTTAAAATCTCTGATCCACCACACATACACACACACACATTCTCTACATACCAGTAATATATACATACACATTCTCTACATACCAGTATATATATTAAAGTCTACAAATAATTACATGTAAATGAATAATTTAGTGCACATGAATTTTTCTTACTCTTGTTGGCAGTTCTACAGCACTTACCGTTAAAGGCCACATTCCACCAATGATACCTGCCTGTACTGACACCCCAGACACCACAGCTAAATCTGGCTCTACAGAGACATTTGGTTCTTTATCAAAATAATCCTTAATGAGCTGGCGTACTAAGGGAATCCTCGTAGAGCCCCCAACCAACACCACCTCACTCACTTCTGAAGGAGTTAACTCGGTAGCTTCTAATACTTTTTGTATTGGAACTAAAACCTTTTTGAACAGATCATGATTTATCTTTTCAAAATTTGATCTGGTTATTGTTTTTCTATAAACTGGGCTTCCAGGGAATGAATGTATTCGGAACTTGAAGTCTGTAGCATGTCGATTTGTCAGGTTTAGCTTGGCTGTTTCAGTCAATGCTCTCAATGTCTGAAGATCCTCTGGGTCTTGCAGTTTCTGTTTGTATTCTTCCTCTATATCTGTCCTCAGATACTGCAGTAACCGCTGATTGAAGTCTTGTCCACCCAAATGGTTATTTCCTTAAAATAATAATATAAAAAGTTCAATACCAGTGATATAAGATATTTTCATATATGACTGTTTTTCACAAATTACTGGATGCAATCTAGTTCAACAAAAAGGAACAATTTTGATACAGATAAACCTGTAGTAATAAACTTGTCCATTGTTTTTATGTGTTCGACATGAATGATTGAAGGGTATGCAAAATGTGCTGGTCAACAAAGCACAAAAATGTGCATTCAATTAGCATTAAAAAAAAAAACTAAATTGTTCCATTTCTTTTTGTTGTCAACCAATCCTCCAAAAGTGCATACATCTGAAATCTGAGGGTATAGTTATTAATTCAGTAAATCAGATCGTCATTGCCAAGTTAGAACTAGCCAAGTTACATTGTCTACATGTTAAAATGATACAACACACTCATGATTCTTACCTGCCATGGCTTGTGTGAGAAACATGCCCCCTTGTACATTAAGAAGTGAGACATCCAGAGTTCCACCACCAAGATCTACTACAAGGACATTATGGGCACCGGTCCTGTGGTGAAGTCCATAAGCCATGGCTGCTGCAGTTGGTTCACTGATAATCCTTAACACGTCTATACCTGTGAAACAGACAAACATACAGGCATGTCTATGGAAGAAATCAAATACTTTTAAAATATTTTCAGTAATTCATCACTAAAAAATAAATTCACCAAAATTCTAAATATGTTTTCCTGACCACAATTGCATGGCTCAACCAGTTCACTGAAATTCTAAACATGTGGTCACAACTACACCAGGATGGCTCATGATAAGCTGAAGCTGAGTGATAACACTCAGCGATGGTCCAACAGCCAAATAAACAGCCACTGATTCCATAGGTATCCATAAATGAGAAATGGAGGTAATCATCTGAAGAATTTAAAGCACCACAGCAGATATATCCAGACCATGATAAGTAACTAGAACACACTGTCCATTCTGTATAATAAAACCTTAAGCTCAACTTGCAGCCTTTTGACACTACTCACTGTGAGAATTCCAGTCTTATCAAACCACTTTTTAAAGCAGTGATTGGTTTAAAGTTCCTTTATTTTGTCACCTTGAATTTGCAATGCTACTCTTAATACTCTATTTCCCTTGTCATTATAAGATATTTAGAGTTTTTAATGTTTGTATGCATTCCATGTTTATCCTAGTCAGAGTAGATCTGATAATCCATACAGCAAAGATGTGTTTAAAGAGACATTGCAATCTGACAATCCTGTATTTATCTAGATTGAAGTCCTGGTCCTCAGGTGTGATAACAGAGTTAATGCACCAATTATCATCTTTAATTTAAAAGTCACATGAGCTGTTGTTACATATTGCTCACATGTAAAGCAAACAGACCTGAGGTCAATTAATATATTTTTTTTTTCATTCCAATTCCATTCCCCATCAAGAACTTTTATGATACCTGAGCTTCTGTTACAAATTAATTAATTTTTATTCAATTCAAACTCAATTCACAATTTAAAACAGTTTCAGTCTTTTGAATACATGACATTTCATTGACAAATTTGTGTAAACCTCAAAATGAGACAGATTTCATCTACCCATCATGCCTCTAGTGACACCCTTTTAGAGCCATCTTTGTTTGACTTTAGCCTGATTGTCTGGTTGCAAAATGAAATACAAAAGATAAGAGCAACATCTAATCAGTGTCTAATAGGAAAATGAGACTTATGTAAGACAAAGAGCTGGTATTTTTTCAATTTAGCAGGGCAATAAACTTAAATCCAAATACAATTCCAAATCATCAATTTTTTTTAATTCAATTCCAAATCATCTTTTTTTAAATTCAATTCCAATTCCTATGGTCTGGTCTTAAATTTTAATTGAATTCCAATTCATTCCAGAATTAACCCCAGGTCTGTTAGTAATGTATGTGGTTACCTGCCATTCTTGCTGCCTTTTTTGTATAGTTTCGCTGTTTCTCATCAAACTCTGCTGGTACAGTGATGACAGCCTTAGTCACAGGCCCTGTCAGGTTCTTCTCAGCAGTGGCTTTGAGTGTCCTCAGCACCTGGGAACCAATGTATTCTGGAGTCACTGTAGTTTTGTTTCTCTTTGTATCGATCTTGTAATGTACCATTCCATACTCATCCATCACCATCTGAAAATAAACCACAGGTCAGAATGTAATCACAGTGCCCGTTACAGGAATTGTCACAGCTATGGCATTAAGGGTATTACTGTTTTTTGTATCATACACTATTATAGCATAAGCTGGAAGAATCAAAATATGCATATTTGAGCAAATCATTTCATGTTAGCAGAGCTGAAGAGTAGAAAGCTACAATTAACACTACCCTAGTTGCAAGGTGGACCCTGTCTTAAGTCCATCTGTATATAAAAAACATCTGCTGGCAGTATAAAGACTAGTCATGAATAAACCATTACAGGTCCCACTGTATTTCAATATTGCAGTCAAAATTATTGCAGCAAGTGGAGATCCCTCAGACTTAACAATGTAAACAAATATTTTGTGAAATACTAACTTCTGGGGGAAAGTTTCAGCAGAGCTGGTGACATCGATAAATGAACATGAGCACTGCAAATGTGCATAATACGCATGTTGTGAATCTGGTAACCTCTGACCTCATTAAATGTGAGTAAATTTTGATGAGAAGATAATTCAGGTGAGAAACTCTTTAGGTAAATATGTATTATGAGTTTCATGAAAATCCATAGGATTGTGCCTCTTAAGTGCAGTGACCTCTGACCTCATTAACATGCACAAATTTTGCTGGAAATTATACTTAGGCAAGATATTTTATTGATTAACATTTTTTATGAGTTTTATCAAAATCCTTCATATTCTTCATAAGTTATTGCGGTGACACCACAAAGTAGCCTAGTGACCCTTGACCTTATTAAATATGTGTGAATGTTGCCCATAATTGTACTCTGCCGAGATGTGTAGGTTAGTAGTTATGGCGAGTTTTGTGAAAATCCATTGAAGCCCAAGTTAGTGATCGCGGCGACACTCAACAGTTAACGGACAGATGGTGGGTATACCACAATACTCCCATCATATGACGGGCTATAAACTGCTCACCTTGAAAGGATAACGTGCTTCCTCAGATTCGAGTTCGTCTTTGCTGAAGTGCTTGCCTATAAACCTTTTTGCATCGTAAATTGTGTTACTTGGGTTCTGTTCTGCTTGAGCTGCTGCTTGGTAGCCAACAACAACACCATCTTCACTGTAAATGTCATAAATCAGAATATGCAAGATTCAAAACCAATGTGTGTATATTGTCTATGAATTATATCTTTTAATTATTCAGTTCCAAACTTTTCTGTTAGAGCTATGTATAAATTAGTTGTACTTTGTAACAAGAGGGTGTTTTGTGTATAAATAGTGGATTTAGAACCAGTGCAGTTCATTACAGACATTGATAATAACACACAACAAGGGACCTATGGGTCACTGTGCTCAGCTGAAGTTGACCTTGAAGGTAAAAATCTAAAATAATATCAAATGGAGATAAAGTGTAAGAGGAAGAGGTAATAAAGGCCATGGTTGGTTTATGTGTTTGGTTTGTATTGATGAGCAAGAAATTGTTGCAAATAATATTTTGTGACCTGACCATGTGTTACCTAATGTTGAAATAAAGCATGTGAGCAGTTCGTGAACAAATGATCTGTACTATTACCATGATCATTAATTTGCTTTATGATTAACTGTTGACATTTCAGTAGTTTACACATTTGTTCAATTGAATCTATTTTTTTGTATGATATATATTATTAAATATATATGTATTTTTTAATGAAATGTATACAGTTGGAATTTAACTAATTAACAACATAAAACAGGGCAAACAAAGCCTGATCTTAAATTCTGCTGAGGCAGGAAAATAATGAACAAATGTTTGTATTAAATCCTCATTTTTTATCACATCAATTTTTTTTTTTTTTAATTTAAGTTTATATATCTATAATTTCCAATATAACATACTAGCTGATAAACCCGGTATACCAGGCTTTTTACCGCGGTTTGGGAGATATATTTACTGAGATATTGAATGTTGGCTCAATTTTTATTATAAAAGTTTTAAAAAAATACAGTTTTTAGTGGGATACTCCCGGAATATGATATGTACAAATAATTTTTACTGTTATTTTGTGGCGCTGTGGATGTGGCAAAAATCATATCCCGTTATGTTTACCTTGAAGACCTGGTCAGTGATGGTTTACATTGCGAACCGGAATTAGACGCGGAGGCATACAGTGTTTTGTTGATATTTGACTGGTTTCTATCGTTAGTCGTATAAAAAATAGGTTGATGTGAGGAACACATGAAAGATTAATTAAATGTACGTTGCAAGGAAACTGTTCCTGAAGAAGGAAACAGAAATATGCATACATCGTAAGTAGCAGAAGTGGACCCAGCGGGACTCCGTGCAGTAGGTCCTTATCCCATTTTCAGCCATGCAGCCGTGCACTGCAACCTTTTTTTTCATTGTATCAGACACATTTTTGCCTGAAACCCCCGACACCACCCAAGCCCTATTCCTGAAACTGGGACCTTGAATAGGTTTGTCATTAATCCTCCTGGGTTGAACTTTCCATTTCATAAAGCGAGAAACATGTGTTTTTCTCTTTTACTGTCCACTCACGTGGGTCAAATCCCTCATTGAAAGCAAGCATTATTCATATGAACAATAGTCCTTAGTGTTAGAGGTTAAGTGACCACGATGCACGCATTCCGGTGATTGCCGAAGGCAGTTCGGCTGTGCTCGGTAAACTAGATGTGTCGGAACGACACGAATGCCCCCGCCTGGGGCAAATGAGAAACATTTGTTAAATTTTGTAAATTTCTTAAAGTTTAGGAGGTGTTGTATGGTAAAAAGTAGGTCAACAGGGGCAAAATGCAAACTCAATCTGTAATGGGTCATTATCAAGCAACACACCAAAAATCAGGCCAGAATCTGCAGGCATTGTGAAAAAATGTCCATACATGTGCATTTTTCGTAGAAATTTCTGTCTTTCATGAAATTTTCTATGTTCAGGATCTGTCATATGGTCAAAAATAGGTTAACTGGGACAAAATGCGAACTCGATCTGTGAGTGGTCATTATGCGCGCACAGACCAAACATTAGGCCAGTATCTGTAAGCATTGCATTGCAAAACTAGAATATTAGCAAAAGCTGATAATCAGTTATAAATTTAAATTGGAGAGGTATGTACCATGTTTCATAACAATCCACCAAATGCTTCCTGAGAAATAAGCTCCTAAGTATTTTTCTATACTAAGCTCTGTGACCTTGAAAAGTAGGTCAAGATCACCCATCTTTGAACTTGACCAAGATTTTGTAAATATAATGCAATAGCACTGAAGAAATGAAGTTCCTGTGTTGAATACCTTTGAAGATATCCTGCACAAAAGGCCAAAATTGAAAAATCTGATAAAATTTCATTAAACAAGGGACCTATGGGTCACGGCGCTCAGCTGTTATATATGATTAAAAAATATGATTTAGAAATGAGGCACATGCTGGTTTTGTGTGGTAATAAGTATAAGCTGTATTATGAGTTGTTGTTGTTTGCTTGTGTATGATTTTGATAGTATCTTTGGAGACAGGGAAGAGGATTGATTTCATTTATTTTATTAACAAATGGAGTACTATTGTCACACAGATTTTGACTTGGCCATATAACTTATAAGCAGAACATATAATATAAGAGTTTAACTATTAATTAAAAAAATTACAAATATTGTCCCAAATATAATTTTTATTAAAAATAATAAGAGAATCTTATGATTTTTTAAAATGAAATATAACTGAAATGATTCTTAAAATAATATTAAAGAATATATTCATGAATACATTTTGAAAGTATTTGCACTGGTATTCATATACTTGCATTTTTACCTGAATTCCCGTTCTTTATGCAAGAAATTTTATAATGGAGTACATATTTATATTCGTATTTAAATACAATTGCAAATTATTCGCACCATGTCAGGTATTTATTCAGTTTTCACCAAACAATGATGTTGAGAATCCAGAATATACAAAATTAACACATTTAAATAATGATCATAAGTACCTGGTTTTATGGTTTTTATTTATATTTAAAAAAATAAATGTAATATATACATTTTGGACTAATTTCACATCAATGTACACACTAGACACAGTAGGAATCTAGATTAATATTATCAACTGCATCTTTGTCTATCATTAATTTCCTTCATATGATCCCCAATCATTAGTAATGAATAATATGATTTACTTTTTTATCATTAAAATTGAACTGAAAAATACCATAGGTGACTGCATGGTGTTATTTGGAATACGTGACATTCTATCCATCGATACAAGATTCTTATATCATCAGTAACTGCAAGTTAATTTCCTGTTATTATAAACTAACAAATTCCTTTTCTATTTTTCTTTAATTTGTTATTAAAAACCAACACAAATTTATTAATTTATTGTTTATTGTTATGTTGTTGGTTAAAACTACTAGATGAGTTGGGTTGGACACCTGATCAACTGTGGCTGGCCATTATATAATAAGCTGCCTGGAGCCCCAGTTTATGCCTCACGTCAAGCATGCATAATTTGCTGAAAGTTCAACAAGGTCAACATACAGGTGACTCAAGAGGGGCTGGAGAGGGCCAAAGTCTGACATGGTCTCATAGAAACATTAACAAAAGCTACAATTTTTGGCCAATTTCTTTCAGCTTTCTAAACTAAAAAGCTGAAATCCTTATGTGTGCATGACATGAAAATTATATCAACAGTGCTCACAGGAAACAAACGTGCCATGGTCAAAGTTGAGCAAAATATAAGGTACTAATTTTATATTTATACTAATAACTTATAAAATCTGAAAAATTCAGAACTAATTTTGGGTATTCAATTGAATCTTGATTAAATAATGTTACATCCCTGACAAAAAAATCTCTAGCTTCAGCAATCTCCTTGTTAAGGGAGTAAATTATTCCTAGATTTTTTACAAAGTGCACTATGTTTGCGCCCATAACTTAAAACAGTTACGCAATACTGACATCATATCTGGCAGGTGCATAGAGAATGTATAGAAAAATATGTATATTATATATGATTAAAGTCAGATCAGTTGTTTTGATATTAGGCAGTCTTGAAGTGTAACAATGGGTTTTCAATGGAAAAATGAAGTTTTTCATTAATATCTCGAAGGTATTAAGTCCTAGTGACCAAATTCTTGGCATGGTTAGGGATTTTGGAGACATCTAATTGTATGCCAAATTTTAGTAACTGAGAGCTGAAGCTATTAGCTGAAGCTGAAGAGAATGTATAGAAAAATATGTATATTATATATGATTAAAGTCAGATCAGTTGTTTTGATATTAGGCAGTCTTGAAGTGTAACAATGGGTTTTCAATGGAAAAATGAAGTTTTTCATTAATATCTCGAAGGTATTAAGTCCTAGTGACCAAATTCTTGGCATGGTTAGGGATTTTGGAGACATCTAATTGTATGCCAAATTTTAGTAACTGAGAGCTGAAGCTGGGGAGCTGAGCTCTTGCAAACTGCATAACACTAGCTTGATGTAAACAATATGTTCCATGGTGTTTGAAAACTTGAATAAAATCTACAGTTTTTGATCAACTGGTTTCAAATATTTGGTGTTAACAGACAAAATGCTAACAAAAACATGCTGTGAAAATTAAATCCACAGTACTTACAGGAAAAAAATGTGCCATGGTCAAAGTTGGGCTAAATTTAAGGTACCAATTTTTTATTTTTGTTAATATTTTAAAAAATTTAAAAGATTTTGATCTAATTTTGGGTATACAATTTAATTTTGATTAATTAAAGTTATATTATTGGAAAAAAAGTCCATAGCTTTAACATGTTTTGTGTTAAGTGATCAAATATCTTTCCTGATTTTTTACAAAATGCATTATGTTTGGGCCCATTACTTTTTTAAATTATATAATACAGACATAATTTCTGGCATGTACATAGGAACTATATAGAAGAATATTTATGGTAAATATGAGGAAAAACAGATGAGTCGTTTTGATATTAGGCAGTCCTGAAGTGTGAAAATAGGTTTTTAATAAAAAATTGAGGTTTTTCCTTAATTTCTCAAAGGAACAAAGTCGCAAAGACCCAGTTTTCGGCTTGGTAGGAGATCTTGGGGACATTTAACATTATGCCGAATTTTGGATTCCTAGGTCTTACGGTTTCAAAACGTGCAACATCTACGGACGGACGGACAGACGGACGGACGACGGACAATGGACCACGACTATAGCTCAGATGACTTATAGTCAGCTGAGCTAAAAATCAAAAATTGCAGGTGGCACCACCAAAATTGTGCAGCACGTACAGACCATCAGACCCAATGATCATAGTAAGTTTTGTGAAAATCCACACAATGGTTCTTTAGATATAAGCTTCTAAGTGTTTTTCTATAATCAGCTCTAAAATGTAGAAAAATGGGTCAAGGTCACCCATCTTCGAACTTGGCCGAGATTTTATCGATATACATCTTCACTGATGAAATAAAATTCCAACGGTGAATCCTTTTAGAGATATCCAGCTCACAAGGTAAAAGTTAACAGACGCGGAACAGACGGACTGACGGACACCGGACAGACAGATGGACAGACAGACAGACGGACAGCTTGGGTGACGACAATAGCCCATGAGCCTATGAGCTGAGGGCTTAAAATGGCTGTACATGTACATTTGTCATGACAATTAATATTTTTCATGAAATTTTCTAAGTTAAGGAGCCGTAAAATGGTCAAAAATAGGTCAACCCGGACGAAACGCGAACTCAATCTGTAACTGGTCATTATATGCCCACACACCAAAAATCTGGCCAATATCTGCAGGCATTGCGAAAAAAAGTCCGTACATGTGTATTTGTCATGAAAATTTCTATTTTTCATGAAATTTTCTAAGTTAAGGAGCCGTAAAATGGTCAAAAGTAGGGCAACCCGGACGAAATGCGAACTCAATCTGTAACTGGTCATTATCTACCCACACACAAAAAATCAGGCCAATATCTGCAGGCATTGTGAAAAAAAGTCCGTACATGTGTATTTGTCATGAAAATTTCTATTTTTCATGAAATTTTCTAAGTTAAGGAGCCGTAAAATGGTCAAAAGTAGGTCAACCCGGACGAAACGCGAACTCGATCTGTAACTGGTCATTATCTGCCCACACACCAAAAATCAGGCCAATATCTGCAGGCATTGCGAAAAAAAGTCTGTACAACTGTTTCATTTCGGAATGACGGAATGACAGAATGACAGAATGATGGACATGGGTAAAACTATATGCCCGGCCACTTTGTGGCGGGGGTATAAAAAATCCAGAAAAATCACTAAAAATTATATGTATATTAAAAATTATTTATTTTCATATCGCCTATGTCACTGCGGGGATAATAACCTTTAAAATGATGTATGGCACAATATTGAACACAATGCGGTTATAGAGAACACTGCGAACAAACGTGAACCGAATTCCTTTTATAAGTATTAGATATATCTGAATATAAAAGTTGATTCATATTTCTCAATTGCATCATCATAAATCTCAATCTTGTCAGATAACACCACATCATGCATACATTTTATTTATTTTTTACCACAAAAATATATCTTTTAAATCTGCAAAACAATAAATATCTAAAAATAATACTTGATTTAGATTTCAAAATTTTTAATTGTGTCTTTATTTATCCATAATGTGCTTCACATTTTATAATAATTTAAGCATACTGATAGGTTCAATTATATTTGTTAAAATCATTTAAAAGAAAACTGATTTCTTTAAAAATGCTACATTACACAACATTGCATCTTCTGGATTACACCTTGAATTACTTTTTCAAGGAAAGTTTTTGCATATCAGAGTGGAAACAGCATTACAATTAAGGAGATACAGTGAAAACAATAACAATTACTGCATAACACTTGGTGGGTTGGGTTTGTGGGGGGGAGGGAGGGTGTGATTGGGGTGGTGATATGAGAATAACTGTACACCTGCACAGCAGGGGATCTCCCCCAGTGACTGTAACAAATCAGAAACCCTGGCATAGCTGACTTCCAGTGACCTGGAGTGGGACCCTGCATCTGTAATCTGTAATCAAAGCAAATGACTACAATAGAGCCTCCAGAAAAAAAATCAATAACTAGCTTAATTTTTAAGCTTTTATTTTCAAATTTCAGATTTTGAACAAATTAAATATTTACGTTTACATGCTGTGAAAATAAAATCAATGGTACTTACAGGAAAAAAAGTGCCATGGTCAAAGTTGGGCAAGATTTAAGGTACTTATTTTATTTTTATGCTAATAACTTAAATAATTTACAAAATTCAGATCTAATTTTGGGTAAACAGTTGAATTTTAATTAAACATAGTTATATACTTGGGAAAATAGACTCTAGTTTCAGAATTTTTCATGTTAAGTGAGTAAATATTTTTCCTGAATTTGTACAAAGTCCATTATGTTTGGGCCCATAACTTAAATAATTAATACTCAACAGACTAAATTTCTGGCATGTACATAGGAACTATAAAGAGGAATATTTATGGTAAATATGAGGAAAAACAGATGAGTGGTTTTCATATTGGGCAGTCCTGAAGTGTGAAAATAGGATTTTAATAAAAAATTGAGATTTTTCCTTAATTTCTCAAAGGAACAAAGTTGCAAAGACCCAGTTTTCGGCTTGGTAGGAGATCTTGGGGACATCTAACATTATGCTGAATTATGGATTCCTAGGTCTTACGGTTTCAAAACGTGCCACATCTACGGACGGACGGACGGACAGAGGGACGGACGACGGACAATGGACCACGACTATAGCTCAGATGACTAATAGTCAGCTGAGCTAAAAAAACAGACACAAGGGTTAAATATTAACTAATTCTACTAAGTGACTGTACTAAAAATATCCAATAGCCTCTGTTAAAATAAGCTTATAATGTGCCCCTGGTGGTTGCTTTTAAACTTAGTTCACATCATGGGTCTATGCAAGAATTTACCTACAGTGCTGGATTACATGTCAAGCTTAAGGAATAAAACCTGACACACTGGGTACAATGTGGCCGCTGCAAGCTGTTTTTTTTTAACCAAAAGTTTACAGCTCTGTCCTGCATTTAATACACAATGCATATGCTTACCTAAAAGCAACTATACTTGGTATGCAAGAGTGGCCTTCATCATCAGGTATAACATTGATGGCCCCTGTCACCGCATGGTACACTCCAATGCAAGAGTATGTCGTACCTGCTCAAAAAAAAAAGGAAATTATTTGTCACAAAGGAAAATGGGATACAAATTCTCCAACACAAAACTTAAAGAAAATTCCTTCCAGTACATTTGTTTATTCGACAGAGGTGTAATACTTTGGTATGCAATGGTAGCATATGATAATATTATTTTAATTTTAAAAAGACTGTCTTAGGTTCCTCATAGAGGTCTGGAGATACACTCTCATAATTGATGCACAAAATACAGACGTTAAGAATCATCTGAAACCCTAACTTATCAAAAATTCAATGAATTTACATAATAAAAATATGCTGAAATGTAACATCAGTGTATCATGCTAAAATCATCATGGAAATAAATATTCATTTATTAATTGCAAAACGCTTATTCTGAAGTATTATGTTGTGCCTTTGACATGAAGCATTTACCTAGTTTAATCAATGACAAACTGCCTTGGCTGAAATTATCTATTCCAGGATAGACATATTACTTGTTTAATCCTCTTTATATTGCTGAGTACATAAAGACACAAGATAAGATATATATTTTAAATAATTATATCATAATTATAATATAAAGAATCATATGTGCCTTACCTAAATCAATTCCTACAATCTTTGGTTTTGGAGGTGGTAAAAATTTCTGACCAAGATAGCCTGCCAATAGAAGAGCTAGGACAGCAGACCCTAAAAAGAAACAAGAATAATAATAATAATGAAAAATAGGATGTGTGCCATGCAAAAGAGGTTTCTGTGAAGGTGCAGGAACTATAATGACCAGCTCCATGCAGGTTTTTTTTAAAATTAATTCATGTTTTTTATCCAAATGATGACTTACCTTTATCAGAAAGACAAATATTGACCTTAAACATGTGTCAATTTCATTGGACAATATGATGAAATCTGTGGACAGTGATTAATTTTCTGCTACCCCTGTAGCCTTTGTCATTTGCTCATTCAGTCATTACTATATGTTTAAAACTAGGGAAAATATGGGTCTGAGTAAAAGCCTCGGTAAAACCTTGGTAAAACCTATTTTACCAAACCCAGTTAAACCTGGGTAGTGAGTAAAACCTGTGAACCCAGTTTTATTCCAGGCCGCAGAGACCACTTCTGAAATTCATTGACACTTTATGTTAAGAAAGCAGGGACATCTTGTGCAGTGCATAGGAAATATATTTGAGATAATAAGCAGATGTTTAAATTAGAAATATTACTACTTAACACAAAGCTGGCTTGTTTCAGGACAGTATTTATTTGTAAAGAATACTGGGAACCACTGGAGGATCACTAATGCACTGTCTCAAAGAGGTTATGAGTGTGTTATGAGTGGACAGTTTGATGTTTAGTATTCATGTAGTGGAGAAGTAAGAGGCAGACAAAAATATGTGGCAAAAATTAAGATACAAGCAGCTGGACATAAAAAAAGTTTTCTGTTCACAATAGTGTTGTGCTGCTTGTGCCTCAGGGAGGCGTGTGAGTTATTCTACAGTTGTGCAGAATATTTTGTTAAAACAATAATCACCAAAAAAAACAGAGCAAGTATAGAATCCGGCCTACATGGATATGGTTATATGGGTGTATACTGACAGACGTAATGATGTTTAGGATTCATGTAATGGAGTAGTAAGAGGCATGTCGATGTCATATCATCAGGCATGTCATGTCTTATGTTAATTACAACTAATATGAAACAGTCCAGTCAGTTTAGACCAATCATGGAAATGTAAGCTGGATTCTATACCCTGCCCAAAAAAAACAAGCTGACATTAGTGCTGGGACAGACAATAGCCGGCCTCTGCAACGAAATTTCTTGCATCGTTAACGGACGACTTTTTCTTTACCTCCCCATATATAGAGATGTGGTATTTGACCACGATACGATTGTATTTTCTGGAAAAGGCATTTTTATTTTCAGTTTTACAGATAGGGTGACATTAACACTTCTTCTCCAGAGCAAAAGTATCTTATTTTCAATACAACTGTGACATATTGGCAACTGTAAGTGCATTTCACTTTAATTATTGTGTATTTTGGTCTAAGAAGACACGGGTCAAAATGTACTCGCAGATATATCTAACATTTTATAGTCACCCTTGGTGGCTAGGACACTTGGACAACAAACCGATTCTGGACACGCTTTGATATTGGGCAATCATTATTGGAAATGACATTCCAAGAATCATAAAATTGACTATGCCAGTCTATACTATGTCTATGGAAATAGAAAGTAATGACTGATCACTAATTCACTATTATTTAGTAATGTCTAATGAATTGTAAAATTTGTTAGTATTCAATATTATTATAATTTAATAATAATATCTGAGGGTAAATGATCTTTGTTTATATAATTCATATAAATAATTTCCCCTCAAATACTACGGATAGGGTCTGTATCTTAGTCTAAAATTGTAACATATGGTACATTGTGATGACACGTGATTTAATTACCACAAGCATTAATGCTTCCTCCTTTTTTTCTTTTGATTTTAACCTAAAACTTATTCTGACATTTAATATTCCCTCTTCAATAAATCAGTTAAACTAACACTGATACCTTTATAAATATGAAGTACATTTATCGTTATATTCACATACCGAATATTGTGATGGCCCCGCTCATAGTTCAGAGTTTCGTTTGTAATGACGGAATAAAATTCAGAACAGCTGTCAATATGATCGCCCACTCCAGGATGTCGTCTGCAACAAAACACACGTCAGGCTTCGGCCGGATGTAACATTTCCGCCTCCCAATAAAAGATTCAAAATATTAACAGACTGGCTCCCTGCTTAATCCACAGATAACGAATTTTATCAGACTGGCTCCCAACTAAAAATATAGTCTTAATTCTAATTCATCCCGCCGTATTCACCATATCACTTGAACGATGTCGAATGTGGTCATGGTTTCCGAAAAACTTCTGGCTGTAGGTAAATAATTCAAGATATACGCCAGAACAAACATGCGAAAATGAAATTTATGGAAGGTCTACGTCTGTAACAGCATTACTGTGAGGAGGTTCCCTTTTAATATTTTTCCGAAAGGGGGGGGGGGGGGTTGCTCATTTATAAGTTTATATATTCTTTCACATATTATTGTGTGTGCGTGGCAATGAAGCCAGATAATCTAAGAAAACATTAAATATTTCTCATTATTGACCTAGAACATCAATATTCTTTTTAACACATTCAATATTCTGAACAATAGCTATAGAAACCATGGCATAAATAAAAAATTGATAATTGGTGAAATCAATAATTCATAAAACACAAGTTTCTAAGTAACGGGTATTGTAATTATGATCTTATGCATAACAAATAAGGAATAATTTCTCGAGATATTTATAACCACATGTAGTTCCAAATGAATGATTACAATGAAGTAATTTGTTGTAAAATGAACAATATTTAAATGTTTTGGAAATTACTTTATTGCTATAAAAAAGCTTTTGGGACGGTAATACACTTCATTCAGATGACACCCCCCCCCCTCCACACACACACACACACACACACACATACACATCATCGGACGTGTGAAATTATTGACAGAAACGAAAATTAAATAAAGAGCATGTGATGCCTATGACTCGGAGGAAATTTGTGAATATTTTTTGTTTGTTCGAGGTGACCGGCTCCATTTTTTTAATGCTAGCTCTTCTAAGTTTATGTATATACATCTGAAGAATTCCATTTAAGTTTTGGATTACTTGACAGGGCAGTATCACACGCTTCTTCTCATTTTATATCCTGGTGTTAACCAGGCTCGGTGACTACTGCACCTACGGACCATGGTGGAGTAATCGTCCCCATTTCTGGATCATATCACCAAGGAACCCCCAAAGGTCGAACCCGTTTGTGAGTAAATGACGGCCTTTGGGCACGGTATTCCCATTAAGCCTGCAGAGGACTCACTCTGGGTTGAGATTTGTACTCACAATCCAACGGCTTTAAACTGAGTCCTATGCTCTACCCCTGAGCCACAGAAGGGTTATGAGGAATTTTTATTAACAGCAAGTGAGTTGAACCCTGACATAAAGCACATGGTTTGAAATTTCAGAGCCAAAAGGACAATATAAATCTGTGTGCGCCACCAGAACGCAAAGACGCATTGGTGAAAAGTCACGCACAGTGAGAGTGAACGCAGCGGCGGATCCAGAAGCTCCTCAGGTGGTCTGCAGATGCGAGAATTCGGATTCCAATTTCCAACTTTTGTTGCGTTTTCTTCCGAAGTCAGAACGCCCAGCTGAATGTGCATTTCGATTCGAATGAGATCATCGAAACGTTTAATTTTCAATATTTTACTTTTGATGTAAAGATTAATTATAAAAGTGAATACTGACTTGCATTTGTAATTAAGGATAATGAGCAATGGTTTATGCATGTAAGTCACGTCAGACATAACGAGCAGTGGTAGTGGGCTTACAATATGTATATGTGATCCTTGGCTTAATTTCAGCAATATGTCCATGTATGTTAGGCTCTGGAGTCTTACTCTCTGATAGACTGACACCGGTGTCTTAAAAACACCACATTTGAGAAGCGGGGGGGGGGGGGGGGGGGGGGGAGATATATCTAAAGTAACTGGTTGACTGACCGATGTGTGCGTAACTACATCAATATTTGCTATTTATTTGTTTTAGATTCTCCTAGAAATTTTTTTATCTGTTTAAACATCAGATGAATATCTATACTATGTCCCGGGTTTCATTACTGTTCATGGTTCAAATCGTTTATACTATATTTTTATTCACTTAGTTAAAAAGCTAGTCAGGCTGTAAAAGGTGATAAAAAAATCGGGACTTTCACCCAACTTGAAGCCCATTGAAAGAAGGCAATTTTTAAATAGTAAAAATGTACTCCTGATCCACTTTTGGTCATATGAAATTTAGAACCTAAACATTAAATTTGGCGTTGGTTTAAACAAGACATTTAAAGTCTTGCATGGATTGTTTTGCAAAATTACTGATCCTTGTTATACATACACATTTCATTTGATATATTTCATTTTTAATCATCACCTTTTTAATATGACTGAGACAGTGACATTCAGACAGTCAACTTTTTTTAAAATTTTATCCGGCAATACATCCACTCCATATAAATCAGTCCAAATAAAACAACTTTAATTATGTTTTCACCGTAAAGGTTGTCTGCTTCGATATGACGCATTTTTTAATTACAGATGGACTAAACGTAGCATATTTGACATCTTTCCTTGGTTACAACTCGCACACTCCTGTGTAATTGACCTTGATGAAATTTATTAGCTATACGTTTTCATACAAAATCAAAATATAAAATAAGTTTATTATGATCCTCGAGTTTTTAAAATAAGTTTTCTTCTAACGACAGGGTGCTTCTGCGTGCTATTGACCTATCCATGAACTCTATATAACCTTCAAGTTAATCGCGTATTCATTCAATGAATAATCACGCGCAGAGCAGTTATGAGTTACCGTGTGCAACTTAAATAGTCAATCATCCAACACGCGCAAAATGTGCATGAATTAGGCTACTCTCCCAAATAGAACACGTGGAGTCTGTAGCAGTACCCGTGTGGGCATGTTTTCTAGGACATATTTTCTTTATACAAAGGAGACAGTATAAAAAGTTCTAGCCCAAAGGTTGCAGGAGCCATTCCTCCGACCACCGAGTGAATAATAAAGTCTTACCAAGGCACGATATTCGTATGAGAAAAATAAATTGAAATAACCTAAAATATTGCAAGAGAGTTCAAAATGACTGCGATGTATTCATTATTCGAGAACAGAAATATAGCGATTCCAGTTGATGACGTCAGTTTATGCGACGTCCTATAAGTGATCGAGTTTTGTGACGTCACTGTTAACCTTCACAATTCAAAGGGGTTATAATTCTGAAAAATATTATTAAAGGTATTGATCCTTGTTGTGCAATGTCAACAATTAAACGTCGTCTGAAAAATAGTTTTCCTCCACTTAAGAAACATATTAATTATATTTAACTTCATTTTCATAATCAACAGTTTATTAGTTTGTTTTCTCATTGCACAGTGCCTGCACAATATAACCTTCTATATTTAATGTTAAAACTGAAAGACATATGCATTATATGAGTCGGTGCTCTTTGTCACAGGAATAACTATGTATAAATATACTGTTTCATGTATAATTTATATATTCTTGAGGCAATAAATGAATTGAAAATGAAAATTGTCTTGTAAACAGGTCTCGCATCCATGGACATGGAAGGACTTCTGTGGAGGAGCGTTTTGGTGCTCATTATCATAATAAGGTTAAAAAGGCGGAGCATAAACGCTGTCGTGGTTAGGACAATAGGATTCTACATAAAATATCACCTGTAAATGCTCTGCCATTCTGTTAAGTCTGAAGTTTTGTACATTGAACCACTTAACACATAAGACAACATTTTACGTTCAGATAAGATCATCACTATTTGATTTATTGAATCGTGGATAACAGCAAGTGTCCTTAATGATTTAAAAAAAAAATTATAACTATTTCGCTGCACATATAAATGATAGCGTTGACTTAAGTCGCTATAGGTGCTATGTGTTAGACATTCATTGAATCATCAGTCACATTAATTTTACAGATTAACTTTGCACATGTCCCAAGGGTTATGGTGCTAAGCTTTGAGTACAGTTTGTATTTAATTTTGCAGGAACAGGAAAATCACTGCAAACCATGTTGCTTTACACAAATGTTACTTTAAAGTTTGAAAATTTTTTTTTGTTTGTGCGTGAAATGTAACAACGATAGGCAAAATTTATTAGCTGTTTGTTTGTCTGATGTCATGTTTAGAAAGGAATAAAAGAATCAGATTGTAGCAGTGATGGCTCAATAATATGTTATCTTTTAGAAATGTTTGAAATTTATGTTCATTGATATAGTTAGAACCATGTTCTAGTATATTCAGGTCAGTATACCTTAATCATAGATGGTAGTATAATAATACCAATTATCGTATACGCCAGGGTCGTATTATGGTATATCCACGGTCCGTCCGTCTGTTCATCTGATTGCCCGTCCGTACGTCCGCCTGTCCTTGCGTCTGTTTTGTTATAAATTCCATTTTTTTTCATTCTCTATTTTTCAAGGGATTCTGAAGCACAGGAAGTATCAATAGAACAATTTCTCTTCTGGAAGAAGTGGTCGGTTTTACATTCTCGCTTATTTTCGCAAAATAAAAATCTAAATAATATCATCCATGGAAGGCGCACAGAACAGCGGGTTTTCTTTAACATCAACCGGGAGGCATGAAAGTTTTTTTTTTTTTATAAGAAAATACCTTTTAATACGAACCGTTTTCCAATGGCATGATACATTTACTTTGATACACCGTTGGCATGATGGGGCATTATTAACATAACTCAAAACAAGACACCAAACATCCGACGAATAAAAAACCTTAACTATCAGTAGTCCATGGCTTCCGAAAAGAAAGTCGCAAAAATAAGGCAACATACTTATCATATTGCGTTTCTACATCGCTGTAAAATTTTGACAACAAAAATACTTATTTCTTAATTTCAGAGAATGGTACAATTTGTCTTAAGTGGTTTATTATAGTGTCTTCAAGGGTTTGGCAAAAGTGCCTTATTGGCACGATGTTCAACCAGACATCGGGTTTATTACTGTTGTTCTATTGCTACTACTATTAATATTACCTCATGTTACCAACAATTATAATTACTTTTACTATTACTATTAATATAACTATTATTATTACTTATATGGAAGGAAGGATTCTAGACATTGAGCAGCCAAGAGTGCTATAGACGAGCACCACAATCACATGTATAAAAGAATATTACAAGGACCTGTTATATACACAATTTTCTTATACTGTGTCTGTCATTTACAGAAGGCCTAATGATACTAGAGATCTGAGTCATATGACCATCATTAATTCTGTTCATTTATATTTTAAAACCTTAACTATCAATATTTTCATTACATCGGTTTATATCTTATCTTATCGTTCAGATTGAGCTTGCAATATATTGAAGTATTTATTATACCATGAACCACTTAATACTTTACATAAAATATAGCGCTCACAGTTCATTCCTGGCATATTAAAACATGTAACTTTTCTTCATATTACATAAAGAAAGTCCAGGTTTTACGGCTAACTCTTCATCTTCACAGTATTTCCAATGATATTCCAACAACGTTTCACAAAATTCTGAAATTACTGAGAAGGCAGGTTAACATGCAACAAATTGAAACTTTCTATGAGGAGACAAAAACAACCAAAACGTTGAAAACGGTACACACTTTACGTAAATCCAGTTTGATTGAACAGAGTGGCCGTTTCAAGTAGAAATTATATATAACTGTGTTAACTATTGAATATACATCTACTTTGAATGCAAGCCCATTGTGAAGGCCCCTGCATATGTATAAATATTGATTTATATGTATCTTCGTACTTATTTTCTTCATATATTTCACATAAATTTATTTTATAGTTTTATATGTTTTATTTCATAATTTAATTTTTCTTCTTCTTCGTTATTGATACATAAAATTTACAGTGTAACCTTAAACTGTCACCAGATTAATTATTTATAATGAATACATACCATTATTTACTATACTGGTAGCGAGCACGGCCACTATTCCTCAGGCATGTCCATCTTCACTGCAATCATCTCTTTTATCATTTTCCAGTCTTCAAATGTGAGAAATTTGCTAAGTCTGTCAATTATTATTTTAATCACTCTCATAATAAATTCAATATGTAACAAGCTTGTACTTAATTTTTTTTACATTACTGGATCTGATCAATTATGTAAAAATATCAGTTATAAAATAAGAAAATTAACAGTCGTGTACTTAATATTATTTTATTATATATTCAAATAAATTAATTTTGTGACAAAAAATAATTAAACATAATTAAAGATGCTGAAAGAAGGTCGGCAAAATGGTTCTATAAAATAACAGACAAGTATTAAAAGAATTTCAAAAGAATATGTATATAAGTTGACTAGATAATACGTGTGCTAGTAATATGTGATTATACAAGTGATTGTAGTAGTAGTATGAGTTTATAGCATTGTAACCTGCACAAGGTCTAGAATGTCAAAATTCTAAGCAGCTTTCAATGTCAACATTGTTGCACATGCAACATTGTTCTTTATAAAAATGGAAAAAATGAAATTATTAAATGGTATATTTGACACAGAAATGTATAACTTTAATACATTGGGGTAGTAAAAACACCATTAGCTAATCATGAACATTTGGCTCTACTCTGAAAAAAATAATATTTTTCTTATGTATGTGTGTTTTCTATCTGTATTATTAAATGCTGGTGAAACCAAGTTTAGGTTCATTTCAGAATATTCCAGTAGTATTTTGTAATTAGCTCTAGTGGTGGACAGTATAATAGCTGGTCCCTGCACGCCTTAACAAGGCAGTTACTGGACAAGAACTAAGTCTGTTAATCATTGTGGCCAAGTAGGTCATAGAAAATAATTGAAAGTAATCTGTATAACTCTATTACTTTGCCGTCTTCTTAATAACTATTTCTTTTACAGCTACAATTTTTGAGTCTATAGCTATCACAATTAGTATTACATGTAAAAAAAGCTGTAATAGACTATTACTTTACGTTTTACTATTACCCAATGTCTGTATTCAACACATTACATCCAGGAAGAAGGTGAAGTTGTGGGTGTTGAGTATAATTCAAGGGTTATGTTTAGGCTTATTTTGACAGACCCAGATGTTTTTATTCACTGGAAATAAAAGCAGGTTGTGATGAAATTATATCATTTCGACCGCTGATAACAATCACGCCTGTAATATACGTACACTTTAGTATCAATAAAGCTCTCCAGGTTTCTCGCGAGACGCCATCGGGTCATCTTCGAAATAAACATATCAGCTGTTCTGAGACACTTCACCGACCTTGGTGTTTCAATTTGTGTTTTAGTGGGATATTTTATGAGAGAATGTTACCATTGTTTGAGGTACTCGATGCAAATATGCGCCACTTAAATGTCTCATGTAAACATATCTTTCATTAGGTACACAAAACAAATCCAATCGGCTAAAGGATCTTCATCCACGATCACACAGGTTTTCTGTATCTGTGGTATACCGTAGGAGAGAATTATCGTAAAAGATGGAGGCGCAGCAGCTTCATCCAGTGGACTGGGTCCTGTTCGCTGTTTTGATGATCTTGTCCCTAAGTATCGGAGTATACTTCTCCCTGACTGGAGGACGCCAGAAAACAACGAAAGAATTTCTCTCAGCAAATCGAAAACTAAGAGTACTACCTACAGCGTTGTCTTTGTACGTGTCAAGTACATCGTCGATAGCTCTTCTTGGGAACGTTGCAGAAATATACCTATACGGTGCACAGATTAGTATTGGCCTTATAGGGTTCATTGGAGCAATTGTGATTTGTTCGGTCATATGGGTGCCGTTGTTTTATAACCTAAAGCTGACCAGCGGTTACCAATACCTGAATCGTCGTTACGAATCTGGCAAACTAAGACTGGCATGTGTGCTTCTCAGCATATTATATATGGCTCTACACACCGGTTTGGCTTTGTATGCAGCGTCGACCGCTCTGGAAGCAGTGTCCGGTTTTCCCTGGTGGGCCGGCCTCATTATTGCCGGGGTGGTGAGTACTACTTATACAGTATTGGGTGGTTTGAAAGCTGTTATATGGACAGATGCCTTGCAGGCTTGCATTATGCTTGGTGGTTTGCTGGCAGTGTTAATAATTGGGACCAACCGTGTAGGGGGAGTATCAAATGTGTTTGAGCATGCCGGAAACGGTAGGAGGCTGAACTTCTTTAACTTCAACCCGGACCCAACAGTACGTCTGTCGTTCTGGTCACTAGTGATCGGGGAGATGTTTGTTGACGTTGCTGGATATGCGATTTCCCAGGCAAACATCCAGCGGTATTGTGCCTTACCAACTCTCACTAAAGCACGTCTTTCTATGCTTGCGAATATTCCTATTGACCTGGTGATGACAGCTG
Source organism: Sipunculus nudus (assembly GCA_026874595.1). Classification (NCBI taxonomy): domain Eukaryota; kingdom Metazoa; phylum Annelida; class Sipuncula; order Golfingiida; family Sipunculidae; genus Sipunculus; species Sipunculus nudus. The sequence goes on from CM049312.1 coordinate 61,506,078, forward strand.
TGATAACATATCTTGGACTGGTCGTATATTCATACTTTGAAGGAATTGAGTGCGATCCTTGGAGGTCAGGGATTATCTCAAACCCAAATCAGTTACTACCATATTTTGTCATGACAGTTCTGAACATTCCTGGAATCACCGCTTTGTTTCTTTCTGCTCTATATTCCGCTGCTCTCAGTACTGCCTCGTCCAATTTGAGTGCCCAGTCAGCCCTCTGTTGGAAAGACATCATCGAACCTCGGATAGGGAAGCTTGCAGAACACAGAAAGGCAATGGTAACAAAAGTGTTGGTTTTTATGTTCGGAGTCTTGGCTCTTGGCACAGGTATATTAGGACACGTTCTTCCAGGACATATAATGGAAGTTGCGTTAAGGGCGTTAGGAGCCGTCATTGCCCCTCTGCAAGGTATATTCACTTTAGCCGTTTTCTTTCCTTGTGCAAACGCTGCAGGAGCCATCGCGGGGACTTTAGTGTCATTCGGCCTGGTTTTATGGATAAACATTGGGTCTTACATAACTAATCCACACCAAGCAATATTAGGAACAACTGTGACGAACTGTTCTATACCACCTAACACCACAATACCTCCTATTCCTACGGATCCGCCTACAATATTCCCTCTTTATGGCATCTCTTTCATGTGGATCACAACTGTTGGGACACTAACATGCGTCATCATTGGACTTGTGGTATCCTGTGCTGTCGGGGGAACACGTAGGTGGTCTTTGGATACGAGACTTCTGATTCCGATATCCAACTACTGTTGCTTCTTCATGCCTAAGTCCGTTCGCCGCTTTCTTTGGTGTGGAGTTGACCACGACCAACCACCGATTGGGGAAATAAATCTAGACGACGAACAGGAGAAGAAGTCAGATTCCGAACTGGACCGCATAAGGGGATCCAAGCAAGGTGTAGGTCTTTATCAAAGACAGGATGGGAATGATAATCTAGGTTTTCAGAGTATGTCTGTCCAATCAACCAAACTTTAAATTACAGGACTTTTAGATACTCGCCTTTTATAGTTTAAATTTTTCTAAGCTGGGGGTCAGGTGAATATAATAGCAATTTATTTCTTAAAGGGACCTTATCGCCAAAAAAGCACGTTAAATTAACACGAATAATAACTTTTTCTTTTTAAAATATATTTTTTTCCTGCCAAAATATTGCCCTCAATCCGTTTGCTTACTCTGTAAATGAGTGTTAAATCAGTGGACCTGGCGCGATCACAGGTTTCAACATAAACAAAGCGCGTACATCACCTCGGCAAGATCACCTGCCAATCAGGAAATGTCCAAAATATAATACATTCCCGCTGACTGAAGCATCGCATGTTGTGATTCACAATGGGACCTCCGGTCACGTGACCTTGTCACGGTAAACAGACTCATATGGACTGTTTTTACCATCACACAGAGCAATAACAAGGTGTTAAACAGCCGTATGCAAGGTAATTAGACTGTGCTGGGAAAGTTTTGCTTGGAAACTGTTGTAAAAACCAAAACTGAACTGATAGTGTGATGAATAGGCATAATATTGCTCCTGGTTATATCCCTTTAATATCACTCAATTTTATGTTGTATTAGATTATACAAGTATTTAATGAAGCCGGGGAATTATTATGTAATGTACACTGAATGCAAATTGTAATTCGTAAAAGGTACATAAATAAAATTCAAATTTAATGCTTATTGTTATGATTTATTTTAACGACAGTCTGCCACCCAAACCTGGATAAAGAAAAGTCCTGGTTACGTTGGGGTCGCACACCGACCCGTAGGGTTGTGATTAATTATAAGATATGCAGATTTACGCGACCTTTCTGTCGGGACTGGCAGTTTTGTATCAATAAATAAAAATTATCACATCTGCAGTGAACGTCATGCCGTCGTTACTGATAACAAAGCATTGTGTTCATCACAAAATATCACTCGGGGAAAATAACATTTCGCAAACGGTAAGTGAGATTTCATTGTACATACGACCACCGCATATTATGTCTCTGTACGGCACATGAAGAATAACTCATCCATATCAGCGCCATGTAAAAGCCTGTATTATCATAACTATAAAACTGCCTGGAAATCGGTATCTTTTGTGCATGAATATATGTTGAGGCACTTGCTTCTCTTTATCATAAAAACACGAATCGACCTCGTTGGGACTGTATCCTCAGCAATTCTGACTGACAAAAGCTTTTCTTACGAAAACTGGTGCTACAGAAAAGAGAGAAGGTATTTGGTACCATCAGATTCCGAATTAGATCAGATCTTCATTCAGAGTAAAAATAATATAGGAATCCTCAGACATATAGGCAAAAAAGCTTGTCCCATAAGGCTGATATCATCCGACCTCATATTTCTGATTTTTGGACCTGTTTATATTTACAGCTTTTCTCTGCTGTCTTGGGAGAATATAACCCATGCAGCCATGAAGAGCGCTTCGTTATTCATGCTTGTATATGCTTGTCGCACAAATATGACCAGTACTTATTTAACAGGAAGTCAGCGGAAAGCGGACTAATTGGTAATCTAACCCACACCTTTTCGGGCTAATCGGCCTTGTATAATTGGTAAACTTTGGGTCTTCGATACTCAACCTCAGCAAGCCTTATTTAAAAAAAATTGTTTAATAACGCCTAACACTACTATTTTCCAAATTCCTATCGATACGCCGGCTGGGACAATATTTTCTTATTACGGCATCTCTGTCACGTGGAACACATCCGTTGGAACACGTACATGCGTCCTATTTGGAGGCCTAACAAGTCCAGCGGCCTAATTTCTATTTCTGCCAATTGGCTTGATCCTGACTATATCTCCTTCCTCGAATTTACTCGTTTACACTTCTGTTGTAGTGCTTGGTCTTTTTCTATTTGCGTTTTTAACCTTGTTTAACAATCGTTTGACAGACACAGTAGAAATTTCACACAAATAAGGTTGGGAATCCATACAATGCCAAAGCAGCTTATTTTCGAGGATGCAAACTCTTGTTAATGAAAATCATTTCCGATATACATCGTAGTGTTAATAGCCATGCCAGATTCCTGTTGGCTTATACAACTGGATGATACCATAAGCCGCGTGGAGAAGAAACAATATCTCATTTTATTTACAGTAAGTGCTGAGTATTTTGTTAAGTAAGTGCTAAACATATTGTTAATGGTAATATGTAATGGTTATATGGGGGTCTTTATGCTACACAAGAAATATGCATCCAAACGTATTTGAACATTTCTTTCCAGCCAGCCATGAGGTAAACTCCCATCGTACTGGTTGTTTAAAAGAGCAAGTTTAATCAGACAGTGTGTACAACTCAGTACTCTGGCACGACGCCACCAAGTGTTGGGACCGGTTATTATAAGTTATATCGTTAAACAGGGGAGCTCTTAATAGAGTTACACATATTGTTATAGCCACCGCTTTCTACTTCAGCAATTTCTAGCTGGCTATTAGTTCGTATTTGTCTTGTCTGACTGAGAAGCATAATCCCAGCCGTGCTCTGAGGTCCGGTCAACGTAATCTGCTTTTCGTTCCCAAGACAAGGACACAAAACATTTGGGTCAAGGGCCTTCACCAGTGCTGCGGTAGCCCCTCTGGAATGAATTTCCAGAAAAACACCAAACGCGAAGACGGTGTTAAGGTATTTAAAGTCTTATTAAAAACACATTTATTCAGAACTGCCTATCATATGAAATATTTATATACGCTAGTCACATAAAATGTAATTGTCACTTTATATGTAATTTTGTTTAAGTCTTTTCAATTGATTTCTTAGTGAATGTTTTATCTTAATTTTAGTCTGTACAGCGCAACTTAGTGGGCTTATTATACAAGTTGTACGTTTTATTGTGGCGCTTTATAAATTTAACATATTTACCATAACTATAACAATTTGAAGTGTATGAATGATATAATGATTTTTGTTTTGCTGAAACTCGTGGCATTTGTTTAATCTGCTGAATTCATTTGAATTATATAGGGATTAGAAAAGGTAGATCTATGTGTGGCGCAATGTAGAGAGATATGTACAGGCTACAGAAAGATCCATGTAAACCGTCTGGTTCGGGGGCTCCTTTGACGTCATTACGAATTCCCTCAAACCCAATAAAAAACTTTGTTTCGATTGACTTTCGCCGAATTTTTCATGTAAGGTCAGGATGGTTTCCTTATTAAGTCTTATTAAGCCTTATTGGTCAAGCAAATCCTCCGTAAACTAACATTTGACGAAAACGCCGCAATCAATGCTGGCCTAGTGTATAGATAAAAACCAACTATTTACCTGCTTCAGTTGTACTTTTTTTTGGATTAGCAGGTAACTACTAAAAGAAAAAGTACTTATACCGCCCTGTGACGGTGGTATAAGTTTGTTATCTACAAACTATTAGTACGCGTGTCCTTGTAACAAACTAGAAAACGACGTGCCCCGAAGCGGTTGATTGAGCATTTTGAAGGGTCACTAGTTTTTGTGTTGTTTTCATAGATGGGAATGCAAACCATATACGGTTAGCTATTCCTGTCGCTGTAGTGTTATAATAACCTACAAGTAAGTGGTGCAGAAAAAGTTAACTGACACTCTTGAAAGATCTTCAAAGAAGGCTTCACTGTTATTTACTGCTTAAGCACCACCTGCGGACTAACCGGATCGACACATGTCTGTTTATAACAATTAAAAGAAATGTGGATGGTATTAAGTTTCAGAGTTTTTTACAAACACGACTGTGAAAACTTACGTTGAATGAAAAAATACATTCTTTGTCACTATGTCATGTTAATTACGACCTATTTTTCTCGGGCCGCACATAGTCCATAACACAGAAGAGACGTGTTATCACAGACATAGGGACACATGTTTGTATACAAGTGCTGTATTAAAGTATATTACACTTTTTACAATATAACATACATATGATTAACCTACAAAATAAACAGAGTCTCTGGTATTCCTAACTAAAGATGAAAAGGCCCAGTCCGGTAAAGAAATTTACTTAGCTTGAGTGTCGTCGGGGAAAGTCGGCGGCAAAAATTCATGATAATCCAAGGTAATTGAAGTCCAGTAATGAGAAAATATAGAGTTCGGTCGCATGCCATGATGAAGATCTTTTGACTGGGAGGGAACTTCCTGAATGTCCGTACGGGAAAGGCATTTTCACTATTACATATGACATCACAACGCGTCTTAGTCAGTTTGCATGCAGCGTGAAATCCCTCTGAAGTAGCTTGCCCAAAAGCAAGCTGGAATTCGACAGCTTGGTCTACCGCGTGTCAATTTGTAAAAGGTCATTGTTGCAAGAACAAAATTTTCTCATTGAAAATATATTGGTGTGTCCGCCAAAGTCTCCGGTTTTGCGATCGTCTCAGGAGAACGCCAACTCAGCAGGGTCAGATTCAATGAAGTGCGCGGGTAGCAATCCTCGTTTAGCAGGACCGGATCCAAGGAAGAGAGGGCTTTGGGGGGAGGGGTTATCAACTTCATATAACAGTCATCATATAGTTATAACACAACGGCTTGCTTTTTACAGACTTTGTCATTTATTTATTGAAAAATTGTCTTAGTCTTTCCATATGTATTTTAATTTTGGACAGAATGTGATGATTGGTTGCCTTCGCCAGGCGAGTATGCTTTCATCACCGTTCGTGTGTGTGTTTGTGTGGATGTTTGTGTGTTTGTTCACAACATAACTCACGCAGTCATGAATGGAATCTCTGGATATTTTCGGGAATGGGCTTATGAAGAATCGAATCGATTTTGATACGGATATGGAACAGGATCTTGATTCAGGAACGTCAGCAAGAATATTCACAAACGTTCAGTCACGAATTGCGGATTTATGCACGAATGAGCTTGTGAATATGGGCCGAATAAGTGAATGCAAATACGGTTATGGGAGCATCCCTCAATAAGGACCCCTCATATGGCGGAGGCTTGCATTCTGTAAAATGCAGATGTCTAGTTTTAGATATGTATTTGGCTTGTGCTGTCAGAGAATTGTTGTGCAATGTTCCAGAAGCAAGTGTGATTTAAACATTGCTTACTGGGGGAGCTGTGAAAGCTTAAGCCAGTTGGGCGTTGTCTGCAACAGTGCCGACTGCGCAGAGAATTTCGTGTGGCATCATCCTAGGTTATAAATAGAGCCATTGAAAGTGACTGAATGCGATAATAATAAACGACTGTTATTGTGTTAATATATGGCAAATGTTACTTAAGTCCCGTGTGATTTATTTTCCACGAACATGACCATCATTAAGTCAGGTTTTTGGTGTTGTATAGAATAAAGAAAATAAAACCAAAGAGACAGAAGGCAGACAGATAATCTCAAAGCTTCCTGGGTCTAATGGATACGGTTTATATTCTTCGAAAGGCTACACAGAAGGACAATAGATACAATCGATTGTCACAGCATGACTGAAAACAGAATAAGAAAACATCTGTATTTTTTTGGTTCTTTATTGAATTTTGTCTTGTAAAATTCAACCTTATTCTGATTGCGGTTTTCAAATGCACACATTGATATTTGTGTAAAATTGAAATGCATTGGATCACTTTAACAGCTGAATATTCTTTTGATAACTAGTATTAATATACTTAAATCTGTCAAACAGTTGGTATAGGTGTTGTTGTAGTAACCATAATTAACCGGCGAAGCTTTCCCCTTTCCTTGGCTCTACATGGTTGCTGCAACACGAATCACTCAGTGAGGGAATCCCAAAATTCATCGAAACGCAGTTTGTTTGTACCCGGCATGTTAGTAATTTATTTTTCCCTTTCATTTTATTATCTGATAGCGTCATATGTGCGCAGTTTTACATATTATCATATGGCATACAGTCAAGCCGGCCTCCCCATCTACCGATTTTTCCGGCCGGAAAAAATCCGTAGTGTCGGTAGATGTGAGGGAGGGTACTAATATCAAAAGATCCGGTAGGACGTATAAAAAAATCTTTGTCAAGGATTACCGGCCGAGTATTGTCCGGCCACGATATTTGGTAGATGTGATGACAGAAAGAAAAAAATCGGCTGATTTCAACGTAAACATTTCCTTCTTTTTTCATTCCTGACGCCAATGATAATCCTGATGACGAAATGAGAAGTGACCAGAAATAACGGACATATTTGGTGATCCGCATGGAAATCGGTTGGTGTGCGGGCGCTCGCAGGCCGGCGAGACTTATAGATTTTTGGACGCTTATAAAAAAAATCGGCCATAGACGGGAGGCCGGTTTTAGACCTTTGGACGTGTTTGGACATGTTCTATCATTTCTAAACGTAACGCAGACAGGGCGGAGTGAAAAAGTAGCATTTCAAACGTGCGCTAAGCGTAATATCGTGTGCACATAACGCTACGTCTGGGTAGTGTCTAAAGGAGTGACGTATCGCAAACGTCGTGTTTTATACTTTAAGCGTCGGCATTAGCTTTGTGTAAGGTATTTCTTATATACAGATATGTAGTAACAGGCGGAGGCACGGTTACACATGTTATATAAAAAATGCATATTAACATTTAAGTCAGACTGATGTGGAATATTCTTCCTTATTTTCAAGCTTCCTTTTTAGTTTCATTTTAATGCCATCTTATGTACCTTGCAAAGTCCCTTTTCTTTTTGGCCTTGCCATTGTTAATTTGTCTGTAAATCTTACAGTTTACAGTTTTTAATGCATGTTATAAATAGAGAATTTTCTGTGTGTATGCATCCTGCATAGAGGTATTATGGGTATATGACTGAAATATCACACATGCACTGGTTTATATGGAAATATGTGCTTAAATGTGTGACCAATCAGACCAGAGAATATATTTAATGTATGAACTAACGACTGGATCTCAGCATAATTGCATAGAGGTTCTTTTTTCCTGTGGTAAAACTGTTTTTTTTTGCTGATAATAATTAATTTGACCTTAATATAATGCAAAATGTTAAAGAACAGCTAAAAGAATTGCAGAGTAAATGAAATTAGGCATTTTGTGTCTGTTTCCCCCCGTCTTTGTCTCAAGAATAGCACAACCATGATCCAGTCTGTCAGAACCGACTGTTTAATTGGCTCTTAGCGGACCAGTGGCTTGGGTCTTCCATCTGAAAGACTTATAAAATCTATAGCTCTGACCTGGAGATATGTAAATCCACAACAAGAAATTCAATTATTCTACGGACTCTGAGAACAAAAACAAATGTGGGGCGAGGGAACGATTTTTTCAATTAAATGATCGGTCGAGACACAATAGGTGGCATTTTGCAGGCTTAGCAAGAAAAATACAATCAATGCTTCAATTCTTGAAATGGTGAATATAAATCAATGGGCGTACCTAGCCTTATTGCCGCACGGGGCGGTCTTAGAAGTTGCCGCACCTTTTATAAACATTACAAAACCGGACAACATATAGATATAGATATCACGTCAAGTTTCCTTGTTATAGGCTTTTAGTTGACAACAACGCAGTTGTATGGATTAATTCATTAGCAGAATAATTTCTTCGCTACACATGAAAGAACAGTCATCTCTTTGCTAATGTAAATCAAAAGCTCGCTCTAACTTCAAAGAAGCATTTTTGATTCTGAAGTGCTCAGAAAAAAATCCTTGCTATTTGAACTTTATGCCATTAACGCTTTTTTGTTTAAAATTTGGTGGAAAGCAGCGATGTATGAGTCCTTTTGACTGATGAATTTTCAGGGTGACCTTGATCTTTATTTGCGGAAGTCATAAGCACTTTTCCGTTTTGACCACTGATTTTATTTCACCGAAATGAATTTCTAGGCATAGCATGGCATGCAAGTCAACTGGTTGATATATATTACTATTGCACTTTAGCAAGTACTCCATTTTCTAAAATAAGTTGGGTAGTGTGACCGAATTTGGTTATAGAACTAGGTCAAGCAGCATATCAAACTACATAACTTTATAACAGTGCTGTTGGTTTCACTTATAATATATGCAACCACAGAAATACAGTGTATTACATTTACTGCTTAATCTATTACCTTGGCCTTAACTCTTTAAGTTCAAGTCACGGTAGTCTTCCAACATCATTTGCTCCATAGCGCGAGAATTGTCAGTGCTTTCATCGGATATTTTTCAAACTAGGTGAAAGGCTGATTAACTTTTGCTTGGTCTTGGCCTTTAATTTTGAAATTTATAGGCACCTTTCCTTTTCGACCACTGATCTGATTTCACTAAATTGCTATCGTAGTCATATCTTCTCATGCAAGTGAGTTGTTTTTATTTGTTCTTATTGCAATACAGCCAGTTATAACAATGCTTTTCTTAGATTGTGTCACTCTGGACGAAACTGTGCAATCTACTTCATTATGTATTACTTCATTATGTTTTACTCCTTATAATGTCAGCAAGTTGGTCTCAATCCAAAGGTCATGTCAAATTAAAGTAAGCAATTACATACTTTTAATTGCAATTGCATTGTGAAGTTTTCCTCAGATCTGCGCTCGGTAGGGTTCATGTATTTGCCGAAACAAATGCAACTTGATCTTGATTTTTTCATGACTAAAAACTAATAGTTATACTCTAATCTGTTTATGCAACTGTACACATGCGTAGACACTTTTCATAAAAGCTTTACCTTTAAAATTATATAATAAATACATACGACGACCTAACAAAGCACTATACACAATATTAGTAGCAAATCCCAAGTTGAAACTGTACTACGTTTTCACTCTTTCATATACGACAAACTAGATGTGTCCCTTATCGTGTAGGTAGCTTTGAATTAGCCGGTCATATTTCTACAGTGTTAATTTCATATATTCCAGTTTTTAACTTTCAACTTATATTTAAGTATAGCTTAAATGTTGTGAAATTTAGGCTGATTTGTAGCGGTTATTACTTGTTCTATCTCTAAAATGAACGGTAGAAATATCTTTCCCATGTCGTGAGTAATGGTTCATGAGTCGAGTTTCCCTGCAATAGACAATTATTTTAAGAATTTTCCACTTGAATAAAATTCCCCAAAACATGTGTTCACAGGTTGTGGAACAGACTAGCATACGAAACTAAAGAAGAGGATGAAAAATTCATAAGAGGTAACAATTTTGTATGGTTGAGTTAAACAGGAGAGACGCCCCCCCCCCCCCCCCCCCGTTTCCGACCAAAACATGATATTATATATATGATAATACAAGCTTACCACCGAACAACAGGGTCTGATTACACCATTCACTCTATCTGAAATGTTATCACATTCCATCCGCATTCCATTCCACTCCGAAAGTTTCGCTAATGCCAGGAGATTTATACATAACTCTGACATTCATAAACTGGGAAGAACCGGTACGTCACGCAAAATCCGACCATTTTGTACTATTCAGCGTATGTATTTCATATTTTTAGATATTTAGGTAAGAAAAGGAAGAACGCCCCTCAACTATGAGCCCTGTAAATCCCGCACACTTCATTGGTCACGTTATATTCCATGCTTTACAAAAATGTTTTCTTTTTAAATATTTGTGATAAGGACATAAGATATACTGAAGGAAGCGTTTGATACCATGCGCCGTTAGATTTTTTTTTTAAACGCTCCAATATATATGGTTGCATTTTCGAGGTGGTCTTCTTAGCGAGGTCTGGTATAAAAAGTAAAATTGAATGGGGATATATATATACACAATAATAACACTAAGGCAATACGATTACAACTTACTGAATGCATATTGAACATAATACGTGGCTGTCATAAATTTAGCCTTCCGCTTGACTATATACTGCGTGCACTTGAGTTTTCCCGACGCAAAACTGCTGAGCCATTTGGTGCTTACTGCGCGTGCCGCCTTGATTAACGCCACTTTATCCTTCAAGGAGAGCTCTTTCAGAGGCATGGTTGCCTAACAGCAAGCAATTTATATGCAAACTTAACCAGTAGAGAAATAAACTGACATCGATCTATCAGAAAAGGCAAGTTAATATGAGGGCTTTGCCCCATGCAAGCTTTATATATACTTTTTACTGACTGCTTAATACTCAGTGTCAGTAAGGTATGAACACATTTAGGATTAACTAGGTCGTTATTTTTTACCAATGAGGATCGAACAATAAGTGATGAGTTGAACTATTAACCCGCAACCCCACACTTAGGGTAGCTGTAATACAGGTGATCACTGAGGGGCAATTAGCATCTGACCCCAGGTCAGACCGGCTCATTAAGTAATCAGGCCGATGGTAACCCTCTTTGATCTATAACCTACACCTCAACGAGTCTCAGCGAAGACACCGAGTCGGGAGTATATGCGGGACCAGATTAACACTCGGGTTAAGAAACCTTGTTATCCGCTTTGATATTTCGTTAAGGCGCCTGTGACAAGACGCAGCCATTGACTCGTGACAAATGTTGTTTCAGTACCTCTCGGCGGTGGTCGCATTAGCGGGGTCGCATTAGCGCTGGGGCCAGGAAATCTGGTCGTAATTCTGAATTCAGGGGTGGTCGTAATTTTGAGTCATTTTTAAACATAAATAAACTAAAAAAATTCGGGACCAAGCAAAATGGTCGTTATTGTGGGGTGGTCGCAATTGTGGGGTGGTCGCAAGGCGGGGTTCCACTATATATATATATATATATATATATATATATATATATATATATATATATATATATATATATAGGCCGAATAGTTTCGGGCCCGCACATAAAGCATTACTGTACGAAAAACGAATCTGGTTGACAGAACTTGACTTGAATCATAATTATTTACAAGTTGAGCCAGTACCTGTGGTGTGTGCTCGCTCACGATCCCTGACTGTCTGGACACCTAAACTTAGGAAAACGTATCATGAGACTAAACTGAAATCAAGGCAGGCTACTAAAATAAAGGACGGACGGTAAATAACCTGTTTGGAAAACCGCAACCTGTAAACCACTGGGAAAATGAAAAGACGCATTGAAAAATGGGTGACCAGAAAAAGAAAACTGAAACAGATGAATGTAATGACCCGTTGTAGCAAACCGAGACAATATTGTATTTTTTAACTGGTACCGACTGCCACATGGACACACAGACACACACATATATTAATATGTGTATATGTGTGTGTGTAAACATGAATTCACATTACCAGCTAGTAAAATAGTATTACTTTGCTCAACACAGTTTATTCTGTTCAAGACATCCTCATTTATACTAAATTCTACTTAAATGATTTATTATTTATGAATGTCTGTGCGTATTATATCGACTGCAGCTGTCACATTCTGTTATATTATTTAAGTTTTTTTTTAGTACGGAATGTTCTCCGGTCCTGATAATGATAAGGTATCCTGCCCTGAAAACTTTTTCGCCCTGAAGTGTCAATGCTTGCCTCCTGCCGGGTGCGACGGGAGTTACTTTGTCGGGGATACTTGTTTTGCTGTAAACGCTGTATAAACATATTTGGTAAAATATACTCCAAAAATATACTCCTTATAGTCTAGATAGTAAACTCTTTTTTATCAACAGCGGTTGGACACAAATGTTATCAAAGGTTTTTCACCTGAAATAGATTCATTCATGGTGTCCTAGTACACAGAAATAAAACTTGACCTATGTACCTTTTACAATCTTAGAAGTGTCACCAAATGAACGGGCATTCTAATGTTAATTTGAAGCGACAACTTAAATGTGTTTCTGTGTCACAGAATTTTAGCCATTAAAATATTTAATCCCTTCTGATGGTGACCATCTTTGATTTGGGGTGAATATAACACTTTTTAATGGTTGGAATCGGATGGGGTTTATTGTGTCGTTAAGACACCGCAAATTAATCTATTTCAAATGAGAAAAAATTGATAGCATTTTTGTCCAACCTAGACCTAGGGTCATTGACTTGACTAGTATAGGATATGTGTATGTGTGGTTCAGGGGTCGCATCATCATTATATCTCTGCAAGGCAGGTTTTAAATTTCCTCCTTGTTTCGTCGGTTCCTTGGTTCCTCTGTAAGAGCTTTAACGCACAAAATTATGAATGGTGTTTAATGAAATTTTTTGGAGGGTTCTGGTTAAACCTCGTGTTACAGTTAATGCAGTTGGGCAGAAATGGAACTAAAGTCCATCATTCTAAATATTCATATATTTCATATTATTTACTTATTTTATATTTATTTCTGATATTCATATTTCCATTATTTAAATTTTATTTAGCAGATTAATCCCCATCAACCAATCCCAGACATATTTTATGTCTCAATGCAGCAGCTGCGTTGTGTTTGCGATAAGACGCCTAAGTATCTGCACAGTTTTGGCTAACCATCGATGATACGTTTTTGTTCGGTAAACCTTTGGTGATACCTAGCCAACGGTTCCATTTCGCCGATCGGTAGGATTTGCATTTGTGCACTCGCCGATTAGTGAAACTTGCAACAGCAATAACAGGAACAGGGCTGCCTCAATCACCAGCTGTTCCTCTAATTGTTCCAGAAGGAATGCAAGTGCATTTTGTTCCATTTTTTCTGCTTTTGGTGTAGATATGCAACCTGCATCTGACAGAGAGAGAATGAGGTTTGGTCTGGGAATATTCATATTAATACTCCACCCATGGTCAGGGGATTAGTCAGAGAACCTCGCCTACCATCAATAACTATTCGCTGGATATTAGCCTTAACTTTGCAGGATAATCACAAGTCAAAATTATAATGGCACTGTTCCGTGTTTTTTTTTCAACATTTTCACTCAAGTAGTCTCAGCCTATCATCAAACTTGTTGTTCGCCGAACATCTCAAAAGACCAAAACCATTGTGGTACTGAGGCATAACTGACAGAAAACAGACATCACACGATAGACGACAGAAGTGACCTTCCCCATCAATGGCTGTAGCTCTAAGGTGAGCTAAAAAGTGAGGGTTTGGTTCAATAAGCGCAGTTGTAGGATTCCTATCAAAACAACCCAGTTACCAATATTAATCCAGAAATGGGCGTGTGCGCAGGGAAAAGGTGGGTTGTATCATCTTGCCGACGTGGCAAGGGTGCGATTAACCGAGGATAAACGACCCACTCAATTGACGATCTGTCTGTGTTAGTTTCTAACAAAAGCTTAGTATCTTAGTAAGCAATATCATGGATGCAATGGATTGTAGTTAATGTTGTCATTCATGCAGGTGGCACAATTATTTTATTTTAATTTATCATCAAATTATAATGCTTTTTACTAAAAGGGCAAAACTACAGCGAGTGTGTTAGTTTCCCAACAGCGGATCTTGAATTTCCATTAAACTTGTTGTTCTTCTTGGGTATGTGTAGTTTGATGAGATAAACAAGAGTAAAGGTTTATATTTTAACATTTTTATGCATTTTAAGAATTTTTAAACCACACAGTAAGTGAACTGTCACAGTTTCTCCTCAATGAATATATGTGTTGTTCGGAAACTTGTGCTTCTTGATCATGGAGGGTTTCATCAATTGAACAGGACTGTTGGTGCAAACATTTTCTCTCTTTTGTTTACGAATTTTACTTTATTTTTAAGAATGCCAATTACCGAGGTAGTGTCGGATTCTGAGCATGTATCAGCCTAAAACTCCGTTAACTTATTGGCTACCTTTATTATTAATTACGGTAAACGCGCTATTGTATCTCAGCGCCATCTTGTGTTCATTTACTAAACGCATAACGTTTTAATAAAAACTAGATAATTACTTTGTATATTCTTATACATTTGAGTAGATTACTAACGAGAACCGTAACATTTCACTGAATTGAGCCGAAATATATGATTGAAGCTAACGTTTAACGACATCTTAAATTACTAAATCGTTCAACTTGTGAATCCTAGATGGCGCTCAGAAACAAAGAGGGGCACCCGGAACTCCTCGGCCAAGTTCGTATTCTAACCTCTGGTGTATCAAGGGCTATGCCATATTGCTCCAGAAAGTAGTTCGACAGAGAAGGTCAAGGCCGCGGACGACCTACACGAACGATATCACTTAATAAGCCATGGCAATGGGGTTATCAACTGTTTAGAGCGTTTGCATGACCTTATCTAGTTAGCTGTTGTCAAATAAGCAGTTGTTAAATGTGACCCGTGGGCTTAACGGCTAGATTTGGGTCTAAAATGTATGGAAGTGCTAAGTATATCTCTGATTTCATGCCCTGATTTTTCGGTAAAACAAACTCGAAGAGCTTTCTAACAACCCACTGAGCATATGCGATGTTATGGCGTCGTCCGTCGTTCGTCGACCGTCGTCCGATAACCCAAACTATCTTAAAATGTGCAGGACCTATCTTTATCAAAACTTTATGCAAAAAATTAGTCTTCAGAAAAGCTCTATCGGATTTTGCTGATTTTTTGCCATCTGCATTTACTTAGATTTTATAGAAAAAAAGCGAAAAAAATTTAAAGTTCTCACTCAAGTTTGTTCGAATGGTTCCACTTCGGTGAATTTTGGCAGAGGTACAGGAATTAGAACTTAGTCATTTGGCCAAGAAAGGTACTAAAATTACGGTATCAGAAACGGCTGGAGTTATGCTCACCAAATTTTTTTGCAAATGTTGGTCACATGACTCATATATGAATTTGAGGTATTGGTCGCGCCACCTGCATCAACCTTTTTTGTACGAGGGTCATCGGTCATTAGTACATTAATCCATTATTTCACAGGAATAACAGAAGCTAGCATTCCCAACATTAATGCAAAATCTGTCACATTTCAAATGCCGTGGGATTTAGCGTTTTGTGGGACCACCTGCATTAACTTATATTTCACGGAGAGAAAGCTGATAAACCTTTGGAAACTCTTTTCTCCGAATCTTCAGCCAAATGGTTCAATATTTCACAGAAATAATCCCTAAGATAAGCTCCCTCAAGTCTTATGGTTTGAGTTTGATGAATTTTGGCGGAGTTACAAGAATTTACACTAAGTCATCTGGCCAATTAAGCATGCTGACATAATAATCTCAAAAACGACAGTAGCTAGCATCACCAAGTTTTGTGCAAATATGGCCACATGACCCATTTTTGAAACTGGAGTTTTTGTGGTGCCACCTACATCAACCTGTTTTATTTTACAGGTTATTATTACAGGTGCTCTTTTTATTATGTGACACGGGCGTAACTCCTGTTGTCGCGCTCGTGTTTGACCGCGTATTACATCCTATGTTTAATCCGTACTGGTTGAACTCTTGTTGTTATGCTGGCTTGGGGCGAGATCACGTGTACACCATGGTGTGTAGAGGCACGACAATGTCCTGAAACGCGTGTAGACTGTGTTGTGCAGGATCTTATAGACTGTTCGACAAGTGGAAAATTCTCGGCTTGGGGTGTGAAGGTATATAAAGGGGCTGTTTTTTAGAACCAGAGGGCAGAGAGTAGAAAAGATTCCAGCGGACGCAGAAGCGTGTGTCAGATTCTAGGACCTTTTCCGACTAATGCGGCAATTATAGACTTTCAAAGACTTTCTCCTGGATTTTATGCATTTGGACTTCAGTTTACTTTCTGGGTTGTTGCAAGAACTTTCCACTGGACTGTCATTCTCCGAGAGTATGTACATTTAAAGGACTTATCGTTGTGATGGTGTTGGTATCCAGGTACTGTGCACATACATTTTATTCTCTGTGATTGTATTGACTTGTTGCTATTCCGCTGTTTTACTGTATAATTGTATTGATTTGGTGTATTGTATTGTGAGGGTTGTTTTAAGAATAAATTATAGTTATTTGTTAACAAAAAAAAACACTGACTTCTTTATTCATTCCCTAAGACAATTCACACTGCCTAGTGTTACAGAATCTGGTTTATTTTTATCTCCATTGCAAAATTTGTGTTCATCACGCATACGTGATCTGTTTATATTAGGTTCCGTAACATTATTTATAAATATCGTTGGTAATTTTTTTTATAGAGTCATCATAAGCTGCACGAAATTAGTCTTGTGGCAATACGTGAGACCATTCCAAACTGAGCACTGCATTATTCTTCTTCTGCAAAACTGTCGTTTCCACTTCTGTAACATTGCACAAATATGATTCTCAAGAGCTTATGTTAAAGTTTACTTAAATGATTATTGGCAGAATCACAGGACCTTTAAAAATGAAAGGACTACATCTTTTATTATTCTAAACATTATGACAAAACAAGCTGGATATGCCAGCTTGAAAATTAGCATTGTAGCCAAAGTCTTTCATAAGTGTAGCAGATTTACCAACAGGTCAAGATTGTGTCTGTATCTATAAATAGCATGGCAGACTGCCAACTATTTCAGATTTGGTAACTGTTCGAGTTCATTCTTTGCAGCCAGGTACAGGCCAAGAGTTCACTCAGTGCACCCAGGTGCAGGTCAGGTGTTCACTCAGTGCAGCAGCTGCAGATAGCAATTCGTTCCGTTTCACTCGCGGCAACTGCCTTCCTCACATTAGCCTGGTCGGCCCAGTGCACCAAACTCAGGAGAAGTGTGATATATTGGCCTGATATTTTGACCTATGCATCTTTGATGGCTTTCTCGTTCACAAGACTGATGGCACCACCTTCCAAGGCCTTTCACAGTGTATGTGCCTGTTTAATTCTCAGGAGGGGTTTGATATATCAGCCAGAAATTCGGTATATGTATACATCTTTGATAGCTACATCATATACAAGACCTATAATCATTTTTGTGTTGTGTGCACCCACGCCAGTATTTCAGCTGTGATATTTTTTAATTTTTGTACTGAATGTGTACATGTAATCGAAAATTGAAAAAAAAATTAAATTGAAAAATAATTGTACAGCATGGAAGCACTGAAGCATTATACCTGGTCTATAAAGCAGTGCACAGGTTCGCACAAGGCCTGTAGGCTTTGTTTAATTCTCCAGGAGATCTAGGATACCAAATTGGCATGATAACAGTCATAGGGTTGTCGAAAAGATTAAAAAAAAACCCAATATTTTTAGAGATGTGTGTGTGTCTTCTATAGTGATTGCTAGACATTATGACCTCATCATTTTTTTATTGATGAGAGTGATATAGAGTGAGATGTGTTGCATATTAGCATGGTTGTCTGCCAAATAAACATGATTGTAGGTGGCGCCAATGTTATTTGAAAGAGAAACTATCCAAGATGTATACATATAAAGAATCTTGAAAACACAATCGATCCCCTGTTTTCTTTAAATCTGTCCCCAATTTCGCGTTCTGTTATCCATGCCAATTGGGCATCTATATACGTTATATATTTTCAGAGGAGCAGAAGGAATCGAAGCGAATCTCACTCTTAAATAATTATTATTTATCTAACTTTCACGTAGTTGGAACTAGGATATCCATATATTTAATTCAAAACCAGAAATCTGCATTCTAAGAAATCCGCCTTGTGGGCGTTACTATTGTAGAATTATCTCAAAAGTGTGTGTGTGTTTACATTCATCTTCCAGGGTCCATACGTGCATACACGACTGTACTTGTGTGAATATTCATTGATGACATTCCTAAATAAGGATCATGTGTCCGGATCCACATCAAAACCGAATGGATTACTCAATGGTCCATTCACGAAATACCTTCAAATTTCATGAGATTCCGTTATGCATGACGTCAGTTATATTAACATCTACACGAACGGGGATATGAACACATACCCTCTGTACAGGTGCATCCAGGCTGTATGTAGCAGGATCGCTACAAAAGGGTGCGCATGCGCAGTAAAGAGACCATGCAGTCACTCCATATGTTCCGACTCCAAACTTAACAGCAGGACCCCGTACTGGAGCATGAAGTACACAAATCTGGAGCTTTATTATGTCTATTCTTTCACACTGTCAGTTCAAATAATTTTTATCTATACCAAAATTTCCAGGCAAAACCATCCCAGCACATGGTCTCAGTACACGGTTTCAGCTGTTTAACACCTTGTCCTGGGTTTGCGTGTTAGTAAACACAGTTCTAGTATGTCTGTTTAAAATAACAAGGCCGTGTGACCAGAGGTCCGATTTTGCGCATGCGCGACTGATCACGGACAAAGAGTAGTCAAAACTAGTACATACATGGACTTCTAGTCGCCGATATATCTCTGCTGGTTGGTGGAAAAATAACACAGGTACCTCAGGTCGTGTATCAGGTCCCACGTCTGAGTGACCGCAACATGCCATGTTTCAGCCAGCGGGAACATGTATTACATTTTTGGAGGAAAGTCGATCAGAGTATCTCTTAATTGACTTTTGTGGAATGTAAAATTAATCAAATCCAGTATTTTAGTTATGCTATGAAACTTGCCCAGGGATAGACCAATCTATAACTTGTTTCAAATTGTGTTGATTATTAACCCAGGACCTGCAGGTGCGGTAGATACCGGGCCTCGGTGACACCAGGATATAAAATAAAATGACAGGAAGCGAGTGCTACAGCTCTTTCACGCAGTCCCAAATCGAAAATGGAACGCTTTGGATGTAAATACTGAGATAAAGACAGCATTTGAAAAAATGAGGCTGTGGCCTCCACCAAACAAAACATGAAAGAAATGCATGATGATACTTATCACAGTAATAAACGTCATGTTTTTAATGTCATAATTCTCATGTTACTATATTTATGTTTTTGCAGTGAAACATTTCTGGACTCAATCCACGTTTACGCAAACCGGAGCTAGTCTGATGTATTACCTTCTCGGGCATAAAGTGTTATCCCCTACTGGCGGAAGCAATAAGATTTTGGTTCATTTCTTTAATACAGCTTGCGTTATTGGAATTTGCCAAGTTGCATTTGGCTGAATCGGCTTAGGTAATACATTATGTGAGAGATGTTTGTCTCATTCCAGGGTTACTCCAAATAACTAGAATTACATTCAGTAGAGCACTAACCCCCGCCAAGGCAAAATAACATAAAATTGGTTCTACCCCTTTATCTAGATCCGAACCAAAATGTAATGAGGGTCTTCCATGGCCTATGTACCAAACCTGTACAAGGTTTCGTGGAAATCGTTCAAGAAGCTTTGGAGTAGAGAATAAAAGAACAAACACCGTTGAAAACATAACCTCCTTGTTTGGGGTAACATATAACAAGATTTACTCATGGTCCCTTCAAACTATGCACGGGATAAGCATGCAGCAGACGCACGCTGGTCTGGCTGTAATCTGATAATGCCCAGGGACCCGCCCAAGTGGGGCAACACAGCCTATCCAGATGTAGGTCACACCATAAAAAAATGTGCTCTAACCATTGTGCGAAGAGCAAATAAAGTGCGTGCGAGTGAGCGAATATAAAAAGAATAATTATATCTGTTGATACACAATATGTAGAATTTTGGAAAGCTTCCGATGTTATCAGGCCAACGAGAGCGAGTGTCGCATGTTTTAAAGTTTGAGCAAAATGCACATGTGATAACACGCCCTTTGGTTTGATCACGAAAGTTAGCTCTCTGCGCACCCTGGTGTTCTTACCCAAAAAACCTTGCCATACACAAAACAGCGTTCAAAACAAAAGGGAGACCTGAGACGACTTCATTGTATAACCACTGCATGAGCTACGTTGTGCAGATGGTCCCCATTCGCAAAAAAAATTAAATAAATAAAAATAAAAAAAAAGGAGAGAGAGACAAAGCTCCGGGTAAAACAAAAACGGTTTATCGTACAATAAATATAGTACAGGTATGTATAGTACAACCTGCGTCCACCGGTTTTTAGAGATAATCATCTCAAATGTTTATTTTCCAAATGTTTCATTGAAAACTGCCTGTGGCAGCAACGAACTAATATGATCAACAAATATTTTAAACATTCCCAATGACATAATGTGTAAGAATCCCTGCGTGAGTTGCCATCTGTCTTGTAACGTTATAGTTTATAGTGTTTATATCTTTACAAAACATCACCCAAAAAGGAGCTTTCCATTGATGCTGTTTTTGCATGTGACTAATAACCTTGACCAGCAGAAGCGGGGCTGATATGTTGGAAAATGTAGACTGATACTCATATTTTAGATTAAATTCCATTTCTTGATTATTGTGAAACGTAGTGATTATCCACTTTAGGAAATAGGCCCATTAACTTTTACCCAATATTATACCCTATTTAACTGTGAGTATAACTATAACAATAGCAATATATAGGTAGCTACAAGTTGAGGGAAAGGACTATAATTGTATCCGCCAAAACAGATTTTTTCGGGTCCTATGTTTTCAGCCGCCGTGTAGTTTACGGAAAACATCCTCGGTAACCACTGGACGGAATTTTATGAAACTCAGAATTATGATCGGGTCACATTTTAACTGCAGCGCCCCGATTTTGGGTTGACCTTTGACATTTACCTTCTGCATTTCTTTAGCTTTATATCATACGAAAAATTGGTGGCGCCAACCATTTTGCACAGCGTCCATCTTTTCGTGCCTTGGGTTAAATCATTCATATCTCTGCAGTGGTTGGACTGATCTTTCTGAAATGTTACCTCCGTATGCATCCTGAATAGCTTTCGTGATATTATGACAGGTGGCGCCACCTATATTCACGTTCACGCTACGGACATCCATGCTAATATCCGAGGACTTGTTTGAGGTATCTTCCTATCCTATCTTCCCATCTTCCTCACGCTTCCTGCAATGATCTCTGCACAGCGTCCATCTGTTTGTCTGCGCTTGGAAAAACTCACTCATATATCGTCAGTCTTGGATAGCTTTATCCATTTATGGCAGGTGGAGCCACTTACATTTATGTTTATGCTGCAAACTTCCAGAACTGGTAAGACGTATCGGCTTAAAAATTAGCATGTGTATAGATCTCATACAGCTCTTTATCAAACCAAAACTTGTGGCGCCACCTGCAACCATTTTTGCACAGCGTCTTCCTGTTTGTCTGCCTTGGGATAAAATCACTCATATCTAGTCAGTGGTTTGACTTCCATCTTGTATAGCTTTCTCGATTTTGTGGCAGGTGGCGCCACCTACATTCGCGTTTAAGATGCATACATTCATACTAATAACTCCGGATTGGGTTGATGTAAAGGTCTGAAATTTTGTATGAGTATAGAACTTACAAAGCTCTACAGCAGAAACAAATTTGTTGGCCCAACTAACAACCTTTAATTGCAAAGTATCCATCTGTTCATGTGCCCGGGGTAAAAATCTACAGGGGGGGGGGGGTAGCGGGGCTAATTAAGCCACCCCCACCCAAACAATATGATGAAAATACTTAAGGAGTACCAGTATTTCTCAGTACAGTAAGTATATTCTCCTGTACAGGGCTGTAATAGACTTAACTTCTCCCAAAATCAATCCAATAAGTGCATATATATATATATATATATATATATATATATATATATATTTATATATATTTATATATATTTAAACTCCCTGGGATTAGAGGTACCAAAAATATTGCAAAATTGATATATTCTTTTTTTCAAGGTTAGCATTGACCAATAAATGACAGCATAAAATGTACCAGAATGCAGTACTATACTTACAGTTTTTCAAAATTTCCACACATCGGAGGGGGTGTCCTTTGGGTGCTTTGCGCCGTCCACTCGCATCCGCCAATAATGCCTCCTACTCTCATTTGGGTCTTGCCACGGCCCTGTATATATAATATGTATATACATATTTAATTATAATTATATTCATATCATTATATGCATGTATTTTTACTGTCCCCCCCCCCCCCTCCCCCAATGAATTTTTCGCTTCTCCGCCAATGCATCCATGCTTATATGCAACACATCACATGCACTCTATTTCTTCGTGCCACTCCGTCCATGCCTCACGTCACCCGTTCCACTCTATTTGGATACATGGATACACGTAGTCGCTTGTCGACTACCCGTATTCTTGTTTTTGTTTGTGTGTGGCCTTACAGTGTACACTTATAGGAAGAAGTGTACTGAAAGGAGAATAATTTGTTTGCTTCTCAGAACTGTGACAATCTGACACAGAATATAGTCTGAGAGCCGGTTAGACCAATTGAAACAGTAATTCCACTAGGTGATATTTATAAAAATATAGTTCCAACTCTGATCGGATAATCGCAATACTGAGTATTTAAGGATAAACAAGTAAAACACAACACAAGACAATATTAATACAAGGGCATGCATATCTGTTATAAAGTTGTATGCGATGAAGGAAGCATTGTGTTGTTGCTTCAGGGAATTGGAGCAGGATACACGGTGAGGGGGCGTCGAATAGTTACTTTGAAGAGATGCGCAGGGATACAAGTGTACTGACTGTAGGTAAAATTAATTATTTGCTTCTCAGAACTGTGACAATCTAACACAGTATACAGTCTGAGAGCCTGTGCCAATTGAAACAGAAATACCACTGTTTAGTAGGTGATATTTATATAAAAATACTCCAAACTTTGGACAGATAATCGTTATACTGAGTACTTAAGGATAAACAAACAATACACTACAACAGGACAATATTAATGCAAGGGCACGCATATGTGTTATATAAAGTTGTATGCGATGAAGGAAGCAAATGTGTTGTCGCCTCAAGGATTTGGAGCAGGATACAAATTGAGGGGGCGTCGAATAGTTACTTTAATTAACCAAGGGTACAAGTGTATTGAATGTATAATTAATTAATTGTTTGCTTCTCAGAACTGTGACAATCTGACACAGTATACAGTCTGAGAGCCTAGGCCAATTAACAGAAATACCACTGTTTAGTAGGTGATATTTATATAAAAATACTCCAAACTTTGAACAGATAATCATTATACTGAGTACTTAAGGATAAATAAAAAATACACTATAACAAGCTAGACAATATTAATGCAAGGGCACGCACATGTGTTATACAGCTGCATGCGATGAAGGAAGCATTGTATTGTCGCTTCAGGGAATTGGAGCAGGATACACGGTGAGGGGGCGTGGAATAGTTAATTTGAATCCTGTCACTGAAATTAATTATAACAACCAGGGGTGTCTTCCTGACCCCGTTGATTCTAAGAATGAATACAGGATATGTGTATAATGGTGTTTTCCTCCTGGTTCATTTGAATCCTGTTGGGACTTTAACATGGGGAATATAAACGTATATAAACCCTTGAACCAGAGACCAGCACAACCATACAGCCATCCTACAAACCAGGAGAGTCATCTGGAGATCTCAGAAAACTGGAAAATATGAAGTCTGCTGTTGCTCTGTTGATCCTACTGGTCGGTGTGGCGACCTATTGCGGTGAGTATACATAGCTTCTTATACAGGTAACGTGTCATTTAAACGGCTCCCATTTGAACGTCACCCAAACAGGTAGTTCAGTTAAGACGGGTGTTATGAATAATATTGTAAAAACGGTCACTATTGTTATTTATAACGGCCCATTTTTTTTTTACAACAGCAAATTCTGTGATTACCATATCCTGCTCATATTATAATAAAATCGCAAAGGGGTTAAAAGACCACATTTTTTAACTAAATGTTTATATTTTATGCTAAAATAAATGTTGACACCATATGACACGGCTGTTTAGGTGAACATACGAACAAGGGCACAATATCCTTTGCGCAATGTTGTGTGTGTTAGTCTTTGTGGATGGGGGGGGGGGGGGGTTGCTTACGGACTGGGGCCCCGAATCCCAATATATAAACATGATGTAGTCGAATCTACACCACCCGAGTCTCAGTGGAAGTCAGAGATCAGGCCACTCGAGTCCTAGTCAAAGTCCAAAGCTGAGTCTAATACAATATTAGAGTATTAAAGAACTTTAAAAATTGTTATTCGATATTTGAGGGCCAAGTTTTTTAAGTGAAGGACGGCTGAAGAACACGCGGGAGTGAATTTGGTGTGTCCCCTTCGTGCGGTGTGGAAAATTAGTACAAAATTTGCATGAAAATTTAAGCCAATTTTTGGGCAATTTGGCCCAAAAAATAACAGAGAATATTTTTGCTTCAGAAACCAACATTATAAAAAAAAAACAACTGTGAATAAGAATAGTGATATATTCAAGTCTCTGTTCTAAGAAACGTCATACCAAAAGCAATAGGTCAATGAAGTAAATGAATCGAACCATATTATACCTTGCGCACAAAAACTTGCAAGTGAAGTAAAATGTTGTGTTCGGTAATCTATGCTCAACCATCCTCAACATTCCTGTGTAATAGAAAGCATTAATTATCCCCTTATTTTCAGATAATGTCATCCTTACTCTTATTATATAATAGGTCATCTGACACATCCATGTTGTTCCCGCTTGTAGTATGAACTATCATTTTATAAGGGAACGTCATACTGGGCTTTCACGCGTGCAAATTTACCTATTGCGTAGGAGTTTTAACATATTGCCGTCTCTCTCTCTCTTTTCTCTCTCTCTCTCTCTCTCTCTCTCTCTCTCTCTCTCTCTCTCTCTCTCTGTATATATATATATATATATATATATATATATATATATAAAACATGTTAAAACACCAGTATTCAAACTGATGACGAACATATTTTTACAGAGGGTTGCTATGAAGACGCGATGGCCCAAGCCACGTGTACCAGTATGGCTACTGGAGGATGGACATACGCCGTTAAAAGAACATGTAGCGACTCGGCCCCAGACTGTAACGCGGTTTGTAATGACCCCGCCCTCAGAAAGCAGGACGATCAGGTGGTGAACAGGAGGTAAGTTTGACCTTACACGACCTCACACGTGGTGCCTCTCAGAATTTTCGATAAAGTATAAACTCTGTCAAGAAAAAGTACCAAATTGTCTTAACTAGAAGAAACTGCGTTCCAAGGAAACACGGCCTTCGCCATGTGGACATTCACTTATTTGGCCCATATTCCGTGGGTTTATTCGTGCATAAGTAACTGAGCAGTTGTAAATATCCTGTGACGAAGTTCCTGACTCCGGGACGTTGGCCGCATCCACACCAACACCTGATCGATTTTTTCTTAGCCCATTCCCGAAATTACCTGAACTTTTCATAAGATTTTATCCATTAATGCTTGAATTATGTTTTTAACAAACACGCAAACACGCGAACGGGGATAAATGCATACCCTTCAGGCGGATGGAAAAATGAAAGAATATCCTTCTGGCGGAGATAAAAATGAAAGAAAGTGCAAATCAGTATGCATTTGCGTAGGTTTTGTACTATTTTACTGTATGTGATGTCTTTAAACAAGTTCAGGTATATCAAAATTGATATATCTTTAAACAACATATTTCTGTCGACCAGAGGGGGAATCGCAGCAAAGGTTTGCTCAATAAAATACAATAATGGCACGAAACATTTACAGATCACTTCTATCGTTCATACAAAGTACTTAAATGCGTATGTGATCAATCTTAAACTTTATATATATATATATATATATAAAATATATAAAAAGTGTTATTTATGAAATGTTTAGAAAATGTATAAAGGGAAGTGTATAATAAAAAAGTAAAACAATAAAATATATAGGGTAACGGCACTTGAACACTTAGATTGTCTTTTCCATTTCAAGTTTTATATAAGGGGAGTGCATCGGCCCCATTTCGGTCCTCTGACATTAGAGAATCTACTATCAGCAAACTAGAGTCAGAGTGCTTTTATATCTAGCATCCAGGACAGCACTGTAAGGTTCTATGAGGATGAATATTTTCGTTATCATTTTTTTTCGCCTCATGGCCTACAAGTACGCTGTCATTTGACATAAACCAGACCAAAGGTTAGCTTTATTTAATATACTTTATAGCAACACCTTCCATGTGCATGAAATATTCCGTTTTAACTCAGCATATTGATGAGCCCCTCTGTTGGTTAAATTTCTTAAAGCTATTACAATCATGGCTCAAACGGGTTACTTGACGGCAGCAATCTTGTAGGCGATATGCAGGAAATAACCACTAAGCATATAGACGGATTTTCAAGTTCGTAGCCTGTCGGCTGTTTATCACGATAAGAATGCAGCATTATGGATAACCGTTGCAGTACGTTCCCCTTATGGCTTGTATCATGACCCAAGTTATGCTTACCAGCCAAATATAAATTCCTACCGAGTCGTGTATTAACGGCTAGGAATTCTATCTATCTGTATGTATGTCAGTCTATCGATCTTATCTATCTAATCTATCTAATTAATCTATCTAATCTATATCTTTATCTATCTATCTATCTATATATATGCCTATATAAATATTATATAATATATTTAATGATACATATAATTATACATATAATTTTACATATATATTAAGAAGGAAACATATTCTGATGGAAAGAATTATCTGAAATACCCAAATCGTACAGAGTTTAAATTCTTAAGACAGTAATAGATAAACTTGCAGCTGATTATTGTAATATAGGATAAAAAATTGTCATAGATATGCAGGAATTGTCAATGGTGTCTAAACGAGTGTTAGAAAAATCTATAAAATGCATCAAATTTAATATCAAAATTATGTATTTATAGAGTAAGTTAGTCAACGCTTTCTCTGTAGTCCTGAAACTGAAATATAGTATGGTATTCGTAATATCTGACTGTTACAGAAAAAAAGTAATATAAAGTCAATGTTAAATCCCAACAGATTAAATGATAAATATTTTAGTATAAGATTTTTTCCCCATTGCAGCCCGAAGTGTATTGGTGCTCTTCATGTGTATAATGACCGACCAAATCTGAACAGAGTCTACAAGCTCGGACCAAAAATATACCGTTATGGCGGCTGTGGAGGAAGTTTCTGCGGACCCAACTACTGCTGCTGCAATTTCCGCTAATGAGCAGATACCTTAAGCTAAGCTGTGTTCGTAAACCATTCCAGAGTGTAGAACAATAAATGTAGCTTACTTCACAAACTGTGAAAGTTTGGAAATCCTCAAACTCTGCACAAAAGAAATATAAAATATTAATAAAATATTAGTTTGTATTCTGTATATATGTGTGCGCGCGCATCTGTGATACGCGGATTATCGTATGTATGAAAGTTGGAAGGTTAAATGTGGATTTTGGAAGGGGGAGCGACCAACCTTTAAACTAATATAAGAAAACCTCAAAACGGTCCTTCGATTTTGAATTGGGGAGGGGTGGGGTCCAAGAACCCTTCAAATTGGTTAAAAAACCCTAAAAAGTTTGTTGCAGATCTCAAAAACGATCATCAGTGAGTTGCACATTGTAAACTGACGACCAGTTAATCAAACTTTGATAGTACCACTTATTATCTCATTAACCTAACAAAACCTGGTGGTTTAATCCCACTATAATATGAGTAATTTGGCGTGGTCAAAAAACGTTATTCCCCTCTCCTCTTGCAAATACACACCCACTAAATAATAACCTCCGAGCTATGGGGTCAGAAGTAACCCCCCCCCAGAATAATTAAAAATTGGATACAAAAACTCCAGTATCTAAACAACTAATGCATACATCACCGTGATTCTTTGCATGCATATTCATCATGGAGTGTTTCATCAGTTCCTGTAAACTGATTGCGGCACCTGGATCTTTTTAAATTTTTACGTATTTTTCTCTATTTTTGAGACCTTCAAAGAGGTGGTTGTCTGTTAAATGGGCACAAATCGTAACCATTGGACCTAGAATCTTCTAACTTTACATCCAAGTAGGTCTATGAAAAATCTCCTTGTAAACTTGGGAATAGGTCTCTGTTACCCATATCCTCTGTGCTTCGGGGTTCAGAAGTACCCCCAAAGAATAATTAAAATTTGTTTAAAAGGCTCCAGTATCTGAACAACTAATGCATGGATCACAACGATTCCTTGAAAGCTTCTGTGTCATCGACTGTTTCATCAGTTCTTCTGGAATGGTAGCTCCACCAGGATTTTTATCGAATTTTGCGCATTTTTTTCTCTACTTTTGAGACCTTTAAAGATGCTGTCGTCCATTGTAGGGGTACATATCATATTCATTAAACCTAGAATATTCTTATTTAACATCAGGGGGTCAATGTAAAAATCTCCTTGGTAACCTGAAATAAAGTCTCTTTTTACAATATCCTTTGAGCTATAGGGCTTGTTAATACCCCTCAGTGTAATTAAAAGTCTCATACAAAAGCTCCAGTTTCTGAGCAACTAATGCATTCATCACCATGATTCTTCGCATGCACATTCATCATGGAGTGTTTCATCAGTTCCTGCAGACTGGTAGCGCCACTTGGATTTTTTTTTCAATTTTTACGCATTTTCTTTATATTTTTATTGTTGAGACCTTGAAAGAAGCAGTCGTCCGTTAACAGGGCACAAAACGCACCGAGAATCTTCTAACTTAACATCCGGGGAGGTACATGAAAAACTCCTTGGAAACCTGAAATTAGGTCTCTGTAACCCATATCGCTCGAGCTATGCTTCAGCTGAATATGGATACCACCTACACAATTTGGCATTCAGATGATAAAATGCCTTTTCTAAATGTTTTCCTAGTCAGCTGAGCGTCATGATCCCTGGGTCACTTTTTAAATAAGGTATTGCCACATTTGTTCAATACGGTTATCTTTTTTTTTTAAATTTTGCCCATTTCCATTTCCATTGAATCGGCTTAGGTTATACACTATTTATATGCATACCAAAATTACTTGCGTTGTGCACATCATGTTATAAAAAAAAAGATATTGGTTTCATTGCAGCGTCACTCATAATAACAGGGATAACACATTCCTGTAAAGTACATAACTCCGCCAAAGGCAAAACAACTCTTATCCCCCCCCCCCAGCCTCTTTTTATCCGGACCGAAGCAGACTTATTGTGTGTTTTCCATCATCTATTTTCCACCACAGTATAAAGTTTCGTGGAGCTTTATACAGGGGTTTTAAAACAGATAATGGAAAACACTTTAGGAGGCTTTTGAGATATTTATGAACAAACACCTTTGAAAACATAGCCTCCTTCGCGGGGGTAACAAATAACAGGATTTACTTATAATACCTTGAAACTATACACAAAACCAGAAAGAACAGTACACCCGCACGAGCGTCGCTGTAATCTAATAATGCCTTGGGACTCGCCTAAGTGGGGCCACACGGCCCATCTGGACAAGTGATGTACAAGTAGGCCACACACACACAAAAATGTTATACCGAATACGAGAACAGCAAATAAAGTGCGTGCGGATATTAAAAAAAATAATTATCTGTTGATACACAGTATGTGGAATTTTGACAAGCTTCCAAATAAAGAAAAATTTAAACACATTAGAATTTTGAAAATGTAGTATAAAATCAACATAATAATTACCTTGTCCATTTTACATATCTTTAACACTTCAAGACAAAAGCCCACATTAGCAGCAGTGACGTGCAGATGTACACCCCTCACGCAGCGGTTATACACTGCAGTCGTCCCCCGTCTCATTTTTGTAGTATGGCCAAAAAAAATTAAAGGTATGGTTCTCAGGCACCGCCCGCATCAATTTTAAACCCCCGCATCAAAACTTTTTATTTTGATTTTCAACAAAAACTTTCCAATTTTGAGCTGCTGCCGCTCCGAAATTTCTTTAAAGAAGATAAAAACCATACAATTTCCTTTGTTTTGTAGTGCTTTTACTTACTTAGCAAAATAAAACTGTTATTTTCATGCTTTTCCCTTATCATTTGACATTTTTATCAAAACATACCAAAAAATTTAAAAGAAAATAAGCGCCCGCCCGCATTGATTTATGAAAAAAGTGCCTGAGAACCATACCTATTTTTTTATTTTGGCCTAACAGTTGCTTTGTATGGCAAGATTCTTTAGTTCAGAACACTATAGGGTGCGCTTGGAACAAAGAATTGTAATCAGACCAATGAAAGCGTGGTGTCGCATTGGGCATCAAGCTCAAAACTTTCTAACATGCGACACCCGCTCCCAGAGGCCTGATTACGCCGGGACTCCCGCTCTCGTTGATCTGGTCCTTGGCCAAGAGATAGATACGGTGTTATCAGGCCAACAAGAGCGAGTGTCGCATGTTAAGAATTCGATACCACGCTCTATTTGGTTTTCATACAGATGATCCTCATTTGCAAAAATAAAAAAAAAAAATAAAAGAAAAGAAAAAGGTCCACGTTAAACAAGAGCAGCGGATCCGTAGAACATTTATTGTATGTATAGTACATTCTGTTACCAACTGTTACCTTCCCAAATGTTTATTTTTTACCATGTTTCATAGAATGCTGCATATGCAAGTGACAACCTAATACTATAATCACATATTTTAAAATACTCCTCTTTGTGTTTCACAAAGTTTTGGACTTTTTCCAATGATCTGACATAAAATATGTATAAGAGACCCTGCGTAAGTACTCATCTGTATTGTAGCGTATTTTTTTCGGAGTGTTTACGATTGTACATGACATCATCCAGTGAGCAACTGTCGACTGAGGCTGGGTTTGTAAGTGACTTGACCGCCTTAAGTGGGGCTGATATGTTTTAAAATGTAGACTAATAATGACTCATATTTTAAAATAATTATGTTTTTTTATATTATTGTGAAACGTAGGGGTTATCCTCCTTGTTGAAAAATAGGTCTATTAATCTTCTACCCTACATTCTACCTTATTTAACTATTTGTTTAACTATGAAAATGGTAAAATATAGGTGGATAAGAGGGGATGGAACGGACTATAATATTTTTTTTGGTGGCCTTACAGTGTACTGTTTGAGGGAGATGTACGCCGGGGTACAAGTGTACTGACTGTAGAATAAATTTATTGTTTGCTTCTCAGAACAAGGACAATCTGACACAGTATTGAAACAGAAATGCCAATGTTTAGTAGGTGATATTTATATAAAAATAGAGCCAACTTGGTCTGGTAATCGCAATACTGAGAATTTAATGATAAACAAGTAACACACAACAACAAGACAATATTAATGCAAGGGCACGCATGTGTGTAATAAAGTTGTATGCGATGAAGGAAGCATTGTGTTGTCGCTTCAGGGAATTGGAGCAGGATACACAGTAAGGGGGCGTCCTACAGTTCCTTTGAATCCAGGCACTGTAATTGATTATAACAACCTGGGGTGTCTTCATTTACCCCATAATTAATTCTAAGAATGATTACAGGATATGTGTATAATGATGTTTTCCTCCTGGTTCATTTGAATCCTGTTGGGACTTTAACATGGGTAATATATACGTATATAAACCCTTGAACCAGAGACCAGCACTACCATACAGCCATCCTACAAACCAGGAGAGTCATCTTGAGATCTCAGAAAACTGGAAAATATGAAGTCTGCTTTTGCTGTGTTGGTCCTACTGGTCGGGGTGGCGACATTTTGCGGTGAGTAGCTTCTTATAAAGGTTACGTGTCATTTGGACGGCTCACATGTGAACGTTTCACAGTCAGACTAGTTCTGATTAGACAGGTGTTACGAACAATTTTGTAAAAACGGTCAATATTGTAATAAAAGGGCCCATATTATAACGGTCCATATTCTATTTAAAATGGCAAATTTTAATAATGATATATTTTATGGTAAAAAAAAACTTGAAACAATAAATAGAAACAATATGAGACCACTGTTCAGGTGAATCTACAAACAAGTGCGCAATATCCTTTGCGCAATGTGTGTGTTAGTGTGGAGAAGGGCGGGGGTTGTTACGGACGGGGACTTCGAATCACATCAAATATATGACAATGATGTAGTCGAATCTACATCATCCGTGTCCCCGTGAAAGTTAGAAATCGGACCATTTGAGTCATATTAGGTGGCAGAGCTTTTCTTTCTCCACTGGCCTCGAGTTAATAGGAGTACAGATCCAAGTCCGGAGTCGAGTTCTGCATCACTGATAATTGATTATAATTGATAAATTAAATATATGTAAGTTAATTTCTTTCAAAGGCCCATGCAATTGGGTATACCATATTTAGCAAACCAACCCCACACATATTTTCTCAATTAAATAATGTTATCAATGGTCAAGAACCCTTTTCGTGTTTGTGTGTGTGTGTGTGTGTGGAGAGGGGGGGGGGGGGGCGGCGGAGGGGCGATTGGAGGGCCAAGTATATCCAGGAAAGAGCAACTGTGGAACAGGTGTAACCGCGGAAGAGGATTTGGTGTATAACCTTCGTGTGGTATGGAAAATTTGTACAAAATTTACATTAAAAAAAAATTAGGCCATTTTTATTTTAAAAGAAAAAGAAGAATATTCTTGCTTTAGAAACCAACACGATAAAACCAGTTGTGAAAAAGGATAGTGAAATATGTCAGTCTCTGTGTTAAGGAACGTCATACAAAAACCAATAGGTAAATGAAGTAAATGAATCTAACCACATTTATACCTTGCACACAAAAACTTGCAAGTGAAGTAAAATGTTCGGTAGACTTATTATTTCCTTTTCAGTAACTGATTTAAATCTTAACTTTATATACTGTTGCCTAAAAGTCCATATTACATGCATTGAGTAAATCCATACTTACGTTTAACAATGCTCAACATTCAGGATAACGGACCCTGTGTAAAAAAAAGCATTATTATCCACCATTATCAGATTACGACATCCTTACTCTTACTCTTTGCTCCCGCTTGTAGTATGACCTATTATTTTCTTTTTATTAAAGTACGTCATACGCGCAAAATTCAACTGTTGCGTATATAACATGAAAAACACATATAACATGGAAATTAATGACGATTATATTTTTACAGAGGGTTGCTATGAAGACGTGATGGCCCAGGCCACGTGTACCAGTATATCTACTGGAGGATGGACGTACGCCGTGAAAAGAACATGTAGCAGCTCGGCCCCAGACTGTAACACGGTTTGTAACGACCCCGCCCTCAGAAGGCAGGACGGACAGGTTGCGAACAGGAGGTAAGTTTGACCTCACGTGCTCTCACGTGGTGCCTCTTTGGTTTATGGAAACAATATAAAACGTTCAAGAAAAACTATCAAATTATATAAACTAGAAATATGCATTCCAAGAAATACATACCCCGCCATGTGGGCATTAATCTATTGGGCCCATATTCCAAGGTTCGTTCGTTCATAAGTCACTGAACATTTGATAATATTCTTTAATGACATTCTTGAATCCGGGACATTTGCCCAATTACACGAAAACCTGGTCGATTCTTTGTTGGCCCATTTTTGAAATTCCCTGAAAATTTCATAAGACTTCATTCATGAATGCTTGAGTTATGGTGTGAACGAACGCAAACATACACCCAAACGCGCGAAAGGGGATGAACAAATACCCTCCTAAAGCGGTGGCAAAAATGAAAAAAAAAACAAAGATCAGTATTGGTTTGCGAAATTTTTGTATTGATTTACTGTATGTGATGTTACTTAACAAAATTAAAATTTTGTCAATATCCTCATTCTGTCAAACAGAGGAGAAATCAATGTTCTTTCAAACAACACTATCTGATAAACATTTACAGAACACCTCTATCGTTCCCATGGAGATTTTAAATGCGTTTGGGAACAATCTAAATCCTAATTGTTACTTAACGATATATAAAAAGTGATATTCATAAAATGTGTGTGTGGGGGGGGGGGAGTATAAAGAGTAGTGTATCCTGAAAAAATAAAACATTAAAATATGTAGAGTAACGGCACTGCAACATTTAGATTGTCTTTCGACTTCAAGTTTAATATCATGGACTCCATTAGCACCACTTTGGTGCTCTGCTTTAGAGTGTCTGCGAACCCGAACTTGCGTCAGAGTGCTTTATGTCTGATATCGAGGACCGCACTGTAAGGATTTATAAGGATGGAAATATTTTCGTTACTTTTGACAACGCCTCATGGCCTACAAGTGCACTGTCACTTAACATAAACCAGACTTACCGTTATTTTCTTTAATATACTTTCTTAAAACATCTATCATGTGCGAGAGATATTCAGTTTTGACTCAGCATATTGGTAATGCACCTTTTTGTTGTACTTCTGAGCATATGAACACAAATATGGCTCGCACGGACGGGTAACTGAACGCAAGCCAGCTTGTAGGCGATACAGAAAATAACTCCTTACCAAACAGACGGATTTTTAGTTTGGTTTGTCAGTTCAAGTGTAATATTTTGTTAATTCATCATTCGAAGCCTAGTGTTATGATTATAGGCTGTTTCCCAAGATATAAAGGAAGCATGACAGATGACCGTTGCATTGCATTCTCCCATATGGCTTCTATCACTGCTCAAATGAGGTTTACCGGCCAAATATAAATGCTTATTGAGTCGTGTATTCACGGCTAAGGACTCCATGTGCTTCTGCATATTGATATATATATATATATATATATATATATATATATATATATATATATATATATATATATATTAAAGAAAACATGTTTTGGTGTCTAGAATTATTAAAAATACAGTAATCTTTCAAAATTTAATTCTTAAGATAGTATTATAATACACTTAGTTGATTATTGTAAAATAGGATATAAAATAGTTATTGTTCTGTGTAGTCCTAAAACTGTTTTTATAAAATAAGTTTTTATCCCGCAATATTGGAGTAATATAGTAGTAATCATGCAATGCCACCAGTTTAAACGTTAAATATTCAAGTACTAGATATTTTTTTTCCATTTCAGGCCGAGATGTATTAATTCTCTTCATGTGTATAATGACCGCCCAAGTCTTAACAGAGACTACAAGCTCGGACCCAAAATATACCGTTATGGCGGCTGTGGAGGAAGTTTCTGCGGACCCAACTACTGCTGCTGCAATTTCCGCTAATGAGCAGATACAAATGTATGACAGTAGCATTCTTCATGGCAGATGTATTCGCAACGATGATGACGCTTGCTGTCATGAACTTCGAAAGTTTGGAATTCCTCAAACTCTGCACAAAAGAAAAATAAAATATTAGTTGTAAGTTTGTGTTCTCTGCTTGTTTGTGCATCTGTGATGCGAGGATTGTCGTTGGTATGAATGTTGTGAGGTTAAATGTCGATTTTGGACTTCCTTTAAAGAATACTTAGATCGAAAGGGGGGGGGGGGGGGGTCAATCCTGTTCAAAATTAGTTGGAAACCCTATAAAGGTTGTTGCAGATATCTAAGTTGGGGGGGGGGGGGGCGCGTTATCATCAGTCAGCTGAACATTGAAATTTGATGACCAGAATATCAAACTTCAATAACACCACTAAGTATATGGCCTTAACCTGACCAAGACTGTGAGGTTTAATCCTGAAATAATCTGAGTATCTAGGCGTTGTCAAAAACGTTATTCCGCTCTACACTTGTAGATACATGTCCCCTGGCTAATGAAATCTTTCCGGTTATAGATACTCGACTGGACGCTGTCCTCGGACTGTCGCATCTCCGCGGACTGACAGGTTTATTTCTCCAAGTTTCTCAAAGAAGCAACTGGAGCTGCCATTTTGCTTACAAACTTAAACCCGGATGTTACAGGCCGCATGTGGAAATTATGGGTATACCGCTGGTAATTATGGCTTTACCGTCAGGAATTATGTGTATACCGCTAGTAATTATGGGTATACCGCTACTAATTATGAGTAAACCGCTAGTAAGCATGGATATACCGCCAGTAATTATGGAAATACCGCTAGCAATTATGGGTATACCGCTAGTAAATATGGGTTTACCGCTAGAATTTATAGGTATACTGCTATTATTTATAGGTATCTCGCTAGTAGTTATGGGTATACCGGCAGTAATTTTGGGTATACCGCTAATAATTATAATATAAACTGATTAATTTTACATGGATTGTGCGAATAGTTATTATAACAAAACGCGCCACTTTCCATGGCTCAGATTTTGGCGTTTGGTAGACTGTATAGGTGGAGGAAACAGGAGAACCCGGAGAAAACCAGCGGCCGTGGACGGGCAACTACAACCCACTCCCAAAGCTACGCCGGGGATAGAACCCTGGTCGCCAGCGGAGAGAGAATACCACTAGTAGATATTGGTACACCACTGGTAATAATGAGTATACCGCTAGTAATAATGAGTATACCGCTAGTAAAAGTGGGTATACCGCTAGGTGTTATATGTATACCACTAGTAATTATAGGAATACCGCGAGTAATTATGTGTTACCACTAGTAGTCAGGGTATACCGCTTGTAATTATGGGTATACCGCTTGTAATTATTGGTATTCCGCTAGAAAGTATGGGTATACCACTAGTAATTATGAACATACCGCTAGTAGTTATAGTTATACCTTTGTTAATGATCGGTGTACTCCTAGTAATTATGGGTATACCACTAGTAGTTTTAGGTATTCCGCTAGTAATAATGGGTAAACCGCTAGTAATGATGATTATACCGCGAGTACATTTCGGAATACCGCCAGACATTATGGGTATACCGCCAGTAATTATGGGTATACCGCTACTAAGTATGGATATATGCTAGAAATGTCCGGTCACAATTAACATAACTCATAACAAGACATCTGACGAATAAAAAAGCATAACTATCTGTTTTCTTTGGCTTCCGTAAAGAAAGTCGTTCAAAATAAGGCAACAGACATACCATACTGCTCAGATGTTTCTACATCGCCATAAAATGTTGTCAACATAAATATTTGTTTCTTAATATCAGAAAATGGCGAGATACAATTTGTGTAAATGGTTTATTATCAAGGGTTTGATAAAAGTGACTTATTGGCACAATGTTCAACCAGACATGGGGTCTATTACAGTTCAAAATTTAACAAAAATTATTTTCATTACATCGGATCTTACAATTCAGGTTCAGCATATAATGTATTGAAGCATTTATTATACCATGTATTACTTACTACTACATAAAATATAGCGCTCAAAGATCATTCCTTACATATTGATACATGTAATTTATCCTCATATTATATAGTAAAAGTTCAATATTTATGGCAAGCTTTTCATCTTCACAGTAATTCCAATGATACTGCCACAAAGTTTCACAACTTTCTGAAATTACTGAGAAGGCAGGTTAAAATGCAACAACTTAAAACTTTTCCATGAGGAGACAAAATCAACCGAAACATTGATAAATGTACGCTCTTTGCGTAAATCCACTTGATTGAAAGGAGTGGCCGTAATAAGTAGATATTAAACGGTACGATTCTAATTATTTACTATACTGGTAGCATGCACGGCCAATATTCCTGAGGAATGTCCATCTTCCCTGCAATAATCTCTTCTATCATTTTCCATTCTTCAAATGTGAGAAATGCTCTCAGAATGCCAATATCCAAATTTCCTGTGTTAGAACCGGCATAGGATAAGAAATTCATCGTCAATTTAGGAATGTGGAGATATTAAAACATATCTATTCCACAAAACATATATAATATTATTTTAATCACTCTAATGATAAACTCAATATTAAACAATCTTGTACTAAAACATTATACAAAACAGGATCCAATCAACTGGTTTCAAAACATCAGTTATAAAATAAAAGAAAAATAATTCATGTACTTTATATTATTTTATTGTATAATCAAATAAATTAATATTGTGAAAAATAATTATAATTAAAGATGCTGATAGAAGGTCTGCAAATGGTACCATAAAATAGCAGACAAGTATTAAAGGAATTTTAAAAGAATATGTAAATAAGTTAACTAGATAATACATGTTCTAGTAATATGAGATTATACAAATGACTGTAGTACTGGTATGAGTTTATAACATTGTCAGCTGCAAAGGTCTAGAATGTCAAGGTCTAGGCTGCTTCCAATCTCGGCTGCAGATTGTCTGAGTTTGCCGATGCAACATTAATCTTTATAAAATGGAATGATTGATATTCTTATATGGTATGTTTGACACAAAAATGTATAACTTCATATACATTTGGGGAGTAAA
This sequence comes from Sipunculus nudus, assembly GCA_026874595.1. Classification (NCBI taxonomy): domain Eukaryota; kingdom Metazoa; phylum Annelida; class Sipuncula; order Golfingiida; family Sipunculidae; genus Sipunculus; species Sipunculus nudus. Next base: position 61,544,633 of record CM049312.1, read on the forward strand.
AGCACCATTATCTTATCATTAACATTTGGGGTCTGCTCTGTGTCTGGTTCAATATAATAATATTTTTCTTATGTGTGTCTGTATTATAAAATGCTACCTGCCTGGTGAAGACAAGTTTAGGTTCATTTCAGAATATGTATGGATACTCATGGTTTTGAGATATAATGTACATTTAAAAGTAATAATAAACAGTTTATCTCTTTACAGAAAATATGCCTCTGTTTATCCATGTTTTAGTAATCAAAAGTCAGATAGTCCTAGGTCGCCTATTCGGCTGAGACCTGCTCTGTCCGGTAGTATAATGTAATTAGCACTACCGGTGAGCAGAATAATAGCTGGCCCCTGCTTGTCCAAACAATAGGCTCATCCTAGGCAGTTACTGGATAAAAACTAAGTTTCTTCATCATTGTGGCCAAATAGGTCAAAGAAGAAATAGAAAGTAATATGTATTACTCCATTACTGTACCTTCTTTTTCTATTACTATTTCTATTACAGCTCATATATAAGTCTATTACTATTACTATAACATAAAAAAGCTGTAATAGGCTACTACTATTACGTATTATTATAACCCCTCGTGTAACCCCCAGCTCATATATAAGTCTATTACTATTACTATAACATAAAAAAGCTGTAATAGGCTACTACTATTACGTATTATTATAACCCCTCGTGTGTGTTCAACACATTACATCCAGGTTAACAGTGAGTACATATGTAAATAGGTAACGATGTTGCTGTTGAATATATCTCAAGAGATAACGTGAAGACTTATACTTTAACTGAGGCTTTGAATGACCCAGATGGTTTTATTCACTTGATATAAAAGCAGGTTGTGATGAAATTATAAATTATATCATTCCGACCGATTATAACAATCGCGTGCTATACGTGGACTTTAGTATCAAATATAAATCACTCCAGGTTTCTCACGAAACAGCATCGGGTCAACTTCGAAATTAACATATAAGCTCACCGACCTTGGTGTTTCAATTTGTGTTATAGTGAGATAAATTATGGGAGAGCGTTTCCACTGTCGTAGGTAATCATTGCAAATATACGATACTTATCTGTCTTATGTAAACATATCTTTCATGAAGTAGGCACTGCGGATCTAATCGGATAAAGAATCTTTATTCATGGTCACACAGTTTTCCTTATCTGTGGTATACCGTATGAGAAGATTATGGTAAAAGATGGAAGCGCAGAAGCTTAATCCAGTGGACTGGGCCCTTTTCGCTGTTTTGATAATCTTGTCGCTAAGTAATGGAGTAAACTTCTCCCTGACTGGAGGACGCCAGAAAACAACGAACGAATTTCTTTCAGCAAATCGAAAACTGAGTGTATTACCGACAGCGTTGTCCATGTACGTGTCAAGTACATCGTCGATTGCTTTTCTTGGGACGATTGCAGAAATTAACCTATACGGTGCACAGATTTATATTTCCCTATTAGGGTTCATCGGATCAATGGTTATTTGTTCGGTCATATGGGTGCCGTTGTTTTATAACCTAAAGCTGACCAGCGGTTACCAATACCTGAAACGTCGTTACGAATCCTACAATTTAACACTGGCCTGTGTGCTTCTAAGCATATTATATATGGCTCTTCACACCGGGTTGGCTTTGTATGCAGCTTCGACCGCTCTGGAAGCAGTGTCCGGTTTTCCCTGGTGGGCCGGCCTCATTATTGCCGGGGTTGTGATTACTACTTATACAGTATTGGGTGGTTTGAAAGCTGTTATATGGACAGACGCTTTGCAGGCTTGCATTATGCTTGGTTGTTTGCTGGCAGTGTTAATAATAGGGACCAACCGAGTAGGGGGAGTATCAAATGTGTTTGAGCATGCCGGAAACGGTGGGAGGCTGAACTTCTTTAACTTCAACTCGGACCCAACAGTACGTCTGTCGTTTTGGTCACTTGGGATCGGGGAGCTATTTTTTGACGTGGCTGGGTATGCGGTTTCACAGGCAAACATACAGCGGTATTGTGCCCTACCAACTCTCACAAAAGCACGTCTTTCTGTGCTTGCGAATATTCCTATTAACTTGCTGATGACAGCTGTGATGACATATCTTGGACTTGTAGTATATTCATACTTTGAAGGAATTGAATGCGATCCTTGGAGGTCAGGGATTATCTCCAACCCAAAGCAACTACTACCATATTTTGTCATGACAGTTCTGAACATTCCTTGAATCACCGGTTTGTTTCTTTCTGCTCTGTATTCGACTGCTCTCAGTACTGCCTCGTCCAATTTGAGTGACCAGTCGGCCCTCTGTTGGAAAGACATCATCGAACTTAGGATAGGAAAGCTGGCGGAACACAGAAAGGCAATGGTAGCAAAAGTATGCGTTTTTTTGTTCGGAGTCTTGGCCCTTGGCACAGGTATATTAGGAAACGTTCTTCCCGGACATATAATGGAAGTTGCGTTAAGGGCATTAGTAGCCGTCAATGGCCCTTTGCAAGGTATATTCACTTTAGCCCTTTTCTTTCCTTGTGCAAACGCTGCAGGGGCCATCACGGGGATTTTAGCGTCATTCGGCCTGGTATTATGGATAAACATTGGGTCTTACCTCACAAATCCACATCAAGCAATATTAGGCACAACTGTGACTAACTGTTCTATACCACCTGACACCACAATACTTCCTATTCCTACGAATCCTCCGGATTCCTACGAATATTCCCTCTTTACGGCATCTCTTTCAAGTGGATCACATCTGTTGGGACACTAACAAGCGTCATCATTGGACTTGTGGTATCCTATGCTCTCGGAGGAACACGTAGGTGGTTTGTGGATACAAGACTTCTGATTCCGATATCCAACTACTGCTGCTTCATCATGCCTAAGTCCGTGCGTCGCTTTCTTTGGTGTGGAGTTGACCACGACCAACCATCGATTGGGGAAATAAATCTAGACGAGGAGCAGGAGAAGGATCAGATTCTGAACAGGACCGCGTAAAGGGATCCCAGCAAGGTGCAGGTCTTCATCACAGACAGGATGGGAATGAAAATCTAGGTTTTCAGAGTATGTCTGTCGAATCAACCAAACTTTAAATTACAAAACTTTTAGATACAAGCATTTTTTTTAGTTTTTAGTTGGGGGACAGGTTAATTTAATAGCAATTTTATTGTTAAAGAGGCCTAATCACCCATAAAGCATGTTAAAGTAACACGAAAAATAATTTCTTCCCTTTAAATAAAATTTGTTCCTGCCAATATATTGCCCTGAAACCGTTTGCCTACTCTTGTTCACGAGAATTAAAAACAGTGGACCTCCGGCGATCACAGGTTTCAACATAAACAAAGCGCGTACCTCGCCCCGGCCACAACATCCGCCAATCCGGAGATTTACTTGGCCCAAAAATGTAATACATGTTCCAGCTGACTGAAACATTGCGTATTGCGATTAACAATTGGACTTCCGGTCACGCGCCCTTGTTATGGTAAACAGACACACGTGGACTGTATTTGCCAACACGCAGAGCCATAACAAGGTGTTAAACAGCCGTATGTGAGGTAATTAGACTGTGCTGGGATGGGCTTTGCTTGAAAACTGTTGTTAAAACCAAAACTGAACTGATAGTGTGAAAGAATAGACATAATTTTGCTCCTAATTATGTCCCTTTAATATCAGCCAACTTTATGTTGTACCAGATTATCCTAGTATTTAATGAAGCCGAGGAATGATTGTGTAATGTACACTATATGCAAATTGTTGTTCGTAAAAGGTAACCACATACTTTATCAAGGAATATAAACTTTCACATCTGCAGTGACCGTAATGCCGTATTTACTGATAAAAAACCCTGTGTTCATCACAATATTGCTAAAATATCACTCGAGAAAAATAAAATCTCGCAAACGGTAAGTGAGATTGCCAAGTACATGCGGCCACCGCATATTAAGTCTCTGTACGGCCCATGTAGAATAACTCATCCATATGAGCGCCAAGTAAATGTCTCTATTACCATAACTATAAAACTGCCCGGAATGGTGTCTTTTTTTTGCATGAATATATGGAGAGGCACTTGCTTCTCTTTAACAAGAAGACACGAAGCGCCCTCGTAGGGACAATAGTCTCAACAGATCCAACTGACAAACGCAACTCATTAAGGAATCTGGCTGCAGAAAATAGAGGAGGTATTTGGCACCATCAGACCCCGTATTTAATCAGATATTTAATCATAGTTGAAATAAAATAAGAATCCGCAGACATAAAGGCAAATAAGCGTGTCTTTTTAATATGATATCATCCGATTTCATTTTTTCTGGTCTTTCGGGCCTGTTAATTCTTGTAGCTTTTCTCTGCTGTCTTGGGAGTATATAACACATGCAGCCATGAAAAGCGCTTCTGGCTTATTCATTCTTGTATATGCTTGTTGCACATATATGACCAATTCTCATATACCCAGTAGTCAGCGGAAGAGGGTCTGATCGGGAATCGCACCCACAACCTTCCGACCTGATCGGCCTGTATGAAAGGCAAACTTTGGGTCCTACCCTACTAAACCTTACCAAGCCATATGCGAAATAGTTCTATGCCACCTAATACCACAATTTTCCATATTCCTTTGGATCCGCCGCTGGGACAATATTCCTTTATAACGGCATCACTTTCATATGGAAAACCTACATGTGTCCTATTTGTAGTCCTCACAAGTCCAGCGCCCTAATTTATATTTCTGTCAAATGGCTGGATCCTGATTTTATCTCCTTCCTTAAATGACTATGACAGTTCACCCCTTTGTTATAGTGCTTGGTCTTTTTTTCCTTGCGTTTCTATAAACCTTGTTTAACATATGTTGCTATCTAGGGTTCTAACAGTCTAGCTGTTTGCTGGTAGTAGTGTTTTGGTCCTTCTACCGAAAATCCTGTGGGAACAGTTAGACCTTCTGCCGGGGTATTCTTCCAATCAAGGATAGCAAGGTATGGACCAGTATGTTCAGCAAAGACCTCTCCATTAACCTCTCTACAGTATTAACTGCATTCTCTGCGTTTCCATTAGATTGGGGTATCTGGGCGAGCTTGTCAAATGTTGCACCACCATATTTTTGCACAATATCTTTAAATTATCTGCTGATGTATAATGGTCAAATATCATCAAACATGACATGTGGTATGCCATGCCTGGCTAGTCGGTCCACGTCATAGAAGTCTGAATAGTAATCAACAATAATTAGATAGTCTCAGTGGATGAACATGAAGAAATCACAACAAATCCCCCCGGATTATGAATTATCAATGGTTCCTTTTGTTGCTGACCTTGACACTGGCGGCATACAACACATTTCACTACATGGTCCCCCATGCCTCTACATGTAAAGCAATCTCTGACGCTATCCATTGATTCCAATATGACTAGGGTGTAGTCTTTCTCTGGTATTATGTTATATGGTACAACCACGCTTCATCTTTGAAAAATCAACAAGTTTAGTACTGATATCTGCTCTCTGAAAATGCAGTGTGTCTGTATATTGGTTAGTACTTTGTTCTTATAGACAAGTCATTCTTAATGGCTGAATTAGCGTGTTTAAATCAGCATCCTGTCCAGTTGCTTGCTGAATTCGCCTGAGTCGCTCCTCTGTGATTGGTACATAATGGAACATGTCTTTGTGCTCAGTTTCAATTTCAGCTTCTGACAAAATGTCAATGTTCACTATCTCTACTGGTTCTCTTACTTTAACAGTGTGCGACAGGTATACCCAGCAGGGCGCATCAGCTACTTGCATGTCAACTCCTTTCTTGTAGGTAACCTCCAATTATTATTCTGTTGTCTTTTTGGAGCCAAGTGTAGACTTTTCCTGCGGATAATTTCCAAAGGTTTATGGTCAGACTCAAACTTCACTTTTTGCCATAAGTGTTATTTACAAAGCTCTCCATTCCGAACAACACATCTAAAAGTTCCTTCTCAATTTGTACATAATTGCACTCGGTTGCTGTTAGTGATCGAGCAGCATATGCTATAGGGTGTCCTTCTTGGAGTAAACAACCTCCTAGGCCTCTCACTAGCATCACACTTTAGTGTTGTCACTTTATCTGGACCGAAATATTTCAGAACTGTCTCACCCTCTCATTCGGCTTCCTTACTACCACAAGAGCTGATATCAAATTTGTGGGTGTGTCCACAGGTATTATCATATCCTTCCCTGTCAGTCGCTATAACACATCCTTGAGTCTGACTGATTTCATTTTACCGGAAAGCAATGATAGGCATAGCATGGCATGCAAGTCAACTGATTCATATATATTAGTAGACACTATAGCAAGTTGACCCCATTTTCTGAAATAAGGTCGGAAGTGTGACCCAATTTTATTATAAAACTAGGTGAAGCAGCATATCAAACAAAATAACTTTATAACAGTGCTGTTGGTTTCACTAAATATATATGCAACTACAGAAAACTGAACAGTGTTTACATCACTGTTTATTATTTATTACCTTGTCTTTAAATCTCAAGGTCAAGTGACGGTAATCTTTCGGCATCATTTCTCCCTGGCAACAAAACTTTCAGCGTTTTCATCGGATTTATTTTCAAACTAGGTGGAAGGCTGATTCACCTTTGCTTGGTCTTGACCTTTAATTTTGGAATTTATAGGCACCGTTCCTTTTCGACCAATGATCTAATTTCACTAAATTGCTATCGTAGTCATATCTTATCATGCAAATCAGTTGTTCTTATATGTTCTTATTGCAATGCAGCCAGTTAACAATGCTTTCCTTAGAGTCTGTCTCTCTAAACCAGTTTAGAAATGATATTCGCTTAGCGCAATTTCAGCCCTCTGACATTAGAGGGTTTACGACCAGAGTACTGGCTATCAGAGTGCCTTTACATCCTTCAACTTTAAAACGCTTACGAGGATGCAAATATTTTCCTCATTTTTGTCAAATCTTCATGGCCTGCAAGTGTGCTGTTACTTGACATAAACAAGACCAATCGTTACCTTTTAGTATACTTTCTCACAACAATTAAGACGAGCAAGAAAAAAATCAGATTTAACTTATTATCATATTAGTAAATCCCTATGCATGTCTGGTGAATTTCCGACCTCATTAATACAAGGGTTACTGGTCAACAGCCAACTTGCACAGGATACTCGTTACTTTCCACTTGAATAATATCACCCAAAACAGGTGTTGACAGGTGGTGGAACAGACTGGCATTCGAAAATAAAGAAGAGGATGAAAACCCCAAAAGAGGTAACAACTTTTAAATGGCTGAGTTTAACATACACAGGTAATATATAACATATTAATAAATAAAGCATGCAGGATGATTAGACAGACACCTGAACGGGGTGATTTAGGGATCGGTTGAGGCGGCGCATGCATCACCAGCCTCTAGTTGTCGACTTTCACTCGAAGTTTCCCCTTTTTGTTGCCAAAGGGAAAAGTTTGCCCTTACCAAGTGACGGACCGGGTTGCCTTTGGTTCATCGTGGAAAAGTAGAGATTGTGTGGTTTTGATGGCGCACTCAACCTATCAGTCTTCAGGCACACAACGAATCAAAAGTCAGCGGTTTAAACAACAAGTATATTTTTAAAAAAATTGAAGATACAGAGTGAAAATCACCTTACATATCGGTTCCCAACCTGTAACGCTTCACTAAATAGACTTGTATCAACTAAAAATAACACTTGTAGCAACTAAATAATAACTTTAGTAAAAGCACAGTCTCAATCAGTGTCTAGGGCTCTTGGACAAGTGATTCTGGACCCCGACTAGCAGCACCTCACTGGACAACCGCTGGCAGCACCTCACTGGACATCATTTGACCCCACCCCACTGGCAACGCCGCGCTGGGCAGCGACACATTACTTGACAGCACCTCACTGGTCACTGGGCAGCGGCACCCAACTGGACAATGGGGCGGACGGCACTTCGTGTCTCGGCAGGCTCCACTCTGTATCTGACACCTAAATCATCATCTGCACGTCCTCAAATACCCTACTACCCTGGAGGTTTATTTATAATCATAAGACGAATAAAATGAATCGCCTGCTTTTCCTTCTGTGCCCATCTATATGCATAAGCACGCTGAATATTAAATAGGCTGGGATCAAAACACGGCCATTCTAAAGCGATCGCTTTTAACAAAAGGCCTAACTAAATCCCCAGAGCGATTTAACAAAGGCCTGCAGTGCGGTGAGTGCACTCACCAAATTGTCATTGAAAGTGGCTATTGTTTAAGCAAACAATGCTCCGACTGGTGCGTCAATTCTCGCTCAACAATTACAAATGTATAGCTAATTGGCTACAGATAACCCGAGAAATGAAAATAAATCAAACTGACACGACCGATTTCGTGACACCGACCTAAACATAAATAATTCAAGATAATACACGCTTACCACCTTTCAACAGGGTCTGATTACATCATTCCCTCCATCTGAAAGTTATCTTATTCCATTCCATTCAACACTCTGCCCCAGGTGACCGAAAGTTCCGCTTATGCAAGTAGATTTATACATATCTCTGGAATGCATACACCGAGAAGAACCGGTGCGACAAGCAAAATCCAACTATTTTCCACTATTCAGCTTATGTATTTAGGTAAGAAAAGGAGAAGCTCCCTTCAAATATGCCGCCTGTAAATCCCGCACCCTGCATTGATCACGCTATATTTTCTTTTTAAATATTTGTGAGTAGGACATACGATACGCTAAAGCCTCATTCCCACATAAGCACGGATGAACATGGCAGTTCCGGAAAGTGCCGGATCCCGCCGGATCAAGATTCGGGTTGATCCGTGCTCATTTTGGGGTTTTTGAGTATCGATGGTCGTACAGAGACACGGCAGCTACACGGACGAACCCGGGCAAACACGGATGACCAAGGGCTGGACAGTCACGGCAGAGCGACGGACCATCACGGCAGAGGCATGGACAGCCTCGGATGAACACGGATCATCCCAGACTGTCAAGGACTCACACGGACAAGCAATGCATAGCTACGGCTGTCACTGGACCCTACACGGCGGCTACACCGTACCCCGGATAACGCCATCTCCCCGGAACGTCACGGACGAACACGGCAGTTTTGACCTTCCTTGATGTTCCAGGACCAACAGGGATCGCCGCGTACCATCACGGCGGCTACCCGGTTCACATGCCGGATCGTGCCGGATGTGATCCGTGTTGATCCGGCACCTATATGGGACTGGGGCTTTAAGGATATGCTAACATTTTATTTTGTGAAACGTTTCAGAATATTTACATCATTATACTTAATGACAAAATCTGTTGAGGTACCTTATACAATATGTGTTGTACTTTTAGAATTTAGTTGCTGTTGTGATATAATCTGCCCAATATTCCCTCGGATTATCGACACAAGGTAGGGCACATATACACACATACACAGGGATGGATCCTGGATTTTGGAAAGGGGGAGGTCCATCCCAACTAAGACTTTAAAAAAAACCTTAAAAGTCTCCTCTGGTCAAGAAAGAAAGGGTCCAGGTGCAGATATCGGTTTAATGATTAATTTCAACCCCTGTGGTTTCAACCCCTGATGGCAAGGGGGCGCTTACACGGTTCACTGGGTTTCGCCAGGTGGCCACCAGGCACTTGTCTAAGGGCGCATTTTAGTTGTGACTGTCACAGGGAACGCACGCTTCTTATTTTTTGCACGTTATGTCCAGGAGTTTTACAGCAATTTATAATATTTACGGGTGTACTTCAAGATGAGTAACAAAGAGAGTATAAGCCCGGTAAAAGAGGTAAATAACGGTTCACCAGACGAGGATACAAATTCATTCGAAATCGCAGAATGGGCCAGCTTACGTGGCTTGAATAAAAAGACTACGGCCATCTTGCGAAAAGAGGACCTCACTACTGTGCACACTCTCGACTTATTCGGAGAAGTTGATGTTTCCGACCTTGCTCTAACCCTAGGACAGCGCAAATTGTTGCTAGCGGCAAATGAAGACTTGAAATCCGGTGACTCGAGGCAACCTTCGAAACCGACCATTGACAAGGAGCCACAGGTGCCTAATAATGATATTAGGCGGTAAGTGGAACAACTTCATTCCACAGGTAAGACTTGTGATGAACTTTTAACCCCCTGAAGTTTTGAAAAAGCACAGGAAATACCTACTTAACAAGTGGAATCAATGTTGCATAGGAGTAGTGAGATAATTGACCCATTAGACCCTCGTTTAGTGCTCACAATCAAAGCTACAAAAAGAAAGGACTTATATATAACACAATTCTTATCTGAGTGTACAAAAAAAGCGTTGCCGGGCTCGGAGAAAGAGGGTTGTCACGAATGAGGATAGTTATCTTGTAGTCAGAGGGGACGATGATAACCGTTACAGTGGTATATATAAAGAGAAGTGGTCAGCAGCTAATCGTAGACTGTCTATCCTTATTCATAGTGGAGAACTGGCGATAGATGAAATTGACTATTATCTCGCATATACTACTTAGGTGTATGGATTTGCCTCACGATATAGCTGGGAAAACTTACTTGATTTTGATTATCAGTATAAGGAGCGCCTGGCAGAGAACGGCTTTAAATGGGGCACTCTGACTGCGAATATGGAACTTCATCTTCTTGGTAGCAACAGCCGGCCAACCACGCAGCGCAGGTCAGGTAACGGCAACATGAGAGGTGGCGAACACAAAAGGTCAGTAACAGAATGTAAACTTTTTAAAGTTCGCAAAGGCAAGTGTTCTTTCGGTGATATATGTAAATATCGTCACCTATTCGATAGCAGTAAGCCTAACCAGCAACAAGCGCACTTTCAACCAAAAAACGATACGTTAACTCAGAGGGATTACTTTGATTATAACCAAATGATGATCCGGGTTGGGAAGATATCGTGAATTGGATAGCGAACGGATTTCGAATTACTGATGAAACAATAGACCATTCTTCGCCGGTAACGATTGAAAATATTAAATCTGCTACTCCACCTAATGTTAAAGAGCATGTTGAAGCTCAGATTCAGGAAGAATTAGCCAATAGTCATCTTAGCATCGGTTCAGAACCGCCGACTATCATCTCTGCCCTGGGCGCAGTGCCTAAGAAGGATAAGTATGCTTCCTTATCCGGCAATAATAATAAACAGATACGTATTATACATGACTGTAGTCGCCCGGCGGGAGAAGCATTAAATGGTTATGCTTTCAAGGATATATTTAAATATCAGTCAGTCCAGGATGCTATTGACTTAATTAATCCGAATAGCTATATGGCTAAGGTGGATTTGTCAAACGCATATACAGTAGTTAAAATTCATCCCTGCGAATACCAAGCTACTAGTATAAATGGCATTTACAGGTACTATATAGTAAACCTGTTTTTCTCGTTGATCGTCGGCATCCGTTTGGCGCTCGGAAATCTCCGTTCATTTTTAATACATTATCCAAGGCTGTCCGGCGTATCATGGAAGCCAGAGGTTTCGAGAATATTGTATCGTATCTGAATGACCTTATCTGCGTGGAAAAATCATATGAGGCATGCAAAGAAACAATATGTGTATTAATGTATATTTTGCGTCAGCTGTGATTAAGAATTAACAATAAGAAAGTTGAAGGGACCGTACAGTTAATGACTTTTCTTGGTATTCAGCTTAACAGCTGTAATATGACAATTTCACTTCCTAATTAAAAAATTAAAGAACTACAAGAGACACTCTTTTGGTTCAATATTAAACAAAAGGTTACTAAGTAAGACTTGATGCGCCTAGCCGGACAACTGAACTAGGCAGCAACATGTGTATACGCTGGCCGTTTCCATTTGCAAGAATTTGAATAAAATTTGTACTTTAAATAAACCATGGCATAAGAAAAAAGATTTTGCATGATGGCTAAGTTTCATGGAGTATTTTAACGGCAGATCCTATTATGGTGGATAACTGCCCAGCTGCGCCGGTATGTATTGACGCATGTACGGAGGCTGCCGGAGCGTACTCCAGGGGCGAATGTCTCTAGACCCGCTGGGCTGAGGCTATGCCAAATGCTATCGATTAGTGTATGAATCATAAAGAAGTCCTTGCGCTGGAACCGGCAGTGGTGCAGTGGGCTCCTTTCTGGACAAACAAAAAGGCATTTGTACATAGTGATAATATGGCAGCAGTTCCTATGATTAACAAAGGTCTTTGCAAAAACGCTATAGTCTTGGAATCCCTCTGGAAAAGTTTCTGGTATTCGGCAGTTCATTATTTTTCGGCTGCACGCTGTTTATTATCCAGGAGTGTACACCAGGATTGCTGATACCGTATCGAGAATGCACGAACCTTCTGCCTACGCACGTTTACACAAGATATTGTCGGAGACTGTAATTATTTAATATTGTGTTTTCAGATAGCCCTTGAACAGACGTTAGATGGTGAAGTTCTCAACTTCCTGCAACAAACCTGTGCTCCATCGACACAAAGTTTTATAGGACTCACGGACGCACGTACCTTAACTTTTGTACGGCGATGGGGTACTCCCCAGTACTAGCCACTACCGATGTTTTATGTAGATATGCAGTGATGTTGGGTAGAACCCTGAAGTACGGTACAGTTCGTCAATACATGAATATCATTACCGCTTTACATCTGGAATGGAACATGCCTAATCTAATGAGTAATGACTTCAAGCTAAAGAGTTTGCTGAAAGGGATGCGACGTAGCCTAGGTTATACCCTTCACAGAAAGTTGGTGCTTCACAGTCTGGTCCTGCGTTCTCGCCAACCGGACAAAGCGCTGCTCTCCAGCCTTTGTCTCCAGCATACTTCGTAGAGAGGATTCGGTAGATTTTGTCAGCTCTCGGGTATGATGCTGGTTTTTATGCGGCTGACAGCTTAAGACGTGGAGGAAGTTCTTGGGCTTATTCTGTAGTCGTGCCAGTGGATACTATTAGGATGATCGGCGATTGGAAGTCACAACCATACCTTGACCTCTTATGTGCAATTCGGTCAATGGCAAACAACCTATAATGCTATAATATACAATTTGGTGGAATTGGCCGGAAAATGTAACATTTGTGTCACATTTTAGTAGTGTGAAGCGCGATATATTTTAATTGCACTGCATTATTTTATTATTTTTTGTGTACTTGTGTACTTGCTCACTATGACGACGCGCATTTTACATTGTGAACTTTTTACACAGTAAAGTTCTACATTACCCCCACACCTTTGAGTTTGTTGACTGGATAAATCTAATATATATATATATATATATATATATATATATATATATATATATATATATAACTAAATAACGACCACCAACGAGACCTCGATAAAGTGGTCTAAGCGAGTTTTGATAAAAAGTTTTCAGTTTTCTACGGAAAATACTCCGGTCCTGATAACGATAACGATCAATTGTCTGTGAGGAAAGAAACCGGGAACAGATGACTGGGGGGTGAGATGTAACCAAGACGCAGACCCAGGATTTTTTTCCCGGGGGGGGGGGTCAAAACTAGTCAAGGTCAAAAAATGGCCGTAGACGGCTTCTCTGCGCAAAACTGAAGAGATTTAATGTTGAAGATTTTTTTTATTAAAGAGAAATTCGATAATTAAAAAAAAAACCCCATAGAAATCAGAATAAAAGAATAATGCTAAAGCTGTTTTATAATTAATTTGATGTTTCAGTGAAAGCATTAACATCTGTTCACCCTCTCTTTGCCTACACAGATAATACTTTAGTTACACAAATTGTATATTGAATCTAAGCGAGTTTCGATAAAAAGATAATTTTTTGAATGGGGACATATATATATATATATATATATATATATATATATATATATATATATTTATATGTAAACAAGATTTCACAATACGACCGTGTAAAATAGTATAACTTTGCTCAACACAGTTTCGTTCTCTTCAAATCATCCTGTTTAATACTACGTACTGCACTTAAATCGTTTATTATTTATGAAGATCTGTGCATATTAGATCGCCTGCAGCTGTCACGTCCTGTTTTAAAAACTCTTCAGCATATAATGTATTATTTCAGTTGTCTATGGAAAATACTCCGGTCCTGATAACGATGCGCAGAGTAAGGTATCCTGTCCTGAAAACGCCCTGAAGTGTCAATGCTGGCCTCCTGTTTGGTGCGACGGGAGTTATTATGACGGGGATACTTGTTTCGCTGTAAACGTTTCAAAAACATTTGGTGTTCAGGTAAAATATACTACAGGATCCGTATAGTCTAGAAAGTAAACTCCTTTTATCAAGAGGTTGGGAAAAAAATATTCTCACCTAAGGTTTCTCACCTGAGATAGATTCATTCATGGTGTCCTAGTAGAGACATAGTCACAAAATGAATGGGCAACCTAATGTCAGTTGGAAGTGACAACTTAAATGTGTTTCTGTGTCACTTAGTTATGGAAGTTTGCTCATTTAAATATTTCATCCCTATTGATGGTGGCCATCTTGGATTTGGGGTGAAAATAACACATCACAAATAAATCTATTTCAAATAAGAAAAAAATGATAACATTTTTGTCCAACCTAAGTGGTTCATTGACTATACTATAGTAGGTTAGGGTTCAGGGGTCGCCTAATCATAATATCTTCGTAAAAACCAAAGGATCAATTGGGTAGTATTCTTAGAATTTAGTAACTTTGTGACTCAAAGTGAGTCATCTACAAACAACCACTCCATTCCTGGTTATTAGGGCCAGCCTGTGTTAGCACATGACCAGGTGAACCCATGTAACTGTGAATACAGATGCATAAACGGAACCAGAGTCCCTCATTTCTAATATTCATATATTTTATATTTATTACTTTATTTATTATATATATTCCATCAGTCCTAACCATAACAACCCGACTCAGTAGGCAATCGGATAATTGGGCTGGTAAGCCTACTCGAGTCGTGATCCAAGTTATATCGAGGAATGTATCGCAGTGTACTTTCATCATATTGTGGTAAACGACCTATAATCTTAATATTATGCTAAGAATAATGAATTTACACAATAGTATACATGTGAGCTCACAACCAAAACTGAAACACCGTCTCCATGGACATGGGTAATTCCCTGTATCGCCTGCAAGCTGCCTGCGTCCTGTGATCCGTACGAGCCATGCTTGTGTTCATGCGGTCATATATTCAACAAACATGCCGAGGGGTTTACTTATGTGCTGGGTTAAAACGGAACTTTTCTCGCTGATGTTTGGTATTATTAGAAAGTACACAAAAATGCTCACGACTGGTCTGGTTTATGTTGATTGACAGTGTACCTGTAGGCCATGAAGCGCTGTCAGAAATTACATAAATATTTGCATCTTCATAAGGCCTTTCAAAGCGTCCTTCAGAGGGTCGATATGACGCTACATCAGTCCCTATATTGATGTCTCTGTTTTGTATTAATGTGGAACTACAAACACACACATATCAGTTAGTACCACCACAACCATGATTATAATAAAGGTAAATTATTATGTCATCAGGCAAAAATGAAATACATGCGATAAAACCGAGTCCAACAGACGTTACAGAGATTACCAGCCAGCGTCCAAATTTTACATGTCTTTCTGGCAGCAAACTGGTCAAGTGTACGCTCCATGACAGGTACACAATATTGGTTTACTTCATCCAATGTCTCGAATATTAAGCTACATATTTAACACACAACATTGCGGTCGTCCTTGTGTTAAAAAATGCTATGCAGCCATTCCACGAAAATACCATTGAAACGTTACGAGAAATTATTTTGAGTAACACCAGGTAACTTTTACGCTCCTCACGCAAAGGTTTGCCCTGTAATTAGACCGAGCTCGAGGATCGTGTTGCATATTTAAAATCTAGAGCTAGATGCACAATGCGATACTACGCTCTAATTGGTCCGATTACCGTTCTTTGCTCTGTGTCCACCCAGATGGTGTGACACAGAGAGCCTTGCTATACAAAACAGCAATTAAAACAAATGGAGATCTGTGACGACTGCATTGTATACCCGCTCCGTAAGCAGCCTGGTAACTTTGGGATAAAGCGGGGTTTTAGGATTTTATAAAAGAAAATTGTTTCTAAAGGTCTGTTGTTCATGACATTTGACACAAGACAGTTGCAACGATTTTAGTTATACCCTTTCACACATACACAAACACACACACACAACAACGTTTTCTAAACGAATTGGCCAAATTTGTTTGAATCCGTGTTTTGCGTTCATACGGGCATCTATAACCATATTGCAGAAGGTTTAAATTTCACATGTGGAAAAATTAACAACATGCGGACACAAGCATTTTAGCTTGCATTGCCACATAGTTGCCGATTGAAAACTATGTCCAAACCGTACGTTCTAGAACGTTCACACGACATTTTAGCAAAATGGATAAAGCGATTCGCAATCAAGACGGTTTGAAATCACCTAAACTGGATTTGCATTTGTCGTGTGAATCAGCGCCATAGGGAAGAAAATAGGTAACTAATGTAATTAGTTTTGTGTATCCACATTTTATGCTTCGGTACTTAGCAAATTAACACGGCCAAATATAAAGTCAGAGGTCAAATACTACCACAAAGTTAAAACTTGATCCGACCCTTAGAATGGGTGTTCTATTATGAGTTGCATCATGACTCACAGACCCGTATCAGTTATTTTAGAAGGATGGAGTGTCATGTTGTCATGGCTACCCCCATATCTGCTCAAAAGTATACTTTCTTATGAAATTTGGCTGCAATGTCTCTTCTGCCTAAACACGTATTTTCAATATATTATGTTTTTTTTTTAATATATTCTATTTTCGGCATTTTGAAAATGACAATGATGAAAATATGATCCGGATTGGCCGGCCCACAAACATCAGAAAAGAAGTGGAAAATGCTCAGAAGCCTACCTCTAGCCCTGTTACAATGCAACGTTTGAAGCGAAGAAGTTTGGTCTTTTTACTTTTTTTCCAACTTACCATTGAGACTTCCTGAACTCTCAATACAGGAGTCCCGGAAAATTCTATCTCTTAAATGTAAGAGTAGATTATGAATGAAGTCTCAGGTCTATATTTTTGTAGGAATTCTAAACATTTTGAGTTGTTTAAACAAATGATTATATCCCAAAGTTCCAGGCATCCAAGCACCAGTTCCTCATCATCTCAACTTAGTCGCGCCTCAGTGAAAATTTTTGTATTTCAAAGAGTGTTTTCATGTTTCACTCTGCTGGTTGAACCCAGAGAGAGAATCTTGCTGTACAAGGCAGCGATTACACAAAACGAGATCTGGGACGACTGCTGTGTATAAATGCTGCTTAAGGAGTGTAATTCAACTAGGTCTTGTAGCGGTTTTCGGCTGAAGCTATGAACACACTCTTAGCAATACAACCGTTTTTACTGAGGCGCGACTAAGGTGAGATGATGAGGAGGCAAGTGGGTTCTAGATTCTTTTTTGAAAGATTGGTAGGCGGAATAAAAGAAGTACATCGGCCATGGGTGGACTAGAACCACCATAATTTAGGTCAACAGTCAAAACAGCCTATGTTAAACACAGAACTGTACGTCTGTCCAAATTCCAGATTCTAAAGGCTCGATCTAGATCCAGATTCTATTTATGCAAATCAGTCCCCAATTTAAAATATTTCTTCTTTGGCCAATGACCATCAATCCGCAAAATATCACCGAAATGCGTTGTGAACTTTTAAAGATATGGCCAAGACACACTTACTCGGCAAATCATATGACCCCTGCCACCACCAGGTCGCTTCTACTCGAAACGAATCTCTTCATGGTGGGCACTATGGAACGGCTAGGACTACTTGTCTCAACTACCAAACTTTAAAATGAAAGTTTGTTACATTAAAAAAAACGTTTTTTTGGTTGTATTTCACAATCGTATGCTTACAAAATATTACTTGAATATTAGTTGACTGATATTATGAATTATAATAAAGGTTGCATGTTCAAGGATTGTTGTTATAAACTATATCAGATCTTTTAAATTATGATTCATATAATGATTTAAAAAAAAATATAAGAAATTTCCACTCAGTCGATGTTTCCTTGAATCCCAGCGCAATTGTTCAGATTTTGCACACATATAATTTGATAAATTAATTCATATAAAACGGTAGTACTCTGTGAACATTTTCTGTGTGGCGAGATTACGAAAACGGAATCCTCCGAAACCCTGAAAACATGAAAATGGCGAAATGTTAACCTCGCGATTATGAGGCCAACAACAATATTTTTACTAAATGTATTTACACACTCTGCACCATTTTGTGTGGATTAAACGCATCCTGTCATAAATTGCTGGTAACCACTCCATGCAATGGCCTTCCCAAATGAATCCCTTATTGAGGTTTTCCTTAAATACATTAATCACTCCGTCCCAGTGAGAGGTCGAGCCATCACCATCTCAGTCCGAGTGAAAGTCCCGAGTCCAGACCACCGAGTCCAGGTCTAAGTCCTTGTGATTCGAGCCTATGTCCACCTTCTTCGAGTCTGGGTCATGTGAAACCAGAGTCCAATGTCCAGAGTTCGAGCAAAATTTAAATATCCTTGAAAAGCAATTAAAAATGGAAATTTCAGGGTATCATGAACATTTTTAAGTTATAGTCACACATGCTTTTATTATAATGGTTAATTACATGTATAGCTCCCAATTCTATATAAAGTGTCATTATATGGGGTATTCTGTTAGTAGTTTGTACATTAATTAATAGTATGTGACAGCTAAAGTGTATTTTTCTATTGGACTTGAAATGGTCTCAGCCTGATTTCTCGAGTCCTTGCCTCCGAGTCCGATTTCCAGACCGAGTTCAGTTCCTTCGAGTCGGAGTCCAATCTCTAAAACAAGTGCACTAGAGTCCGGAATCCAGTCTTACATCAATGCACTGTCCATCTGAATGCTGGGCTTAGATTTTACTTCACAAAGGACGCCTGTTTCAGATTCACATGCCAAGTCCGTCCATTGGTATCCATACCCCCTTTTAAGTCCCAAACACGCTTCGTCTCCCTTGTTGCCAGGTTCGCCTGGGTGCCAGTTAGTGTAGCTTAATGACTCTCTCTGAGGTGTCATCCAAATCCAAGAATACGGGGACAGCTCACTCAGGACTCTCGACCCATATCCAGATGTCCACACAAATTCTGAACAAAATTTACATTACATGGAACATACAGAATAGCTAAAGCGAGCAATAAAAACACGCTCACATATTGTATGACGCCAATCGAACAGAAAATCTAAGATAACATAGATCATATTTCCATGATTTCTTTTAAATAAATTTATTACAAAACTCATACAATACACATTACATACAATTTTTTACACGGTCCCATCAAATACAATGTATACAATTCATTAAATATTCTTAATGGTTCAATTTCGCGAGGACCTCAGTCTTACAATGCACTTTGTCAACAGGGAGAAGCAGCAAAATGTATTTGTCAGAGGTCTGTAAAATTTAAATTAAATAAAACCAGATCAAAAGCATCACTTTTTTAAGCGACGAGGATTCCATGTTTACCTGTGGTTTTTATATCACGGAGCAATGTTTCGATCTCCTTCTGTTCAACTGCGGTTTTTATAGTTGCGGGATGGCTGGAATAGCTTTGACAGAGTAAGCCTGCATCATTCCACGACAGACGAACATGAAAGTACTTGTAGCAGGTTAGAACTCTATCTCCATGCTCTGTTTGATTTTCCAGTTGATAGTGTGCACTGAATCCTGGTGGGCAGGCTAGTGTGGAGAAAGGTAAAGAAAAACACTTATTGCTTAATCAATATCTTTTAGGATTATGTATATATACCTTTAAAAAACTCATTTAATGCTGTATTAGAACATTTCATTCGCTTTTTTTAAAAATTGAAACAGTCCGTGAACCAGTTTTTGCTGTTGCCGGACAGAATCGTACGGTGCAACGCCCATAAAATGCTGCATTAGAACATTTCATTCCCTTTTAATGCTTTATGAAATAACATTTTGTGTAATCATGAATTATTTTTATATAAACATACGAATCAAAATAACCCCAATATAGGGGCAATATTGAAAGATTTGATTGGTGTATTATGATTTGGAAATTACCCTACTACTAACGATAGGTTTTTCTCGGATAAATGTCTTATTTCTGTATGTTCTTTTTTGGATAAGAAATATTACTTTTTTTTATTAGTTTTTCTTATATATAGTTCTCGTAATTTTGCTTTTCGTTTGACAGAAAATAAAGTTTGGCTCTTTAATCTTAATATCGGAAAAAAAACGAATTTTCGGGGAAAATAATACGGATATTCTAGGTTGTACTGTATTTATAAGTAACCATAAGAAATACAAGAACCTAAGAGCTTGGGAACAGTTTGTATTAACACAGAGGTAATACTTTTACTTAAACACTTGTCTGTGAGGAAAGAAACCGGGAACAGATGATTAAGATGGGTAAGATAATACCAAGGCGCGGACCAAAAACTCGTCAAGGCACACGAGAAAGCCGTAGACGGCTTCATTGCGCAAAACTGAAGAGATTTAATGTTGAAGATTTTTTTTATTAAAGAGAATTTCAATAATTTTTTTTATAATATAAAAAATCAGAATAATAGAAAAATGCGAAAGCTGTTTTTTTTTAATTCGATGTTTCAGTGAAAGAATCAATATCTGTTCATTCTCTCTTTGCCTCTACAGATAATACTATAGTTACATAAATTGTATATTGAATACTGCAACGTAGATGAGTAAAGAAGGGTCACCTGAAACGTAAAATATTCAATTCTTCCATGGAAGGGGCCACTTTAAGGTTTGATAAAACATCAGATTGTTGTAAACAGTAAACAGTGTCTCATTGATATAATCTTAACAGGTGTAAATAAAAAATCGTTTGAAACAAAAAAGTTTGGTATTCCTTTAGATGTGAGTCTGCTACTTGCAAGTGAATCTTGCAGGCAGACAGGTGTAATGTGCTGGTGGCCCTGCTTTGTTGTTTGGTGTCAGCAAAACACACACATGTTCCTCCACGTGACTGTCAGTGCAGACTGGATATATCTGCTTTTCACATAAAGCCCTACACTGCTTGTTAGAGATACCTCTTTGGTGCACACGTTTCGGCGGAGTATCTGAAATGAGGCCACACCGTAATTACTAAATACTGGAACGAACAGTAACAGAGATGTCCGATGGTAGTAACAGAATTGTCTAATGGACAGTAACAGAGCTGTCTTATGGATATTAACAGAGCTGTCTTATGGACAGTAACAGAGCTGCCTAATGGATATTAACAACGCTGTCTTTGGAACAGTAACAGAGATGTCTAATGGGTATTAACGGAGCTGTCTAATGGATATCAACAGAGCTGTCTGATGTATATTAACAGAGCTGTCTTATGGAGAGTAACAAAGATGTCTAGACGACAGTAACAGAGCTGTCTTTCGGATATTAACAGAGCTGTCTTATGGACTGTAACAAAGCTGTCCAATGGATAATAACAGAGCTGTCTTATGGAGAGTTACAGAGATGTCTAATGAATGCTAGCAGATGTCTATGACGGACAATACAACAGAGCGCTAGAGCTCGTCTTATTGGCAATAATAGAGCTCTCGTATGGACAGTAGGAGTTACAGAGTCGTCTTATGGAGAGTAACAGTTATATATAATGGGTAGTAACACATATCTAATGGACAATATCAAAGCTGTCTTATGAACAGTATCAGTTATATCTAATGGACAACAATAAGGCTGCTAAATGGAGATAGACAATTTATCTAATGGATAATAACAAAGTTGTCTTATGGACAGTAACAGTAACTTCTAATGAGCAGTAACAGAGTTGTCTTATTAACAGTAACAATAACATCTAATTGACAATAACAGAGCTGCATAATTGGCAGAAACAGCTTATCTAATGGACAGTGACAGAATTGTCTTATGGAGAGTAACAATTATTTCTAATGAGCAGTAACAGAGTTGTCCTATTCATAGTAACAGTAATATATCTGATGGACAATAACAGGGCTGTCTAATGAACAGAAACAGTTTATCTATAGACAGCAACAGTGTTGTCTCATGATCAGTTACATTCATTTCCAATGGACAGTAACAGTTATATCTAATAGAGAATAACAGAGCTGTCTAATAGACAGAAACAGTTTATCTATGGACAGTTACAGAGTTGTCTTATGGAATGTAACAGTCATTTCCAATGGGTAGTGACAGAGTTGACTCATGGACAGTAACAGTTATATCTAATCTACAATAACATATAATCGTTTAATTGAAAGAAACAGTTTATCTAATGGACGGTAACGGAGATTTTTTACGGTGAGTAACAGTTATGTCTAATCGGTAGTAACAGAGCTGTCTTATTGGCAGTAATAAAACATGAGCAACAATGTCTTTGTCAACTGTCTCACAATAAAGAAAATACATCAGTGGCGTCAATTTATCTTCAAGGGCGTGTGTGTGTGGGGGGGGGGGGGGGGAGGGGCTGTCTCGAGGGCTTTTAATAGTAATCAAACACTCTTTTATAAACATACACTATAAACATACATATATGTATTTAGGAATCAAAACTTGTCAGACATTTTTACTACAATGTGCACTACGTTAGTGTATTTATCAGGTTAGACTGTCTTGTGAGGGAAATGGTATAGTCCCACACCATCGAGAACTCTACTTGGATGAAACCAGCCGGTTAATATATATATATATATATATATATATATATATATATTCAATAATTAAAACAAGGTTGAAAATATAAGGTATTATGTTTAATTATGTTAATCCAAAACAGGTTTAGACATACTATATTTGATAGTAAACTCAGAAATGAAACCAAAATCTATAAAAATATTATATATATTTTATTTGTAATATATAAATATTTTGCCTGTGAATAGCAGGTGGGGATATTAACATTGACAATTCCTGTTTGCTCAAAAGTGTGTATGTGGGGGGATATATACCACCCCCCCCCCGTTTTAAAGCCCCTAAAGTTCCTAGATTTAAAATAAAAACCATAAAAAGCCTATGATGGCCTGAATGGCTAGAGCCATTTTTCGCCTGTGAAGTACATTGCAATTTATGATCATACAAATATATAATCATATTTGGCTGTTTAAATAGTAATATTTAATACTTGGTAAGTATTGTTATGGGTCAATACAATAAGCTTTATTTATCAATGGAAGTCTGGAAGAAGAATGCCTGAAGTATACATGTGGGTTCGTAAAGGTTAGTTCAAACATGCGCCAAAAATACAATGTTTTGAAGCTTAACACTTATAAGCTCTTTTATATGATATACAAAAGTTAGACCTGCACCAGGTCAATGAATAATTTAGTTAACTGTTAGTTTTTTAATGTTGAAATACGTTTATTAATGTTAAATGACATTTTACTTTTCATGTAGTGGCTTTTTCTGTTGGGTGCAAATAGTTCACTCTCTTTTACCTCGGGCTCCACTATCACTAAGGGGTAAGGACTACATGAGAACCCTGTAATGGAGCACACAGATGCCAACAATAGTGATAAACGTATATTACTGGAACTGGCCAAAGAGAAATAGAGCAGGTGGACATTGGGTTATCAGAGAAACAGTGCAGGGTTTGCTTTTAGTTAGGGAATATTCATGTAATGTCAGAATCTGACTAAATTATAGGGGCCTTCACAGTTATGTCTAATCGGTAGTAACAGAGCTGTCTTATAGGCAGTAATAAAACATGAGCAACAATGTCTTTGTCAACTGTCTCACAATAAAGAAAATACATCAGATGCGTCAATTTATCTTCAAGGGCGTGTGTGTGTGTGGGGGGGGGGGGGGGCTGTCTCGAGGGCTTTTAATAATAATCAAACACTCTTTTATAAACATACATAGATACATTTAAGAATCAAAACTTGTCAGACATTTTTACTACAACGTGCACTACGTTAGTGTATTTATCAGGTAAGACTGTCTTGTGAGGGAAATGGTATAGTCCCACACCATCGAGAACTCTACTTGGATGAAACCAGCCGGTTAATATATATATATATATATATATATATATATATATATATATATATATATATATATATATATATTATATTTTATTTCATATATAATACAATAATTAAAACAAAGTTGAAAATATAAGGTATTATGTTTAATTATGTTAATCCAAAACAGGTTTAGACATACTATATTTGATAGTAAACTCAGAAATGAAACAAAAGTCAATAATAAACAATAATTTAGTTAACTGTTAGTTTTTTAATGTTGAAATACGTTTATTAATGTTAAATGACATTTTACTTTTCATGTAGTGGCTTTTTCTGTGGGGTGCAAATAGTTCACTCTCTTTTACCTCGGGCTCCACTATCACTAAGGGGAAAGGACTACATGAGAACCCTGTAATGGAGCACACAGATGCCAGCAATAGTGATAAACGTATATTACTGGAACTGGCCAAAGAGAAATAGAGCAGGTGGACATTGGGTTATCAGAGAAACAGTGCAGGGTTTGCTTTTAGTTAGGGAATATTCATGTAATGTCAGAATCTGGCTAAATTATAGGGGCCTTCACAGGTCTATAAGGTCTAAAAGCCTTTTCTCCACCTTATTTGTACATCTTACCGTACAACGGTGAGAGTTTGGTGAGCAAAATTAAATCGTCCGTTTCGTCCAACTATAAATACCAAACCGGAAGGAAACGGAATTAGGAATGATTCCATATATTTTCTAAATAGAATGTCAAGCATAATTATAAACGGTATATGTTTTGTTTTCTTTGGTGTTACCCGGAGTCATCAAAACATGGTATAAAGGAATGAAGTAGATATTTGTGTCAATATTAGGATACATGCAAGTTATATATCGAGGCTTTTATTCTAACGAACACAAAGCTAAAACCATATGCATATTTTCCCAGTAATTAGAGGATCAAATGTTTTGGAAAGCACGCCAAGCATTTCATTAAGCAGAGGATAATCTCTGGTGGTTTTTTCGTGTGTTCGTGTGTTTTCTTTTAATTTACAAAATTCCTGGAAAATTCATTGAATGTTTATTTCATGAAAATCTGGAATATTGTTTTAATGTGAACATACAACTGCACTCCAGTGGAGGAACGCTCCAGGTTCCATTAGGCAGACATCTACTAAACTGCTTCTGAATTCCAGCTGCTCCGTAGAAGCCCATTCTACAAGTGTAGGCCACTGTATCATTCACGTAGAAGTCTCCGATAATGTTGGCATTCACTCCCTTACCAGGTGGGCCGCAAAAGTGCACTGTAAAGACAAACTGTTATTTCTTTATTTCCATGTGTGAAATTAGACACTTAGAATGCCCGAGCAGTGTTATCTATAATTATGAATAAACGAATGTTAGAAACGTATTCAATCGTTACTTATTCAGGGGGGATTTTTATGTCAGATAGGTAAAATCATGGATAATATAGGTGCAAGATTTATAAAAGATAATAATGCAGAGGTTTTTCCTCAAAAGAATATAACGATATATTTGTTCAGTGTGGTAAGCATCATCAATTTAGTAAATAAGAAAATCTAGTCCAATCACTCTATCGAAGCGGCTTGACCAGCTGTCTTAGGGTATTAAATTACAAGGAAAAATGTTGACACAAGTAATCAAAAAAAAGATTCTTCACACAATGGAAAGCCTAGCTGTGATACCTACCCTGGCATCTGAGCTGTAGCTGACATCCCTGCTTGAATTCACAGTTACTAGGGGGCGCTTCACACTTTGCACCGGACATTATGGCTTCCGATATTCCGTTTGAACGCTCAGACCATCTATTATACAATGTTGTTTGAGTATTATTAATAACAATGAGAGTGTAGAAGAGAAGCTAACTATTTGATGTAAGACTTATAAAAGACTGTAATACAGCACAATGCTTCATTATGCGCTTCACAAGGCACTATGGCACTTCACTCTGTGAACCATATTCTTGTGTAGCTAGCCGTATATGTATAAACTTGGCAGGGAATCATTTTGGCATGATTTCATTTAATTTTGAAAGTGGGCCTTGATTCTTAATGTGTGCTCCTAGGCTGTTACCGCAATTCAAAATATTCCGGATAGTGATTCGGATTACTCTGCCTGCACTTGGCCACTATTCCGCATCAGTTCGGTTTACTCTATAGAGTCTGCTCGAAAGATGGTTTACATGGGACATGATATTTGCATATCAATTCTTCATAGGTAAGAAATAGAGCACTGTTTCCCAAATTATTAGCGATGTCTGAAATGATTTGAATCCTGCAACATATAATTTATTATAAAATATTACTGTGTTATTATTTTTATATGAGAGTTAAACCACAGAGTTTTTGACTGAATTTCAATTGCATCATTCATCTTAGTATAATTGTAATTGCACCAGTACTGTAAAACATGTACTTCTTTTTCTTAGAATGGATCACAAGATTCACTCGAACTTGCAAGAATCATTCACTCTTAACTTACATTTATATATAAAGATACCTAGATTTTTACATCAATGATCAGACTCCAACTATTTTAGTTAAACCACTAAGTTTGAAGATTGAGAATATTTAATTCTCCCTTATCTCTCCGTGCTATTATAGTGTTTCTCTTTACCTTGTCTGACTGGTAATTCCATGTTAATTTGAATATTTATATTTCTACTTCTTTAATACAGTTTTGTGATGGTTTAGAAAGTACAAGGTTTAAATAAATGAGTTGTGAAAATTATTATATGTTTTCAAAATGGTTATCTTTTTAGACAAAGACATAATTCTCTCTCGCCAAATATTTATAATGGTTTTAATTTTACCAAGGATTTCTTAATGGTAAGTACATATATTTTTCTATTGAGGTTAAATTGAGATTCCAAAAAATTTAATTTGATTAGAACACCAACATAGGCCCAAGTATTTTTTATAATGCCTGCTTATAAAAATAATCTGTTATCGTCATTATTGTTCTTTTTTTCTATATTAACTTTAAGACATGATATTTGTTGAAACCTTTTAAATACATCCAAGACTTCTTGGGTTAACAAAAGTCCTTCTGTCAGAGTTAAAACTGTATCATCTGCACGCTAAATTATTTGGTGTTTTTTCTGATCAACTATTTTTTCTTTTTTTTTTTTACAGTTTTCCTTTTCTTTCTGCTGCGAAGATAAATAAATACGGATAGAGTGGGCAACCTTGTCTTACACCTCTTGTAACTAAGAAGAAATCAGTGGTCCATCCTCTGTTCAGAACACAACTGGATATATTATTATATTACATCTTATTCCAATTTTATAGGATCGGTCCAAAGTTAAATGTTAGAAGAACATCCTGGGTTTAAGGACATTCTTACTTATCAAAAGCTTTTACTAAATAAACTGATAATAAATATTGCTTTTAATTTTTATTATATTTTCTCAAATATATCTATTTTTCATGAAACCTCTTTGATCTGAATGTACTATTGAAGATAAGACTGATTTAAGTTTATTGGCAAAGGTTTTTGCTTATATTTTATAATCAGTATAAAGAATTATAAGGGGACGCCAGTTCTTCAAAAGTAGTTGATCTTTATCCCTCTTAAGAATAAGACATATTATCCCTTGTCGCATATCATTTAAATCAGACCAAAGTATTTTATAAAAATCTACTTGGAACCCTTCTGGGCCTTGAGTCCTACTAAAGGCCTTTGAATCAATAGTGTTTTTAAATTCTTTGATTAAAACACGATATTTTGCTATCGTATGTGTGCTCAGTGCATGGTGTTTCTGCAAAATAGAAGACATTATACACACGTAAGAAAGGTTTTAATTTTCTGGCCCTGAGAAAGGCTTCTGGAATGAGAAAATATGAAGACAGAGATCTTTTCCTTAATTATATGATACGTGCCAGATACCTTTTTATGTATGTTTACAATTCCCCTCTTTTTAAAGAAACATTTGTATTGAACTCAAGTCTTGTTTGCAAGAAACGCTGCCTTAATCTGCTGTACCATATCTTACGACTGAAATACCTTCAAATAATACCTTTTCACACGGCAAATGAAAATCCAGCTAAGGTGGTTTCTAATTGCAATTCGCTTAATACGTTTTAAAAAAATGTCGTGTGAATGTTCTAGTACGTACAATTCGAACCTAGTTTTCAAACAGGAACTATGTGATAGCGCAAGCTCGAAAGCTTGTGTCCGCATGTTGTAACATTGTTCAATATGTCAATTGTACGCCTGATGCAATATGGTTCTAGATACTCGTATGAACGCACAACTTCGATTAAAACCGATTTGGCCTAATCGTTTAGAAAACGTTGTGTGTGTGAAAGAGGTATAACTAAAACCGTTGCAACTGCCTTGTGTCGAATGCCATGCACAAAAACGTTTAGAAACATTTTTCTAATATAAAATCCTAAAATCCCGCTTTATCCCAAATTTACCAGGCTCCTTACACAGCGGGTATACAATGCAGTCGTCACAGATCTCCGTGTATAGTAACCGCTGTTTTGTGTTCTGTGTTACACCATCACAGAGCAACAAACGGTAATTAGACCAATTAGAGCGTTGTCTCGCATTGTGCATCCAGCTCCAGATTTTAAATATGCAGCACCATTCTCGAGCTCGGTCTAATTACAGGGCCAACCACTGCGGGAGGAGCGTAAAAGTTACCCAATGTAACTCAAATTAATTTCTCGTAACACTCTAATGATATTTTCTCGGAATGGCAGCGTAGCACTTTATAACACAGGGACAGCCACAATGTCGTGTATTTAATATGTAAGCGATATATACGAGACATTGGATGAAGTAAACTAATATTGTTTACCTGTCTAGGAGCGCACAGTTGACGGGCTTGCTGCCAGAAGGACATGTCAAAGATGGACGCTGGCTGGTAAACTCAAGATTCAAGTAACGTCTGTTGGACTCGGTTTCTTGCATGCATGTCACTTTCGCCTGATCACATAATAAATCACCATAATCATAATCATTGTTGTGGTGGTACTTACTGGTAGGTGTGTTTTTGTTTATTGAACCACATTAATACACAACAGGGACATCGATATGGGGACTGATGGAGATATATATATCCCCCATGTTTGAGCAAAGAGGGAGGGGTGATCAATGTAACCTCCACACAAACACCTATGCAAGCTTTTCATAAAATAAAATTTAAATATTAGAAATATGGATAATTAGATATTAACATAGAATAAGTAATTAATATGAAATATATTAAGAATGATGGACTTTGGTTCTATTTCTGTCCATCTCCATCAACAGTTACACGAGTTCACCTTGTTATGTGCTAACATAGCCTGGCCCTAATAACCTAAGTTCTAAGAATAATAAAAATACAAAACGGCTGTCCAGACTACCCCAATGGTTCCCCTGGTTTTACCCGAATCCTTTCACAAAGTTAAAATCCCTTTCATAATTTTGTGCGTGAAAGCTCTAACAGAGGGAAAAAGGAACCGATGAAACAAGAGGGAAATTTCAAACCTGCTTTGCAGAGATATAATGATGAAGGGACCCCTGAACCACATAAACATATATCCTACTTTAGTCTAGTCAATGAACCACAAAGGTTGGACAAAAATGTTATAATTTTTTAAATATCAGATTCATTTGTGGTGTGTTAACGCACAATTAACCTCATCAAATTCTGCACATTACAAAGCGTTATTTTTGCACGAAATCAAAGATGGCCACCATCAGAAGGGATGAAATATTTAAATGGCAAAAATTCCATGACTAAGTGACACAAAAACACTAACATTAAGATGCTTGTTCATTTGGTGACTCTTCTGAGCTCGTAAAAGTTAAATTGGTCAAGGTTTATTTCTGTACTAGGACACCGTGAATGATTCTATTTACGGTGAGAAACCTCTGAGAACATTTTGTCCAACCTCTTATGATAAAAGAGTTCACTGTCCAGACCATACGAACCTTGTAGTATATTTTACCTGTACTCCAAATCTGTTTTTAAAAGCGTTTACAGCGAAACAAGAATCCCCGTCAAAGTAACTCCCGTCGCACCCGACAGGAGGCCAGCATTGACACTTCAGAGCCACAAAGTTTTCAGGACAGGATACCTTACTCTGCGCATCATTATCAGGACCGGAAGACATTCCGTATAAAACTGAAATGATACATTATATGCTGAAGAGTTTTATGACAGAATGTGAGAGCTGCAGTCGATATAATATTGCCAGACATTCATTTATAATAAACCATTTAAGAGTAGTATTTAGTATTAAAAAGAATTTATTGAACAGAACGGAATTGTGTTGAGTAAAATAATAATATTTACTCGCTATTATTGTTTATTTCATGTTTATATATATATAGGTGTATATGTATTCAATTTTACTCTTTTTATCAGACCCAGCTCGCTTAGACGACCATTTCGAAAATGCGACCATTTATATATATATATATATATATATATATATATATATATATATATATATGGTTGGGTGGGAGGGTAGATGTATGGTGTTTTGTCTCTGCGTCTCTGTGGCGGGTCCTGAGATTGGGGGATGGGGTTGCAGGGATGGGGGGTGCATGGGGTCCGGACCCCACCCCCTTTGGCGCCGCAACTATCTTTTTAAAACATTTTAAACCAATTTTTGCGACCTGGACAACACCTCCTTTCCTGATCAGAACACTGTCTTTTAGGTTTGAGTTAGGTCCTCCCGTGTTAGACCCTCCCCAAAGGATATGCCCCTGTATATGTGAATATATGTGACCTACCTTTTGTCGGTAATCCAAGGGAATATTGTGCAGCTAATATCACAACAGCAACTAAAATCTAAAAGTACCACACATATTGTATAAGGAACCCAAACAGATCTTGTCATTAAGTATAATGATGTAAATATTCTGGAGCGTTTCACAAAAGAACATCTAAAGGGCGCATGGTATAAAACGCTTCCTTTAGCATATCGTATGTCCATATCACATATATTTAACAAGAAAAACATATAATAAAAGCATGAAATATAACTTTGATAATACAGGGTGAGGGGTTCACGCCAGGAGTAATGGCTTAACCTGTAAAAAAAGGTCCCCAGGCCCGTAATATGAGGGGGGGGGATGTGGACCCCCCTGCCTCACCCTTAAGAAAAATATGCCTTATATATAATGCGTGAACAGATATAACGTTATGTCGCAACTGTCAGCTCCAAGTTCTGTGGGAATATTGATCATGGGACTGTTATTTTGTTTGTAAAGCTATATGTTGTCCTAACTTGTGCAAGCCAAAAAATATAACTCCTTTCATCCCATGCCTTATTTACTGGAGATGATCAAAAGATGACTTAATAAGTTTGAGGTGTGCTGAATTATCATTAGATTTGTTTTTACTTTATTTTTAATTTTGCTGATCAGAAGTGTTTGTATTCATAATGTTATGACCAGTACCCAGCATATTGATCCAATGACTGGTCTGTCAGTGTTAGTTCAAGTATCGCCACCTATGCTGACTTGAGTCAAAATGATCTTTTTCAGGTCTTCCTACTCAAGTCAGGAAATAAATAAAATAGCTTTAATGTGAGGGAAAGCATTACCTTAGCGTAATTAAACTTATTTTCGCTAATTTTTTTGTATTTGATATTTGATTTTACCTACAATTTGTAATGTGCTTTACCAAACATTGATCATGTGACTTTTACGAGTATTTGAACTACAGAAGCCACCCTTTACGTTTACCTGTCTTCAGCGAGCAAAACCGGTACATTTCCAGTTGTTTTTCTGAACGGTAATAACATTTAATCTATACGTAGCTTACCGATTATGGTGGACTAGAGCTGAAATAGTATTTTTAAGTTTCACTCTCTATTGTTCCATCATTATTGGCGATTATGAACAATGCAAAAAGATATTGTAATACTTTTATTTTTGTGAATGACAGACTACAATCATCAGTGTTATGTAATCGCTAGACCTGGGATGTTCAGACGTTAAGTATACAGGTTCTCTTAAACTCTCCTTAGTAGATGAGAATTAGATCAATGGCCAATATAGATTCAGCTGAGCATTATGACCAGTAGGACACTATGGAAAGTTGAACATTCAAAATTAATTTTTATGTATTTAAATGTATTTAAGATATAGAATTTGTTAACTTATGTTAAGTTTCACTGTTTAGCGTGAATGTTCGCTGTGTGATAAAGACTCCCTAAAGAATTGTTTGTTACATGGGTTAGTTCACAACTAGGCCCTTGTGTATTTTGAACTTTTATATTACAAACGGAAACTATCTAAGTAATATCCAATGTCAGGTTTAAAGGAATAATATCAGTTTTTAAGTTCATAATCATATAAATATGCAATCGCTTTCTGACATCAAATCTGATGAGTTCTATTTTGCATGATTGGAAAGATAACACCAAGTGGAATATGAAAACCATTTTGTCATTTTTATTTTGTATTATCACTGGGGCTTTAATAAGTCTATTATATCTTATTGTTATTTCAAGCCTTGCTACCGTGCCAAATCAAGACATAAAAAATTTAGCACTTGCAAGGAATTAAAATAAAAATCACCAGAAGATTAACAAATCAATTATTTTCATGTTTATTATCATGTGTGTTTCTAGTGAAATGTTTAAAAAAAAAAGAAAATATTATGAAAACAAAACTTCTTTAGAATATGTATCTACATTTTGTGCTCTAACCGTTACAATTATATCCCAGTAAGCGGGATGATATTCTCTTAAGGGCAAAACCATAAACCCCATTGATATTATAATTGTTCGGCCAGTACAACAGCCAGTGATTAACATGATCTACCTCAAACCTGGGAATGACAGAGACACAAGTTGATTTGACCATTAAGCGAAAATTGCATTTTAAATTTTAAGACAAAAGGATCTTAATGGCACTCTATGATGTAAAGTACATAGCCCAAGGCGAACCATGTATGTCTTCAAATCCGGTAAAGTTAGTTGTCACTGGACTGCTACAAGGTTTTGTTTGAGACATAACCCCTGAACTCCTGAGTCAAAGCAGGTTAGAATTAAATTAGATTTGTTCCACAACTGATTTTATTCATTTGAGCTTATCACTAGCATTCACTAGACTTTGTATAAAGCTGGAACAGGATGGGTCATTGCACTTACAGGCAATAATGCAAACTGGTATATATTCATGGTTCAAATAAACATCGAGTTTCCGTTACAGAAAGTGGTATTTATTTAGAAATCTCTCTCCTGTCACAAATGTTAACAGTATAAACAGAGGCAACTCAGAATGAATAACTTACAGCTCTGCTTCACAGTTAGTCCTGACACAATATCTTTCATTCATTTATGGTGTAACGCAAGCAAAATGTTGTGGGTACATTTACTGCTCTTGCTTTGATTTTATATGATAATTTTGTAGGAAATATTCGCATGAAAATATTTCAGCAGACAACATAATATGATAGTTTGTACGATATCACAAGTGACTTAGGCACCAATAAAACGAAAACTTACAAATAAAAAAAATTCTGCTTAAAATGACTTGTCGCCCTTTTCTTTTTTTTTCAACAGGAGACATGCTAAAAACATATTTAAACAACTATCCGAGTACCCGTGCCTGCATACATGTCATGTGTGACATTCGGCTTGCGACATCCAAGTTTTGGTTTATATATTGGTCCCCGATGGCAGCCACGTGGAATGATTGGGAGGAATAACCAATCAGGGTTTGATATGTGCGTGGGTATGCGACAAAATAGTACTCAAAAACACCAACTAGGCATTAATTGTTTCTGCGGACAGTTGGTCACAATGGAACATGTATCGGCTAACTTTAGAATGGAATAAAATTTTTCTGTGACCAAACCAAAATCCACAAATTGTAGTTGGGTGCCAGACATGGTTTTTTTTTTCTTTTCAGCTTTTCTGCATAAAATCCAAACTGGTCATGATTGGTCTTATAAGAAATACACCTTGAGTGGTTTTTTTAATGAATAAGCTAACATGATACAAATTGCTATGATACAGGGTGAGGAAAAGTATTCATATCTTTGGAATTTGGAAAGCTATATAAATGAATAACACAGTAGATAAAAACTTTAAATGTCTACTATCAACTGACATCAAACCTGTTTTAAAAGAGGAATTATATAAGACATTATAATTAAATAATATATATAACTGTATGTACCGCCAAATTGTTATTTCGGTCCAAGTACATTTCAAAACAGGCTGATATTTTACAGAAAACTACCACTTTCATACTGCTATCAGGCATTTTTATTATCTACACACATACACCTTTAAACAAAAAAACATAGATAGCAATTGTCACCTGTTTGGTACCGATGAACCCTCTGGCTGATGTAATATATATAATGTTTTGGTCGGAAAGGGGGTATGTCTAAATATCTTGCACGCTTTATTTTAAAATTGTTATATATACCTGTGTCTGTTAAACTTAACCTTTCAAAGTTATTACCTCCTTTGAAGTTTTCATCCTCTTCTTTTGTTTCGTATGCTAGTCTGTTCCACCACATGTGATCACCTGTGTTGGGAAATAATAATCACATGGTAAGTTCTTAAGATGATTGCATGTTGCAAGGAAACTCGAAACTCATGACATGTCTACCGTTCATAATATTGAATAGATTATGGTTCATTGTTCACAAAATGAGTTGAAAGTTAAAGATTGGAATATATTATATAAATACTTTTGAAGTATGTCCAGCTAATGCAAAGCTGGCTAAACAATAATGTACCTGATTTGTCGTATATAAAAGAGTGAAAAGGTAGCACAGTTTAAAATTGGTACAATATTGTTACAAATCTTTTTTAGTGCTTTGTAAGGTCGTCACTGATTAAGTTCTATTAAATCATTTATAAGCTATGAGTGTCTACGCTTGTATACAGTCGCGTAAACAGACTATAGTATAACGTATAGTTTAACAAAGGGTCATGAAAATATATGGATAAAGTTGCATTTGTTTCCGCAAATACTTCTACCTCACACAGCGCAAATCTGAGAGAAACTTCAAAATACAAAAATTGCAATTAAAGGCAAGTAATGAATAATCTTAATTAAATAATACTGGTCAGCATTTACATTAGGCTGATAAGCATAACGTGAATCATGATACAACGTACTGAGGAATGCATTGCAGTGGTCTTCTAACATGCTGAATTAATATCGTGGTATTGAGTGCAGAAGCCTAGATTATAGTCATGTCGCGAGTGCAACTCGTAGGGGGCTCTTTAACATTAGGCTACAGTTGAGGATAAGCACAAAATAATACATGTGAACTCAGAACCCCAAATGGAACTCTGTCTCTGTGGTAAAGAGTCATTACCTGCACTCTGTACAAGTTGGCTGTCGACCAGTAACCCTTGCGGGCCATGCTTGTACCAAAGAGATCGGAAATTTAACAGCCATGCAGAGGGATTAACTAATTTGCTGAGTTGAATAGGAATTTTTCTGACTCGTGGTAAGTCTTGTTAGAAAGTATACTATAAAGGTAACGATTAGTCTTGTTTACGTCAAGAAACATCATAATTGTAGGCCATGAGGCGTTGTCAAAAATGAGGAAAATATTTGCATCTTCGTAGCGCCTTAAAATTGTGGGATGTAAAGGCACTCTGATAGCCAGTTTTCTGATTGAGGAAACTCAAATGTCAGAGACCGAAATGGTGCTAACCGAATATTATCTCTGAACTTGTTCAGAGTGACAGAATCTAAGAAAATCATAGTTGGCTGGTCGTATTGCATTAAGAACATATATGTATAACTGACTTGCATTAAAAGATATGACTATGACAGCAATTAGAGAAATAAAATTACTGGTCGAAAAGGAAAGGTGCCCATAATTCCAAAATTAAAGGTATTGACTAAACAAAGCTAATTAGCCTTCCACCATGATTGATAAAAATCGGCTTAAGTTATAAACTAGCTGATAGACCCGGTATACCGGGCTTATTGCCGGGGTTGGGGAGATTTATTAACTGAGATGTGAAATGTTGGCTCATTTTTTTTTAATCCTAAAGTTAACAGAAAATATAGGTTTTCAGTGGAAAACTGTCTCCATAAGATATGTATAAACATTTTGGCACGACTGCAGAATAACTCACGCACCTCTCTGAGGCACAACACTTCTGTGAACAGAAAACGTTTCTATGTACAGCTGCTTGTATCTTAATTTTGCCACTTACTTTTAAATTACATGAATCCTTAACATCATACCGTCCGTCCGTATAAACTCATAATCTGGTGGAGACAGTGCGTGAGTGATCCTGCAGTCGCTCCAATATTTTTAACATTCATTCTGCATGTGGTTCTGTCCTCGTGGCAAGGAAATTTATACCCCTGTATGTTTACCTTGATGACCTGGCCAGTGATGGTGTTGTCATTGCGAACCGGAATGAGACGCGGGGGCATTCAGGTTTTCGATGATATTTGACTGGATTCTATCGGTGGACGTATAAAGATTAGGTTGATGTGAGGAACACATGAAAGATTTATTAAATGTACGTTGCAAGGAAACTGTTCCTGAAGAAAGAAACAGAAATATGCATACCTCGTAAGTAGCAGAAGCTTACCCAACGGAATTCCATGCAGAGGGTCCGTATTCATTTTCAACCGCCGCAATGTTTTTTATTTTCATCGTATCAGGCAAATTTTGAGGCCTGAAACCCCAGACACCACTTCACCCCACCCCACGCATGCTCCTAAGATTGGGACCTTGAATTAGGTTTTGTCATCAATCCTCCTGGGTTTAACTCTCCATTTCATAAAGCGAGAAACATGTGTTTTTCTCTTTTACTGACCACGCACGTAGGTCAAATCCCTCATTGAAAGCAAGCGCTATTCATATGAACAATAGTCCTTAGTATTAGGGGTTAAGTGACCACGATGCACGCATTCCGGTAATACCGAAGACAGTTCGGCTGTGCTCGGTAAAAAAATGGAAAAATCACTCAAAATTATATGTATATTAAAAATTATTTATTTTCATATCGCCTATGTCACTGCGGGGATAATAACCTTTAAAACGATGTATGGCACAATATTGTACACAGCGCGGTTTTAGAGAACATTGCGCACAAACGT
Organism: Sipunculus nudus; assembly: GCA_026874595.1. Classification (NCBI taxonomy): domain Eukaryota; kingdom Metazoa; phylum Annelida; class Sipuncula; order Golfingiida; family Sipunculidae; genus Sipunculus; species Sipunculus nudus. The sequence goes on from CM049312.1 coordinate 61,581,551, forward strand.
GAACTGAATTCCTTTTATAAGTATTAGATAAAACACTAAATGTAATACACACTTTATAAGACTGTTTAGTTTTGTGTAGTTGAATATATTTTAAGTGAAACCAACAGCACTGTTAAAGTTATGTTGTTTGATATGCTGCTTAACCTATTTCTATAAAAAAAAATGCGTCACACTACTGTCCTAATTTAAGACAACCTAGTCAACTTGCTATAGTGCAATACAAATATATATTAACCAATTGACCTGCTATGCCTAGAATTGCATTTCGACGAAATAAAATCAGTGGTTAAAATGGAGGAGTGCTAATAAATTTGCAAATAAAGATCAAGGTCATACTGAAATTCATCGGTCAAAGAACTCATACATCGCTGCTTTGAACCAAGTTTTGAACACAATAAAAAAGGAGTAAATGGCTTAAAGTTCAAAGAGAAAAGGTCATGGCCACAGAACAAAAAAAATGTTGTGACCCCTGTAATATAGGAATATGTTGATAGTTGGCAATATGTCTCAGCTCATTCCATTTACTCTGCAAATCTTTGACCTTTTTTCAACATTTGTCTTTATATTAGGGGAATAGTTATTATTGTCAGCAAAAAGAGTGGACGCGGACATAGATACGGACGTTTATCAGAAAAAAAATCAATAAGCCCCCCCCCCCCCCCCAACCCCATTGGGAGCTTAAGTATTTATAGTTTCACGTTTTCTTTCAGGACACAGATACAGACTGATAATTCCACGGATTCGTCGTTTCTGATTTCCGTAGAACACTTTTTTTTCAAAGCTAGGACAAGGTCCTCGGTATATTTGTTAATTTGTGCACTAGCCTCGATTTCTTTATATAATCCTTAATAATTGACTCGGTTTTGCCGTGATATATACAGTGCCGGGGGGGTGGGGGGTGGGGGTGTGGGGGATGGGGGGATGGGGGGCTGGTAGGGGCGGTCCGCCTCGGCGGCACATAGGGGAAGGGGGGCGGCATTTCGGGGAATTAGTTTACAGAGAGTGGCATGAGGAGTTCCCAAAAAAAGTACAAATTAAGTCTTTTTGCATGGTCGGTGAGAAAATATATCTGTTTATTTTTTTGTGTTTTTTTTTGCTGTGTGTCCCATTTCAAGTTTCCAGGAACTGTAGGGTAAATTGGGCAGTGGAACCAACCAAATTATTTGCGAGCGATCCCTAAAGATACAAGCTACGCAAGAAGAAATACAGATTTGTTATTACTCTTTGTTAGATCAGCGGTCTCGCAATGTCAGAACGCCATAGATAGTCTGGCCAGTCATGAAAAGGTTTATATTTCAGGGCCGTCTACGTTTACAGAAATCCCTACATTGGGGGCAATAACCAGAGAAAAAACCTGCCGAAAGACCATTGGCCCCTGGTGGTGGGAGTGGGGTGTCTGTCTTACACATTATGCGGAAAACATTAGAATATATTCTGTTGCTCTTTCCTTGGAAAGTATAGAGAATTTACACTCTTGAACTCTCGAATTCCCATAAATTCTAAGATACGTAAACAGCTCTAAAAACTTAAATGCCCTTTTCCATTATTCCCCATACTCTTACAACAGTCTCGTTAAAATACAAACGTCTACACTACCGTGGATATATTTACTACTACCTACATTTTGTTACGCTCTTTACACAGCGCTTTACCTATAGGGCTACTACCTATATCGTAAGGCGCTGTTTGTTATGACCTCGTATCCTGAATTGCAACACCAGAGGAGAGCACTGTATTTTTGTCCAATCAGATGAGACCTTGTGCTGGAAGACAAAGCCAAGCGAGGAATACACGGAGCCAATCATATTCTTCTTTTTTAGTAACAGCTCATTCCCCAGCGTAACTGTCTGAACAGGCCACAGGCTCAGAGAGAATTGCCCCTGACGTGCTTTCAAACGAAACGTAACAACAAAGGCTGCGTGCACACCTCGCTTGCTGGTTTCAGTTCTGCAGACAACAGATATATGGGTACGCTAACACAGTCATTATGTCATAATCGAATCGGTCGATGATACGAGAAGGAGAGGGAGCAATTTAAATTCGACCGGAAACTCATCAAGCGCAGCAATGGGCGGAGCCAGGATGCCTGTCGAGTGTTTGTTTATTGGCATCTGATTGGCTGCTTGTCACATCATACGCACGTTTATTTCAGTGGAAAACGAACCGCCATCTGGTGTCTAAATATATCATAAACGATCAAAGCTGGCAGCCTGAAAATCGGTTGCTTCTTTAGAAGCGCAAGATTTCCGCTGCCTTGGGAGCGTAAAATTTTGTCTGTTGGTTTTAAAGATTAATACTAATATCACCTGCTAAATCTTTTTTGTATAATAATGACTATCTTTCACCCAGACCAATGTAGGAGTTATTCTTTCTGTGGGATCGATCGCATTTCAAATATTTTAAAAAAATAACCACACGAACAGTATACGTATCAAGTATCAGTGTTACTGTTAAGAGTTCAAAACTGCAATAAAGATATATTTGCCTGTACTGCTATTAAGCGTTTGATGATCTACTTCCTAAACATATCGTGTCAAGTTTATATATAATATATATTTCAATTATATAAATACTTGAAATGTATTCAAATACTTTACTGAATAACAAATAATCATAACTTCAAAAGTAAAACCTTGCAAAGTGCAGAAACATAATCACTTATTCTAAAATGATATTGATGTTACCTTGAAATAAAGCATGCTTCCAACTTTGAGGATATTTAATTAAACAAAAGAACACAGTTTATTGAAACATTGGATTTTTTAATCCGAAAACATTAAACATTCCCTGTCTACATATAACTAATGAAATTACGCGTTTTAGTAAAGGTATTAGGCCTTGCTTGCTGAAGCACCATGCATATCACAGCGCTCTATTAGGTGCAGCTGCTATCATATGTGATAACAAGAGGTGGAATAATAGAAGTGAAAGATATTTATATCAGTTGAGAATTGAATAACAATCACAAAATAATTTTTTTTCCATTTTAAACGGAGCATAAATCATGTTTACGTGAAAATTTAAGATGACAAATTATATGCGTATATTGCGGTGTAATTTTTCTATTTACGATTTTTTCTATGCACTTCATAATGAAATATGCTTGTTTGAAATAAGGGCGATCTTTTGATTTACATTAGCAAACAAATAACTGTTCTTTAATGTGTAGCAAAAGAATTCGCCTGCTAATGAATTCATCCATATAATTGCGTTGTCGTCAACTAAAAGCCTATAACATAAAAACTTGACTTGATATCTATATCTATATGTTGTACGGTTTTGTAATGTTTATAAAGGGGGCGGGGATTTTTAAGACCGCCCCGGGCGGCTATGAGGCTAGGTACGTCGCTGGATTTATATTCACCATTACAAGAATTGAAGCATTGTTTGTATTATTCTTGGTAAGCCTGCAATTTGCGATCTTTTATGTGTCGACCGATCGTTTATTCATTTTAAAATATCGTTCGCCCGCACCACATTTGTTTTTGTTCTCAGATTCCGTAGAATAAGTCTTTTTTTTTGCTGTGGACTTACATATCTCCATATCAGAGCTCTAAATTTTATACGACTTTTAGATAGGAGACCCAAGCAACTGGTCCACTAAGAACCAAACATTCGGATGTACTGCAGCATGACTAGGCCATTCTCGAGACAAAGACGCAGCGACACAGAGACACGATGTCACCTAATTTCATTTAGTCTGCACTTCTTTTAGCTATTCCTTAACATTTGGCACTTTATTACGGTCATGGTTATTATCATCAGCAAAAACAGAAGGAAAAACATATTACCATAGGACATAACAAAAATCTCTATGCAAATCCGCTGAGATCCAGTGCATATTCTGGCATTTCGCCAGTGCATTTATAAATATATCTTCTGGTCTGATTGGTCACACATGTAAACACACTTTTCCTTATAAATGTTTGATATTTTTTTTAGTCATATACCCATTATACTTCTATGCAGGATGCATATACACAAACTTCTCTATTTTTAACATTAATTAAAAACTGTAAACTGTAAGATTTACGGACAAATTAACAATGGCAAGGCCAAAAAAGGGATATTGCAAGGCACACACACTGGCATTAAAATGAAACTAAAAAGGTTTGAATATAAGTCAGAATATTCCACATCAGTCTGTCTTAAATGTCAATATGCATTCTTTATACAACATGTGTAACCATGCCTCCGCCTATTACTACATATCTGTACATAAGAAATACTTTACACAAAGCTAATGCAGACGCTTAATGTATAAAACGTTTGCGTTACGTCACTCCTTTAAAAACTACCCAGGCCTATTGTAGGTTGTAAATCAGCCGCTTTTTTCTTTCCATCATCACATCTACCAAATTTCCTGGCCGGATAAAAACTCGACCGGAATTCCTTGGCAAGGATTTTTGTAGCCGGTTTGTCCGACCGGGTTTTTTTTAAATATTAGTACCCTCACACCTACCGACACTACGAATTTGTCCGGCCGCAAAAAATCGGTAGATGGGGAGGCCGGCTTGACTTTATGCCATATGATAATATATAAAACTGCGCACATATAACGCTATCTGGTTACACGGTTAACCATTCAAAACTGTCCAAAGCGGGAAAAATGTCAAAATGGTTTGCGATGTTGACAATGAAACCTGCCCAGATTGAGACTAACATGTGTGATAAAAAGAAGAAAAGAGTGCCTGCGTTTCGTCAGCTTCTGTGAATATTTGTATCTATTAAAGATTTAGTGTTGTAGGATAATAAAACTGAAGAAATAAATAAATTTCTTACATGCCAGGTACAAACAAAATGTGTTTCGATGAATTTCGGGATGCCCTCACTGAGTCATACGTGTTGCTTCATGCGTGTACAGCCAATGAAGGGGGCCTCTAAAAGCTTCGCCGGGTAATTATGGTTACTATAACAACACCTATTATATAAACTGATTGACAGATTTAAATATATTAATTGTAGTTAACAAAATGACACTTAGCTGTTAAATTGAATCAGTGCGTGTCACTTTAAAAAAAAGATCAATGTGTACATGTGGATATAAAAACCACAATCAGAATAAAGTTTACATGACAAAATTTATTTAGTACAAAGTAATACAGATTTTGCTCATTCTGCTGTCAGTCATGCTGTGGCAATCGATTTTATCTATTGTCTTTCGGCGTATCCTTTAGAAGCATATAAATCGTATCCATAAGACCCAGAAAGCCCTGACATTATCTTTCTGTCAGTCCATCTGTCTGTCTGTCTGTCTCTATACCCGCACCACCAACCTCACCTCAGCTCACTATATGTCTGTCTGTTTTATTTGCTTTAAAACTGCATGATTTTTTTTTTAAATATAAGATTAACATGAAACATATTTCTGTCATCCTTCCAGTACTGAAAATCATTGGCCCTACAAACTATTTATAAATTAAACGGAAGATATGATATTTCAGGAACAGCTGCATAAATGCCCTTATATTTGGTTTTATTTTATGCAACACTAAACATCTGACTTGATGATGACTGTTGTTGGATGCTCCAAAAACCGAATTTGCATTCAGTGTAAGCCTCCGCCGTATGAGGATTCCCTATTGGTGGATGCTCCCAAAATCGTATTTGCATTCACCCGTTTGGCCCATTTTAAAGGCCTATTCATGCATAAGTGAATGTATATTCGGGAACATAATTGATGACGATCCTGAATCCAGATCCTATGCCGGATCCACATCAAAATCGAACCGATTCTTCATAGGCCCATTTCCGAAAATGTCAAGAGATTCAATTTATGACTGTATGAGTTATGTTGTGAACAAATACATAAACTCAGACGAACGGGACTGAAAGAATACCCGCCTGGCGTAGGCAACCAGTCATCACATCCTGTCCAATATTAAAATACATATGGAAAGACTAAGACAATTTATCAATAAACATATGACGTCTGTCAAAAACAAGCCGTTGTGTTATAAATATATGATGACTGTTATGTGAAGTTGGATAACCCCGTGCCTCATATCTATTCAATGAGAAAACATTATATATCTGCAACAATGAAGTTTTACACAGTGTCACGCCGTGGAGCCAGTTATCGAGTCACAGCTTTTTATAGAGCAAGCTACTTCAGAGGGATTTCAGGCTGCATGCAAACCGACCAAGCCGCTATGTGATGTCATTTGTCTTTCCCGAACGGACATTTAGGGAGTTCTCTCCCATACAAAATATCTTTGTTATAGCATTCGGCTATAGTTATATAGCTTATAGTTTTTTTCATTACTGGACTTCATTCATCTTGGAATAATATGATTTTTTGCCGCCTTCGTTCCCCTTTCACACTCAAGCTAAGAAAAGGTCGTTGACCGGCCTGGGAATTTTCTTCTTTATTTAGGAATATCAGAGACTCTCTTTAGTTTGTAGGTTAATCATGTGTTAAATATTTATGTTATATTGTACATAGTGTAACATACTTTATTCAGCACTTGTATACAAACATGTGTCTCTATGTCCGTGATAACACGACTCTTCTGTGTTTTAGCCTATGCGCGGCCCAAGAAAAACATGTCGTTATTAAGATCCTCTTCAAAGTCCTTGCTTGTACCAAAACGCGGACTGCAACATATGGTGACCGTAGTTTTAAAGCCGCTGCACTAACACTTTTGAATGAACTTAAACAGGCACCCGCTCTGCTATAAATAGCGCCAAATAGTATTTTTTATCATCTCTTACCCTATTGCTTTAACCATTTATTATTTTTTACTTAAAATGGATTTTCGGTTTTAACTTGGATACTAGGTTATTTTAATATAGTCTCTAAATGGATTTAAGCGTTTTTCAACTCTTTTATTACATGTCTATCTAATGTTATGCGCTTTAGGCGATAATTTTATTGGATAAAGCGGTATAAAAATGTTGTAATATAATTAACATGACATAGTGACAGTCTTTTTCAGTCAACACTGAATTAATACATTTAAAATAGTAGTTTCCAGTAGGTTTACAATGTCATGTTTGTAAAATATTTATACTCTGAAACTTTATGGTATGAAATTTTCTTTTAATTGTTCAAACAGACTTGTGTCAAACCGGTTAGTCCCCAGTTGGTGCTTCAGCAGTAAATAACAAGTGAAGCCGTGTTTAAAGATCTTACAAGAGTGTCAGTTAACTTCTTCTGCACCACTTGTAGGTTGTAATACTGCTGTCACGACAAGAATAGCTTATCGTATATGATTTCCATGCCAGTCTTTGAAAACAACACAAAAACTAGAGACCCTTAAGAATGCATAATCAATCGCCTCCGGTCACGTCTTTTTAGTGTGTAAACAAGGGCACGTGTACTAATTGTTTGTACGAACGTCAAAGAACTTTTCTTAACAGTTTTTACTTGCCGTTTATTTAAAATATACCAAGAGTAAGCCTTAATCAACAAATAAAAATCGGCAACTGAAGCAGGTAATATTTGGTTTTTATCTAAACACTGGGCGTGCACTGATTTTCAGCGTTTCCGTTGCATTGATAGTTTAAAGAAGAAGGATGCTTGGCCAATAAGACTTAATAAGACTAAATAAGAAATCATTCTGAATTTATGTAAAAAAATTGGCAAATGTCAACCGAAATAAATCCTTTCCCGGAGGGAATTCGTAATGACGTCAAAGGAGCCCCCGTAACAAATGGTATACATGGATCTTTCTGTAGCCTGTACATATTTCCCTGCATGGCCCTACGCATAGACCTACCTTTATAAGGCCTATATAATTCAGATGAATTCAACAGATTAAACATATGCCACGAGTTTTAGTCATTTGTTAAATTCCACGCAACAAATGTCATTACATCATAAATACACTTTCAAGAGTTAAACTCAAAACTCAATAGCCACAATAAAACGTACAACATGTATAATAGGCCCAATCAGTTGCTCTATATACAGACTAAAAGACAAATAAAACATTCACTAAGAGATCAACTGGAGAGACTTTAACTTAATTACATATGAAATGACAATACCATTTTATGTGATTGGTGTATATAGTTATTACATAAGGCAGTTCCAAATAAATGTGTTTTCAATCAGACTTTCAATGAGAGGCTCCACGAAACGTGAAAGATCCATAGGGACATCATATCTATCTTCCCTAATTGTATGCAAGTTTTAAACCTGTCGAATTATGCGTGGTCTAAAATGCCTCATTTGTCCTACACAGCTTCTTATTATTTTCCCAAGCACATACTTATCCAGTTTGTAAATTACTGAATAGCCGTTCAAAATGCCGATAATCCTGTCTTACACCCGGTTATGTTTTAGCGTATAGGTTACAATGTCAGGAAATTTATGTCAGATAATGGTTTTCTAGAGGAGTTAAATAAAATCAAACACCCTTGGTTCACCTTTAAGAACCGCTCCCTGTTAAACGATATATTTTATAATAACTGGTCCCCACACTAGGTGGCGTCTTGCCAGAGAACTAAGTTGTGTACCACATCTGATTACACTCACTATTTGATACAACAAGTACGGTTTGAGTTTACCTCAGGGATGGTTGGACAGAAATGTTCAAATACATTTGGACTCATATTTCTTGTGCAGCATAAAGACCCAATATAACCCCTACATATTACCGTTCATACAAATGCTTAGATCCTTAGACGCCATTGGGACCAAAATCCATGCCAAATGATTGGTATAAACGAAATACTTGGCACTTATTGTGAATAAATGACATATTGTTTCTTTTCAAAGCGGGTTCATGGAATCATACGGTTGTATCAGCCAACAGGAATCTGTCATGGGGTTACATGAACTGTTACGCTGTGTTCTGGCAGATCACTCTCGCACGACGAAAGTTCAAGATGCCTTCACGTGTGGAATTCGTGAGTTGATCAGAAAAAGCTGTTCCTCATCAGTTAAAAGAGAGACTCAAGATAATAAACTGTTTGCTTTTGTGTTACTTTAGGTTGGTAAATGGCGTAGGACAATTTGTTTTACTAGGAATGTTTAACTCAGGATGTTATACACAGATATCTGTAAAGATCCAAAGCCAGATTATCTAGCTTGAACCAATCATTTACTGGTTATGTCCAATGAAACAAAAATATATCCAGCAGAGAAAAGGAGATTAAACATGAGTACAGAATGTAATTTGTAGTTGTAGATGGTGATCTTAAGCCAATCTTAGGTGCTAGAGCAATTCAGATGATGCATTTGATCATAGTAAACATGCAGTGCATGTGTAACAGAAACACTTGCAAAAATGGATCATTAAGGAAATATATACATGTAAATAACAGAAAGTACAAACACAAGTCCACATCACACCCGACTTTAGCAACTAGTATCAAAGGAAACCATACGACATACCTAAAATGTTTTTACTGGTGAAGGAAAACTGAAAGGAAATTACATAAAGGTAGAAGAACAACTATCACCAGATAAACTTTCAACCAGAAAAGTGCCTATAGGCATAGAGGTCAGACTCAAGGATGAGTTATAATGACTAACCGAGAAATATATTATAGTACGTGTAAAAACACCCACAAAATGGATGTTCTAGTTGTAGTAAGGACGCCAAATGAGATGATGAGACTTTGTATCGAACTAAAACCGTTAAACCAAGCCTGTAACGTGACCACTACCCTACTCCCTCTATTGATAATATCTTGCACGTAAAAGATGTTGTTATAAAGTATATTCTAAAAGCTATAGGTTAGTCTGGTACTTGTAGGCCATGAGGCGTTGTCAAAAATAACAAAAATATTTGCATCCTCATAAAGCCTTACGTTGCCGTCCTTGATGTCAGATATAAAACACCCTGACGCAAGCTCGCTTATATCAGAGGACCAAAATGGTACTAATGGAGTCCCTTAATATCAAACTTGAAGTGAAAAAGACAATCTAAATGTTGCAGTGCCGTTACTCTATACATTTTAATGTTTTACTTTTTTCAGAATACACTACTTTTCATGCATTTCCCCACACATTTTATGATATCACTTTTTATTTATCGTTAATTAACAATTAGGATTCAGATTGTTCACATACGCATTTAAAATCTTCGTGGGAACGACAGAAGCGTTCTGTAAATATATTATCACATACATGTAGTTGTGTTTTAATGAGGATTGATTTCCCCTCTGGTCGAAAGAACTATGCTATTGACAGAAATAATTATTGTGAGAAGTGAATGTGTTCAAAGAGATCACATACAGTAAATTAGTACGAACATTTCGCAAACCAAAACTGATTGAACTTTATTTAACTTTTGCCTCCGCTATAGAAGGGTATGTGTTCATCCCCTTTCGTGTTTTGTGGGTGTTTGTGTGTTTCTTCACAATGTAACTCAAGCATTCATGAATGAAATCTTATGAAATTTTCACGGAATTTAGAAAATGGGCCAACAAAAAATCGATCAGGTTTTCGTGTGAATCTGGCACATGTCCCCGATTCAGTAACGCCATTAAAGAATATTCACAAATGTTCAGTGACTTTTGCACGAATGAACCTGGGAATTTGGTCCGAATATATGAATGCCCACATGACGGAGGTCTGGTATGCATATTTCTAGTTCAGTTAATTTGATATTTTTTTTTCTTGACCGATTTTACATTGTTTTCGTTAATCGTGAGAGGCACCACGTGAGAGCACGTGACGTCAAATTTACCTCCTGTTTGCTACCTGTCCATCCTGCCTTCTGAGGGCGGGGTCGTTACAAACCGCGTAACAGTCTGGGGCCGAGCTGCTACATGTTCTTTTCACGGCGTACGTCACGCCTCCAGTAGCTATACTGGTATATATATATCGAGATCGAGAGAGAGAGAGAGAGAGAGAGAGATAGCAACATGTTAAAACACCAATACGCAACAGGTGAATTTGCACCCGTGAAAGCCGTGTATGACGTACTTTTATAAAATAATAGGTCATACCTCAAGGGGGAACAAAGTGGAGGTGAAATATGACATATAAGTTAATAAGAATGGCGTAATCTGAAAATGAGGGATAATACATGCTCTGTTTCACACAGGGTCGGTTATCCTTACTGTTGAGCCTGGTTACACGCCAGTAAGAATTTTACTTAATGCATGTAATATGGAGTTCTTTATAGGCAACAGTATAAAAAGTCAAGTTTTAAATCAGTAACTGAAAAGGAATTACTAAGATCGTGGAACATTTTACTTCACTTTTGTGATTCTTATTCACAACTGGTTTGATCTTGTTGGTTTCTGAAGCAAAAACATTGTATTTCTTATGACCAAATTGCCCGAAAATGCCCTGAATTTTAAATGGAAATTTTGTATAAATTTTCCACACCACACGAAGGACAACACCAATCATTCTAGCGTTTCCCACGGTTGTTCTATCCTGGGAATGCTTGGCCTTCAAATATCAAATATCAAATTTTAAATTTCTTTAATTCTCTAATATTTGTATAGGACTCATGCTGGGACTTTGCTTTGACTCGAGTGGCCTGATCTCTGACTTACACTGAAACTGGGATGGTGTAGATTCAACTACATCATTGTCATATATTGGGTTTCGGAGTCCCCATCCGCAAGCAATCGACAGCTGCTGATTTGATTATGTCTTGTAATGTTGTAAACACTCCCAAAAATTACGCTGCAATACAGATGGCCACTCACACAGGAACTCTTATACATATTTTATTTCAGAAAATTGAAAAAAGTCCAAAACGTTGTGAAACATACATAGAAGTAATATTTGAATATAATACATGTATTTCATTTCCATATTTAGCTTTCTTTCAAAAATGGGGAAAAAATAAACATTTAAGAAGATTATATCTAAAAAAACAGGGGGACCCAGGTTGTATTATACATACTATATTTATTCTACGGATCCGCAGCTTTTGTTTTACGTGACCTTTTCTTTTCTACGAGGACAAAAAAGGGCGTGGTATCGAATTCCACACCCGGCTTAAATTATAAAATGCGACACCCGCTTTTTTTAGTCCAAAAACACCGTTTCTGGCACTTGGCCAAGGAGCATATGTACGAGAGCGGGATTCTCGGCGTAATCAGGCTACTGAGAGCGGGTGTCGCATGTTTGAAATTTAGAGCTGGATGCCCAAAGCGATACCACGCTCTCATTGGTCTGATTACAATTCTTTGTTCCACGTGTACCTAAGTGTTCTGTACCAAAGAATCTTGCCATAAAAAGCAACTGTTACAACAAAAATGAGACTTGGGACGACCGCAGTGTATAACCGCTGCGTGAAGGGTGTACATCTGCACGTCACTGCTGCTAATGTGTGCCTTTGTCTGAAAATATCTTTGAAATGTTAAAGATATGTAAAATGGACAAGTTGTTTATTGTGTTGATTTTATACTACATTTCAAGAATTTTGTTTTACTTTTTCTTTATTTGGAAACTTGTCAAAATTCCACATATTGTGTATCAACACACTTTATTTGCTGTTCTCGTAGTCAGTATAACATTTTTTTTTGTGTGTGGCTTATTTGTACATCACTTGTCGCATGTTTGAAATTTTGAGCTGGATGCCACGCTTTCATTGGTCTGATTACAATTCTTGGTTCCAAGCGCACCCTAGTGTTCTGAACTAAAGAACCTTCCCTTACAAAGCAACTTTTTCAACAAAACGGAGACCCGGGACGACTGCGTACATCTTCACGTCAATGCTGCTAATTTGTGCTTTTGTCTTGATGCCATTAAAAGAATTGTTAAAGATATGTAAAATGGACAAGTTAACTATTGTACTGGTTTTATGCTTAATTTCTAGAATTTTAGTGTGTTTTTATTTTTATTTTTTTCACAGAAGCGTTTAAAAATAAAATTCCATATATTGTGTATCAACAGATAATTATTTATTATGGCTCACACGCACTTTGAGTTCTCGCAGTTGGTATATTTGCTTTTCTCGCAGTTGGTATAGCTGGTATATAACTTGGTTTATTTTATTTAGCCTAATTGTACATCATTTGTCCAGATGGGCCCAAACTGGAGGAGTCCCCGGGCATTATCAGATTACAGCGACAGTCGTGTGGGTCTACTGCTCTGGTCATTAGCTGGAGGGGAGAGGGAATTGCCTTTGGCGGAGTTATGTGCTTTACTAACTGCTATTCCTGTTAGTATGAGTAACGATGCAATGAGACCAATATCTTTTTTTTCGTAATAACATAATGTGCACAAGGCAACTCATTTTGGTATGCATGCACATAATGTATAATCTAAGCCAATTCAGCGAAATGGAAATAGGCAAAATTAAAAAAAGTAACTGTATTAAACAAATATGGCTATACCTTATTAAAAAAGTGACCCAAGAGTGATGACACTGAGCTTACTGGGAAGACATTCACAAAAGGCATTTTATCTTTATATATCATATTGTGTAGGTGGTATCCCAATTCAACTGAAGCATAGCTCGGACGATATTGGTAACAGAGACCTAATATCAGGTTTCAAAGGGACTTTTCATGGACCATTCTGGATGCTTAGTAAGAAGACCAAGGGGCATTGGTTATGATTTGTGCACTGTTAACGGACGACTGCTTCTTTGAAGGTCTCAACAATAAAAATTAAAGAAAATGCGTATTAAAAAAAATCCAAGTTGCGCCACTATTCTGCAGGAAATGACGAAACACTCCATGATGAATGTGCATGCAAAGAATCATGGTGATAAATACAATATAGTCGTTCAGATACTGTAGCTTTGGTATCCAATTTTTAATTATTCTGTGGATTTCTTTTTAGGCCCATATTTCACAGGAATTGGGCAACAGATAATTAATTTCAAGTTTAGTTTTCAAGGAGAATTTTTTTTATTAGCCTACCTGGATGTCAAGTTAGAACTTTCAAGATTATAATTTGTGCCCTGTTTACGGACGATTGCATCTTTGAAGGTCCCCCCCCCCCAAAAAAAAAATGCGTGAACATTCGAGAAAAAAACAGGTGGCGCCACCAGCCCTCAGGAACTGATGAAACACTCTAAGATCAAACAGCTTGGAAAAAATCATGGTAACCAATACATTAGCTGTTAGACATAATTTCAGGTTTCCCAGGAAATGTTTCATGAGCCTCCCTGGATGTCAAGTTAGAAGATTCTAGGTCCAATGGTTACAATTGGTGCCCTGTTAACGGACGATCTTGGAGGTCTCAAATGTAGAGAAAAAATACGGAAATATTCGAAAAAAAAATCCAAGGTGGCGTCAACAGTCTACAGGAACTGATGAAACTCTCCATGATCTATATGCATACAAAGAATCATTGTGATCAGTGCATAAGTTGCTCAGATACAGGAGCTTTTATATCAAATTATTCTCGGGATACTTCTGAGCCCCATAGCTCAAAGGATATGGGTAACACGGACCTATGTGATTTCAGGTTTTCCAAAGAGATTTTTCATGGAACTCCCTAGATACTAGTATCAAGTTAGAAGATTCTTGTTCTAATTGTTACATTTTGTGCCTGGTAAATAGACAGGCGGACGGGCAGACGGACTGACAAAGAGTGATCGCTTTAGCTCAGATGACTTTTAGTAAACTGAGCTGAAACTGTTTCGATGAAGATAAACAAACGTAACTTCATCATTGTTACACACTGTCAATCCCGCTGGTAAAGGTTAAGGTCATTAGTCACGTGAAAATAATTATAAATACACTCAGAAGTTACCACATTGTCGTGATTGTCATAAACATATAAAACATGTCACTATGAAAGTGGTGATGTCCGCCCAATGGAGACGGAATCTCAGTTGACCACAAAACCTAGGAGAATAAAAAAAGGACACTAAAATCTACACATCGGTGCTTGGCTTTTACTTCAGCAGTTTACCCATAATTACTAGCGGCATACAATAATTTACAATATTACCCATAACAGCCTGTGACATCGGGATGTACGCAAAATGGCAGCACGAATGAGCAGTTTCGAGAAATAAACCTGTCAGGGTTTGACAAGGCCGCGGGGATGCGACAAGAAAGAAGACAGCGTCCAGGCGAGAATCTATCTCGGGAGAGAGTTCTTTGTTTAAGTGACGTGTATTGGCAAGACGGGAGCGGAATTATTTTTTTTTTGTCCATGCCCAAATACTCATATTATAGTGGGAATAAAACCTTTACAGTCTTGTCAGGTTTATGAGATACAAAGTGGTAAGATCAAAGTTTTATATACTGGTGGTCAGTTTACAATGTTCAACTGACTGATGATCGTTGTTCAGATCTGCAACGACCTTTTGAGGGTTTTCAACAAATTTGAGGGCACTTGGATCCCCCCTGAATTCTAAATCAGAGGACCCTTTTCAGGCTTTTACTATCAGTCTTTAAGGGTTGGTCCCTCCCCTTTCAAAAATCCACATTTCACCGACGATAATCCGTGTATCACAGATGTACACACATACAAAGAATACAAACTAATAATATTTTATTAATATTTTATTTTTCTTTTGGGCAGAGTATTAGGAATTCCAAACTTTCACAGTTCGTGAAGCAAGCTACATTTATTTTTCTCCATTTCTGGAACAGTTTAGAAATACAGCTAAGCCTAAGGTATCTGGTGATTAGCGGAAATTACAGCAGCAATAGTTGGGTCCGCAGAAATTTCCTCCGCAGCCGACATAACGGTATATTTTTGGTCCGAGCTTGTAGACTCTGTTTAGGTTTGGTCGGCCATTATACACATGAAGAGCACCAATACACTTCGGGCTGAAATGGAAAAAATGATCCAATACTAGAAATATATAGTTAAACCTGTTGTTAATTACATGGACCTGTTAGTACTTTTTTCAGTAACAGTCAGATATTACGAATAGCATACTATTTTTCAGTTTCAGGACTTCAGAAAAAGGTTTGACTTATTAACTTATATATATATGTCGAGACCCAGCTTAGAATCTGGCCCAATTTAAAACTGGGTCAGCCCAGATCAAAATTTTGATTTTGACTGGCCCAGATCAAAATTCTAATCTTGGCCAGACCAGTTTTAAACTGGGCCAGCCCAGATTAAAATTTTGAGCTGGGCCGGTCCAGATTACAATCCTGTGGTGAAGACTTCAGGATTTAAATCTGGTCTGGTCTGATTTTAAACTAGGTTGGCCCAGATTAGAATTTTGATCTTGACTGGTTAATATTACAATCCTGTGTTGGACTTATTTTAAACTGGGCTGGCCAAAATTAGAATTTTGATCTGGGCTAGTCAAGATTACAATCCTGTGGTGGACTAATTTTAAACTAGGCCTACCCAGATCAGAATCCTAATCTAATCTTAGGCTAGATTGATTTTTATCATCTTAAATCAGATAATACAGTAAACATTTATTCCAGATAAACCATTTTGAAGGGCACAAAACACATAATGAACAAGATCATTTAAAATATTTTGGTGAGAAAAAAGCTAAGAAACTAATGTTATGTGCTTCTTTGGTTTTATCTTTTCTTAAAGCATGCAAGTTCACATCAGCTATAACTTAACCACATACCAGTTTAGAATATGTGTCAGTTCTGAGACATCTACTTGACTTAATATCAACATTTTCAACTTTCTTGAGATAATTATCTGTTCTGAATATCAAAATAACATGTGTTATATTAAATATATACATGCATAATTAAATACCAGCTCTACTCATTTATAAATGAACAAAAGTAATTTTTCAGTCTTGATGCTCATATGGGTGAGCAGCTTGACATTGTGCCCTAACATGGGGCTAGGGAGAGGTTTTTGATACCATTACTGTAATTTTCAATAGCAGAAAATGCACAGCTGAGAAAATGATATGATTGCTGTCATTGGGCAGTCTAAAAAAAATAGAGGTGAACATGCGCGAAAATTGGATTTAGAATTTTATTTCAGAGGTGACAAACATGGTGGAGGTTTCACTTTGGAGTAAATAACTTTTAAAAAAGCTAATCTAATAACTGATAACTTATCTAAATTGAAGAAAGTTAAATGCTGCTATACAAATATTCTGTACCATCAATAGTAAAAATGCTGAGTTGGCGAATATTGTTCCCACCGGTATATCTAAATACATTATGATCTTGTTAATAATTCACACAAATTAGCCAATATCAACCTAATTTATGTACACTAGATTTATATTTTTTTGTTTGCTAAATTTCAGTCACCTAATTTTAATGACTTAAGTTCAGGTATCTTAATAGATGTTTCAGGGCTTTCTTTCCTTAATATGTAGTATGTTATAATTTCTAGGTCCAATGTTACAATATTGGCGGGGGGGGGGGGGAGGAGATTACAGAGCAAAAACCACCTTATGATAAATTATAAATAGCTTTAAATAACAAATAAAATTTTGAATTTACAGGTCTTTGATCACAAGCTTAACATTGTGTAACATATATATAAATAACTATTGATTAAATTTGGTTTTAGTTTGTTGAATTAATGCACATGTTCTGCAAGCTATATTTGTAGTTTTTCGCTGTAAAATACCAGTGTCTAGCATGATTATTTTATAATTATTCACGTAAGAGGTAAAATTACAACAAAAATATGACAGGAGTCCAACCAATATATTTTCATAAAATATGAAATAAATTCATGAAATATTAATTATTATGGACTTACAATGTTTTACAAATTCTTTGAATTGATTAAAGGCCAGCTAGGAAAATATAGTGTAATTGAACCTGTCTAGGAGTAGATTAAGATTCTGATCTAGGATGGTCCAGTTTAAAATCAGTCCACCGCAGCATTGTAAACTTGACTGGCCCAGATAAAAAATTCTAATCCAGGCTGGCCCAGTTTAAAATCAGTCCAGACCAGATTTAAATCATGAAGTCTTCACTACAGGATTGTAATCTGGACCGGCCAAGATCAAAATTTTAATCTGGTCTGGCCCAGTTTAAAACTGGTCTGACCCAGATTAGAATTTTGAGCTGGGCTGGCCCAATTTTAAAATTGGGCCAGATTCCAATCTGGGCCTCGATATATATATATATATATATATATATATATATATATATATATATATATATCCGTGAATACACGACTCAGTTGGCATTTAAATTGGGCTGGTAAGCCTAACTTGGGTCACGATACAAGCCATGCATACGAAAATTGTACTGCAACGGTTTCCCATCATGTTGCATTGTTATCGTGGGAAACAGCCGATAATCTTATTATTAGGCTCTGGAAATGTTTCATGACATAATGGTGTTTTAGTGAGCAAATCTTTGCTGCGATTTCTCTCTGTCCCAGAGATATGTTGTTCACAGGAATATCAATTTAGATATACCTAAGACATCATATACAGTACAATAGTACAAAAATACTCAAATCAATATTGATTTGTACTTTTTTTTTATTTTTGTCTCCGCCAGAAGGGTAAACATTCATCTCCGTTCGGGTGTTTGAGTGTTTGTGTGTTTGTTCACAACATAACACAAGCATTCATGAATAAAATCTTATGAAATTTTCAGGGAATTTCGGAGATGGGCTAAGAAAATATCAATCAGGTGTTGGTATAGATGCGGGCACATGTCCCGGAGTCAGGAATGTCATCAAAGAATATTCTCAAATGTTCAGTCACTTATGCACGAATAAACTCGGGAATATGGGCCTAATAAGTGAATGATCACACGGCGAAGGCCGTGTTTTTCTTGGAATAGAGTTTCTTCTATTAATGACAATATGAACCTTTTATTTGACAGATTCCATAATTGTTTTTCCGAAAAATATGAGAGGCAAACTTACCTTCTGTTCGACATCTGTCCGTCCTGCTTTTTGAGGGCGGGGTCGTTACAAACCGCGTAACAGTCTGGGGCCGAGCTGCTACATGTTCTTTTCACGGCGTACGTCCATCCTCCAGTAGACATACTGGTACACGTGGCTTGGGCCATCACGTCTTCATAGCAACCCTCTGTAAATAATATATTCGTCATCAATTTGAATACTTGTGTTTTAACATGTTTTATATATATATATATATATATATATATATATATATATATTAGTGGTTGGAGTCGGTTCCTTTTTCATAATCGATCATCTGCTTGGGCAAACCGATCGACGATCGATTATTAATCGATTCAGTCAATATAAAGAAATGTGCAATTATCTGTGAAACTGTACTCTCTTAACCCAGCCGGCATGTCTTAGTAATTCTACCTAAAGAAAAAAAAATTTTTGCCTTTTTTTATATTTTCCTTTTATCACTAAGATATGCTTTTCAATGTTTCATTTTAATTAATTATAGTAATTAAGAATTGAACCACAGTCCAGGACATCTACTTGCTGGCCCTCATGAATACTCCCACGTATCATTTTAACTTCACGGCCAACAAGGACTTTCATTTTATAACAATTATGATGACTGCCGACATGCACACTAGTTTTAAAGGGCTGCCAGAAAAATTACAGGCCCATATAATTTTTGGTAAATATTAAAAAATAAGTAATTGAAAGCCAAAAGGATAATTACTCATGCGGCAGCGGCACCTGACATCAGTTGAGGATATTATTATTAAGAGAATCTTGCAAAATTGGCACAGACCAGGAGCATTATTGAGCAATTTAACGCCATACCGCCCATATGTTGCAATGAACATGTCGTAATCGAACATCTACCGTGTCATACTCAGTTATATACGGAGGTTATTTGGGAACACAGACTAATTATATGAAGCGCGGAATATTGTAAAAAATTGAATAGTAATTTTTGCCTATAATTTAAAGACATTTTGGTAAAAATAATCATGAGTACGATGTAATCGATAGTTGCCTTTCGTCATCGAGCGCTTGAAACTGGCAGCAAACCGACTGACTTTCGAAAAAACTCGATGATCGGCCCACCACAAATATATATATATATATATATATATATATATATATATATATATATATATATATATATATATATTTGTGGTTGGCCGATCAATAAAAGTTCATACTGCAAGCGGAAACAAAGTGGAAGTGTTTTATTTCATAAGAATAAAAATGACGTAATCTGATAATGAGGGATCAGAGGGGGGGGGGGGGGCGGGGGGACCCCCCCCCGCGACCCCCCCCCCCCCCTTTCAGCCGAATATACCTTTTTTTTAGGGTTTTCAGACCAATTTTGCGGCCTCGACCACCACCTTTTTCCGGACCTGAGGATTTTTTTAGGTTTTATCATGGTCCTCCTTGGTCCTAAATCCTGAATCCGCCCCTGGCGATAATACATGCTTTGTTTTACGCATGGTCTGTTAACCTGAACGTTTAGCATGGTCACACACAAGTAAGGATATTACTTAATGTATGTGATATGGACTTTTCGGCAACAGTATAACATTTTACTTAACACAATGACTGACATATTTCATTATTTTTGTTCACAACTGGTTTTATCTTGTTGGTTTCTGAAGCAAGAATATTCTCTGTTTTTTTTTTTTCAAAATAAAAATGACCTAAATTTTGAATGCATATTTTGTACAAATTTTCCACACCACACGAAGGGACATACCAAATCCACTTCCGCTGTTACTCCTGTTCCACAGTTACTTTTTCCATGATATACTTGGTCCTCAAATATCAAATGTCAGTTTTTTAATTTCTTTAATTTTCTTATATTTGTATTAGTCTCAGACTTGGACTTTGACTCGGACTCGAGTGACCTGATCTCTGACTTATCTATAGGACTCAGATGGTATAGAATTGACTACATCATTGTCATATATTGGGATTAGAAGCCCCCGTCCGCGAACACCATATCCCCCCCCCCCCCCATTCCACAAACACTAACACAGACAACATTGCGCAAAGGATATTGTGCCCTTGTTTGTATGTTCACCAAAACAGTCGTGTCATGTGGTGTCAACATTTTTGTGGCACGTTATTCTACCATAAAATATAATCATTAAGTTCAAAACTTTGATAATAAAAAATGTTGTCTTTTTACCCCTTGCGAATTTATTACAATATGTGCAGGATATGATTTTTACAAAATTTGCCATTTTTAAATAAAATATGGGCCGTTTTAATATGAGTCTTTTTCATTACAATATTGACAATATTGTTCGTAACACCCGTCTAAACAGAACTAGTCTGACTGTGAGACGTTCCAATGGCAGCCGTCCAAATGACACGTAACCTACACAAGAAGCTACTCACCGCAAAAGATCGCCACACTGACCATTAGGATCAACACAACACCTGCAGACTTCATACTTTCTAGTTTCCGAGATCTCCAGATCACTCTCCTGGCTTGTAAGATGACGTGGTGTATGTGCCTGATTCAAGTGTTTTAAGGCTATATACGTTTATAGTATACAGGTTAAAGTCCCAACAGGATTCAAATGAAGCAGGAAGAAAACACCATTATTTAAAATCAATAACGGGGTCAATGAAGACGCCTTGGTTGCTATAATCAATCTTAGTGACTGGATTGAAGGTAACTCTTCTACGCCCCCTCACCGTGTATCCTGCTCCAATTCCCTGAAGCGGCAACAGAATGCTTCCTTCATCGCATATAATTAACTTGATAACACATATGCATGTCCTTGCATTAATATTGTCTTGTTGTGTATTACTTGTTTATTGTTTAATACTCAATATTGCGATCATCTGATGAAAGTTGACACTAAATTAATATAAGTATCACATATTAAACAGTGGAATTACTGTTCCATTTGGTCTAGGTTCTAAGACTAAATTCTGTCAGATCGTCACTGTTCTGAGAAGCAAATAATTTATTCTACAATCAGTAAACTAGTACCCCTGCGTACGTCTCCCAAAAACTGTACACTGCAAGGCCACACACACAAAACTTTTAGTCCATTCCATCCCCTCATATCCACCTATATTTTGCCATTTTTTAGTGCTACACCCACAGTTAAATATTGGAGAATATATGATAGAAAATAAATGGACCTATTTCTCAACAAAGGAGATAATCCCTACGTTTCACAATGTACCAGAAACGGAATTATTTTAAAATATGAGTATCAACCTACATTTTGCAACATATTAGCCCCACTCCTGATGGTCATGTAGATGCAGTTGGAACTTAAAAAAAATCGAATTTTAATCGAGCCCCAACTGGATCTACTAATATATCAGGTAATTGGAAAAGGTCCAAAGCGTTATGAAACATAAATAGATTTATTTTAAAATATTTGTTTTTCATATTACTTTGTTACTGCCATAGGCAGCATTCTATGAAACATGGGGTGAAAATAAACTTTTGAGAAATTTATCTCTAAAAACCGGTGGACGCAGGTTGTTATTATACATACACGTAGTATATTTACTGTACGATAAGCTGCTCTTGTTTTACCTGGATTTTTTTCTCTCTCAGGTTATACACTGTTGTCACAGCTGTCACAGGTCTTTTTGTTTTGAACGCTGTTTTGTGTATGGCAAGGTTCTCTGAGTAAGAACACCAGGGTGCGCACAGAGCAAAGAATTGTAATCAGACCAAAGAGCGTGGTATCACATTGTGCATTTAGCTTACAATTTTACTGAAACATGCGACACTCGCTCTCGTTGGCCTGATAACGCCGTTCCTGCCACTGGGCCAACGACGAGACCAACGAAAGGGGGAGTTTTGACGTATTCAGGCCACTGACTGCGGGTGTCGTATGTTTAGAATTTTGAGCTAGATGCCCAATTGCATACCGCGCTGCCATTGGTCTGAATACAATTCTTTGTTGTGTGCGCTAAACTGCTTTTGTTTTGATGCCCTTAAAAGAGCGTTTAACGTTATGTAAAATGGACTGTTTAATTATTGTGTTGATTTTATGCCACATTTCCAGTCTTTTAGATTCTGTTTTATTTCTTTCCCGTTAAGCTTTCCAAAATTCTACATACTGTGTATCAGCAGATATAATAATTTTTTTAATATTCGCACACTCCAACGCACTTTATTTGCTCTTCACACAGCAATTGTTCATGATGTGGCCTAATTGTACATCTGGATGGGCTGTGTTGCCCCACTTACTGTCCCTTGGCACTTTCAGATTACAGCCAGACCAGTGTGTATCTGCTGCATGCTTGTCCGGTGCATTGTTTCAAGGGATCATAAGTAAATCCTGTTATATGTTACCCAAAACAAGGAGGCTATGTTTTCAACGGTGTTTGTTCTTTAATTCTTTACTCAAAAGCATTTTGAACGAGTTCTACAAACCTTTGTACAGGTGTGGGACATAGGCGAAGGAGGAACTACATTATATTCGGTTCGGATCTAGATAAAAAGTGTTTGATCTAGTTGAGTTGTTTTGCCTTGGCGGGTACATTAGGGCTCTACTGAGTGTAATTATAGTTATTTGGAGTAACCCTGGAATGAGATGAATATCTCTAACATAATATATCACCTAAGCCTATTCAGCCAAATGCAACTTGGCAAAACTCAATGACGGAAGCTGTATTGAAGAAACGAGCAAAAATCATATTGCCTCCGCCAGTAGGGTAAGCATTTATACTTGTTCGGGTATGTGTGTTTGAACGTGTTTGTGTGTGTTTGTTCACAACCTCACTCACATAATCTTGAACGGAATCTTTTCAGGGTACCTCGGTAATCGGTCATTGAGGAATCGATTAGATTTTTGGCTCATATTAATTAAAAATTACTTCACTCAACTAATAGTTTTATTATATGACCTTAGTCCAAAGTAATTCCTTAAAACCCATTAACTTGTATTTATAAACTGATATTTATTGATATTGCTTACATAATATTTGTTGTCATTTGAACATTTGCCAGTAAAGAGTATTTCATTTTTACTGTTGTAAGTTTTAAGTCATATGCTTCTTTTAGAACCAAGCTCAGTCTAGTTCATTCGAGTTCCCGTGTATATTATATTCTTATTGATATTAGCGGTAGAAGAAGCAAGAACAATTATAATTAGGTCCTCCTCCGAGGCAGGCACCGTATCTGCCCGAGAAGGTAGTACGTCAGACTAGCCCCGGTTGCCTTACACGTGGATGGATTCTATACATGTATCTCTGCAAATACCTAAATATAGTTGGGCCAAAAAAAAAGTTTTTTTTCAGGCACTTTTTCAGATAAAATGCTTTTTCAGAAATTAAATTTTTGTATGTTTCGATAAAAATGTCAAATGATAAGAGAAAAATCATGATATTAACAGATTTATTTTACTAAAAAGTAAAGCAATACATAACAAAGGAAATTTTATCAAAATTGTATGATTTTATCTTCTTGAAAGAAATGTCCGAGCGGCTGGAGCTCAAAATTGGAAAGATTCTATTGAAAATCCAAAAAAAAAAATTTATTGCGGGGGTTTAAAATTGACGCGGGCGGTGCATGAGTACCATACCTTTTATTTTTTTGGCCTAATGTGAGAATTATGACAATAAATACATGACGTGTATTACTTGGAACGTGGCGTAAAGATCAGGAAAACAGAATAATAAGTCCTAAATATCGGAAAACAGAGCCGGATTAGCATCATCATGCATTTCTTTTTCTTAGTTTTGTTTGGTGGAGGCCACCGACTAAATTTTTTAATGCTTACTTATGTTAGTCTTAAGCTAAGTATATTATTTCAAGCGTTCACTTCCGGTTTGGAACTACGTGACAGGGCGGTAGCACTCGCTTCCTGTTATTTATTTTATATCCTGATGTCAACCAGGCCCGGTCTCTACCGCACCTGCAAGTTTTAGTGTATAATCAACACAATTTGCAACTTTTTGATTAGTCTATCCCTTGGCATTATTTCTGAATTTTCATAGCATAACTTAGATATTGGATTTGATTAATTTTACATACCACACAAGTGAAACTTGAGATGTTTGAAAAAGTTACATATGTTTAACCCATTCTCAGTAACAACCTATGGCGGTTTATATATGTTTTAGAAAAAAAATGATCAGCTTAATCAAGATATCGGTATAATTTGACAAGTCAGATCAAGGGGAAGAATCCAGAAAGTAGTAGAAATTAAATTTAATTTGAGACTCTTTGATGTCATATTAAAGTGGCCTAATCACATATAAAACACGCTGAATTAACACAAAAAAATAGCGTCTTCTCTTAAAATATATTGGTACCTACCAATATTTTGCCGCCTGAAACCATTATCTTATTCCTGTAGGAGATGCACCGATCGACTTTGACCCATAAATGTAATACGTGTTTCAGCTGGCTCACTCAGACCTGGGACCCGATACATTACCTGTAGTACCTCTGTTATTTCCGCTGAGGTCCCTTGACCTATCGTACAAATCTGTTGCGACATGTTCTACAATGAATAAACAAATATCCACCCAGCAGATATATACGGCTATAAGAAAGTCCGTGTATGGACTAGTTTGGAGTACACTTTGTCTGGGATCTGTCGCGCATGCGCATAATCGAACCTCCGGTCACATGGCATTGTTATTGTAAACAGACACACGTGGACTGTGTTTACTGACACGCAAACCAATAACAAGGTGTTAAACAGCTGAGGCCGTTTGCTAGGATGATTTTGACTGTAAACTTTTATTTAGATAAAAACTGAACAGGCAGTGTGAAAGAAGATATATAATTTTGCTCCATATTATGTCCTTTTAAGGTACCACTTCAGCGTGTAATTAACTATAAAATTTTTAATCTAAACTATAGTTAAAAATATTTATATCAAAGGACTTACTAGGTGTCTTTCAGTACGGGATCCTACTGTTTAATTAATTAAATCAGGGGTCGGTACATATGCAGTGACAGGACTGTGGCTGCGTGGCTGCATGATCTCCTCACTGACTGCGCATGCGTAATCTTTTGTAGCGATACTGTTACATCCAGCCTGCGGTAGCTCGTCATCTTGAAGGGAAGCACCTGTTCCGCACGTAAAAGCACACACAGATATATATATATATATATATATATATATATATAATATATATATATATATATATATATATATATATATATATATATATATATATATATAGTCAGTCAAACCAAAACGAGACCGGATTGATGACCTCATACATATCAAAATAACATAAATTTGGAAAAAAAAATCCTAGTTTCAAGGCATATCCTGTTTTGTATGTATACCAAGTTACCAGTTTTGTTCTAACATCTAGAAGAGTAATTATATAAACTGCACACATATTCATACCTGTATTCATATGCATATTTATGTCTAATTCACTTGATAATATGTGAATGGGCTGCGGGCATATTGTGAATTAAGTCATATTGTGAACATTATCAGTAACCCAACGCGGCTATGTCGCTATAAGTGGGAAGTATAGAAGGATCTATGAGAGTTCTGAATGCATGTTTAATGAGAAAGTTAATGCATTGACATACATTTGTATTTATATAAGACTTTTAACATGAAGTAAGTTTCCTTGTAGGGATTGCTATCATTTTCAAGCCGAATTACATACAATTTGGTTTCAACAGATTACCTCAGCTCAACCTGGGAAAACAGTGCGTTGGGAGAGGAAGCTTTGCGCACGTCTCCTCTCTGACACGTTCTGAAGTACTTCAAATGCTTATTTGACCCTTCGTTTCAACCATAGCAAGAACTACTATATGTTTATAACTTGCAGCAAGATCTCCCGCGAAAGGTGCTTTTACTATTGCTATAACATTTCGGTTAATTAGGTCCAAGTGTTACAGTTTTTATATCATAATTAATGCTCACCGTAGTGACACACACATGTCCTAAACATGTATTGCAACAGAAGCCCTGTGGCTATACATTGTGTAAACATACTATCAAAAAAAGTATGATAAGACCAATTTAGTTAAACATAAAAATGAGTTCATTAGGACTGAAGATCTCTATAGAAGTCACATACGCACCTATAAAACTATTGTCCTTTTGGCCAGATGACTAAGTTCAAACTTCTGTAACTCCGCCAAAATTATCCGCTTATCTCTGGAATAATTACTGTGAAATATTAAACCATTTGGCTGAAAGATTTCAGATTTTCAAAGGTTTTTAAGCTTTTTCTCCTTGAAATTTAAGTTAATGCAGATGGCGCCACAAAACGCTCTATCCCACAACAGGTGATATTTTAACAGATTTTTGCATAAATGTTGGGGATGCTAGCTCCTGCTATTCCTGAGAAATTATGGTTTAATTTACTTTATATATAATGACTGATGCCCCTCGTGCAGAAAAGGGTGATGCAAGTGGCGCCACCAAATTCATACATGAGTCATGTGCGGAACATTTGCATTAAATTTGGTGAAAATAGCTCCAGCCGGTTATGATATTGTAATTTTAGGATCCTTTTTTGGCCAAATGACTAAGTTCAGCTCCCTGTAACTCGGCCAAAATTCACCGAACTGGAACCATTCAAAGAAACTTGAGAGATATTTCTCAGATCTTATTCCTGTAAAATATTGAACAAATTGACTAAACAGTTTCGGAGAAGAAGAATTTCTAAGTTTGTAAGATGACTAATTTTTTGCATAAGAATTGGTGATGATAGTTCCTGCCGATTTTGTTATAGTATGGGTTAACGGACGACGAACGACGGCCAATGGTCGACGCCTCACCATTGCATAAGCTCACAGGTTCGCTAAAAAGGTCTTTGAGTTTGATTTATTGAAAAATCAGGCATAAAATCAGGTTATTTTGTCATTTTGTCTCATACGTTGTTCCACCGATCCCTTTTTTATAGAACATTTTAAAAATATTCAAGTTAGAAGTAAACTATAAACCATATGTCGCATTAGAAATCCGAGGAATATACCTAATTTCTAAATCTTTATAAAAGTTAATTATTCTCAAATCAGAGAAATACTCTACGCTTCAAAACATGACAGACCTAAATCTGGCGGTTAAGCCTATGGGTCATAATTAACAACTGCTTATTTGACAGCTGCTTACAAGATGAGGTCACGTAAACATCTGGCTCATTTCAAGTGAAATCTGACGTGAAGGTCGTCCGTAGTTGTCAAAATGACGAAAATATTTGATAACTCATCACGATTTTTACATACTACATGTTCCTCTACTCTAACACCTCGGCAGGGTCCAGATCTCTTTGTCAGAGGGACAAAACTTCCGCCTGAGTGAGGCGCCACCCTTTGGCGTCATCTTTAACTTCATGCAACAAAACTGGGCGAAAGTACCAAAATGCAAAAAAAAAAAAAAAAAAAAAAAAAATTCAACAAATCTACGAGTCTCGCGCCATATATCACTTAAGTTAACAATAGTATCAATCACATGCAGAGCGTGTATCTTTAAATTGGTTTCTTTTCAATTGGACGTACCGCGGAACTACTTTCTGGGGCAATATGGCTGCCCCCTTGATACACCCGAGGTTAGAATGCGAAGTCGGCCAAAGAGTTCCGCGTGCCCCTTTTACTTCTGAGCGCCATCTAGGATTCAAACGTTGAGCGATTTAGCAGTTAATTTAGATGTCTATTCGATTCAACGTTAGCTTTAATTATATTTCACCTCAATGCAGTGAAATTTTATGTGTTCTCGTTGGCAATTTTCTCAAATGTATCAGTATATCTAGTTTTCATTCAAACGTTATGCGTTTCAGTAAATGAACACAAGATGGCGCTGAGATGCAACAGCGCTTTCACCGTAATGAATAGTGAAGGTAGCCCATAAGTTTACGGAATTTTAGGCTAACAAATTCTCAGAATCAGACACAACTGCGGGACCTGGCATTCTTAAAAATTAAGTAAAATTCGTATTAAAAAAAAACACGAAATTTGTGGACAAACGTTCTTGTTCAACTGATGAAACCTTCCATAATGAACATGCACACGCTTCCGAAGCACATTTATACACTGTGGAGAAACTATGATAGTTTAGGTATGTGTGTGGTTTTAAAAATATAAAAATGCGTAAAAATGTAAAAATATATGTGTCACCTCCACTCTTGTTCAACTCCTCAAACTACCAATACCCAAGAAGAACGCCAAGTTTCGTGGAAATGCATGAATCCGCTTCTGTGAAAATAACACGCTGTTATTTTGCACTCTCAAAGCTACGAGTAAAAATCAAATTTGATTATAATTTGCAAAAAAAGATGTTCGTACCACCTGCATGCAAGACTACTTTCACAGCAGTCCATTATATCCATGCCGTTGCTTACTGATATACCTGAGCTTTTGTTATAATCTAACACAGACAAATCGGTCCTAAAAAGCCCCCTCTTTGTTATATACGCACGCCAATTGAGTAGGTCGTTAACCCTCGGTTGATCACACCCTTTCCATGTCGACAATATGATACAACCACATTTTCCTTGCGCATACTTCTATTTCTGGATTAACATTGGGAATTAGAGTGTAGATTATATATATTTATATATATATATATATATATATATATATATATATATATATAAATCCGACTTGTGCGCTTAATGAACCAATCCCTCATATTATAGGTCACCTGTGAGCCCCAGATTTTGTGTGTTTCTTTGGGGGGAGGGGGGGGGGTTCCCTTCTATCGTCTATCATCTGATGTCTGTCTTCTGTCAGTTATGGCTAAGTCCCACAAGGGTTTGCTCTTGCGATGTTCGGTGTACAATAAGTTTGGCGATGGGTTGAGGCTAGTTGACTACGCAGCTGCTTTGAGAGAAAAAAAAACGATGCCTTGGATCGTTTGCCTTTGGGATTGATTTCTGAAGCTTTTGATATTCTCTAATATTTCCCCGCAATCTTCTTGAACAAAACGTCATGACCAATTTATCCGACTGAACTGTATATATTTGTTAAACATTTGTAATGTGCGACAGGGATGTCAAAACCATGTTAAGTACACTGATTATTACGCTGTGGCGGTCGCCTCCCGAATTACAAGTTTCAATGTTTCAGGTTTATCACAAGCATTTAAAGGGGCTTTAATATTTATGAATACTTTTGAGACGTATATACTTATATTTTTGAACTTTATGTGATTAAAAATAAGGCTGTTGCTTCTTTAGTGGTTCAACAATTTGATGTTATTCAGAAATTGTAAAACAAAGAACTAATAGGTCATACATGCTCTCTTTTTTAGCATTCCTTAAGCCTTCTAAGCAGTATCGAATTCCGTAACATTTTACATAGTCTTGCATTCAGTGGGGGGGGGGGGGGGGGTGACTGTCATACGAGAAGGGAAACAACTTATATGAATCAATTTCGATTTTAATCTATAATCAGTCAGGCTGGGCACAACGATGTGATTATCCATTTTGCCGTGCAATAATCGTTTACACAGTTTTCGGATAACTTAGGTTTTGTCAGAAGGAAATGTATTCTCTTCTTTAGTCACTCTAGAAATTATAGAAAAGTCTTTTTTGTAAATAACTTCTTCAATAAGGTTACGACACCCATATAAGGGCTATAGAACTATATCATATATAAGCAAACATATGGACCTATGATTGGTTGAGGCAATGTAAAAGTATACCCATGGTGACCAATTAACAACTGATTAATTCTGATTATGGGTTTGTAGTTGACAACCGATTTTTACTAATGATCGTGCATGAATTTACAATCGATTCCCAACACTTACATATTAATATTGAATGATCACATTTTCATATATATACTGTCTGGGTCACCCATTTCAAATGTATTATAGCTAATTATGAGTGTTGAAAAAAAGCAGGAATGCAAACTCAGAAATGGAGCAACCGAACCGAAGTGTATAATTATATCTCACATATATAAATCTTATACCCCCATCTCCCCTATGTTGACACAACATTTTTATTTTTTTACTCACTTTTTTAACAATATGATCCATTTTTACTCATAACAACTAGTTTGGCAGAGTAATTGCACCAAAATATTTTATTTAGATTCATTTTTACAAGAGCAGGAGTGTACGTAATTTTTGCTCCGTTGTCAGTATTGAAATCATTGTAAATGGTAATCATTCTTAGTTGCAATCATTACCATGTGATCACTTATTCAGATTGTTGTGTAACTGCAATCACAATCCATGTCATATAGATATGAAGGAATTGTAATATTATTATTTACAGAGGAAATCCTTTGTCTGTAAATTAGTTGTTATAAAATATGCTCCTTTGTGATATGACCTACCTATTCAAAATATATTTTTTACCAATGTTTCAAAAAGTATATTTTTTCATCATGGGGTGTTCATTTGAAACGTAAATGTTTCAACATGTGTACCAAGGGCCAACATAATTCGCAACAGCATTAAGAGAAATGCAATAATTGAGGCAATAGTTATTACTTTTAACCTTGAATTAGCTGTGAGCAATTTAACGGACAACGTTCTAATCAGAGTATGTTGATATTTTTCGGATGATTAGGATTATAACCATTGAAGATTTCATGCTTTTTTTAATAATTTGGATTACCGTCATATATCTTTTTCATTAAAGGACTTTCAGTTGTGACATAAGGCGTTTTGTTGAACTTTGATAAACATCGCGTTTTTTCCGATCGTAGCTTGGTGTGGGCCACTGACCACGTTAGTGTTATATTTTGATCTTTTGAGTCTCACAATGTTTGGGTCGCACGTTATTTGTGAACAGGCAGTTAAATTGTAACCATTTATTGATATTTCTGCTAGCGACATATAATCATCAGTTCTCTTATGTAATCTTATAAATGACAAATGAGTTTGTCATTCATCAGTGGGTTTTAAATGTCATAAAAATATATTTTTTTCCCATATTTTGTAAACATATCATTATTTAAATAACCAGTTATGCATATTTCCCTGTGAATAAGGTCTACAATAAAATTGACTGTAAAAATATTTGCAACATAAACTAAATGCAAAGCTGAAGTTTAGCAAGCCATTTAAAGGATATGAACCATATATTTAAGGACCTTATATTTAGTTAATATTTAATTTAAAGGTTACTTCATTGACAAATATTTGGAAACAGTTACTGTCTTGATTGAAATGTCGTTAAAATCTATTGGTTTTCTGATATATTGTACACACATAATTTTTAAATAACCTGTTATGCATATAAGGCCTTTCAATGAAATTTGAAAAAAAAGTAAATAGGGTCAACATAAATGCAAATCTGAAACTTAGCTGGTCATTTAAAGGATATGAACCATTTATATTTTAATGACCTTATATTTTATTTATATGTTACTTTATTGACGAACATTTAGAAACAGTTACTGTCCTTAATGAAAACAATTCTATTTTTACCCAGGACAAAGAACATTCGTGGGTAATTTATTTTCAGGAACAATCTTTACCAAATATAAGAAATCATTTCAGTAATTTGTTAATACTGTTTTAATACATAAAATGCAAATATCGATACCAACAGAAATCCTTTCAATGGTCGACAGCTCATTTACCAACAATGAAATACAACATTTACCAGTCTGTTATATTGTTAGTTACTTAACAAACACGTTTAGTATCAATGTGTAAAGTACTTCTTTCTTTGGACTTGTAAATTAGAGAAATATTTTTGTATACCTTAAAATGGCCAACAACCTTATTATGCTAGTTATCTAAGTTTAGTTGCAAATATATACAGGCTTTAATTGTGGGGCTTTCATTGTTTTATCGTGTCTTAAAGTATCACAAGTATTACATGAATACAGGTAAATAATGATTAATAGTGCCATATCAAATCCAGGGCCACTTACATTTGAAATAATCTAGAATTAATTATTAAAAATATATAAATAGAATACAAGTATTGGTTTTTATTAT
This sequence comes from Sipunculus nudus, assembly GCA_026874595.1. Classification (NCBI taxonomy): domain Eukaryota; kingdom Metazoa; phylum Annelida; class Sipuncula; order Golfingiida; family Sipunculidae; genus Sipunculus; species Sipunculus nudus. The sequence continues at coordinate 61,614,086 of CM049312.1, forward strand.
TAATGCAAATATGCAGATAATAATCGGGTAAGAGTGCTCTTGAGGCATTTTAATTTTCATTATGAAACCTTATGGTTGATTCCGCAGAGAATGGCTAAACAAGGAGTGTAACACAGATGAATGGTCCTTTTTAAAGAGGGTAAGGTTTTATTTTTTAATTCATGCGAGCAGGATGCACAAATCCCGTTCCCGAAAACAGTATGCAGTCCCTTTACTCAAATCTCATTTACACAAAACATATATTAACCACACTAACCGAAGATTCAATATTAAGGATAAGAGGACATTCCATAAACAAAGGATTGTCTAGGTAATGCCTACTTTTAATATCCTAGAAATGTCAAACACATTTAATAAAATTTTCATTATAATTAATTTCAAACAACTGAATATTTCTGAAAAAAATATAAGCAAAGCAATACTTAATATTCTATCACGTGTTGTCTTCTTCAAGAGAAAAGCATCAATTCATGTCAACTACATCTCTTAGTCCTCCTGTCTTTCTGACACTCGCTTTACGCTCAAAGTAAAGCATATGCATTCTCTGTTTTTGTTTTAGAGTAACCACATTTAGATCTTTCACGTGTTCCTTTGTCAATGGCATATAGTAAGGCTTCATTGTTGAAATTTACAAGAAATTTTATGGCACACCCACATACAAATTTTATATCTTCAAGACATTTTATGGCACACCCACATACAAATTTTACATCTTTTCTTTTTGTATTGATGTTTACTTTCAAAAAGCTCTGCCCAAAATAGTAATATGTATTACAACTCGAATGATCCTGGAACAGTACGTGCCGTCGCCATTTGTATAATTTATTGTATAGAGTTTGGACTTTGCTAAATCATATTGAATTGAAACAAACAAATAAGTAAGTCATAGCTTGGTCATCCAGACCAACGTCTTAAATTGATACACCATCTGTTGTATGGTATTATATTGATTTTTTGTTTACTTTATTCATTCATACACTACCGATATTTACTGTCAAGAAGCCGATTCATTCAAATCAAAGAATATACACAAACAAGTTATATAGTCGCAAGGGAGTAGCTGCTATAGTCATTTACATCACTTTATGTACATATTAAATATTTACTGAATAATGATGGTTTGGATGTGCCATATACTAGTATTAAGTTTTAGCAGTCTTAATAATAAAAATCTTTTGACTTTAGGGTAGAGTAAACAGATTGTAAAACCAAAATATATGTATGAAAAGTACACTAATAATCAGGAATGTACTGCGCAGTAATTCAATATTTGTGATTTGCTAATGAATGCTTGTCTCTTTTTTGTTAACACTTTAATGTATTAAGCAAATGAATTTATAGTGCAAGTGGAGCGGAAATATGAGACAAACAAATAAATGAATCGTCGTTAAACTAGTCTTAGGATGGCCCTGTAACAGAGCGTATACCTCTTTAGATAACGTTATAGAAGGGGAAGGTTTTTCTGAAAGAAACGAACAAATAAATAAATAGTGCCTAGACAATTACTTTAATATCTAGGAACTCCAGCAGACGAAAATATTCAATTGATCAATCATCAATTGTTGGGTAATTATACTGATATATTTTTTTATGTTTGTTTCAAAGTCCAATGCTGCTGCACCTGGACACTAGATTTGTTGAATTCATATTAGTTTGAATCAAGACAATCTCCGACTGAAATTGCATACCAATCAATGTTAGATATAAACAAGGCATACCAAACAATATAAGAAATTATTTTCTTACTGAAGGTGGTAATGAAGATTTTTATTGGAATACTTACACGGTCAGTCGCCAGGCACGGACACCTGGCGCTCAATCTCTTCCTTAAAAATATCAACGACAACTTTTGTAGTCGCGGGAGCCATGATAATGATTCACCTTAAATTGGTCAAAAGATTTAATCTCGCACATTTCCATACACTGCTTTTGAAGAATTATTATTTGAAGGAATAGTCAACTTTAAGAAAAAACATATATTCTTCTGACCATGTTTAATCTTCATATGGTTGTTCTTGTTCATGGGAAAGGTGAATTATTATGACAGTCTGCGTTTATGATGCTGATATGATATATGACCTCTCATCTGTTCTCTGTTTGAGTGTTTTCTATCAATATTTAATATTTTTAGGAAAAATTTATTTTTATGACTTTCCATGAATCTGGTTTACAGGCATTTATTATAATAGGTTTTGCTTTTAGATTGTTCTGTTTGTTTGACATAAATATTTCTTATACTTATGGGAACACCTGCTGCTGTTTTCGTGGCCGCCACACCTATCAAACAAAAGGTATATAAAGGGAAAGGATGCACAAGCAGAACACCAGCTGCCTTCGACACGGCACGGAACAAAGAAGACACCAGGTAAAGCAACCTTTATATCGATTTATTAGAGGGCTAAATCTTGGACAAGTATGTTCAGTGAGGGGTTACTAGAAATGGTCTCATGTCATATGTATATTGCCATATGCCATATATCAGTTAGTGGTTGATGTTGACACACTGATAACATTACCTATGTTTGCTTTCATACGTACACCAAAGGTGAATTGGACAACGTGACCATTTAATCACAAAACGGTGTTAAGTAGACTACAGTTCCAACCATTTCAAAAATAATACTTGTCAACCTGCATGACAGGAGCTAGCAAAATATATTTCCTCCTGTTGACTATGTGTACACGTGGTATGATAACTGTTTTTTATCACGACATGATAGTAATGATTAAATAGAAAGGAAGGGCAACAAACGGACAACTCGATTGACTCATGGACGAAAGGTACAGATATCAAGTTAAATTTGACACATCGTAATATTATTATTCTTAAAACATATTTCTTGAAGTGTAACAACAATATATATATATATATATAAATATATATATATATATATATATATATATATATATATATATATATACGGAAGTGGCTAAACAACTGGCAGGGTGCCGGCAGTTTAGTCCACAGGCTAAACAGCCGGCAGGGGAAATTGATCTTGCCAGCAATCTACCCCAATGGCAAAACTGCCGGCAAATTAATGTGTGCTCTATTAAGACAATTTCAGTCTGTTTCAGTGTTATAGTAATACTCTGTACTTTCCATTATCATTATTATTTGGACAATGAGCTGAAATATAGTGATGACTTACCAAATTATCTATTTTGCTGGTCTATATGTAATAAGTATGTTGAGTAATAATGAGTAGGTAATAAAAGTGCACATTTGTGATATTTACAGGGTATTTTTATATAAATTTTCTGATAAAAATTGTAATATTTACAGGAAAGTTTATAGATTTTTTCATAAAAATATACCAGAAATGTAAATGTGTGTCAAGAGACTGTTTATAGTTTATACACTGGTGTGCTTATAAAGCAAACAAATAATTAGTGTGTGAAAACAAACTCAGGTTATGTCAAATAAAAGGATCAGCTAATTACTTGATCAAAGGTATAATCACACAATCTTACCCAACACCCAATTAAAGTTGCTGAGCCTAGCAATTGTGTTGTGAGATGATGCGAGAAATATCCACACCAAATAGCATTTCTTAAGAAAAGGCTATCAAAATATCTAATTTGGTAAGTCAGCACTATATTGTCAGCCCATTGTCAAAATGATAATTGGAAGTACAGAGAATCACACTGAAATAGAGCATACAATGTTACATTCATTTGCCAACAGTTCAGGCAGTGGGCTAAAGACTCAAGGGCAAGGTCAGTATTCCCTGCCGGCTGTTTAGCCTGTGGACTAAACTGCCGGCACCCTGCCGGCTGTTTAGCCACTTCCTATATATATATATATATATATATATATATATATATATATATATATATATATATATGACGAAATGGAAAATTAGAAAACTGCATGTTCCAAATAAATCGAAATCGAAAGGGATGTACACGACATATTAAATACAGTTAAAAAACTAAAAGAAGACAACTTCTCGCTCACATTTCCGAAAGGCAAACCCCTCTTTCACTGGAAATTTGGATTGAGATATATTTTTTAAATACACGTACATTGTCATCGATGTCCACGTACAAGTAAGAATTTCGCTGTAGGTACATTGTAATTAATGTCCATGTATAAGTTAGAGTTCCGCGGTAGTTATGTCACAAAATCAATGTCCATGTATGAATCAGACTACCGCCGTGATACCATCATATACAAGTGCGGATCCTGGAATAAGTAAGTGTGTGTGTGTGGGGGGGGGGGGGGGGTCCTAGTAAATACGGTACATTATCATACATCATACGACCACCCTAACATTTATGTTATTGATCAAAGGATATATGTATATTTTATATTATTTGTTGAACGGCAAGAAGTATTTCGGTGTAGGTGTCTGCCATTTAAACCAGTTATAATCGGTGAATCTTTGATTAACGTGTCTTGAGTATAGGCCACTTTATTTATTACTATATTTAATTCAAACAGATCGACGATTTGATGCCCTGCTTCTTAACCATCAGAATAATTATTTTAGAACGATGGACAATTTTTGATGGATTACGGTCTAGATAATTGTTGATAATGTATTAGATATGGATGGGATTCAATATAAACTCTTAAAAGCATTTAGGCCAGACATTTTGGGACTTCAGTGCAAAACTTAAAAAAACATCTATATATAGATTCAGTTACTACTGATATACGTTTCGATTTTCTTCAATCATGAAATCTTTGTAAATTGGTTCGGATGTGCAAATCACAAGATATCCCTGACACAATACAGACTTGAATTCATAAAATTGCTTTTATGATTATTTTTATTGTGGAAATTTAAATTTTATTTTACATTTCTTTTATGCAAATTCTCAGCGTTACCAAATGCGTTCTAAAAGGAACTGGAATTTACGAAAAATGTTAATGAACCCTGAATAAATAGAAAACACTTAAGAGACCGCATGTTTACTTCATCGTAAACCTAATCAAATATTGATGAACAGTGTCTAAGCGCTACGAAAACATTTCAATTATTATTTACAGTAAACTGGTAAGTCGGATATAAAATAAATACACAAGCCCTAATAAACATTCAAATGTGTCAAACAACATAGAAAAGTGCCAATGAGTATCTGGTTTATAGTTGATATACCGACTTGAATATGGTTTTTTTTTCACCGGCGGTGAGGAAATCAGTATTTCTTCTGAATAACTAGCTTTAATAAGTATCTGTTTTATGAATGAATTACCCGAATTGGTCTGTTTACTCTTCAAGGTGGTATTACTCACTCGTGTTATTTCTGAATAACTTATAGCTTATATTTCTCTGCAATGTAAGCGGTTTCGTAATTTAGACTATATTTTGCTTCAATTTGGTTCAAATGAAGTCTAGGCAAATGTAGATATTATTTAATTCTCTTGTCAGTTTACCCGATTTGAATATAGTTTAGTTTTTCACCAGTGGTGAGGAAAAATCAGTGCAACAGTATATTTTTTCCTTATAACTAGCTTAAATTAGTCTTCCATGTGTGCAGTTACGTAATTTATCAATAGTATGCTTCAATATCGTTCAAATGAGATCTGGACGTATTAAAAATACGTTTGTATTTTTGTATACATACAAATGTAATTGATAATTAATGATCCAGTAAACCAGGCTTGTAGGTTGTAGTTACCTCGTCAGTTAATAAATTTTAATTGTTCCGCTTTTGATAATGTAAGGACAAATCAGTTCAAAAGCAGATTCCCTATGAGAAAACCGGCGGACATACGCAGCCCCAAATAAAATTTCAATGCAATTATAAGATGAAAAAAATGCATATGTATTGGCACACTCTTTATTATATTCTACTGAACGATTATATATTATCGCTCAGTTAAAATAATAAATTAATTTTCTGTACTCGTGCCTAGGATAGAATGAGGTGAAGAAAGACTAGGTTTCCAAATAAATAATTTATTTTTCAGATCGACATTGGGGATACAGCCTCTTTTCCGTATTCAGGAGCGTCATCAAGGATTGTTCACATATGTAGAGTCACTTATGCACGAATGAACATGGGGAAAATGGGTCAAAATATAATTAAAAGGAAACACGGCCTATTGCATTATGCGCCGTGCAGGCCTTCAGGCCGCCCACATAAAGCCGACAAATTAAACAAAAATACATCCTCGATGGCTCCAAAAAGGTATGCGTTCATCCCTGTGTGTATGATTTGTGTTATTTTCCACATAACTAACGAAGTAATGGACAAAATCACATCATATTTTCAGACCATTTTGGCGTGGATCGCTCACATAATCCAGACTCTGGAATGTCATCATGAAATATTCACAAATGTAGAATCCATTATGTATTAATGAATCTGAAAATATGGGGGGAATATGAGAATGCAAACACGGGTAAATCAAATCTGCGTTGTAAAATTTGAGGGATGTTCATTGACCTTTACCATTATCATTAAACACACTCGATTATAGCAGATGATCAGAGCGCACACTTATGCAAGGAAAACATCACAAATTGTGCTAATCTTAATTTTGCATATTTTCCTTTATGTAATAAAAGCTATTTTTAATTTATAGTTTGAAAATAAAATAATTTTTACTCATTAAATTTAAATAGGAAAATGAATTATATCTACTCTAACTAAGAGCTTCCACTGCTGATTTATACTTATATTATCAATCAATAAACAAGGTTATTTTCTACTTTTATCCCTAGAAGAATTCTTACAGTACGTAATTTTTGACAGAAGAATTCCTTTTGCATTCAATATGGTTACTGATATAAAACCGCTTTTGTATCTAACTTCTCATAAAATTTAAAAATTTAAAGTTAGCATGATTTTGTTTGGCGTTCATCTTGAAACACTTTTTTCGCTTTACATCAAGAATTCCTCTGTGAATACTAGATATTATAATTTAATATGTCTTGTTTTCTTAAATCATCTGCCCATTACCAGATTTTTTTCATGTTTATGGTATATTTTGTTTCCACTGTAATGTTGTTCTATCCACAATGTTACAAAACATAGAAAGTTAAGGGCTTGAAGGGATTTTTATTCTTTTGCGGGTAAAGATGAAACATGACCGTTCAAAATTTGGTACACAGAAAATAAGTTTCCTAAAGTGGAAAATCCGCTTCTGTCTTGAAAAAGATAGGCCAGAGAGCAAACATGGAGACCGCCCGTTTAGCCGATAAGGGCAATTGCGATTGCTAATGCAAATTTCAGTGATATAGGACTCGAAACCAGACATCTTTCACAGGGTCTGGAACTCTGACTTGGACTCAAGTGTCCTGGACTCGGACTTGTACGCAGACTCGGAGGTAAGGATCCGAGATATTAGACGAAGTGCATTTCCATTCCAGCAGAAAAAGAAAACCTCTTTAAAATTATTCAAAGACATATACATGTGCGAACTACTAACAGAATATTACAAAAACAAACTATACTGCCATGCTTCAGCTTTGCATCTAAAAAGAATCTATATAAAATAACATTAAAACCCATGATATTCTTAAATTTCCTCCTTTCAATTTTTTATAGGGAGCATTGTAATGGACTCGGACTTTGAATCGATTTTCAAATGACCCGGACTCGGAGTAGATGGACTTGGACTCGAACCATATGGATTCGGACTTGGACTCAGAATCACATAGTATTGACTCGACTACATCATTGGCACATCTACATGTACATTGTAAATAGTGGACTGATAAAATGAGCTGATTTACACCTTTTTCATAATATGTTATTTACTTGTGATAGCATGATATTTGTCTTAATTTAAAGGAACAACGTTTTCGTACAGCGGGCCATCATGTTTCCAAAAGCAATTGTTTTTCTCTTCGCCGTGGCACTTGCTGAAGAAGCGATCACCAACAGGGGTATGTATGTTTGTATAACTAAAGAAAAAGATAAATGACTTACGTTGGTGAATTATCTATATTATGGACATTTCAAATTCTGTGTCAGAAATACTGTATACTGAACTCCGGTTTAAACCCGCTACTCATCATAAATAACTTTGGACTGCAGTAGGTAATGTTTAGCAAAATGTAGCTATGCTATTAACCGAGGAAAAGGTAATGTTTAGCAAAATGTAGCTATGCTATTAACCGAGGAAAACACGACCGGTAGATATATGAGTAGTTTTGTGCATTTGATTTATAATAAATTATACATTTTCCTAAAAACCTATATGATGTTTATTTGTATAAAGTGAAAAGAGAATTGTTCGATGACGAAGACGACGTAGATAATGGTTTAGCAGTGAATGACAACAGATCCGCAGAACATTGGTTATACAGTATGTATTTTTTCTTTTAAATAACTTCTCTATGTAGGACGTTTATATTTCCGCTATAACAAAAAAGGCATATTTTCCCCGAAAAAAAAATATAATTCTTGTATGATTCAGATAATATAAGGTTTACTCATATGGTACAGAACAAGGGTGGTTTACAAAACTGGTAACGAAGAAAATATGTTTTTCAATCGGCAGAACGGTGCTGCATCTGCTGTGATGATGTTCACTGTAAGACATTTGACGGTAAGGCGATCAGGCTAAAAGGTGTTTGCCCGGCAAATTTAATGACCGCAGATTTGGGGAACATAGTAGTGGTGAAAATAGAAACTGTGCCTAACAATCCTGTTGGTAACAAGATTGGAGACTTAATAATTACTTACAATGGCGTCACGTACATCATTGACAAGGACTGCAATGTGTGGATTGTAAGTAAACTTTATGGTATCATTTTGATTTTACACGCTTCTTACATCACGTTTCCGGTTTCAGTGTCTATAGTATAGTCATTGCAACAAAAATCATAGACTTACTGGGAACGGAAACTGCACACTATAATACAGGTTCGTCAAACGTATGAAAAACAAACGTTATCTTTAGAATGTTATCAAATAAAAGTTAAAATTAGATTATATATATATATATATATATATATATATATATATATATATATATATACAGAATTTACAACGAAAATGTTCAGTTATACATTACCACGTGTTTTCATGCTGCCGCAATTATCAATTCTCTGTATCAGCTCTTAGCATCAGGCTAATGTAGCACTGTAAGATTCGTTTTAGTACCTATATACTTCTAGTATATATATATATATATATATATATATTGACTGTCGTGGTATCATTTCAGGATGGTCAGTCGATCGATCAGGTAGCTCCACCACCCGAAGTGGTTATCTGGGTGGTTTATAATGTCGTATACTGGAAAATAAAAAATTGTTACTTTCAAGTTATAAGGGACTGTAATGAACGTTGCGTGAAAGTTTGCGTTGCTCATCGCTTAACTAACAAGCTGAAAGGCATATGTGCCGACAACAATTTCAAGTAGGTTAATTGCAATTATTTTTAATCTTATTCATTACAATGTCACATTGTATATATTAAAGTGCTAACCTGTTACCAACGTCACTCCCTTCTTTAATTGAAACTTCAACTAGGAAAGATTTATTAAGCTAACCTGAGTAGACAGCAAATTAAAAAAAAATTACAAAAGCAATAAAAATCTAAGTAACCAGTTTTCAAATATATTAATGTAAGGTAAAGTCAGCGTTTTCATTTACTATCTACCCACTAACCAAATGACGCAGAAGCCTATCCCCTTTGAAAGCTAGGATTCATAAAATACATTAGTCTACAGAAGGCGTCAACTTTCATTTAATCAGTAAGTATATATATATATATATATATATATATATATATTTATATTTCAGTCCGGCTGATGACATGCTTGACTATCCGAGTAACTCGATTGGTTACTGGCAGTATTCAAGGCACTGGTGGCAGCAGGAGTAAGTAGTTTCATTTATTATTGATATCTGTCATTTGCCCGTGATGGGCCCTTCCAGTTTAGGATTTTCATTGCTCAGTGGTCATGTATATTTACTTGAAGATATATCTTCTTTTACTTACGTATTACTGTCATACTGTCATACTGTACTTACTTTTAAATAAACAATTTTTTTTTTGTCAAATAGGTTTAACACTGGATTGCTCTGTCATAAATAAGGCAAATATAATCAAAAGCATCACAGGTAGTGGTGGGAGTCGGTTCCTTTTTCATAATCGATCATCGGTTTGAGCAAACCGACTGATGATCGATTATTAATCGGTTCAGACAAATATATGCAATTATCAAAGAAATATGCAATTATCTGTGAAACTGTACCTGCGTTTCCCCGGAAGGTATTCTCCTCTCGCGCACGAGTGTAACGATCTTCCACGTATATAGACACAATCAGACTAATTTTAAGGATCACATTAAACGATCGGCAGCGTCGGTCAATATTTTTCATTATGGAAATTGAGAGCATCTAAGAATATTAGGCCTAAAGAGGGGCTGTTTTTCTAGCACATGAAGGCAGATTTTACGGGCCCAGGTGCGCTTGAGGAAGATCTTGCAAAAAAAAAAATGCAGACTAGTCCAAAAATAAAATCCAGCTGAAACCAAAATACTCGACCGGCCGGGTTAGCCCCAATAAATAACTTTTTAAGGACGGCCTAAATAGCGGCACCTGGCATCGGTTGAATAGATTATTTTTAACAGAATCTCGCAAAATTGGCATCGACCTGGAGTATTTATGGAGTATTTTAACGCCTTCCCGCCCATATTTTGCGATGAACTCTCCGCCAATTCCGCAGCTCTCTGCTGATAATAAGTTTAACAAGTCTCCGTTCTCGCATCTACTGTGTCATACTCAGTTACATACGGAAGTTATTTGGGAACACAGACTCATTATATAAAGCGCGGAATGTGGTAAAAAATGGAAGAAACATTTTTGCCTATAACTAAACGGCATTTTTGAAAGAAAACAATCATTATTATGATGTAATCGATCGTTGCCTTTTGTAATCCAGCGCTTGTAAGTGGCAGCAAACCGACTGACTTTCGATAAAACTCGATGATCGGCCCGCCACTAATCACAGGAATTAATAGCTTGTAAATATATTCATATTTGGATCAATATATTCATATTTAGATCAATTTACCAGCTGTTTTATTTGCAATTGATATTATTTGTAGTTGTGGGCCGCAAGGGCCGGGAAAATAGAAGAACTTTATGTCGGACCAGCCTGACCAACGGAATAACCCATTATATTTACATATATACTTTGAAAACTTCCGACAACAAGTAATAAATCATATCCGTATTTTGCCAGTCACTGTGTCATAATAACCAGTCCTTAATGCTTATGGTATTGAAAATGAGAAGAAATGAAGAAGACTTGTGATTGTAAAGCCATACGGGCCTGTTCCGTATTATGTTGTATGAATTTGCTTCTTAGGCCATAATACTGACCTACGCTCTGCAGCCAAGCAGAAAGCAAACCTTTGACACTTTTTTTTAATTGGACACCTGCACTGGGTCATGTCTTAAACCGCAATAAAAGCACTGCATTGAAATATTGTGTTATTGGATTTTTACAGGCTTGCAAATTTTATACTTTTGAATGCGATACAATAACGTATGACTGGTTTTGAATATAATCAGGTTATAGGTTTATATAATAAGTGTACAGGCGATTCTTAAAAAACGGTATTCATACTTAAGAAAAATGCACTTATGTGTTTAAACCGATACACATTCTTTAATTAAGACTAATCCCAAATGGTGAAACACTTTCGAAATCGTCGTATATTTGAAATCTGATTCAACCTTAAATAACTCATTGATCAATACTTAACTTTCAATACTGGTCCAACCTCGATTTGTCAACATTGACGATACCTACAGACGATTAATGAGCAACCAATTAAGGGTCGTATTCAAGGAGGCGCAAAGTCCCTCTCCACACATTGAAGAACAGTGCTAAAAAAACCCCATGGACGAGCCGGTCAGGGATAATTTATGTAGTCATACACACGTTTAATTATTAATTTCTGTTAAATTCTGTTGAATGAATAATTGTGAGCTCGGGTCTAGGATTGTTTTCCAGGGATGGGTAAGAAGATGATTATGTGTGTGCAAGGCCGTGCGCAATATGAAAGCCCCCCCCCCCCCCCCCCCCCCCCGTTTGCAAGAGATTATTTCGCCCCTGCTACAATAAATCAATGTTGCCTATAAACCCTCTCTGAGATTGTGTGAAGAAACCTGTAATTTTGTTTTTGTACATTATGTTCTTCTCAATTAAAACATATATATATACAGGCTGCACATCGGCGCAAAAACTGGGTGAGATACTTGAGACCAATTGTTTGCCCAGGCTTTTCTTATTCTTCATTGTGTTGTGCATGAGAAGTGGCTTAAACTTTTGACCAAGAATCCACAAGCAACCTATCCAAAGTCATAGGTCAAATTTTGCTAAATTGTTTCAAACTGCAAAGTCACAATTTTTACTGTTTTTTTTGCCAATGCATAGAGATCACATGACATTTTTATGCCAAGAATTTTTTTTTAAATTTTGCCCGCCCTCACTGATTTATGAAAAAAAAGTCCCTGAGAGAAAAAACCTTCCTTTGGGGAGGGGGCCTTAAGATTTTTTCATAATCAGTGATGTTTGAGAAGAAAATATATATATTATTATACGGAGTAATTTTATAAAGAGATAATATGTTTACGCTCTGAATGCGTTTAAGCAGGTCCTCCGAGAGATTTTTTTTCGAGGCGGTACAAAAGGTTTCCTGAGGTGGCTGATTTAGGACACAGAAAAAAAATATTTACCTCGAAACCCGAGATAACATCTCGTGATCTGGACATAAAATTTCGCAAAACAAAATTGGGAAGCAAAAAAAAAATATATCTTGCAAAAAAATTTAGGAAGCAAATAAAAAAATATCTTGCCAAAAAAAAAATTTAGAAGGCAAACAAAATAAATATTTATCTCGAAATTTCATCATGATTTTTTCTTTCGGCAAAATGCTTTGCTATGATCTTAAAGCCGCTATTCACCTAGACAATAAAATGAATGCAAATAAATATTATTTTTTGGTTAAATTCTTCCATGTACGGATTGTTGTCCTAAATAAGATTATGTTACGAAGACAAATTGTTTAGGGAAAATACTGGACCGATCAAAGATTCGAACCCATGTCGGTGGCGCACATGTCCGGCGTTCCAACCGTTTCGCTAGAAAAGCAGGCTTCTGTAGCGAGACAGTTCGGTCCGCTTTTATGTCAACCCGTAACACACCCCCTCTTAAGAGCGTTCTGTTATCAGATCAGAACAAGATTAATTATCCCAGTAGTCACACTTTGGTGAGCTTATTACCTGGGCCACAAAGTTAACCGTCACGTTGGACGAGCCCCCATTTTGTTACGAAGACAAATTGATCAGGGGAAAATTCTGGGCGGTGGCGCGCAAGTCCGGCTAACAACCGCTTTGCTATAAAAGCATGCTAATAAACATGTTTTCTCGCGAGACAGTTCGGTCTGCTTTTATGTCACTCCGTAAAAATTAAGTATTCTATTGTATGCCGTAACCATTGTGCACCATTACTCAGGACTGTCTACATTTCCATGCATTCCAATGGACCTCAGCACTCTTGGCCAATCCAGGCCCTTTGTATCTGACGGGTTAAAACCTATATAGAATAGCTGACGCTATTAAAGAAAAATGAGAGACTTAAATTTGAGACTTCATTGTCAAGCCCATTATTGTGCCCTTGTAAAGTTATGGGCCCGAGTCCCCATTGGCCCTTCTGATCACTTCCTATTAAAACTAAAATCTAACACCAAAACAAAATAAAAAGTTTCTCATAAACAAGCATTTAGACGGGCCCCTTCGGGGCCCTTTATTTATATAGGCCACTCAATTTCGATTTAAAGCTCCGTATACATGTTTCTGAAATGACAAACGGGATGCCCATTTCTTACTAGCTCTCTATAGGACACACCTGAACAACACGGACCCTCGCGAGGTCTCCTCAATAAAATTAATAAAAGCTAAAATAACAAGTGGCCAAATGGGCCATGACGCTCAGCTGAATTCAAGGAGCCTTGAACAAACGGTAAAAGGTCTCCCAGAGTCAAAATCATGTATTTTGCCAATAGCCCTTAGATATATAGGTTACAGTGACCTAAATATACATGCAGCTGCTACCATTTATGCCCTCCTGACTAATTTAGTGTTAAAATCAAGTTCTTTCACACAGCTTGTAGAAAATGGGTCAGAGTGACATATCAGGTTTCCAAGGAGATTTTAAGGGACCTCTCTGAAAGTCATGTATGAGGATTTTAGGCCAAATGAATACAATTTGTGCCCCAACTGACTCACTTGGTGCTCATTGTTTATCCCCTAATATGCAAAATATAGTTAACCATGACCTAATTTCAATTTTCCAAGGATATTGTTTCATGGAACTCTAAGGATATCAGTTACAAGATTCTAGGTCCAACACTCATGACTTGTGCCCTGTTAATGGACAACTGCTTCATTTGAAGTTCTCAAAAATTGACATTAAAATGTATAAAAAAGTCGAAACTAGAATGGCTCTGTTTTTGCAGGGCAAAACAGATATATGTCTCCCCCTATGGTTCATCCCAAAATATTAGGGGTAAAATATGCAATATCTCAAAACAATAAATATAGATCTCAGCAGATTAGACTTTGAAGGTCAAGGTCACTGCTTTTCGAACTCTGATGACATTCTGGCAGAAAAACTGGTGTGTCAAATTTGAAGGAAAATCTTCAGTATTTGCAAAGTTATTGGGGTCACAATAAGCCTTGAATTAAATATGTTTTGACCTTGAAGATCAAGGTTCAAGGTCACAGGATTTTTATCAAATCCAAGATTTTGGTAGGAACAATGAGTATTTCAAATTTTGGAGGAAAATATGCAGCCCTTCAAAAGTTATCTCGTCCACAAGACAATAACTTTAATTCCACTGATTTGACCTTGAAGATCCTGGTCAAGGTCACCAGGTTTCAAACTCGTCTGAGAGCTTGGTAGTAACAATTGTTGTACCAAATTTGAGGACAAAATTGGAAATACTACAAAAGTTTTGGGGCTCATAAAAATGTTACATTTCGGAGAAAGGTCAAGGTCACCAGGTTCTGAACTTGTCCGAGAACATGGTAGGTTAATTGGTGTACCAAACTTTTAGGACAAAATGTGGAATATTTCAAAAGTTATGGGGTTCACAAAAATGTCATATTTCTGCAGATTTGATCTTGAAGATGAAGGTCAAGGTCAGTGTTTTTTTTTAACCTGTCCTTGATTTTAGTAGGAACAATTGCTGTACCAAATTTGAGGACTAAATGTTTAAAACTTCAAAAATTACGGGGTTAAAAAAATTTTACATTTCGGCAGATTTGACCTTGAAGATGATGGTCAAGGTCACCGGTTTTCAAAATTTTCTAAGAACTTAGCAGGAACAATATGTGTACCAAATTTGAGGAAAAAATGTTGAATATATGTACTTCAAAGTTGTGGGGTTCACAAAATTTTCACATTTCGGCAGATTTTATCTTGAATATGAAGGCCAAGGTCACTGGTTTTCAAACTCCTCCGTATAAACAATTGAGTATTTCAAATTTTGACAGAAAATATGCAGACCTTAAAAAGTTAAAGTGTTAACAAGATATCCTACAGATGAGGACGACAATGACAGAAGATGGCACCGAAAACAACATCCAATCATGGAGGGGGGGGGGGTTAGCCACCAGTCTTCAAGAACTGATTAAGCACTCCATGTTTAAAAAGCATGTAAAAAAATTATTGCAATCAAAGGAGATTTTTTTATGGACCTCCCAGGATGCCAAGTTAGAGGATTCCAGGTCCAGCGGTTACGATTTGTGCCCTGTTAAAGGCCGGACGGACGACGGACAAAGAGTGATCGCTATAGCTCAGATGACTTTCAGTCAGCTGAGCTAAAAATGGAAAAATACAGGTGGCACCACCAGTCTGCAGGATTTGATGGAACACCCCATGATGAATGTTCATGCACATAATCATGGTGATCAATGCAGTAGTAATCAGATACTTGAGCTTTTGTATCAAAACTTTGATTATTCTGGGGGGGGGGGGGGGAATACTTTAAAGCCCCGTAGCTCAAAGGATATTGGTAACAGAGACCTAATATCTGGTTTCCAAGAAGATTATTCACTGACCTTCCTAGATTTGAAGTGAGAAAATTCCAGGTCCAGTGGTTACGATCTGTGCCCTATTAACAGATGAAAGTTTCATTGCAGGTCTAACAAAAAAAAAAGAAAAAAAAATCATGACATTTGGAAAAAATACAGGTGGTGCCACCAGTCTGCAGGAAATGATGGAACATCCCATGATCAATATTCATGCAAAGAATCATGGTGATCAAAGCAGTAGTTATTCAGATACTTGAGCTTTTGTATCAAATTTTCCATTATTTTTTTTTTTGGGGGGGGGGGGGTTCTACGGAGCCCCATAGCTCGGAGGTTATGGGTAACAGAGACCTAATTTCAAGTTTCCTAGGGGAATTTCCATGGACCTCACTGCATGTCAAGAGTGGAACCTAATTTCAGGTTTCCATGAAGACTTGTCATGGACCTCCCTGGTTGTCAAATAAGAAGATTCTTGGTCAAACAGTGACGATTTGTGCCTTGTTAACAGATGACTGCCTCATTTGAAGGTCTCAAAAATAGACAAAAATGCGAGAAAATTTGAAAAAAATACAGGTGGGGCCACTAGTCTAAAGGAACTGATGAAGCACTCCCTGACCATTAATGAATTAGATTTTCAATTACAGAAGCTTTTGTATCACATTTTCAATTATTCTGGGGGTACTTACAAGCCCAATAGCTCGGAGGATTTGGGTAACAGAGACCTAATTTCGGGTATTAATGAAGACTTTTCATTGACCTCTTTAGATGGTAAGTTAGAAGATTCCAGCCTGTTAACAGATGGTGCTTTATTTGAATGGTCTCAAAAATAGAAAAAAAATGCTTGAAAATTCGAAAAAATACAGGCGGCACCACCAGTCTGCAGGAACTGAAGAAACAGTCCATGATCAGTAAGCATGTAAAGAATCATGGAGATCAATGCATTAGTTATTCAGATACTGGAGTGTTTGTATCAAACGTTTAATTATTCTTTGGGGTACTTTCGAGCCCCATAGCTTGGAGGATATAGGTAACAGAGACCTAATTTCAGGTTTCCAAGAGGATTTTTCAATGACCTCACTAGATATCAAGTATTAAGATTCCGGGTCAAGAGGTTATGATTTGTGCCTTGTTTACAGATGAGGCTTTATTTGAAGGTCTCAAAAATAGAGAAAAAATGCGTGAAATTTTAAAAAAAAATACAGGTGGCGCCACCAGTCTGCAGGAACTGTAGAAACGGTCCATGATCAGTATGCATGCAAAAAATCATGGTGATCAATGCATTAGTTATTCAGATACTGGAGCGTTTGTATCAAATTTTGATTTATTCTGAGGGGTACTTATGAGCCCAATAGCTCCGAGAATATGGATCACAGATACCTCATTTCACATTTCGAAAGAGACTTTTCATGGACCTCCATTGATGTCAAGTTACAAGATTCCAAGTCCAGCGGTTATGATTTGTGCCTTGTTAACAACTGACAACTTCTTTGAAAGTCACAAAAATAGAGAAAAAAATTCGTAAAAATCGAAAAAATACAGGTGGCGCTCCCAGACTGCAGAAACTGATGATACATTCCATGATCAATATCCATGCAAAGAATCATGGTGGTCATGGCAATAGTTGTTCAGATACTTGAGCTTTTGTGTCAATTTTTCCATTATTCCGGGTGGTACTTCGGAACCCCATAGCTCAGAGGTTATGGGTAACAGAGACCAAATTTCAGGTTTCCAAAAAGACTTTTCATGGGCCTCTCTGCATGTCAAGAGAGAAGATTTTATGTCCAGTCGTTACGATTTGTGCCCTGTTAACAGATGACCGCATCTTAAGAGGTTTCAAAACTAGAGAAAAAAAAATCTTAAAAAATCGAAAAAATACAAGTGGCGCCACCAGTCTGTAGAAACCGATGAAACACTCCATGATTAACATCCATGTAAAAAATTATGGTGATCAATGCATTAGTCGTTCAGATACTTGAGCTTTTGTATCAAATTTTCTTTTATTCTTGGGGATACTTCGGAGCCCAATAGCTCGAAGAATATGGGTAACAGAGACCTAATTTCAGGTTTCTAAGAAGATTTTTTATGGACCTCCCAGGATGCCAAGTAAGAAGATTCTAGGTCCAGCGGTAACGATTTGTGCCCTGTTAACGGACGGCCGGCCGGACGGACGACGGACAAAGAGTGATCGCTATAGCTGAGATGACTTTCAGTCAGCTGAGCTAAAAACTGAATGAGACCTACATTTTCAACCATATTATTCTACTCTATAAGAAATTCCCGATCGATCTGCATGGGCCTCCTGGGGCCCGTCGTTCCCCCGTTAAGGTGTACCTCCTGACCCTACCGCTCAGCGGGCCTTCTTTAAGTTAGATAAAAAAAAGGGCGGTGTTTGGACACCACACACTGACGTAACCTCAAAGAATCACAGAACTGGTATTTATTGGCTAACCGCCAGGACTGTCGTGTCCCTATACATAACACGACATGACCTAGGCATAAGCAGCAGCTTCCAATGAGGAATTGTTTGGTCTATAATTTAGAGCTCTACTTGAGGGTGTCATCCTATACTGTTACTAAATTAAAACAGTTTAAACTAGGGCCGGGGCCTTACAAATACAACTTTTTGAGCTTATTTTGCTAAAGGTTTTGGGCACGCCCTGAAATTTTAAGAAATTGCATGGTGCCATCTAAAAATTTGTTGAACAGATTTTAGGGGGCAGCGCCTGTTGCGCCCCCCCCCTAAAAAAAACACGCCCCTGGTGTGTTTTTGTGTTGCATCGAGGATTAGTCGATGTCTTTCATAATTGGTTAAAGTGGTTGCATTTGTGTAAAATCGATCAATAATTATTATGTATGTATATCCAAAGAAGAAGTCATATTAGCCAGAAAAATTCCGATCCAGCCAGAAAAATAAGAAAGACGGGACAAAGAAGCAAACAACATTAAAACTGAACCTTGTACGGCGCACACATGCCAACAAAATAGCCATTACCTTGACTTTGCAGCATGGTGTACAATTCAGACCATTTACTTGGTTAATATTGTACGTATAATTCTATAGAAGGTTTTTTTTCACGGTTATATAGAAGGTACATGAATGAAATGATCGATTAATACTTGATCATCGGTCAATCGTTTTAATTCAGCATCAAACTTTATTTTACAATCAAATCCGACCACTGATACATATATATATATATATATATATATATATATATATATATATATATATATATATATATATATATATATATATATTATGGCTGAATTATCAGAACGGGAGAGTTAGTTCTTTTTCATGGAGTAAACTGTATTTACTATTCAGAGTGACAAGTGATGCAACACTAGGGTCTGTTTATTGAATTAAACAGACTTGGTTAGGGTTTCACCATACATGTTCTAGTTAGGGAAATCTAAATAGTGGTAAGTTTGGTATTGTTTCCTGACGTGACACTTTGACGGTCATCTGTCACTTTCAGCGAATGATAATGGGTATCCTGTCTTTACCTATAGTTGCATTATTTTAAGAATGGCTAGGGTTTACCATTATATGTATAGACATATCTGTATTTTGACTGACTTTGGTTGGGAATTTCCTTATTATCTGCCGATTGTTGTCCAGGTACATACATTTTCACGTTAGTTCACGTGTTCAGGGACAGGCACCGATCGCCACTATTGCACGTGTAACGGTGTTTGCATTGTGACGCATCGGCTGCTGTCGGACACTTGGATTAGCGAGGCATTGTTTAGGGTTAATGGCGTCAATACAAGTATATGAATAAAGTGCACAGTTCCATGGATGCCACCACTGTCACAGAGAAAACAAGTCCTTTATAACGTACAACCCAGACAAATCTTCTCGGAGAACAAAAGTCCAGTTCTTCACAAAATTAATCCGATGTAATCGAAAAGTGAAGTTCTTGTTATAATCCCGAAAGTAAACTAAGACTATATAAGACCCGTTACAATAACTAAATCTTTACAACATCTCAAGGATCATCTTATTTACAACATTTCATAAACACCTCGATTAACTATCAGCAAGTACATTGTCTTTCCCTTCAATGTTATTGATTTCAAGGTTGTAATCCTGTAAAAGTAAACTCCATCTGAACAATCTTTGATTTTTACTCTTCAACTTGTTCATGAACGTGAGGGGATTGTGATCACTGAGGATAATGATATGCTTGACAGATGAAGTAACATAAACCTCAAATGTTGCAATGCCAAAATTAAAGCCAAACATTCTTTTTCAATATGGAGTAGTTTTTCTGGTTTGCATTAAACTTTCTTGAAAAATAACAAATTGGGTGATCTATGCCATCATTGCCTTCTTGTAACAACACAGCAACAGCAGCAGTATCACTAGCTTCTACAGCAAACTTAAAAGGTACAGAAAAGTCTGGAGCTACTAAAACTAGTGAAATTTGCAGAACTGCTTTCAAATTCTGAAATTCATTTTCACACTGAACATTCCATACAAACTTTTGTTTCTTCTTTAACAAATTAGTCAAAGATTCAGCTACAGCCAAAAAATTTGGACTAAACTTACTGTAGTATCCAAACATACCAAGAAAACGCATTATTCGCTTTTCGTTTTCTGGTCTAGGATATGCAGAAATAGCACTTATTTTAGCATCGACAGGTTTCACTTGACCCTGCCCTACAATATGACCCAAAAATGTTACTTGTGCATGACAAAACTCAGATTTTACTAGCTGATGGTCAGACGTGCTTCACTAAGTCTTTCAAAGAGGTCGCGAAGAATTTACAGATGTTTCTCCAAGGTGTCGCTGTACACGATAGGGTCATCAATATATGCGTCGAAACCCTGAATGTTCTTGACAACCATATGGATGTGGCGCTTGATCGTGGCTGGCGAGTTCTACATGCCAAACGGCATAACTTTATACTGGTACAGTCTTTGCGGCGTCACATATGCGGACACTTCCTTCGCTCGTTCTGTCAGCGGAACTTGCCAGAATCCTTTTAGCAAGTCAAACTTGGAGACATATCTGGAGCTACCGACTCTATCAAAACAATCATTCATCCTCGGAATCGGGAACGTGTCAGTCTTGGTGACAGAGTTCAGTTTTTGATAGTCTGTGCACATACGGTAAATTCCATTAGGTTTTGGGACAAGAATACATGGTGAACTCCAGTTACTGTTACTAGGTTCAATAAAATCATTGTCCAGCAAATATTGAAAATATCCTGTAGATACTTTTGCTTTACTCGATCCAGTCTATAAGGATGCTGCTTGACTGCGCTTGCCTCGCCAACATCGACGTCATTGCACAATATGTTATTCCGCGTTGGAATGTCCCTAAACAAATTTTCGTTATTCCGCAGCAGGTTCTTGAGGTCTTGTTGTTGTTGTGCGGAAAGGTGTGACAGTTTGGCATCCAGGTTGTTAAGCAACCTGAGTTTTTTAGTGGTACAGTTTCCACACTGAATGTCTACATCACACTTACAATCAGTATCTACTTTAACTGAGTCAGGGTCAGTTTTTACACAATTAACAGCAGTGACATTATGTACAACGTCTTATGTGCTATTTCTGTCATAATATGGTTTCAACATGTTAACATGGCACAGTTGTTTCTTCTTACGCCTATCTGGTGTCAACAGTATGACTTTTTCGTCAACAATGTAAGGACCAACATACCTAGCTTGCAGAGGTCTGCCAGTGTTCGGAAGTAAGGCAAGGACCTTTTCATCAGGCTCAAAAGTCCTACTTACACTATGCTTGTCATACTTTGGTTTCATTTTACTTTGTGCAGATTTTAGATTTGACTTTGCTATCTCAAAAGCATTGTGTGCTTTAGTACGTAAGTCTGAGACATACTGCAGTAAACTAAGAGAATCAGGATGTTCAGACAAGAGTTTTTCTTTAAGCAGTTTCAATAGACCGCGAACTGAGTGTCCAAAAACTAGTTCAAAGGGAATGAAACCCAAGGACTCTTGAAAGGATTCTTTGACAGCAAACAGCAATAGTTGGAACTTCATCCCAGTCTTTCTGTGTGTCATAACAATAGGTCCTAATCATGTTTTTTAATGTCTGGTGAAAACGCTCGAGGTTGCCCTGAATTTCAGGATGGTATGGCGAAGAGCTGTACTATTATATACCTAGCTCAAGCATAACTTGCTGGAATATACCAGACATAAAATTAGATCCCTGGTCAGACTGGACGGATTTTGGTAATCCATAAGTTGTAAAAAACTTGGTCAGAGCCTTGACAACACTTTTGGCATTGTGCGCAATGGTATTGCCTCAGGGAACCTAGTAGATGCGCACATGATTGTCAGCAAGTATTCATGTCCAGATTTTGTTTTGGGCAGTGGTCCAACCCAGTCGACAATAATCCTACTAAATGGTTCCTTAAAAGCAGGAATAGGCCTAAGTGGGGCTTTAGAAGAATTCTGATTGGGCTTGCCTACCATCTGACATGATTTACAATATTGTACAACATCTTTCCTGAGGTAAGGCCGATAGAAGTGTGTACTAACTTTCTGATAAGTTTTATTTATACCCAAATGCCCAGACAAAGGAGCCTCCTATGCAATGCTTAGAATTTCATTGCGAAAGCTTTTGGGCATTTTTATTTGATGTTTGATGGCCCACTCATCATCAGCGCATACATCAGGTGGTCGCCATTTACGCATTAGCACTCCATTTTTAACATAGAAACAAACTGGGTTCTGTGACAGTTCATCTTTAGAAAATGCCCTGGGAAACAAACATGAAATATCAGGGTCCTTATGCTGTTCCGCGATAAGTTCTGACCTTGAGAATGCTGTATCCTGTACGGGCGAGTCGTTAGACGAGTCACTAGTGACTCCCAGGGTGTTATTATCTAGACCATTATCCTCATGTGTGTTTTTCTGGGCCATAGATCTAGTTACAGCATATGAAGGATACAAACCAGGTATTGCCTGACTTTCTGGATCAGTGTCCTGATCAAGTGACGGCTTTTCTGTCACTATTGGTACAGGCTGTACTTTATCACCTGCAACATCATTGCCTAGTAGCAATTGAATTCCCTTAAAGGGTAAAGTAGTTCTTATGCCCACAGTAATATTCTCAGAAATCAAATCTGACTTTAAATGGATACTGTGAAGCGGAACTGAAGTGTGCCTGTCTGAAAACACACCATTAACCAGTGCATGTGCACCAGTAAAAGACTTATTAGAAAATGGCAAAGCGTTTGCTAACATGAGAGTTTGGCCTGAACCAGTGTCCCTCAAAATTCTAATAGGGATAGAATCTGAAAAATCACTTGAAAGTGAGACAAAACCATCATGTATAATTGGCTCAAACAACTCCATTTCAGACTCAAGAGAGGAATCTACTACCTCAACCTCATCAAACAAAGAACTGACATTGAAGGTGTCAGTCATAAACTCTGATTCAGAGTCATCTGAGGAATCTACATCCTTACCAAACTCCTCATGGGAGTCAACAGAGGAATTTTCCTCAGCAGCAACAAACTTCTGTTTGTCATAAGAGGACCTTGCCTCATGTCAAATACTCTCGCAAGAGACATAAAAGAACTTAGCCTTATTTAAAGAATACTCCTCACAGGAGTCTTGAAAGGACCTAGCCTCATTTAATTCCTCGCAGGAATCAACTGAGGTTTTTACCCCGCAAGCTACGGATTCTTCTTAGGATTCAGACGGCAGTTGGGCCTCCGTAGCATCAAACTCTTTTTTTAGAGTCAAAAAAGGAGTTGTACTCCTTATTTACACAACAGAGTCTGGCTCTTGTACTATGCTATGCAAAGATTTTGAAACAAAACCAGAAGGTTTGCTATTTGGTCTATTCGCAAGTTTCCAGCAGTCAGATATTAGATGACCTTCCTTCTTGCAGTTTTTACAGATTTTCTTTGAAAATGACCGGTCTTTGTTTGATTTAGGCACAGTGGACGTAGACTGAGATGTAACTACAGGACTACTAGTAATGGGTGACTGCCCTTTAAACTTCCTTTGAACATACTGATTTACATTCTTGTTTGTGAATGACTTGTTTGATCTGCTAGCATTGGACATTTTGTGTGTTAATGAATAATCATCAGCTAATTGAGCAGCAATGTCAAGTGTTTCAGGAATTTTCTCAACAAAAAAAGTTAAAACATCTGCGTTAATGCAGCGCTTAAATTCTTCAAGCAAAATCAACTGTCGCAAATTGTCATAATCTTTCATTACATTTTTAGAAGTACACCAGCGATAAAAAAACTGCTCTTTTGTCCTAGCAAATTCGACGTAGGTCTGTTCTTTGCGCTTTTCCCAATTTCTGAATTTCTGGCGGTAAGCCTCCGGAACTGACTCGTAACCTTTTAGGATTAACCGTTTAACCTGGTCATAGTCAGCAGCGGCTTCTATTGAAAGCTTTGTATAAATTTCTCTGGCCTTGCCAGTCAACACACTTTGTGACAGCATAGTCCAATTTTCCTTAGGGCATTTAAAATTTTCAGCTACCTTCTCAAAGTGTAAGAAATATTTATCAACTTTTTTTTTCTTGAAATGGTAGGACAAGTCTAATTCTGTTTAGTAACATCAAAACTGTAAGTTGGGTCAGCACTTAGACTATGTTATAGTTTAAGTCTTTCTAACTCCAGTCGTTTTATCTCAATTTCTTTTTCTTTTTCTAGTCTGTCTCTTTCTAACCGTCCTTCCCTCTCTTTTAATGCTAGCTCATGTTGCATTTCCAACTTTTTTTAATTCTAATTTCATAGCAAGGCTGTCATTTTTTTATGTTTCCACTTCACTCTCTTCAATTAAACCTTTGCTAACTAGATCTTGCATGATTTTAGCAATGATATCAGGCTTTCTCAAAGCTTTTTTTCACACTAAGCCCTACGTGTTGCCCATACGCAACAACTGTTCCTTTGTCAACTGTTCAAGTTGGTCAGGAACGGGATCGTCAACCAAAGTCTCAGGTTTGAAATCTACCATGTTAAGATATTAAAACAATAACAAAAAACACTGAGATAAATCCTGAAAACAATGTATTGTAAACAGTATGTAATCCTGTAAACAATGTATTATAAAACAATGTGTCCAGGTCAAGGCCTAATAAATTTTCAAAACTATTAAGTCTCCCTGACGAGCCCACGATTTTAATTTACGGAACGTAATATCAACAGATTACGTATGAGTGACGAACATAAACCCTCTGTCATGGAGATAAATAAAATCAGATTCTGTAACACTAGGCAGCGTGAAATGTCTAGGGGAATGAATAAAGAAGTCAGTGGATTTTGTTAACAAATAACTATAATTTATTCTTTAAGCAACTCTAACATAACAATACAATAATCAATACAATTTCACACTACAACAACAGTATAACAGCAAATCAATTCAAGTATATAAATAAAGTGCACAGTTCCATGGATGCCACCACTGTCACAGAGAAAACAAGTCCTTTATAACGTACAACCCAGATGAACAGCCCACACAAATCTTCTCGGAGAATAACAGTCCAGTTCTTCACAAAATCAATCCGTTGTAATCGAAAAGTAAAGTTCTTGTTATAATCCCGAAAGTAAACTAAATACTATATAAGAAACGTTAAAATTCCAAAGAAAATCTATAATTGCCGCACTTATCGGAATCGGTCCCACAAACTGACTTGCACGCTTCTGTGTCCGCTGGAATATACTCTCACCTCTCTCCCGGCTCCAAAAACACAGCCCCTATCTATAACCTTTCATCCGAAATTCTAGAAAATTCCCTTTCGCGAACAATCGAAAAGAATAATACATAATAAACAGTACACACGCTACAGGAAACATCTCGAACAGGAACGCTGTGTCAGGGTTCACACGTGGGCCAGCCCGGCTCGGCCAGGCGATGCCGTCATGGCGACGAGCTACGCGTGCTACACGAACCAAAAGTCAACAACACATGGAACATCCGTGTGCACAATAAAACAATCATCTGTAACAACTCCCTAACCTGATGGCCGGAAAAGTGCACTGTAACCACCATTCAGTGAGCTGTAATTTCTTTATTTCTCTGTGTGAAATAAGAATCATTGAATGCCCGAGCAGTGTTATCTATTAGTATAAATGAAAGAATGTTAGAAATGTTACCAATCGTTACTTATTCAAAGGGAAAGTTTTTTTTCCAGATCAGTAAAATGACAGATACATAGATGCAACATTTATAATAGATGATAATGCAATTATTTTTCTTCAACATAAGATATATTAAAAGGGTCGAATAATCTATAAAGCATGCTTAATTAACCATAAAATAGCTTCTCTCCATTAAAATAAATTTATTCCTGCCAAAATGTTGACCTGAAACCTTTTTCTTACTCCTGCAAACGAGTGTTAAAAACAGTTGACCGGGCGTGATCACAGGTGTCAACAATATCACATCGCATGGAACTCGGTGCATCGGTGAGCCATAACACCTGCCAATCATGATTTGCCTGACGAACTTGGCCCTAAAAATGTAATACATATTCCCGCTAGCAGGAACAGCGTGTGTTGCGGCTCATAAACGGTCACGCGGCCTTTTTTATTGTGAACAGATCCACTTTGACTGTGTTTACAAACATGCAGAACCATTGCAAGATGTTAAACAGCCTATGCCAGCTTCTTAGACTGTGTGTTGGGATAGTTTTGCTTGAAAAATTTTGTATAAACCATAACTGAACTAATAGTGTTAAAGAATAGATATAATATTGATCCTGATTATTGATCCTAAAATCAAACCAAGCAGCATGGCCAGCTGTCATAGGGAATTAATTTACAAGGTAAAACGTTGACACTTGTCATTTACTTTATTAAAAAAAAGGATTCATCACACAATGGAATGCCTAGCTGTGATACCTACCCTTGCATCTGAACTGTAGTTGACAATAATGTTTGACTTTACAGTTACTGGACAGGCGCTTCACACCTCGCACCGGTCAGTATGACTCAGACCATCTTTTATACAATGTTGTTTGAGAACATTATGTTTTAATAACAATTAGATCGTTGAGGTGAAGCTACCTATTTGATGTAAGACTTGTCTCTTACATCAAATAAGTAGCTTTGTGATTTTTTTTTTTTTTGTAATATTACGATTTGTGCCAGCTTTACGGACGGACAGACGGCACGACCGACAGACGGACGTCGGCCGGACAAAGGGTGATCGCTTTAGCTCAGATGACTTTCAGTCAGCTGAGCTAAAATTGCATGCCGCCGTGCAGGTTCATATAAATCTCTCACCACATATTCCATATTTCGTTCATAAAGAATCTTGCACATTACTTTTGAAGCATCTTGCCAAATCTTTTGGCCTATCTCCCGTGGGAGTGGGTGTTTGGAGGAGCTTAAGTCATTTACTTTCTTATAACAACAGGGCGTAGGAATACAAAAAAAAAGAACTACAATAATGGCCTACCTTCTATAGGTTGATTTACTAACACTTTTCGGGGAACGGCACGTACACGTGGAGTGACGTAATTGGCCTCTATGACGTCACGGCTCACTCCAAATATGGCCATATCGTCACCCGCTAATCCCAGTGTAAAGAAATAAAATTTCATCAAACTCCGTTGAGGACTTTTTGTATTATCGTGCAAACAGACAAACAGATAAACATTAAAATCATACGCTCCAAAATTATAACCCCCGCCGCTAGGCTAGGCGGAGGTAAATATACTAGAATAGAGGATATGTTCACTCTTATGTCTTAAGGTATTAACGTCGTGTGCTTTCATTGTGCACTCTAGTCTCAATCAAATGCCAATAAGTTGTTCTCATTTTATATAAAGTTGAACTTTTAAAAAAAGAGATCGGTCATTTGTATCTTATTTTGTATTTCCATCAAATTATTTTATTCATCAGTATAGAAGTTTTCATAGGAAAATAGTGGTTTGATCTGTTGTAAAAGTGATACATTTTTATTCAATGCTTCGTCTGATCCTGTATCTGTCTCATATATTGTGGTTGCCTTTTTGTTCGCGAGGGTTTTAATTTCGCGATATTCGCGAATGCCAAATAATTGCGAAAATGAAACCCTTCGGGAATAATTATTTACTTTGATATGAAAGCCAAAATATTAAAAAAAAAAAGAATTTTACATCCTGCAGAATGAAGGTCAACATAGATGGCGCCACCTGCAGGTAAAAATCAAATAGCATTCACGTGATAAATATTCATGTAAATATTCACATTCGCTGCCAGTGACGTGTATACCCATCATTTATTATGATTCCCCCAGTGCCAAGCACGGATATACACGTCATTTATTTATCACCCATTTTCAGCAGGGATTCTCATATCAATAATTTCTTTGCAGATAGGTAGTAGTCCATTTATAAAATAGTCTTGCAGCATGAAAACGAATTATTTGTTATTCAACCGTGCACTACATCTTTTGAAAGCAGGAAATATGTGTAGATGGTACCAAAATCCACTGGTCATAAAGTCAGCCATGGGCTAGATCTTTACTGTACGATCTAGAAACATCTTACTTATGTAAATGGAGATCATTGTTATGTCTCCTTGGACAAATAAGGTCACTGTAACCTTTATTCTTTATCCTGTATGTAACAAAACATGATCTGAGCAATCAGATTTGCACAATTTGTTACAGTTCGATATGGAAACTTTGAATGTGATAAAGATCCAGGGAGATACATGTAAAAGTTCCTTGGGTATCTTAAAAAGGTCACTGTGACTCTATCCTGTGATCTATATGAAAGAACATGATTTTAGCACCCAGCGCAGATCGTAGCAGTTGGACCTAGAAATTTCCAAGTTCATCAAAATCTTCTTGGAAACCTTAGATAAGATCGCCGTGTCCTTTTTTCTGAGGCCTATGGAAAAAACGTATGATTATGAGCACTCATGAACTCATCCTAACCGTTGTTTAAGGTCCCTTAACAAATATTTTTTACCAGTTCATAGGATTAATACATGCATCGCCTGTATGTCAAATTGATTATCTAATGGATTATCTAAATTAAATAACTTTATAAAATTTTTAGTCACTTGGATAATGCAAGTCTTGTCTAATATATTTTAACCTCAAATCATGATATAATTTACACTCTTGCATAAAGTGAGCTTCATCCTCAACAATATTGAATCCATAGCATAAACAATATTTACAGATCCTCTCTTCACGAGAAATGTTTTAATGGCGGCCCATTTCTATAGCTAATTCATGATTTGAACATCGAAGTTTAGCAAGTGCTGTACGGTGTTGTTTATTTGGAATACAGTCTGAGAGCCTATGCCAATTGAAACAGAAATTCCACTGTTTAGTAGGCGATATTTTATAATAATAATAATACGACCTTTCAACAGATAATCATGAAACTGAATATTGAAAGATAAACAAGTAATACACAGCAAAATTCGAGTACAATATTATTTAAGTTCATGTATATGTTTTTATGAGGTTGTTTGAAATGAAGGAAGTAAGTTTTGTTGCTTCAGAGAATTAAAACAGGATACACCATATACCATTCAGAGCATATCGGAGCGTGAAACATTTGACTCCCGTCACTGAGTTTCCTTTGTCATTAATAGGTTCGTTCCTCCCAACACCATTATTGATTCTAAGAATGGTTTAGAATATGTCTATAATGATGTTTTGCTCCTGATTCTTTTGAATCCTGTTGGCACTTAGTCATGGATGATATAAAAGTATATAAGACTCTTTAACAAGGCACCAACAGCACGCCTTCCTATTTACTTGGAGAGTCACCTAGAGATCCCAGAAAACTAGAAAATATGAAGTCTGCTGTTGTTGTGCTGATCCTACTGATCGGGGTTTCGATTTATTGCGGTGAGTGGTCACTTATAAAGGTTACTTGTAAAATGGACGACTCCCATTTGAACGTTTCCTAGTCAGACTAGTTCTATTTAGACGGGTGAGGTGACTAATATTGTAATAGTGCCGCCGCCGAATATATAGTATTAATTTTACATGCATTTGATACATTGGCTACGATAAAATAGTTTTAATGTTATAATAGGTCCATGAGGCAGGAAAGTGGAAATGTCATATGACCTATCATTATAAGAGCAAGTCATCCTGGGCTATTACGCGTTCAAATTTACCTATTGCGTGTATATATATATATATATATATATATATATATATATATATATATATATATATATATATATAATGCAACATGTTAAAATCCAGTATGCAAATTAATGACAAATATATATTTTTTTACAGAGGGCTGCTATGAAGACGCGATGGCCCAGGCCACGTGTACCAGTATGTCTACTGGAGGATGGACGTACGCCGTGAAAAGACCATGTAGCAGCTCGGCCCCAGACTGTAACGTGGTTTGTAAAAGCTCCACCCTCAGAAGTCAGGACGCACAGGTTTCGACCAAAAGGTAAGTTTGACCTGACGTGCTCTCACGTGTGACCTCACGTGCTGCCTCTCTGGATTTATGAAAATATGTTATGAAAAAGTACCTAATTGTCTTAAAAGTACAAATCAGAATCGGTTTGGGTATCTATTTTACTTAGTGGGTGAGTCGAGTCCACACCATCCGAGTACAATTACAAGTCCAGTCTACTCGAGTCTAAATCCAATTCAGAGTCCTTGATGTTTGATTCTAAAGTCCACCGAGTCTGAGTCACCTGGAACCTAAGTAAATGTTTGAAACCAATAAAATTTCCGTATGAAAAGAAATTGAAATGAAAATTTGAGATTTACATAAGTATTTTGGTTACTGTACACAATTAATATTATTAAGCTTCTGGTGCAGAGCTAAGGTTTGTTATTCTATATTTTATATATATATAGTCCTCTTTATTAATATTTAATAGAATCCATATAAATGACTTGCGACAGAGCCTTCCTTCTACTGGACATGATATGAGCTAGTCTTGATTTCTCGAGTCGTCCGTGTACAGGAACTTTGAGTCTAAGTTTTTACAAGAAGTTGACTCGAGTCTGGGCTCGAGTCCGAGTCCAGACGCGAGCCCTACATCACTGATTTTACTGTATGTGATGTTTCTGAACAGCCTTCAGGTATCACAAAATCAGTTATTTTATAAGTTATTACGACTTCTCCTGATACTCCAGTCACCAGTCATATTTCTGTCGACCAGAAGGGAATTCACAGTTACGATGCTAAATAAAACACTATTTTATCATTTTATATCATAAAAAAATTACAGATCATATCTAACGTTCCCATATAAAATAATTAAAACTATGTCTGAACAGCCTAAAATCTAATTTGAACAAAACAATATATAACTAAACATCTGCATTCATCAGTTATGTGGGTGTTCCTATTATAGGAAGCTCCAAGAACCCTATTTGCATTAACATGTTATTTCCAGGTCCATCCGTACATAAGTCACTCTATTTTTGTGAATATTGCCTTTTTCACGTTAAATTTGATATTTGCGAACTCCAAGTGCTTCTGGATTTTGGTATATGTATATGTATATATATATATATATATATATATATATAAATATATATATATATGTGAATAAATAGAAGGAAACATATTCTGCTGTTTAGAATTATCTTAATACCTTAATCTTACAGAACTTAAGACAGTAATAAAAAAAATTGGTAAAATCGGATATAAAATTGACACTGTCAAATAGGAAGTGTCAAAGGTGTAATTTTCATAAAAGATAATATAGGAAAATATATGTTAACACATTAAGTTAGTCAAGGCGTTCCCTGTGGTTTTGAAACTGATTTTTTATACAGAATTGTTTTCGTAACATCCCACTGCTACAGAAAACATAATAATGACTCAATGTTAATCCAACAAAGTTAAAAGATAAATATTCAAGTAATAGATATTTGTTTCCTTTTCAGCCCGAACTGTATTGGTGGTCTTCATGTGTATAATAACCGACCAAATCTGAACAGAGTCTACAAGCTCGGACCCAAAATATACCGTTATGGCGGCTGTGTAGGCGGTTGTGGACCCAACTATTGTTGCTGTAATTTCACCTGAACATCAGATACGTCAGATCTGTTGGTATTCCTAAACCATTCCAGAATATAGAACAATAAATATATGATATTATCCTTCTTCATAAAAAAATATTTCTGACATTTTGGGAAAATATTCAGCCAGAGCATATGATGTATGTGAAGCTTGTTATCACGCTCTGTAAATATTTGGAATTCATGAAACTGTGCACAATAGAATAATATTTTTAAGCTTGAGTTCTGTATTTGTATGTGCATGTGTTATACTAGGATAACCTTTGGTAACGAAGTTGGAAGGTCAAATGCGGTGCATAGCTATGGGGGTAATGTGTTCAACGGCACATAATTAACTAGATTGACACCAAGTATAGAGTGCCTCACCAAAACAAAAAAATCTTACTGGAACATTCCATAATCTCAAGATCCCATAGTTTTGTGGAAATCAGTTCAGTGGTTTGTACGTAATCTTACTAAAAATAAGTAAAAGGCACGGGGGGAGGGGGAGGCATAACATCATTAGCAGAATTATAAAAAATCGGACATATCTGTGTGTGGGAGGCAAAGTTCAACACGGGTTTGCATTTATTTTGTACGTTTTTTTAGTTCCTATATTTCAGTTCAGTTCCAGTACTTTAAAGTTTTCCATTAAGATTTATCCATGAGAAACATTATCCAGGTAAAAACATGATAATCTTAAGGACAAAATATACATTTGTCCCTCACTAATCAGTTTGCAGCAATAAGGAACTCTATTTAGCATCACGACCTATGCTATTTGTATTGACCATAAGCATATAAGCACGTACACTAGTCAGGTATACAGAAACAAATTCCCAAAACAATCATCAAACATTGTTTACAATGTTCCTCTACCTTGCACATTTCCATCAGTAATAGATCAAATTAATGTATGATTTATATATTTGTTACTCCCCAATAAGATTATCCCCTGTTCTGCAATCTGAATCTTCACAAAATGGATTTCTCTTATCTCTAAATAACATCCCAGATACTCGGTTTCACGAATTTTCAAATATCCTTCACAATAGCTACATTAAAGTATACACCAAAAATGAAAGTTAGTCACCATATACGCCTAGCTGAACTTTAACCTGTACTACATGGAATAGTATATGATATGACACATTTACCAAGTATCATTAAAAAAGATACAGCGATGAACAAATAAAAATTTTCCCTCCCGCCAGATAATTTGTAAACGGTCATTAGCTGTCAATGTGAGCAACTACAATATTCCATGTTTTATGAGCATAAAACATATGACAACTTACAAAATTCACTGCAATTGAAGCGGTAGTCCGGTTTCCATCTTCAGCCATGACGCAAAGACAAAATAATCCGTTTAAATACCTAAAAACTAATAGAGAGGTAACCTCTGCCCCGTGCGATCTAAACCTGTGAAAAATTATTCTGGAAAGACATTATTTTCCAGCACCATAGTAAAAAGGACTCTTTTACACAAGAACATTGGCGCCTATTACACATGAGCCCCCGAGACTTTGCATGGGACAAGCAATAAATACTGACATGCCACATGATTCGGGTCAGTAAAGACGCATAATCTGAAGGAGTTATTTAAAAGTATACCTATTTTTAGTAGTTTATGCCCTTGCTCCTGTCACATAACAACTTGTAGAAAACTTGCATTGGCTGCATGGCTCAGTGCTTGTTATTATTGCTCTGTTTCAGGGAAAGGAAGCAACAAGCCGTGTCCTTACCAACTTGTAAATGTCATACGACAGTCACGGATCGCCACTTATCCCTACTCGCATTTTCTGACTTTCGTACAGTTCTTAATATATATTTGTCTGTAAAGTAGACACATTACTTCACGAAGGAAACCCTACTAAGCTGAATACTAAGAAAAATCTGCGCAACAAATTGAATGTGCACGGTGGAATAATGCTACTAATGATAGTGTCCTGCAGTTACGTGTAAGTTGTATATGGCCAAATATTATTGATCTCTGATTTGAACTGTGAGCTTAACCTTTGACC
Organism: Sipunculus nudus; assembly: GCA_026874595.1. Taxonomy (NCBI): domain Eukaryota; kingdom Metazoa; phylum Annelida; class Sipuncula; order Golfingiida; family Sipunculidae; genus Sipunculus; species Sipunculus nudus. The sequence continues at coordinate 61,648,068 of CM049312.1, forward strand.
AAATTGTTGTTTAATGTAACCTGTAAGTTTTCGTTTTCATTATTTGCATATTATTAAAATACTATTCAAGATATTGTTACAAAGCTTGTCACATCATCCTACACTGTAAGTGGCAGTTGTCTGTTGGAGTGTCAACATTACAGTAAAAATGATATATGTGGAAACGCATCTTACCTGAAAAGTGCGGCATCATCTATCCCGAACTTTTCACATCAGTGAATTCCAAAATGTTTGCATAGAAAAAGTCGCAATAAGATTTTATTGGAACATTTTTATCCATTATACTGTGTGTATAACATTAGGAGATAATCGACAATAAAAATCTTTGAAAAACGTTTCATTTTAGCCTCGTCACTTAAAAAACAATCTAAGGTCATTGAAACTATGTCAAAGTAATTGGACCATAGTTAGGTATAGCCCATGTAAGAAATAAGATAGTCGGAGTGACAGAAAAGTGACAGAATTTTAATAATAAAGAAGAAGAAAAATGAGAAGAAGAAGAGGAGGAAAAAGAACAAGAAGAAAGAGGAGGAGGAAGAGGAGGAGGCGAATAATAATGGTCAAAACAACACTGGATATGTGGAGATTACTATAGACGTTTGCATATGCCGAGCAACCACCGAAATTCTCTCCCTGACCACGCCCAAAACTATATAATAATAATAATAAGTCACGATAGGGAATAACCAATGGTGTGTATGACCTTTGAAATTGTATCAAGGGCAAAATAAATTTTGAATCCAAATCTGTCACTTATTACTCTCATTGAGTATTTGTTAATGAATATCAACCGATATATTGGAGATCTAGCGCAAACAAGGAGAAGAAAAAAATGGCCTAGAGACTTAAATAGTCCCCCGCAATGTATTTAACTAGGATGGTGTGGCAACAGTGAAACCTAAATATCATCAAACCTTTTGCAAGAATCCCTTTTGAATTCAAAATACTTGCAAAATACACTGTGGATATATAAAAATAAATGAATGATTACCTATTTAGTTATCCAGAGGACCCTGTTTTAACTAGGAGTAATGAGGATGTCAGGGGCGTAGCCGGGGGGGGGGGGGCAATGGCCACCCTGTCTTCGCCCCTGGATGTAATTTGTATACGTTTATAAACTGGACAGATTTGAATAAGACATACCAGGGACAGGTTATCAAAAATAGATACCTGTCACGGTTGTGGCCAAAAACGTGACTGCAAAGTTTTATGCTAACAGCTCCTGCTGTAGCTGACTTATTTGGTATTAAATTTAACATCATGTATGCAAACACCAGAACTTTGTGATTGGTAGCATCTTGATTTACAGGAAGAAGGCATTTCGAAAATAAATTTTTCAAGTCACACATATTTAATTTCCCTTGAAATTACAGCATACCATGATTTGAGAGCAAAAATTTAAACATTTCCGACTAATTGAGGAATAAGCAGGAATGCCATTTCACCTCACAGATATCTAATTAATTACCAGGTGGTGCCATCTTTAGGCAAAATCACATAACAGTATAATGATTAAACATGTCTTAAATGTTGGTTATGATTATTTCATGAAATACAAGGTAAAAGATTTTGCATCAAATATGAAACATTAATTCAGAAAATTTTGCGATCAGCAGTATTCTTAGTCGGGTGTAAACATGAGTCTTGAAAAATATTCTATTCGATGCAGTATTTATTGAATTCTCCACTTGTCCATACACGGATACGGATCGGGATGGAACAAAAATATGATAAAATAAGGAGTGTTTCCACTTGTACGGACAAGGATACAGCGCCGTATACAGCAACTTCAGAACTCTCCCTGTACGGTTCCCCGTCCGGCGCCGTTTACGGTACGGGTATTACCAAAGTGATGTAAAATTTCAGGAAACGCCTACAGCCATGTGCTCTCAAATGTATATAATTTGTTAATTTTTTCTTCATTATACATGACCAAATATGCTTTTCTAGTGAAACGGTTGGAATGCCGGACTCCGACATGTGCGCCACCGATATGCGTTTAAATCCCGGATCGGCCAAATATTTTCCCCTGAACAATTTATATTCGTAACAAATGGGGGCTCGTCCAAAAACGACGCTAAACTTTGTGGCCCAGGGAATGGTGGGAAATAACAGCCACCTAGTTCTCTTGTTCTGATAGTAGAACGCTCCTAAGAGGGGATGTGTAACGGATTGACATAACTGTGTCTTTAGTGGTGATTGCTTTTCTGGTGAAGCGGTTGGAACGCCGGACTTGTGCGCCACCGACATGGGGTCGAATCCCGGATCGGCCAAATATTTTCCCCTGAGCAATTTGTCTTCGTAACAATATATTATGTATATGCATATATATATATAAGGTAGTGTTACATCGAAGGGTAATACTTCCTTATATATATATATATATATATATAAATATAAATTAAAAGTACAAGAATATATATGGTGATATATCTTAAATTAACTTCAATTATACTTGTTTTAACTGTATTTAGGCCCAATTAAACCTGCGAACGTATAAGTGGAAACTGTAAACGTATCCTTGTCCGAACAAGTGGAGACACAGCTTAAGTCCTTTAAGATTTTTGCACATTAATGCGTGTATAACTCCTGTAGAACGCTGTTTTATGCCGTGCGGCACCACGCTTTTGGACTCCGTACACTAAATGATGCCGGTCGCTGGGGTGGGTATTGACGGTTCCTGATGATAAAAACGGCAAACTTTTGTCGGTCAAACTGACGTCAATAGAAGAGTTTTACTTCTGACGATATAAAGTGGGTTCATAGATAACAGTACCCAATGAATATGGGTACCATAAATCTACTCTTATTAAATGATAAGTCATTTTACGCTCCAGTATAAAAGTAGCCAAAATGTATTTTTTTTTTAACTCCATGAGGTACTGCATATTTTTCCTTCATTTTGATACACCAATTATTACCACCAAGTTCCCAGATGAGTTCGAAAACTGTATACCATGTCCTTGATGGTCAACGTCCCCTCTTCAGAATTCTGGGATTATTGTGACCCCTTTAACGTTTGAAGTACTGATGGTTTTCCCCTCAAATTTAACACACTAGGTTTTTCCACCATGTTCTCAGAGGAGTTCAAAAACTGATGACCTTGACCTTGGTCTTCAGTGTCAAAGTGTCCGCAGTTAAGGATAATTATGAACCTCAAGTAATGCATATTTGTTCATCACTTTTGGTACACCTTTTGTTTAAGCCTGATCCATGAAAAAGTTATGAAACTGGTGGCCTTGACCTTGAGCTTAGGTCAAATCAGTTATAATATGTGGTATTTGTGAACCCTATATACTGAAGTACCGGAAAATTTTCCGGATCCAGGAACGTCATAAGAATATTCACATACGAATGATTCTGTAAATATTGGCTAAACAAATTAGTGGAGGCTTGCACCAATTAGAATGCAGATTTGGATTTCTGATTGTGTTCATGTGTGAGTGTGAGTGTGTGAATGAGCAACAGGTTTATATCGTAAATTTCAGCTCTTGCTGTGGGCCCTTCAAGCAATCCCTAAATGTACTAATAATGCCAATTTTTCATTCATTAAGAGATCATTGAAAAAAATCTACTACACGTGTGTTGTTTGTAAGGACATTTCAGGTACTGTTGCCCATGTATGTGTCTTTCCTGCTGTCACAAGTGAGTTGTGACAAATTCAAATGAACAGATTGTAAATAGTTTATTAATACATTTTACATGGTTTACTGTAGATTATTAATATAGGGAAGTTGTTTTTGCTTCATGCCTTGCTGAAACTTCAATAAGGTAGGGATCTATCAGATTTAGACGCGAGCTAGTTAATAAAATGGTTCACACACTCCGTGAAACCGCTTATTTTCCACGGGATGATTGACAGTCAATGTATTCGGAAAAAAAATAGGTTGAATATGATGTCATCGCATGCACATTGTGGTATGCATTCGGAGCGCGGCTAAGTCAATTACTACCGAGTGCATGCAATACAACCCAATGCTGTTTGTCTCAGTTATGTCAGTAGTGCGACGGAGGAATCAGCGATATCTTTACGGTGTAATTGTGGGTACTGCATCTGTGAATGATCTGAGGGTTGTTTACAAGAAGAAAAAGAAGTTATTTTCCCTGATTTAGAACAAATTTTCCAGTCTGTTAAAGCAAAGGCAGAGTGGTGTATCCTTTAGATAGGACTATATATAGTTCCGCCTTGTAATTACAACTAAACTGCTGGTTTGTTAGTCACAGGCGCTTGAATACCTATTTATAAAAAAAAGTCTTCATATTTCAAATGTTTTTTGAGATTCTACGACGACATTAGGTCAAACGACCCAAAAAAACGGAAATACCGTGTTATCACTTGTAACACGTTAAGATAGGCAACTCGGCCAAACCCTTTCTTGCGACAATGAGGGAAGTTACGTTCTTGACCCGCTATATATACTAGTATATATTTATATATATATATATATAAATATATAAAATCAGCTGAAATTACAACAGCAGTAGTTAGGTCCGCAGAAACGCCCGTCACATGCTGTGTAGCGGTATATTTTGGGCCCAAGCATGTATTCTCTGTCCAAACTTGGTCTGTCAGAATAAACATGGAGGGCACCAATACACCTGGGTCTGAAAAAGAAGATACGTATATGTTATTTGCAAGTTTAAATGGTATTACCTAAGAATATGAAGGCCAATATTATGGCCAATTAAAAAGGTAAAAAACATTTTTAACAATCCCTGGTGTCATCAATAATATGTAAAGTCAATTTATTTTTAACTTATTATTTATAAAGTAATGATGTTACTGTGTGTATGCATTATGACTGGGACGTCACATGGCAATGACCTCATGCACGTGAGATGAAGCTTGTGAAAATCATACCAGGCCCAGGGTGTCTGACCCATCTGCTCTCGTGCAGGCTGATATAGACACGTGCCAAGCCGATGAAACCCATATTAATCGGATCCCTATACGAACTACACCTCTCCCCTTGTATTTCTTGTGCCGAATAACCTGGATCCGGTTGATAACATACGTGATTGAATAATAAATGTTCATGAAGTATATAATTTCTACGTAGGTGTGATAATAATCGAACTTAACGATTAAACTTTACAGTCGACGGTATGTCATTACAGAAAGTGTGTGTTTAGACCCACTGATGTTAATAAATGTTAATATCGACTGAACAGTTGGATATGTTTGAGCGCCTAAAATACATTTTTTATATTTTAAGATTGATATGTCCGTCTTAATAATTTGTATATGTTACAGATAGTTTTAGTGTTTTAGACAATATTTACCATGAAGTGTGTGCTTAAGTTGACAATAATCAGGCAAAGTTCACTGTGTCATCTCATACACCATCAAGTTTTTTATTAAAGATACTTTGACTAAAGTTATAAATTATTTATAACGTTTCCTATTAAATTTTTCACTCAGTTATCAATGCCCAGGGAAGAAGTTCATGAAATTCCCAATATCAAACTTCAGGTAACTAATTAACCTATATCATGAAAACTTACTGCCTTCTCGCCACCTGGGAATCCTGTTCTCTGAGGGCGGGGTCATTACAGACCTCGTTGCAGTCTGGACTTGTGTTATCACACGTTCTTTTCACTGCATATGTCCACCCCTCGGTGGCCATACTGGTACACGTGGCCTGGGCCATCTGGTCGTCATGGCAACCATCTATTTTAAAGCAATATCTTCATTAAATGTCTTTCAACATATTAATCTATGCCCATCTTATAGGTGAATTGCATATTTGAGGGTCAATGGAGAGCCAGGGAGGAACAAGCAAAAGATTTAAAAAAAAATAAAAATACCTCCGCATATAAGCAACCTATTACCTTAGGTTACATGTTTTTCATGTTTGTCAACATTGCTGTGTTTACAAACATATTGTTGATAAACAAGTTCATAATCCTTTACTTATGCCATATAAGAACTTTTCGCAACAAGAATTTCCCTTAGATCATTAAAATATACTCAGAGGAAGCCAGAAATCAAATAAATACGTTTTCAAAAGGTAAATGAATGGATACCTTTAAATGCAAGAATGTCTGATTAATGTATAGCAGGCTAAATTTTCATTTAAAAAGCACTTTTAAAAAGTGTCAACGAAAATACAGGGACAGTCCTTGTATATCTAATGGACTGTATATGCATAACAAGCCACTCACCCAAATCGCGGGGAGCCCAGTAGACCGCCACACCGACCAAAACGGTTATCACAGCTACATAATACTTCATGTTCAACAGTTTTCTTGAATCTCTGGTCAGCGACTGATCAAATACCTGGTACCTGTTATTTTTGTTATATTTCATCCATATGATCTTTATATATATCCTGTGTTAGACTATATTGGTGCCTTCAGTGTTTATGGCGCTGTATATGGGTGCACTGCCTGTTATTGGGTGTTGTTATTGGGCTTAAGAAACCGACCAGTGTATTTGCATCGGATTATTGAAAGACCCTGGAGCCCAGTGAAGCGGGCGAAGTTCTTTTGTTAACTAGTCCTGGGGCCATTCAAAACGGGGCACTATATGGTACAATATCATTATAGACACATGACGGATGGAAGGACCTACGGACCAAGAGAATACGTACAGAAAACTATCGCACTAGCTCAGATGCCTTTCAGTCAGCTGTGCAGACAATGGTTAACATAAGAAGGAACCTGGATCACTGTAAGAAACTCTCAAAAACAAGTAAAGATGTGTAATAAAAGGGAAATTAAAGGTTGCGTCAGTTGTCTTATAACAAGAATAAGCCTTTCACGATGAAAATGACAAGCAAATTTCAAGTAACTGACGCATAAAATGCGAGATATTTACATTTATTTAAAAAAATGAACCAATCGCAGTGAAATTTATTACCTATAAGTAACATTTCTCAAGAACCTGCTGTGTTGTTCACATGATATACCTAGTGGGTACAGTGACCTTATAAATACAAGTGCAAGATGTAATCATGACATAGTCGCCAGCGGTTGCCAAGAACCGTGACCTTCACCTTGGACCGATCATGGCCAAAAAAAATAGGCTTGGACAGGTACCGATTTTACACTTTTCCTGTAAGTTTCAGATCAATTGCTGCAAAATTGCGACCTGTAGCGTGCGGATAAACAGACAAACAAACAAACAAACAGACACGACGATTAGCCTATAGTCGCCAGACCTAGGCTGGCGACTATAATAATGGTTTTTATTGTACATGCTAAAGGATGAATCAGTAAGTGAAGTATGTAAATAATATAATATAAATATTTTTATTCAAGCATCAAAGCCTCCAGCCCATAAAACCAATACAATAAACAAAGAACCGTATGATGAATACGTAAATCTGCGTTGCTCATTCAACATAATGTTCATGAATTAATATAATAATAATAATAATAATAATAATAATAATAATAATAATAATACTTGATATAAATATGAAATCAGCCATAGGTATCTGAAATTTGAAATATGATGTAAAGACATTTTGTTCATCAGTAGTCATTTTATGGGGAGACAATTTTTACATTTTTTCCGAAGATTCCAAAATAACAACAATACATTTATACTTAGAGATGAGTGTGCTGCCACCTATCGTCAGACTTACGCTTCACCACGGTTCTGGTGTTGATTTTAAGTTAAACTGAAACTTTAACCTTAAATGTTTATACACATATTGGCATGATGACTTTATGATCATCATTTATGATATACAGAATAGTGTTACATTAAGGTTTAAATGCATTAACACCATATGATATAAATGTAATCATATGAAATAAAAAAAAAACAATTATTGGTCTGTTAATCTAAAATACAAGTCAAAATGCTAAAATATTATATCTCATTAGGTATCATGAATTAATAGGGTACAATTTTCTTTCTTAATGTAAATTTATCGATAAAATGCTCTTTTGCTAATGACAGTTATTGTCAGCAGTCTCAAATTGCTGTCACTATGTCGATGGGAAAGATACATTTTCTTTCGTGAATTTGTAAAAGGTTTGATTTTCCGGCATCGAACAGTTGCCTACCCTCTACAAAATAATGGTTCTTGAATGTTTACAGTAACCAAAAATAACTTCAACTAAAATAAATTGTTTCCTATGGAATCCTTATTTTTTGCCGGTGTAAAGGTTCCTGCTGATACTGCTTATGTTCCGTAAAAAAATATATTTATTGTACGTGGCGCCTTCAAACCAAGAACCCACAAAGTACCAGGATCATCCTCAGGCGATGGGCCAAAACTGAAGTCACGTTGCAAGAACCAGGACTAGGGGAAATATGCTTCCTATATTGAAAGTCGTTATTTTACGGCGCAAACCTCGTTGAAAACTTGGTTGAACTTCGTACACACGGATACAGATACGTGTGTAGGTAAGGCGAAACAAAAGGTTTGGTTCTCAGGCACTTTTTTTTTAAAATTAGTGAGGGCAAGCGATTTTTTTGTTTTACCTTTTTTGTATGTTTCGATAAAAAATTCACATGATCAGGGATAAGCATGATAATAACAGAATTTTTTGGCTAAACAGGAAAAAAGCACTTTATACCAATGGAAATCTTATCAAAATTGTATTATTTATCTTCTTGAAAAATGAAAATCCAAATAAAAATTTTTGATGCGGGGGGGGGGGGGGGGGTTAATATTGACGCGGGCGGTGCCTGAGAACCATACCTTTTTTTGGCCTAAAGAACCAAACATATCACAATATTCCGTCATAACTGTATCTGCTGTAGATGCAAATGCAATCTGATTCATTATATCTGACAGACACTTTCATCGATTCACACAAGTGACAACATGTTCACATACCAATGTATTAGCTGACTTCTCATTACCCGTGAGGTGAGAGATGATTTTCTAACAATGGTAAATGCTACTTATAAGAAATAAGGTTGGACATTTTCTTTTAATTTAAAGTGTAGATCCCGTGTGAATATCGGCCTTTAGCCGGCGGTATATGTAAAAGGAGGAATCTATGCAAACCAAATACTTCATACTTCACCAAACCAGTCCAGTTCTGTAACCTTGAATATTTCATTGAAAGATTCTTAAAAAAATATGAAGTGTGGCGTGGCTCTGTTGGTGTTCGTGGTAGCAAGGTTGACTTGTAATTCGGGTGAGTTGTTTATTCTTCCAGAAAAAAGTAAAAATTTTATATTGTTGAAAATGGTTTTTCACTACTTTCATATTTCAATGTCGTTTTTCTACTTTTATGTGTTAATTGGAATGGGCAAGTAAGAAAAAATGCAATTTTCTTTTACAGATATGGCGATATAAAATTAAATAGAAGATAGAAGATAAAATTAAATAGGAGAAAGGAGATAAAATTAAATTGAATGGTCTTGAAAAGAAATAAAAATAAATCAAAGTTCTGATAAAAAATGTAAATGTAAAATGTAAATGTCATTTTGCAGTGGTTCATGCATTAGAACGGCCCAAAAAGTGTTTATATATTATATGGGATATGTATGCAATTATGCATGCGTCTGTACATATATCTTCTTCATGTTGATAATAGCTTTTGTTTTTTCGTTTTTTTTTTTTCACTTAGACCCACGGATTGAGTGCACAATGGGCCAAGCCAGGTTTACCATTATGTCTTCAGGAGGATAGACGTAAGCCGCGAAAAGAACGTGGGAACGGTCCTGACTGTGAGCAAGTCTGCAACGACCCTGGTCTGCAAAATCAGGACGGTCAACTTGCATATACGATATGTTCGATCATAGTGTATTAATTGACTTTAAAAATCCCCACATTCATGAGATTCATAGATATTTAGGTTGTGTTTTCGTTCTATATGACCAGGAGCAGATCAAGGATTTAGGAAAAAGGGAGGGGGGGGGGGGGGGGGTCCAACCCAGGGGGAATATGAAAAACCTGAAAAAAGGTCCGAGGATCCGGGAAAGGGGGTCCAGGCCGCAAAATTTATATGAAACCCTTTTTTAAAAAGGGTTTCGGTGACTGAAAAAAGGGGGAGTCCGGACCCCCTAGACCCCTCCTCTGGATTTCCTTCTGATAACCATATGACAGTTCGCTCCTGTGCCGAAGAACAAACACCGTTTTACAGACATGAAAGTAACGTGTGCAAACAATTGCGTTGTCAAGTTAAAACATTACCGGCTGCGGGTGGTCAAGGCCACAAGAATGGTAGCAGGTTGAACATTTGTGTCTAGATCTGTTATTCTAATTTTATTGGTTACATGCATCGGTTACATGAACATTTACAATATAGATCAATAAAACAACTGTTGGTTGCAGACTTTCGTTGCAAGTCGGTGTAGTATGATTTGATTTTAATTCAACTGAATCTACTTGTTTGTGGCCAGAATTCTGCTCCAAAATTGAAGACATTAATCGGCAATACTATCTCTTTTTTTGACCGGAGTCACTATTGATGTTATGTATATGTGTACAACGCATGTTCAAATCAGAGCGAGAACGCAAACCCTCCCGCATGGTGAGAAGTGTCATGTCATGAAGCTTAAAATAGTTTAAATATTTTATTTTTCACATCATGTTGTGCAACAACACTTCTTAGGGTTCTGCCTTTTAAGTAATAGCTGATAAATATTTGACTAATCCCCTAATATAAGAATCATGAGTTGATATTTATATCAATGACCAAATATAGCGTTGATTATTAGGTAGCCGGCTTAGGGTGTAGACCTAATTAACCCTATGACTCTTATAGGTAAGTCACTTTGTTAGTAGCTAGGGTCTCCGCGTATAAGGAGATGGAGGTAGTTGAGCACCGTCGTAGTTGAGTAGCCCACAACCCTCCATATTTCTTAAGTAAAGCGAATATCCATTGACTGGCAGTTTAATGTTTTGGCATATAAATGATACTCATTCTAAATTCGGACAGTCATTTGTTTGATCCGTATGAGAAGTCCTACACTGGGACATCTAACAATACCAATGTGAAATATGACATTGTATCACAATGCTTTGGTGATAACTGGCTCATTTTGAACATCAAACATTGATTGATTAAAGAATTTCTACCTATATTAGTGTTTTGCTTTATTGTATTAATATGGGAGAAAGAATAGAGAAATTCCAAAAGACTTTTTGACAATGGACCCATCCGACATGACGCACAACTGATATTGTCAATATATGAGATTAAATGTCAAATTAATTTATAGAATTTGAAAAAAAGCTCGCTTTTTTGTAGAATATGAAAATGTTAGTGCAAGGGCTACTGTCATTTGAAAATGGAGTCTATAATGCATATATATTGTCTCATTTTTTCCATTCTGGCAAAATCGCGCATGTTAAAAATAATCCCAACTAAATAAGTGACACATGCATTAGTAATATTCTTATAAATATAAATTCTAGTTAATTGTGCAATATAAAAAAATAGACGAACTTACATAATATATCATATAAAATGTTACCTTTGATTAAAGCACAAAATATGTAAAGTTAATTAGGATTTATCAAAACGAGCTGAAACATAAAGTTTTATAAGAGTTTTAATTTGTTGCGCCCAAGTTGTGCATAGCAAAGGCAGTGCAAAGCAGTACAGAAAGAGGTGAACGTGAGTGCTGAAATGAAAAATCACTTTGGGTGTTTTGCGTTAATTATGCATTGTAAGTATTTCATTTAAGAAAATCAACTTCGTTTGAATTCATGCAGGACATAAAAGAATCCATGGATTCACAATAATAGTTATAAATACTTGCTCTCATGCCCTTAATATTAGAAACCAAAACTATTAAAATCTATCTGCTGCAAATGTGAAATGTACAGCTTGTAGAACTTTTTCACAAAATTTTATAAGCCCAACATATAAACCGTATATAATGTTATACATGCAGTAGTTGATCCAACAACTTTTTAAATTATATAATAAAATTACCAGATTTTGAGCAATTTTTCTCTTTTTTAAAAGTAACGGGAAATGCCATCACGTGCGGTATATAGCGGTACACATTTTAACTGAACTGATCATTTACCTCTTTTATTATTATTGTTGTTATTATTATTATGATTATTATCATCATTATTATTATTATTATTAAAATTTTAACTATTATTATATGATGATTCTTGGCAGGATTTAAAACTTTCTTAAATTTCAATCTCAATTGACATGTCATACAGTACACACGTCCCCCCTCCCCTTCTCTAAATGCTGGCTATACGCCCCTGTAACTGTAGGCTACCAGTAATGATATCGGATATGCATATTTATTGCTAGATACCCGGAGAGTGCCAAAGGCGAACATAACCAAGGATCATATGATATAATATCATAACCCGCCCCCCCTACTCTTGTATATCCGCGCCTTTTTATTTGATCTGATCACCAGATCTTTGTGATTTTTATCTTAATATGATGAAACATCATTCTGGAAGTAGGTTGGCAAAATTCTTTAGTATATTTAATATTCACGATGACGAGAGTACATGTTTAAGCGAGGCCTATTATGTCTTATATAGGAAGTAGTGCAAATTATTTATTTAATAACCATGAACACAAAGAAAGGTCTGAATTTTTCCCTGTAGCCATAGAATATAAAATTCTATATCATATTTTCTCCAGAAAGAATCAATGAGAATCTAATTGGATGTTTAACTGAAACTTTCTTGGCCTCGTTAATATGATATGTGCCCTGCTAATTATTGTTTTATCATTATTATTCATGTAACAGTACAAGATACAACACTCCTGGTTTAATGTGATTCACTTCTTTAATGTGTTTCAGCTCTGTATACGTTTATTAATTACTGGAATTCGGATTCAGCAGGCATGTGGTTCAGTTGACTCTGTTCCGTGTGTTTTTAATGTCTGTTTGCTTTTCTGTACGCGCTCCAAATGTCACAGTATTATTTTATACCAAATGTAGTCAATAATAGACCTTTCCCACGGGCATGCGCACTGCACGTTACTGTCGTCTGCTGGGTCCGTGTTCTTTGAGCCACCATTGTGGGTTTGTTAAATGAAAAAGATACCTGCAACAGACACAAACAGGAACCCCACCTCTAATGATAAGACAGGATTCTTTTGCTTTCATCATTTCAGATAGATAATTAAAGAGTCTCTTTTCCCTTAATATAACGGACCCAGACTGTCATCGCCAACAGATGTCGGTAGTGTGATAGAAAAGGTTTATTGAAGCCGATTATTTAAAGCGAGATGGCCTTAGAAGCACACTATCCGAAAATTCGCACTGTTTAGCCCTCGATTTCTGTTCGTATAGTTTGTACGTTCCTAAGCAGGGTCATGCAAAATAAAAAGTCAGACGGAACGGATTTATACGGAACTTTGTGGAGTCCTGGGACATGACTTAAGGAAAACATAAAAAAAAATGGGTGCACATATATATATATATATATAGATCCGGATAAAGTCATTCATTTGGATTGTTTGCTTTGGCAGAGGTATATGCGATCTAATGATGCCATCTAGCTGAAGGATTTAAACATCTGTTGCAGCTTCCTAAACTAGCTCTTTATCGAACATGAGGTGGTTTATGCTTATAAGTTTAACTAATACGCCATATACATTAGGAGATAAATAATGCGTCTCCAAATACTGTTAAATTTAAGACACATAAAACCAGCCGTTACTATACATATTTTATTAAATTTACATGCACCTAGCTGCCGTGAAATATAACCTAGAACTTCGTTTTCAATGGACTTGTTGGTTGTCTTCAATTTAAAAGAAATCGCAGGAATGCTTATAATTGTATTTTATGAATCGGTCATCAATTAGAGATAAGAAACCGCCCAGCAAAAAAAATTTTTTTCACTTTATTAACGAATTAGCTCCCAAATTAAAAAAAAAATTAAATAAAAATACATAATTAATCAATCAGTATGTCTGTCCATTTAAAGAATATTTATTTTGCAATACGTAGGCTATTTGAGGTAAAATTTGTATGTTAAATAATAAAGTTTTTTTAGATATCACACCAATTTTCAGGGACTTAGCCTGAGTAAATGCTTTGTCGGAGCTAAGTATAATGAGGGGATGTAGCCCCTGAGGGGGAAGGATTACGGAGGGGGATTCCCCCTCCTAGGTTGTGGATTATTTTTCAATTACAAGCATTAAATTGGGATTTCTGTGAGTAATTTTCATATATAAGCTCTAATCCCTCTGATTACATGGCTTATTTAACGTAACCGCGTGATAGTCACTAGTCAAATTGAACTTTCTTGCAAATATTGCCAACCTTTTTTTCAGCCTAAGAATGCTCAGGCTTCAGCTGCCCCCCCCCCCCCCCCGGCTGTTGCTACGGTAATGAATTATGGCGGCCTGGACTCCCTCCCCTTTTCCGGACCTGGGGGACCCTTATGTAGGTTTTATTATTAGTTCTCCTAGGATTATTAGTCCTATAAAACCTGGATCAGTCTATGGTTCTCAGATGCAATTAATGCGCAAAAACACGTCCTCAGTTTTGACACTAGCATCGGGCAGATTCTTTAGCTTGGGAACCATACATACGCACATTTTCATACCAATCATCCTTTGTATATACTTTGGTGCCACTATCATATACTGTTACCTATCATATTTATGATTATCGGAATAAGGTATTTGACTTTGTTCAGATAGTCATCCGAGAATTTTTTTCCGAAAAATGACACTTGTAGGCCTAACACTTTAAATCATCATTTGAACTATATGTCCATATGTGAACTGTTATTGTTTGATAATATTTGTTTTCACTTAGACTTCAAATATTCAGATCTCCGAAAGCGGAAAAATATGTGCCATTTTTATGTATTATAACTGATACCAGATGTTTATGTTAGAGATGCGGACCGGTACGTTCCTGTCCGGCCCAGTACTAAAATATAAACTTATTTTACATGGATTGTACAAATAGATATAACGTACTGATCAAGGCTCTCTCAATGACCCAATGATGGCGTAATGTAGTCTGTATGGGTGGAGGAAACCGGAGAACCCGAAGAAAGCCACCGGCCTTGGACGGCCACCTACAATATATAGCCACACCGGGGATCGAACCCGGGTCGCCAGCGGAGAGAGCCGAGCGGTTTACTCCTCGACTGTTCAGGCCCCATATACTATATAAGGGTGAACCGTCCTAGCGATCCAGATTTAAATTAAAAATAAAACTGACGCAAAAAATAATAATAATAAATAAACCAGACGACTCCAGCAACCCCATTTTTAGAACCTGCAATATATGCATCTATCTCTATATAAACCAGCTTTAGAACATCTGGCTCGAAACAAAATTTCTGACGGTGGTTTTAGTATATTCATTTTGGTTAAGGAGCCTTTAATTATAACAACCTACAAAGAGAAGCATATTGTTCAAATCAAGGGTTGCATTCAAAACTTATCTCATGAAAGAAATTAAGCAACAGCACAAACCATTGAATTTCAAAAAGGGCAGTCCGGCCCGAAATTGCAGACCGGACTGGTCCATATACCTCTTATAGTAATCTATTACATGTACATGTATTTATATGACTATTTAAATTTTGAGGAATCAGGATAACAATTTTTGTTCTCTCCTCTGATATTAACTCTCACTAAAGCTACCCAATATTTAATAAAAAAAAAGACCCCAGGTAAAGATATAGATAGGCTGTTGGCCTTATAAATCATTATAGGCCAATGTTCTTACAAATAAATGCTTCAACTTTGGTTCCTAATCTAAACATTATTTATGCCTTATATGTGCCCGGAACATGCAGTATTTGTTGATAATGCTTTCCGCGTTTAAATAAAAGTAATCCAAACATAAATTACTGATTATTTAAATGTCTGTGAACCAGTGGCGGATCCAGAGGGGGAGCTTTGGGGGCTTCAGCCAAGGAATCGTTAGCAGAGACGAATGTCTACACCAGGATCAGGCATCTTTTTATCCCCCCCCCTACCATTAAGAGAGAGGACTACTAAAATGTCCGTGTCTGTCGCTTTCTCCGTCTTTACGACAGGGCCTTGTGTGGCTTATTTTAGGTACAAACCAACCTTGTGTGACTTTTTCCTTGTGTGGCTATCCACACAAGGTGTAGAGTTTTCAAGTACAGAACAGCCTTGTGCATCTTTTGAACCAAACTTGTAAAAAAGCCACGCAAGGGATTTGTCCGTCATGATCCCTGTTGGACATCCAAGTTGTCCATGTCCGTCCCATAGATGTTGTACGTTGCGCCATCTACAGATTATTTTGAGCCGATCAGAGGCCTTTAATTATGGCGGAATTTTTATGACGCATGCCATCTGCAAACTACTTTGAGCTAATCAGAGGCCTTTATTCCTGGCGTGATTTTTATGACAAAGGGTTCAAAAGTGAAAAGCCACACGAGGACGAATGTATAAATTAACAAATAAATACTAGTATGCAAACGATATTGCATAAATATGCGAACGAAAGAAATGTATCTTATAATTCGGTATATATAAAAGAAGTATGACGTTTGAACGTATTAAAGCAAATTATAGAGTAATGAAGCAACTGCACACATAAAAAAGTAATTTAAGCTATACCAGTTATTCAAAATAAACGCTGGTGAGTAATATCTCAAAAAGTACTTGAAGAATAATATTCAATCATGAGTTATCCGTTATATTTTTCAATGATGTTTAATGCACTTAAATGTTTATATGTAGCTATGTCTTTATTTTATGACTGATCAGTTATTTGAGATTAAATAATAAATGAAATATTTACATCGTTGGGCACTTGTGCTCACATCTCATGTTCATCCCTATACGATACCTTAAAAAGAGATTATTAATATACCCAAGTCTTATTTTTATTTATAAATCGGTTGATAGTAAAAAATGTCTAGATCATTTATTCTTTTGCTTTGAATTCCCCATTCTACCAGCTTGCTCCAGAGAAGTCTTATTTGCGGAGTTAATTATACCTCTGCGAAGCAAGGTTTAGCATGTAATTATCGACGTTGGTTGATTCGTCTGATAGCAGCTGTACTCAACAGTTATAGATGGCCTTAAAAGGATAGCCAGAAAAAAATCCAAAATAATTTAGAGTTTACCTGGATCACCATAATATTATTAATTAAAAGATGCTTTACTGTTTTGAAAAAAATAGGATAAAAGGACCGTTTTTATTTTTTGGTTTTAGGGGAACCTTTAATTGAATATGAATATCCGAAAGGGGCTAACAGACCGGTTATGCAAAATCAAGACTGGTGAACTAGCCCGACATTTCTCTTGAGTTAATATAATCCTCGTGTTATAAACTGTAAATTCACAAAATAAAACATACACATAATATGAATTGTCTGACTTTAAAGTCAACATTTACTTTTTGTCTCAACTTTGTTCATGAGTTTCCAGTTGTAAACTATGTCTCGGGAAAATATTATATAAGTTGCACATCTGTACCCATTTACAACAGTTTCGCAATTTTCAAACTGTCAGATCGTATATGAAGTGGAAAAATGCAAAAGGTATATTCTGATATCTATATACGTGGAGTCATGTTTTGTTAGTTTCCGGTCTGCAAATTATTTACTGTTAGATTGAAACTACGGCTACATGTTTACAAGAGAATGAATGTGGTACTGGCCATCTAATAGCTCTTTCTCTCATCCATCAATGACAGTTGATTTTTTTAAATAATGGTTCTGAAGTTTAAAAAAAGAAAAAGGGCAGTTTTTGGTTATTAAAACGGCAAAGAATTCTGCTTTTTTTTATAGGTATAAAATGACATATTCAAATAACGCTTTGGGCTAAATCCAACGATTTACCCATTATAACATTTTGAACACCAGAAATGTTCACTGCAATATATATACATGTGTGTATATATATATATATATATATATATATATATATATATTAGCGCAGGCACTTGCCATAGACATTTATCTTATTATATATATATATATATATATATATATATATATATATATATATATATATATATGATTATGCAACGTATCTACTAGCCCCCCCCCCCCCCCCCACTTGGAAAATCCTGGATCCGCCCCTGTGAACATAAGGCTAAAAAGAGGAGAAAAGTTATGGTTCTCAGGCACCGCCCGCGCGTCAACTTTAAGCCGCGTGTCCACTTACAAGTAGCCTACGGATGCGGTGCGTGTGCGGTCCGGATACGTAGGCTATGCGGATATTTTGTGCGTGTGTGTCCATTATATACGTTTTTCAGTGCGTTTTTAGGTCTTTCACCCCCTTTTACCTCTACAAAATGGCACTTTCCGCATGCGTTTCCGTATGCATTTCCGTATACCCGCGGCTACATGGTCCGGTTTTCAAAAAACGTATCCATTTCCGCACCGCATCATTAGTGGACACACTCCTTTATTCCATATGCGCGATTTAAAACGTGTCCGCGTCCGTATCCGTACCGCATAAGTGGACTCGCAGCTTAAATCCCACGTATAACAATTTTTATTTTGATTTTCAATAGAAACTTAGGCCTACCAATTCTTAGAACTAGCCGCTCGAGCTCCATCAACGGCGTCTGAAGACAAATACTCCAATTATCGCCTATTTTGGTTCAAGGCCATTTCTTGGGGTCTAGGTCAACTATCCTGTTGCGCATGAATATAAGTGGCTTTGCTGAGAATTTGTTTTCTGTCAAGGAATGGCGATTTATCAATTTATAACAAAGCACTAACGACCAAAATGAAAACATTTACGAACAGTAACAGTTTAAAATAAATTAGAACAAAGAACCGTGCATTTTAGCCACATGTACAACGCACTATTTGGTTTATTCACGTATCGTTTGATATCCAACCGCCGTATCTAAATTATTTCCATATAGCTTTGCTGACATTTTCGGCGCGTCTGGTCTTGTCAGCGACTCATGCCCTAAAAGTTGCACCCAATAGCACATGAATCAGTAACTGGATAAAAAAGAAGGCTAGGTAAGTATTTTACTACTGGTTATGTTGTTCCGTATTGTCCATATACAGCATAAACATGACAACCACATAGTAGAACCATTTCATTCCCGATCAGTGAGTCAATTCGCTGTGTGTTTGGGTTGCTTGCTTTGTCAAACTTTGCTCGGGGTGTCTCCCAGCATATGCAAAATAACATAATGCATATTATATATATATATGAGTGACAGAGGGTTATGCTTTTAAACGTGTAAATGATAGAGAGAAGGTAGGAGGGATAGTGTTATCGAGGTGTCATGCCTGCTCATGCCGTGGATTGCACATGGCGGCTCTGTGCATGCAGTTGACTGGCGACCTTCTCAGAAAAGTGTGACATTAATCCTAGGTGTTCATTCAAATGTTATATGTTTATAAATATTCCAACAGTGTATTTAAGACAAATGATCCTGATTATTTATCTTGTTCAAATAAGTTCCATTAACAGTCATGTGAATTAGAATAGCTCTCCACAGAACCACCGACTTGCGGTGGTCAGGAGTTTATATCCTTTCAGTTTTAGTCATACAACGGAAATGTCATTGGTGAGGGAACCAATGATTTATCTGCGGAAACTAGTGCACAATAAAAACTCAATGACCCAAAAATAAACTTTATTTAAGGCACATAATACACACAAAATAAATAAATAAGTGACAAATGTTCCAATTTGGTTTTATTGGATATCATGACACACACTACTTAGAGTGTATACTTCAAATTACATGTAAACTCCTCCATTTTACCACTGAATGAAGGGTTTTGCCTATGTGTTGTCCCTGTGTATGGAGGAGATAGCATGTGGTTTCAAGGAAGGATGTTGACACTGGATATTTTAAACTGGTTCTCTGTCCTCATTTCCCCGCGTCTTTTATCCCGTAAAATACTGGCTTCATTGTTTTTTTTTTTTTTTTTTATATAATATTTATTTCAACAAAAGCATACATAAAACAACATAGAAATAGACAATCAGTGCCATTAACATACAAACATTCCAACAGATACTTTGTTCTCAATGTGCACATATATACCCCTGTAATTTTTAATTTTCTAGATATTTACTAAAAATTAAAAAAAAAAAAAAAAAGAAGAAAAAAAATTATTTGTTTCTCAAAAAGAGTAACCTTTGCCATTTATCATTGTGCAAGTAGGTCTTTTTGTTCTTTAGAGCAATATAATATTCCATGTCCATAATATATTTAACATATTCAATAGCACCTTTACATGATGGTTTATTTTTCTTACTTCGACAAGTATATATATAATATTTAACATATAAAACAATACTTCCAGTTATATCTGAATAATCACCGAATATTATTCTAACACAGTCAAATTGTACAGGCTGTTCAATAACTTTGTGTAATTTTAACCAATTGTGCAATTCTAACCACAATAACTTTACAAAATTACAGGACCAGAAGAAATGTGTATAGGATTCCACTTCTTCTTTACAAAAGGTACATTTTTCACAATCAGTGAGTTTGAATTTATAAAGATGACTGTTTAAATATATAATTCGTGAGAGAAGTTTATACTGGAACATTCTTAATTGAACTGAATTAGTGACTTTTTTAATTTTAGCATATGATTGGAGAGTCTGATCTTGAAAAGGTACTTTAAGATCTACACACCATTTGTGCAGGGGGTTAGTCAGTTCTTCATATTTATATTCAATCATTTGATCATATACTTGTTTTGTTGCACTTCTCAAATTTAATAAAGCATCAACCTTGTATTGAAAGACTTGTGTTGTTTTTCCATTTTTCATCATCTTTTTCCAGCTATGTGGAATTGTATCTAATAAACCTCTATAAAATAGGTAGTTGATTTCCACATTTGTTTTCTGTTGGAGTTCTTTTAAAGTATTAAATCTGTAGGCCTCCCCTTCTTCAACAGTTATATCTTTTATATATTTTATATCTGAAGAATATAATTTTTTATTGAAAAGAACTTTGTTATCTATTTTAATATGGGAGTTATACCATAATGTCTGTCCAAGTACTTCTTCAATATTTTTTGCTTCATTAAAATTATATTTGCACCAAATCTGAATAACTTCTTTCCAAAAGGGATCCTTCAAACATAAGATCTCATGCAAGTCTTCTACTCTTAAATTACATTTAAACATAAATTCTCCCGCAGGTAACCTATCAAGTATATGATTTTTCCAAGAGTTATTATTACTCTTCTTCAATAATCTATTTATCCAGCTTAATTTTAAAGCATCAATTTTGGAGGGAAGATGTATCATCTTAAGGCCTCCTTTTTCGTATGGTGCAATTAGAGAGGTACGTTTTATTTTATCTGGTTTATTAGACCATATAAATTTATACAAATTTTTTTCTAAGTCCTTTATAAAGTGTGGTGTGGGGGATGGTAAGACTGATAATAGGTATGTAATCTGGGAAAGTGCATGACATTTAAGAATAGTTATTTTACCAACCAGTGTCATATATCGGGATGACCAGGTACGTATGACTTTTTTTAACATTTCCAATTTCGGAATGTAATTGTCAGGTATTAATTTATATAGTGAAGGTCTAAATAAGATGCCTAAGATATTTATTGGACCTTCAGACCATTGAAGGCCTTGTTTAGTTATATATGTTTTTACCAATACTGTATTGGTTTGTGTTTTAATTAAAGGCATGACTGCAGTTTTATTAAGGTTCATTTTAAGACCACATATACTCTCAAACTGTTTCATGATTTTTACACATTCTAAGATACTCTCCTTATCTGAAAACAAAAGTACAGTATCATCTGCATACTGCAATATTTTATAATGGTATTTATCTATCGTAATCCCTTTTAATATATTTTCTTCTCTTATTCTCCTTGCCAATATTTCTGCACAGATAACAAAAAGATAAGGGGACAGGGGACAACCCTGTCTCACACCCCTTGAGACCTTGAAAAACTGTGAACACCATCCGTTATTAATAATACATGTTTTCCCTCCTTGATACATGATTTGTATCCAGTTTATAATATTTTCTCCGAAACCATAATACTCTAAACATTTCCATATAAAGGGCCATTCTAAGCAGTCAAACGCTTTTTCATAATCTACTGTAGTTAAATATCCTTCAATGTTATGTTCAGCTGCACTGTTAATTACTGATATGATTTTATTTATATTCTCTCCTATATATCTGCCTTTTACAAAACCGGTTTGATCATCATGTATTAACTTGGGCAAAATGGTTTTTATTCGTTGTGCTAAACATTTTGAAATCAATTTGTAATCTGTGTTCAATAAAGTTATGGGTCTCCAATTTTTTATTTCAAGGGGTGATTTATTTTTTTTTTGGTAATAAACTGATAACACCTTGTCCTTGTGATGTACTTAGATTCCCTGAATTTAGACTATATGTTATACAGGATGTGAGTGGTTGTTTTATTTCATGCCAAAAATGTATATAAAATTCCGCTGGAATACCATCTAAGCCTGGTGTCTTGTTATTAGAAAATGATTTTAAGTTTTCAAAAATTTCATTTTCATTTATATTTGTATCACAAAAAGTTCTCTCCTGATCTGTAAGTTTTTCAATTCTTTTTAGTTCTGGAAAAAAAGAGCTTTTAGGAAGTTCCTGATGTACTAATTTTGAGGTATACAATTTTTCATAATAATTCTTTTCTGCAGCTAAAATCTGCTCTGCATCACTGATAATTTTTCCATCATTTAAAATTAATTTGTTTATCACTTTTCTATTATAGTTTCGTTTTTCAAGGTTGAGAAAATATTTAGATGGTTTTTCTCCTTCTTCATACCATCTACATCTACTTCTGAAAATGGCTCCTTTTGTTTCTGATTCTATAAGATCTTCTAGTTTTGTTTTGATTTCAGCTAAATTAGTTTGGTTATTTGCATTTTGTAGAGATTCAAGTTTTTTTTCTAATGTTGCAATTTTACATTTTTTATTTCTTTTAAGTTTTTTACTAAATCTAATAGTTTCTCGCCTAATGTACATTTTAATTACATCCCACATTAAAGTAGGGTTACTCTCTTTATTTTCTTCTTGTGCAGATTTAATGGTTGTTTTAATTAGATCATTATATTCTTGATTATTTAATAAAGAGCAATTTAGTTTCCAGTATCCTGGACCTCTATTATGAATAAACATATCAAGTCCAAGAGATATACTTAGATGGTCAGTTTTATGAGAAGGGGCAATGTGTGTGTTTGTAACATTCCCCAATAATCCAAATGACACCAAAAAATAATCTAACCGGCTACCTGCTGGTACAGGGTTATTACGGACCCATGTAAACTTAACTAAGTCAGGATTATGTTGTCTCCAGATATCAACCATTTCTGTTTCTTCCATATATTCAAGAACTGTTTTCCTAGCTTTACTGTTATTATTCTGATTTTTGTTTAACTGATCTAAATTTAAATCTAATATGACATTCCAGTCACCTCCGATAATCCTGTGATCGTTAGGAATATTTTCAATCTCTAAAAATAACCTTTCATAAAATTCTGGTGAATCGTTATTAGGTCCATACACATTTACTAGTGTGATCTTATAATCGTTAAGTAAGCAGTCTAAAATCACAAATCTTCCATCTTTATCTATAACTTGCTTTTCAATTTCACAAGAAATATTGTTCTTAATTAATATGGCTGAACCCCTTGCTTTTGTTGTACCATGGCTACATATGATTCTATGTCCCCATTCTGCTCTCCATATATCTTCTGTTTCTTTACTACTGTGAGTTTCTTGCATGAAAACTATTCCTATATTTCTCTTTCTTTGTAACCAATAAAAAATCTCTCTTCTCTTTGTAAAGATGCCTAAACCCCTTACATTAATGGACATTATGTTCAATGAGTCTTTATATATAAAAGACGTTCCATGTGGACTACCTGACCGTCGACCTGGATGGGCGATATTATGAGAAATCAGATTTCCTTTAAAGTTAAGCATTATTTACTCAAAAATTATAAAGTCTGAAATTACAGTTCTTACACTCCCACAAACAAAAATTTTTAAATACACAGTATAAAAAAAAATAATAAAGAAAAGTAAGCAAATATAGAAAATAAGTCGCTGCCTGTCACCTCGGCTTGGTCTTTTCAGCTTCCCCCGGCAGCATTCCAACAGCTTAATATTTTGCCGTTACATTTTACTCGATCCTCTGATCCAATCTCCGCCAGAGGTCGCCATCGCCACGCCAACATGCGTAGCGGTAGCGCCCCCAGGCGGTACTGCCGCCTGTCGTGCATAAACTTAAATAAAACAGTCACAAGAATGAGTTCTCAATTCATGCATGCGCACTTCTCAAGCCACGTGCTTGGTTCCAAATCCCTTCACAGTGCTTAAAAGTTGTTGACGAAGTTTGGCATTTCACGTAGCCCACTTGTGTGAATAGTTCCGGGGTTAGTTAGGCCTACGCATTACGTAATTAGTTTGCGGTTAGCGCGTATTAGTCCCGTATGGGAACCAGTTCACCGTTTATGTAAAGTTGGCCCCTCCAGAACCTGACCTTGTCACCATCATTGTACGCTGCCGTCATCTGCGGTTTCGCTTTTTGTTTAGTTTGAAAGTCCCTCATTGTCAGGTCTTCAGCAACTCTAATGGTGGAATTCTTAAGCTGCTTCTTTCCGCTTGCAAGAACTTCATTTCTAAACGGTCTATTGTGGAACCGTACCAGAATATGCTGTGGTTTCGTTCCTTTCTTGCCTGTTCTGTGCGCCATTTCTATTATGTTCTTTACTTGTTCTTCGCTTTTATCCCGAATAAGTCTGTTCTGTACAATAATTTTTGCAACAGTATTCTTACAATTTTCAACTTGTCCAATTTCGCCGACTCCAATAATGCGCACATTCCACTCCCTAAGATATCGTTCTTGTTTGTTACAGGCTTCCAACATACCCTGCTGCATCTTTTGTATATCTATGTCTTTTTGCTTATTTTTCTCTTTCTCTTCATGCAATTCTGCTGTAAGCGCTTCGACCTTTTTTTCGAGTCCCTGTTTACTAGCTTTTAGTTCTTCAACTGTTGTGTCTAGTACATTTAATCCGTTTTCTATCGACTGAACATTTTCTTTCAGAGTATTCTGCTCTGTGGTTAGTCCATCAAGTTGCTTTTTCAGACTATCATGCATGCCTTTAATTTCTTCTTTAATTTCTTTGTTAGAGGCACTGACCTTATTCATTTCTGACAGTACTTGTTTCAGCTGAGCATAAATGTCCATGGCCGCCATACTGCATGCCTCCTCCTCTGATTCACTATCCGTTCCTCCTGTATTTCTCCTCTCTTTGTTTATAAATTTATCCATGTTACCGGCCTGCGGTGTACTTTTCTTGCCTCCCTTATTTTTTGGCATTTTACCACTTTTTTTCCAGTGTAGCACGGCCTTTCTTTGTATTAATTGTGCTGCCGAGGAGAAACACGTCCTCACCGGTGAACCATGTGACCGGAAGTCCTGGCTTCATTGTTTGATGCAGGGACCAATCTTGATGTCTTGACAAGTTGCAAGTTCCTTATGGTAGTGTTTACTACAGTGAACCAATCAGAGGCCAGCTGTAATCTAGCATGAAAGGAAAAGAATGAAGAGTAAATATGTTTGACTTGGCTGGTATTACAGCTGTAAATGATGAATGTGTGTCATATAAAGAAATCAGTGAGCAGTCATAATGTCATATATCATCTGGGGTTTCCACTGCAGTAAGTTATGTAGACATATATATATATCTATATATCTCTATATATATATATATATATATATATATATATATATATACTCTAAATGGTTCATTTATTAAATATTTATCCTGTTATAATATGTGACCCACCAAGGTTGCACAGCAGATAGATAATTTTGCGGAGGCCAGTCTCAATCATGATACAGGATATCCAACTGCCCAAAGGCAGCTGTCACAAATCTGGGGGACTCCTATCTATAGAGTCCCTACAACCACTCCTGTCCACTCGGTTGGTCGAGTTAACGAAAACACTGACCAGTGTTTTGGGTACTCAGACAAAACACCAATAAAGCATCAATATTTAACAAATTCAATAGAACAGATCGTTAGGATAAAGTCTTATATATTTACATACATTTCAAAGCAAAATGTTGGATAGCAACGTAGAATTTTAGTGTTTAACTTGACATACCTAATGCCCGCCTCAGGGTACCAGCATTTTCAGTTACACCTGAAGTTAGTGCAGGTATAATCTATGTCAAACTAAACGTTCTGAATCTACTTTATTATCCAACATTTTGCTTTGAAAGCACATCTGTTAGTAAATAAGACTATATACTTACGATCCATGCTGTTTAACTTGTGAATCATTGTTACTAAATATGTGTTTTGTGGTGTTTTGTCATATCAACCCAAAAACCCAAGGTTTTGTGTATTTTGTCTACCCCTGTCCACCTGTTTTTGGGGATTTTTTTAAGGGGAACTCCAAGTTGCCAAAACTTTCTGCAGCAAGGACAGTAAAAGGAAAATATGTAATTATTTTGGAAGTAATAATTAACTTACCTTATATCATTTTGCTGTAACCCATATAAAACCATTTTATAAGAGACTGGTTCTGTAGTTTCATTGTTAATTCTTAACACCAACCTTTGAAATGCACATTGCAAAGAACAGTGATAATGTTATAATAGATGCGCACAAAAGAAGCGTCCATAACTACGTGGCCAATGGTCGAATCCTGTTGACAGGGAAGTTTCTACTGTTCATGTGTACACGCTTCACAGTTGCGTCACACATTACTTCATAACCATACCCCTTAAGAATAGCCAATGGTCACTTATAAATATGCCACAAATGTGTAACAGACTTGTCAGCCAGGCAATAAAGTGAATAATATTCATATCAAAAATGGGTATGATACCAAAAAAATGCATTTTACACTTTCTGCAAAGTTTTGTTCAGTAAATTTGTCTAACATAATTTTAAAAAAAAATAGCAAGAAAATCCAGTGGACAGGGTGATAGTCTGTAGTGTATTTCCATAGAAAGGTACTGATATTGGGGCCTCTTTCTGTTTATAAATCTAAAGAAACAAGTGGCCTAACTTTGTCTGAGCTGGAGACCTAGTTGTGGGGGTATACGTCGATTTCAGCCGCAGACGATATCGGCCGCCGGCCTCAAATCGACCATACCTGCCGCCAGCGCCAACCATTTCGGCCGCAACACCGACGATCCCATTGCTGGGCTCTAACTCTGGTCATTCAACCATATCGGCCGAGACTTGGGCGGCGGGGCACCATTTCGGCCGCCGGGCTACCTCATTACCAGCCGCCGTTCTTCTGGGCTACCTATTTACAACAAACACGGCTACATATTAAGTCCTAGCTGATTAAACCTTCAATGTATATTTAATCATTGGAAGAACTCAAGCGCACACATTTCAGTACACACATTTACACAAACACCTTAGAAATAAACAGCAGAAATATATAAACAAAACTTTATAAAGCTTTTTTATTCATTTTATTACAAAAATTATAAATAACGAAATTACATATGTGTTTATTTAATTCAAACAAAATCTAAATTACTGCAAATAAGAAATCTAAATATAAATCATAACTAAATATACAGAGGTCACAATTGAAAATTTTCAATCCCGAAATATATACAACTATGTCTTAAAACTATAACATCTTGCTAAGAAATTATAAAGTAAACTCTAAAAAAACTGGGCTACTCCTGGAAAATCCAAAATGTAAATTCCAACTATTACAGTTGAGTACAAAATGAACGGGCAGGGAAACGTGTTAGCCGCTGGCTCCTTAGAGGCCTGTGCTCTTTGTATACCAGGTCAAGGATTCTTGGTTTATCACACCTGCACTTATTTAGAGGCGGGTGCTCTTGCAACTGAATATTTATTCACAGCAACAATTATTGCCGAGCAAGTAAGTGAAGTTTAAATGTATTTATTTCAAATGGATTATACAAATAGCACAATGTACTGATTGACGTAGTTTTTAACATACGATATAATCATGAGATATATATATATATATTTATATATATATATATATATATATATATATTTATATAGAAGGTAGTGTTACCCTCCGATGTAAAGTGCTCTATGGCCTACAGACTAGGCCAGAGCGGTATAACTCTGAAGAAAAACAACACTGTTAATTCACAACCTCCCGTGGATGCGACCCGATCATCAGGTGAATGTGGTTAGAATGCTTCATTCTAACCACATTCACCTGATGATCGGGTCACATCCCGTGAAACAGACTGTTGTGAATTAACAGTGTTGTTTTTCTTTAGAGCTATATATATATATATATATATGTCAGAGACGAGATTGAAATCCAGGCGGATTTTAAATTCGCCTAGACGAGATTGCGATTGTGATCTCGCCTAGGCGAGATTGAAATTGTGATCTCGGCTAGACGGATTTTAAACTCACCTAGACAAGATCACAATCGCAATCTCGCCTAGGCGAGATTAAAATCCATCATGGAGCAGGCCAGGATTTTAATCTCGCCTAGGCGAGTTTAAAATCTGTCTGGTGTCATCCAGGCGAGTTTAAAATCTGCCTGATATCACTTGGGCGAGTTTAAAATCTGCCTAGGCGAGATTAAAATAGTGATCTGATCTAATTTCCCAATAAATTATGCATTGTAATTGACTTAGGAAAGATGTTTTCAGTCAGATTTTCAATATTTTAACACTGAATTGTTACGTATAGTTCACAAGTAATATATTTATTAATATTTACAGAATATTATATTATCAATTAAATAATTAACATTAATTTTGGAAATGGAATATTTTATATTATATATTTTTTATTAATATGGTTATGTATAGTTCACAAGTAATATATATTTAATATTATTTACAGAATATTATAATATTTATGTAATAATTAACATTAATTTTTTTATTTTATATTTTTATTTATAAACTATGTAATAAGAAACTTACATTGGTATTGTATATGGCATATTCAAATGATATATGATGTGGGCTGCTGCTGATTATTTACATAATAATTCTAAATCACTATTTTAATCTCGCCTAGGCAGATTTTAAACTCGCCTAAGTAATATCAGACAGATTTTAAACTCCCCTGGATGACACCAGACGAATTTTAAACTTTTTAAACTTTTAAACTTTTTAAAATTTTAAACATATATATATGTCAGAGACGAGATTGAAATCAAGGCGGATTTTAAATTCGCCTAGACGAGATTGCGATTGTGAGCGAGATTGCAATTGTGATCTCGGCTAGACGGATTTTAAACTCGCCTAGACAAGATCACAATCGCAATCTCGCCTAGGCGAGTTTAAAATCCATCTGGTGTCATCCAGGTGAGTTTAAAATCTGCCTGATATTACTTAGGCGAGTTTAAAATCTGCCTAGGCGAGATTAAAATAGTGATCTGATCTAATTTCCTAATATATTAAGCATTGTTATTGACATATGAAAGATGTTTTCAGTTGGATTTTCAATATTTTAACACTGAATGGTTATATATAGTTAAAAGGTAATATATTTATTAATATTTACAGAATATTATAGTATTAATGTAATAATTAACTTTTTTACAGTAATGTAATAGTTATTCATGTGATAATTAACATTAATTTTGGAAACAGAAATATGAAATAGATATTTGATTATTATTTGCACCTTTGATGTGTTTCATGTGGTCTAGGCAGATTTTAAACTCGCCTAAGTAATATCAGGCAGATTTTAAACTCACCTGGATGACACCAGATTGATTTTAAACTCGCCTAGGCGAGATTGCGATTGTGATCTTGTCTAGGCGAGTTTAAAATCCGTCTAGCCGAGATCACAATTGCAATCTCGCTCACAATCGCAATCTCGTCTAGGCGAATTTAAAATCCGCCTTGATTTCAATCTCGTCTCTGACATATATATATGTTTAAAATTTTAAAAAGTTTAAAAGTTTAAAAAGTTTAAAATTCGTCTGGTGTCATCCAGGGGAGTTTAAAATCTGTCTGATATTACTTAGGCGAGTTTAAAATCTGCCTAGGCGAGATTAAAATAGTGATTTAGAATTATTATGTAAATAATCAGCAGCAGCCTACATCATATATCATTTGAATATGCCATATACAATACCAATGTAAGTTTCTTATTATATAGTTTATAAATAAAAATATAAAATAAAAAATTAATGTTAATTATTACATAAATATTATAATATTTTGTAAATATTATTAAATATATATTACTTGTGAACTATACATAACCATATTAATAAAAAATATATAATATTAAATATTCCATTTCCAAAATTAATGTTAATTATTACATTAATAATTTAATATTCTGTAAATATTAATAAATATATTACTTGTGAACTATACATAACCATTCAGTGTTAATATATTGAAAGTCTGACTGAAAACATCTTTCCTAAGTCAATTACAATGCATAATTTATTGGGAAATTAGATCAGATCACTATTTTAATCTCGCCTAGGCAGATTTTAAACTCGCCCAAGTGATATCAGGCAGATTTTAAACTCGCCTGGATGACACCAGACAGATTTTAAACTCGCCCAGGCGAGATTAAAATCCTGGCCTGCTCCATGATGGATTTTAATCTCGCCTAGGCGAGATTGCGATTGTGATCTCGTCTAGGTGAGATTAAAATCCGTCTAGCCGAGATCACAATTGCAATCTCGCCTAGGCGAAATCACAATCGCAATCTCATCTAGGCGAATTTAAAATCCGCCTGGATTTCAATCTCGTCTCACACATATAGAACTATATATATATCATGATCAATATATACCCTATAAACATTGAGATTGAAGTGAAAAGTGTAAAATTATAACATGATCAAACTTAATTAATCGTATATAACAGAGCATTTATTAAACATGTTTATATACTCATACATTGGTTAGGTTCACAGTTTATTAGAAATACAGCAATTATATACACAAACACACACACATATAGAACTATATATATAAAGTATGAAATTATATATATATATATATATATATATATATAGAGAGAGAGAGAGAGAGAGAGATTAATAATTTTTTTTGGTAGTGCCTTTTAACTAAACTTTAGACGATTTGCTTCAAATACGTCACGACAATTGACACCTGGTTTGCTATCCTTTCATGTACATTTGTGAACGAAGTTACAGGACAAATTAATGTTCTTTATTATTCAATGCAAGTACGTGTGTTGTAATTCGAGATTTTTACTACGCATGTTTCATATATATATATATATGACTAACCATATTTTGAATAAATATATATTTTTATTAAGTCCATCATATTTCTGGTTGAATAAGCTAGTTCTAATTATGATGAAACCGTGTCTCTAGTAATGAGGTAGCCTGACGGCCGTGATGGTGCCACGCCGCCCAAGTCGAGGCTGATATGGTTGACTGACTAGATTTGCGGTCCAGCAGTGGTATCGTCGGGTTTGCAGCCGAAATGGTTGCCCGGTGGGCGCTGGCGGCCGATATTGTAGATTTTAGTCCGGTGGCCGATATTGTCGGTGGCCGAAATCGACCATATTAGTTGTGGCTTTGTGACATACACAGCAACAAACCTCTGGCTTCCTTTATCTAGTGGACAGAGTGCAGGAAATGGATGCACAGCACCTGTCTGACCCCCTGTTTTAGGTGCCTGTCCCAGTGAGGTGACCGCTGATTAGATGTGCAGTGTATTACTGGATGGACCAGAAGGTGAGCAGTGATGATGTAACTAGCACATCACCAGCTGCAGTTATGGCATGCAACTAATGCCAAGCTCACTGGGACAGGCACACAATAGATGGATGCTACACAGCAGCTTCTATATCTCTGTCCACCAGACAGATAAGTGAAACAAGAGGTCTGTGGCTCTGTAAATTTATACACCACAGAGCCACAACTAGGCAGGGTTGGGGCCAGGTACAAGTAAAGTACCAGGGTTGGCACAATCTTCCTGGGGGGAAGGGATGGGAAGAAATACTTTCTTCCTGGAAGGGAAGAAATACTTTCTTCCCACCATTTCTTCCCAGGGAAGAAATACAGTTACAACATTATAGTGATTCACGTTGTTCAAATGACATTTTGGTCTGTCATATCAGTGCAAATCAGGGAGATTGTTCTTCACACCCTTCGATACATAAAGGACATGAAAACTAACCATGTGGATGTGACTGGTGTTTGATTTTATGATGGGGCTGGATGGTGTAGTCTTCAGTTGAGTAATTAAGATCAGGGTTGGCAGTTTTATCGGCAGTCAGTTTAATCCACTGGATAAATCCTGATCTACCCGGATCGGATAAAACAGGTTTTATCCAGTTTTATCCGAAGTTTGGGTGCATACTGTCTGTGAAGCAGACATTTTATATTAAGTTTAGTTTTCCACTGTAAAAAAAAAATACAGTTCTTTTAAGTAACATTTATGTCTAGTTAACTGAATTATTATGTGACTCAATATTTATACATAAAACTCATTGTTTTTTGTCACAGATAGTCATACCATGATTTTAATAATTATTTTGAAACTTAAATTATTTCTCTTCTTCAACTTATTAAAACATGATCACCTATTTTGTACATTACACTATAAAAAAGCTTAACAACTGCAGTTCACACATGTTTAGTTAAACTCCACAATCAGTGGTACTATAGAATATAATATATTCACAGATAAGCATCCATTCTTACATCCGAGAGGGATGTGCATAATCCAGTCATTTATTGCATAAATGACTTAAGATATACAGTGACATCAGTCACTATGTCAATTATTTTGTGGGGAAGACCTTTCAAGAAGCAAAGGATAAAATACTTGAAAAGCTGTCTTGCCCAAGTTGGTTTCTCTGAATGTTGGTTAGTAGTGTGATTCCTTGACCAATGCAAAGGCATGTTTAAACAAGCAGCAACAGTGGGCTTCCATTTGACAACCATCCAGTCATGACAGCCTGAGAGGAGATACCTGCATTGGATCAGTCATTTTGGCATCCTCCTCCACAGAGTCTCTATAATTAGTTGTTGACAATTGGGCTGCAAAAGTCACCCTATAAGCTTGCCCTGTGACTATGAGTAAATATTTGATGGCTGATCAAGGATGATGCTAGATAAAGATAATACATCCTACTGAGCAATTGACTACCGGCCAGAAAAGTAACATAGAAGACAAAGGGACAGCTCCTCAATCTGGTGTGTTGAGCATAAGCTGATAGTGGATGCTGACAATAGTGAAACATGAACCTGGGGGAAATTGCCAATTGGACATAAAACATATATTTTTAATATATTAATAAACCTTCTGAACTTATTTATCCAGATTATCATTTTTGTTAATGTAATGAAATTTTACAAGGTGTTTAATCCAGTTTAATCCTGTATAATCTGGATAAAACTGGATTAAACCGGATAAAATCCAGTTTTATCCATTGTCCTGGATTAAACAAGTTTTATCCGGATAAAACCAAACCCTGATTAAGATGAACTCAACTTGAGTCCATTCAGTCAATGTTGTTGCTGAATGCTTGTCTTCAGCTGAGTGATTAGGATGAATTCAACATTAGTAAATATCCTTCAGGGGTGGAGTTTGGCTTGTACAGTTGAGCTGGTCTTTAGTTCAGTAATTAAACTGAACTCGACATGAGTTCATAGCCTTCGGGGGTGGAGTATTGCTTGTACAGTTGAGCTAGTCTTTAATTGAGTAACTAGGATGAACTCAACATGAGTACATAGCCTTTAGGGAGCGAGTTTGACTTGTACAGTTGAGCTGGTGGCTCAGTACTCAAAGCCTGTATGTAGATTGTGAGTTGAATCTCACCTGAGGCAGTGAGATTTTTCACAGTCGGCCCCCACCCAGGGTGATGGGGAGACTATGCCCAACAGCCATGTTTCACTCACAAAAAATGCGCCTTTTAGGGGTTTCTTGGTGTTGTGACCCAGCAGTGGGGATGACAAACACCCATGGGTCTCAACCATGGATCTGTTTCAGTCAAAACTTTGAAACAGGTTCAGTGTGGAGCATACATACAAGCTTGTGTCTGCATACAGGATGCTGCATAGTAGCCATGTTTTGGACTTCTGAATTCACTGTGTTCTGTGAAATATTAGTCTACCCTGTCTGAGTGTAAATAGTGAATTACAATGTGTGCATAATGAAGAACTGTGATATATTATTCTCTGGTTCTCTGTTATATATGCTTATATACTATGTTATATATTATTAATAAAACTTTTGGGAACCTGTGGGCAAAAAATCAGAGTTCCTTCCCTAACTTCCTTTTCTTCCCAGAAACTTCCTTTTCTTCCCTGGGCCAGGGAAGAAAAGAAATACCTATCTTCCCGGGAGTTGGCCAACCCTGTAAAGTACCTAAGTACAGGTACAGGTACTTGTGAATTTGCCAGGTACAGATACTTGATTTTCACAGAGTGCCTAGGTACAGGTATAGGTACATTAATCTAGGATCACTTCAAGACGTTTTTACGGATAATAATAGTGGCATAAATTCAAGTAAGCAAGTTAACATGCTTTTTTCTGGAGGTTTGTAACAATTCAATTCATGAGCAGTTTATCACACTGATGGCTTGCTGAATAATTACATGACAGGTAACCAAATTTGAAACTAAAAGAGAAAAAAAAACAAAAATATGAAAATGTACCTGGAGTACCTTGTACCAGGTACAGGTACTTTAGTTCCAGATACAGGTACAGGTACAAGGTACTTCCTACTCATGACCGGCAGGTACAGGTACTCTTAAATCTGTACTTAGGTACAGGTACAGGTACAAGCAGGGTGGCAAGTTTTAGGCAGGAAGGTTTTAACCATAGGTTATAACCTGGCTAAAACTGCCCCGCCTAAAACAGGTTCTAGGTAGGTTTTAGGCACCAAAAGTGCCTAAAACCTATATTTGTTTAAAATTTTGACTTAAAGATCTATAAAACTACCAAACTGGCTGGGGTGATGCAGTCACAAGACTTTGCTGGGCTTCTGGAAGGTTTCAGGTACGAGTAATGCATGATTTCTTGTTGGCTGGCACCATGCAGACTTCAAAGAAGGTTTTTTGAGCATTAGACCTTGTTTATGTGGCACATAGTTTCATTGGCAAAGGTAATGTCATTATCAGAACCCTTAGGGTTTCCTGATGAGTGCCCTGCTACCTGGAATGATGTAACAGAGCCTCCAGTATGCCTCACACTAGAGGCAGGTATGGGGAGGGGGGCATGCTTGATTAGACCAGATACTTACTATTTATCAGGGTGATGGGGTCTTAAGACCCAATGGTCATAAGTCCTACTGCTGTGTCCTAGTAGATGTTCCTGTGAACTTTCATACATGACTAGGAGGATGCAATCAAAGCCCTTGCCCTGAAAACTTTTCTTGAGTGAAACTTTTTACTGAGTGATGCAGTCAGGGCCCCTGACCATGAAATGTAGGTTTCTCAGGTCTTAAGGTTTAATACCGCCCAAAAGTGATTATTAAAATTCTGTAGTTTGCAACATATTCACTGTTATATATTTTTGCATTTTGCAGTTTTATACTAATTATAGTGTTTCATGAGGGTTCCATTTCTACAATCTCATCATACAGTTAACAGAGCATTTCCATCATAATACAAGCAATAAGTATGTGCACAAAATCTTAAAACTTGACCTAGCTAAGGGAATAAACAAAAAGTGGAAAATCTTGTTCATTATCAGATAATGTAAAAGATATTATCATATTTTTTTAGTTTATGGCTAGCATTAAAGATCTGTTATAATTTAAAAAATCAATCCATTTCTTTTTGCCATTTGAAGTTACAGGCATACAACACATACATGATATGTTAGTGAGACTAGAGTATAAAAGACTATTCATCATTATATATAATAAGTTTTTAAATTTAGAAAAACTTCTTTCGCATGTATATCACAAAATTTAATCCCTTGTGATCAAAAAGCCAATCTAAGAATCTGGTAGTTTCGCTTACAGTAAGAGCATTCTTTTTTAGATTGGTGGTAATGGCAGAAATAGAGGTGGGAGACCTCAGAACAAGATTTGGGGATACAAGCTAAAACTGTCAATGAACTGTGTTCATATGGAAAACCTGAAGCTGTGCTGTATTCATTTGTTGCTTTTTGTATCATGGTTTAATTTGTTTAGTTTGAATAAAGTGTTCCTCACTTTTAATTTGTTGAGCATGTTTCTTTAATGCATTTAGTTGTTTATCAATAAAACATAGTTTAACTACAAGTCATAGGTGAGGGTAATTAAGGTTTTAGGCAGTTAAACTTAAAGGCAGTTTCAAGCAGGTTATAACCTATATTAGGCTGTTAAAGGCAGGTTTTAGGCTCTGCCCTGCCGAAAACAGGTTTTTGGCAGCCTAAAACCCAACCCTTGGTACAAGTATCTGGCCCCAGCCCTGCAGTTGGGTCTGTCTGAGATGCACAAGGTTGATCCTGTTTCATTTGCTTTATTTTCAGTGAAATTCCACAGAACATAAATCAGTATTTGACAGAAAGAACAGCACCTTGCTTTCCTAATTATCCACAGAGATATTAATTGGTGCATTGAAAATACCTCAAATTGGCTTTTTTTCTCACTAAAACAAACTCTGCTGTTTTCCTTCAGTGTTAAGATATGACACTTCTGGTACATACAGTGTACCCAAGCAAACAGACCGCTGCTAAATGGAAAACCTCTTATGAACCCTATGATTAAAAGTCATTTGGGCATTTGATTGGCAAGGGGGCATTTGATTGATTTTCAATATGTAACTCGGACAAAATTACAGAGTTCTTAAAAAATTCCCTTCTTGAGTTAATTACATCGTTCTCATATCAGGAATAACTATAGGATTTATCCAATATGTATGTAACACTGTATCATCGTATTGGACCATGTGAATGTGAACATGACATTTTCCTATAGGCTATTTGTCATACCTTTGCAGGAGGAACACAGACATGTTTGAAGAATGAAAGCACACCATGACATTCTTCTATTTAACTGACTGATATAATGGAATGTCATAAATATCAATCCATGACAAGTAGAAATGATACATTTGGAACTTACAATTGTTTGGTCTTTTCAGTGTTTGCATTTTATGTCCTGTATTTAACTTTATTTTTTATTTATTTTTGTTTTGCATGTTAACTTGCATTTTACCAAAAAAATTAGGTGTATATATATGTGTATCCCCTCCCCCATGGGC
The DNA here is from genome assembly GCA_026874595.1 of Sipunculus nudus. Taxonomy (NCBI): domain Eukaryota; kingdom Metazoa; phylum Annelida; class Sipuncula; order Golfingiida; family Sipunculidae; genus Sipunculus; species Sipunculus nudus. The sequence continues at coordinate 61,685,076 of CM049312.1, forward strand.
CTGATTGTTAAAATGCTCGGCTCTCTCCACTGGCAACCTAGGTTCACTCCCCGATGTGGCTGTGAGAGTGGGTTGTAGTTGCATGTCCAAGGCGGGTGATTTACTCCGGGGTCTCCAGGAGTCCTCCACCCTTCACACTACAGTAACAGAACGCCACCATCTGAGCCATGGAGACTGCCTTAACTAGATAATTTAACCATTTGTAAAATTCATGTAAAAATAATAAGTATATATTCACTCCCCAACCCTGAACATAATACCTTTGGTGGTTGTGGCTGGAAGAAGAGTGATTTCTAGCTATATTATGACAGGTATACAATGTTAAACTCTGTTGTGCTTCACTTCAGTTGGAGGATCATGGCCAGTGGTGGAGGCTTACACAAAGCCCCCATGTCAGAGCCTCGCAGCCGGTCACTACTGTACAGACTCACAAACTCTGTGGATGATGACCACTCCAGCAACGGCAGTGCCAGGCAGGAAGACCGTCCAAACAACTGGGTAGTTATAAATATCATAAAATATTTTTAATAATATAATAACCTCAGACAAGGGGCATGGGTTACATTTTTGCAAGCTTTGGGCTGTTTGCCTGTTAGCAACATTACTCAAAAAGTTATTAACAGGTTTTTCATAATATTTGCAGGAAAGCTGGGCAATGATATAAGGAACAATTGATTAATTTTTAGGGATGATCCAGGTCACTATCTGGATCGAGAAATTGTTTTAAGGAAACTGCTGCATTTCTGACAAAGCCATATTGGGGTATTGAACTGCCTTGGCGGAAGTCTGCATTCTTTGAGAGCTTTTCTAGTTATTAATGCAATTGTAATGTAACTTAAACTTAATTTTCAGAGTCTTGCTGCTCACCATAATTGTATCCGCCAAAACAGAGTTTTGCGGATACTATGTTTTCAGCTGGTCGCCGCCGCCGCCGCCGCCGCCGCCGCGTAGGTGTCCGGAGAACTCCTCCGTAACCGCTGGGCGGAATTTTCCGAAACCCGGGATTATGTTCGGGTCACATGTGAACTGCTGCGCCCCGATTTTGTTTTGACCTCTGACCTTTCCTCTGCGCTCTGCGTCCGTTTGTGCGTCTGTTTCCACACATAAACCCACATATCTCGGGAACCGTTTGACCGATCAGGAAAATTTTTTTGCACAAATGTAGCCCTCGGAGAGCTTTATAACATACACCAAAAATGGTGGCGCCACCTGCAACCATGTTTGCACAGTGTCCATCTGTTCGTCTGCCTTGGGTTAAAATCACTCATATCTCTGCAGTGACTTGACTAATTCACCTGAAATTCGGCATGCGCAAACATCCTGGATAGCTTTTCTGATTTTATGACAGGTGGCGCCACCTACATTCACGTTGAGGCTGCAGACATCCAAGCTCATATCTCGGGAACCGTTTGACCGATCAGGAAAATTCTTTTGCACAAATGTAACCCTTGGAGAGCTTTATAACATACACCAAAAATGGTGGCACCACCTGCAACCATGTTTGCACAGTGTCCATCTGTTCGTCTGCCTTGGGTTAAAATCACTCATATCTCTGCAGTGACTTGACTAATTCACCTGAAATTTGGCATGCGTATACATCCTGGATAGCTTATCTGATTTTATGACAGGTGGCGCCACCTACATTCACGTTTACGCTGCAGACATCCAAGCTCATATCTCGGGAACCGTTTGACCGATCAGGAAAATTCTTTTGCACAAATGTAGCCCTTGGAGAGCTTTATAACATACACCAAAAATGGTGCCGCTACCTGCAACCATGTTTGTACAGTGTCCATCTGTTTGTCTGCCTTGGGTTAAAATCACTCATATCTCTGCAGTGACTTGACTAATTCACCTGAAATTTGGCATGCTTATACATCCTGGATAGCTTTTCTGATTTTATGACAGGTGGCGCCACCTACATTCATGTTTATGCTGCAGACATCCAAGCTCATATCTCAGGAACCGTTTGATTGATCAGGAAAATTTTTTTGCACAAATGTAGCCCTTGGAGAGCTTTATAACATACACAAAAAATGGTGGCGCCACCTGCAACCATGTTTGCACAGTGTCCAGCTGTTCGTCTGCCTTGGGTTAAAATCACTCATATCTCTGCAGTGGTTTGACTAATTCACCTGAAATTCTGCATGCTTATACATCCTGGATAGCTTTTCTGATTTTATGACAGGTGGCGCCACCTACAATCAAGTTTACGCTGCAGACATCCAAGCTCATATCTAGGGAACCGTTTGACCAATTGGGCCAAAATTTTGCATGTGTATAGTTCTCACAAAGCTCTTTATCATACGCTAAACTGGTGGCGCAACCTGCAACCCTTTTTTGCACAGCGTCCATCTGTTTGTCTGCCAAGGGCAAAAATCACTCATATACAATATAGTGGTTTGACTTATCTGCCTTAAATTTTGCATATGTATACAACTTGGACGGCTTTCTGGATTTTTTGGTAGGTAGCGCAACCTACATACACAATTTGGCTGCAGACATCCATGCTGATATGCAACACTTCACCCGTTCCACTCTGATTTAGGCGGATACAAGTAGTCGCTTGTCGACTACCCGTATTCTAGTTGTATCCTGTGTTGTTAAAAGTTGGACTTAAAATTTATCTAAGCAGGATTTATTTCAAGTAATATTACCAAACAGTGTTCGCGAAATTTTTGTATATAATTCTTACTTCCACTCCACAGTTTGTTAAAACTTTCTGGATTTAGCTTGCTTAAACTCATTTTTTTCACATTGACAGTATGTAAATGTGTGCTTAGGAAAAATATCCCTTTCATCATGGCACAGTTCTAGATCAACTTTGCATACCATGTGACATGTATAAAAGGGACTATTCTGTTATCTGATGTCTATTAACTGAAGGATAAGTAAAGATATCCCCTTTAATCTTTCATAACAATGGACCATATAACTCAATCCAATCCCAATTTGCACAGGCTGTTCTTTTTGTTTATATTTCCTCATTTATAACAAGTGGGGTACATGCCCAATAATCCAAACTCGTTCATCAAGGCCATCTGATGGCATGTCAGATGAATCAGAATTTCTCAAATTGTATTTTGCAACCAGCAACATTCTAGCTTCCACGCATATACAAGCAGCACATATGTGCACATGTGCTGTGTTTACTAACAACTTGTAAATAAACAATGTAAAACATCTGTCACAGAGGTGTAATAAAACCTTTCTTATCAAGAAATACTTACAGTTCATTAGTACCCGGTATGTATGTAGGATAAGCCAAAAGCCACATAAATTTTATAGATAAGGCAGGTTAATAGCTTTGAACACTGTTTACTTTGATATAATAAATTTTATTTATTATCCAAAACAAAAATTTGTGATCATTTGTACATTCCATTTGTTATTAATTGTGTCTTGTTTTCTCAGGATTTCTCAGATTGGCAGCCTAGTGCAGCATTTGATGCAGTGAGAATGCGGATACGTGAAAAACGAACTAATCCAGAGAAGGAACAGGAGAAAAAGGGTAGTCGTGATGGTGGGCAATCACTGTCTCAGGATTCAACGCCTCGTGGTGAGCGGAAGAAACACACTCCTGCCACATTTCCAAGGACAAAGTTTACCCCAATCACAACGCTGTCTGACAGAGTCGCTTTGGAAACACTTCGACAGAACATGACCTTCAGTGATGTTGAGGATGTAAGTTTTAATAAATATTATGATTACTTTGTTAATTGCTGTGGGTTAAGTGTCAGGGACATGCTGATTTTATTAAATTCTCTGTATTAAAAGCAGCACATGTGTTAAATAATTGTAAAACCTCCTTGTTAACTACCAATATTAAGAATGTATACAAAGGAAAGGCAGTTTTTTGTCATGTCTTGGTGACATAATATTACTTTTTATTATACGCCTGTCATATGACGGGAATTTTATGGCATACCCACCATCCCTCCATCAGTCTTTTAACTTTAAGTGTCTCCGCAAAAAACTTCCTGGGGCTTTGATGGATTTTCATGAAACTCTTAATATAACTATTAATCAACAGATTATCTCGCCCATGTTCACTTATGGGCATAATCCATGCATATTTAATAAGGTCACGGGTCACTCGGCTACTATGTGGTGTCGCCACAATAACATACAAGAATATGAAGTATTTTGATAAAACTCATCAGAAATGTTAATCAATAAAATATCTCACCTAAGTTTGATTCACAGCAAAATCCATAAATATTTAATGAGGTCAGAGGTCACTGCACTTTGATGGCACCTTGATGACTTACCAAAAAATCCCATGGATTTTCATAAAACTCATTATACTTATTTACCAGTAAAGTTTTTCACCTGAATTACCTTCTCATATAAATTCATGCATATTTAATGAGGTCAGAGGTCAACAGATACACTGCAGGCGTATTATGTGTGTTTGCAGTGTTCTTGTTACTATTATATTCAGTTAACATTTCTTAATTATACATATATTTTATTATTTGAAATCTTAATCTGATACAATATTTAATTTTTAGATCATAATGTAAACATCAATCAAAACCTAAAGATAGAAATTCCTGGTTTTAAATCTTCATTCAGGTTGTTTACAACAGATCTTATCATCAAGCTCTTCTTTTATTGTTTAGTCAAAGGAGTAGTATTAAAGCTAAAGTCATTGAACTTCAATGTGTAAATCGTCTTTTTACATTTGATAGCACACGAGTGTGGATGGTGAGAGGAACAACGAGAGATATATCCCCCCTCGCCGTGACCGCCATACCAGCCTCAACTCGCTGGAGCGTACTGATGTAGTGAATGATGTTGGGGCACCTGATGGGGCTATTGGGAACAGTCTGAGAAACCCCAACGTAAATCAAGATGAAACTGTGAGTGACTGCAGAATTCTATTCTGGTTCTGGACTACGTGACTGGGGTTCACACGTGATAATTCTGGCATCAAGCAGGCTCCATGTATCACTCCTATGGGTCCTGGGTGTGTGTCATCCCCATTGCTGGGTCATAATAACGAGGAACCCCAGAAAGGTCCACTATTTTGTGAATGTACACAAGTGTTGAGCACAGTCTCCCTGTTAAGCCTGCAGAGCGCTCACCCTGGGTGGGGGCCGACTGTGAAAAATCTCACCACCTTGGCTGAGATTTGAACTCTCCTGGCTTTGAGCCCTGTGGTCTACCCCTGAGTTACAGAAGCTGGTTACATATATTGACTTTTCATTGATGTAAAAGAACATGGCACACCAAACGTAAAAAACATATGGTGGTACACTCACTTTAACATTCTGGTTATAGAGCACATGATAAAGCAGGTGTGTTATCTAAATCCATCAATGGACCATCATGTTTAGTTGGTGTATAGCCAGAAAATGTATAGTTCAAATTTTAAACCAGCATGTTGCATTGAATATAAAGATAGCATGTTATAGTCGATGTAATTCACTCACAGTGCAGTCAGTGCAAGGCCTACATATAAAGTAGACCTGTACAGCCAGTATAATGCTAACACAAAATAAACTAGAAATCTGAATTCTACAGAATGCAAGTTTCCGCCATATATTTGCATTCACTTATATAGAATTATTTGGCCTATATTCATATGTTCATTTGTGCATGTATAAGTGACTGTACATTTGTGAATATTCCTTGATGATGTTCCTCAATCCAAATCATGTGCCAGATCCACACCAAAATCTGATTGATTCTTCATTTGCCGATTCCCAAAATGCCCTGAAAATTTCATGAGATTCTGTTCATGATTGCATGAGTTACTTTGTGAACAAACACCCACATCAATGGGGATGAACACATACCCTATTGGCAGAGGCAATAATGTTAATAACAATGTAATAGTTTAAAGCTAGAGCTGTACTCTGAACCTACATAGATACCCTCACCCTGTCAAACTTTCCTGTTACTGACACAATGGCACAATTCTTTAATTGGGTGCACAGGTAAGCTGCAAACACAAATGGATCCTAATACTATTGAATTTAATATCCATGAAAATTTTTTCTTAAGCCAGAGTGTAAGTATTGAAATAAGGCATTTTCTATGTGTTATTAGTCCTTGTTGCCAGGGAATGGTATTTATGTTGACTTAAATACTCAGGCTAAAAAAATAACTTATTTTATAGGTTACTGTATTCTGCTGTTTTGTTATAAATTTGTCCATTTACTGGTTCAGTCATGTTTTAACTTATGCTTATTGTAGTCTGACAGTAAGATCGTGGGTCGATTGATGCAGATTCGTGATTACATCAAGCAAGCCTCCTCTATGATGGACTGGCTCCAGAGCTCTCCAGATCATGTAAGTTAATCAGGCAAACTTTACACAGTTACTGACAAAGTTGCTGATTAAGGGTGTATATATATATATATATATATATATATATATATATATATATATATATATATATATATATATATATATGATATTCCAAGCAATTTTTCCAAGTGTGCATTTTAAATGAAAATTAGGATTGTTATTAATCATTCCTTTTTTTGGGCACCGATCCCCCCCCCCCCCACTTAAAAAAATGTTTTGAATGGTGATTGATGATCACAGATATATATATATATATATATATATATATATATATATATATATATAATGATATATATATATATATATATATATATATATATATATATATATATATATATATATAATGTCTGTGGATATACTAAGATCCCATAATAAATCATGCATAAACAATTAGTTCTTGTTCATGAAAAATTGTTAATTCTCACTTCAGTTTTATGTTTACACTGGGTTTATATGGCAGATATTTTCATTTAATAATCCTTGTGCCTTCATGTACCATCATAGTGTTAGAATTCAGAATGCATATTTGCTTCATTAGTACAGAGTGTAGGTGTTTTACATATTTACCCAATTAATACACAAAGAATTAAGAGACATGCTAAAACACACTCTTGTCAACAAAATGTTATCATACATTAACTCTCAGTATTGTGCTTTCTCTGTGGCTGTATCTGGCTTTCCTCTTTATGTACTGCTTTTTTGGATTGACACATTTTTGTTTTAATGTTTTCTCTTGCATTCCTGTTCCTTATTGTTTTCATGTTCATTCTTGTTGTGTTATTTTAGAACGATCAAAACCGTGCCAGTCAGCTGGAGCAGGTCATCGCTCGACTCAAGGAGCAAGAACACAAGTACCTGGAGCTGATGCTTAAATATGCTGTCAGTTTATTTCTCATGTATTCTTGTTCTCTTGCACAAAACCTTTTTCACCTCTGTAGCCTAGCTAAAGTGGAAAAGGCACTCAAACAACGATTTTTAACACATTATACAATACAGTGAACCCTGTGTTATGAGACCACCCCCCCTATGGGATTCGCCAAAAGTGGTCTTTAATTCACAGGTTCTTGTTAGATAGGTCAGTATTAACTAATGTGAATGCTTTCTGTTTAACCAAGGGTGGTCTAAATAGACTGGTGGTCTTTCAGACAGGTCCCACTGTACATGATACCATATGCTAAAAATGACTGTTATAGTTTAGATTCAAAGTGAAGGTTCTTCTTACATCATAGACGGATAAAAAAATCAGTCTTTTCCTATTTATTCAAATCAGAAATCAATGTTTGATGTGCTGTCACCCATACGCTAGAGGACTATTTCACTTTTTATATCTGAAATATCAGATATCATAGCGTTTCACATCCTGCTCAACTCGATACTGACCAGTGATAATTCACCTTGCATGCCATCTGTCATTTTTGGCACGAAAGGACTGTTAAATGCTGGGCTTCATTGTTATATGCCCATCTATGTTTGAATGTATTATGGTTTACCCACAGTCCATCCATCTGTTAACTTTAAGTGTCGCCTGGATAACTTAACGGGGCTTTGATCGATTTTCACAAAACTCACCATAACTACTGACAAGTAGATTATCCTGTCCAAGTTCAATAATAGGCAAAATCCATGCATATTTAATGAGGTCAGAGGTCACGAGGCTACTTTGTGTGTTCGCGGCAATAGCTTTTCAGGAAAATGATAGATTTTGATGAAACTCAACAGAAATCTTATCCAATATAATATTTCCCATAAGTTCGATTCCCGGCAAAATCTAATGCATATTTAATGAGGTCAGGGGTCACCAACTTGGTGGCACCATGATGACTTACCAAAAAATCTGATTGATATAAGTCTGATTGATATTCATGAAACTTGTTATAAATATTAACCAATACAGTATCTTACCTGAATTTAATTCTCATCAAGATTCAGGCATATTTCTGATTACTTTTAGTCTTATTAATTTTAGTCTGATGGACAGTTGCACATATCTGTATCTTTTATTCAGTCTGATGGACAGTTGTACATATCGAGTATCTTTTGATAGTGAGGGCATGAATACCAGAGTTCTCCCAGTAGCCAACTTTACTAGATGTTGTGAATTATTTGTTTTTTTTTTTTACAAGATTTAATTGATTCTTCATATATGCACCACAAGCATGCATACCATATTTCATAAGCACCCCCCCCCCCCCCCTTCTCTCGCTCATTTAACTGCTTTTCCATTATCATACTGTCATTTTTAGGCTACTGGAAATGAAGGGCTTAATGGGCCCACCTTACCCAATGGTCTGGAATCAAACAATAATTCACGTCCACAGTCTTCATCAGACATGGGATCACAGGAACTGGATGTCCAATCAGACTCCTCCGAGGCCACAATGGTAAGTTCAGCCATCTTGTTTTAATAAAGTTAAGCGCTAGCATTAAGACCAGTCATTTAAGTGTTGTTGTGTGTCGTTGATGTTTTACTGTTAGCTGCTTACAGTGGGTTCTGTGCTCATAGAACACAAGTTTGATATATATGAAATATATAAAATATTTATAAATAAGTAGATGGTTTATAGATGGTGTGTTTGATAAATCTCAACCCCAGTAGTCTGTTTCATTTTGATAGAAAAAATATGTTTTTCCACACTATTAGTGTACAGAATGTCTTAATAGATTTTTAGTGCTGATGAAAATTTCTTACTAAAATATACTTGTAATTTATGGTAAAGGTTATATATTAATTTGGCAGTAATTATGACTTTCTAACTAGGTCTGTACAAAGAAGTGTGGTAAAAAGATTATATATGAATGTACAAATTTTACTACAAAATTTAAGAGAATGTTTGACACACAAAGGCATTAATTACCATTATGTGTTGATGTATAATAGGTAAACTTGTTAACAGAAACAGCTTTTCATGAATAAGTGTTCTCATTTAAATGGATGTATCACTGCTTTATTAGGATAGGCTGCTTTTGGTGTAATATACAGAGTTATTATTATGTATGTTAATGTTGTGTGTTTATGGATCTTCATTTGGTATTTCCTACCTGTCAGTCTAGGTTTGATTTTCATAAATAAGATAATGGTCTGTTGTATTTAGTGGCTATCAAATAGCCAGTATGCCATGGCAAAGGGTGTTCATTGAAAGTTTCTAGCTAGGATACCAGGTGAAAACAAAAACAAGAGTCCTAATGTAAGAGTGTCTTTCATCAGAGATTAACACCTGTGAACTTGTTTTATATCTGTACACATAGATGAAAGAGGTCATCCATAAGCTGATATATAGTCATACAATTACTGCTAATAAGTGTATCTTGGTGTGCCGTCATGCAATCTGTCCGTCAGTCATGTGGTTTATATTGCTGAAGATCCATCCAAGATCAGACAAAGCTGTCAGTCTGTTCATCAGCACTGTGGATAGTGCTGTTATCAGTCAGTGTCTTCACAAAGTTTCTTTTTGGTCAAAGCTCTCCTTCAGCATCTATTAACTAACTTTTATGAAACAAAAATTAAAACATTTTCACCTCCAAATCAGTGATATATCTACATCCAGAGTCTTATTATAAAGCTGGCTAAAAAACTGGTGGTTATTTGTTTAACCTTATAGCAGGAATTCCATAAATAGTGTTTTCTGGACAGCCACCACTGTACACTGTATTTACATATTGATCTGTGAGAATTTGTCTTTTTGGGTTCACCGGTAAAAGTGATTGTTTTGGAGAATGATTGTCGGTTTGGATTCTGTCAAGTTTAGGCTAACATGCATTTCCCTAGAATGGCCTAGAAACTTTTATAAATAACTCTCCCAGTATAGATGACTGACCAGTTTAAATTATACTAAATATGAAGAATGCTTACGGTGTCAGTGTCATCAGTAACGAGACTTGTACTGAAGGTGTGCACCTATCTTGAATAAAAAGCAATGAGAACCAGCATTGGATGTCTGCCTAGTCTTTATAGATGAATATAAAATAATTAAATGAGATGCACAGTAGGAATAAAAGTGAAAATAGACCTATCAAATCTTTAATTTCCTCATCTTGCTGATAAATTGCAATGAAGCTTTATGGCCTTGTATGGGATTCTTGCTGATAGAGTAATGTTTGCCAATTAAAGTGAAAATATGTGAAATTTGAAAATCAAATATTACGGTATAACTAAAGTCCTTTATGCAGGTGACAAGATTCACTTGGGAATCGACTGTGTATAAATGTGTGGTAGTATAAAAATCATTCTCTTTTAATCAGTAATAGAAACAATAGTTTTCAGATTAAAGTAACGATTATGGAGACAATGATTACGAAAAACTAAGGGTAGGATAGAAATACTTATAATATTAATACTAATAAATTTGACTAAATAATGCAGAAAAGTTTGTTTAGAGTGAAACAGCAGTTGGTTATTTTGCTTGTGTAAGGACTTGGCAGCCACTGGCCGGCCACTCATTGAGGAAAAGTTGGGACGACACTCCGACACAGAGGCTGAGGACGCTGTAAACAGCACACAGTCCTCACAGTCGCAACGTGACGATTCTGAGCACGAAAAAACTTTGGTGGCCGAGCAGCAAGCAAGTCCTTCTTTAGCTGAGCTGATGAGCCGAAGAATGATGCTAGAGGTACAATACCCATGATGCACCTCTCTAAACTAATTTCGCTAATGGACTAATACTTGTGGTTGATTCTTTACATAGATCTGCATATGGTACACATGAAAATAACTGAGAAATAAGCTGCCTTTCCTTATACAGTAAATTTTCTTATTTTTCTTCATCAAATTGATTTTTATGTCATTGTACCTTTTCTTTTTCTCCACTTTTGACTTATTTCGGTTGCTGTTAGCTTTTAATAATGAAGTTATATACCATAAATCATACAATTGATTTTCACAAGTTTCACCAATAGAAGTTGATTTGTTCAAACTAATTACACTTAAAATGTTATGCCACCTGGTTTGCAAAGTTTACTTGGTATTGGTACTGTGTGTGCTGCAAGTGCTATATATGATTTTCATTCTTTTATAATTTAATTGCTTTCATCTGTATCATGACAATTTCATTATGTTTTTAATTTTGATAAAGTCTTTTTCACATTTAAATGGGACCTTTACCAAGACAGTACCTACCGTTAAATAATAAGCCAGACCTCTATGATCTGCAAAGTGTGTGGTATTAGCAGATATAAAATGCTTTAAAAATGCTCCCCCAAACATGTGTTATAGCCCTGTAATGATACAGTGGAATGTCCTATCAGATTCATAGGGTTCCAGTATTTTATCATCAAATCGGAAGCAGCATCCAACATTTAATAACTGACTCTCAGCACCATGTAAGGTGAAATTTCATTGGTAAGGAAAGAGCATTCATTTGCTAATTGAATAAAATCAAATAAATCTTATGAGAGAAAGAAAATTTTTTTTAATGAACGAAGAGGTTCATTGCCGCAATTTGAACTATTCAGTATTTCTGTAAATGTATTGCATTGTCAGTAAAGTATCACGATACATATCTTTACAGCCCTTATTAAATTAAAACACATATTTGGGGGATGTTTGGTGGAAGAATCGGACAAAGATGAGATAGGGAAAGGCAGCATGCTTGACTGTTTAAGACATTTTCTGACTTTTGCCTCCATTCTTTGACTTTGCTTGAAGCATTTGGGGGGAATAATATGTCAGTTTTGCATGATAAAGTTGATTCAGTTTGATTTTATCAAATGATTCAACATGATATCTGATTTGCTGTTAATTATATTGTCCATTATGAGAAAATTTGACTTTAATCCCTTGTTCTGATTGGTATTGGTATATATATATATAATGCAGAGTTTGAGACAATTTCCTGCTTCTGAGTCTATAAGTTTAAGCCAAATTTAGGAGCATTATATCAGTTCTTGAAATGATTCTAGGATTCCCTTTATTGACCTTGGTAAATAAAAGAATATTTTCTGGCTGTTAGTGCAGAATATATGAGGAACTTTTTAGGATTATGTGAACATCCTGTGAAAGCATAAAATTGGTCATCTGCAATGCAGTGGTATTGAGTGACATAAATTTTACTAGTAATTATCCCTTATTGTTTGTTTAATGATCACTATCATTGCAGCTGATAAACATTACAGCTGATAAATATTACAGGTGTAGCAATGCATTGAAATGCAAGCCGTCGTTAAAATTGTTATTGATTATGAACCTTTGAATTGATTATTATTTGTTTGGATATACTACCAAAAGTTCTCTGTGAGCTCTCAAATTTGACAGAGCAGTTTGTGATGTCTAAGTTTTTTGGCACAAATGTGCCATATATATACTTAAAATGTTCCCTGGTTTACTTCTCCACCTGCATATAAACATATATGGCGACAACAAACAGGGAGAGCTACATTTTTATCTTTTATTTGCTTAAATGTACTAACATCCATTTTGGTAAAATTGCTTTTATTTTTTAAAAAGTCTGAAATTTACTACTTAAATAAGTGTTGGCTTGAAGGTAAAGAATCAAAACCAAAAGAATTTATTAGGCCTGTAAATTGAATCAGTTCTATGGCCTCACAATTTACAGGCCTAATAAATAGAGGCAAACATTCTTGGTACGTATCCACTATTTAAGTATAATTAAATCTCCAAAAATCACCAAAGTTTGGATTGTTTGATATTGTTAGAATTGATTTCCTTAAATAAATGTGCTGGGACCATCATGGGTACAAAACATATTTGAAGAGACACTTTTGACAAGAGTTTTCTGTAAAAAAAAAAGGGGGACATTCCTGTTAGTGCCTAACTGTAATACGTGAGTTAGACTGAACAGTGCATACATTAGTTCTCCCCAGCTTCCTCTAAGCAGGAGACATTGATTTGGTTTTGTCTATCTGTCTCTGCGTCCTCATGTTTTCGTTTCTGTGTGATAACTTTGCTAATTATTATCTGATTTCATTCAGATTTGGGTCACTGGTTGCTCATATATATACCTTGGTTGGGATTCTCACCAGCTCCACAACAAAAATAAAATTAAATTTTTTGTCTATTTCACTACCAAAATTATGACGTGGGGACATCTTCAGGGGATGATGAAAAGTAAAAACAGCCACTTTGACATATTGAGACATCTTCAGGCTAGAATAAAAACTAAAGCATTGATAAGGCAAGCATGAATAAAAACAAAGAGGCGGAAGTGGGGGACATAAATTCCACAAATTTGCTTGTTACAAAATATGATGGCTTTTGATGAATCAGTTATCATAAGTGGTGGTAGGTGATTGGGAAATCAAGATAGTTGAAAGTGTTCTTTGGTACATCACATGTGATACTGCAGTATATGTAGGGCTGAGCACATGTGCTGTGAGATAGAAAGTTCATGACTGTTTTTGGATAAAGAAATCAGAGGTATACACTTCTGTGCAACCATCATAAATTTTAAATCCTGTGTGTTTGTGGAGCAACCTACATACTTGTTGGTCCAGATAATTTGAAGTTACACGAAAGTTGTCAGGTGTTATCAAAACTCAGGAAAATTGTTTTTTTTTTTTTTTTTTTTGTCATCAAGATTTTTAGTGCCCTTTTTGAGATTACTTGTACAGCCACTCAAACATCATCGGTGGACTTGGCAAAAATGCATTTTGTGATTTTGTAGCAGTGGTTGTGATTCTTATGATGACAAATAGCATTAAAAAGTAGTTCTGGTCTTTTTTATCATTACAACAGCAAAAAGTATAAACTGCAATCATAATATCTTAAAACCTGTTGTTGTTGAAATGTGACATGTGCCTGAAGCATGCTGGCTTGGTTATGATTTTTTTTCTGGTGTGATTTTGCTTTATTTCCTCTTGTGCATCATTGTTTGATGTTGTTTTAGTTGGAGATCAACCTGTGTTGATACCTGGACATTGCTTGAAATTGCTTGATGATTTTAGATACACTCCAAATTAGGAAAAAAAAATGTTTCTGGTAGCTAACACTCTTTGAACATAAAGACAGCCCTCAAGTTAACACTATTTGTTATTATATATAATTATGATAGATAACACTTTTTATTCATCATAATTGTTATTATAATGTTGATTATGAATATTCTTGGAATATCTGTGAGGTAATGTCTCATGATATTGTGGAACATTACAACTGACTAAATCAGTGTTTAAATTTAATCTATGTGTCTTATATTCTGTCCTAGGAGATTCAATTAAAAAACTCAACCCAAGGTAATACAGCTGAAATCTACAGCTCAGAAACACAAGTCCCTTAGTTGAGTGTTTACTTATAGGGTTTGAATTGCCATCTTTCTTGACAAGAAGACACTTATGCTCCCAGAAATGATTTTCTTCAGTACCTAGCTTGCACTGTGTGTGTTGCACTCATGCATACTTTCACATTTGTTGCTACTTGTTGATATTGCTAAATGATGATCCTTAAATGTTTCATTTGAATGTTCCCTTAATACCAGTCATGTTTAACTGGTCTTAATGATATCTGTGATATATCATAAAAATAGATTATTAAAGAGAAGAGCATATATTATAAATTATTCAAATAAAATCTATTGATAAATTTTTACCTTCACGGTGGATATAGACTGAATAATTATTATATTTTCCAAAGATAATTGTATTGGTTATAAGCAGGTTTAATTACTAATATTGTTTAATGAGCCTTGCAGTTAATGAGAGCATCACTTATCTTATAAAGATTTAGCTGTGAGCATACAAATTTGTAAATCTAAATTAGCTAGACTTAGATTATATTGCCAAATAGTATATTGTACTGACTGATACTTTATTGTACAGTGAGTAAAGTACACTTATACCTACAACACTGGTGTATTGTGGGGGTTAGATTTTGACTCAAACAATCTTCAAACAGTAGTTTTTACTCTTGTGAGTCTTGAATCTGCGCAGTTTGCTGCATTTAATGTAATGAAATTGTTAATTGGTTACCTTTTTTAGCTCAGCTGACTATAAGTCATCTGAGCTATAGTCGTGGTCCATTGTCCGTCATCCGTCCGTCTGTCTGTCCGTCCGTCCGTCTGTCCGGATGTCCGTCCGTAAGACTGGCACGTTTCGACACCATTGGACCTACGAATCTGAAATTCGGCACACAGTAAGATGTCCCCAAAATCTCCTACCATGCCAAAATTGGGTAAATATAACTTCGTTCCTTCGAGATATTAAGTAAAAACCTCAATTTTTTATTAGAAATCTATTTTCACACTTCAGGACTGCCTAATATCAAAACCACTCATCTGGTTTTCTTCATTTTTACCATAAATATTCCTGTATATAGTTCCTATGTACATGCCAGAAATTAAGTCAGTATATTTTAATTTTAAAAAGTTATGGGCTCAAACATAATGGACTTTGTAAAAAAATGAGGAAAGATATTTGGTCACTTAAGACCAAAAGCGTTAAAGGTAGGAACTTTTTTTCAGTAATACTACTTAAATAATCAAAATTTAATTGTATACCAAAAATTAGATCAAAATCTGTTAAATTTTTTTAAATATTGGCAAAAATATAAAATTGGTACCTTAAATTTTGCCCAAGTTTGACCATGGCACGTTTTTTTCCTGTAACTGCTGAGGATTTAATTTTCAAAGCATGTTTTTGTTACTATTTCAACTGTTAAAACAAAAAATTTGAAACCAGTTGATCAAAAACTGTAGATTTTATTCCAGTTTTCAAGCACCATGTCACATATTGTTTACATCAAGCTAGTGTTATGCAGTTTACTAGAGCTCAGCTCCCCAGCTTCAGCTCTAAGTTCCTTAAATTTTGCATACAGTTAGATGTCCCCAAAATCCTCTACCATACTAAAAGTTTGGTCACTAGGACTGCATTCCTTCGAGATATTAAGAAAAAACTTCATTTTTCCATTTAAAACCCATTGTTACACTTTAAGATTGCCTAATATCAAAACCACTGATCTGACTTTGATCATATATAATATACATATTTTTCTATACATTCCCTATGCATATGCCAAAAATGATGTCAGTATTGCGTAATTGTTTTAAGTTCTAGGCCCAAACATAATGCACTTTGTAAAAAATCAAAAAATATTTTTACTCTCTTTACATGAAAATTGCTGAAGGTAGAGATTTTTTTGCCAGGGATATAACATTATTTAATCAAGATTCAATTGTATTCCCAAAATTAGTTCTGAATTTTTCAAATTTTATAAGTTATTAGCATAAATGTTAAATCAGTACCGTAAATTTTGCCCAACTTTGGCCATGGCATGTTTTTTCCCTGTAAGCACTGTTGATTTAATGTTCATATCTTGCACACACAAGGATTTTAGCTTTTAAATTCTGAAGTTAGAAAAGGAATAGGTAAAAAAACTAGCTTTTATGAAATTTTTAATGAGACTATATCACACCTTGGTTGTACTGAAGCCCCTCTTTAATGTCCCCACATTGACCTTTCAGGCCAATTATGCATGCTTGAAGCGAGGCACTCTGCAGCCAGCCAGCTCTTGGGTGGCTTCAACTGGATCTAACTGTCCAACCCACTCCACTAGTATTTGTTTAGGCCATAAACATAACAATAAACTTTTTTTTTTATTCTTGGTTTATGATAAGAACTTAAAATAAATAAATGGAAAAGGAATTTATAGTTAATGAGTTACAGGGGATTACCTTGCAATTACTGATCATTTATGGATCTTCCATTGATGGCCAAAATTGTATTTCAAATGATACCATGCAGTCAACATGGGTATTTTTCATTTCAACCATAAAAATGAAAAATAAATAATTAAAATAAATTGTTGTTTACTATTAGGGATTTTATGAGGCAAGATAATGATAGACAAGGATGCAGTTGATTATATTAAATTAATCTAAATTTCCAGGTCTTTTCCATGTGTTTAACTTGTTGGTTTATATTTATTACAAAATTAAAATAATAAATTTTATGTCAAAATGTCAAAAATTTAAAATATTACTCAGACAAGTGCTCATTAAAGATTTTAATTTGTTTGACTTATAACTCATGGTTGTATCAGTTGTTACATGATACTGGCTAAATAATCAAAATTTATATTGCTGGTCCTTTATTTCAGTTCATAAAATTAAACATTCCCAACTCCAGTTTGCTCCTGGTGTTTTGATCCTTGGATTAATTTTAACACGTATTAGTTTTATAGCTGAGAATACTTTTCTTTTTTTCCTGATACCATTTAAAAAATATAAATATTCAAATTTTTCCTGTTAGTGCTGTGGATTTAATTTTCACAGCATGTACACATTAACATTTCATCTGTTAAAATCCTAAATTTGAAACCAATTGATCAAAAACTGTAGATTTCATTCAAGTTTCCAGGTACCATGTCTTCATTGTTTACATCAGATCAGTATAAATGCAGTGTACTTGGCAGTTACATAACACCTTCAGGTCTGACTTACTGCCACTGTGAGTGTCTGGGTCAGGCTGGGTCAGGCAGTAATTACCAGAGAGCCTCTGTTTCTCTCTTCTCTCTCTCTCTGGCAGTCTAGGTCTCTCTCTCTCTCTCTCTCTCTCTCTCTCTCTCTCTCCCCCCTCTGCTTTTTCTCTTTCTTTCTGCATCTTTCTTTCTCTCTTTCTCTCTCTCTCACTCTCTCTCTCCCTAATTGCCTCCCTTCCTCCCTCCATCCAATTCTGTTGACAGGTACTATAAACTAGATACATTAGCTATACATGTTGATGCAAATTAGAAATGTGAATCAACTGAAATATTCACAATCACATGTATGTTATACTGTAAATTTATAGTAACATTCGGAAACTTGGATTAAAATTATGTAATGAAAAAAAGGAATAAATGCAAATATTGTTAATTTTTTTTGGCTTAGTAGAATAGGGATAAAATTATTTGCTTTGTTTCTCCATCTTTCTGTCTGTTTTAAATATTTAATGTTCATGAATAAACTTTTTTTATAAGCACTGTTGAATTAAATTTCATATCCTGTATGTATATGCAAGGGTGTTGTAACTCTCACCATCCCCTTCTTCATCCCACTGAAGCTTTGCTCCTTGGCACTGTGAACAATAGTTCTATGGCTATAGCATATAATTTAATTATTACAGAAAATATCTACAGAGAGACAGAGGCATTGTAACTCTGATCATAACACAACACCCCTCCCCCCATCAAGTCATTGCACCTGTGGAATGCTTATCAAAAAGGTAACGAATGGAAAGGCATGGTCAGGTCTCAAATATTATTTGCAACATTTTCTTCAATCATATAAACCAACCATGGCCCAGATTACCTCTTCCTCTCAAACATTATCTACATTTCATCATATTTTTAAGATTTTAACCTTCCAGGTGGTTCAGTACTGTTTACCATTTGTCCATAGGTACCTATGTACATGCCAGAAATTATGTCAATATTGTGTAATATGTAGACGTGAGGGGCATCAAAATAATGTACCTTGTCAAGACCGGTCTTGTCAAGATATTATGTCATACAGTCACAAATTCATAAATCCCCTCATCAGCATAGTTAATCATAACCTTGTATCTGTCAAATTGAACTCTTGCAGTTTTCCATACACTATAATTCCTTCAACAAATAGCCTTATCATCATTATACCACTGCTTAGCATACTGTCATTGCATTCATATTTGCTCAAATATATTGCTTTTTTTGACCCCTCCCAAATAAATAAAAAATAAACCACTATATTTTACTCCATATTAATCCATCAGTCAGGTTAATTCATATATCATTTACTCACATTTTAAATTATATTCCTTTATAAAAGCCCAACATGACCATGATATTCTAAGCTTTATCTACTCAATATAGTATCACAATGGTGATACATTTATAGTCAAATCATGATCAGCTGAGCGCCGTGACCCATGGGTCCCTTGTTTCTATCAGCAGAACTGGTAAAGACCAGCATAATTGAATATAGGCTTGATTGGCCTGAAAAAAAAACAAACCTTTGCTTTCTCCAGTTCTTATACTGGCTTGTAATTATGATCCAGACCAATTTAACTGTTTTGAAAAAGTTGATGCAGTGTGAAAACCATATAAACGCAGCCACGTGTGGATTCATAAAACAGTGCCATGGGTAAAGGAGATCCTCTATGTAAATACATTTCCATGTAAATGAGGCCCATCAGAATCAGTTAAGTAAACAATCTGATAAAATATAGTAAATGTATAATTTTGTTGAAAAATATTTCATCAGAAGAGTATTTTAACAGTTTACTCAGTATGTTATTATAGTTTTATGCATCTTCAAATCTGTGAAAGATGCAAAGCTTGCCAGAGATGTAAAGATATAAAAATTTTATTTAAAAAATTTTTAAATTTAAATTTGCAGGTCTGGGATCTCTGTTCCCCTTAGATGTTAATATATATTGTCTCAAGACTCGTTCTTTTACATGCTTAGCCTGAGGGGATGCAGCTTAGGCCTTGGTGTTTTTTTCTGCTGTAGTCTGACCTGGCCCAGAAAAACCAAGAAATGGAAGCACTGGCACAACTGAATGAACTGCTGAAGAAGAAGATACAGCTGGAGGAACAAGTGGGTGTAAGCTACCCTTTTTCCTATCTTGCATAATACATCTCTCATCTGACAGGGACTAACTACAATGGTAATTTGATACATACTGTTGTTGGCTTTATATATGCATGATTTTCAGTTCTTCAGTGTTATGCGAGGGTTTCATTTTCATGATTTACTATACAGTAACTTTCACGATCTACATAACCATTATTGTATCAACTATAGTCTGTTCCACAGTAGGGTGCCCATTGAAATTTGGCAATATATTCAAAAACTGGTAGATTAAATCAAGATTATATGCTGCAATGAAGGAATGGGGTATTAGTCTAATTAACTATATTAAAATTAAAATCATATCTTGCAAAAATATTAAAGTTATGCGATTAAATCAATATTTGAGTAAGCATTCTATTTTTTACAACACCTCATCTCCATTCATGAAGGTCAAGGTCACTGGTCATTTGCTCAAACAACTGCATTTGAAAGCTCCTGATTGGCTAACAATTGGTCATAAATATTCTAAAATATGCAGCTGTCTGCAACCAATGACAGACACCATGTCACTTGACCACAAGATTCAGAAAAACCAGAGGGTTGCAAAATATAAATGTTGGTTTTTGTTATGAAGTTTACATCTCATAAAAGGCCTTTGGTCCCTCATTAGGTATCAGATGGGGAACAGTGCATGCTTGTTTCTGATAGTTTGTGTGTATTTTTTTTTCATAAATTGTTTGGGTCAGTTTTCTTTAGGGTCAGTCATGCAACCAAAAATGAAGACCTGGAGATGAAGGTTCCTCTTTGCTATAAATTTGGCTTGAGCCTGTTAGCATTACATAAAATACCATCAGTACTTAGCTACTTTGTTTGTGTTGTAGGCACTGCAGGAGAGACAGGCCACCGTGCTTAGTCTACAACAAGAGGTAGAGAACAGACTGGCCTCTAGTATTAACCAGGCTGACCGTGAGTGGCTTTACCTTTGGTTTTCCATTAGTTTGCATGTTAAAATTACTGTAAAATTGTTTTACAGCTGTTCTGGCAACCAAGGTGTGTGTGTTTAGGAATGGAATTTTGTTGTAGTGTCCTATGATGTGTAATCTTTATAATACGTTCCTCAGGCAGAGGTTAAAATACACTGCAGTTGTCCAAGATCTCTTTACGTGTAACAGTCCTCAGGTAGGGAATATACACTGCATTTGTCCTAAATTTCCATTTATGTAACGGTCCTCACAAAGCAGTTATATACTGCAGTCATCCGAGATCTCTTTCTGTATAACCACTTCTATGTATAGCAAGAGTCTCTTAGTTGACCACCAGGGTGGACACAGAGCAAAGAAGTGTAATCAGATCAATGGCAGCTTGGTATCACATTGTGCATCCAGCTCCAAATTTTAAACTTTCGTCACCCGCTTCGTTTGTCCAATAAACTGGTTCTGCCTCAGGGCCAAGAATCTGACCAACAAGAGCTGGTGTCCTGGTGTAATCAGACAAGGGAGTGAGGGTGTAGCAAGTTTAAAATTTTGAGCTGGACACATAATGCATTACCATGCTGATTACACTTCTTTGCAGTGTGCACACCCTGGTGGTCGAACCCAGAGATTTGGGATGACTACAGTGTATAATGGCTGCGTGAGGAGTGTAGCTTTACAATTGATAAAATTATTTAGTAGTACCTTCTTAATAATCTGTATTTTTTGCTCAGAATTCTTAACAGCATTAAGAAAATGTTAACATAATAGAATGTTTCATGAATAGCTGTCATGGTATATGAGAATGTCTTCAGTTACATCAGGAGATTTTCCTTAGACCTTTATTTATACACAGTTATGTGTCCTTAAATGTCAGTTATTAGCTCAGCTGACTATAAGTCATCTGAGCTATAGTCGTGGTCCATTGTCCGTCGTCCGTCCGTCTGTCTGTCCGTCCGTCCGTCCGTCCGTAGATGTGGCACGTTTCGAAACCGTAAGACCTAGGAATCCAAAATTCAGCATAATGTTAGATGTCCCCAAGATCTACTACCAAGCCGAAAACTGGGTCTTTGCAACTTCGTTCCTTTGAGAAATTAAGGACAAACCTCAATTTTTTATTAAAAACCAATTTTTACACTTCAGGACTGCCTAAAATCAAAACCACTCATCTGTTTTTCCTCATATTTACCATAAATATTCCTCTATATAGTTCCTATGTACATGCCAGAAATTAAGTCTGTAAAGTATAAATTATTTAAGTTATGGGCCCAAACATAATGGACTTTGTAAAAAATCAGGAAAAATATTAACTCACTTAACATTAAAAAATTTTGAAACTAGAGTCTATTTTCTCAAGTATATAACTATGTTTAATTAAGATTCAGTTGTTTACCCAAAATTAGATCTGAATTTTGTAAATGTTTTAAGTTATTAGCATTAAAAAAAAATCAGTACCTTAAATTTTGCCCAACTTTGACCATGGCACGTTTTTTTCCTGTAAGCACCATTGATTTAATTTTCACAGCATGTAAACATAAATATTTAGTTTGTCTAAATCTGAAATTTGAAAATAAAAGCTTGAAAATTAAGCTTGTTATTGATTTTTTTTTCTGTAGTCTATTGCTTTGATTGCAGATGCAGGGTCCCGCTCCAGGTCACTGGAAGTCAGCTATGCCAGGGTTTCTGTTTGTTACAGTCACTGGGGGAGATCCCCTGCTGTGACAGGTGTACAGTTAATCTCAAATCACCACCCCAATCACCCCCCCCCCCCCCCCCCGCAAACCCAACCCACCAAGTGTTATGCAGTAATTGTTATTGTTTTCACTGTATCTCCTTAATTGTAATGCTGTTTCCACTCTGATATGCAAAAACTTTCATTAAAAAAATAATTCAAGGTGTAATCCAGAAAATGCAATGTTGTGTAATGTAGCATTTTTAACAAATATAAATGAACCCATCAGTATGCTTAAATTATTATAAAATATGAAGCACATTATGGATAAATAAAGACACAATTAAAAATTGTGAAATCTAAATCAAGTATTATTTTTAGATATTTATTGTTTTGCAGATTTAAAAGATATATTTTTGTGGTAAAAAATAAATAAACATTTGTATGCATGATGTGGTGTTATCTGACAAGATTGAGATTTATGATGATGCAATTGGGAATTATGAATCAACTTTTATATTCAGATATATATGTTAAATTGGAAATGTATAGAAATATAAACTTAAATTAGAAAATAATTGATGTGATAAAAAAATCAGGATTTAATACAAACATTTGTTCATTATTTTCCTGCCTCAGCAGAATTTGAGATCAGCCTTTGTTTGCCCTGTTTTATGTTGTTAATTAGCTATATTTCAACTGTATACATTTCATTAAAAAAATACATATATATTTAATAATATATATTATACAAAAAAATAGATGCAATTGAACAAATGTGTAAACTACTGAAATGTCAACAGTTAATTGAAAAACCAACTAATGATCATGGTAATAGTACAGATCATTTGTTCACAAACTGCTCACATGCTTTAGTTTCAACATTAGGCAAACACATGGTCAGGTCACAAAATATTTTTTGCAACAATTTCTTGCTCATCAATACAAACCAATCATATAAACCAACCATGGCCTTTATTACCACTTCCTCTTACACTTTATCTCCATTAGATATTATTTTAGATTTTTACCTTCAAGGTTAACGTCAGCTGAGCACAGTGACCCATAGGTCCCTTGTTTTAGCTCAGTTGACAATAAGTTAACTGAGCTATAGCAATGGTCCTTTGTTCATCCGCTGTTTGTCCATCTGTCTGTCCATCCTTTTCATTAAACTGGCACGTTTTAAAACTGTTAGCCCTACAAATCCAAAATTTGGCATACAGTTAGACTCCTCCAAACTTCCTACCTTACGGAAAATTGGTCACTTCAACTTCGTTCCTTCAAGATATTAAGGAAAAACCTCTATTGTCCATTTAAAACCCATTGTTACCCTTCAAGACTGCCTAATACCAAACCCTGATCTGTTATTAATCATATTTTATATAAATATTTCTTATATATTTCCTATGTATGTACTAGAAATAAGGTCAGTATTGTGTAATTTCTTGAAGTAATGGGCGGCCGATTATGGGCCTGAACATAATGCACTTTATAAAAATTCAGGAAAGATATTTTACTCGCTTAACATAAGAATTATTGAAGCTAGAGACTTTTGTTCAGGGATATAAGCATAATTAATCAAATTTCGGTTGTATACCCAAAATTAAATCTGAATTTTACAAATTTTGTAAGCTATTAGCATAAATGTAAAATCAGTATTTTAACTTTTGCCCAAATCTGGCCTCAGCACATTTTTGTCCTGTAAGTACTGTGGATTTACTTTTCACTGCCTGTAAACATAAGGATTTAATCTGTTAAAATCTAAAATTTGAAAATTAAAGCTCCAAAATAAGGTTAGTTATAAAATTTTTTTAGAGGCTCTTATTGTATTTTCTTGCATTGTCAAGTAGCCCACTTTGGTTACTGGAGTCATTTGGTGCAGCTCTCTCATATTTAACCTGATTTGTAATGGGTCACTGGGGGATCAGGGGTCTCAGGTGTATGCAGAGGTATTGTAACTCTCACCATGAACACCCCCTCTTGCCATTGAGCCCTCCTTGCACCTTTGGAATTGCCCATTAGTTTTTATAACAACTGTATAAGAATTTATTAAATGAAAAAAATTTAAAAAAATTAGTGTAATAAAAAAATTAGGATCTAATTCAAACATATATTATTGCCTCAGATGAATGAGATATAAAGTGATCAGCTCTGGCTGTCCATCTCTGTTTATCATTAAATATATAATAATTATAAATCAATTTTTAGCTCAGCTGACTTTAAGTCATCTGAGCTATAGTCGTGGTCCATTGTCCGTCGTCCGTCCGTCTGTCCGTCTGGATGTCCGTCCGTAAAACTGGCATGTTTCGACACCATTGGATCTACGAATCTGAAATTCGGCTTACAGTTAGATGTCCCAAAAATCTCCTACCATGCCGAAAATTGGGTCAATAGGACTTCGTCCCTTCGAGATATAAAGGAAAAACCTCAATTTTTTATTAGAAATCTATTTTCACACTTCAGGACTGACTAATATCAAAACCACTCATCTGGTTTTCTTCATATTTACCATAAACATTCCTCTATATAGTTCCTATGTACATGCTAATCAAAATTTAATTGTATACCAAAACTTAGTTCAAAATCTGATAATTTTTTTTAAATATTGGCAAAAATATAAAATTGGTACCTTAAATTTTGCCCAAGTTTGACCATGGCACGTTTTTTCCCTGTAACTGCTGAGGATTTAATTTTCGAAGCATGTTTTTGTTACCATTTCACCTGTTAACACCAAAAATTTGAAACCATTTGATCAAAATCTGAGATTTTATTCAAGTTTTTAAGCACCATGTCACATATTGTTTACATCAAGCTAGTGTTATGCAGTTTGCTAGAGCTCAGCTCCCCAGCTTCAGCTCTCAGTTCCGTAAATTTGGCATACAGTTAGATGTCTCCAAAATCCCCTACCATGCCAAGAATTTGATCACTAGGACTTAATTCCTTCGAGATATAAATGAAAAACTTCATTTTTCCATTAAAACCCCATTGTTTCACTGTAAGATTGCCTAATATCAAAACCACTGATCTGACTTTGATCATATATAATATACATATTTTTCTATACATTCGCTATGCACATACCAGAAATGATGTCAGTATTGCGTAATTGTTTTAATTTATGGGCCCAAACATAATGCACTTTGTAAAAAATCAAGAAATATATTTACTCCCTTAACAAGAGGATTGCTGAAGCTAGAGATTTTTTGTCAGGGATGTAACATTATTTAATCAAGATTCAATTGAATACCAAAAATTAGTTCTGAATTTTTCAAATTTGATAAGTTATAAGTATAAATATAAAATTAGTACCTTAAATTTTGCCCAACTTTGACCATGGCACGTTTGTTTCCTGAGAGCACTGTTGATATAATTTTCATATCATGCACACATAAGGATTTCATCTTTGTAGTTTACAAAGCTGAAAGAAATTGGCCAAATATTGTAGCTTTTATTAATGTTTTTATGAGATCATGTCAGACCCAGGGTCAATCCAGCCCCTCTTGAGTCACCTGTATGTTGACCTTGTTGACCTTTCATCAGATTATGCACGCTTGAGGCGAGGCATACACTGGGGGCAGCCAGGCAGCTAATGCCCAGCCACAGTTGATCCAGGTGTCCAACCCAACTCATCTAGTAGTTGTTTTGAAAACAACATAACAATAAACAATAAATTAATAATTTTTATTGGTTTTTAATAACAAATTAAAGAAAAAGTAATAGAAAAGGAATTTGTTAGTTGATGAGTAACAGAAAATTAACTTGCAGTTACTGATGATGTAAGAATCTTGTATGGATGGATTGAATGTCAGTGTCAATGTTATTCTAAATAACACCATGCAGTCACCTATGGTATTTTTCAGTTAAATTTTAATGATAAAAAGATAAATCATATTATTCATTACTAATCATTAGGGATCATATGAAGCAATTAATGATAGACAAAGATGCAGTTGATACTTTTAATTTTTTTTTAATATAAATAAAAGCCAAGTGAATTTTGTATATTCTGGATTCTCAACATCATTGTTTGGCTAAAACTACTAGACATGGTGCAAATGCTTTGCAAATGTATTTGAATACGAATATGAATATGTACTGCATTAAAAAATTTTAATGGGAATTCAGGTAAAAATGAAAGTATTTGAATACCAGTGCAGATACTTTCAAAATGTTTTCATGGGCATTCATGAATATATTCTATAATATTATTTTAATAATCATTCCAGTTATATTTTATTTAAAAAAATCATTTTTTTTCATTATTTTTTTTTTAATAAAAATTATATTGGCACAATATTTGTTATTAAATTTTAAGAAATAGTTAAATTTTTTATTATATGTGCTGCTCATAAGTTATATGGCCAAGTCAAAATCTTTGTGACAATAGCACTCCATTTGTTAATAAAATAAATGAAATCAATCCTCTTCCCTGTCTCCAAAGATACTATCAAAATCATACATAAGCTAAACACCAACAACTCATAATAAAGCTTATATTTATTACCACACAAAACCAGCATGTGCTTCATTCCCAATTCATATGTTTTATCATATATAACAGCTGAGCGCCGTGACCCATGGGTCCCTTGTTTTTATACAGCTTTAAGTTTTATCATCCCAATTTAAATGACTCTTTCATGGTTTTATTGTATTGTTGAAAAAGAAGTGTCTAAGAATTTATGTCATGAGGTCAAAACCTTTTGCCATTTTATTAAATAGATAAATGTCCAGTTTTTGTGGCCATATCACGTGAAGTTCTTTTACACCATTTTTTTTAGTGTTTAAACTGCATTTAAAAAACAGCCCAATGAAATGATTTGTCATTTTCAGGAGATGCCAGTGAAAACACTTCATCCTCCAGCACTGTCACAAACTCTGTTAATGCTGTGGAAGCCCAGGCCAGTGTCCAGCAGCCCAAACCCAAAGATCAGTTCCAGCAGGTATGATCACTGTCACAAAAATATACTTAATGGTTTATGGTTTTGTTCACTGATGTAGCAGTTAGATTGGTGTTTCAGAACAAATGTTCATGATGTAATTGCGTCTGTGATATGGCAAATACACATAGTTGCTTGTCTCCTACTGTAATTCTAGTTTAATCTGATAACATAATAACATAATAATAGAAAAAAAAAATAAACATATCACTCAAGTTTTATGTCTTTTACTTTCTTAATTTTAAGTTAAGTATATGTAAATTTGTGAAGGAAAACAATATGAAAGAAACGTAAAAGTTATTGGTGTTTGCTGGCAGGGTCATGAGCATTTACATGCCTGATCAGCCCAAATTGAATATAGGTCAGAACCATGCACCTGGCTCTAAGTTGGATAGATTTCTTTAGTTTTTGTCCCATGCTTCCTCGAAACAGGGGACTTGATTTGGGTTTGTCTGTCTGTCAGGTTTTTGTTTCAGTGCAATAACTTTACTAAATATTATCTGATTTCATTCAGTATACAATATTTTTGACCTTGTAAAATATAGCCATATCAGGGAGTTCAAGGTGCCCATCTTGAGTGCACCTAATGGCCTAGGAAAGGGGTAACTATAGTAACATAGTAATACTCTTGTAAAACACTGTACAGTATGCCTCTGGGTGATTGCTTGTGGCACAGACCAATCTCTTTTTCTCCTATTCATCAGCTGCCTCAGCAGTCCATTCAGGATGACAGTCAGGGTTCTGAGCACTCACTGATGTCTGTAGAGCTGCACCAGCTGGAGAACAAGCTTGAAGACCTGCAACAGAAGAAACACCACATGGAGGACCTGCTCCAGGACCTGCAGAGACACCGCAGACAAGTCTACGGAGCGCTTGCTAATGGTCAGTAATTGTCCCCTGCTTCCCTGGAAGGAACGGGGGACATTGATTTGGGTTTGTCTGTCTGTCTGTCCATCCGTCAAGTTTTCATTTTCATGTGATAACTTTCCTAAATATTATCCAATTTCATTCAAATTTGGGTCAGTGAGATTGCTCTCATGCTTACCTTGGTTGAGATTGGTTTTGGAGTGTCTTGTCTTGCAAGAAAATAATACAATATGATATTTCATTGTTCATATGATGAATCAGCACATTAAGTGTCACCAATCACTGGCAGGTGACATTAATTACTTTTTTCCATTAACTGCCAGGTGCTGCCATCTGTTGAGTATGGTTAAAACTATTTGCACTTAGTCACCACAAACATTAAAATTATCCCAGACTTGAAGGAAGAAGTGGAGGACATAAATTCCTTGAATTTGCTTGTCTCTCTTTGTGTTTTGCCTTAATGCCACAATCAGGAGCTTCTGGCATTGTACATTTATGTGGATGCCGATTCCATTGGGTTTTATCATGATCTGTCAGCATGTCTACTTTCCCGTCTTGCCCGTGCAAATGTAGCCAGTCTGCAATTACGTGTGTTTTCCATTAATAGCTTAAA